>CP141153.1:8767500-10017500 GCA_035233585.1 Antiaris toxicaria | reverse complement strand
TGTTGCCTTTCCTCAAATTTGCGGTTACGACGGTGATGGTGGTAGAGAAGAAGAGATACTGGTTGTTGAGGAGCTTCAATGAGTCGTTGAGGGAGAAATTCTTGTTGTCATTGTCATTGTTTTCTATTTTCATGAATAGTTTAAGAGGAAAAGATGTCGTTTTAGGAAAATGGATTTCGAACGGAGTCCGAGGGAGAAGGGAAGAGACGAGATTCGATTGAGACTGAGTTTGCCGTGGTGGGTTTGATGAGAGAGAAAAAGTGAGAAAGATAAAGAGGAGAAAGAGAAATATAGCATAATAAAGCAATGGAAACCAAATTTACTTAAGAACTTGAGAGATTGAAGCCGAGAGTAAGCTTGAACTCGATATTGAACGAGTTGTGATTGAGTTGGCGCTAGCAGAAGGAAGGAGGGGTGGACGACGGTTGGGTTTGGTTGCTGGTTGGAGAATGTGTTTTTGCTGATGAGTGAGATGAAAAGGGACGAGAGAGAAAAATATAAGGTCGTTTAAGACATTATTTTGACATCTTCAAAACCAATTTTTTTTTTTCTAACACTTCATATTTTTTACTATTTATATCCTCAAAATATTATAGTAAACTCCAAACTTTAAAAGTCAATAATTTTATGTATACAAGTCTAAATGAGATGATTTTTTTAAATTACACAAAATTTCGAGAGAAATAAAACAATATCCATATTGATTTTTTTTCTAAAAAATTTTTTAAAATTTTATATTTTTTCATTCCCAAATAGTTTTTTCCCCAAACATATTTTTCAAAATAATTTTTTCTAATCCAAAAAATATATTTTCAAAACCTCTCCCAAACTCCCCTTATATTTGTTGAAAAGTTTTTTATATAAGTTTAAAAGTTAATAATTAGAATTTATATTTTAAAATCTATTATTAATCTTTAATAATTTATCATACCACCATTTTTGTTAGATATATAGATGAAAATAGATAAAAGGGATATTTTAAATGATTTTAAGTATATTAATACACATAATAAATATTTTTGTAAATTTTAAAATAAAGTGAAAATAAACCTATAATCTAAGAGTTAAAAATAAAATTAATCCTTAATTTTTTTATAAACTTAAATTTAAAGCTAAATTTACAATTTTACGTTTCATCAACTTTACATTATCTACTTCATTTAAAAAAAAAAATTCTTATACTTACATGTGAAATCTTATCTTATAAATATTATTGTGAAATTTTAGTCAAGTACTCAATTAAGATGGTCAAATATTAAAACACGTAATATCAACGTAAAATAAACAAATTTAGTGTAAAATAATGGGATTAATTGGGCAACCAATCATGTTTTGCAAAGCAGCATAATTATCGTTTCTTTAGCTGACAGTTGTACCTTGATCAGCCTCTTTTGACAGAGAGACCTCTTTGTTGATGATTTGTATACCAGGTCAAGACTCACCTGGGCTGCGATCCCATGCACCCACGTTCAGCACACTCTCCAACTGTTACCAATAGAAACGCGGGGCTGGGGAACTCAGTTACCACGTGTCGAGATACGGGTGCGTAGATTTTGATTCTTTAAAGCGTTTGATCTCGCATGATCTCGGTGTCCTCTCTCTCTCTGGTTGTGGTGGAGTTGCTTAGCGTGCACAGGGGAGCGATCGGCGCACGGTGTAGAAGGCCGGAGCCGGAAAAGGAAATTGGGGGTGTGCGCAGTACGCGACCGGCGCACGATAGCCGGCAAATCTCTCGAGGTGGTTGTTGTTGTTTTTCTTGTTGTTGTTCTTCTTCTCGTATCGTTCGTTTTTTCTCTGTAAATCTCCATGGAGTTCAGCTTCTAATTTCTAGGATATTTCCCCTCTTATCTCTAAACTCTTTGTGTTTCTCTCTCTTAATGTCCGATCTGGTATTTGTTTCTTTTTTGTTCGTTTTTCTCGTGCATTTGGATTTGATGTATGGATGTTTAGATATTTGCAGGGAAAATTAATATATACAATTGTATTTGGGTTAATTTGTGCGATACTCAGAAGTCAGATCGAGTAATGGCTGCTCCACCAGCAAGGGCTAGAGCCGATTACGATTATCTCATCAAGCTTCTACTGATCGGCGACAGCGGTAGGTATTTCTGACGACGTGCTTTTCGTTAATTTTTTTTTCTCGTTAGATTTTCTCGAGAAACAAGAGCAGGATATGGTTTTACATCACGTTTCTTAACGAGTTGTAGAATATAAACATGCACGCTTTTGTAAAAAGCATGTAGTATTAGCTTGAATCGCAGCATTTCGGTTTTTAGATCGAAAGAGGGACGGGTTTATGCGTTTTCTTTTTTCGGCTGAGATTTGTTGATTTGAGGTTTTTAAACAAGGGCCAGAAAAAAGGAAGAATTTTTTGTGTCAGTTGCTTTAACCAAATCTATGACTTGAGCTATTACAGGGTTGTGGATGTTGAAACTTGGAACATTTTAGATTTTGCATTAACCTGTTGAAAAAACTGTTTGTTTGATGTTCTCAATCTGAGGGTGTTTGCTGATTTAATTTCTTCTTCTGCGTGCCTTAGTTTTGATGCATCTGTGGTGAATTTCAACTTCTTGATGACTAAATTCGAGTTCTGTGCTTGTTTTAGACCTATCAAATTAGGCCTCAAATATTTGGTTGAGATTTTTTTTTTTTAAGGGGGAAAGTACCTGCCACGACCATTCAATTACGGAACTCATTTTAAAACTTCATTCATATTCTCATTAAATAAGCTTTTTTGTATGCGTTGACTGTGACTGGGTCTTTAATGCACGAGCTAGTTCTATGTTGTTTCAGGCGACTCCAATGAGTTTTTTTGTTCGATATTCTTAGGTTCCATCCATTGTTACACTTCTTTGACACTTTCTCGTTGTGAGATAAGTAAAGTTTGGAACAATGTGTTGTCTTTCTTTCTTTATTTTTCTATTACACACCCACCACTTCCAGGACAAATTATACCTTGGCGCAATGAGTATATTTGTTTTCTTTTTTGGTTTTTGCCTTTGACTTTTGT
This sequence comes from Antiaris toxicaria, assembly GCA_035233585.1. NCBI lineage: Eukaryota > Viridiplantae > Streptophyta > Magnoliopsida > Rosales > Moraceae > Antiaris > Antiaris toxicaria. Next base: position 10,014,490 of record CP141153.1, on the reverse strand, counting down.
TCATGTGGTTCAAGTTTGACTTGGTACAATTGGTATTATTAGAAGGTTTCCTAGCATGCACACACTCATATCTAGTTACGTTATTGTTCAACAAAAATAAACACCCTTTAGTGATAGAGGAACTCACCATCTAAGATTGTGGTGATGAAAGTTCCTCCTACTCCTATCTGCTTTCTATGTTGCGCAATTCATTTTACCTTCAGTAGAACAACTAGATTAGACTCTTTAATGTGGTTCAGGAATACCGGTCTTGTTTATTAAATATATTTTGCAGGTGTTGGTAAGAGTTGCCTCCTTTTGCGTTTCTCAGATGGTTCCTTCACCACCAGTTTCATCACTACCATAGGGTATATCTCCAAACTTCTGAGTTACTAGATCATGTTTTTTCTTCTTCCTGAAAAATTATGGTAGAGTCATGACGTCATTGTTCTTTGTGTAGAATTGATTTTAAGATAAGGACCATTGAGCTTGATGGAAAACGGATTAAGCTCCAAATTTGGGATACAGCTGGTCAAGAGCGGTTTCGTACTATTACAACTGGTATATTTTCTGATCGTTTTGGGTTTTGAATTTACAAAAGATGGACGGATATTCTTTATTTATAACATATGAGAATGGATCATTGGTGGTCATTGATACCTAAACCTGTCACCTGGGAGTTTACTAGTCATGACATTTCTTTTATTTATAACATTCAACATGAGAAAGAAGGTGTTGGTGAACAAAGTGTTAGACCATTAGAAAGGTGGTAGAAAAAGTGCCATCAAAGTATGGATAGGATAAAAAAATTGGGAGAACTGGATGGTTGGATTATGGTGACGTGTGAAGTTTGAACACAATGGTAATAGGAAAAAAAAAAAACAAGAGAAGTTATTGAACTTAGAAGTATTCAGTTCTATTAAGAAGTACTTCTATGCGGTTATAGTTATTTGTTTATAGACTATTTTGTGTAGTCACTAGACCAGCCAAAATGGCCAAGTTTCTTAAAAATAAATCATAAATCAAAAGGAGAGATAAATGGAGCCTTTCATTACATAGTTACTATGAGCAGCAGGCCCATCGATCTTGATTAGCAATTTAATGAAGACAATTGCACTGAATTGCACTTGGTCTATGAATGTCCTAGGAGTAATGGAACCTTCAATGCTCTAAAGCTTGCTGAAGGAGCACACAAGGCTTTGGACTAGGGTAAGCAACCTGTTAGTTCTGGATTTTTGGCAAGTAGCTTCTGACTTGGGAAGTGTCTACTAATGGTGCATTCCTTTTATGAGCTTCCATCCCTCATTTGAGAGGCATTTTGGGTAACGATGTAGCGTCTTCCTGGAGGAGAAGAATGTACGGCCTATGTTGTGACATCGGCAGCTCTTTGTCTAGTTCTAGAACTGAGAGATAGCATTTCTTTTTCTGTAAAGTAGGCTAAGATACAATTATTGGACTTATCTCTCACTTTGCTGAAACTCTAAGTTAAGCCCGAGTGAAAGATTGTTGACATATTCTTTCGATTTATTTTGTAGGAAGTCTGATACTACATTCAAGTATCAATTTGCCACTTCATTATTCTTCACTACTTTTTACCGCTGCATTTTTTTATTACGTGCAATTTTTTGGTTCAGTCAGAGTTGTTTTCTGATTATTGTTTTTTTCCCTTTGTTTCAGCTTACTATCGAGGAGCCATGGGAATATTGCTGGTCTATGACGTAACTGATGAATCATCATTCAATAGTAATCCTCATCCCTCCATTCTCCTATTATAGCTACGTTTTTCTTCTGGGTCGTTCATTCGTCTCTTTATTATCAGACTATGGAAATTGATGTCCTTTTGCCTCATGTTCGTTTATCAACTGACTTGTTTTCAATTACTATCTGTCTCATTGAGGTGGATAATTGGACTGATTCCATAAATAAATGTACTCCTGTCGCAAATTTCTTTCTTCCCATGTAGTTCTTGCACTGATCTTGCTTTGTACCTATCTCAGATATTAGGAATTGGATTCGCAACATCGAACAGCATGCCTCTGATAATGTCAACAAGATATTGGTTGGCAACAAGGCTGATATGGATGAGAGCAAAAGGGTAGGCTTCTTTTCACGGTGTTTAGATGGTTCTGACTCGTCATATTTAGGACTTTTAACTTGTGTCTCTGCTATTACCTGATCATATTCCACCTATTTTCTAGGCTGTGCCCACCTCCAAAGGTCAAGCACTTGCGGATGAGTATGGAATCAAGTTTTTCGAAACTGTAAGTAAACTGTACATCTTGTGGAAACTGGTTCAACGAGTCTGGTATTTACTGAATGTTGAAAAACTATGTAATGCAGAGTGCAAAGACCAATCTAAATGTTGAACAAGTTTTCTTTTCTATAGCAAGAGATATAAAGCAAAGGCTCGCTGATACCGACTCCAAAGCTGAGGTATTTTTATTTTGTTTTCCCTGATCCTGAGGTATAAACTTTCTATTTTATAACTACTGGTTTTAATATGTTTAACCTGTCGTATCATTATTTGTGTCTCCACAGCCTACAACGATCAGGATCAATCAACCAGACCAGGGGGCTGGGTCTAGTTTAGCCGTGCAAAAATCAGCTTGCTGCGGTTCTTAAGATGATAATTATTTTAAAGGAGGGGCGTGCATTGAAAGAACAGTTATGCTTGGAAGGGGGAAAAAAAAGGGGCAGAACTAACTGTATGACATATGATGGATGCTTGTAATCTACTTGTCATTCTTTTAAAACTCGTGTTAGTGTGTGAGATAGTTTCTTATTATTTGGGAGTTATTTTGTGACAAGTGACGTTTTCTAAATGTTGCAATTATTTCTCATTTTGCGCTTTTCTGTTTTGTTCAACAATCTTTTAAATTGTTTATCTGAGTCCGTTGATTGCATAAATTTCTTGCTAAACTGTAGTTCATTTCTTAAAAGAAGCTGCCTTTTCTTCGATATTTCTTTTTCTGAATATCTTTGCAGCTCTGATGGCGCTTCGTTACCTTTAATTAACTTCTTTCCCCACTTTTATATAGTCTTAAATTTCCCGGTAAAGATTTATTTATGAAAATGAAAATCTGCACCCATACTTCCGGACCAACCCGGCTTAGAGTCATTAGAATTCTACATAATGTTGTCACTTGCAGCTTAATAAATCTTAGAGAAAACTCCTGGTGGGCCTTTTAAGAAGCAAGTGTTCAAATACCACGTCATAAATCCAGTTCTGTTTCTTCTTAGATTTCTCAAAAACCTCAAGAAATTACTTAGTTGTATAAGAAATCACAGAAAGAATAATAGTGGCGGCGGTGGGGTAAAGGTGAGAACGATTTTGGGTGCGAGGATTCAACTCTTACAAAGAGCTCTAATTTCAATCCCTTAAAAGGGGGATTAATTAAGATAATTATATATTTCTGAATATGTCCCCTGAACTTGTTATCATTTAATAATCTATCCCCTTAAACTTTTAATTTTGATAATATATATCCCTTAAATTTGTTAAATTATTATAATGTATCCATTTTAGTTAGTTTTACATTAAACTGAAGATTTGAAATTGAAATATTTGCATTAATGTTTGTATTAAATTTGGAAATTTTTTATTGGAAATGAGATTTTTCATCTTCATATAAAATGTGCATGGGTTTTTTGTATGTAGTTTAATGGAAAATTTATTCCTCAAGATACATTGCAACATTTTAATAAGTTTAGGAAGTATATTGTCAAAATTAAAAATTTGAATGATAAGCTGCCAAAACATAACAAATTTGAAAGGTATTAGTGCCATATACCCTATATTTCTTGATTGATCATTTAGTCAAAATTGGCTTAAATTGAAAATTAGGGTCTTTTCATTCAGGTATCACGATATTAACCTTCATAAGTTAATTGTTATTCAAATTATTTTTTGAAGACGGGAGGCTGGGGGCCCCCGGATATGGGACATGCAAATAACATAAGCATGGTGTTAGGGACTTGTGAATACGAACTCAGATGGGGAGGGGTGGTTATTTTTCAATGATAGATGCAATCTTTTAGTTTTAATTATTGTGATAATTATTTAAAGACAAAGGATTGTCTAATAGAATAAGGACAACTCACATACTATGTAATTTAGTGTTAAAAAGTTAAATTTGAATTGGTATTCTTAACCTTCTTCATAATATAATTGAGTATGGTATTTCACAGTTAATCTACATGAACTCCTCTTTACAACAAACTCCTATCTCAAGATTTACATCTTTGTGCAGCAAATTAACAAGACCATCCACTACATACACTGCCATAAATATTGCACATTTTAAAGTAATCAGTCTTTTCTATGCCCAAAACTACAACAGAGAATTTTTCTGACTTCACTAATCAGAACGCTCCTACAAGTTCAATTCTTCTTTCCCATATATTCGCTGAAGTTCCCGAGTAGCTGCTTGAAATGAATCTGAAAGATCGAAAGAAGTAAAAGAAGAGTGAAAATCGCTGAATGAGTGTAACTCTTCACCATCAATTGGCAAACAGAATAAGAAGAGACTTAAATAACCCCATTCCCCATTGCCCAAAAACAATCCTACATAATGAACATAAGGCTGAAAGATGGCAATGGTTCAAAAACCTTTTCTTTGAGCAAAATAAAAAAGGGTAATGGTCCGAAAACTGATATATCGTTACCTTTCCAAATGCGAAAGGATTTCTGATTAATAGGCGCACCAAAGACTGTTTGAACTGTATCAAACAATAAGCTCTCTGGAGTGCTTCTTAATTCTTGCACTATCTGATAGATTGTCTTTCCATTCTCAAAGTATATATGGTTGTTGGGATGTTTTGTCTTGCTACCAGCATGACGCTCAAACTCATAAGCATTGAGCACCTTGAACATAAATCTTGTGATCAGTTATCATGTCTCAAGACAACAATATACTGAGAGTGCAGAAACCAAAGGAGACTTACTTTTGAATAATTACACGATTGACACCCACAAAGATAGCCAGAACCTTTTATAATTCCAGGAAGCTCCTTCACATGTAGGGAATAGGGATATAACCACAAGTCATCAAACAGGAATAATAGACAAAGAAATGGAAAAAGAGCAGCTGGAGTTTACCTGCCGTGCCAAGGAAACATACTTCACGGGAACCCCGTCAAGCATACCGGTTGATATTAAGCTTCTGACATTTGAGGGGAAGCTGTTTGGAGCTTCTTTCCTTGATGTTTTACACTCTGCTTTATTCTTGGAAACCAACTCAGTTTTGGGTCTACTTTCATGATTGGTATTCAAAACTGCATTTGCGTTTGATGCAACTAATGTTTTCTCATAAGCTGTTTCTGATGTCACTGAACTCTGATGATATAACGGATCATGGTTACCAACAGGTCTACCCACAGGGATTATATCTTGTTCTTCAGGAAAACCACCAAAAGAAATTATATTGGTATCTCCTTTACTGAAAGTGTTACCTATTGTAAATGTACTATCATAATTTGGAACGGATGATCTGATATGGGCATCACCAGAATTGTAGGTGTGACCCGTTAGCATCATATTGTCATGCTCCTTATTATAGGTCTGGCCCATTGAAACGAAACCAGTTTCATTCTCCCCGTCAAAGACCTGACCCAAGGTCAAGTCACTACTGCTAGAACCATGTTCCCGTGGAGCATTCATGTCATTGTCACAGTCCTTAACCTGATTGACCTTGACTTTTCTAATTCCTGCATAACTGATACATGTTTCAGCATTCACCATATCATGCGCCATAGACAAACCAACAGGCAGATCTTTTACAAATTGGTTGTCAATGCTCTTTCTTCTTCCATTCAGATCATCTGTTCCAAGAGTAGACATGTTTCTTTCAGCAAAGTTGATGGTCGATGCTGTTTCAGTCCCAAACAACCGGTCCATGAATTGGTTTGAAGCTGACTCAAGGATGGAAGTGTTCTCCCAAGGAGGGACACCTGCACACGACACTCCTGAACTCAGCTTACTGCTTACTGTCGGCAGTACTTGCTTCTTGTTGGAGAACAACTCTGATTCAGAATTATTCACAAACCATTGATGAGACCTCTTTAGTCCGATTCTTGCAGTGTTGCACAAAGTTGCATCTACATCATCAACATGAGCGGAGCTCTTTTCCATCCAAAATCCCTTATTCTGGAAAAGGTTGGCAGTGACAATCAATCACATAATGTTTATGACAAATCAAAAGCACATGGCCATTCAAAGATAGAGATGGAATACAAATAAACATATCTAATAGGGAAGAGACTTGTATAATCAACTTAAAAGGTATTATATCTCATATAGTTGTTGATAGCTTTAAGTAAAAATGGTTTAATGCTATTTTCTGGCTCAAGTTCTCACAGAGAAAATTCTTTCAGTCCGCAATTGAAATTTATTAGTGCATGTTTCCAGATATAGGCTCAGTAAGTAGAATTCTTGCACCACCCTAAACTTTAGGGCATGACCATCATAAATTCACCTGCGACCATGAGCGAATGCAAAATTCGGTATTTATAGAATACCAACCAATTTATCTCAATAAAAAAATCTTGTCAAACTCCGGCAGCTACAGACGACATGTGATCGTGCAACTTACAGACAATAATAAAATGGCACCATAAAAAGGATGAAAGGATCAAACATGTCATGTTTCTTTATTTTATTTTATTTTTTTAAAAAGGGAACATGTTACTTTTCTCATAATTGAACATTTCAGAATAAAAATAATCCTCACATTCCAACTCCAAATTTCCAAAACCCATCAAATTATAACAGCTAAAACTAGTTGTTGATTAAAAAAAAAAAAAGTTATCATGACGCTCCTATAAAAAACCAAATTGACTGTACTTTTTCTCATTTCTAATCAGTAATAAGCCATAATTAATTTCATAATTTTCACAATCTGAAGAATGTCAAACATACCATTTTTCACCTTACAGTTCCAAAATGATTATAAACACTTCATGCTTCTTAACACTCGAACTCCAAACTCTTCCTCTACGTTTGAAAAAAAAAAAAAACAAAGAAAAAAATACTGAAATTAAATAAAAATCACCAAAAAATTCCTCTACGAAATCAAAATCAGATCTCAACCGTTTACCAGAAATTTCCTCAAGCAATCTTAAGAAAAATGTAGTCTCTTTATATTTTTAACAAATCAATTTCGAATAAGAAACTAGAGGTGAAGTTCAGAGCTAGAGTAAAGGAATTGCCGGAGAGGAGAAATTGATGACCTTTACCTTCGAAAGTGAACGGAAACCTAGCTACGAGACCGACCTCCGATCACTGAACGGAGAATTTCCGGCGAATTTATGCCGGCGTCGAACGGAAATTGAAATTGAAATTGAAATTGACGAGAGAAGGAGAGAAAGTTGTCCTTGTCGGATGTATGGTGACCGAGGAGCACTCGATTTTTTTTTTTTTTTTGGCGAGGGGGAGAGGAAAATTGTGTGAACGAGCAAAATAATTACACTCATCTCGGACGTCCACGTGTGAGGAAAATGAAGAATCTAAACCATTGATCAAACTGACTTTCTTAAGCTAAGTGCGTTTTCGTCTTTTCGTATTACCAGGTTAAGAGAATCACGGAACGGTTGGGGTAATGTGGGAGCCAAGGCTCGATTACGTTTCAAAATTTCTGTGGATTTAACTTACAGATCTTAGAGCCTAAAACACTAGAAAAAAAAATCAAAATGTATTAATTAAAATAATAAAGGACCCAGTCATTTATCGACATGTGGCAAACAATAACACTTGCTTCCTCTTCTCATGGGTCAAAAAAAAGCCCATTGTTTTTAATATGTGGGCCGTGAGCCAAGAAGCAGTCTTCTGAATCGGTGAAGAAGTAGAGAGCTAACAAAAAAGAATTTTTTTTTTAACTGGCAAAAAAAAAAAAAAATAAAAAAAAAATAAAAGATATGTTTTACTAATTTATTAGATTAATGATCTATAATTTATTAGATAATTAAAATTTCTAAAAAATGTTATCTTATTTGTCTTTTAAAAGAATTCTAAAACCAAATGTATTTGATAAACAAAAATTTTTGGATAAATGATTTATTTACTAAAGTTAATTTATTTTTATTTGAAGGTACTAAAGTTAATTTATTAGATATCGTATATGATATTTCTTTCACATATTTTAAACCATTCTTATTTATTTCTTCACATAAAAATGCTATTTACTCCAATTTTTTGTTGAGAACGTGATCAAAGTGCGTGCTTGTTTTGTTTTTTTCAGAGGAATCCCAAACAAATTTCAAGTGACAGAACTATTATTTTTAACGAATACAAAAATGCAATTTTGGGAGGGAAAGTACAGAGAGAGGAACCCATATCTTACTATTTTCAAAAGATTCTAATCATGAGCTGTAAAGAAAAGCCACCTGATAAGGAACCGAAATCCTCTATCTAATCTTAAGATATTAAAAATCAGTTATATAGTATTTTAAATTTTTAAAATCATATCACATAATAGTAATTATATACCATTTTAGACATTAATTTTTGGATAGAAAATTTGAAGTGCCATTATTTATATTTTTAAAATTTTCAAAAAATGTGTGTGTGTGTGTGTTTTTTTTAAGAATCAAAAATCAAATTCTTAAAATAGAAAAGAAAAAAGAAAAAAGAAAAAAAATCCTAACCATATATAGTTAGTTAGTCAGGAACCCTAATCCTAACGGCCTGGCTCACCAGAGTTAACAAAACTTCGTTCAAGGTTAATTAAAAAACGCCTATAAATATACAGATTAGGAAGAGAACTTATTTATTTGGTACATTTTCTTGAACCTGTGCTTATAGCCATGGAAAAGAGCAAGAGAACTAACAATAACATGAAACTCCCAGAACAACATGGGAGAGATTACGCTGAAAAGTTACTGTGTGATATGTTTCAACAACTTGTGCAAATGGAAGAGTGGCACGACAAGAACTTCCCGAAGAAACGACAAGATTACCGACGTCGTTCGAACCTCATCATGCCGTCGATTCAACACCGCCGCCCTGAACGACAACCGACGGTGGAGATTAACACCCGGCTCACCTCCTTCTTGGAATACGACAACTCGTTTCTCTCTCCGTGGAACTTCAATGCTTGTCTTAACGACGATGAGAGAGAGAGAGAGAGAGTGGAAAAGAATTGGCAACGATGTGTGAAGAACATGCCGGGAATGCAGGGCAGCTTTCGCCATGACCATGATCATCAGGCTTCTTCTTCAAGTGTTAGGGCCGAGGCGGTCAATGTAAGTTACATTCTTGAAAGTTTTAGTAATGCCAATCTTTATATTTCTCGATGAAGGTATATATAATAGCAATAGCAATAGCAATAAATCAATTGTTAGGCTTGTGTTTCTTGATTTTATGTGCTTGTTGATTTATCACTATGAATACATATATATATATATATGGATATACATATGAAGACATAAATATACATATATATTGCTATATATATAACTATTAGCATAGTTGATTATGAAGATACATATATATGTATGCATATATAGAAATATATATGTATAAGATAGCAATAGCCAATTATTACGTACGTGTTTGGTGACTCTGTATTTTGGTTATGGATGATAAATAGGGTACTGGTGATCAAACTGGAAAGAACGGCAAGGAAAAGATGTACGACCACGCTAATTAAGAAATTTCCGCTTTAATACCTTCGTTTCTTGTCCGATCTTGATAAGTACGCTAGTGTATAGCTAATAGTTTTGCTTTTCACATTTAGCTATTTTCTTTTTCAGTACTACTCCTGTACCCCCAACTTTTTAAGTATGTGTTGTGACCAGTTAGTTAGAGCTGGTTATACTTGGGACTTCCTTGAACCTGTTAGAGATGTCTTGTAATCATTACAGGGTTTTCTATATGTACTTTCAAAACTAAGGCTCTCTTTCGCAATACATTGCATTTGAAAGAAAAATATTTACATTGTATTTAAATATAATGTGTATTTAGGTGAAAAGTATTTGAATTGTATTTTAATAATAAATATATGATGTGGTGGATAAAAGTAGAGAGAAGAAAAGAAAACAGAAAAAAAAAAGTAATGTGATTAGTAAAAGTAATAAAAAAAGTGAAATAACGAATAATGATTGTATTGGATTTAAAATGTGATGTAATTGGTATTTGAATGAAATGCTTTTGTATTTGGGTGAAAATTACATTACATTTAAATGCAATGCAAATGCAATATTGCAAACAAACGGAATATAAGATTTCTTTGTTTCTTTTTATTTTTTATATAAATTCTGAGGAAGGTAGATCGGATATTAGTTTATTAGTGGAAGAATTTTGTGATGCGTAATTTAGTATAAAGGAGAAAAATGAAAGGATTTATTTAGTGAACATAGAGTTCAAATCATTATTTCAGAAATTTACAATTTTAACCTCTCCCACTTGGAGTGGGGAATCCATCTAATGATCTGAACGCAGTAATGGCTTCTTTGTTAAGGAAGAAAAGTGGAAGAAATGAGAGGGTGAATTGATTTTAGTAGGACGCCATTTGTTTGATAAAAACCAAAATGGAAAGGATTGGAAAAGAGATTTCAAATAGTTCACAAGCCAATAAATAGGGATTTTGAGAAGGAATTCATACCAACCACAGTAAGAAAAAGGTCTTTTTATTCATCTCTGTTTTTCTCACAAACATCAGTATGTAATATGCATTTTCTCTTAGCAAACACGACAACAAATGTAAAAGAAAGATAATCCCTTTTTCTTGGGGTCGTTTGGGGGCTGTCTCCAGCCCCCAATTTTTCACTTTTTTTCAAAACTTTCTTACTTTTTACTATTTATATCTTCAAAACGCTACAGTAAATTCCAAACTTTAAAAATTCATAACTTTTTGTATACAAGTCCAAATGAGATGATTTTTTTTTAAATTACATAGAATTTCGAGAGGAACAAAACAAGATCCATATTGATATTTTTTTTCTAAAAAAATTTTTAAAATTTTTAATTTTTCACCCTAAACAGTTTTTTCTCCCAAACATATTCTCCAAAATCAACTTTTTTCCAAACCCCAAAACTACATCTCCAAAACCTCCCCCAAACTCCCCCTAATTTTCCCACGTCTAGATTACATGCCTTTCCTTCCCTCTTATCGAACACACGTCTAGTTAGCTCTTATACATCTTTTTTTTTTTTTTTTCAACAATGCTTTGCAGAAATACCCTGATATTATTAAGCTATTTAAAAAAAATTGTATGTGTCATAAGCACATATAATCCCAAAATAATAAAAGAAAATGATAATTGTATCATATTGAACTCACAACTCTTTCTAATGCAACTAGACCTAAGGGTTTTAGACACCAAAAATTTAGGATAAACGAACGCTAACGTTGTAGTTACCATGTAGTACTAATTAAAAGAATACATATGTATTTTGAAAATGAGATATCAATTTGTTTGTGAAGAATCTATTATACCCAGGATGGCCATAAACATTTACAATGTTGTAAAACTCAGTCGAAGGATCTCGAGATTGTGACTAAGCCTATCTTTGGAGTGTAGGTTCGAATTAAAGAAATCTAATTCAAATTGAGAAGCCAAAGTGATTATTAGTATATGAAATAGAGAAAAATAAGTATAGTACAAATTTTGGACAAATGAAAATTTGACTTGGATTAGATTTTTCCAATTCAAACCTTTATCAAAACAAGGAGTACTAAGGATATATTTGACAAATAGGTTTGAAAAGAAAATTTAAAAAAAGATTTCAAAAAAATCTTTATAGATTAAAGTTTAGGAGAGAAAAAAATGTATACGATTTAAATTTTAAAAAAGTGAAAAATTAATTAGAATTGGAATTTTTTTAATTGGATTTTTCAAAACTGTATACCAAATATAAGTTAAATATCAGTCTTTTTTATTGTACGTTTAATAAGTCTTTTCCCACCCCCCCCCCCCCCCCCCTAAATGACTACGTGATATAATAATTCTGTCCTGCAGTATTACATGTAACTACGGAGGTGCATCAATCATATATCAAGTTCCCAAAAGCTACAAGCCTTCTGACTCAGTTTTACAGTATTACAAACATCCATCATCCACGGCTATCGTATATAGAATTCTTGACAAATAAATTGATCTCTCATATTGCACGTATGCTCCAGAATGCATACATATACTTTTCCTTTAAACTCTTCATTTGTTAAAGAATGATGAATTTCACGCAAGGCATTTTCAATTTCTTCATATGAATTAATGTCCACTTAGCTCTTTTGGTATATGGTTGTTTGCTGGGAATATGGACAAATTTTAATTCCCTTTCATGATCTAACTTGTATAGAAAAAATAAAAATTGATACCAAGACTTTTGTCTCATGAAAACCTTTTAATTTTGGAAAAGAAAAAAAAACCCACAACACACAGAGAAAAACTTCTACTATAAAATAGGTAATTCAAACTTTCAAGTTTTAGCAGTAGCTCGAGAAATACTCTTAATAAAAATTCTTTTATATTTACAAGTGTGGTAATCTTACTATTTTCTTTACAAAATAAAACACTTTATACGTACACAAAACACTCTCTCAGTAGCCTTATTTTTGCTACTGGAATTCCTATGTAGCTTTATCTTGTTGCTTTTCTTTTATTCTGCTGCTGCTTCTTCTTCTGCTTCAAAATGAAGGGGATGAGGCTCTATTTATAGAGCCCTAATACGTGTTTGGTTGTGGGTGTCGAATTCAACACCCACACATACACTCTCTATCTTTTTAAATGATGTGGGTGCTGAACGGCGTTCACACTTTTTGACAAAGTGTAAAAGAAAAACTAATAATTCTTCCCTTTTTTCTTTTTCAACCCACGAGAGAAGCAACTGGCTACAAGTCATTATCAACTTCATCTCATTTTGATAAACTTGGAACATAACTCAAGCTTGTGTCGCATGATCACCTTTGTTAGCATATCCACTGCATTTTTCTTAGTGTGAATCTTTCACACCTGTAATAGCTTTTTCTCAAGTGTTTTATGTGTCTAGTGATATATGACGTCAACATACTTTGTTTTGTGATGGTAGATGACATTCTTACTTAGATCAATTACACTCTGACTGTTGCGATAAACCACGTATCCATTTCACTTCAAATCTAGATCTTGAAAAAAATTCTTTAACCACAACATCTCTTTTCCTGCTTCTGCAAGCGCTATGTGCTTAGCTTTCATTGTGGATAAAGTGACACATTTTTATAGCTTGGACTGTCATGATAAAGCTTCCCCTGCATAAGTGAACGAGTAGTCAGATGTAGACTTTCTGCTATCAAGGTTACCGGCCATGTTTTCATCTACATATCCTTCTAAGGCTAGTTGTCCTTTTCCAAAGCTTAAGCACATGTTAGATGTGCCCCTCAGATATATGAAGATCCATTTAATAGCTTTCTACTGTTTCTTGCCTGGGTTTGCTAGTGCATGGCTCACAACTCCTATTACGTGAGTGATATTTGGCCTTTTACAAACCATTGCATACATCATGAATTCTACCTGCTGAAGAGTAAGGACTAGCCAACGTCTTCTTTTTTTCTTCTTCTAAAAAAGGACGTCTTCTTATTGAGTTTGAACTGACTATCAAGGGGTGAAGGAATTAGCTTTTCTTTTTCCATGTTGAACCTCTCAAGTATTCGTTCAACATAGTTTTCTTGTGATAGCCATAATCTTTAAGACCACCTATCTCAGATAATCTTCATTCTCAAAATTTGTTTAACTAGACTAAGTCTTTTATATTGAAGACTTGAAAGAGTTCTTTCTTCATTTGATCGATCATTTCAATGTCCTGGCCAATTATTAATATGCCATCAACATATAACAACAGGATGACTAATTTTTCACTAGGAAATCGCTTGATGTAGATGCATAAATCTGCTGCAATTCTCTTGTACTCTCGATCTATCATAAATGAATTAAATTTCTTGTACCATTGCCGTGGAACCTATTTTAGACCGTACAAGCTCTTTTTCAACCTGTAGACTAGATGTTCTTTTCCTTCAACCTTAAGACCTTTAGGTTGCTACATGTAGATTTCTTCTTCTAAATCTTCATGAAAAAATGCAGTCTTTATATCTATTTGCTCAATCTTGAGATCTAGGTCGGCTACTAATCCCAAGATTACTTTGATCAATGACATTTTCATCACGGGAGAGAAAATTTCATCAAAACCAATTCCTTTCTTTTATCTAAAGCCCTTAATGAATAATCAAACTTTGTACTTCACCAGATTGCCTTGTTCATCATCTTTCAATCTGAAAACCCATTTATTTCTAAAGGCTTTCCTACCTTTCGAAAGTCTTACCAACTCATAGCTTTTGTTCTTTATAAGGGAATTCATTTCTTTTTGCATGGACTCCATCCACTGTCTTTGTCCTTATGGGCCATTACTTCTTGAAACTTTTTCGGCTCCTCCCTTTTGGTACAAAGGACATAATCTGTTGATAGGTATCTTGTGGACAGCATTCGATTTCTGGTTGATCTTCTAAGTTGTTTGTCATTTTTTGGTTTTTGACTCTCCTCCCCCTAATCATTATCTTCTTATATTGGTACATCTTAATCATCATCAGGAGGCACTTTTAAGTTACAGTTACTTCTTACATTTGCTTTTTATCTAGTAACTATAGTTGTGGAGGAATTAGCTCAATTATAGCCTTTTCAAGTTGTCTCTCTTCTTTACCTGAATCTTCAATTATTTAGTCTTCATGGAAGACCACATCTCTGCTCTGTATAACATTCTTCTTCATTGGATCCCAAAATCTGTACCCAAACTCTTCATTTCCATAGCCGATGAAGATACATGAAGTGCTTTATCATTGAGTTTTGATCTTTATTCCTTTGATACATATACAAATGCTTTGCATTCAAATACCTTTATCTGAGTGTAGGAAACATCTTTTCTGGTCCATACTCTTTCTAGAAAGTCAAACTTTAAAGGAACTGATGGAGACCTGTTGATCAAGTAGCATATGATTTGCACAGTTACTCCCAAGAAAGGCTTTGGTAGCTTCAATAATCTCATCATGCATCTGACTCTTTCTATGATAGTGCAATTCATCTGTTCTGCTACACCATTATGTTGAGGAGTATCAAGTACTGTCTTCTCATGCTGAATCTCATGTTTAGAGTAGTAATCTCTAAAGTCATAGGAAGTGTATTCGCTTCCATTATCTAATCGAATAAATTTCAGTTTCTTCCTTATTTCTCTTTCTACCATGACATAGAATTGTTGAAAAAAATCTAAAAACCTGGTCTTTTGTTTTCAATAGATACACCCAAACTTTCCTAGATGCATTATCTATAAAAATTACAAAATTTAGGCACCTTCTAAAGACTTAACTTCTATGGGACCACAGACATTAAAGTATACACATTCTATACTTTTTTTTTTCTTTTAAAAAAGAAATTTTTAAATGAAACTCTGTGTTGTTTTCCAAACAAACAATAGTCACGAGGATCGAACAAATTACCTTTTTCTAAAGGACTAAACTTTTTATTCACAAGGAGTTGTAGTTCCTTTTTGCTCATATGGTCAAGCCACTTATGTTATAAATTTGACGAAATATTGACTGCTACATTTACTTTATTCATGCAAGCCTTCCTATCGGTCTTGTATAGCGTGCAACAAAACTTTCCTCTCACGATGACCATCGATGTAAAGTTTTTCATTTCTTATTGCCGAAGTGACTCTTGTATCCTTGTTTATCCAAGGCGTTTATCGAGATCAGATTAAGACATAAATCTGAAACATACCTCACATTTTTTAACGTCAACTGGCAAAGTACATTCATTTAAATCCTTACATTTCCAATTTCGATAATCTTGGAGCATGCAGAATTTCCTATCTTTACATTACCAAAGTCACCTACTTTGTATGTTGTACACATTTACCTACAAAGAATGATGTAGAAAGAAGCTCCTAAATTAACCACCCACTCGACCATGTTATCGCCGACATATAAATATTCATCAGCAAGTACTACAGTTACTTCTTATTTTGCGGCTGTTGCT
Organism: Antiaris toxicaria; assembly: GCA_035233585.1. Taxonomy (NCBI): domain Eukaryota; kingdom Viridiplantae; phylum Streptophyta; class Magnoliopsida; order Rosales; family Moraceae; genus Antiaris; species Antiaris toxicaria. Next base: position 9,998,515 of record CP141153.1, on the reverse strand, counting down.
GTAGTCGTATTATTATTGTCACTATTCTTCTTTTGGTTGGTTTTCTGTAGTTCTCTTTTCAAAATTTGACAGTTCTTTTTCATATGACCCTTCTTTCCACAATGAAAATAGCTATCATTTTTACTTCTGGATTTTAATCTTCTCGCAGGCTTATCGTTCCCATTTTTCCCTCTTCTATTTTGATTTTTACTCCTATTTTCCGTAACAAGGGCTTGTATATTTGCATCTTGAGCCTTGTTTTGATTTTCAAAGGATGCCAATGTTTTGCAATAACTTCATATTCTAACTTATTTTTTCTGTAAGTTAGAGTAATAACAAGGTGATCGTACGATTGAGGGAGTATCGTCATAATGAATACAACTTTTTCTTAATCACTGAATTTCACATCAAACTTTAACAATTACGAAATCATACCATTGAAGTTGCTCATGTGCTACAATATATCTACATTGTCCGACATCTATATCTAGTACAGCTGTTTCCATAATTAGAACTTGTTAGAAAAATTCTTTGACATGTATAACTTTTCTAAAGTCTACTAGGTATTGTTCACTGTCTTACACTCCTTGGATATGATATTTTGCAAGACTATATCTGAGAGATTTAGACGAATTGTATTGGTTGCAATCTCATCCATCTCTTCTCAATCTTTATCCTTGACCATACTAGGCTTCTTTTCTTTGTCTAATAGAGTCTTATGGACCTTTTGTTGGATTAAGAGATCCTTTATCCTCTTTTGCGAGATGGAAAAGTTACCGCTACCATTGAACTTCTCAATCTCGATCTTTTAGCTTGCCATGTAGCTATAATAACCATACTCTGCTACAAGATTCATACTCTGCTATACGACTGTACTCTGCTACAGCACGCGTTATTAGAGAAATCGTTACAGTGACTGCTACAGGGGGTTGTTACAGTGACTACTACAGGAATCGCTACTATAATGCTACAATAACCGCTACAGGAATTGATACAATGACCTCTACAATAAAGCTACAGTGTTTGCTATAGGAACCATCTCTATTCACTATTTATGAACAATACTTGTAGAGAAATTTGCTTTTTGGGGATTGATCCTGGCACTTTGATATTAGTTGTTGAGAATATGAATAAATTTCAATTCATTTTCAGGATCTAACTTATGCAGAAAAAACAAAAATTGACACAAAAAATTTTATCTCGTGAAATCCTTTCAATTTAAAAAGGAAAAAATCACGGCACACACAAAGAAAAACTTCCACTATAAAATAGATATATAACAAACTCTTAAGTTTTAGTAGTAATTAGAGGAATAATCTCAATAAAAATTCTCTCATACTCACAAGTGTGGTAATCTCACCATTTTTTCTATAAAATAAAACACTTTATATGTATATAAAACTCTCTTTCAGTGGTCTAGTTTTTGTTGTTGAAATTCCTATGTAATTCTCTCTTACTACTTTTCTTTTGCTTTGCTACAGCTTCTTCTTTTGCTTCAAAATGAAAGGATAAAGCTTTATTTATAGAGCCCTAATATGCATTTAGTTGTGGACGCAGCACTTTTTTCTTCTCTCTCCTTTCTTCTTCTTTATATATATATATATATATATGATGTGGGCGCCATTCGGCGCCCACACTTTTTGACAAATTGTAAAAGAAAAACCAATATTGTCAACATAAGCCATGGGCAACAACGAACCCCGATCACTTTTTTGCATTACTTGTCGTGGTATGCAATTATAAAGAATTTGGTGCACTTTTTTGCATTACCTTGTCGTGATATGCAATTATAAAATTTGACGCACCTCCAATCATACACTTAAGCGAAGATGTGAGCAAGCAAATAAATGTTGTAGTATGTACATTTGATAATAGCCCATATTTAAGTAAATCAATTGTTCATGTGATTCACTGCTATAAAAGAGGCAAATGGTATTTCATGTTTATTTATCAAATATATGTTGTGTCAAATGTACATCATCATCCACATCCAGCAAGTAAAAAAAAAAAAAAAAAAAAACCATTAGCATGCATCTTTATTAAGTGATAATCATGGATTGCTTTGGCATTATTAGCACCTAGACATAAGCATGTAGCTTTGTCGACATAATTCTTGTAATTTTTTTCTACAAATGAAACTTTATCATGACCGTTAGTTTCAGCTATACTAAGTGGTTGAAATTATTTACTGTTACAGTAATATGCAAGAATACACATTGAAAAATGAAAAATAAGAATACACATATTTGCGTAAAAAAATCCTAGACAGGAAAAAACCACAAGAAGAAAAAAAGAAAATTCATTAATTCAAAAATTAATACAAATCAAAAACCTTAAAAATATTGATACCTTAAATTACATTAAATATATATAATGTGAAAATAAAGAAGATTGTACCACTACAAAGCCTAAAAAATTTTTTCATATTAAGTGCCATCGTAGGCTCTTTGGATTAGCCAAAACAGAATTTAGATCTTGACAAGGATGGTTCCTAAATCATTTAGTTCAAGCTCTCTTTTTTTTTTTGTGGGAATATCGATACCTATTTCACTGTTACACGAATAAAATCGTTATTTATTAATTCAATCCATGACTCTACTCAAGCACAATTGAGTTGATCATACATTTGCGTTTTTCCATACAACAGCATCCTTGCAATCAATATTTGTTTGTGAATCTGGACTCTGAAATAAGATAATTTTATGTTGACATTTCTGATTTTCTTGCTTAAGAATACTACAATTTAGTATTGTGTTTCAATTTTTTAAGAGGTAATTTGCGTTATTATTTTTTTCTTAACTCCAAAACATTCTTTTTTTTTTTTCCTCATTGTTTCTAGTGCAAAAGAAAGAGCACCAATGAATCAAAACACATTCCAATCTTAAGCGCTATTACATTTTCATTGCAATTCGAATTAGTTTCTACGTTCTCCTCACGAGCATGTTGACAGTCCACATTATTCATAGATGAACACATACTTTTATTTTTTTCTAAAAAATCAAGCAATTTGTAACCTGAAATCTATACTCAAAATACAAATAAAAATTTTACAGTTTTAAGAAAAAAAATTATAAGTTCATTTTTCTTTTATCATTATCATTATGCAACTTTCACATACATCACTGATAAAAGAAAAAAAGTTTTAATAATTATTTAACTAAAGATATAAGTTTTTAGGAAATGTTTGTCCAATACTTGTAACTTTCTGTTTAAAACCTTATATATTGATTTATATGTAATTTTTATTAAGAATCTTGTCATATGATACTTATTAGATATTGGTTTAAATGACAATAAGAATCTCCTAGTTAGTATAATATACCATATAAAAAATTATAAGTTGCTTATTGGGAGGATATAGGACAGTAGCCTTTCCCTAAGTTTTTATTGGAACATTTTAGCTCACTACCCAGTGTGGTGGCTTAGAGATAATGGATTACTATGATTGGTTTGCAGTCTAAAGTTCAAGTATTGGGTAACTTCTTTCAAAGTTTTAAATATAAAAGCTTTGTTCTCGTCAATTTAGTATTCGATATGGAGTACATGCAACTATAATTTCATGTATCCTTTTTAATGACACATAATGTGACTAAGGTGATACACTCCTCATCAAGAAGTGGATCCAATTATAAGGTCTTTACTGAATGTTTCTATTAAAGTTTGGGAAGTTCCTTTAACAATGAGTAACAAAGTATGCAAATATGGCTCACCATGACCACAAATTTCATGCTTTGAATACACCAGGAAATTCTTTGTATCAACTTAATTTCCACTTAAAATGAAAACCTTTTTCTTTCTCGAGACAAAAATGAAGAAATTCTTAGCTTGACTTTATGAAAAAAAAAAAAAAAAAAAAGGTGATTTATCTATTTATTTTCAAGTTTCTTTCATTTACATCCTTGATAGATCGTCTAAACAATAGGCCCCACCTATAACAAAAGCAGTGTCCCCTAATCTGGAGCTGTTGAGTTGAAATTTTGCGACGGAATCAGTGGAGGGCTTTAACAATTAACTATATATATATATATATATATATACGGAGATATTGGGAGCAACGTAGTTATAAGTTAAAATGAGATTTACTCATGACCAGTCATTTAGCGTCCGTACAAAAAGTATTATTCTAAATAATATTTAAACAATTATATTATATCACATCAATAATTTATATAACCCAATAAAATTAAGTTATTTTATTATTTTTTATATATAAAAATTGGTTTATCTTTGAGAGTTTTATTTATTTGTAATGTTTTTGATTTATTTTGCATTGTTTAATTTAATTTAGATTTTTTTTTATTAATTTTATGATGTTTTTATTTAATTTTATTTAATTTTATCTTTTTTTTCGTAATAGAATATTAAATAAACTTAAAATTAAATATTTTTAATGGGTTTACTTATAGCATTTTATTTTGAAAATATCTAATTTTATCACTTTGTTTTTCTACAATATTAAATTGTGGTACAAAAAAAAACTCATGTATTAAAAGTAAATTCTACTACATGTTACTATTCATATCTGGAGTCCATAGACTTGACTAGTCTACTTTTGATCCTCTCATCAATATGGGTATTTTGAAAAAAAAAAATCATTCCAATCGAAACTAGTACGAAGAAATTATAACAATTTTTAAAATTAGAACAATGAAAAGATAACTGGAACTCACGCATATTGTTATGTTTCAAAATATGGATTCAATGCACCTAAGACCATGTGAGCTTATTTTTTCAATCCTACAATAACGCGACACATGACAAAGGCAAAAAAAGAACTAATAAAAATGTAACACTTGGCATTCTTTTGGTTTTAGCAAATTAGAATCAAACTTATCATATATCCTACCACACTGGATTTTTTCTTAACCATATGCAGCCACATTTCTAGCCCATGCGTGTACCACTGTTGTCAAGTTTAAATTTCTCTTCTTGTGTATACGAAGATTTGGTGGAATAGTGCGAATTTATAGCCTATAAAAGGTCACTTTGGGGAGGGCTTGAGGTTGAGAGAGAGAGAGAGTGTGTGTTTGTGTGTGTAAAAAAAAAAAAAAACCTTCCTTTGAAGCTTAAAAAAATCACTTTTAATTTTTCTTTTCTATTGTTTAGTTCTATTTTAGTTTTAATAAAAAGAAGAGTTTCTAGAAGTTCTACTAGTATAAATATTAGTATCCATTATAAACTTCATTTTTTTATTTTTATTTTGTTATTATATTTAATTTATTTTGTTGTGTTATTTTATTTTTTATTATGAACTAATATATTTTTGCTAGAAGTTATGATGTTGCCTAATTTTGATAGTTTAATTAATTAAGTATATTGTTATGCTTATCATATTTGTTGGCATATTTATTTTTAAATTTAATGTTTTCAAAATTTTGGCTAACTTTAAAATGGTTTGAGGAATAAAATGAAATTGAGAGGAGATTTTTGTGACTTGACTTTAGAATAAATATCATTAAATCTATGATAGAATGGAGATATATCTATTTATTTTTGTGTAATCGTATTATTAATCATCATAGATTTCTTAGTGAATGCTTTTTATAATTGAATTCAAATTTATATTTTTACTATTTACAAATACAATACTTTTTACATATATGGTAATGTTTAAATATGGTACTATTTATATATATATGTGGTACTATTTAGTGTGAATTTTAATTTACTAATCCTTTATACTGATTTAATTATAAAAATATAGAATTTATGTATAACTTAAGAAATAATACACAAAACAAAAAAGATAACTGAACATCAACAAATATGAACACATAATTATAATAATATACTCAAATAAAATTAAATCTAATTAAATACAATAAAATCATAATTCTTAGCATTGTGTACTTGATCGTGTGTTGTTAATTTATGTTCATTTATTTTTAAAATTTTTTTACTTATAATATATTTTAATCACTCAAATAAAATTAAAATTAATTAATTTGAATGCTTAATAATATTGTCTTTGTAGGAATGATATTTTTTTCATTATTTTATTATTTGTTTGATTTATACACTTGCAAATAAACATAATAGTTTAAAATGTTTTATAATAAATATTTATATCTTAAAATCTAATTTAATTTTAATTATGTGTTATAATAAGATTGAATATACATCAATTAGATTATCAAAATCATACCGAAGATTTCAATTTTCTAGGACGATCCCACTGGCCACTTCTATAAATGATGAATTTTCTTTTGTTATTGGCCATTTCATTTGGTGAAGGGTTAATATTAGCTACGCTTTCAAGAAATAGAGCGGATAAACTGTCCTCCAAAACCCTCAACAAATCATCTACCCACGGTGAGCAACAGTTCTATATACCGAAGATCCGAGGAACCGGCCCGCCGTTAAACACGTCGGATTCTGAGTCGAACCCGATCCACCAGCAGGGGCGTTAGGGAACGAGTTTGACCGGCCGGCGAGGATTGGGACTTTCCTCCTCAAGGTAATAACCGACACTGCTTTTCCGGCCAAGGGGTGGAACTCGGAGTGGGTCAACTCACCGCAAACTCCGAATCGAAACGCCGATGAGGTGGTGGGGGATTTCTGATGCGGTCCTTGAGTGGAATCTTGTTGGTCGATGTGTCGAGGCTCTTGTAGACTTGCATTTTGTCGGAGTTTATGATCTCGAGCCATTGAAGTGGGCAGCGAGATTGATGAAGGGGCGGAATTTCCCGGTCCGGTGGCGCCGGACTCTTTGTCTACCTCGCCACCCAATTCAACGGCTCGAGATCATAAATTCCGACAAAATGCAAGTCTACAAGAGCCTCGACATATCCACCAACAAGGCTCCGCTCAAGGAGCGTCTCAAAAATCCCCCGCCACCTCATCGGCGAGATCGATTCAGAAGCTCTCGGCGAGTTGACCCTCTCTGAGTTCCGCTCCTTGGCCGGAAAAGCCGCATCGGAAATCACCGGGACGAGGAAAGTCCCAATCCGTGCCGGCCGGTCAAACTCATTCATTTATGCGCTGCTCGTGGATAGGGTTCGGAACTACGACCGTCCGGTTCCTCGGAGCTCGGTACGGCTGTTGCTTCCTGTGGGTGGATGTTTCGTTGAGGGTCTGGGAACAATAACAAGATCAAGAAGGATCAGAATCGACGCTCATATCGATTCAAAACCACCCCAAAGAACCAGCAGTACGACAAGTCGTTTCGCTCTCCGTGGAACTTCAATTATGCATGAAGATTGCGAGAGTGCAAGACACCTTTCATGATCAGGCTGCTCCTTCAAGGGTTAGTAATTAATAGGGATTTAATTCGTTTTAATCTTCATATTTCTTTATAAAAATCTTTTTTTTTAATAGAAATCTTTTGATGATAGGGTTTAAAAAGTTTAATTATGTACTTTTTTTCCCCTATATATCTTGAAAATTCTAGTAGTATACGTCAAATGTATCTACCAGTTTTCTTTTTCCGTTATAGCTATTTTCATTTTCAGCGGTTCTCTCTTGAACCACCATGAAGATGTAATGTGTTATAAGTGGTTGTACTTCAGGAATTTGTACTTTAACCTCAACATATTTTGTTGCGTTTGTTTTGTTAATAAAATTACTGGTGCCTGGCCTCTCTATGTACTTAATTCAAAAGTAATAAGTTCTCTTTTTCTTTGTTGTTTTTCCAATTATTTTGGTTTGTCATTATGTTATGTTGCTCTTTTTCTTTTTCTTTTTTTTTTTTTTTAATTTTCTATCAGAAGAATTGTTAGTGGAGAGTGCCAAACTTCACTTAGATGTTGTTTGGTACGTGGGAAGAAAAAAGGTGAAGCCGGGAGAGGGTTGAGAAGATTAGTAAAGGGATTTTGAAACCTGGAGCTGTTTGGTAGGAGGAAATATCTTTAGTCAAAGAATTTATACTAAACTTAATAAGAGATTAAAGGTCTCCGGCTTCTCACATTGGCGTATACCTGTCAATTTCTCTACTTCTTAAGAAAAATAACTTAGAGCTTGTTTGATAGGAAGGAAAAGTGGAACAACAGGGATTATTGGAAAGATTGAATTTGAGATCGATGGTTATTTCTTATAAGAGAGATAAGATAGATGACGTGGTGAGGGATTTCCTTTAAAAAAAAAAAAAACCCCCCAATTTTGATCTATTCTAATACGCAGAGAGAACATAATAAGAGAAAAGGACATCTATGTCCTCTTCATTTTTCTTATTTAGGTTACGCAATTTTCTTTCCTTCTTATTTACTTTTCCTTAACTTTATAACCACGACCATGTAGTCTAGCCACTCTTTTTATCACTAAACGTTTTTGTTATTAGTGTTCCACAGATTTTGTTGAGCTAAAAAAATTAATAAGAAAAATATAGAAGTTATTTTGGTTGATTATCTCCTAAAAGAGAAACATTCAATCATACCAATCATTATAAACGCAATGTGGGAAGTAATCAATCAGATACAAGTTTTTGGATACAAAAATTGGATTAAATATTCACCTTTAAATTTCAATCCCAAAAGAATATATGGGATTAAGGAGATATAAAAAAATGAGAGACAGAAAAATGTAACCACCAATAATATTTCTTTAAATGATAAAAAGAACTCCCCACAATATAATGATAAATAGTATTTTTTTTAAGGTATTAAAAAGAACACACCAACATCTTTGCTTCACCCTTATTTCAAACTTTTCTCCATCAAATTTTTCTGACAATAAAAAAGCATGCCTTTTAAAGATTTTTTTTTGAGGGAAATGGCTTTTAAAGTGTCATTTAATATTAAATTATGCACTTTTTTTTTGTTAATATTTTAGTTTCTTAGAGTTACTTTTTTTGTCCTCTATTTGCTAGTATTTTAATGATAGTTGTTTGAGATTTTTTTTTATGCAATTCAACTCTTTTCCTTGTGGGTCAATGCTTATGTTTTTTTTTTCTTCTTGCTGATCATTTTCTTTTTTTTTTTTTTTAATTCGCTGCCTGTTTCTTACTAATGAAATGTTTTTAGAAAGAAGAGATGACTGGTGATGAGGATGTTGCTAGAGGAGAAAAATAAGAAGAAGAAGAAGAAGAAGTATACTTTGGGGAGTCTGCTTTTTTTTTTTCTTGGATAATTTCTTTTTAAATGAAAAATTTTTTTAATGAGAAAACTCTTTTTCTGATTAGATTTTTGTTATTTTGCATGTGAAAAAGATGCCAACATTTTTCATTGTAATATACAAACATTACTTGGTAGACAGAGAAAAAGTAGTACTAGAAGATCCTAGTCCATGTGAACAATACACAATCTCGCTTAGGGGCTCGCCGTGTGAACAAACCTGGCGTTTCTAAGCTTGGCTTAATCCTAAAAGAAAAACACATGTACTTTTTTTTGTTTTTTTGTGGTGGAGGTAGTGGGGGATTAGCTTATGTACTCCTATTTCCCAACCAATCACATATTCAGTGACCAGCGAAAATTGCATGTGCTATCATTTTTTTATACTTAAAAGTTAATTAAGATTATATTGATATTCAAATTATTGTTCTTTTACACACAACATTATATAAGTATATATTTCAAATAACATCCTTATAGCATGTTTTTAGTAGGCAGATTGAAGTTGTTTCACAATACACAATGAGTTAAAATTTTTATTGATTTTTAATAAGAAAAAAAATAAATCGAGTTTTTTGAATTGAAATTGTTGCACCTTCAAGCACCATGCGAATGTGGCAGAATCGACGCTCAATTTATACATTAAGCCTCATTTTCTTGCCGAGAAATTAATGCAACCGTAATGAAATTCAATTTTACATATGCGTTTGAGTCTACTTTCTTAGAGTCATACACCTGTAAGCACAAAAACAACAGGAGTCTATATTTGCTAAACCGCGTAGAATCCCTACATTTTCGTAGCCATTTATGGCTAATAATTATACTCCAGGTCTTCACAGAAGAAGAGGTAATTAATTATTTGCCCCTTTTTTTCCGGTACTTTCCTTTTCCCGTCCGTTTCCCTTTCGCTTTCGCTGGAGCCTTCTCTCACTAATTTCTCGAGTCTTCAGATCAACGTGTCTGAAAACGTCGTATCACATCACCATACGAAGGTCGGTGGACAACGATTCAATAAGAACCACATGTTCTTAACGAAACACAATATTTTAATATCAATCTGGACGAAAAACATAACATTAAACGAACAATAGATAATCAAAATAATCAAACCGGTTTGTAGGGGGAAAAAACATCCTTCAGTTCTCTAATATGAACATGAATACAAAATATATATGTAAAAATATTAAAGAATCCGTACTACACCAGAAACAAAAAAAAAAAAAAAACTACGCATATGAACAGGTATGTAATCAGAATATATTGAAATAATCAACAGCCGACTGTAGAAGCCATCAATCGCAACTTCAAGTCGTAATAATCTCCGGGAGGACCCAAATGCAAATCCAAATCCAAAGTATCCAGGCACACCCTTTTGCTGCTGCTCGACTTCTTCAGCACCGGTACAGCCACCGCCTGCTTCGTCCGATCAACAGGATAATCATCGTGATGATGATCATCGGCAACGGGAAGGTGTTGTCTGTGCCTCCTCATGTGGCCGCCGAGGGCCTGCCCGATGGCGAATTCGAGGCCGCAGATGGAGCACTCGTGCGTCTTCGGCTTCGGCGGCGATGTCGGGTTCTGATCAGCACCGCCGTCGTCGGAGGAAGACAGTTTCGGCAGTTTCTTGTGGCTGGCCCTGTGCCCTCCCAGCGCCTGGAACGACGGGAATTGCCGGTTACATGTCTTGCACGTAAAGACACGACCGGAAGACATTTCGTTCTTGCTCATCATAAAGTCGGTTTGGTCCACATCGCCGACCTTGGACAACAACATTAAACAATTTGCCGTGTCGGAGTCGTCATGGACGTATTCTTCCCTTGCTCTCTTCATCATGGCTTGAACTGGTGGGGAAAACCCAAAAAGAAATAAGAGGGAATGTTGTTGTTTGCGCAAAAAGGGACGATTTTACGATGTCTGTGGCTATTTGTGAATGCAAATGTGTGTTGGGGAATGTCTAATGATATCTATATATAGGCAGTGGGGGGAGCTTGAGTTGATAAGTTTGACTCGTTGCTGACGTGGGGAAGTGAATGACGGATTTGCTCATGGGTTGCTTGTGGAGTAAGGAAAAGAGAGGCGTGGTTTTTTTGGTAAATTAATGCCGACTTGAGTGTGGTTGGCTGGCTCTTGATTATTTGGAATGTGTGTTGATGCAAAATGCCCGCCTTCGTAGGGACGTGCGTCACCGCGTAAGGTAGGGCAGATGAAAACTTGATGAATAAGTCAGTCGTCTTCGGTGAGCGATGTACGTTGAGATTTAAACGTTTTTTCTTTTGACGATTCTAGAAACTATTCTGTTATTATTATTCTTTTCGTCAGTGACATGTCACTTGCACCATTCGCGTAAGGACACGCGCTCTTCCTGTACTTTCCTTTATCTTTCCTTTTTTTTTTTTTTTTAAGAAAAGAAATAAATAAGGGAATAATATGTTTTGGGCTTATTTCTTTTTTTCTTTTTCTTTTTTTTTTTTCTAATAGTTCTATTATAGATAAGGTTTTTTTTTTTTTAGGTATAAATAAGATAAAAATATTTATAGTCATTAGATTATTTTTAATAGCTCACATTAAAAAGTTACTGTGACAAAAAAAAAAAAAGAGGCTTGCTATACCTGATTAAATGTTAAAAAAATGAAAAAAAAAAGTAAAAATATAGGAAAAAATTTTTCCCTTGCCACCAAGCAAGATGGGGCTTGGCGGCTCGCGACGAAAGGGCATGGCATAGGGATCTCAATGGCTCAAGGCAAATGAGGGTTTTGGTGGGTTTGTCGGAAATTGCAGGAGAGGTGAAATTCAAGGTTCGTCGGAGTCACAAGGAGAGGTGGGTTTCAGGGGTTCATCAAAGGGTTTGCCAGAAGTCCCAAGGGGTGGTGGGAGTGGCAAACAACCTCCCCTCCAAATTCTTCAACTCTGATAGAAACACAACAACTACAATCGATCACTAGGACATTCTGCTTTAGCTCACTATCGACAATATCTATGGTTTGGCTTTCGGGAAAAACTCCCGGACCTAACGGGCAAGGAGATGAAGAAGGGGAAAAGGTCGGGGAGGGCAGAGCCGGCCTCGTGTAGGTAGCCTGTGAATCTTGGAAGAGGAGGGTGGGCCGATGGTAGTGGTAGTGTTGTTGGCGGCAGGTCGCGTGAAGTTTTTTTTCTTAAGTTTTGTTCTATGTTTTTTTTTTTCAATTTTTGTTTTGTTTTTTGTTTTAGTTGTGATTGAATGTAATAAGGTTTACAGTAAACTCTCCTCAAATTGAATATAGATTGTTGGATTTGGTCCTATTGATGGGATAAAAAAATTTACCCTACAGTAGAATTACCCTTTTTTACTCTTGTTGGCCAAGAAAATTATGGGTTTAATTCTTTAAATTCCTTTGTTAAAAAAAAAAAAAACTTGAAATTTCTGATTGGTTTCCTTATGATCGGAAAGTCTGATTGCAATACTTTCTAATAAATGATGAGAATGAGCAATTGACATCAAAATGATTAAGAATATTGTAATTAGGTTGGCATTTATTTCTTTAGTCACTCATTCTACACCAAACTCCTCACTCATTCATTAAAAAAGAAAAATGAAAAAAGATCGTACAATAGTAAATCAATGCCAATGAGTGCACACATGCTTAAAAACCAACAAATTTGCACGCAGACAAGACGAAAGGGATAAGAATATGTAAAAAATAAAGCTACTTTCCTAATATATTAAGAAATATACCTCATTAAAACATTCTCCTAAAAAAACCCGAGGAAAAAACATTAAAGATGTGTAAACCAAAAAAGAATAGAAAAAGAACACGAACAATCCAGTCTTTAAAAAGAGACAAATCTGCAGTTAGGAACTTGCCATAGTAGATAAGCGGTAAAATATTAGAAAAGTAACATTTGTTTACATATTAATAAGATTAATATTTTAATTTACTTCTTTAGTGAATTTGTTTCCCCACCTTTTTTTTTTTTCTTCTTTTCGTTTTATTTTTCCCACCCTTTTTGTTCTTTCCGTTTGAAATTTTACATGCACTCTCTCCAAATTTTAGATATACTTACTCTTTCCCAAAAAAAAAAAAAAGAAAAAAGAAAAGAAAAGATACAACAATAATTTAAACGTATTACACATTTATTACATTTAGAATATTCATTGAATTATGTTATACATTCATATATTATTTTATAAATTTAATATGATGTAATGTAATAATGTTTTTTTAATTTCACATTTGCAATTACATTGTACCAAGAGACTAATGGTGACCATTCATATATAAATATATATATATATACATCGCAAAAAAAAAAAAAAAACCCGTTATCATTCACGTGGACATTTAATAATTAAATTGGAGCTTGTAGTGCAAACTCCTTACACTCGCGTGGGCAGAAAAAGATAGTAGTTAAGTATGAAAAGTAATAAGGGATTAAGGAAGCGGGTCAGCGGAAGTGAAAAACACTGTAAAAGCATAGAACGAAGGAAACAGAAGACTTGAAGGGTGGAAACATGGTTGTAAGGAAACATGGTTCGTAAGCACCAACGTAGTGCGTTTTGCTTGAAATGTAATCAGTTTCCACGAAGCGTCAGTCTAACCTTCCTAGCTCCTTACCCTTACTTCTGGAAAGTGACGGAGTCATTCTAATTGTCAACCCTTTCAGATTTATCTCCTTTATTTATAATAATAAATAAATAATAACATAGCTTGTGCAGACCGTCTTAGTTAAATCAAGAGTTTTTATTCGTGTCAAACAAGATATGTACTTAAAACACCAACAATAGCTCAAGTTGCTGGATATACTTCTTCCTTAAGGTTGGATATCGTTCTTATCTTGTATCAAAATACGCTACTCCAGCTTTTAGTTAGTCATGATCATATGGGGAGCCCCCCATGAGCGAAGGAGGCTTTCGTCTTATTGAATTTTTATTTTTCAATTTTATATCTAAAAACTTAACATTTTTCTTATTTTGTCATACCAAAAGTTGATTGTCCCTGTACATAAGCTTCCTTACAAATGTGAACCCCAAACGAAACAATAGACTGCATTGGCTTCACCAATGAGACTCATGAAGTTTTAAGACAATTACATACTTTTTAATAAAAATCATAAAAGAAAATCAGTCTAGCTCTATAAACGAATCATATGGGGTGATATTTCGTGGGTTTGAATTATAATGCAAACCTTTTTTTTTTTTTTTTAATGTTTTCAATCACCAAAATTTGAAACTGAATCAAAATTTTTTGCTCAAACTTACGAATCAAATACACCATAAAAATTTCGGAATGTGTTTCTCATGTTTATGGGGTAGTTCATGGAATTCTTTAGGCATAATGGATATGATACACAAAATCCAGTTCCACATCACGTGTGTCACATAGTACTCTGTCATTTAGTGAGGGGAGCTTCATAGACAAGTGCTTGTGGCCCCTTCCTTTCTTACCTGAAAAAATAAAACTGTCACGATAATTTGTTTGTTCAATATAGTACTGGTAATTTAAGTCACGACACGATAGATTGACGCAAACATAACACGAAATCAGTAGGTTTAGATTTTTTATAAATGGGTTTAAATCAAAAATAGGTTGACACGATTAATAAACAGATTAAGTTTAGATTTAATTATATATCTTAACATGGATTGACATGAATTAACATGATCAATTATATATATTATTTTTTTACTTAATTGTATATGATATAAAATCAGAGTTTTTATAGTTAATAAAATACAAATAATATGAATTTTAAAACTTTGTTAAGAAATTTTACTTATTTTTTATAAAAGAAAAAATATGTTGACTAATAAATATGATAAAGTATCACAATCATATTAAATAAATAATTATTTTATTTATTATTAATTTAAATAAGTAAATTTAAGTTAACATGATTAACACAATTAATAGATTGTGTTTGGATTTGAGATTTTAACACGTATATTAAATACATCAGGTTTGGATTTAATATAATAGTGTCAACTGAGAAACATAATACGATATGATAACATGAATTACCAAGCTTAATCTAATACATAATTTTTTTTGGTAGCATTTCAATAAATGATTTTTTTATAGAGACCAATAAATGATTTATTTCCTTAATAAATATTACTAATAATGTTATAAATGATTTTTTTAGAGACCAATAAATGATTTATTTCCTTAATAAATAATTCTAATAATGTTTTCATTCATTACAAATGAAATATGCATGTATCTTGTGAACCAGTTTGAATTGAATTTAACTAAATTAAAATGTATATTTGATAAATCGTTTGAATTATTAGAGTTATAAAATGTAAAAACTTAAAATATATTAAAAAAAATCAATATATAATTTATTTTGCATTTTAGAATTTTATATAATTTAAAAAAATTATTTTATTTAAATTTATATATATAATTATTGATTTTTTAAGTTTAAATTATAAAATTATAATAATAACTATGAATAATTAAACTAAAACTAACTTTAAAGGAAAAATAAAATAATAATTATATTTAAATGCAAATCGGCGTATCAAACCGCATGCATAGTGTTTTTGAGGGTCCAATTTCGCACGTCAAAGGGGGCGAGTAAAGACGGCCCAAACAATTTCTTTGTCACGTGCAGAAAATCGGAAAATACTTGTACGGACGATTATTCCTGTTGTACGGTGGAAGCACACCATGTACTTTTCTTGACAAGTGTACTGGGTTCATTCAGACTGGGCAGGTTTTTTTTTATTTTTATTTTTAGTTTTTGGATAATATGGTATCTTAGGACGAATATACCCTTGAGATTTGACCATATCTATTACCGGTTTGCTGTGCGTTTCATTTGTCCTCTTCTTCTTCTATATGTCTATTTATTTATTCATAGTCGGAAGTTTAATCTTCGAGAACCTACTAGTTGATCAATTTTCCAGAGGTTTTACCTTTTCTCAAATGAAATTTCTCAGATTGCAAGCGTTGGAATCGACAAACGTTTCTCACGAATTTTCTTTCATTGCTTTTTTCTATCAATTTCATTTGCGATTTTCTCGGACTAACAAGCAAAAATCAAACATCTGTTGCGTGTATTTTGTGCAACCAATTTTCCACTCAATACCAGCAAAACTAGAAAAGAAAACACACAAAGAGTCAAAATACTAACAACGTCGACCTACCGTTTTCTTTCATGATTATAATAATAATAATAATAATAAAACCAACCAAAAAAAAAAGCCCGCTTGCACTGCTACGTTTCTAAAGTCCCTCTCTTTTTTTCAGTTGATTAGCTTTTTTCTTCTTACTTTTAGATATTACTACTATTTGGAACAAGGGAATTACATGGCTTTATGTGTGTGTGTGTTTTCTTTTAGTCAGAAAAAAGCCTCTTACAAAACATTTCCTATTTTTGTAAAACTTAAAGAAGTAAATAATACTCGAAGCAAGTTCTTTTTTTTGTGGAAAAGAAGTTCTAAATATTTTAAAATTTGTAAAACTGTTATTTACTTCTTTTTTTGGTGGATTCCTCGAATAATGGAATTATAGCTATAGTTTAAGACTGCATGCGCTATATGATGTTTTTGGTCATTTTACTGATTTTTGTACCTTTAAGTTCATGCACCTCTTCTTGCTTATTTGCTACGTACTCGGATTGTCCATATTACCATTTCGCAGTAGTTGCCATAATACTATTGAATCGGCTGCTTTTTTAGTTTTTGGCAGAAAATCACTATCAAAAGTCTGTGTAATTGTCGTACGGGCAAGATTTGAAGTCAACTTTGCAGAAAATTCCTCAATGGAAGTCTTTGTTTGATGGCTAAATTTGAGCCAATGAGCACTCAAGCGCGTCTTTCGGATTCCAACCCCACATTGGAATGCCGTTATTATGATGGTAGTACATCGTGCGTTTCTTTCTTTCATTCTATCTTTTTTTCTCTCTTTAAAATTATTACTTCTGGTGGCCCCAGGAATTCGAATCTGATGCTCATAAGACTAGCTGAACGCCTGTTTCACACTGAATCGACAAAAGTTGTTCGACTTTTTGATGCCATATGTTGTGTGAAGTACAAAGGACAAGCAAAGCCACCTAGCGCCTACGCGAGAAGAAACCGCGAAACACAACCAAATTTCTTTCTCAGCACTCGATTGAATTAATACGTTTGTGTGATAGATATTTTTTTCTCGCATGATTGTAGCCGGATTCGACTTTTTGATCACTTTACTTGGTTAAGAGAAAATTTCTTAACTAACAAGGCTTTTTTTTTTTTTTTTAATACTTCTCATTTGTCTTGTTGTTCTTACAAAAAAATAAGAGCTAACACCATATATCACCACATTTTTTTTCAATAAGCTTCAAATTTATAATTGATTATAACATAATGTCTCATAATAATTCAATGTAGCGCATGATTTTTTTTCTTGTCAAAAAATTAATCAAGTTCATCACCTTTGTTTTATTTTATTTTTATCTAATTTTGATGTGAGACCTATAACTCATATTTATTAAAGATAGATGAAAACACTTTGGCCGCATTTGATATTCGTTTTGAAATATTTTTTATTTTAAAAAAAAATTGAAAATGAGAATGTTTTGAAAACTGTGTTGAAATCATTTCTGAAATTGTGTTTGATTATGTTTTTTGAGTATATATTCTAAAAAACATAAAAATGAAATTTTGTTTAGTTATATATTTTGAAAACTCATTTTATAAGCAAGTATCTTATAAAAACATATTTATTTTTAATTTAAAAATAATAATAAATAAATAAATTATTAGTCATAATTAAAAAAAAACTTTGGTGGTAGGTTTTGTAATGAGCGATAGGGGAGGAAGAGATTGGTGATCTGAGCTCTAGGTGACGATGATAGTTAAATTTAGATCATGAGTCGATAGTTATCATCGCGAGGGGGCCGTCATCATCAGCTTTCGTCGGAGATAGATGCTATTGTTGGACATGATCATCACTAACGCTGCACAGGCAAAACGAGATAGAGAGAGAGAGAGGAGATGGAGGGAAGAAACGAAAACAAAAAGTGAAAACCACTTTTTTTCATTTTCAAAAAACCCAAAAAAACAACATAGTTGAAAATGACGTTTTCGAAATGGTTTTGAAAACGTTGAATAAACAAACACTATTTTGAGACCGTTTTCATTTTCTATATTTTTAAAAATAAAAAATCATTTTTGAAAATAAAAACAAACACCCCCTTTAGATTTTAAATCTGAGAGCTCTTATTAAAATCTCTCAATTCTCACCCACTAAGCTAGCTCCAATAGAGTTCATGACCATTGAACAACTCATGGAGGCTATTAATGTAAAATGACTAAACATTACTTGGGATAGAATTGCCACTTAGACCACGTTTGGTTTAGGAGAAAGAAATGGAATGATAATGGGAATGGTAATAGTAATAGAATAGAATGGAAAAGAATATGATTTTTGACGTTTGGTTAGCATTTACATATATCATGAAATGAAAGATAATTATATTTCATTTGACAAATTTACCCTCACCTTGAATATATGCCGATATTTTAGCAATGTTAAAAAGAAAAAATATATATAAATTACCAAAAACCAATCAATTATTTTTTCTACAGATGAATTCAAAGACACATATTATACTTGTACCCATTAAATACTTTCAACGAGAAAGAGCGAACAAAAAAAAAAAAACTTTGCAACATAAAAGTGCTCAATCTTGTAGTAACCGACGTGGTAGTCAAGGTCCTCAAACGAAAGACGCTGATCGGTGAAGTTGGGCATGGTGACTCGCTTCTCAATGAATCCTTTTGGTCAGAGAAGCCACCGTGGAGAGAGAATCTCTGATGACAACATCATCAACGAGGCTGACGTTGCGGTCAGGGAACAAATTGAGGGCTCTAATGAGTGCCTAGGTAGCACGGATGGGAAGCTCGACTCACGAGGCCGAGGCAATCTAGTGAGCTTGCCAAGGAGAGAGAAGCAGATGAAGAGAGAGAAAGGGGAAGGAGGGTAGGGGGGAGAGAGAGAGAGAGAGAGATCGTTCCATTGTTATGAAGATTCTTAAAGAGAGAAAGAAAGAGAGAGTGGAGAAAATGGGAGAGGTATTTGTGAGGAAAAGAGAGAAAGTCTAAAAAGAGAAAGAATAGGAGAAGAGAGTATTAGCTATGTAACGGAGAGTAAAGACGAAGACCGAGGATAGGAGCTAGGCAGAGGATGGCAGAGATTGTTGAGAGCTCGATAGATGGATGGGTGATGAGATGACAGATCTAACGAGGAGCTAGGCGGAGGAAAGCTATGGGTCTAGGTGAAGATTTGGTAAGGAGGCTTGCGATGCTCTGATCAGAGTGGGTCGGATAAAGGCAACTGTTGGGGGGGGGGGGGGGGCATGAGGGAAAAGAGAAGAGTAATAGCAGTGGTGATAAAAAAAAAAATTAAAAGGGTAACTATGAAAGGAAAAAAAAAAAAGAAGCTCAAAATGACTATTCTTCCTACCTAAGAAAAGAATGATGATTCAGCCAAAAAAAAAAAAAAAGAATAGTCATTCCTAATGACTATTCTTTTGTTTTTTTAAATTAACTAAATAAAAGATGAGCATTCCTTTCATTTTCATTATTCTCAAGAGACTTCATGTATCTTTTTGTTCTTGAATTTTATCAAACAATAATTTAAGGGTGTATTTAGATCACATGAAAGGAAAACGAAAAGGAATGGTCATTTCCTTTTTGATTTCTCTCCTAATATCTTTGAATAATGGAATCATTACTGTAGTTTAACACTGCATGCACCATTTGCTGTTTTTGGTCATTCACTAATTTTTGTACTTTTGCTTATTTGCTACTCGGATTATCCATAATATCATTTCGCAGTAGTTGCCATAATACTGTTTAATTAGTATTTATTGTAGAAAATAACTACCAAAAGTCTTTGTGCTTGTACCACGGCCAAGGGGTGAAGTGAAGTTTGTAGAAATTCCTCCACGGAGGTCTTTTTTTGATGGCCATAAATTTGAGCCAAAATCAGCACCAAGCGCGTCTTTTAAATTATTTATTACCATAACGACATTCCATGTGTTAATACTTATATGGACATCATTGGATTATCATAACGTTTCATAATGATACACTATTACCTATCAATTTTAGCTTGTTAAAAAATAAGCCATGTTCATCCCCTATGATTTCTGATAATAGCAAAAGGAGACCATGTAATATAAAACGGATCGACGTTGCTTATATAAAATTGCTCTTCACGTATCTTTTTATTTTAACTTTATCAAAAATTGCATGAGAGGGGAATTGAATATGAATAGTCATTTTATTTTCTTTTTAATCACGTGTTTATTTTCAAAATGATTCATGAGAATTTAATAGGTCTGCCACAATATAAAGAATGCCGATCCACATTTCTTGATATTGATTCTATGTCAAAAGAAATAAGTGTCAAATTTACTTGTATGTAATTAATAAGTTCTCATATGATAATTATTGTTTGATTGTTAGAAAAATATTTTAGTAATTACATTAACAAGATTAATATTTTTAAGTTTAATAAACACAAAAATAATTTGAGTATTTCTTGTTTCTCCATCTGAAATGCAAGTAAACACTACAAAACAAAATTAATACTGGCACTCCTCATTTATTTACTATACTTTCCAATTCCATCATTGTTGCTATTACATTTCTTCACTGTCTGGTAAAAACACCTTTTCTCTCGGTTTAATAGAAGGAAAATAACCATTGTATCTCAACTTAATTACCCTTCAAAAATTCAGTTTAATTTTATCATATATAATGAAAATTATTTTTCTTCAGGAGTATCGATTTGTTTTTGTTATACTAATAAGTTCACTTCCCACACAAAATTAATAACAATAACACCCTCTCAAAATGGAAAAAAAAAAAAAAAAGGGTTCACTGTTCTGAGAGTTGCTGGTTTAACAAATTCTGAACTGAATGAGGCCGAATTTTTTAATCTTGGGCTAGGTCGACTAAGATTTCAATTGGGCTCACAGCTCGTAAAGAGCCCAATAAATTATCGTATTTTATTTGTGGGATTAATTTTGTATGTTATTTCCGGGATTTCCTATCTTCTCAGAAAAATAGCAAGTTTGTAGCATTTTTTTATATATTGTTTCTGCATGTCAGTTGCATTTGGGTCGGAGTGAAGTTATTTTTTCGCGCCGGCTCTGGCTCCGGTGGGGAACATTGGAGATTTCTCAAATTCACATTCCACAAAATCCCATAAAATTTTCCAGAATCGAATCAAACTTGAAGAATTCTGAATTCTCAAACGATGTAAAGCAAAAATCGAAGAAAATAGCTAAGCACATTGGACACGGTGGTGGTGCTCGCGTGACGGTGACGCAAAATCCGAGAACGATGAAGAGCGAATCTCCACCGTTGAAGCCGGTTCCGCTGCAAATCATGACGCCACCCAAACAACATGAACCGTCGGATCGTCGCCGGGAGGGCTCCACATCCGCGCAAGGATTCCGGGTGCCCGATGGTTGGTTGGTCGAAGAAAAACCTCGTATTCATTCCCCTTCCGGCAGAGTCGACAAGGTATTTTTCCTTCCTAGTCTCTTTTCGTGATTACTTTTATTACTTTTGTTATTGTTATTTTAAGAAAAGATGAGAAAAGGATGGGAAAAAAATAAATAAATAAAGTTTTGAGCTATAATTCAGAGCAAATTAATTTTTAGACCGCTTGGTTTATTTCAAAAATTAGAACATGCAATGAAACTTTTTTGTACTAGACTCATGTCGGAGTAAAATATGTTGCAGTCCTACATTGAACCCAGGACGGGGAAGAAATTTCGTTCGTTGCCAGAAGTTAAGAGATACTTAATGCATGGAAAAACTGACATGTCCACACCCGAGGTATCGGAAGAAGCCGGCAAAAAATCCGATGTAAGTCTGGAACTGGAAGTACCTTGTTCTACATATTGCGAATGCAGTCACTAAAAGAGTTCAATTCGATTCGGTTTATCTGTAATTATGAAGAGTTTTGATTTCAATTGAAAACTAAGGGTAGTTAAAAAGAAATAATTGATAAAAGAAGCTGCAGAAAATTCTCATATATTCTATTGGTCTTTTGCCCTTTAGCATTGTTCGATGAGCACCGAATTTCCGGTGATGCTTTTGCGTGATGGTTCATTGTAGGTGATTGTGAGGGTGGCAAGGACTTGGGGGTTTTGCGTTTAATCCTAACAATTGAAGTCGATTGTGAAAATTATAAAGTGTGGCTTGAAGGGTCCTAACCTTGATTGTTTACAACTTGTGTTCTTCATGTGATAGGCGTTTCTGGATGTATAAGCACCTATGAATTATGACTGGATAATAGGGGGAAAGGGTTAATGTTAAAATGGGCGTGATTAGTTTCTGAGATCAATTCATTGGAAATAATCAAATTTTCGGAAGAAAGAGTTGTTCAAGTTATACTGGTTAGGTGTAAAGATATTGAAAATGCCAATGCTGCTGCAGATGCAAATTACTCTCCTAAGACAATGGAGCACCTCAGGCTTTGTACTACCTGCTGGTTGGAGGATTGAGGATAGGCGACGTGGCCGTGGGGCCTACCCTGGTATGGTTGACAAGGTATGTTTTCTGTTCTCAAACGTTAGCTCTGGTACTCTTGTTCTTTGTAACACAGTTAATCACGTTCTCTACTTTCCAATGGCAATTGCATTTCTTATGCGTGGCAACATTTAATATCTCTCTCCTATTTGTTTTGCTGTATGTGCTGGTTTGCTATTTTCACGTTCAACAGTAGATGGGTGCGCACATATTTACAAATCCTAGCATTGTTGAACGCTGTCAATTCATTTCTTTTTTATGCAATCATATCATTTATTCAATCTTTGTCACATTTTAAAATAGATGATGCCGTTTAGAACTCCAGATGTTCTATTCCCTGAAAATACACTCTTATATTACTATATATGCTTCTAATCTTGATTTGAACATTAGTCATTGCGGGACTTGTGTCATTTTTATATTGTTCTGAGCTGTTTCATCATATGTTAGAGAGTTATTCAAGCACTTGTGTCATAGTAAACTATGTTGCAGTACTACATTGAACCTGAGACGGGGACGAAATTTCGTTCGTTGGCAGCTGTTAAGAGGTACCTAATGGATGGAAAAACAGACATGTCTACACCCAAGGTATTAGAAGAAGCAGGTGACATATCTGATGTAAGTCTGGAACTGGAATCAGTTCTACGTCTAAATGATAAAGCAGAAATGCAGTCATTAAAAGGGGTTTACTTCGATCTGGTTTATCTATTACTATGGTCTATTCTGGTTTTGTTATGAATGACTTTTAATTTCAATTGAAAGCAAAGAATTTGAAAAAGAAACTAGTGATAGAAGAAAAGAAGCTGCCAAAGTTGCTAATAAATTCTATTGATTTTTTGCCGATAAGCAACAAATTGCCCATGATGCTTTTACATGATGATCCATTCTAGGTGATTGTGATGGTGGGAAGGACTTGGGGGTTTTGCTTGTAATACTAACTCTCGAAGTCAACTGTGGAAGTTAACAAGTATGGCTTGAAGTGCCTTAGCCTTGATTGTTTAAAATCTATATTCTTCATATGTGTGGCGTTTCTGGTTCTTACGCATAAGAGCCTATATGAATTACGAGGGGGGTAACAGGGGAAAGAGTTGACCTTATAGTGGACTTGAGAAGTTTTTGAGATCAATGCACTGGTGATATTGCAATTTTCAGAAGAAAGAGTTCTTCAAGTCATAATGGTTTGGTATAAATATACACATTATAAATACCAATGCCAATGCTACTGCAGATGCAAAATACTCCCCTGACAAAATGTAGCACCTCGGGATTTGTACTACCTGCTGGTTGGAGGATTGAGGAAAAGCGACGTAGCAGTGGGGCCAGTCATGGTGTTATTGATAAGGTATTTTATTGTTCTCAAATATAACTTTGCTTCTCTGGTTCTTTGTAACATGATCTATTATGTTCTCTACTTTCTGGCGGCAATTGCAATTCTTGTGCGAGATAGTGTTTTACCCCTTACTTTTTTTTTTTTTTTTGGTGTACATACTGTAATGCTATTTGCACATTCAATAATAGATGGATACATGCATGTATATAGATCTTAGCTTTGGTTGAATGCTGACAATTCGGTTCTTTATGATGCAATGTATCAAATATGCAGTCTTTGCGTGTCATAGCTTTATTGTTGGGAATTGTTTCATCATATGTTATAGGGCTATTCAAGCACTTATGTCATATGAAACTATGTTTCAGTACTATATTGAACCCAAGACAGGGACGAAATTACGTTCGTTAGCGGCTGTTAAGAGATACCTAATTGATGGAAAAACTGAGAAGTCCACACCCGGGGTTTCAAAAGAAGCAGCCGACAAATGCAATGTAAGTCTGGAACTCGAATTACATTGTTCTACATTTAAAGGATAAAATTGGAATGCAGTCAGTGAAAGGATTTAATTTGATTTGCTTTATCTGTTACTATTGGGAGGATCACAGTGGGGTTCATCTATACTATTGTCTAATCTGGTTGTCTATTTGACTTGGGAGATTGTTAAAAAATAGGCATGTGCCTCATCTTTGTGCCTCTGAAAAATTCTCATGTACAAACAAATTAGTCTGTAAGATTCACTTTGCATGAATCTGCTGTTTTATTTTATTTTAAATTTTTTAATTTTGTAATGCAATTCTAATTAGGTTTTCAGTTTTATACCTTAACATCTTGATGGAATATGTAGAACAGAAAAGAATCTGCACATCTTGATCACGCATCCTATTAATTTTGCACCCAGATATTCAATAAACCTCTTTAAACATCTTATAATGCTTTCACAAGATGGTGTATAGTAGGTGCTTGAGCATGTAATCTTTACTACCGAATTCAATTGCAAAAGTTGACATGCAAAGCCTTAAGGAACCTTTGATTATTTATAGCATGTTCTTTATGTGAAAGGCGTTTCTAGATATTTTCGCACCTATTATAGGGTAACAGGGTGAAAAATTTGTCCAATTTGCAGAAGAATGAGGTTTTCAAGTTACAATGATTAGGTATACAGAGAAAGATCCACACTGACAATGCCAATATTTCTGCAGATGCAAATTGTCACAACGAGCCCCTCAAACTTTGTACTACCTGATGGTTGGAGGATTGAGGGAAAGCGACGAAACACTGGAATTAATCTTGGCAAGCTTGACAAGGTATTTCTGTTCCGAATTTTAGCCTTGCTACTTGCTCTATGTTACACTTGTTAAGCTCTGTATTTGCTGATATGGCATTTGTATTATTTTGAGTGAGATAAGATACTATCTCTTTCATAATTTTTCTTGCTATATGTATGTACTGGTATGTTAGAGAGATCATACCATTAACTAACAATTCAGTGCACCCTTAGGTTCTTTCAGTAATAAGCATATTGCTTCATCAGAACTGGAGAATTTTACTTGTTCACTTATATTTGTCGCACTGTATTAGCCTTGGACTGAACATAGCTCTTTAGTGGACGTCCAAAGATACCTAAAAGAACAGGAAGAAAATAAACTCCAGTTTTTCTAAATTTTTAGTCTTTGATATGAACGTTATTTGTATTGGAACTTATATAATGGTTTTACAGTCGTTATTTCTTTCACTTTAGTCTTGTAGAATTAGCCGATCAGGGATCTCTTGTTGTAATATGTTGCAGTATTACATTGAACCTGGGACAGGAAAGAGATTTGGTTCGGCAAAGGCCGTTAAGAGACACCTAACTCTAAATGATGGCAGCACAGATAAATCCACGCCCAAGGCATTAAAGCAAGGAAGTGACAAGCAGGTTGTAAGTCTGCACGAGTTTAATCTTGTTATACGTCTAAATAATGGAAGAGGAATGCGATCACTAAAAGGCTGTAAATCCAATTTGGTTAATGTGTTTCCCATGAGGCGATGGCCTAAGAGACTGAAAATGAAATCATTGAAAAAAGAAATAGACTTCAAAACCTACTCATATATCCGGTCAAGTTGGCAGCCTCTAGTATCCTCCAAAATTTCCCACAGAAGCTTTTGCATCATGGAGCAAATGAGGTGCTTTTAATGGTGCAAAGAGCAGCAAAATTCCGTAGTGAACCTGAACAGTGTAACTTGAGACCCAAAATAAAACGAGTCTCATCTAGTGTATTATGATTAAGGAGCATCAAATTTCACTCACTTAAATGATGATTAATCTCAAATTATTGCCGTGCAATGCTTAGATACACCAAGCAAAAATAGTGCATAACTTTTTCTTCTTACCCGTTACCCATGGTTTGAAAGAGAACCCACTGCATAAAGATTGAAGGTGCCACTTTGGTTGTCATTTGTTAATATGTTTATGCTCTTAATTTTAAACAATTGAAGTCGATTGATGGGATTAATGTGCATGGCTTAAAGCCAGGGTTCAAACTTTGATGGTTTAAAATTTAGTTTAATCTTCATCTGATAGGTTATAGGCACCTTCACTAGCATAACTGGGGGAAAGAGTAGTGTTTTTCTTTGTCTTTTTTTAATTTACTTTAATTTATTTAATTATCTGAGATCATTGACAATCCACATTGCAAAAGAAATAGTTTCCAGTCAAAATCATCAGGCAAAGGGCAAATTGACAGTTCCAATACTACTGCAGACGCAAATTACTCCTTTAACCAGTGGGAGGACATCAAACTTTGTACTACCTGATGGTTGGATCATTGAGAAAAAGAAACGGCAGTATACTGTTAACAAGGTATGTTTCTGTGTTTTTCTGTATCGTACTGCTGAAGGCTATTGCTTTCTTGTGTTTTTCTTTTTCCTTCTTCTCGGAGCTAGGTAAAATTTTGCTCCTCTTAATACATTTTTTATGGTGCACTTGCTGGTTTGCATATAAATAGGTTGATGGATGCATGCGTTTATGCATTTAGCATGTATATATGAAAGCTATACCTACCATTGATGAATGCTGAGGATTCTGTTTTTCCTTAATGTTATTTTATTGATAAATAATTATATTACCCTATTCAGAAACTAGAGAATTTTATAGTATCAGTTATATTTGCAGTGCTACGTTGAGCAAGCGACTGGACTGCGATTCCGCTCCTTGCTAGCTGTTAAGAGATACCTTAAAGAAAAAGAAGAAAATCAAGATGCAATGCCACTCAAGGCATTCAGACGTCCTAATAGGAATAACGTAGGTTCCATTTTAAAAACAATTAAGCAATGCTTATTAAATTCCATTTTTATCCTTGACTGATACCGTATTGCTTCAATTTCAGCTTTCGTGTGGATCTGGTTCTAAGACTACAAATGTCTCTGGGGATATAGATTCCCAGAAAGTCGCCGGTCAATGCCCAACAAATTCTGAAGAAATTATCACTGTGCCAAAGGAAGTCACGCCTGACTGCAATCCTACAGTGAGTTTCTTAACTCGTTAATTTTGCAGCTCATGAGCAACAACATGAATCTTTTTGCCAATTGTCTAGTCTTTTTTACCATGGTTAATTCGTGTCTCTTTTTCCAGCCCTCGGAGCATTCTGATACTCCAGAGAAAAACAATTCTGGAGAGAAAGCTGAAGCCTCAATGGATGATTATGCCTGCCCACCATCAACTATAAATTGGGTTCTTGCTGGTCCTGGGGGAGATATGTGGAGTCCCTTCGTCAACGACTTTATAGTCCCAGAACCTATAAAGCAAAAGTGGTCAGAAACCTTTATATCATCCCTCCATGATGATTAACTCTCGTAAACCAGGTCGTCGAGGTATGATTGTCTTGTCAAAGTTTTCCCTTTGGCTTTTATTTTCTCACCCCCATATAGCCGACTTACAGCTCTATCGGATTCTGGCGTATTTTGGTGTAAAGTAATTTTATGGGTACATGTGAATATTATAGAAGTTAAACCCTATTGCACTGGGGACTATGTCTAATGTACTGCTGAATTGGTACTCTTGAAGAGCCTCTCCTTGATGACACTATGAAGGCTCACATTTGCATATTTGAAATGAGTCCAATCTGAACGCTGAGAAATGTCGAATTCAACCGTACTTCATTAGGGTCCTTTGCAAAAGGATCTCATGTACAAAATTTACATTGGAACAAACATGTTCTTACCTTTTATAGATGCCTCCATTTTCTTGAGGACTGACCGCCCAAACAAAACAAAAACAAAAAAATGCAGTGGACGGTAACTACTAACTAGTACAAGCCTTGGTTGAAGAATTTCATTATTATGGCATAGTTTCATCCTTTTGCGGACCTTTATCTTTATTTCTATATTTTACTTTAGTCGAAATCGAGTGTTGACTTTTGAGGCATAAAAGTAGTCATGACTCCTTAAGATAACCTTTGGTCCGTAAATTCAACTGAGGTAACTTAAAGCAACTAAGGAAATGTGTCACCGTTGATTTACTTTATTAGTTTTGTGCCCTTCTCATATAATTCTTTTGCCATTCTAGATTTCCTCAGTTGGTGGCCCAAAACAATGCAAACCGGTGGATATCAGCCTGGCGTTAATTTTCTAGGATTGACCTTGGCCCGTCATGCCTTTCGCTTACAGAGAGTTTTGGAGTATAACCATTTCGCAGCTACAGGGATTATATTAAAAAAAAAAAAAAAAGAAGTGAAAAAAAGGGGAGAAATTGTATATATAGGTTATTTTAAAATATATATTTCCAATAAATAATTTTTTTCAAAATATTTAACATAAATAGCATATTTAAAGTGAATAATTTAATTGCGGAAATAATTTTTACGGTAAATTTATCATAAATGTGTTTTATAAATAAAATTATTTATCGTAAATGTTATTTGTCTAAAATATTTTAGGACTATTTACCTGTTTAACTTTTTTTTTAATGCTATTTATCCCTTTCTCCAAAAAAAAAAAAAAGAATTGAAAATGTTTCGTACTAAAGAACTAAAATGAAAAAAGAAATAGTAAAAATGGATGCAGCATAGATCTCGTTATCCATCAATGATGCATTTGTAAATAATGTTCACATCATAGGAGTTAAACGCTTTGAAATTTTCTTGGATGTGATTTTCGTTTAAAAACAACAAAGTTAATGTGATGAAAATGTGAGTTCGAAAGGCAGAGGGTCCCGGGATTTTTTGTACTCGCAAACTTCAAATTCCTTGCTTCAGTGGGAAGGCCAAAAGTTAAAGTATATGATTTCAAAAGTCTATAAAATCTGTACGGAAGCGCGCTTTTCACATGGGTTGGATAGTGTTTGGACAACGAGAAAAACTGTCCAAGGAACTGAGAAAGAGTGTTAACACTAGAAGGAAAAAAAATTTTCTCAAGACATGGAATAACTAATAAAACAGCACCTCAGTCCATCACCTGGTCATCCACCCTATTATTTTGCTACTTTTTTTTGCGTTACTCGGTTTCTAAATCAAAAGAACTTGTTATAAAACTTCATTTCAACAATTTTTCAATGGGAGATTCTGTCTCGGGAAACAAAAAAAAATTATATAGGCTAGAAAATAACAATCTTTAACAACTATTTGAGCAAATTAGAAAATGGAAAGCAATTAAGGTGGCAGCCTGCCAGACAAGTAGAGAGACAACTTTTCTCTCAGATTCACACCTTCGATGTCCGCTGTTCCGCAGACATCTTGGTGATAACCCGAGTCATGATTGGGAGACAAAGGCATCTCATCCCGCTCCTCATCTTCCATATCGATGATCATGTTATGAAGCAAGCAGCAAACAAGAATAATCCTTGGCAACCTGTGCTTGTCAGGTCTCCACATTACTCCTCGAATGATCCTCCATGTGTCCTTCAGCCTCGCTAATGCCCGTTGTGCGACCATCCTAGTAGCAGAATGACGCTTATTGAACTCAGCTTTTGATTCTGGAAGATCTTTTCCTTCATAAGGGATCACAAGATAGGGCAGCAAAGGATAGCCCGAATCACCAATTAGGTACTCCCTTATTTCCGATCCTTTGGCAATCTCTACTTTCTTTCCGTTCAACCTCTCTCCCTTGTCACAAAGTTTGTAGAGATTCGAGCTCTCGAAAACCAACGAATCCTTCATTTTTCCTGGCCATCCTGTGACTATGTCCCGGAACCTCATGTCGGGATCCACAACGGCTTGCAACACCATGCTGTGATTCTTCTCATGATCAAGCCACACGTCACCTGTGGGGTCTGAAGCGGGCAGGCAC
The DNA here is from genome assembly GCA_035233585.1 of Antiaris toxicaria. Taxonomy (NCBI): domain Eukaryota; kingdom Viridiplantae; phylum Streptophyta; class Magnoliopsida; order Rosales; family Moraceae; genus Antiaris; species Antiaris toxicaria. The sequence continues at coordinate 9,968,385 of CP141153.1, read as the reverse complement.
ATTACAATGTGGGTAGTATCAATTACTCCGCAGCAATTAGGGAAGCCCCGGATTTTCTCAAATTTGGACTTGATTTCTGTCATCTCTGCTTCTGTGGAAGGCCATTGTAAGTGGTGAAGCGCCCTTTCTTCCATGGATTCCACAAATCGCCATGTCACTTGGGAGACAGTTGAGTGGTTCAGCCCAAAAAAATCACCAATCGTCACAAGTGAGTCACCAGAGCTCAGTCTTCTTAATGCTACAGCAACTTGATCGAATAAAGACATAGGCTTGCCGTTTGCAAACACAAAATGAGCTGACTTCGCCATCATATCTTCCTTAACAAGTGAACATACGTAGTCAAAGGTTTTCCGTGAAATCTTGAAAACAGATTCAAACTTCTCTAAATGTTTTGGTGGTGGCTGAAGACCTGCCATTAAGGAAGAAGGAAAAAGATATTTATAATTCCAAATAAAAGTCCTTTTATTTAAATTCAATATTTTTTGTTATGTGTTGCAACAAGTATCAGAGTCTATACTTTTCAACTAAGAGAAATGAAGTATCAATGCACAAAATTTTCACTTTCCTCCCCATAGTTGTACGTACTAATTTGCTAATACCCAACAGTTATGTCAATTAAAAGCAGAGATAAACAGAACACATAACTGGAAATAATAAGGCTAACATAATATACATCAAGCATTGCACACGCAAATGAATAATACAAGAACCGAAATCCTACGGTTGCCTAACCACAAAAAAAATATGAACCTTGACCTTGATTCCATATAGGCATGCGGTGTAAAGTCATTGCAAAACAGTGTTTTGGGTAGAGCGCGGTGATTGCTTGAGGAGCAAGAGGTAAAACGATTTAAGTACACAGATAAAATGTGCGATGGACATTGTATAACAGAAAGAAAGGAGAGTCTTTTTCGAAGATGATCTCTTTTTTCTTTTTAGGTATTAAGAATGTTCTAAACAACAAAACTTATTCCCACTTACTGAAGATCCTACAAGATCACCGAACACAAAGACACATAGTACTTATTTAATTTCTCAATGTCTAAGCGACTCTTAAAAATGCACATAGCACAGAAACTTGCGTTCTGAAAAAATTTTCATACTTACGCAATAAAACTACTTTAGACCAATGAACCAATGATAGATTTTGCTAGCAACAAGTAAATTCTTTCACTGACTGGACTTTTTTCTTTTGTTCTCTCCCATGTCTTCTACCATTTTTTGTTAAGAGAAGTTTTATTCTGCTAATGTGGAGATACTTATAATTCAGTTTCTAGCCAACAATGACCTAAGATACAAGAAAGAGGCCTGACTTTTTTCTGGTCTCACAATGCAGACTCCATTATCGTGGTTGCATCATTCTCACTAAATTCAAGCTGGGATCCATCAAATGGTGAAGAGGAGCACCCTCCAATTAACCAAAGACCTTGGAGTATCATCTAACTTTAGACTTCTCTAATTCTTTTTAAAACTATGTTCATGGATTAAACTTCTTGCAACATAACTATAAATATTCTCTCATTTCCATGCCTTACTTTGGAATACATCAAGCAAAATTGAAACAAACTTATTAAGTATCTACTCTGTTCCTTCCTTCACTCTTCAGTGTGCCTCCTGCATAAAAGCTTGTAAATCTATTGGTCCTACCTAGCATAGTCCGTGAAATATTTCAAGGTTTGAAAACATAAGATGTTTACTCAAGCTGTCATAGATACTTCTTTAGGGATCCATCTGCTTTTTCAGTAATTTTCAGAAACAAACATAAAGACACACGTCAAAACATGCAGGAAAAAAGGAAGATAGAGGGGAGTTTGGGCTTCAACTTGAAAAAGAAATAGATAATAGAAAAAGATGAATAACATCCTCGTTGCAGAGGTAAAGCAAACGTTAACCACAACAAAACCAAAAGATCGATTTCATAATTGTTTTTCAACAAATCCTAAGGGTGTAAAAGAAAATATAATTGGAATTGAGAAGACGTTCCTGGCAGGTGAAATCAATAATGTCAAGCGTTAAGCCTTGAAGCAATTCAGTCACATAGCAGAGAAAATGATAGAAGGGTAGATGCTTCTATGGTTGAAACTTAACTACTAGTTCTGAGAAAAGAACAGCATGCCATGCAGTTCGTGATCAATGATAGAAAAAAGTATTTGTATGCTAATAACAAATTTATCTTACAGAAACATTCTCACATTTAAAGCCTTTAGTCAAATTAAATTTATAAAATAATAATAATCATTGTAAGCAATCTATTGAAAATAGGGACAAGAAAGAAGCACAGGACTGAATTTGGGAGGTAAAATCCTATGAATCTAACAAAAGCACTTTCCTAAGTTTGAATGTTTACCCTGTGGTCACTGTAACTTAACATCTTTTTGAGATTACTTCCAGCTTTCATGTGGCGGAGGAGTTGTAAATTATCACCTATGGTAGTGCTAAACACCGTGGCTCAACTTTGATATCCAAAAATTAAAAACCATACCATCTTCTATTCCAAAGAAGATCTTAATTGAAAGATGTCAACATATATCCATCCATATGAGGCTTTTATTCATGTTTAGATTTCAGACTTCTTAAAACACCCAAAAAGATCCCACATTTACCGGTAGTTGAAAAACAAAAACATTTCTTTTTATATTTGGTAAGAAATTTCACAAGAACTGTAGTTATATCTTGTAAAACATAAAGCACATTAGACGCCGGAGATGCTATATAATGACCAAGAAAGCATTTTTATCTAGAGACTATAACAATTTCAACTATCAAGATTAAAAGCTATACCAGTAGTGTAATCGTTCTCCACATTCCTATGAACAAGGATTAGGGATTCTTCTTATATGTGCCCAGATGCATTTGTGATAAACAAACTAGTGACTTGAATGAGAAAATAAAAAGCATATATAGATTTACACAAAAATGAATTCAACCCACCAACCAAAATCTCATCAAATACAGAAAAGAACAAGCAAACCTATCAAAATATGACAGTTCAACAGCAGCAACATCAATCAAGCATATATATCAGAAGAGCACATAGCAGAATAAATCCAAAAAAAAAAAAATAACCAGTATTAATAATAATTATAATTAACAAAAAAAAAAAGCAATAATAACATCAAAGAAAATATACCATTAGTTCGCCTCAAGAATTCATCCCACCAATCTAGAGGGCCCTCCTTCTCGGACGACCCAGAAGCGTAAGAAGCATTCTCCTCAGGCTTCTTCTCTGCCTTCTTCCTCTTTTTGGACCCTCTAACAGGAGCCATAAAAAAGCGTGACACGACCCAATTCAATCAGAACCCAGAAAGCCACAAGCTTCAAAAACCCGCCGAGAGTCAAACTCACTCGGTCAGAATTCAAACAAAAAATAAAAATCAATACCCATTTAATAAAACAACAAGACAAGACAAAACAAATACATACACATAAAGATCACGAAAGTATGATGGAGAAGGCAGTGGCACACGACATGCAAGAGAGTAGAGCTGTGCTTGTAAATGGCTCTGCGTTTGAATATCTCAAAACATGCAACAATAAATAAATATAAAAGCTCTCTCTCTCTCTCTTTTTTTTTTTTTTTTTTGCTTTTACTATTTTCTCAAGACATAGGAGGGTAAGAGATGGAAAATCCAAGCGAATATAGTGCTGGTTTAGGACAATGTGGCAAGAGAAGCGAGAGCGTTGGGCATTGGTAATTTGGCCGAAAGTAGTATATCTTTCTCTCTCGACACACAGTTTAGATTTGAGAGAGAGAGAGAGAGAGAGACCAGGGGTGTACGGTATAAGAGGTTTACTTTCCTCTCAGAATCAAGTGAAACCGAAAGCATTTTGCTCGTGCCTTTATATACAAGAATGGGTGGACAAATTTTAGACTCAAGTCAAGCAAGTCTCCCAAAAAAAAAAATTTCATTTAACTATTATTTTGTTTTATTTTCATGTTATTCCAGAAATGACAAAACGATTTTTTGTTCGCATTGGCAAGGTAAAAAGCAAAGCTACCTTCAAATATTTTCAAAATCATATATATATAAATATATATTTTTACTGTTCTTTAACCCTATTTTTTCTTACTTTTTATTTTTAACACAATTTTAAACCGTCCGATTAAAAAAATTGGATTGCATAATATACGTAGGGTCCACCTCTTTCTTTCACAAACACAACTTCCCTTTTTTTTTCTTTTTTTTCTTTTTAAGTATCAGAAAACACTACATAACTACATCATCTTCAAAATTTGTCTCCAATAATGGTGCTCCACTTTGGCGATGAAGCACATACAACGGCACTGTAGTGAAAGGCTAAACCTGCCACGAGATGATATGTGAATGGATTGTGTTTGTGTTACCAGCACTTATGCGATTCGTGTTGCAATGTGCATGTCTTTTCATTAACGCTGGTTAATATTTGCTGGGTTTTTGTCTTTGTGAATGCTAAACAGAATCGTTAAGTATGCATCAGTAATAAGGCATGTAACAAAGAATGATCTGACATTGATTTTTTAGCGGCGTCAAAATAATAAATTAACGTGATGTATACGGTGACGTCGTTGACATTTTGGGTTCTATACATCGGTAAAAGGCAAAATATTCAATTAAGATAGTATGTTTTGATAATTTGATTTTAAAAGTAGAAACTTTTCTTGTTTTCCGAATGAATTATTCAATTTGCATCATATGCGTGGCTTATTTAACTAAATTAGAAATTGCTAAATATATTACTCTTGTCATATGATGTTGTTAGATATCTATGGCATTACTCATCACTCAAATTTATATGATTTATGCAATTTTAATTAAGTATCACATTCAGAGTTTTTTAAAGAAGGACTTGAAAATTACATTATTGGTAGGATTTTGGTTCCGGCCATCAAATCTTTATTAAATATTTTTTTTGTAAATATTTTAGGGAACTCAAAAAAAGCCTTCAAAATAATTTTTTTCTACTTCATCATCACTTTTCACTATTTATATTTTCAAAACACTATAGAAAATTTCAAATTTTAAAAGTCCATAACTTTGTATATACAAGTCCAAATGAGTTTTTTTTTAATTACAAAAAATTTAAAGAAGAATGAAATAATATCTATATTGATATTTTTTTAAATTAAAAATTTTACATTTTTTTTTACTCCAAACAGTTTTTTTTCCTAAACATATTTTTTAAAACAATTTTTTTTCAACAAAAAAAATATATATCTCCAAAAAAGACATCTAAACGGGCCCTTAATATAGTTTTGACTACATCCAACCATGCACTTCTTGTACAAGACTTCCTATCAAAGAAAAATACAAACCATTTTGGCCTTAAAAGTTTACCTTGAAATTTTATAACTTACTATAATTTCTCCAATATATTTTATGTGTTCAGCATGTTCACATATGTACAACTATAAAATATTTGAAAAAGTTCAAACTGATTTATTTCTTATAACCTAGGTTTAGACTTTAGGCTGTAATTGGTGCTTTCACAAGTGGAACGAAACCGAAAACTCTATACTAACCTCTTAAAAATAGTCGAAGCCTACTTCTAAATTTTGGTTTGAAACAAGTTGCAAATCTATTCATTTTGAAAGTATTCAGATAGTAAATGAACATCTTATGTATCAATACAGTTTTTTTTAGGGAGGCCAATAACTGAGTTTGACACGGTTAGTACTTTCCATATTTGAAATATAAATGAGTTAGAGCTTAAAATTTACGAAACCATAGCTCATCCTGTGAAACTCACATTATCACATAACTATATTAGGCTCCTCCTACCGCACAAGGTCTTAATGGGCTTGGGCCAGCTTGAGCCCATCATGACTACTTACTCGCCTTCTAATTTATTCCTTCTTCGGAATTGTGGAAATTACAAAAATAATTAATGTAAATGGCATGTTAAATAATAAATTAACTCAGTAAATATTATTAAGTAACAACAAATTTATTGAGTTGAAAACATATTTATAATAAATAGATAATTACCTAATAAATTTATTATTTAGGGTTATTTATTTTAAATATTTTGAAAACTTGCTATCTATTTATGTATACAAATTTTTAAGAAATATATATACTAAATGTGGTATCTTTACAAATCTATAATAACATGGTTACTAATAAATAAATTAAGTAAAAAATATATGTACTCACAGATATGTTATTTATTTTAACAATGTCGTAAATATGTTATGTACTTCTTTGTTCATCAATATATTATTTTTCTCTCTTCTTTTGATTGAGTCTTCTAAACTTTAGGTTATCACCATTTGACGTAGTTAGAACTCCTGAAATATTAGGAACTCAATTACAGCTAGGATTAGAGTTGGATTTCTCCTAACTTTGATTATTTTATATATTTTATGTAACAAATTTCATACTTCTTAATTATCTAGCAAATTCCAAAGTACACGCACTACTTTTTCATGATACTTGTACGCAAGATATGTGGAACTAGCAAAACTGCCATTTGCCCAGCCACAACTAACATTAACATGCGGATTGTCCGGCCTCTCATGCAAGCTGCACCAAACAAGTCCTTTTCCTTGGGCCTGGCCCGTAGGGGCCCAAATATTCTATCTCTCTCTCTCTCTCTCTCTCTCACTCTCTCTCTCTCTCCCCCCTAGAGCTGAACATTTCCGGGTGGTTTACCGGTTCGGACTCGGTCGGTTACCACACAGAAGATTCGGTTTTGCCACACTCTTCGAAACCACCCACATGGGAGAAGAAACCATAGCCACCAAGGGATCTCGGTTTTCGGTCGGTTTCAGACGGTTCAGTTAGAACCGAAACTTGGCCCAAAAAAAAAAAAAAAAAAAGGATGAAGAATAAATCAGAATAAAGGGTGTTTTGGACAAAAAAAGAAACCTAACGTTTTAAGCAATATTTGACAAACATATTTCAAAGCATCCCAAAACAAAAACTGAAATTCAAGATTCAAACCTTAAAAGTTCAACTCTACGACAGTTAGCAAAGATGACACGGCACAAGGGCCTGAGTGCGACGGCGAGACGAGGGCAGAGATGACGAGGCCTACTCTCTCGACTTTGAGCTGTCGTGCTCGGTCTCGCTTGATTTTTAGTTTTTATGTTCGGTCCTACTCTCTCTTTCCTTTTCAAAACGAACCAAAAATACTAGTCAAACGACAAAAGGACGCACCAAAAAATCAAAAAGAGGCAACTTATAAACAATATTGTCAGATTCCCTTCAAACAGAAAAAGGTGTAGCTGCATTTGCTTGACTAGTCAACCATAACCTCAAAATGGTAAATATGAAAATCATGGTTTATCCTTGTTTAATTCTTCTTTTTCCTACTTTTATTACGTGCTTGCCCACTAAATTTTATTTTATGTTTACAGATATGGATTGAGAGTCACATATACAAGATATCATACCATACAATACAAAATAAAATTAAGAAAACCTATTGTACTCTGAGTTTGAGTCTATATATATATATATATATATATTGTTATTGTAATCTCGGCTACATGTACATGCAAGTTGCAAAGTCCCCTAATTCCTTTTTTTTTTAAATATAATTTAAATGATAGTGCTAGGATAACAATTATAATATTAATTTTTTAATACTAGTTCATTGGTAAATGTAGTTTTTTACATTTAATTGAGATGATAATTATCTCATGATCTATCAATAAAAAATTACAAATCAATATTATGTAAATCGATATTTGGAAATTAAGATTATTCTAACTTTAAAACATTATGTGTCTGTGGTTTAGCATTGGTTTTGATGTATAGTTTTGAATTCAATCTTTCAAAAAATCCCAATTCTACTTATTATTATTATTATTATTATTGCTTGATTTGAGATATGCACAACATTCTTTTCCCTATCCCAAACACTGATACAAAAGCATCCACATATTATCTTCTTAAAATAAGCATTTCAAAAATATGTAACAAACAAGGCCTTAATAATTAATATTTTATTTACATTAGCTCTTTCCTACTCAAAACCTACTTCTCATTGATACGTGGGTCTTATGGTGTGTTTGGATATCCATTGCATATGGTATTATATTCAAATAGAACGTATGTATTCAAATGTGTGTTTGGATATCATATTTTTATATTTGAGTGCATTTATTATAATAAAATCTGCGCTTAGATGTCTAACATTGGAATATATTTAAATGCATGTAAATGTAAATGTGCGTTTGATAAAGAAATGTATTAGAATACGTGTATTATGAATAAAATCCTTTAGAATTTTATTTATAAAAATACCAGTAAGGGCAGCAAGTTACTGCTGTAGGCTTGCAGCCTCTTTGGCGAGCGAGGATAGCAAAGCGGCAGCGGCACTGTTAGGTCGGCAAGGGGGTGGCATTGCCAAAAAACAAATCGGTTCAGAAACTTATGCTTGTGAAACCAACTGATGTACTAGTATGTAGAAGCATATATAATTCATTGATTCTAACTTGAAAATGGAGAAATTACGCAAATTAATTAAGAGAATTCTCAAAAGGATTTTATCAGTATAGGAGGAAATAAATGGTTTTATATGTTCATTTGTTGTAATTATCTAGGTTAGATTTGAATTTATTTTAGTTATCATTTAGTTACTTATTTAGTTTAGATTTTGAATTTATTTAAATTATAAATTTAGAATTAGATTTAAATTTGAATTGTAAAGTAAATTTGGATGGATTCTGTAACATGCATATCTATATAATCTCATTAATTATGTTTCTTACTAGTAAATTATTTTTTTGTTTTTAGTCCATAAACATTAACACATCTACGTTAACTTAAAAAAAAAAACCTTTGTGTTCCTCTTCTCTCTTTTATTTTATTATTTTCTATTTAATTTCTAGAGTGTTTGTAGTGAGATTTGTTTTAAAAAAAAAAAATTGTATCTTCGAATACCAAATAGTAACATCTAAATGGTTTTCTTTTTTTTTTTTTTTAATTTTTGGCTAAAGAGAAAATTCAATCAATCAAAACGACGACTAGGCAAAAAGTCTTATACCAACAACACCACCACCAAAAGACTAGTGTCCCACTAACAATTAAATGAATATTGTATTATATTGAAGGAAAAAAAAAAAAAAAACAGTTCAGTTGTGTGTGTGAGTCAAACGCTCCATAAGTATTCTTACAAAAAAAAAAAAGTTTTAAAAAAATATATTTTAATATATAATATTTTGAAAGAACGGCTGAACTTATAACCCATCTCACGATAAGTAAAGGTGTTTGGCTTGAAGTACAAAGTACATTGAATATACCTAAGATTTTACGTCGTCTTTTATCCGCATGCCTAACTCAAAATTTGTTTCTATAGATGAGGTTTTTATTTTTAAAAAATAAAAAATTATTTAGATTTTTTTTCTAAAAATAAAAAATTATTTGGCTAGGTAAAAATTTTTTATTTTTTAAAGAGAATTTTTTTATTTTTTAAAAATGAAAATTTTTTGATATTTAGATAAAGAAATTTAAAATATCTATTTTTTAAATATAGATATACTAAATTAACAAAGCATTTATATCATATTTTTTTTATTTTCTATTTTTAAAAAACTCAAATTTTAGAAGTTCATACGCTTTTCTTATTTTAAATCAAAATTTTTTTCTTTTAAAATCACACAAAATATTTAATAAAATAAAATCTATACTTTATATATATTTTTAAACACATTTTAAATTTTTACATTATCTAACAATTTATTTCCGTTTCATACTTTAACCAAACATACATTTATAAATCAACTTCCAAAATTTCGTCTTCATTAGTCACACCAAAAGATCCCTTAGACTCCGTTTGGTAAACGCATTGCATTTATATTAAGTTTAAATGCAATGTATTGAATGTAATTTGTATTTGGAAGAAAAGTAAAATAATGCAAATGCAATACTAGAAATAATCAGAGACTTAGGGTTGGTTTGGTGAACGCATTCCATTTGCATTGCGTTTGAATGCAATGCATTGAATGCAATTTGTACTTGGAGAAAAAGCATTAGCATTGCATTTGAATGCAATGTGTGTTTGGGGGAAAAGTATTTGAATTGTATTTTAATAATAAATATGTGATGTGATGGGTAAAAGTAGAGAGAAAAAAAAGAGGGAGAAAAAAGAGGGAGAGAGAATATATGATGTAATTAATAAAAGTAATAGAAAAATTGAAATAATAAATAGTGATTGTGTTAGATTTAAAATGTGATGTGATTGGTATTTGAATGAAATATTTTTGTATTTGGGAGAAAATTACATTACATTTAAATGCAATGCCAAAAAAATGCTTGTACCAAACGCTGGGTTAGTTTTAAAATTTTTGTACCCTCTTGGAGAACGGCTTTGCACGTACCCTTTATGTTTAAGCACATTGTTCTTCTCAAAAGACAAACCTGCCTTTTCACATTTACAGCGTTCTATCAAGCTTCCAAAAAGAGAATTGGTGGAGAAACAAAAAGGAAGAAGCAGCAAAAATCCTAGATTCCTACTTGTGCAGTCATTTAACATCTTTCATAACGGTCCAAACATAGCTTTCAAATGACCATTCATTAATGTGTCTCTCTACCTCTATATATAAATATAAATATATATATATATTTTCCCTTCTTCTATGTGGTTCCCTTTCTCTGTTTTTATCCCTTTTGTGGTTTTACTCCTAATACTTTGGGCCTTGGCCTTCGATGTGTTCATGACCTCCACAATGGGCCAGCTTGGTTCCGACTAAATACTTTGGACCAGGTTCCAAGCAATTGTTTTGTAAAAAGAAGTATAAAAACAACTAGAGAGAGAGAGCACACACACCGTCTAATCCAGAACTTTCCCAGTATCTGTTTTTACTCTCTCTCTCTCTCTCTCTACACACGCACACGCACACACACATACACATATTCGGTTTGTTATTCATTTAAAAAAAAAAAAAGGCACATGCTTCAAACAACTGTTGCGGGAAAAAAAAAATTTTGCTGATTTGGAAACATTGCATGGATCAAGTGAAATTTCAGTTACAATGTTGCATTATTTGCTAAAATAATTTTACATGGTAATTTCATTGCCAGTATAAACAGAAACAAGTAGATTATTATCTAAGAGCTTCGATTTGGCCACCATAGTGAGATCCACTTACCTTGCACTTACCATTGGTATTCAATCAACGTTTTAAGCGACAACTTTAATTAACTTTTGCGTTCCACGAGAACTAATTGCTTTTGATTACAAACTTTCCACTAGAGACTACAGATTTCACGGACCAATTTAGTCGCAACACAGCAAAATTGCCAATATAAGCGAGTTGGCATTTTTTATTTTTTTATTTTTTTATTTTTTTTTTTGGGTGAGAATTGGCATTTTCTTGGAGGAACCAAAATCCCTCTCCATTCTCCAAAACAAGCCGGCTCTGAATAATCAGATTCCCAGAGACCTCACGTGCGTGCTTAGGAAACGATGAAGCCAAAAGTCAGTGATAATACCTAGGAACATAGTTTCTGTTTTCCATAATTCACAAGTCAAAAGCCCATTTGGTCAAAGACGGTTGTAAGCCATTTAGGGGGTTCATCACAAAATTTCGAGGCAAAATTTCAACCCACACTAACACCAAGGCGCCAAATAGTAGATAACAACTCATAAACTCCAAACTAGATCATGTATAATCAGTCAATGGCCTGCCTAGTTTTCGACAAAAAAACAAAGAGAGAGAGAGAAAGAGAGCTTTCATATGTTTCCTAGGTCACATTCTCTTTTTCACGCCCAAATTTATGTGCCTCAGAAATGCCGTGACATGCAATTCAGCCACCGCATGTCAATACTATGTTTCTCGTTGCCATTCATTTGCCTGTATCTCTCTCTCTCTCTCTCTCTACCATCACTTGATATTTGTATTTCTCTCTCTTCTATTATTTTCGGCTACAAATTTAACATGTTTCAATATACAAAGAGCAGTTTCACATTTCTCTCCATGTTTTTTGACTCATGTGTGAACGTCAAATCTTTTGCTTCCGCTTCCGTTGTCACTGGAGGAGGCGTTCATAATGTTGCTCTCTTTCTTGGATGGCATTGCCTTTAACTTCCTTGGTATGCATTTTGTTCGAACTCTCAGCTCTTCTTCGGCCATTTCCAACTGAGAACTCCTGCAAAACGAGGCATTCATTTACAATATCAAAATTAGCCCAAAACCATATAGAAAGCTTTTACTCTGTTTCCAACATTTAATCTCAAATCTCAAAAGAATAGAAAAAACATAGGAAAACACTCGAGAAGCCACTGATACTAAACACTACAGTGCCACTAATAAAAAGAAGACTTAACGTGCCTTTTAGCATTATTCAAAAGCATAGAAGCAATACAACAAAAGCATAAAAAGTCAACTAATTCAATTAAATACTCTATTTCAACAGCTTTATGAGTCTCGAGCGTCAGGAATCAGATATAAACCTACTCCTTTCCGGGGTTCCGCTTCCCACAGAACTTTATTACATGATAGGCGGCTTTAAAGAGATCATGATGAACAACATTCACTAACTAAAGGGACCCACATTGATCAGATGACAAGGTCTAGACATGATCCCATTAATGCAGAGACTTCAGCATCACAGTATGATCATCAAAAACCGGGTTTTGTCCACCGCTGCCTTCTGTAGGGTTATGCAGCGCTACAGTGTAAAAGATTTTTTTTACTGTAGTTACGCAACCAAATAAAGAAAGCCAGCTGGCCTTTTGGATTTAAAAGTCCGTACGAATCTTCTATTCAAATGAAATCCACAGCAAGCCAAAAGAACTACCAGAGAATCAAACTTTTTGTGAACTAAATAACACAGGAAAGGCTACTAGGCAACGCAAGAAATCATTTTACTCTTCTCTTCTGAGAAGCAGGTACTCTCATGCTGAAGTTTCACAGGATAAACTTAACCACATGCAAATACCACCAAAAAAAAAAAAAATCAGAAACAAAAACAGAAAAAGGAAAATGGAAACTAATACCCTCATTGCATTATAGACAAATATTTCTTTTTCTTTTTTTTACTAATGCATTTCCACGTTGTTTTGTAACCGGAGTAGTTCAAGATTCAAAAGGATGATATATATGTGAGGATATTCCAAAGAACAGGCTTCAAAGATTCTTGCAACTTTGCCATTCCAAGATTTTTTACATGGAGGCACTTTCCATGTAAATCATGAAATGCACAACTCATACAAGCCAAGTAAAGTTGGAAAAGGAAAGTAGCACATATTAGACCAGGGTTACCTGGCTGGGGCTAACCGGGGAAGAGGTCCGGATAGAAGCTCTCATATTCGAAACTAAAGTGCTTCATATAAAGTGAGTTATTCAATTTTGGGCACCAAGTATTTTTTTTCTTTTACCAACAAATTTGTGTACAAAGTCACTAGCCACTTTCCATGGTCGTGGTTAAAATTACAGGATTGTTTTTTCCAAAACTACCTTCCATGCATAGCGGCACAAATCATTAATTAAGCAAAAGAGAAAAAGAGCGTAAGAAGCAACTTACCCATCTGCATTGTAAGAAGTAGACCTTTGAAAAGCAGGAGCCGCCTCTCTCTTGGTCTCCACCAAGCTCCCGCTAAAATACTCCTTGTCTTCCAATTTTACCCCCGCAAAGTTGGACCTTATTTCCGTCGTAGCCCCCACCTGATTCCCTGTTCCGCATGGCAGCCGAGTCTTGTAGTGCCCAATCAGCGACAGCCCGTGATCCTTCACCAACGTGGGCCCACAGTCTTTAAACGACACCGAACCGCACGATAACAGCTGCATCAGGACCGAAGACGCCCTCGTCCTTCCGCTTGGACAATTTCCCACCGCCTGATTCGGCTCCACCTCGTTCTCTCCGTTGGCGCACAGCACCAGCCGTCCGTCCGCCTTCATCAGCGACTCCAGCGTCTCTGGGCTCGAATCCGACGGCGGAGGCGAAATCTCGTCCCTGTTCAGCTCCGTACTTTCAAAAATTTCCCGTTGACTTTTCCCTTCTTCGAGAACCTTCTCGTTCTCTTCCTCCTTCTCCTCCCTCGACGCTCGCCGCCGCCGCCTCTTGTCGTCCGTCTGAGTCGACGCGTCGGCGGCTGCTTTTCCGGCCGAATCGCCGACCGACTCGGCCTTGTAAACCTTGTACTCGTTGAGGTCGATTGAACTCCACGACTGGTTCCTCCGTCGCACGACTGCCGGAAACTCGTCGTCTCCGCAACGATTCTGCAACTCCGGCGGCGGCTTTAGGCACCGCGACGACGCTGTTTCAAGGACTTTCGGATCATAAACCGGGTCCAAATGAAGCTCCGAGCCCTTCAGAACGTATTCATGTCCATGCGCTGGGTAAATGAAATCGTTCTCCGATAAATCATGCCACACAAATCCGTTTCTGTAACTTCTGAAAATTGAAAAATAAAAAAAGAAAAGAGAGAGCGCGAGAGAGAGAGACGTTAAACATGAAAATAATTAGTAATTTCGTCGGACGTTTATGATTGAACGGCGTAAGCTTTACCGTTTTGAGGACCAGGAGTACATGGTAGCCATGCCTTTGCCTCGGAGCGCGTTTAAGCGGTTAATGACATCTGAAAAAGAATTCATAGGATCACTGAACAAATTTTTTTCTTTTTATTTATGTTTGGCTTCAGAGAAAATCCAAAAAGAAAAGAAAAGAACTTGGTTTTACCTCTGAGATAGAGGCCTTCGGGGGAAGAAAGAGGGACCTCCATGAAATGGGGGTGTTCGAGCTGACCATTCCTAGACAAATAGTAAACAACAGGCACTTTTCTCTCCTTAAGCTTGGGTGGTTCAGTCCAGACTCTGTTCCTCTCGGGGCTGGTCTCTGATCTGTCTTTCAATCGCTTGTAATGGTTTTGGAGGTCTGCGGTTTGTCCTCTTGAGGTCACCGCCATATCTATCCCTGCCAACAACAAAGACGTGAGAGTAAGATCGCTGCCTAACTAGGCTGTGAAATCGTATACATACATACATGCATACAAATAATGAATTTTTTGTTTATTAATTATTTTTGTTTGAATACAGAGAGAGAGAGAGAGAGAGAGAGAGAGAGAGACGACTGAAAGGAAAGATGGCGGAGGAAACTGCGGGAAAGTGACTTACCAGGCAGAGGAAATTGACAAAAAGAGGAGGGAGAAGAGCTAAAGAAGGCAGTGGGCGGAGAGAGGGAAAAGAAATTAGGCAGGGGTTTTTGGTGGGGAATTTATATTGATTTTGAAGGAAGTGTGTGAAAAGGAGTACATTTGGAAATAGGACTGACGCGAGAGAGAGAGAGAGAGAGAGAGAGAGGGAGAGAAATATTTCAAATTGTGGATGCTGAGGACAACAGCTACCCAACAAACGATGGCTGTTTTGAGATTTCAGTACTCCCATCACTGTCACACTTCTCTTTCATTTATTTTTTGTTTTGTACTTAGATTCACGAGATTAATTCTTTATCATATATAGAAAATTATAAATATTTTGTTCTAAGTCATTAGTAGTGTACAGGGCACAATTAAATCTGTCACCAATTATTAACCACCCTTCGGCCTTCCCTGTTTAAAACATATTCACATGGTGCTCTGCAATTAATTTTGTTTTATGGCTTTAGTATTTATTTTCATATTATGTATTCAAGACCGTTGATTCAGATCTTTTTCTCTACATGTGACTAAAAATGCATTTATCGTCTATTGGATAAGAATACTACTTTATCAAAACAAATCAGATACTAAGAGGGTGTTTGATTTTGTTTTCAAAACTGATTTCACGATTCCTTAGGAAATCGATTTCAAAGTCGGTGTGAAATTGTGTTTGGTTTGTATTGTTTTTGAAAACAGATTTCAAAACGAATCCAAAATCGCCTTTGCTCCCAATGTAAAATTGAAAACGATTAAAAGTCGTTTTCTCTGATTTCATTTTTCCCATTTCTTCCATTTCTCTGATTTAATTATTATGGTTAATTAAGATTTAATTGATATATTAATTACTTAAATATTATGGTTATTAATTTTTAATTCATTTTTTAATTAAAAAATTTTATTAATTTTTAATTTTTGGTATTCATAATAAATTTTTTTTAAATCAAACATAAATATGTTTTTATATAATACTTATAAAATGACTGGTTTTCAAAAATATAACCAAACACAGTTTCATTTTTTTGTTTCTCAAAACATACACTCAGAAAATAAAACCAAACACAATTTCAGAAACGTTCTCAGAATTGTTTTCAAAACGATCTCAAATTCAGAGAATTTGAAAACATAACAGATTTCAAAAACAATACCAAACGCTACCTAAATCTCATCGTTTGTGTCTGTAGTGTATACTTTAATGATATTGACGCTTCTTTTATTTACATAAACAGAAACTACAACAAAAAAATAAGCTCCTTACCTAGTATCTACTCTTTTACACATTTCGGCATAATTGATACGATAAACCGATCTTAATTTGATTTTTTTTTTTTTTTGGTTTGATTGCCACTACAATCCAATAAATAATAATATTGTATACGAGTAATTTTTAAATTTATCCTTCCAAGTCATATGCATGAGGTAACAGCTAAAGCCATCCTCTGTGTTCTTATTTAAAAGTCAGAGACGACGAAATTTTACGACGTAATTTCGTGGACACCTTTTTGGATTGGCTGACAGGCTTAAGTCTCATTTGTTCTAGATGGTCGGTGGATAGTGTATATATCGAGTGAATTATTTTGTTGAAACTATAAATACACCCTTTAATTAAAATTAATCACACCAAAACTCATTTTTTTAACTCTTTTAATTTTAAATGTAAAATAATTAGGGAGTATTTGGTGAAATATTCAATTTTAATTTTATTCAAATACAATACAATTTTACACCAAACACAAATTTTGCAACAGTACTACGAAAACAATTACTATTCAAAATATTTTTAAAACAATCACATCAACTTTTAAATTTCACTATTTATCTCTACTTTTACCAATCACATCAACTTTTCAATTCTAAAATACTTTTCATCCAAACACACATTTCATTCAAATACAAAACAAATACTTTTCAACCAAATACAACATTTAAAAAACAAATTTCATTCAAATACAATCAAAATGCAATGCGTTTACCAAACGCCTCCTTAAAGTAAGGTAATAAGTCTTTGTCATTACTATTAATAAAATTGATCATAAATGTTCATTTTTTATTTTCTTTTGTAATTTATTTTTTCCTAACTTTTTTTAATTAAAGGAAATATTTGGCAAACATTTCTTAGTGTCGTTGTATTTAAACACAATATAATTTTACACCAAATATAAATTTTTACATTCAAATAAAATCTTTTTCAACAGTATTATAAAAACAATTACTATTTAAAAGTTTTTTAAAACAATCACATCAACTTTTCAATTCTAACTTGTTATCTATACTTTTACCAATCACACTAACTTTTCAACTCTAAAATACTTTTCATCTAAATACATATTTCAATCAAATACAAAATAAATACTTTTCAATCAAATACAACACTAAAAAAACCCATAAGTCTATCATATTAACTAAACTTTTATTTTATTTTATTTTAACCCTTCATTGCACAACCCATCCCCTCCAACAATTCTCCTCTACACACACCAAAATTCAATTGCGCCAAGGATCACATCGTTGGAGCTATTGCCTGTGCCAAAAGCTGAGGAGCTAGAAGCTGGGTTTGCTAAGCCAAAATCATCCGTCACCATTTTTTGCAAATCCAGAGCCATCCATCGTCGTCATTCACTGCATTGAACTTGCTTGTCGTAGTCACCTATTGTGAACCATCGCCATCGCCCCCTCCGGGAGCCATTGTCGTAATCCACAAAGAGCTGGAAGATGGGTTCATGAAGCCAATACCTTTCGTCACCGCGTTCGTGAAGTCGAAGCCGTCCATCGCTGTCGCCCGCTACACCAATCTCACTCGTCATTGTCACCATCGTTAACCCCATCTTCCAGATCTATTTTGCATTTGCTTAAGAATGGGTTTTTTTTTTTAATTCAAATTTCCAATTAGTTTTAAATATTTTGTTTTTTTTAGTATGGTGCAAAACAATGAGTATGAGTTAGAAATTGAAAAACTTCAAAGAGGATAAAAAAAAAAAAAAGAGATAAAGGGGGAACTTTGAGGGTGAAAAAAAAAAATAACTTCATATATTTTATATGTAAGATGCAGGACATGATGAAGAAATATTAGATTTTTTTTAAATGTTTTTACTATTCTTAAATAACTACTAAATTTACACATATAATATGTATAATGTATATAGCTTTTTGGAATTTATGTTTTACAACAATATATACTATTAAATTTTTTGTATTCATAACAAATATAAATTGACCATCAAAATTAAAAAAAAAGGATTTTGAAAAAACTAAAACTTTTTTATTATAGTGCAAGTTATGATTATAAAAAAATAATTAGAAATGTTTAAAAATTAATTAAAATTCACTATTGGTATTATATAAGGGTAAAATATATCATTCTAATTCTCCTTAAATTGTTGAAGATGTTTTTTAATGTAAGAGGGATATTTTTTGTATTTTAAATATAATCAACGGTTAAATTAATGGTTAAGCTCGTGGTTAACTAATAAAATGTGTGTCTTTGTAATTAAAAATAATAATTGAGGGTTGACGTCATTACTTTGATGAAAAAGATATCTATGTAATTTTTAAAAAACATAAAATGCATATATTTAATTCAAACTAATGTATAATAATCCATAACTCATAAGCAAAGCAGAGCCAGAAAATAATTTTATAGAATTATGCCCATGCCAATTTTACTACAAGATGACTATTGTGAGGTAGCACTAAACTACTCCTCTTACTCATTAACAGAAAGCTATTAGATGTGGTATATTGCTCGGCAAGGTTGCTCAACTTATGCTGCCTAAAAGGGCTCCCTAGCAACAAAATGCCAATTGTGCAAGGTAGAGGACTGCCTATAGCTGAACAGGAAAATAATCTTGACCCTTCACTTCATAAACCGTGACCGATGGATGAGTAGCATCTATTGCTCTTCAAGGCTCCCACTCTTCTTGAACATGTGTCGGAAGAGCATGTTATGATAAGATTGGGGACCATATCCTTTGCTCTTTAATAACCCGATACAAAGAATCCTTAGTGCGAGACACGAAGCACCTAGTTCACTTCCCTATAATGATATCTTGAATTTTTTGTAACAGCCTAAGATCTGTTGGGAATTTCTAGGTTAAAAATCACAAAATTTTTCGAGTTAATAACCCCTGCAAGGCAACCCGACCTTGCAGGGTAAGATCTGACTAAGATCTACTTTGACTAATGCCCTATAAATACTAAGCTCACTATAACTCCCAAGTACAACATTCTTATCTATCAAATACTTTGTCTCGTTCCAAATCTCTTAGTTTTCTATTGACTTGAGCTTCATAGTGCCTTTAGTAGACACCTCATGCTTCATTTTTGTACGGTTGCCAGGCAAAAGACTACCCTATGCCTTTACACATGGTATTGAGTTCAATTTTCAGTATCAACAATGAGCATGATGACACTTCTTTTTTTCCTCTTCTTTTCTTTCTTTTTTTTTTTTTTCCGTAAGCACATGAAGATATTTGAAAGCACATAACGTAGCGTAATTATTTTTTAACCTAAAAATTACGCAGAGAATAGGTCTAACACAAAAGAGTCAATTTTGCATCCCTGTTATCATCAATTCATTATAAAGTCAAGCTAGAACAATAATTTCAAAAGAAATTAATGAGAATAAGATCATACTTTTGACGATTCCTTAGGTGCTAGTTGGGAATTTGATGCTTGAATTCAATATTTGATACACCATGTTAAATCTAAAAATTTTAATTTATTTTAAATATATATATTTTACTTTTTTTTTATCTTCACCACATTTTTTTCAGACGCATATTTATTTTAAATTCCTAATTCAAATCTAAGGGTTCGTTGAAAGGAGATTTTGACACATTCTGTATATAATTTTTCAAAAATTTTTTTTTATTTTTTTCTCCAACTCATATTTATTTTTCAGTATTTACATCTCTATATATTCTTGAGTTATTTAATGACATAGAACTTAGAAAAAAATAAAATAAGATTTATATTAATATTTTTTTTAAACACAGTCTAAGATATTAATCTTTTTGCTCTAAACAATTTTTTACCCAAAAGTACATTTTTAAAGCTACATTAAGTTTAAATAAAACACATCTCTAAAACCCCCCTTAAATGGATACTAAGCATGTGTTTGATGCATATGCTAGAATTGAAAATTTTGAATTTAAGTTATTGAAGTTAAGTTAAGTTTTAAAATTGTGTATTTGATTTATTGGAGCTAAAAAATGTAAAAACTTAATGTGTTTAAAAAAAATTAAATTCATCTACTTGGAGTAAAGTTAAGTTAATAATTTTTTTAAAACACATTTTAAGATATTAATCTTTTCGCTCTAAACAAATTTTTTACCCAACCATACATTTTTAAAACTACATTAAGTTTAAATAAAATGCATATCTAAAACCTCTGCTAAATGGGTACTAAGCATGTGTTTGATTCATCTGCTTAAATTGAAAATTTTGAATTTGAATTATTAGAGTCAAGTTAAGTCTTTTAATCGTGTGTTTGACTTGTTGAAGTTAAAATATGTTTGAAAAAAAATTAATATAAATCTAATTTCGTTCGTCACCTTAATATTTTATGTAAGTGAAAAAAAAAATCTCATTAGATTTATAAATGCAAAATTATGAATATTTTACATTTATTTAGTTTATCATTTAATTTCTAACTAAATTATACTTTTTCATTTAAGATTTTGTGTATTTTTCTAAAAAATAATAAAAATTACAATTAATTTTAAAAAATTAACTAACTCCAATATAAAAAATCTTAACTCAAACCAACTATTAAAACAAAACATTAAAGTTTAAATTTTTAAATTATAATTTAAATTATAAATAGGTAGATTTTTCAGAATAAAAAAAAGGATGAATTGGAGTTTTTTTAAAACACCATAATTCACCAAATGCATGCCATAGTTTTGAATTAAAAAGAGTGCATCGAGGCCTAATATCTAACAAAATTCAAACCCGCGACCTGAGTTGACTAAAATATATATATATATGTTTTTAAACTTCAAATGAAGTTTTACAGTCCTTACCTAACCTTTGACCATTAGCGTTGATTGCGTGAGCGTAGCCCTCTTCCGCAGGTTTAAAATATTTAGGTTAAGCACAAATCAAACAGGACCCCACGTGAAACGTTGGCAATATAATTATTAGAATAACATCAAGTCGTTGACCGGGGTAACTGGGCTCCACCATCAGTGTATCGCCATCGCATCACCCGTCAAAATAATAACGTGGATGGATTTGATGAATATCCGTGGTAGATCAGGCAACGTCTCAATCAGAATCGCCCGATTGAAATGAATGGACGGTCCAGATCAGAAGATGACAACGAAATATGGTGCAGTCTGATCTGCAAGTGGATGTGGTGAAATCTTCGGTGGGGGTTGTTCTGTAGTTCTCGTGATCTTTCTCTAGTTGATCATCGTCCTTTTTTCATTTTAACTGAGAATGCCAACTGCCCTTGCCAAACTTATCATCAGATATATCTTGTCTAATGAAAATGAAAAAAATATTATCCTCTTCTATTTATAAAAAAAAATTTTCTTATTTTAAATGAAAAAATCTTATCATTTTTTTAAACTAAGATAGTGTTTAGATGCATAATTTAAAAAAAAAAATTTAATTGAAATAAAAAAATAATATTGAAAAAGGTATATTAAGGAATATATATTATGAAAGGATTAAAAAAATTCAAATTTTTTTTCTAAAAGTTTTACTATTAGAAGATATGTTTAAAGAAAATTCTTTTTTTTTTTTAAATGAGAAAAATACTGAAAAAAAAAAAAAAGAAACGAACATTTATTTGTAAAACTTTTTCTTGTTTAGGAAGTGAATCTCCCATCTAAATATAGCCTGAGACATGGATTGTAATCTTTTTAAGTATTAATTTAAGTCACTTGTGAGTAATTATTATCTATAAATTATAGAAATACGTGGGTGAGTGAATGTTTTTTTAATATTTATATGAAGTTTTGCTTGATTAAAAAAATGACTATTTTTATTTATTAATGATCAATAAATAATTAATTGATTAATTTAATTAATATTTTAATAACTATTAATCATTTGCTTAAATTAAAAAAAAAAGATGGAAGTTCAAAATTTTTTAAAATAAGTGTTTTAAAAACTCTATATTTATCTAATTTTTCCTAAAAAATAACATAATAATTAAGGCTACGAAATCACATGTAAATGTAAGCTCATTTCACATGGTTATATTTATTAATAATGAAAAAATTATATTAAAATTAATACCCCAACCAAACAGCAAAGTAAAAGTTTCTTGCTGAAGTTCTTTTACAATTCAACAAGTCAAAGAGCTTAATACTTTTTTTTTTTTTTTGCCAGCTAAATTAAAGAGCTTTTTGTATATTATATTGACCAAGGCATCTAGTGAACGAAATCGAGAAAATTAAACACGTGAAAATGCATGGTGTCTAATTACGTTTTTAACTAAAATATGAAAGACATGAATTATTTCTACGTCACAACTCATAAATAACGAGTTTAAGATAATTGTAAATATTAATGATTACGTCCGATATAACTTTACAAGTTAAGGTTATTCTTTAAAAGTTAGCATCACTGACACCAAACAAAAAAGAAAGCAAGACAGATAGATAGACGGATGGATGGACAGCCTCTTCAATTATAGAAGTAAGGAAATACATTGACATCACTTTTCATCCATGAGAAATATATTATCTACGTTCTTCCATTGGTGCAAACTATAAAACGTATCTTCAAAGAAGATACGCAATCCTTTTCATTTCACTGTGGTCATTGGCTGTCCCCAAAAGTTAAGCGGGATAAAAAATTTAGTAACCTAGAGCGTGAGAAAGGTGACATTTTGTCAAACTTTGGAATCAAAGTAGACTTGCAAATTGGATATTAAAAAAAGAAAATGACATTAGAAAGAGAAAGAACAGGAAATGTGTTAAGGCCAATGTCAAATTAATTAAAGAAAGGTCGGTTGGTCCAAGTAATCGGCGAGATAGTCCCAAAGTTCACACTCTTCTTCCATGCAGGGAGAGGCGATTTCGCACGAGGCAGGGCACATGCAGTCTGCCCGCAACGAGCCAAAACCACCGTCGCCCCTTGGGCCCATCAGATGCATATCAGTGCCCACATATGCGGCTCATCATTTAAGCTCTTTCCCATCACGAATATTTTCAAACCCATGCTCGCTTAATGGGACCAAGATGCTCCTTTGACCTACAACAAGTTACAAGAAGGATTTTTTTTTCTCCCCCCTTTTGTTGTCCCAAAGGCTACATGCGTGTGTCGGTCGTTCACAACAACTATTGAGCTTTCATTTTTTTTTTTTATGTATATATGTATGTAACAGAGTTAATCATTGTTATTCTCCCGATTATAGGGCGTGTTAATTATTGTGATCAACAATTTTCAAAGCGGCGCATCATGCGTTTCGATCTATACAAAATATGTCTCGCCTTATTTCTTCCGTGCCAAAATCCACAAGAGAGCGTGTATCAGGTTGATTAGTTGTTGGAAATTGAAATACTTGGGGCTTAGTTACTAGTCAGTCCATGGTAAAAAGAGGGGGAAGAATCGGGTTTCTTCGGGCAGGTCAAGCTCAAAAATCAAACCATAGAGTTCAGGTTCTTGGAATACAACCACAAGCCATCGCAGATAGTTTTTTTTTTTTCCTCCTTCTCCAATAAAACAAAACTCCAAATTCCATAAATTCCTTTGAGTTAGGACCGAGCTTAACCACTCCACCTTGCACGTTATTATTGCAAAAACTGAATTTTTTTGTCCAAGCAATGCTCTTGATCGAATACAAGCCATCACTTCCATTATGTTTTCTGAAAGTGATATGCCCTAATTCCAAATTGAACACTACAACTTCTTAGTGTCGGTATGCGAAATTACCTCTTTCCCACCGTTAAACCGCACAGGTTAGGAACCAAATGATTTGTTTTTGAGAATTAGAGTAAGGGTTAACCTTTAATATTTTGAGAACTTCTAAAAACTGAAACATACATGATCTACTGAGAGTATATAAAAGTTTGCTAATGCTAAGTTACGTGGTATAAATATATTTTTATCCACAAATTGTGCAAACTTAGCGTAGTCCGGTGAGCATAAGAAGGTAACCTTTTGCCTCCTATTAACAAGTACATTCTACAATCCGAAAAGTGGATTAGGAATTGTTAGTAAATATTAGATTTATAAGGTTGTTGGAAATTAGTTTAAAGTATAGCCAAGTTATTTGCTGTTAGTTGTCAGGTAGTTAAGCAGTTTTTTCGGTGTCTTTGTTAGTTCAATCACTACATATACACTGTGTATTCCTTTGCTTAATTATTGGAATAGTAGTTGTTTTGTCAACTATACTCCCGTGTCCTCATGGACATATGATGCATATGTAATGCCTCAAATCAGTTTGAAAAGGTGGGAGAAAAAAAAAAGAAAAGAAAAATGACGAACGATTCCTCTAGGAAATATAGCATAACTTTTTTTTTTTTCCCCATATGTTTTTGTCTACTAAAGAATTCAGTGTACTGTCCTAAATATTAGAAAACCAAAAAGAGGGAATATGTCGTTTATTGCACTTGCAATTAGTAAAAACGTCAAGTTAAGTCCATGATAAATTAGGAGTAAAAACAGTTATAACTTATCTAAAGATCTTTCAGCTCGTGAAATTACACATTTGTGTGTTAGATGCCATGCAACAGCCACAAGACTGTTTCTAATTTAAATACAATGCAAGATCAAACCCGCATATCCTAATTTAACAAAGCTTTCATTCCACACCATCTGATGCCGTTCGACCAACGGGATCGACTTAGAATCCTGGGGGGTGGGGTGTGGTGGTGGGGGGCTTCAAGGCTGAAAGTGGTGAACCAACTGTGTCGTTTATGGGCTAAGCTCTAGTCCAATAATCTGGGCTAAGCTTCCCCAATTGTGTCTCATTTTGATGGGCCTCATGCTTATATATAGATGATATGCAATTCTGTATGTGTGTACGTGGCCTAACACGCTCACAACTTGTCCTTTGTGGGGATTTTTTTTTAGAACAGTATTACCACATCAATTCTAATTTTTTTTTTTTTAGTATTAACATATTTTTATTACAAGATACAATTAATTGATGTGATAATATTTTAAATATTTATTATTAAAAGAACATCAATTCACATATGATATAGGTTAGTATTCAAAATTAAAATTTAATTTAAAAAAAAATCTGTTTTCTTTATCATATGTGGAGATTAACAGTACGTCCATTTTACAAGCTTATCCCATGAATAAACTCACACTAGTGAAAGCATACTATTCACACAGAGCTGGGGTGTGATTCGCTTGACTATCGTGAAGATTATATAAGCACTGCAATATTTTGAAAGGTTTTGAAGTAATAAGTTTTTATATATTACTGTTAGAGAGCTAGACTCGAATTTTGTTTAGCTTGATCAGAAAAACTTGTAGTGCAATAAAATTTGAGAATTTTTTAGGTTCTATAGTGATAGCGGAGAGATTGGACCGATTTGTTAGTGTGTAAGGGTAGTAAGGACATGTTTTAATTTTGTATTAGATATTTGATTTAATTTAGGATTTCAGGTTTTTTATATTTTTAAGTCACATATATTATTCTCATATCTTATACCAAATTTTAAATTAGTAAATTTCTTCTCTTATATTCGTGGTTTTTTCCAAATCTAAGTTTTTTTTACATAAACCTGTGTGTGTGTGTGTTTATTATTATTTTTTTTTCCGTTTTTGTTGTCTATTCTCACATAATCTTGTAACAATTACCAATGACATGGAGTATATATTCTTGCAATAAATTGAAGGCATATATAAGGAATTTCTTCCGCCTTTTCTCAATAAGAATTTTCTACATAATATCCAATAATATCACAAGATACTCATATGCGCAATTTGCGCAAAAGTTTTTGTTTTTTCTTGTTTTGCTAAAAAGCATAACAAATTTAAAAAGGATGCTTAAAAGGATGGAGTAGAAATCCCAATTCTCCTCCTTTGGCATCCCTAATCAACTAATCCTTTTTTTTTTTTTTTTTTCCCTTTTTCATTTACCAAGAAAAGTAAACAAATAATAAATTAATACAAATTTATTCACTAATAAAATAAACAGAAGCATAAATTAAAAAAAAAAAAAAGGAGAGGTCTTTATCTCGAGAAAGCATGAGCATGACAAGAATATTAATTATGATTGGGTTCCCTGCAAATACGACGTAATATTAGATATTAAACGAAAGGGGATTGGTCCAATTTTGTAAATACTGAGGTCCAAGAAGTGCACGTGAGATACTTGGCAGCTTTAGCAGCCAAGCATTGGCACGTTCCTCCTATGTAGTATATGCACGCACACACACACACACACGTATATATTATGCCAAAAAGTTCTAATTAACCGGTCCTGATCGGGCCTCATGACGTGAGACTATGCGTAAAAGATGCCTTTCATTTGCCGAAAATGAAAGACCCCGCTGAGAGGATCACTCTAATACCCTTATCATCGACATCAGTGAATATTCTAGTCGTATGATCACCATATAAATATATATATATATATTTATGTATATAAAGTGTATATATATATAGATGGTTTTTGTATGTATATATAATAAAAACAATTGTCTGATCAGTCCGAGTAATGTGTCACCTTTTGGTTTGCTGCTTGGCACGTAGCTGTAAGGGTATGTGACGAGTGACAAGCATGAGAGTTTGTAAATTTCTCTAACATGAGGGCATTTGGCGGGCGTTCATGGGATGAACGAGCAGTATCGATAAAGATCCTGAAGTTCTGAATTGGTGGAGTACATCTCAGATACAAGCTCTGAACTTTTTTTTCCCCTCCCTTCGAAAACAAGATTTGATTGTTGATAATCTGATGATCACTTTGTTGCTCTTTTACTACATGCAGTTATTAATTCATTCGTCTTGACCGACGGATTACACCGGCTTTTATAATATATTCCATTCTTTTTTTTTTTGAGATATAATATATTCCATTCTATATATATATATATATGTATACCCTTTTGCTCTTTCAAGAAATTTTAATTTATGTCTTACCCCGATTAGATGTGGACACTGCAATAGATAGACTATTCGCTGCCAAAAGGAGAGAGAACTACACTACATTCCTTGTATTTTTTTTTAATTAAAAAGACACTTTTTTTTAATCAAAATTAATAACATTAACCTTTCTTTTTTATTTTGAAATTATAGAGACATCCCTCTATTAGTTAACTGTAAGTTTAACCGTTAGTTTAATTGTTACTTATACTCAAAATACTAGAAATATCCCTTCTTATATAAAAAAGTCTTTAACTATGCATATAAAGGCATAAAATTAACATTTTTGCTCTCATCAACACAAAAAAACAATATTTTAATTGATTTTTAAACAATTCTAATCATAATTCACACTCTAATATAAAATCAAACCATAGAGTTCAAGTTCTTGGAGAACAGCCACAAGCCATCGTAGAAAAGTTTTTTTTTTTTTTTTCTCCCAATAAAACAAAACTTAGTAACTCCAAATTCCATAAATTCCTTTAAGTTAGGACTGTGCTTAACCACTCAATCTTGCACGTTATTATTGCAAGAACTGAATTTTTTTGTCCAAGCAATGCTTTTGATCGAATACAAGCCATCACTTCCACTTAAAATACTAGCCCCTCTTTTGTTTTCTGAACTTGATTTACCCTAATTCCAAATTGATCATCATAACTTCTTAGTGTCGGTATGCAAAATTACCTCTTTCCCCATGTCAAACCGCACAGGTTAGGAACCAAATGATATTGTTTTGAGAATTATAGAGTAAGGGTTAACCTTAAATATTTCAAGAATTTCTAAAAGCTGAAATATATATGATCTACTGAGAGTATATTAAAGCTTGCTAATGCTAAGTTACGTGGTAAACATATATTTTTATCAACAAATAGTGCAAACATAACGTAACCTTTTGCCTCCTATTAACAAATACATTCTACAATCTGAAAAGTGGATTAGGAATTGTTAGTAAATATTAGATTTATAAGGTTGTTGGAAATTAGTTTAAAGTATAGCCAAGTTATTTGCTGTTAGTTGTCAGGTAGCTAAGCAGTTTGTTCAGTGTCTTTGTTAGTTCAATCACTATATATACACTGTGTATTCCTTTGCTTAATTATTGGAATAGTAGTTGTCTTGTCATTTATACTCCCGTCTCTTCACGGACATAAGATGCATATGTAATACCTCAAATCAGTTTGAAAAGTCTTATCTTATCTAAAAGTCTCTCAGCTCGTGAACTTGCACATTTGTAAGTTAGATGCCATGCAACAGCCGCAAGACTGTTTCTAATTTAAATACAATGCAAGATCAAACCCGCATCTCCTAATTTAACAGAGCTTCATTCCACCCTATCTGATGCCGTTCGACCAACAGGGATTAGAATCCTCGGGTGGCTTCAAGGTTGAAAGTGATGAATCAACTGTGTCATTTATGGGCTGAGCTCTAGTCCAATAATTTGGGCTAATCTTCCTCAATTGTGTCTCGTTTTGATGGGCCTCATGCTTAGACTTTGAAGGGAGAACAGGAAAATAGGTCAAAATTAAAATTGAATAAAAATAAATAGTAAAAAAGTTTTAGACCTTTAATAAATAGCATATTTTTGATAAATATTAATTTATCATAACTAAAATTTCAAAAATACCCCTTATGTGTAAATCTTGATAAATTTATTTGGAAATCATTTTTTACTTGGTAAATAATTTATTTACATGTGTAAATTATTGATTTACCAATTCTGCACCCAGAATTTTCTCAAGAACCAAGTAGATAGTTTTAAAATTTTACTGGTAAATCATTTATTTACGTGTGTAAATCTCCACCCTAAATTTTCTCAAGAAACAAGCAGATAATTCCTCAGAAAAATAAAAACGAGAAGTCCAGCCCCCAACAAAAGTTCGTAGAAGAAAAAGGAAGGGAAAGGGAAAGAGAAAGAAAGGAAAAGAGAAAGAAATAAAATCTAAAAAAAATATGGGTATAATTGTAAAATTATATGACTCTTAGATCAAAATTGCTATTTATTGTTTAAATTAAGTAAATATGCTATTTATTTTTATTGACTAAAACAATTGACCTATTTATTACAATTCTCCGACTTTGAATGATATGCAATTCTGTATATGTGTATGTGGCTTAACACGCTCACAACTTGTCCTTTGTGGGGATTTTTTTAGCACAGTGCTACCACATCTATTTTATATATAACTAAAGTGATGCAAAAAATCACTGTTGTAAGTACAGTGAATTGGCCTGTTTGCCCTTGGTGTGGTGTCTTTCCGGTTTTGCCCTTTGACTTTCCTTTGGTCAGTTTTTTATGGGGGGCTTTTTGGTCATTCCAATGGGTAAAACCACACTGGTTACTTCAGTGGACAGCTTTTCTTTTTTGCCCTCTTTCTTTCCTCGTTGTTTTTCTTGTCTTTTACTAAAAGCAAGCAACTTGCGCAAAAAAAAAAAAAAAAAAAAAAAAAAAAAAAAAAACCCTCTCACAAAGTCAAAATGATTTCAAGGGTCAAGAACAATTTTACTGCCTTTAACTCCCCTGATTTCAAGGATCAAAGGACAATTTTTGTTAAAAATAAGAAAAGCATATTGTACCGCTTAACTTTTCATACTAGTAGGGGTGAATATTAGGTGGGTTGGGTGGGTTTTTGTGAATTTTCAACCCACCTAATGAATATTGGGTGGGTTGACAATTTTTTTTATCCATCCAATCAACCTAATGTAAAAAATCAATCCACCTAATTAATATCAGGTTGAGTTGGGTGGGTTATGTGTTTTATTAATAAAAATAATAAATGATACTAAACATCCAACAACAAATGAAAATTTTAATAGGAAAAAAAGAAATTAAACTCATGACGTAGTTTTTAAAATAAATTCTATTATAGATTTTGTACAAATAAAAAAATTTCTAATATAATCTCATTAATAGTCAAATGTAAAATAAATATAAGTTATAAGAATCACCAAAAGATACAAGAATACTAAAGTAATTAGTGGTATTTTTTATAAAATTACCAAAAATTATATCCATATTGAATATCAAGTAATACATTATATATATTTAAATAATTTAAACAACACTTAGGGGTGAACATCATTTAACAAAAAAGAAAAAATAGTAAGTGAGTGAATATTGGGTGGGGTGGGTTCTTGAAATTATTTAAAAAGATTGGGTGGGTTGAAAATTTTTTTTACCCACCCAATCAACTAAATATAACAAATCAACCCACCCAATTAAGATCGGATTAGGTGAGTTTATTGGGTGATCGGGTTTTTTTTTTTCACCTCTACATACCAGTACATGAACATACATATGTCATTTTTTTTCTTTCAGTATAAAAAAAAAAAAATTTAAGAGACACTATTCCTCTCAATAATACACTTTCTACTGCTCTTTATTTTATTCTTGATAATATGTTTATGTTTTCTGAGTTTAGAATTTTTTTTTCAAACCTCTCTCTCTTCCGTTTTCTTCCCTATGTATATTATTAAAATATATTCTATTTAATAAAATATATAAAATACTGAGATTAATTATAATAATATATTTTTTGATCTTAACTTTGAAACAGAACTTACAAAATTATCAAGAAAATGAAGCTAACTAGCTAAATTACTTATTTATAATTAAAAATAAATATTTTTGTATTTTAAACAAAATTTTTTTTCCCAATTTAACAAAAAAATACCTTTTTGGTTTTTTTAAAATTAATTATAATTTTTTTATTACAGTGACGAAGAACATAAATAAAATGATACATAGAAGCTATGATATAGGATTTAAACCTCAGTTATTATGTAAATATTTTACAATATTTCATATAAATGACATCTTATCGTACAAAGTTATAATAAATATATAAATGACACTTTATGTAAATATTTTATAATATTTTATATAAATAACAAAAACTGCGTTATGAAAAAAAAAAAAAGTTCAAAACAAAAAAAAAATTAAGCGACACAAGAAAAAACAATTAATTTTTTTATTTATTTTGATAAACTTTATTATATAAAAAACAGAATTGTTATATGAAAAGACGGAAAAAAATCAAATATTTTTTCCTCCATATATATCATATCTTATATAATAAATTGACATATTAAGTTTTAAAATTAATTCAAAATACCGTTAATTAAAAATATAAAAAATTAAACATTTATCAAAACATCTATTTAAATGCTTTATACAAGTATTTGATTTATATATTAAACATTTAAAAATTATTTAATTAATAATTTAAACATTTATATTTATATATTTCTGTTTAAATATTTTTGTATTAAATATTTACTAAATATAATGATTTTCTTTTGAATTTATCTAATAACCACTCATTTTCTCTGTACACCATAAATAACAACCTTTTTTTCACTAAATAACTATGCTATTTTAAACCAAAAAAAAAAAAAAAAAAGAAAACGTAGAAAAAAAACGAAAGTTAAGACAATTTAGTGTATTCTGCAGCAACGTGACGAGCATCTTAGCTCGTCAATTCTAATTTTATTTTTTAGTATCAACTTATATATTATATTTCCATTAAAAGATGTAATTAATTGATGTGATAATACTTTAAATTTTTATTAATAAAAGAATAATAATTCACATACTACATAGGTTAGTACTTAAAAGTTATAATTAAAATTCGTATTCCTAGCATTTTTTTAATTAAAAAAATTTGTTTTCTTTATCATATGTGGAGATTAACAGTACGTCCATTTTACAAGCTTATCACATGAGGAAACTCACACTAGTGAAAGGATACTATTCACACAAAGCTGTGGTGTGATTGGCTTGACTATCATAAGGATTATATAAGCATTCCAATGTTTTGAAAGGTTTTGAAGTAATAAGTTTGTATATGTTATTGTTAGAGCGCTGACTCGAATTTTGTTTTAGCTCGATAAAAAAAACTTGGAGTGCAATTAAATATGAGAACCTTTTAGGTTCTATGGTGATAGCGGAGGGGTTGGACCGATTCGTTAGGATGCAAGGACAGTAAGGACATGTTTTATTTTTGTACTATATATTTGATTTAATTTAGGATTTCAGATTTTTTAATATTTTTGAACCGCATACATTATTCTCATCTCTTATACTAATTTTTAAATTGATAAATTTCTTCTCTTATGTCCGTGGTTTTTTCCCAATCTAGATTTTTTTTTTTTTTACATAAACCTGTATGTTCTTGTTTTTTGTTTTTGTTGTCTGTTCTCACATAATCTTGTAACAATTACTGACGACGTGGGGTATAATTTTAGCAAAAGAAAAAAAATGACATAAAGTATATATTCTTGCAATAAATTGAAAGCATATAAAAGGAATTTCTTCTCCTTTTTCTCAATAGGAATTTTCTACATAATATCCAATCATATCATAAGATACTCATATGCGCAATTTGCACAAAAGTTTTTTTTTTTTCCCTTGTTTTGCTAAAAAGCATAACAAATTAAAAAAGGATGCTTAAAAAGACGGAGTAGAAATCCCAATTCTCCTCCTTTGGCGTCCCCAATCAACAAATCCTTTTTTTTTTTTTTCCTATTTCCATTTACCAAGAAAAGTAAACAAATAATAAATTAATACAAATTTATTCACTAATAAAATAAACAGAAGCATAAATAAAAAAAATAAAAAAAAGGAGAGGTCTTTATCTCGAGAGAGCTTGAGCATGACAAGAATATTAACATATGATTGGGTCCCCGTGCAAATACGACGTAATATTAGATATTAAACGAAAGTGGGTTGGTCCAATTTTGTAAATACTGAGGTCCAAGAAGTGCATGCGAGGTACTTGGCATCTTTAGCAGCAAAGCAAAGGCACGTTCCTCCTATGTAGTATATGCGCGCGCGCACACACACACACGCACACACACATGTATATTATGCCAAAAGGTTCTAATTCACTGGTCCTGATCAGGCCTCATGACGTCAGACTATGCGTAAAAGATGCCTTTTACTTGGCGAAAATGAAAGAGCCCGCTGAGAGGATCACTCAAATTCCCTTATCATCGACATCGGTGAATATTCTAGCCGTATGATCATCATATACATATACACATACATATATATATTTATGTATATAAAGTGTGTATGTATATAGATGGTTTTTATATGCATATATAATAAAAGCAGCTTTCTGATCAGTCCGAGTAATGTGTCCCTTTTTGGTTTGCTACTTGGTACGTAGCTGTGTGGGCATGTGACTAGTGACAAGCCTGAGAGTTGTAACTTTCTCTAACATGAGGGCATTTGGCAGGCGTACATGGGATGAACGAGCAGTACCGATATGGATCCTGAGGTTTTGAATTGGTGGAGTACATCTCAGATACAAGCTCTGAACCTTTTTTTTCCCCTCCCTTCGAAAACAAAAATTTGATTGTTGATAATCTGATGATCACTCTGTTGCTCTTTTACTACTTCATGTAGTTATTAATTCATTTGTCTTGACTGACAGATTCCCCCAGCTTTTATAATATATTCCATTCTTTTTTTTTTTAAGAGATATAATATATTCCATTCTATGTATATATAAATATATTTATATTTGTGTGTATGCCCACTTACTCTTTCAAGAAATTTTAATTTATATCTTATTCTGATTAGATGTCGACAGTGAAATAGATAGAGTATTCACTGCCGAAAGAAGAGAGTACTACACGACATTCTTTGTATTTTTTTTTTAAATTACAGAGATATTTTTTTAATTATAATTAATAACAACAATCTCTCTTATTAAACAAAATTATAGAGATGTTCTCTTTATTAATTAATTGTAAGTTTAACCGTTAGTTTAATCATTATTTATACTCAAAATACTAGAAATATCTCTCTTTACATAAAAAAAAAGTCTTTAACTATGTATATGAAAGCATAAAATAACATTTTTACTCTCATTTAACACAAAAAACAATATTTTGATTGATTTTTAAATATTTTTAATCATAATTTACACTCTAATAAAAAATGTTTTATTATTTTTATTTTTTAGAAAATCTCTTTTCAATTTTGATAGACAATATAAATTGTTATTAGAAATCATACATAACTAGGACAAGAATATAAAAATAAGGTTATTATTCAAAACAAAATAGTGCCATAATAAAGAACCGTTAACATACATTTAATAAAATATTTATAATTAATAATAAAATACTACTTATTATTTTCTACCTTATTAACAAAAAGGAGGCATTATTATTATTTTTGGATAAATTCTTTTTCCTTTTTAATTAAGTTAAAACAAATAAAAAATTAAATAAAATAACAGAAAACAAATGAATGGTTATGATTTAGTTTAGTAAGATCAATGATTGAGATTTATTGAGGTATTTTAATCATTTTTTACTTAAATTTAATGAAGTTAAAAAAAAGAGGTTTTGGTATTATTAGTTTTGATAAGTAATGTCTCTATAATTTTAGAAAAATACAATAGGTATTAGTGTAGTTCCCTTGCCAAAAGAGAGTTTGAGGTATCCACAGGTGAGAGAAACTTCCTATATATGTGTAAAATTTGATATGTTCATCTTCTATTCGATATTCCAGCTTTAATCTCTTATAATATAGGATGAGTGAACATCAATTAAGTAGAATCGTGTAACGAATTCGCTAAGTAGAATATATTCTAAAACCGACGTGGCACAGACTCGTAAATAAGCAAGATAGGTTCAAATACATATAAATATAATCATCTTATAATTGTTTTATGTGGGATTTTTACAAAAAGTTGCAACAAACCGATACAAATAACTTGGATAGTGATTATCATGCATTTCAGTAGAAACGACTACAGCTGTAAACAGTATTCTTAATGCCTCGTTAGTGTTATTTTGTACACACCCGTAAATATTTCATTCCTCTCGGATCCTCGCAATTATACTTCAGCCCATTAGTGAGCAGAACTTACACTATTCCCGTGTACAACTGTAACAACAGCAGGATTAATAGGAATGGCAAATGGAAAAGGCCAAAAAAAAAAAAAAAAAAGCGGCCAATATAATGGACACCTTGCAAATACTGTTTCCACCTTAAAGAGAGGGACGTCCTTGTCTGTCTGCCCTCATTTCTAGTTATCTTCTCCTCTGGTTTTAATGGAGGCAAAGAAAAGTGCCATTTTTTTTAAATATATATATGTATATATTTATATCTAATTTTGTCCTTTTGTCCCTCCTTTTAAGAGACTAGCTTCAAATCTCGACCCTCCCTTTTTCCAATAAATTTTCCACACACTCGCATACGAACCATGACAAACTTGTGATCATGCTGATGATTGGGTCTATCATCTTTATGTATGACTTTGTTGTGTGTTATCAAGTTAAGTTACTGTAGGGATATGCTTTATGCCGTCATTCATGGCTATATGGAAATTTCTTATCCCAACTTGTTTTACGTATGCAATACAGTATGTGCTTGCCTGGACAGCATATTTAGTGCATTTGATCGCAAATGTCCCCACCAATAAGAAGCTAGCTAGTATTAATATGCTTATCTCTGTATCCTGAGCTTAATATCATTTTCATTGAATTTGGCATGGTATTCTTCCCAAAGCTGTGACAAAACAGGTACATATATTATATACATGCAACACATTATCTTATGGTGCCTGGTGTGTTTGATTCTTATATTGTGTTCGTATTATATTTAAATATAATATAATTTTTATCGAAATATAAAAGTATTAGTTTGAAATACTAATTATATCATAATTTAAATCTAATATAATCATTATTCATAATTTTACTTTTTTTACTATTATTACTAATCAAATCATATATTCTCTTTTTTTCTTTCTTTTCTTTTCTCTACTTTTATTAATCACATCATATACAATATAATTTAAATATATCTCATCCAAATAAACATTATATTCGAATATAATACATATACTTTTTATTTAAATATATATTATATTTAATATATTATATTTAAATATAATATAAACGTAATATAATATCCAACCGTTCTCTTATCCTTAAATAATTGAAAGAGAGATATATACATATAAACATTATACTTTCTATATGGCTTTTGAAATGATAGTTCATGAAGTGATCCGAACTATTTTATCTCCAAAGAAAAGACCCTGACCCTGATTAGAGGCATTCATTTTGCCCCCGGCCCATGCCAAAAAGACTTAAAAAAAAAAAAAAAGAATAAAGAAATTTTCTTTTGTTTTAGTCAAAATAAGTATCGAGTGAGTTCTGGATTCATAAAACCTAATCCCACTATCTCCATCACCATGATATGTGATCTTGCTTGATTCAATTGACTCGAAATCAGTATTAAATGTTGGAAAGATTATGATGTCTTTTAGGAGTCAAAAAGTCGAAAGTCTCACATTAAAAAAAAAAATATGCACAAGTAAAATGGTTTAAATAAAAACAAGTGGTATGTAAAATTATTTGAATATGAGTGATATTATGCTATTACCATACTCATATTTAGGGTGTTGATTAAATAATTACGATCCAACTGTTATAATTTAATAGTTGTTATTTAGTAATTTTGTCTGTTGATTATCTTCTTCGAGAAAACATTTTTTTAACAAAAGTTGTATTGTAACACTTGTATCTGTTTATAAACATACATCTTTTTAGTTATAAAATCTAAAATTGAGATCAATTACCACTTTGGTTATGAGAGTTCAATAAAATTGTCATTTGTTAAATTTGTGGGTTTATTATAACTTAGAGACAATTTTTAATAAAATTGTTATTTATTAAATTTGTGAATTTATTGTATTTTTTATTAAATTTGTGGATGTCTCTATACTCAAATAGTATTTCCACCCACTTTCTTGAACACACATGTGTATATATATATATATACACACACACACAACCAGATTTATGACAGACGTGACTTGTTAATTAGATGTTACAGGCCAGCACATGATTTTATCGTCACTAAATGCAATAATGGGTTAATCCTGCACATATAAAAGAGTGGATAAAAATCCACTATTCCTTTTCGTCCTCAAAAACGCAAGTTGTGGTTGCGTTTTGGTGCTTTGTTCTCTCTTTCTCTCTCTCCTTTTCTTTTTTCTTTTTTAACAGCATATCCCACTTGCTACAGTAGAACCATATCTAAGAGCCACGTGTTGAGTCAGCTAGCTTTTTCAGGCTTCCGATAAATTATGTGAAAATAAGGCCAACCGTAGTCAAGTATATTTGCACCGTTATCATTGGTTTGGTTCAAAAACTTTTTTATTTTTGGCTAAAATAATAGAAACGAGTTGTTTTTTTTTCATGGCATCTCATCTAAAAATATATATCTAATTATAATATTATATCATAATAATTAAAAAATTATATTAATTAAATATATAACATATCATTATTAGAGAAATAAGAATAAATACATAAATAAAAAAAATATAAATCAAATCTCAAATATAAATATCAATTAATAATCATAGTAAAGATTCATAGAATCTATCATTTTATAAAAGACTTCATTTTTTTTAGTTTGAGACACAGGTATTTAAATTCTACATTTTAGATGGATTGAACTTTATATTTTTAAAAGAAATAAACGTAGAATTACTACTAAATTATATATGAAACTATTCATAATATTTCATTTAACCATCTTATATTCTCACTTCCAATTTGTTTTAATTTAATAGAGAAAAAACATTTCCGTTAAAAGAAAAGTTTCCCCATTAAAAAAAAGAGAAGCAAATAACATTACGTATTTATGTACTTATTTATTTATTTATTTAGGCTATTTTAATTTAACAACATTAAAATCCTTACAACACAAAAAATCCAGTCTTGCCGCAATACAATAATCACAAAATAGGATGATTGTCCATAAAGTAATTTACAAAATAGAATTTAATAATCTGTTTGCTCAAAAAGAATTTGATGGAGAAAAGTAAAAGTGAAATGTTACAAAAAGTTGCGGGTATATGTACCTTTTTAAATCAAATTTTTATTTTATAATTAATGCGGTGTATATATTAATGTGATTCAAATAAATTGTTACATAATTTTATTTTAGAATATAATTAAAATATAGATAATGTACAATTAAGTAGAGACATTAATAATTCAATGAGTATATGTAAAATTATTTATTAGATAATTGCTTAATCAATCCTAATTGTCAAAAAAAAAAAAAAAGTCTTTAAATCTTGAAGTCATAACCCAATGTGACTATGGGAGGTAACTTCAAGTGTGTTGGTGAACTAAGAAAAGGAAAAAAAAAAAAAAAAAGGTAACTCAAAGGTAAAACCTCCTTGTGTTTAATTTTTCTTTTGTCAAATTAATCATAAACAAAAATCAACATCTATGACGTTTGCATTAGGGTTTGATATGGCTTATAAAGGATTTTCAAATTTGTTTTAATACTATCTAGCGACAAAAGTTTTAATTTAAATTAATTGTTGCCAAATTATTTTAATTTTAAATCAATATGATGTATAAAACAATGAAAGATATAGGTATAGAAACTATAGTAATTTTTTTGTGA
This sequence comes from Antiaris toxicaria, assembly GCA_035233585.1. Classification (NCBI taxonomy): domain Eukaryota; kingdom Viridiplantae; phylum Streptophyta; class Magnoliopsida; order Rosales; family Moraceae; genus Antiaris; species Antiaris toxicaria. The sequence continues at coordinate 9,929,810 of CP141153.1, read as the reverse complement.
TCACAACTTACCTTGGACTCATAAGAAAGTAAACTAAAATATGACATAAGAGAGTAATAGAGCAAAGTGTCAAATAGAGCGAAAGTTTACGATTATTTATTGATAATTAACAGAAACTTTATGATTAAATAAAAGATAATGGTTACTTAAACCAGATAAATTAATAGCTCTTTTTTATTGAAGAAATCAATGTGACTAACTACATGCTAACATCTAAAGCTAGGGAACATTGTTGGAATTGTTAAAGAGAATATTCCTAGCATTCTTTTTTTTATTTTTTATTTTTTATATTTATAATCTACCATAGTTAGCCTCCTACTATTATACTTTTTTTTTTTTCATTTTCTCTCCATTGCAACTTCAACTTTCATCATCGTCTATTATAGTTTTTTTTTTTCCTAATCTCAAATTTCTCATCGGAAATTTTAATTTCATTATTTGTCACCAAGTTTGATTTCTAATTGCAATAAGTTTTCTTTTAATTTTTCATTATTAAATTTATGCACTATGTGTTTTATGATTCAGACTATTATTAATGTATGTTCTTGTTGAATCTCTAGCATCTAGTATACTGGTTTGAAATAAAATTTTTAAATTGAAGTTGGTTAACTTTTCAAAAAATAGTTAAAATTATTTTTACTTTTCAGAAAAAGAAAAAAAAAAACAAAAATAAGACTGAAAAATCCTGTTTGGACCTTTTTGGCCAAATGTTAAAATTTTTTTTCTTTTCTTATTTCTATCTGTATATTTTATTCATATTTTAGATTATGAAAAATTTCAATTACAACTCAATACGTGCTATGCACGTATCTCAACTAGTATTATATGGAAGACCAGGTAGCTGGGAACACCATATAAAACAAGGCAAAAAAGCAAGGCCAAAGAAAGTGGAGGATGATAATCAGAATTGGACCAGCAATATTCACTTGTTAATCATTCTAATCTTGAATACCATACACGACTTCTGATTTTCTGCCTTTGACTGATCAGCAGTACTAAATAAAAAGGGGAGATAATAAAAGGGATTTCTCCTTTAGACATCCCAGATATAATGGAAGAAATAAGTCACTAGATTCACTTATATATGTTTGCTGATTAGCAAAAGTAGCATATCGCCTTCTACTTAGTCCAAAGCTTAATTATAGATTTAAACGTTATCTAAGATGTGAAAATTTTGTAATTTCCTGTATTTAGTAGTCACAACCCGTTTGTAGAAAGATATCTAATATATCATGCGAAAAAGCCAACTTCCCACTATCCAAAGGTATCGGGTCGCATATATATTATACGTAGTATAGTCCTTTCGGGGCCAGACAATTCCCTACCCACTATAAGCATCTAGTGCAAATGTGCTTACTGCAATACAAAAAGGAACCAAATTTCTTTTTTTTTTTTTTTCCCTCTCCCTTCTCTTCTGGTTAATTCGTTACAAGTTCATAATTATCTGTGGTCCATCTAAGTTAATATTACATCTGGAATATTCGGACACACAAAAAAAAAAAAAAAAGGATCGATAGTTAAAATTATCTTGTGTCATTGTTTATATTATCATGTAATAGATAAAATAATCAGTGAGAGGATAATAGATTACACTCATTTGTGGGAGTTGCCCGAGTGACGACCTTATGGAGGCACGAGGCCAAGCGATTGGAGAATACGGATGCTAGTCTTGTTGAGTAGGTATCTTAATCAAAAAGCACTTCACAGCAATAAATAATAACGATAATGATAATGATAATAATAATAAATAAATAAATAAATAAATAAATAAATAAATAAATAAACTTATGTTAAGAATGTCCACGAGTATAAATCAGAGACTCAAAGAAAGTCACCGGGTTGATTAATTAGTGTAGAGCACAGTTGATGTTACATTTTGAAGGGCCCGGGTTGGGGTTGGGGGAAGGGGGGTGTGGTGTCGTGGTTCCATTGACAGGATACAGACAAGCAATATGCACACATATTTCTATATATATATATATATATACACACACACATATAATTATATATATATACATATATATGAGAACTAACGAGCGAACAATTATGCTTTCGACGAATATTTGAAGGGCTAAACCTAAATTGGTGCTGCCTTAACCTTTCTCTGCAGGCCATTGATGTAGGGTACATGTAGATTGGAATATTCCAGTGATATTTTTGGGCCTTTTTTTTTTCCTCTTCTTGTTAATAAATAGCGTGGCTTAATGTTAACATGAAATAAGAAACCTAACATTGTATTTTTTCAATGAAACAGCACTATCGACATTAACAAGCATAATATGATATCTATTTAATATGATATATAATATTAACGTTAAAAGAACATATATAACACCAAAAATTTAGTTATCAAAAGCTATTATTACACTCTTCGAACCTACATTGAAAAGGTGTGATTAAAAAAATAAAAATAAAAATCTAATTATCGTGAACTATTAAGAAACCCTTCTAACATTAGTGTTATATTGAATGAAATGTTATGTTATACTTCTTGTTTTAATATATTATATTAGAACGATAATTCTTTCAAAAGGATTACATACAAAACACTAATTAGTTATTTGACAATGAGAAGGAAACTATATATATTTCGCTTTTAATGATTATTTGGTACAAATTAGATAGCGACGGAGTCAAGATTTATTAGTAAGAGGTTAAAATTTTTTTTTAATTAAGATTATACTAATATATCTATGTATGATTGATGTCACCACACCATAATTCGCAAATGCCACTCGCTATTATGATCTATTGCACACGTCGTCTGATCCCACGATCTCTCTCATCTCTCTTCCTCTCTTTCCCCCTTGTTGTTTCTCTTTCCGCCATATTTGCAGTCGCCGATCATTGCATGAGCAAATTTTCCCTATGGCCGCAGTGGAAGGGTGGTGCAAATCTACCCTTTTATTTATTATTTATTTTGTTTTTGAAAATTTTTGTGATATAATATATATAATATTTTGATTATTTTTATTTTTGTGTTAATTTAAAAAAAAATAATATTTGTGATTTTTTTACAAAGTGAGAAAATCATATTACAAATAATACTTTTGAAATAACAAATTTCAAAAAAATAATTAAACTAACCTAATATTAAAAAAATATTAAAAATGTAGTAGAATACTGAATGTATTCTAGCAGGTTGCCAAATGATACCAGAATACTTTTTTTATTGGTTAAGAATATTTTTAGAAAGATATATTAGATTGACAGTTGACTTTTCTTAAAAGATAGCAAATGTCTTGAAATCATTATAGGTTAAGCAAAATTTCAATAGTCAAGATATGTGCTTTTTTTTGGCATTCCTGAATTTTCTCTTTTAACAAAATTGTTTTATTTCTTAAAATCCAAATTGTTTGTCTAATAAAATATAGAGAATTTATAATTTAAGGGGGTCAAAGTTAATTTATACATATATCTACTATATTAAAATTAAAAAAAACTATTATATTAAAAAAAAAGAGCAGGGTTAGGGGGGACGTCATCGAAATTAGGTTTGTTCCACTTGATACAAGGTAGCCACCTTAATGTTCGATTGAATCTTCTATCCTGCATGAAAAAAGGTTATTTGTGCAAGTCACTTAAAAAATTAAAACGAGTCACTTATTTGATATATAAATGATGAACATTCATATGAACTAACTTTCTCTAACCCCTAATAAATTCTGTTAATTTATTTTCAAGATCAAGACAAAAATACGAAAATTATATGGCCACAATAAATCGTACATGTTGACACTCATCATCTCCTCAACGTGAATCATGTGGGTAATATAATAACACACATTGGTATTTATACATGTTATTTATATGTATATATATTTAACATAAAATAGGAAATTTGAATTCCATACGATAAAGTCAGGTGATAGATGCGGATCATTTACTTATTTATAATCAGATTAAGTATGCTACAGTCAATGTTAATATATGTACTTATATAAATATATATTATATGTGATGCATGCAACTAACATCTAATTAATAAATACTTATAATCGCAAGCGCAAAAATTTGATGCTAATTAATAAACTCGATTACAAAATTTGAATAAAATCCCCTCATAATATATATAAATATATATTTGCGGAAATTTCAGCTGAATAAATTTTCTTCTTCTTTCACTAATATTTCCTGCCTTTTTGTTTTACTTGTTTTGCCTGAGTTCATATTTCTAGCTTATTGCATGCACAATCTTTAGGGAGTAAAAAAAAAGTTGTTGCATGCATTCTTAAACTCGATTCTCATGTGGTATAATTATGCTTTTTTTTCCTTTTAAGAATTTCTATGGTATAGGCACTCTTCTTTTAACTATAAGTAAGAACTTTTTTTAATCATTAAATATTTAACAGTTTGATCAATGAATTTTCACATGATTAAAAATTTGTAATAAGCGACATAAAATTGCTATTATAAAAAATTCACTTTACAGATTAAAACAACAGTTTTTGGGATTGAAAAATATTAAAGGATGTCTAGGTGGAAAATTCCCTTAAAAAAAAAAAACATTGTTACCCTTTTTTGTTGGATGTGCAAAGAGGAAGCAAAGCTTTGTAAGAAAGAAACTAATTTTGAGTTTCTTAGTTCTAATAATGTCCAGGGACGGAGGGAGTGAAGGTCCGCCTCTCAACTTTTCTACTTCTTATTTTTTTAGTCTATATTCATTGAATAAATTTTCATACAATCCTTTCTAAAAATGAAAACTTGACCTTATTCTTCAAAAAATCATTAATAAAACATCAATGCAAACAAAAGTCCACCTAAACTGCGTGCAATAACTCAACTAACTTAAAATTTTTATTTAGAAAGTAAAATTAAAAGAAAAAAAAAAGTAGGTACATGTATAAATATTCCTTCTTTCGCTTAGTCTCAAAACCCCAATTGGTAAATTTCTATTCTACCTTTCTTCTCTTTCTAGCTTCTAACTTCGGAGCTTTTACCCTCTATGTTTGTTATAATTTGTTGACAGATAAATAAACGCAACATATTTGTTGATCAATCAGTTGGGAGATTTTTCCGGATAGATTAATAAAATAAGTTGAAGAAGTAAGAGGAGTTTTCCCGCTTGTTAATTAATACAATAAAACATATCAACAAGCATTAAAGTAATTTTACACCCTCTTCAAAAATAGATGGTGAAGAGTTTCAAACATGTGAAATAACAAATCTAAAAAAGAAACTTGGCAATTATATTAAGGTGGATATTATGTGTTCAAGATCTACTGGAATAAGTTGAAGGATCTCAATAACATACAAAGAGACATAATTATTGATTAAAATAAAATATACAAATGTCTATAAACTTTACATATGTAGATGTATTCAAGTTTAGTTTACGTGTGTTTTCCTTTTATGGAGGTTTAATTTTCTTGTTCTTATTTTTGTTTTTTTGTTTTCCTTTACTTTAATTTTCTCTTTTGAGAAAATTTGATTGTCGATTATAATTCCTACTCTCTATTTATATAAAAAACGAAATAATTAACAATATTCGTTTTTCGACATTTCTCATTATTTATTACCATGCAAAGTTAAAAAATACTTTTGAAAAAAAAAATCCAGTTTCATAATTCCTCGCTCTATACGTAGTTAAAATCTGATAAATTATAAAAGATTTTCTTTTGATGAGAGGAAAAAAAAAAAGCATTTTCCTCAGTTTTTCGTCTCATTTTGTTTGTTATAGTATCCTTTTCTAATTTTAAAAGGTATAACATGACTAATAATGTGCGTTTGTGTGTGTATTTGGCTCAAGGGAACCGTTGGTAATCTATCTTATATTCATTAAGCAACGGGAACGGGAATAAAACAATGCCACAAATTAGTGGTGTCCACGTCATCCACGGCTCATTTTTTAATCCTAAGTCCACTAAAGAAGGATGCTATCACCATCCTTGTGCTCATTTCCTCTACATCCTTGGTTTTGCATACGTCACCACCAATGCCACAAATATATATATATGTGTATATGTATGTATGTGTGTATGTATTGTCATTTGTTATGATCAACAGCAAATAGCAAATAATATAGAGGCACATGACGCTATATCCCACTTTAAATATCTCTCCACTATATTTATTAGATCCCATTTGTGATTTTTAAAATAGCCGTCGGATCACTGAAATTAAATATAGCATGCAGTCCAAGATTTAGCATGGATCTGTGGTCCTTAAAATTACGTTAATTATTTCCATTAAATAGGGTCAATTTCTAAGAATTTTTAGGGCATAAAGATGATTGAGGAAAAAAAAAATCCAACAAGGATGAATTTAAACCCTATATGACAAGCATGGCATTACATACTTGTAATCATTGTATAGTTACATTCAATATACATTAACATTATTATAACAAAATTGTGTAATTATAATTATTAATAAACTAGAAAAATATTTTATGTGTCGTTTGGAGACTAATGGTTCATAGAATGAAGATGGACTCTATAGATTTTATTTGCACCGAGTATACACATACTCAAACATATGCGTATAAAATATTGTACTAGTAACATTACATATAAAATATAAAATATTATACATTCAGTCTTGAATTTTAATTTCAAACATCATATTACCTCAAACTTTTCAACTGTTATGTAAATGGTCCGTACACCGATATTCTAAGATATTTTATGTTGATATTTTGAGATATTCTCTAGCAGTATTCTATTACAGTTCATGTGAATTTTAATTAAGACTAAAACTGTTATTAAACGTGTTTGAGAGTGAAATTGTACCTTCCAAACATATTATTAATAACAATACAATTTACTTCTAAAATCTTTCTTACATAGGTACAATTTTTATTCAAAAATTGTTTAATTGTGACATTATTTATAAATAAAACTCATGTAATCAGAATACGTTCAATATCTATGCAATTTAATTTATAAAAATTGACAAAAGGGTAATTAATATAATAGTAGAAGAATTTATAAGAACGTAATATGTAAAATCAACAGTAAGGAATTAACGTCGCAAGCATGATATACAATTAATTAGAGCCTATTCATAAAAGTAAATCATGAAAATATCATCTATAGTAGATAATGATGAAGAGAAGATCAGTAGTACGGAACAAAAAAAACAACCAGTACTTTCCTTGTCCTTATCCCTCATATTGTTTAGATGGGTCAGATGAATATATTTAAAGATTTTTGTCTTGTTTATGTAGCTTACCATGTGCAAGTTTCTAATGATTTTTGTTAATTTGGTTTGTTTGATACGGAAAAAAACTTTCTAGTATGAGAAATATTTAGTTATATGCTTGTTTCTTGATCCCGTACATGCATTATTTCATTCTGGTTTCGGAAATGATTTAAAATTGACGTTAGATGTAATATATAAACAAATTGTCGACTTGGAAATAAACTGAACTTGAAGGGCTCAACTAAAAAGGAAAATCTTTCAATTATGAGTGTCATATTTATTATAAAAAATTAAAAATAACATCATATTTGAGATTTTATATTACAATATAATTATTATATTCAATGTTATATCAATTTTACGTTATTATATATCATTAACTTTGAACTTCATAAAAATGAAGTTTAAGATTATAAAAAGAAAAATGAATTTTCATTAAACGCTGGAACTCCTTTGCTCTTGGTGAGGTAAATCAAGCAAACCCGACATTGTTCCCAATTCCAAGATTGCTTGGGACACTGCACCAACCAACTTGCTCTAGCCCTAGCTAGCCCGGCCTCAGGTCAGAATGTTGATCCACTTAGCATTAAAATCACTATATATATATATATTTTTTGTATATATAAACAGGTTACTACTATCGTTTCTACAATAATATCTCGTCCCATATGCGAATTTTATTTTATTTTATTTTTAAGACGACTAGAAGAGGATCACTTACAGAGAACCTAAACAGTTCCTTCTCCTATTCTTTGCTTTTAAAGTTTTGTCCTCATCCGCTTTAACTTTTCCTTGGCCTTCTTAAATTTCTGGCTTTTACTAAAGTCAAGGGGCACTAATTTCATTTCTCAACTCGGATGTGAAGAACAAGCGCTGGTAACTTCCCTACTTATTCTCCTTTATCCAACCATGCCCTTTAGCCTTTGCGATTTCCTTTTTTCTCATCATTTCTTGCATTGTATTATATAAATATAGATATATATTATGCTAATTTGATTTTTACCAAAATATTCACGACTTGCCCTCTATATGTTAAAGTTGCAACCAACCAGAATTAAGCAAAAATATGTAGTAATTACATGATGCAAGTGGTCCGATGAGAACCACATGTAATTATTTTACGTTTAGCAAAAGACAAATATATAATAATAAAAAAAGAAAATTAGGTTGAGTAATTCATTTTGATCACACAATCTAATAACTAGTTGAGCTTTATTTTATTTAACAAAATAATTATTTTTTATTTTTTTAAAAATTTGATTAATCACTAATTGACTATTTAAAAAAAGTATTAATTATTTAGAAAAAAGATCATTTATTAAAAAAACTATTTAGTTATAAATCACTAAAAAAAATTGACGCCCTCACAGAGATTAATGTTAATTATGTATCTAATCATATGATCTTAATCAATAAACAGATAGAAAATTAATGGTGGTGCAACATATATGGTTGTTAATTACATGGAGGGGCTAATCATGAAAGGCGGACCAGCATATCAATCTCTCACTTTGATTATATTGCCTTATTATAGTGGCCGTGACATCAGAACCCTAAAGTGTCCTATCAAAAGGAGCAACCATGCGCGCACCACATGGCTGGAATGGTGATCATCAAGATATCTGAAATATTTATATAAATATATATATATTAAAATCACCACAGTGCCACCACATAACCCCGTCGGCATTCCATATGCTTTATTTAGTCGGGTATAAATATAGATGTTGTGACACCTTGCTCTCCACGTACTAGCAAGCTTAGAAAAAGCAGTAGTTAGCGCAAAAGTTTTTTCCCATTAATCAAATAATTGGAGAGTACTTGGATAGGGAGGACAGGACAAAGCGATCAAAAGAAGGGGAAAGGGAAAGAGAAAAGAAAGGAAAGGAAAGGAAAGGAAAGAAATATGGGCGTTCCAGTACATCAAGATGAAATCCGAAAGGGTCCATGGACGGAACAAGAAGACTTCCAACTAGTGTGCTTTGTGGGCTTGTTTGGGGACCGGAGATGGGACTTCATAGCGAAAGTTTCAGGTTTGAAGGTGGCGGGAGACACATAATAGGTATGATAATTCGGAAATGGAGGATTTCCGGAAGGAGCTAGATTTTTTAACCACGCATAAGCTTTTTTTGTACTCTGTAGGTCTCAACAGAACAGGTAAGAGTTGCCGTCTCCGTTGGGTTAATTACCTCCACCCTGGTCTCAAACGAGGCAAGATGACCCCTCAAGAGGAACGCCTCGTCTTGGAACTCCACGCCAAATGGGGAAATAGGTTTGATGATCACATATACATACACACGTACACACACACAAATATATATATATACACGTTACATATTGATTGGCATATATCACTTTTTTGTTCAATCATATATTAATTTCCATTCCATACTTTTTTGTTCAATCACTTTTTTTTTTTCCGTTTTATGCTATAATTCCCCGTATGTTGTGTTTAATTTTTCATGTGTGTTTTGTTGATTAATAGCATAGGTGATAATTTTACTTGTGCAGGTGGTCAAGAATTGCAAGGAAATTACCAGGGCGTACTGACAATGAGATCAAGAACTATTGGAGGACTCATATGAGAAAGAAGGCTCAAGAGAAGAAGCGAGCCAATAATTTCAACTCCTCTTCCTTTCCATCGGGGTCGCAATCTTCGTCGTCGAATTCGATGAAGAGCTCTTCCTCTTCATCCAACATCAACACTTTGGAGTCCCTGCCCTTCCCGGACAGCACCACCGGAGTCGAGAGCTTCTACGACACCGGGGGCCGTGTCGTCCCGGCACCACCTAAGAATGATCAGAAAAAAGCAGAGGATGATGATGATCAGGAAAAGGCTCTTCATGGTGATCAGGAAAAGGGGTACTACTCCGCGGACGACATATGGAAGGAAATAGCTCTGCCAGAAGTAATTAACGACATTAACATGGGACCGTTTTACGGCACCGGAGAAGGTGCGGGAAACGACATGAATAACGCCACCACCACCACCATCACCACCACCAACAACAACAACAACATCAACAACTTCTATTGTCCTGCTGATCCGCTGCTGACGATGTGGGATGATCACCATTACTACTGCTCTGACTCGCTTTGGAAAATGGAAGAAGAAGTGAACAAGGCGTCTTTTTTCTTTGGATACGGGGGGACTCTCTTACAGGCTGACTAGGATTTGATTCATTAAAATTTGTTAATATAATCTTGTATAATATTAGTAGCAATGATAATAATTACTACCGGGGGTTCGCAATGAAAGAAGGGATCAAGGCTCTCTATCTAACCTGCATCATAGTCTGCTGAATATGCGTATGGGTTTTCTCCAAGCAGCTTTTTTCTGTAACGTTTTTTTTTTTTAGTATAAGTTTGTCATGTACTCGTCGTCACAGTCATCAAGGTTTGTGTGTTTTTCAGTACTTTTTTTTTTCTTTTCTTTTCTTTTCTTTTCTTTCCTTTTTTTTTTTCACAGAGAAGCGGAGAGAGAGAACTTCATCACCAAGAAAAATGATCCAATATGAAGTTGGTATTCATCAACTTCGTGCAGGATTATGTATGCATTGTATAATACGCCTTTTAGTTGTCAGTCATGGTTTTTAATCCTCTGGATATCAAAGTTTGATCTCTGTTGGCTGTTGCACCATTAATTAGTATTCCAACTTTACCTTCTTTATTTTACCACTTATGTTTGTCTATCATGTTTACTTGAACACTTGTGATTGTGGAATAATTAGCAGCGTGACAAATCCACTTTCATTATTATTGAGATTCAGAATTCGAATTGTTATCTTAAATTATATAAAAAACAAAAAAAAACAAAGTACTTCACTAATTCTAGACCGATCGAAATCAAATGACAACCTTCCATGGTTATGTTATTTTTTTTCTTAATTTTTAATTTTTGAATTTTTATTAAAATGGTAATCAATTTGGTTTAATTAAACAAATACTATAATTGATAATTAGTCATTAATCAGAGGTAGAACCCGTACGCTAGTCTTTATAATGATGGCAAAGAATTTTTGACTGGAGGGGAGTACATAATATATAGGGAATCTTCAGGAGGAAGTGGGAGATTCTTCTTCTAGCTAGGCTGCGCAGGTATAGATAGATTGGGATTGTTTTGGAGATCAAAATCAATTTTTTAAGTATTTTTTTTATCTTATTAGTATTTTTTATTATTTATCTTTTTAAAATTTTATAATAAATTTTAAATTTTATAATTTTATAATTTAAGTATATAAGTCTAAATTAGTAATTTTTATAAATTATATAAAATTTTGAAAGAAATAGAATAATATTTAGATAATTTTTTTAATAAACTTTTAAAACCTTACGCTTTTTTTACGTTAAGTAATTTTTTTCCAAAGTATATTTTTTAAAATTTTATTTTTTAAATAAAAAAATCTAAAATATGGACCGTCAATTTCTTCCATTCTCATCGATCAAGCAAAAATAACGAATAATTATAAACTTGTTATGAAAAGACTACAGATACTGGCATCTAGCTACCTAGGCATCGACTAGAGCTACAGAGTTCTATGATTATAATAAGTCCATGTCTGCTCTCAAAATTCTCTTTTTCTATTATTTGATTTATATATATATTTTTTTTGTAGAGAAACCTTCCAGTCGAGGAATAAAAAATTAATAATAAGGTGACAATTGTTAAAGGCAACTGCTCTTCCGTTCCCATAGAACTTTTCTTTTTCCAATCTTTCCTCAGCAAAAAATATAGATTATTTTGTGGCCGCCCGAATCTTCATCCTTTCTTTTTATTGTATTTTTTTCAAAGTGATCTACCACCTTTCCAAGATATGCATTTCTACTACTGTTTAATTAGGGAGCGTTTGGTAAACGTATTATATTTTGATTGTATTTGAATAAAATTTATTTTTTGAATGTTGTATTTGGTTGAAAAGTATTTGTTTTATATTTGAATGAAATGTGTGTTTGGATGAAAAGTATTTTAGAATTGAAAAGTTGATGTGATTGATAAAAATAGAGATAAATAGTAAAATTGAAAAGTTGATGTGATTGTTTTAAAAATATTTTAAATAGTAATTATTTTCATAACATTGTTGTAAAATTTATATTTAGTGTAAAATTATATTATATTTGAGTAAAATTAAAATTCAATACTTTCTCCAAATACCCCTTAATTCATTTGTCTTCTCGGTTAATGAGGAGAGTTTCAAAGTGGGTAAAGCAAAAGGGGAGACATTTCCATTCAATTTAGTTGACCTTGACGTGATAATCTTGCAAGGCTGGCCTACTTCGTGCTGGGTTCGGCCCAAATTACCTCACCCCAATACCAATTTGCGTGCTATGAGCATTAATATAAGTTCTAATTACAACAAGACGAAAGAATAGTTAGGTTTTGCATTTAAAAAGCAAAGTTAGACTTTTTTTTTCTTTTTTCTAAACTGAAAGAAAAAAAAAAGGTTAGTATACAGAAATTTAGGTGGCGTTTGATATTAGTTTTGAAATGTATTCTGTTTTCAAAAAAATTGAAAATGAAATTGTTTTGAAAACTGTGTTGAGATCATTTCTGAAATTGTGTTTTCTTATGTTTTTTGAATGTATATTCTGAAAAATATAAAAATGAAACTTTGTTTAGTTATATATTTTGAAAACCCATTTTATAAGTGAGTATCTTATAAAATCATATTTATTTTTAATTTTAAAAAAATAACAAAAAATAAATTGTTGTCATGATTAAAAAAAAACCTGTAGTGGTAGGTTTTGCAATGAGAGATAGTGGTGGAAGATATTGGTGGTTTAAATTCTAGGTTATGGTGACGATAAGATTTAGGTCATTAATCGATAATCGTCATCGCAAGGAGGCCGTCGCCCTTCGCTAGAGATGGATGCCATCATCGGACATGATCATGACAATGCACAGGCGGAGAAAGAAAGAGAGAGAGAGAGGAGATGGAGGGAGAAAGTAAAAACAAAAAAGTGAAAACAACTTTTTTTCGTTTTTAAAAAACCTGAAAAAACAACATAGTTGAAAACGATGGTGGTGTTTGTTTTTGTTTTCAAGAATGATTTTCTATTTTCAAAAACATAAAAAATGAAAACAGTCTGAAAATAACGTTTGTTTATTCAACGTTTTTAAAACCATTTCGAAAACATCGTTTTTAACTATGTTGTTTTTTCAGGTTTTTTAAAAATGAAAAAAGTTGTATTTACTTTTTTGTTTTTATTTTCTCCCTCCATCTCCTCTCTCTCTCTCTCTCTCTTTCTTTCTCCGCCTGTACATTGTCAGCGATGATCATGTCCAATAATGGCATCCATCTCAAGTGAAGGGCGACGACCCCTTTGTGATGACGATTATCGACTAATGACCTAAATCTCACCGTCACCGTGAGCTCAAACCATAATGTCTTCTACAACTATCTCTCATTGCAAAACCTATCACCACAGTTTTTTTTTTTAATCATGACAACAATTTATTTTTTGTTATTTTTTTTAAAATTAAAAATAAATATGACTTTATAAAATATTTACTTATAAAATGGGTTTTCAAAATATATAACCAAATAAAGTCTCATTTTTATGTTTTTTAGAATATACATTCAGAAAATGTAATAAAACACAATTTCAGAAATGATCTTAATACAGTTTTCAAAACAATTTCATTTTCAGTTTTTTTGAAAACAAAATACATTTCAAAACTAATACCAAACACCATCGATGTTTTTGAAATGGTTTTGAAAACATTGAATAAACAAGCGTTATTTTTAGACTGTTTTCATTTTTTATGTTTTTGAAAATAGAAAATCATTCTCGAAAGTAAAAACAAACACCACCATAGTCTTAATAGTTGCACTGAAGGTCCAAACGAGCATTTCTATTTATCTCAATCAGGTGTCATTCACAACTATTTTTATCATGTTGATTTAAGCAATAAACTGAAAAGAGTAATGCCTCACTAAAAAACTATAAAGATTGTATTTTTTTTTCAAACTTTATAAATTTATATCCTCCCTTTTTTCCCATGATATATTAAGTTAATAATGATAGAGTTCTAAGAGAATGGCACAAAATTGAAAAAAGTGAGTTTGAAAGAACAGATTTCCTAAGTTGTTTAACATGCATTTATATTGGTTTCTCTGGTTGGGACATGGATATGACTTGTTTGGACAAAAGAAAAAATGTTAAAAGTTAAAGTATGCTCGAATTAGACTCTAGGAAGGTTTTCCACAAATTTATTAAAAAAAAAAGGGCATTTGTATCGGTTTCTCCAAGTGGGTTACATACCAAACACGATAAAAATCCGATTCTTCAGCTTAAATTGGGTTAAAAACACATAATATATTTGCATAATAACCATTTTCAAATAAAGTATTTTCTACAGTAACACCATGAATGGCACATAACAACCAACAACCAATACGTTGACAACTCCCATGTAAACCATTTTTTTCTTTCCTTTCCTTTTGACGTGGAATAAATCCACTTAAAAGAAGCCTAACAACCAAACACCATATTTATGCATTTGAAATCTCTTTGAAAATGGTGCAACACATTTGTTGTGTTTGTTTTCCATTGAGCATTAATAGACCTTCAATACTTGTACCTTCTTCATGTAGCGACGGATAGGTCTTTATAAGGAAATGATAGTTTGATTGGATCACTCTAGAACATAGATGAGCTCGCCATAGGATAGTCACCCACTAGGAGATCGCTAGTCACCTATCAATTAACTTGGTTTCACTAGAAACATAGGCGGTCAACCACTATGAAGGATAGTAACTCACCAGATGACCAGTGAACAAAATGGTCACCTGCTACGTTACATTATTTAACTGCATTCAAAGATAGTCAACCCACTAAGTTGCTTGAAGTCACACATGCCGAGCAAACTTTGCTCTCAAGCTAAAGGATGAAATTTCATCCACCAAAATCTGGTGCCTAGGACTTAATCTCATCTACCTTGATCCATCGCAGAAATTAATTCCTTCGTCCTCCACGCGATTCACCCCATCATCATAAATCAAATCTATGATGCATTGTTCGGATCAAAGCTAAATCAAGAGGAAAAATCATTAGGAGTCAATTTTGTTGCACTGAGATCGGATGCTTGTGCACTAGGGTGGAGAGACATAAGGCCAACAGGGGCTTACATCCCTTTAGGGTTTTTGAAAACTTACTTTTTTTTTTTTTTTTAATCTCTTTAAGTTTTGAAAATTTCAATGACTTTCTATTGTTTTTCCTCCTGATAAAATGTTTTACAACTTTATCTCTTTTTTGCCATTAAAATTGTTTTAATTACTATGTTTATACAAATTTTTTTAAAAACTTTTATTTTCACCCTAATTTAACTTTTAAATACCCGTATTTAATTTTAATATTTCAAATAAACCAAAATCAACTACACAATTATATAATTTATAATTTCACGATATTTAAACTCTAAACTTTAGATTAAATTAAAACTTTTTTATAAATTTAGTTCATTTCAAAAATATATAAAAAATAGATAATAATGATGGTAGATTTTCAACATTATAATTTTAATTCAAAATCTTGATTTAATGTATATATCCCACGTGTTCTAAGCAACCCTCGTGCATGTTGGTGAATAATAGCGTAAAAAGGACAATACAAGAAAAAGCATTAAGCTTTATGTAGACCAACCCTAAGAAGTATAATACACGTTAATAATTTGTCAACCACTCGCCCAGGATTCACCGCTATCACATCATGTCAACTTTTAATAAAAACGAACGAGTGGCGGGGAATCATTACTTGGGATCCGTTGCCAAACATATACTTTAAAATAAATATTCCCTTTAACAAGAAGCAAAAAAATTATAATAGAAGTGTACCTTTGCCTTAGTACAATTTTTGGTTGGTACTAAAACTATAATAGGATGTTTGTATATTAAAATAAAAAAGTACAATTGTTTTAATACGTTTGGATACCTGCAAATTTCGTGATTGAGAAGCTAATAGAACGATCAAAATAACAATATTCATGATTAAAAAATATAGTTATTGTCATAAATTTTATCTAAAGATTTATTTAGATTATGAGTTTGAATTAAATATCTGTATTAAGTTCAGAATGAATTGAATTATAAATAAATTTTGTATTCAGTATTCAAGTTTGAGTTAGTAAATTTCATTTTGAATTAAAAGTGTTTAAATGATAAAAGTTGAGTTTGAATTTATATTGTAAATTGTGTTTTTATTTACTTTTTTTCTACGATTAGTATAATTTTTTTTTATATGAAAGAAAATTTATGAATATTATTTTTGAGTGTAAAATACTATATAAGTCATGAATTAACAAGCTTGAAATAGACTAATAAACTAAATATAAGATTAAATTCAAATTTAATTTTTTGAATTTAAACTCCTGATACGAACTAATCCTAAAAAAAGAAAAAAAAAGGTAAAGCTAAAAAATTACTTTGTGCCATGAAAAAGAGTAACATGAACATTTAAGGACAACTTAAAAAGTTTTGTGTGGTGAATACTGAATGGTGATTACAGCGTGGCCCAATCTAAAGAAAACTTGACGTCACATACAAAGCTCTCTTTCTACAAAGGCCAAGGAGACACGTTCAGGCTTCGCACGTCACATTTCACATTTTGAAAGGTACGCACTTTTGACACATTCGAAGTTTTTTTTTTGGCTCTTGATTCTCTGGAGATGCCTTCTCTATCCAATCTCTACCTCTTGGCTTACAATTCTCTTCAGGCCTTTGGATGGTGAGCTTCCGAATTCCCAACTTCCTCTTCTTCTTCTTCTTCTTCGAAACTGTTCTCCCTCTCCCTCTCTAAAAAAATTTGCTAAATTTTCTATGGCAGGGCAGTTTGTCTCATTAATATCTTGGGCGACTTCCTATCTACTGGGACCATAAACGGAGCATATGCTTCTGCAGGAGATCTAATATGTCTGTCTCTCTATTTATGTTGTCAATTTCTCAAATCCTGGTGACTAGAAAACATTAAAAAAAAAATGGAGGAAATAACATCATGTGAAATTAGTTTTTCATTGATATTTTTCTTTTGTCTTGCTTGCAGGTTTGATGCAAGTTTCTGCATTCTTGGAAGTCATACATGGAGCCACTGGTGGGGTATTTTTTTTTATTTTTTTATTTTTATAAATAGTTTGGAACCAAAAAAAAAAAAAGGAGGACTATTTTAGTGAAATATTCTTGTGATGTTTGTAATGTTTGTGCTTGTCAGGTTTGGTGCCGAGTGGGATGCTGTTTCCTTTGATGCAATGGGCAGGAAGGACTCACGTCATTTTGATGATTATCAGACAAATTAAAGAGGTTCTCTTTACTAACTTGTAACGCGCTCTGTAGACTGTAATTATTATTATTGTTATTCTTATTATTATTATTCTAATTTCTATACTAACTCTAATCGGAACCCAATTGTCCCGTTAATTTTCCAGGTCCAAGAGTCTCCTGCGGTGTTCATTATTTTAACTGCTTGGAGCTTAAGCGAGGTAACCCTTTGGTTAGCCTAAATTTAATCCTCAACATTTTGTAAAAGGGAAACTTATAAGCTACACTCTTTTTTTTTTTTTTTTTGGATAATTTAGCAACAATTTTGAATGGGCTGCTAACATAACAAATAATGAGCTATTTATTAGAACATGATCCAACTTTTTTTTTTTTTTTGTCGCCATATTCGTGTACCTTTTTTCTCTTTAAACTTTTTAAGGATTTTATTTCAAGCTCTCTTCAAGCAAAATGGTTGTCACAAGGGGGGTCACCATCCTCATAGTTAAAAAGCTAGAGTATCCAGCATTCTTTGCCTAACCACAAAGTGGGTGAGCTGCTTTGTTATAACATCTAGGCACCCAATTAAACACAAGCACTATCAAAAAAAAAAAAAGTTTCTTCAAATTCATAACAGTCAAGTAGTCAGATTGAATTCTCCATTTTGGACATGCTTCGTCAGCTGTGATAGCCTATAATAGTATCTTACAATCACCTTCCGCAGTCACTCTGCTCCAAAGTTTCATCTTTGCCGGCTCCAAAGCCGGTCGTAATGCAAGCAACTCAGCATGAAGAGGCAAAGAGGCTTCTTGACATTTTGTCCAAGCCACCAAAGGTCTTCCCACATGATCACGATCTACAAAACCTAACACTGCCTTCCCTCCTCATAAGTAGCATCAAAGTTTATCTTAATAACCTCAATATTAATTCTGGAGAAGGGGTAGACACTGTCGTTGCCTCTTTCGCACCCTGGATAGATCAGTCAGAGCACATTTCTTGGCTAAACCAGTTGAATCTTTGCTGGATCACCCTCATAGAAGCAGCCGAATCTATCCTAATCCCCTAGAAAAGGAATCTATTTCTAACCATCCAAATATGTTCAACTATAACAGTAGCCAAGACGGTAAAATCTGATTTCACTATTGTAGAGGGGTAGATATAGCTTGGAGGATTCAGGAAAAGTTGAACCAAGTCTCTAGGATCCGCGATCGTTGTAGTTGTCTAATCCACCGCCCAACTCCACCCGAATCATAAAGCCCTGGGCAAAGGGTATTCAATCATCAGGTTAATCAAACTCTCCTCTTGAACGTTACAGAGCAAGCAAGACTGACATATCTCTATCTAAAGCTATGCTAACCTCTTCCTCGTAGGCAACATATTTGAAGCAAACCTCCACGGTAGTAGTAGCTTAGACCTTTTGTGTAAAGGGCTGGCCCATAATGCTTTCTAGACCGACAATCTTGGGTCAAAGTGAGCACCCTTTAACGCCCAATATGCTCCTTTAAGTAAGAAACGACCACTAGAGTCATTAATCCGAATTAGTTTGTCTTGATGTGTAGTTGAAAAACTTGGCATGTTAATGACCTGTGATCCCTATGAAGGAGTGAAGCAATCACTCACTCTTCCCCTGTCCTACTGTCTGGCGTGAGGCTGTAAAAAGGTTCTCAAGAACCCAGATTTGATTATATGCAACCGTGTTTTTCATCGCCTTCTCCGGTAAAGCACCAAACTCTGGTATCCGGTTATACCGGTGAAGAGCTATAGGTGGACCCCTCCCCAATCATGAAGCAAGTATTATCCTTGATGAATTGCCTGAACACCATGATTTCTTTCCATACTGACGAGGCTGACCTTGGGCAAGGAGAGGTAAATAAATAGTCATTATTAACATACTTAGAATGAAGAATCTTCACCTACCAACTATCCTCCTAGGTAGGGGTGAACAAAAAAATCGATCACCCAACAAACTCACTCAATCTACCCAATCTGATTTTAATTGGATGGGTTGATTTGTTATATTTAGTTAATTGGGTGGGTAAAAAAAATTTTCAACCCACCTAATAAAGATTGGGTAGATTGAAAAAATTTCAAAAGCCCACCTAACTCACCCAATATTCACTCATCTACTATTTTTTCTTTTTTACTAAATAATGTTCACCTCGAAGTGTTGTTTAGATTATTTAAATATATAAAATGCATTACTTGATATTCAATATAGATGTAATTTTTGGTAATTTTGTAAAAAATACCACTAATTACTTTAGTATTCTTGTATTTTTTGGTAATTCTTATAACTTATATTTATTTACATTTAATTATTAATAAGATTATATTAGAAATTTTTTTATTTGTGTAAAGTCTATGATAGAATTTATTTTAAAAACTATGTTATGAGTTTAATTTCTTTTTTTCTCATTAAATTTTTCATTTGTTGTTGCATGTTTAGTATCATTTATTATTTTTATTAATAAAATACATAATCCACCCAACCCAATCTGATATTAATTGGGTGGGTTGATTTTTTATATTGGGTTGATTGGGTGGGTAAAAAAAATTGTCAACCCACCCAAAATTGAGTGGGTGTGTTGAAAATTCACAAAAACCCACCCAATCTACCAAATGTTTACCCCTACTCCTAGACAGCAACTTTCCGCATTAATTTTGACATCATGGCCACGACCTTCTAAATCGTAGTCTTCCCGAAAGTTTGGGTTGGCACAACGAGTCCCAAGACTTCAAACACAAGAAATATCTCCTATCCATATCACCTACCCACCAAAAACATATGACCAAAGCATCCAAATTGTCACAAAAATACTGAGGGAGCTTGTAGGAGGACAATATATAGGAAGGGATCGCTTACACAACAGATTTGATCAAAGTAGCTTAATCAGCTCAGGAAAGGGTCTTGGTCATCCATCCCTCCAATCTAAAGTAGAGCCTTTCCTTCAAAAATTTGAAAACCTCCCTTCTTGTCCTAGATAGAAAAAATGGATTCCCCAAATAATGGATGCCTGTGCCAACCTCCTTTATATGTGATCTAGCACCAACCTCTCTCCTGAGCCATCCCGGAATGTTATTAGAAAAAATCAATCTTGATTTGTGCAAGCTGATCTGTTGCCCCGACCAAGCTTTGTATTTACGAATACAAGCAAGCAACTCATCCATTTCCTCCTCTTTAGCTCGACAGGAAAAAAGATGGTGGTAAGAGTATCTTGACCGATCTTCAAAGCATGAAACTTGCCATGTTCCTCCATTCTCATCAATAATCTAAAGAAAACCCCCGCACCAAGATGAAAAGATACGGTGACAGAGGGTCCATAATCCCCTGTAAATCCTCGTCAATAGAGGATTTCTCGATAAAACGATCCATATTCAGTGAAAACAACCTCTAAGTAGGAAAATATAGAGAAAAAAACCATGAAGAAACGGCAAAAATCACTTGTAAGAACAGTAAAAACCATGTCAAAGAGACCAAAACGGGAAAGAGCGCCATATTTATGTATTTATCCAATGCAATTTATAGCTATTGTGGAAACATGTTAAAATCAAAAATCTAACAAGCCACACATAAAGCCTTCTGCATATTTTTTTTATGCCTATTTGAGAAACACATAAAAGAGGGTATTACAATATTATATTTTAGCAATTTGTCCTTTAAGCTTCTCATTTTGATAATTTATCCCTTTTTTTAATTATTACAATATTTCTTAGTTTGTTAATTTTTCATTAAATTAAATATTGGACACTAGAAGATGGGCACTAAGATTTGTATTAGATTTATAAATTTTTAATCATAGATGACATTTTCCATCTTTATATGAGACATACACGAAATTTTTGACATCCATTTAACGGGAAATTAAACCAAATGGAATGGATATATTGCAACAATTTATAATGTTCAATATATATCATAAAAATTGAAAATTTAAGGAATAAGTTGTTAAAATATATATATATATATAACCATGTCTACCTTAGGAGATATTAGTTTCCTAGGAAACTACGGAAAAATAAATAACCCATTTTTTTTTTAAGAAAAATGTTAAAAATACTAACTCTAATTTTAATTTTTGTACATCAATTTATGTGACATGTGAGTTATTATTTTTTATTATTAAGTACTTAAAAAATTGTCATATCAATTGATTGTATTTGTTAATAAAAATATGATATATGAATTAATACTCAAAAAATTGAGGTAAGAATTAGTATTCCTAAGTTCTTGTAAACCAAACCGCTTTGCTTGGAAAACACACAAGGCAACTCAGGGGGTAATGTTGCCCGCTGAAGGCCATATTAAAGATGGTGAGGGAGGAAAACGGTTGGAAAGACAGCAACTTCAGTGGACCACAGTAATTGAAATGAAGATATTTCACAAATCTTGTCACAACAACAAACTCGAAAGACCACTTAAAAAACAAACGACAACTAATAACATAAGACAATAATTTCTAGAAACGACATAATAAGATAAAACGACAATAAAATACTAAAAGACGTTGTAAATAAACAATAATTACTGTAGGTGGAAAAGCCACTTAAAACTAAGAAACGACATCAAGTGAAAAGATAACAACATAAATAAGTAAAAAGCTGATAAGAACAACAGTTTAAACATAATAAATGAATGCGACTAGAAACGACAATAAACATAATAACTGACATTTAAGACTACAATATCAACAATAAACGACATCAAATTCAAATGGACAGACGCCTAAACGTCATTAAATAGAAAACGACAATAATGTAAACAAATGACATGAACGGGATAGACTGAACTTCAAACAACAACATCAAATAGAAAACCACAATATCCGAAACGACATCAAGAAAAACAAGAGGAAATATAAGACGGCATTCACTTCAAACATCAAGTGAAGAAGAAAAAACAACATCAAACAGAAACTAAAAAATAATAAGAGAAGAAGCAACGTCAACAACTCATAACCAGAATAAGGTGCAGATACTACATCAAATTGAAAGACAAGAGAATCTCAAAGCACGGCATTAATTAAGGGAAACGACCGAAGCTATAAAAAAAAAAAAGTAATTTTAAAAAACGACGTGATATAAAAAGACAACGGGAAATAAAAAAATCGACATCACAAACTGAAAAACGACACACATTAAGACTAAAACGACAAAGAGATAAAAACGACAACTTAAAACTGCAATAATCGAAATAAATAGTACCAAACGAGAAAGAGAAACGACAACAGTTGGGAAAGGAGAGTAAACTGTGAACTGGGATATCCTTAAGAGAGAGAGAGAGAGAGAGAGAGAGAGCAACATTGACTAGAGTAAATACATGGGGCGGTTTTTATAATATAAAAATAGAAATAAGAAATCACGAAGTGGTAAAATGACAGTGACCTCAAAAATGGCAACAATAGCTTGAAAACAATGGCATAAATTAAAAAACAACATCGAAAAACAAGGATAGCATCAATATGTAAAGCAACGATCAGAAATAAAATCCATTATAATCGTTTTAGTTGGGAAATTGAAAATCCAAGTTCTAAACATACTTCTCTAAT
This sequence comes from Antiaris toxicaria, assembly GCA_035233585.1. Classification (NCBI taxonomy): domain Eukaryota; kingdom Viridiplantae; phylum Streptophyta; class Magnoliopsida; order Rosales; family Moraceae; genus Antiaris; species Antiaris toxicaria. The sequence goes on along the minus strand of CP141153.1, from coordinate 9,906,874 downwards.
TCTCTTAGCACCTTTGAAATACACTGGCGGGGCTGAACATTGGCTTTAATTGGCTGCTAAAGAGTATAGTAACTTGTTCAAATGATAAATTTTTCATTGAGAAAGTAACTGAAACGTTTCGATTTTTACGTGTACTTGGGACTTATTTCGTAACACTTCCATCTTTAGTTTTTAGATTTCAAAAGCCTTAATCCTTATGAAGGACGGAGATATAATCAAAACGCTTCCTTTGACTCAATGTTATTCATCTTCCGTTGAAAAACAAAACGCATAGATAGTGTTTTAACGCAATTGGTTAGATAAAACATAAGCTAGGAATTTTGTTTCGATTTATTTCTTTCTAACATGAATCAATGAAGTCTGGTGTGAGGGTCTTTTCTAAAATGACTCTCAAATGCTTTAAAAAAGTTGCTAAATCATTAATAATTTATCCAGAAAATATTGTCTTCAGAGAAATTTGTCCATTTATTTCTGTTTGTTTTGCTTGCAGGTGATTAGATATCCCCATCATGCTTTGAATTGTATTGGAAAATGCCCATATTGGCTTGTGTATCTCAGGTGCTTCTATTTCTTAGCTTATTCCTTTGGAATTAATTTCAAGCTTTTATTTTTCATAGAAGGGGAAAATCTTGTGATTCGAAGCTACATTATAAATTTTGTGTTTCTTTTCATTAGATACACTGCTTTTATTGTGCTTTATCCTACTGGAGAATCTGCCGAAAGTAAGTCCGTGATTCTTTTCTCCATAAAATTAGTAAAACCATTATCATCAAATGCCTTTCTTTTTCAGTTTGCTAATTGATATTTGGTTAAATTGTTATTTGGTCATAACAATGCAGTTTGGATTATGTACAAATCACTTTCATACATAAAGAAGATGAATCTCTTTGGTGACATCTTCCCTAGTTTCCCTTTTCTCTATTACAATTTCCTCTCGGTAAGTTATTCATCTAGCTCAATCTTATAAAATACACGGCTTTTGACTCATGTTTAATCCCCGTGAACATGATTTGTACTCATGTAATTATGTTTGAATGAGAAGATAAAATTTTAAAGTAGTGCACTGATTTTCAGTTATGCGCTAGTAATCTTGATTTTAGTTGGGCATGTCGTCGCCTTTAGGCAAAAAACACATGAATCCATGTTATCTGCATTCTGAACATAAAAGTTTCGTCAGAAAAGAATCTCCCAACTTTGTAAGCTGTTCTTGTTTAATGTCTTTCCCAACTTGAGGTTGGAGCGTTCAAGTTCTTGGAATTTTAACTTTCTTGCCATTAGTAATATATAATTTTTCAGATAACATCGTTTTTCTCCTTCTCTCCTACGTCCCATTTTGGCGTTGACAAATGGTCTAGTTTTCCATAAAAATGTTAAGTTTCAGCCTGGATAGTGGACATACTGCCAAATTCATATGTCAATGCTTGTATATTTATCTTCCATATTTTCTAGATATCCGGCTGAAATCCATTCTCTTTTCTCAGGTTTTCCTTCTGATTTACCCATTACTCTGGTTGAAACTTTACCTGCATTTATTCAAGCAACGAAAGTCGAAATTGGGTAATGGACACGACCATGAGAAGAAGAAGAAGAAGAAGTGAAAGATCAATATGAACTAAAGTTACCATTCAATTGGGTAATTGGAGCATGTACTGGAGTCATTGTCAAGCATATATAATTTCCATCAATGTTTAACTTTACGTGCTTGGTCCTCTTATTATAATGATTGTCACAACGATTTATTTGGTTTCCAATTTTGGTGTGTTGAGAACTTTATGGACTGGAAATTCTTGAGGTTAGAAATAAGCTTAATTTGGTTCTTCGAGTGTTAAATTGCAGTACAATTTACCGGCAATGTAGTTTGAAATTTGAATTACTTGGGAAGTATTACGATATGAGAATTTGCAAGTATAATTATAGGGGTAATTTTATTTGTCTGCTACAAGAAGCTTGAGGATATTTAGATGCCATGTTCGGTTGAAAATTTGATTTGCATTTCATTTCTACAAAAGTGAAATGATCTACTCTTCATCTGATAATCACGATCTTATAAATTGTAGATGGTGATGTAAGCTTAGATTTTAAAGCTTGGTTTGTCTTTTTTCACCTTTAATTGTGTAGCTTTTTCCATACAGACAGCAAGAGTGCCTATCTAGTTCATTTCACGTTCTAGCATAGTTAAGGCATTCACGCATAGAAATTAAGACTAGAATTTTAAATGTTTTAAATCTAATACTCTTTTAGGAAGTAGGTAAGGGCCAATTGAAAACTATTTAACACCTAAAATACGAAGTAGTAACCGGGAGAGATCCTAGCTACTACATATAGATACATGAAGTAGTTGATGCCCTTTTTTCAGCATTTATTTTATATATATATATACACATACACACACATATATATACTTTCCGCACTAAGTATATTATCATTTGTGATAGAGCACCCACTCGCTAACACGAAAATACATCTTGTCAGGAATCTTAAAATATACAGGAGGACTCTAAATGGTTCTTATATGTAGATATAAGTTGTGACCATAGTTACAAGAATTAAAGTCTAAAGGGTAGGAGAGAGTTACAGCCGGATAAATGACTAAAAAATAATGTTCCCAATTTTACATCAAATCTCACTTCGTTTTAAAACTATTATAGATCTATCTTCATATAACTGTTGATTATTAAAAAAAAATAATAATAAGTAACTGAAAATGATGATATATATATCGTGTGTAATGGCCAGTTAAGATATTGAAGTAGATTGTAATTATATCCCTCGAAACCCTATTAGACATTATAATATAAAATAAATTAGAGGGAATATAAAGAACAAAATATGGATAGTATTATACCAAAACCTTATTCAATCAATTAATATATTACTAAACCACTGAAATATTCATTTAATACTCACTTAAATGGTAAATTGGCAGCATATGATTTGTTCTGTCTATATTTTAACGCAGATATAGCGGAAGAATTAACTAATTTGCCACGTCAAAATAGATGTGGGTAGCTTTGAATATTTACAAGTCGTGCATCAAAATGCGATTTGATCAAAGCTCCAGGGCCATTTACAGGGTTAACACAGGGAAAAAAAAAAGTAGCATTAAATTCTTAAATACAACTTTTATTCTCTTAGTTATTTATTTATCTTTTTTTCTTTTTTGTGGGGAGTGTTATATTATAGGGTTTTTTTAGAAATACCTTGAAAACCACGACTAAATAATATAACCGAATCCATAATAATTTTAAAATTTTTACTTTTCTATGATATCAAATAAAATATAATATTTAAGTTAAAATCTGATTCATAAAATTTAAACTTTAAAAATATTCAATGCTCTATTTTCATAATTTCATCTGTATTATATTTTATTGTAGAAATGATCGCAAAAAATATCACATCAAAAAGTGGTCCACAGTCTCCCATATTGCTAAAGCCACCGGCCATGACGAGACGTAGGGCCTGTTTACCTCAATTCCACTACCCCTTTTTTTGTTGCATTTTTGTCCATATTCATTTTTTCATTTATTTTTTTCTGCCCATCATTTTCCATTCCACGTACTTCATTTATTTATTTATTTACTTAGCTTAAAATCCCACGTACTTTAGTGAAGCAGGTGCTTCACTCACCGTGCCCAAAAATTTAAAAACGAAACGGTGAGACGAAAGGGAATATATGATTCTCAAGATCATTTAATTGATTGAAACATTAGAAAATCAAAGAGAGAAAACGAGAAAACGACGACAAGATTCACAAGAGGAATCATCGGTTAACAACAACCACATACAGACAACGGAATTCAAACCCAACAAACCCCATCCCAATTCCCACCCAATCCGATTCACAAACACATCACCATCTTCTCTTAGTAATCTGCGGTGGGGAGTTGCTCGTGCGGGGTTGGGCCGATGAAGATGATCTCGTAGACAATGGCGGCGATGGCTGCGCCAACGAATGGGCCGAGCCAGTAGACCCAGTGGTTGGCCCATGTCCAGCTGACGACGGCGGGACCAAAGGACACGGCGGGGTTCATGGAGGCGCCGTCGAACGCGCCACCGGCCAAGATGTTCGCACCCACGATGAAACCAATAGCGATGGGTGCGATTATGCCAATGTTACCCTTCTTCGGATCCACTGCGGTCGCGTACACCGTGTACACCAAACCGAATGTCATCACTATCTCGAACACCACCGCGTTCCAAGCTCCTACTCCCGCTGATAGTGCGAACGCTGATGTTTCCTGCACCAAAGTTATTATTATTTTTAATTATTAACGACATAATATATATATATATAAAATAATAATATATAAAATTTGAAGGTTAAATAAAAATGGTCGTAGCATGTCATTGCATATATATTCTTGTAGTAATTTTATAGATGAGTCCACCACAAATATCTGTGTATATAATATGACGAATCAACGGATCTTAAAATGGATTTTCTAACATTCTGTCGAACTACTGGATTATATTCCTTATTTTTCTAGTATACCCTTCCGCTACATCTCATCCAACATAAATATGATCAGTGGTCACTAATCTCCAAAACTTGCATGCGATTATGCAGGAATGCTAAAATACAAGGATATTTACGTGGGATTAGGGATTTTCAGGAGAAAGTAACGTTGTGATTATGAGCAGTGACCAGTGAAGAACTTACCAATCCACCGGTGGAGATCTTGAGAAGCAAGCAAGCAACGACGGATCCAAGCAGCTGGGCGATCCAGTACAAGATACTCCTGAAGAGACTGATGTGGCCACCGACGAAGGCACCGAAGGTGACAGCCGGGTTGACGTGGCCGCCGGAGATGTTTGCGCCGACCGAAACCGCCACGAAAAGTGCAAAGGCGTGAGCCAACGACGCCGATACAAGCCCCGCCGGAGTTGACGCGCCGTTGTTGGTCAGCTTGTCTGCCATTGATGACCAAAACATTACAAAACTTCATTAGTCTCTCTCTTTATTAAAAAAAAAAAAGGCCGAGTTCTGCTAGAGGAAAGTAAGAGAGTTGCTTACTGAAGGCCATGCCGGAGCCTTCTCCGGCGAAGACAAAGATGAGCATTGAGAAGAACTCAGCGAGAGCCGCTTTGAGAGCATCGGCTTGGCCGATCTCAGCTGGGTTTCCTATGGCGATTCTAGAGATCGGCATCTTCTTTTCTTTTCTTTTTTTTTTTTCTTTTTTTTGAATGAAATAGAATTCGGATTTCTTTTGCTTCCGATCCTGCTTTGAACTTTTCTTTCGAGGTTCTTGGTTTGAGTCCGGTTAGTGAGAGTTATATATAACTATTCCTGGAGGACAATGTCAAACGTTCTGGAGACCGGGATAGCCGGTTTCAATCCGGTAAGAAGCTAAAATTCAAACAAAAGGAAGAGCTAAATGTGGGTGTGTTTCATTGCCAACTGTCCTTGTCTGGACAGCCAATTAGTCTAGCCTCCGGATTTTTCCAGCTCTGCCACGTGTACGGCCTGATGTGACTTGTTTGGGTCGATCGTGGGGAGAAGAAATTTTGATCGCCGACCATTGGCCGTGGAAAGTAGGTCCGGCCGGTGCTCAATCATTGCTGTTGGTTTTCCCTGACCGACCATCTGATTTGTTTATGGATTTGGTGACGTGGACCGCCTTGATTAGTTGTGGCTAGTTTCATTATCATGCACTAATCCACTCTATACGATTTTTATTAGTTTTGTTTTATTGAGTTTATTGGTATAAGTAGAGGCCATGAATGCGCATGACATCCTCATTATTTGCTTTTTAATTTTGATGACTATTTATAATTTTAATATATTTGAACTTTATGACTCTGATTATTATATATCATGGTACGTACTTCTCCTTCGATTAAGAAAGGGAGAAGATTTTACCATAAAAGAGCATCTTGAAATCTTGTGTTATATTTATGTGTTTTTTCGATTAGTTGTCAATGATACAAGTAATGAAACGAAAGCATAAATACACACACACGTTAGATTTGATTTTTGACACTTGATGTCCAATCCCAACTACTCTCGATGACCATAATTTCAAACAAGATCAATATACCATCACAAGTGAGCCAAGCTAGCTCCATATAATACGTACATGTATGGCCATTCTTTTCCTACAGTGGACCACTGATTAGACCAACAATTTTCATACTCGGAAATATGTAATTTTAGGAAAAACCAGCGCCCTTAGCCGCCAGATATTCTGCCTTTACTAGCACGTGAAGAATAATGAAGCTAACAAAAGCCAAGGAGAACGATAAATTCAGCTGCGGTAAAGTCTGAAATAGCATGTTCAACCTAGCTATATATATATGTATACTATATATGTGATTTAGTACGTGTGTATTTGTGTGGACATATATATTTGTATATAACTCTAGCATGAACAGTATTACTCTTGTAAGTTTCTTTTATCAAGTGGGGTTTTTGAATAGCTGAAATGAGTTGTTAAAACTAATTGACAATTAAGTAGGTAAGTAGGTATATTGGTGGGGATATGGCGTGTTGAGATGGTGGACTTGGACTTACTGTTAATTGCGCTTGAATTCTATACATTCAATATACGTGCGCTTATATTATATGTATCACGAGCCGACCATATTAAATATACAAATATTTTACATATGTATGTGTATATATATATATTTTTAGAGAGAGAGAGAGAGAGAACTTTTCTTATTCTAATGTCACATGAATATTATATGTATGTAGCTCATGGTACATCTAATGCAAAAGTTTCAATGTATAATCTTACTATTCTCACCAATATAAAATAATCTTAATTTGATTATTTGCTAGCCGTATTTATCTCGTCCACAAATATAATGGATCAAAAGTTCTGTCTTGTGGAGGCCTGATATAAAGAATGTTGACATGTGTCCGTCACTTGCCCTTTTTCTCTCTTTTCTTTTCTCCTTATCTCTCTTTTTTTAAACTCCCCCTTTCTGATATTTAAGTACCTTATCTGTTCATTCATTTTTATACTCCATATGGACGGTTCAAATGGCCTGCCTATGGATTACCACTCCACGTTGAAATGCTAGGTCGTCCTTAATTAGTTCTTTTTTTTTTTAATTGCCATCCTTAATTAGCATTAATATAATTTTTTTAGCCCCTATCCTGTTTATATCTTGAAAGGAGAATATGGCTATCGATTGTTGTCAGGGAAACTGTCTTATATATGTAGTCATGAATTATATAGATAGAAGCTTTCGTCTTCTTTTGTACATAAGAAGCTAGTTTATTATTCCAAAAAAAATAGGTCAGAATTCGCTTATATATATATATATCTTAGATTTAGATTTTTATTTTTGTTTTTGTTTTTTTCAAATCGTTTTAAATTTACGTGATTTTTAAAATCTGTTGGCGTTTTGTGATATGCTTTTCCAATTTCTCTCTCATTAAGGAAGTAGTTATAAAATGTTAAATTAAAAAAATAATATAAAAACGTGTATTATGGAGGACTAGACCTGCGGACTTCAGGAAGTCAATTTAAAATTAGCTAATATTATGAGCATGTTTTAGTACTAGTGCTCGTATTAGCACTATAATTCAGTTAGTGTAGTTATCAAAATATTTCAAAAATTTGTAAACTGTCTATCCCAAGTTATGTTGATTATTTTAACATTATATGTTGGTTTAAAAAAAAGATCATGTTTAGTTGTTAATTAATGCAAGCAATTTAACAAGTAGTGTAGATTTTAGAAGTGAGATCCCCAATTTAAAACATATTAATGCTCTCATAAACCCACAATCCATATGTTAAAATACGTAGTTTAAAATATTATATCGCAACCCATATAATTCATATATATTTCCCTAAATAAAAAGGACCTATAATCCACATAGAAAGATCCATGTATACATAAAGAAAGAGAGTGTATAAAATACCCAAATTCATCTCTCTTTGTAATCCATAAATTTTTATTTTGAACTAACGAATCAGATATTTACAGTACAATCAACAATCATATTTATAGTTACCATTAAAGGATGTTGCATTCTTTATTAGATGTTCAGATTTGCCGAATTACTATTTAGCTTGTTAAATCATATAAGAAAACCAATATACTTTTTTAACGTGGCAAAGAAATCACTAGAAATAACATATATAAGCTCATTAATTCTTCCAACATTAAATATAAAAATAACAACATAGCATTTATTTGATGTTATAATTGAAAAGGATGCAACCATATAGTTTGGAATAACTAATTTTAACTGCTACATCATTTGAACGGCAATATTACTTTCGACAAGTATCATCATATGGAAAATATGTGGATTTCGGGGCGCCGTATATTTATATGCGAAGATGCAGAAGCATGCATGCAGGGTATAATATGCGTTGTCATTAAGTAGGGCTTGAGCGCACACCCACACACACACACACACACAACTTACTGGCTAGATATATACGTCGTGTATATATATATATATAATCATATACTTCCTCTTATAAGTACTTTGGAGTGTCGAAAGGGGCACTACTTATCCTTTTTATATCATGTCATGTGTAATGTTTATCCACTTTAAATTATATATTAAAAAAAAGAAGATCACGGCACATGTGCATTTCAACTCGAAACAAAATTCTATATCTTTGAGCTGTGATTCTACACATAGTTAGATGACAGGATATAACAAGCTGCAGTAAACAACCACGCTAAAGGGAACTTTTTCAAAAATTAACAGGCTGAATTCTTAATGCATATTATCAAAATTCGATCATATATATCTGACGATACTGGTGCAAGCCTAAATCCTTTATAAATTAATATTTTGTTCTCATTTTCTCTTCTCTTTTTTGAACGGTGGACGTCTTCTATACTAATTTAAATTTTATTTACATGCATGCAGAAAGTGATAATGAAAGTCTACCAAAAACGACAGAAAAAAAAAAAAAAAACCAATATTTCTTGTATCAGCTGGTTAATTTTCAATTATAGGTATCTTCCTTAACTTTTATGAGCCCTTTGACCCTACTCTGGGGTGCTTTTAGTTAGTTTCTTTTTTGTCTTTCGTCCCTGAACAAGACCCCCCCAGGTGATTCCTAAAAGAGATTTCGTTGTTTTTTGTTTTTTTATTTTTATTTTTCCCCCCCTTCCTTTAGCTTTATCTAATGAATGTATAAATTGACCAATCGAGTCCAATATTATCGATTATTGGCTTGGATTGGTTAAAGAATTCTGATCGAATGAATCATTTAAAAAAAATTTATAAATTGTGATGGCCTCTGGGTACTTGATCAGTACCAGATCACGGCCTCACTTTTTCTTTAATGGGTTGAGCTAGACAAAAGTTGTGCAAGCCCGTTAATGTGTTACATTGGAGAGCCTGGTGGACCAGTATCTCAAGTATCGGCCATTGTATCCCTACTAAGTATTCAGGACGTTTGTTTTTATTTTTGAAAATGATTTTTTATTTTCAAAAACACAGAAAATGAAAACGATTTCAAAATAACGTTTGTTTATTTAACGTTTTTAAAACCGTTTTGAAAACACTGTTTTCAACTATGTTGTTTTTTTGAGCTTTTTGAAAATGAAAAAAAGTTGTTTTCACTTTTTGTTTTTATTTCTAAAAAATATTGTGTTTTTTGGGTTTTTTAAAAATGAAATGGGTTTTGAAAAAATATAACCAAATAAAGTTTCATTTTTATATTTTTCAAAATATACACTCAGAAAACATAACTAAACACAGTTTCAGAAATTATCTTAACACAGTTTTCAAAACATTCTCATTTTTAATTTTTTTGAATACAGAAAACATTTCAAAAACAATACCGAACGCCACCTTAATTTTTTCTTTTTGCTGGAAACCCAAGTTTACACTTTACTTGAAAACATTATGTCGTTTTGTCTTGGTCCTTTTATATTTCTATTTTTTGATAAACAGATCGACCACAAGGAATATGTAATACCGTGATCGGTAAGCAAATTCTACTCAGTGACAGCCTATCAAGGCAATTACTGATTGGAAAGGGACTTGTGGGCAAATTTTTTTGGCAATTACCTGATGTTTGGTTGCGTTGTGAAGCTATTCTCTGAAAATGACAACATGGGCTGCGGTTGCAGTCCATCAAAATACGATATTGAATTTAAGCATAATACTGTCGCTTCCATTTTAATTTTGCCTAAGCTCGGTTGAATGCTAAATAATTCTGCAGACGATGAAATCAAGTTCTACTTTGCTGTTCTTAGGATTTTGTGTTCTAAAAGATGGAATAGGATTCTCCACCATTTTTTTTTTGTTTTTTTTTATTGGTCTCATTTTATTCTTGTAAGAAGACTAGTTAAAGTACGTGCATTGCATGTGTTAAGAGGGTGTTTGGGGTATGGTTGTGGAAGTACGATTTTAGTGTCTCCAAGTCAAAACATGTATGCCTCCTATATTTCTCTAAATATCCATCGGTATATGCACGTATTTCTAAACATTAATTTTTTATCATATATTTTAAAATTTTTATACACTTATTTTTATAACAAATTTTTTTTTCAAAACATTTATCCCAAACACAATATTCAAAGCCATATCTGGTTTCCAAAACCAACTTTTTCAAAAATATATCACCAAAACTCCCTCCAAACACCGCCTAAATTGTAGTTAAGATTTTTATAATTAAAATATGAAAAACAATTTAGAAATATAAATAATGAAAGAATATATTTCTTAAAAATAGTAATTAAAATTGAGAATTTATATTTTATCGCATAATTATGTTGATATTTTATTTACCATATAGAACATTCTAAACAAAATGTATTTCATTTTATTTTTTGTAAAATTTGTTACGTAAAATAAAATTTTTAATACAAGTGTGTTGAAAATAATTAATAAAATAATAGCAATAGCTGCATCATTTAGTAATTAGATTGCATAAATAGAACTTTTTGAAATAAAATCGGCTCACGTTGAATACAAAAAGAGAAAATGTATTATTAAAATGATCTAACAACTCTTCATACCAAAAGAAATGAAATAATCACACATAAATAATTTAAAGTAACAATAGTAAACATAATAAACTTCTTTTTAGAAAAAAAAAAAAAAAAAGGACCCAATAAAGAGAATAAAAAAAATCTCCTTCTATTGATTTTGGAACACAAAAATTTCATCATGAAAATAATGGGAGAAAACCCTAAGCACAATTAGACATGATCATAATTATAGAGATTAGAGGTTTTAAAATGTTAGCTATTGATGAAGAGAAAAAAAAAAAAAAGGTTAGACAAGCAAATAAAAGTAAAATAAAGTAAAATTAAAAAAAATGAAAAATGAATACCAAAGAAGTTTAAAAAAAGAAAAAATCAATTTTTAGAAAAAATAAAAAATATCTAAACAAAGTGTGAAGAATGATAATGAGATAAGAGTAATAAAATTTACCTTCTTTCTCTTTAATAAAGGGAAGAAAAAGGGTTTTCTTCACTACATTTTTTTTTTTTTTTTACTTTTGCTTTTATTTGTACATCTGTTTGAAATTAGAAAAATTCATTTTGAATTTAGAAACCAAAATAAATTAGTTTTATAATAAAAAAAAGTACTTGTATGTATAATTTAATAATAATTTTATATTTGATTTAATCATAATATATAAAATTCGAATCATTTACTTTCAAAGTTAAACAAAAAATAAAAAATAAAAAAGTGAATTTATGTTTCAATTGTTTACTACATTATATTCGTATTACATTTACATACAACGTAATTTTTATTTAAACACAAAAGTATTGTATTCAAATACCAATCATATTACATTTTAAATTCAATATAATTATTATTTATTATTTTATTATTTTATTACTTTTACTAATCACATCATATACTTTTTTTCGCTCTTTCCCTTTTGTCTGTACTTTTACTTATCACATCACATATTCATTATTTAAATATAATTCTAATACTTTTCATTCAAATATACATTACATTCAAATACAATATAAATACTTTTTATCTAAATACAAATTACATTCAAACATAATATATTTATCAAACAACTCATTAGTATCTTATTAAAATGATATGTTAAACACCTTATCAATTGAATTTGAAAAAAAAAATTTCACAAAAAAAAAGTTCCAGAGGGCAATTTTGTAATATGAATTAAACATGTGGTCTTCGTTTATGCTCAAGCACCAAAGCACTCGCGGCAATTCACATGGGAGGCCAAGCATGCAACAACCTTTGAAAAAAAAAAAAGGATGATGCACCAAAACGTGCATTTTGGAATACCAAAAGTGAATAATTACAGTCTCATCTGCTCTTTTATATATTCCAGTTAAAATAGGACGCACACCTCTATGTGCAATGTACGAAATAATCATAATTAAAATTTTTATAGTGTAAAATATGAACAATAATATATAAAAAAATAATTAATTAATTAATTTAATTAAAAAATTACATTTTATTCTTTACGATTACATAATATTTATGATTTCTACTATTTTAATCAATATAATTAAAAATTATAACTCCGATTTGTTATCTTAAGTTAATTTTTATACCATTATATTGAATATAATTAGTCAAAAAGGAGCAACATACTCATCATTATTAGTAAAACTTGTTGAATTTAATTATTTTATGCTAAAGTACAAAGGGAGAATAAAATGTATTATAAGGAAATGTCATTTATTTTTCATAGTTAAAGAACTGAAATAATTACATGTATATCATCCAACAGAAGTGTAAATGGTTGTCTATCTTTCTTAGCTTAGCCTATCGAGAATAGCCAAAAAAAAAAAAAAAAACCAAATGAACACACCTTTTTTTTTTTTTTAATTTAAAGGTGGGTAAATTCAAACTCTACATCTAATAAAATCAAGTATAATATTATTATTAGATTATAACTGTAATAACATGCACACACAAATTTTGATCTTAAAAAGATGGAGAAAAAACTTACCATAATTAAACTTGATCACTATTTAAATTTAAGATTGGAATTTAAGAAAATAAATTGGAATTGTTCCTATTAAAACAGATTTTAGAAATATGAATCAGTAAGTACGAATTTTTTTAAAAATAATTTAAAACTTTAATACTTAACATGACAACTTTTTATTAGTATTAAAGGATAACGTCAATGAATAAATTTGACATGTAGTTCCAACACTTCAACAAGGGAAATATATATGTATATTATGTAATTATTATTTTTCTAGTAAAGAGTAAGCCTCATTATCCGACATGATGCTATACAACTTTACATGGCTATTTATTTAGCTATAGTATGAGAATGTTATGAATTTGAGGATTTAGCTGCTATTTTCTTGTTTTCTCTCTTCAATCCCACTTAATTTCTTATCCTAAAATAAAAACTGAAAGCCTTAATACGCTTTCTTCCATTTTTCTTTAATTAAGTTGAATTAACGCTTTTCATTTGTGCACTTTTGTTCATTTACATTTTAAAGCCATTATTCACTTTTTCTTTTCTCTAAACACAACATTAACCATATATTTTAGAGAAGTCAAATTCATTATGCTTAATATAAACACACACACACATGTATTCAAGGAAGCATATGGGTATGAAAGAGTTTATATCACTTCTCTGATGGAGATGGGTTTATATAGAATAACCAGAAGACTAGAATTAAGACAAAAATTTTACCATTTTTTACTATCACAAACCCACCACATTCGGTTAATTGAAAGGGAAAAAAGTGAAAATTATATATATATTTATATTTATTTATGTTGTGTGGCAACTTTGGCTTGAAAATAAAAATATTTTTTTTAGGATCTAAGATAACAAAGGTATTAACTATTTCACAAATATACATTAAGCACTTCTAACTTATATTTGAGAAAATCAAATTTCCTTGAGTTATATATCAAGAAGAGTTCTAACTAAACTAAAAAAAATGTAGAAAAAACCTTTTTTTTTTTTAGGGGAAAGTCATCTACTTGCTTCAAAGCTCAAGTCGGTTGCCTTTTTCTTCTATTAAAAATAAAAGTCTGCAATTGTTTTTCTTCTTCTCCTCGCTGGCTTCTTCTCCTCGCTGGCTTCTTCTAAAACTATTTGTCATTCCAAAAAGAAAAAAAAAAAAAAATGAAAGATCTCACTTTGCGTCATGCTATTCTCAAGAAATTAAATTCTCTCCTTTACTGCTTATTTTTAAAAATTTAGATCTCTCCTCTGAAGTTCTTAAAATAAATTAATAGAAAAAAGTCTAATAACTTATTTTCCTCTTTTCATCATTTTCTCTGATGGTCCTTCTCTCCTTCATGTATTTTTTTTCCTTTAATGGTTTTTCCTATTTCATTTTATCCTTTTAAAATTTAAATTTGTTTGTAAAAAAAAATATTCTAATTCCCAAATAAAAATGTGGATATTGTGGTTTGCATTTTTTAATCTGATTTGTTAGAAATTTTAAATTATAAGAACATATTCTAAAAACAAAACGGTTTTTAGAGATTTTATCGTATTGACAGAAATGATGTTTCCATAAAAGATTAGAAGCTCATGTGAGCGTTTCTGAACAAGTTTGCATTGTAAAAATTTAACCACTTAAAATCTCGTTCATTTTTGTCTTTAAAAAAAAATCTTCTCAATATTTGACATTTTCAGTAAACTCAGGTGTTGTTTGGCAAATAAATTGCATTTTAATTTTACTTAAATACAATATAATTTTACGCCAAACACAAATTTTGCAACAGTGCTATGAAAATAATTACTATTCAAAATATTTTAAAAAAAATCATATCAACTTTTAAACTCTACTATTTATCTCTACTTTTATCAATTACATCAACTTTTCAACTCTAAAATACTTTTCATCCAAACACACATTTCATTCAAATACAAAACAAATACTTTTTAACCAAATACAACATTCAAAAAACAAATTTCAATCAAATACAATCAAAATACAATACATTTACCAAACGCCCCTCAACAACAGAAAGCTTTTTAGCCAAAAAGAAAAAGAAACTCCTCTAGAGGGGCAAAAGTTGAGTGGGTCTTTAAGGTGTAGAAAAAAGCAAAAAAGGGATCTTGTAGCTTTGTTATTGTACAAAGGAGAGAAAAATAACATATTTAGGAGATGTTTGATAAACAAATTACATTTACATTATATTTAAATATAATTTATATTTGAATAAAAAGAATTTGTGTTGTATTTGAATATAATGTGTATTTGGATGAAAAGTATTTGAATTGTATATAAATAATGACTATATAATGTAATAAGTAAAAATAGAGAGAGAAAAAGAAAAGAAAAAGAAAGTATATGATATGATTAATAAAAGTAATAGAAAAGTAAAATAACAAAAAATGATTGTATTGGATTTAAAATGTGATGTGATTAATCTTTAAATATAACACTTTTGTATTTAGATAAAAATTACATTATGTTTAAATATAATATGAATGTAATGCAATAAATATACGTGGCATTAGTGTTTTCTTAAGCAATTCCCAAAATCTCTCAAAACTCAGCTAACACTTGCGTTTTGAACGAAGAAAAAGATACAGGGAAGAGGATATCTACTCTTTTATTATAGTTAGGATAAACTAGTTGCAAGTTGTACATATTAAATTATAGTTGAGATTTTTATAATGTAAAACATGAAAAATATTTTAGAAATATAAATAATAAAAAAGCACTTTTTTGAAAAATAATGATTAAAATTAAGAATTTATATTTTAGCAAACAATCATGTTAATATTTTATTTACCATGTAAAACATTTTAAACAAAATATATTTCATTTTATCTTTTGTAAAATTTGTTACTTTCATTTGTTGTGTAAAATAAAAGTTTTAATACAAATGTATTGAAAATAATTAACAAAATAATAGCAATGACTACATTATTTGGTAATTAGATTGTTTAAATAGAATTTAAAAAAAATTTCACTTACGTTGTGTACAAAGGGAGAAAATATATTATAAAAAAGTAGAATAAAAAAAAAGATATCTCCTTTTATTGTTTTTGGGACACAAAAATTTAATCATGATAATAATAAGAAAAAACCCTTAGCACAATTAGACATGATCATAATTAAGTATATTAGAGTTTGTTGTGAGAAAATTAAGATTAGAAGTTTTAAAATATTAGTTGTTATTGAAGAGAAAATTAAAAAAAAAAAAGGTTACAAGTAAAAGTACAAGCTAAAATTTAGAGGGAAAAAAACAAACCAAAGATTAAAATTAAAATTAAAGAATCAAACAAAATATGAAGGGGCTAAAAAAAAAAGAAGTTGATAGAAAAAAAAAAGTAAAGTGAAGTAAAATAAAATAAAATAAAATAAAATAAAAAATGAATATTAAAGAAGTTTTTTTTTTAACAAAAAAACAGTTTTTAAAGAAAATAAAAGACATCAATACAAAGCATTGAAGGACGATAATAAGATAAAAAGTAATAAAATTTACCTTCTTCTTTTTCAATAAAGGAAAAAAAAAGGGGCGGGGGGTGTGGGTTTCATCTTTACTATATATATATATATTTTACTTTTACTTTTGTTTGTACACCTTTTTAAAATTAAAAAAAAATCACTTTAAATTGAGAATTTGAAATAAATTAGTATTTATAATATCAAAAATGAAAATAATACTTATAAATATAACTTATTAGGAATTTTATATTTAATTTCATTATTATATATATAGAGTTTGAATCACTCACTTTTAATTAAATAGAAAATAAAAAAGTGAATTTGATTTCATCTTAAACTAAGGGTTCGTTTGGTGAACGTATTGCATTTGCATTGCGTTTGAATGCAATGCATCGAATGCAATTTGTATTTGGAGTAAAAACATTAGCATTGCATTTGAATGCAATGTGTGTTTGTGGGAAAAGTATTTGAATTGTATTTTAATAATAAATATGTGATGTGATGGATAAAAGTAGAAAGAAAAAAAGGAGGGAGAGGGAATATATGATGTAATTAATAAAAATAATAGAAAAAGTGAAATAATAAATAGTGATTGTATTATATTTAAAATGTGATGTGATTGGTATTTGAATGAAATATTTTTGTATTTGGAGAAAAATTATATTGTATTTAAATACAATACTAAAAAAAAGCTTGTCCCAAACGTGGACTGATATGCTAAAACTTCTATTCAAAAAAGTTTAACAAAAAAAAAGATTTAAGTTAAAGGTGGTAATTTTGTAATATGTATTAAAATTATGGTCTTCTTTTATGCACAAGTCCCAAAAACTTGCTGCAATGATCATCTCTCATGTGGGAGGCCAAGAATAAAGCAACAACATGGGGAAAAAGAAGAAGAAGAAGAAGCAGCAGCAAAACGGTGCGTATTTGGCTACCAAAAAGGAATACAGGATTTTTATTTATTCTTTTATATACGTAGGATAAGTGAGACATGGTCTAATACACTAGTTACTCAACAGGAAATTAGACATTAAACTTTGACTTTAAAAACTGATTCGTTCATGAATCCTAAAAAGATTTTTGCGGATCTTTTCTTAGCTGAACTCTTTGTTAGTTGTTTGGGTTTGAGTTGCCCATTTATGGACTACATTAACTTCACTTCTTTGTTGGGCTCAAGAGTCGAACCATCCCCCAACTTAGATCCTTACCCTTTTATCATTCGCAGAAGTTATGGTAGGTGGCCGGATTTTTGCCACCTTACTTTTGGTTAGTTTTAGCTTTTTTTAATGATTGATCGGTAAATAAAATATTTGCATAGTGAGTGAATGGTGATATTTTCAAGCCCTAAATGATTTTTCGGTAAATTAATTTCTTATCATCAAATTTGGCCGTTTTCTAAGAAAACTATGCAGTCGGAATTTTAGTACCATAGCACGTTAGAATTATAGCAAAAGTCAAACAATATGATCAAAGATATTACATTTGCATTATCAAATATTTATAAAAGAGAATATAAGTGTTATATGATGACATGCATTCTTACAGGCTCCACTGTAGCAATTTTCTTCTCACTCTCTCTTTCTCCTTTTTTTTTTTTTTTTTTTTTGCATTGACACAACTGGCTTAATTATCTTAAGATTTGTTTACAGGAGATTCTGAAGATATATTTTAGATATAGAACGCATGTATATAATAATATGAATATATTGTCTCATTTGCTCGAGTAATACTGCTTGGTGCTAACATATTATTGAGCAGGTTCAATTCAATTATTAAGCGCAGAAGAAGTTGGATCGAATTATGCAAAACAATCTAATGAAAGGACACTTTGGATGTTTAAGCCGAAGATGGCAGTGGCTTTGCCTTGATGGGTTGACACGGACCTTAGAACAACTAAATTAAAGATTGCGTGGTCCATCCAAATCTCTACGAAAATACAATATTATTTTTAATATATATACAACCTATATATATATCAACCTCGAGCCAATATCAAACATAATAATCACCATTATATTATATTAATCTTGCTTTCACGTCGAAGCAGACATCCGATTTGCCTCTATTTAAACTGACAGCTTCTTGATTGGACACTGGACATTGGATTTAGCTTAGATTTTGCAGATTATAATCCTCATCTCGATCCATTTCGGGATATCAGCTTGTTTTATTTTTAACTCCCAGTTAATTTTATCATGCATATCGGCATGCATTAATTTATCCTAAACTGCTGTATTTGATCTTGTTTTTTCCTCGTTTCTTTGTAAGAAAATTCTTTAATATAGGGTGTATATCAATGAGTTTTTATACTTAATTTGATGTGAGTGTGATTTGCTAACAATTAAAAATTATTCTTGTAATTGATTAAATGGTTAGAAATTATATTGAAGAATACATATTGATAATTGAAGGACTGGCTTCAACTCGGCCGTGTAAAGCTGTCAAATTTAGCCCATGTTTATAGCATAATTCATTATATGAGGAAATTTTACAATATAGCCATTTATCAATAGTAGGCACTGAGAGAGTTTAATAAAGAAAAGGTTGACAATTCCTGTTGTAAACAGGCTGTATTAGAGTCGACACGATTGTTAAACATGTGATATGAATCCATTAATTCCGTGTCATGTATGAACAACCATTATTATAAGGAATGTCCATACTTTTCTCTGTTGTAGACGTGTACTTTTACGAAAGCTATGTGGAATGAAAGAAGGGTCGTTCATATATTATGGTAGATATCTTCCATGCCCTCAAAGAGTTTAAGATTAGATGTTTGCAAGCAACCAATAGATAGATCGACCAAGGACAGGCGACAAACAATGCCATTAATAAACAAGCTGCAGTTTGTTGGCTTTTAACTATTCAGCACTCTCTTCTATCATTGTAATAGTAATGATTTTGTTCATGGGACCCTGTTTGACTTTTTTCTGACATACAATGGTCCTTAGTTTCTTTTACATATAAATTTTTTTGGGGCAAGGCCATTCCTTCAGTTGGGTAGTCTTCTTTCACAAAATCATAATTCACCTAGGGTCCAAAAGATCCTTTTGGTGCATTTTTAATATTTTTCTTTCACAAGGAGTATCACTGCCCCTCATCCCCCACCGAATCTAATCATTTGGAGGCAAAACAGAAAATAATAATTTCACACACAAGTCATATACTTTTAAAGGAGACAAAAAATCCTTTCGGCCAATAACTAAATATCTGTATAATATATAGAAAAATTAAAGGAGAGACAAAATCGCTTTTGCTAGATGTAAAAACATCCCTTTCTCACTCTGCCGTCATACACCTACTCATCTGCCTCTCCTCTACAACATATTAATACTTGCAAGGCCGTTTCTCTTATTGTTTAGTGCTTTTCCTACAAAAAGGGCATTCCGACTAACTTCTGTTCAAACTTTGGACTAGCTTTTACTCTCTTTAAAAGCTCTTGCACATTTTCTCGCAGCTCAGTCAAACATATCAAACCACCAAGGCACCAACCGTCTTGAACAGGTGGTCAAATTTGTGTTGAAAAATGTGAAAGCGCCTTTCTAAAATGGAAGAAATCGGATTGGCTTATAATGGTAGTTTAAGAGTATCCTATGATATTAAATATACATATCAATGTGTCTTGTGACATAGACATGGTGTAAACCACCACCTTGAATATTCAAAGTCTAACACCCCTTAAAAAGAAACTATGAATATATCGGCGGTAGGAGATGATGTAATTCTGCTTAAATCTTGATATGTTTATGATTCTGCCAATTTTTTACATAGTGTTTTATTTTGTTGCAATAATAATTCTTACGTTAAAGAACGTACAATTTTAATAATTGTAAAAGAAAGCTCTCTTAAGAAAAGTTTTATATATATATAGCCAAAATTTGATGAATCATCATCGCCTGCCATAATGACCCGAGAGTCCAACCCAAGTTACTCAAACCATCATCATATTTACATTAACCTTGAAGGTGTGATCAATAATGTATGCTCAAGAGTCATGATTTTGCAATTCTTTATAGCACCTTATTTCTTCTAGTCAAGCTCTTTTTCCATTTGACATCTCAAAACCACCACTTGTCATATCATTCTCATGTACAGTCCAGACCAAAGGACTTCATGATCTATTCCACAGTAAAACTCACGGTTATATCTCAACATACATTGAAACCATACAATGTTTTGGTGTGAACGTCATCATAGCCATCAACTCACCATCATTTAAATAATATAAATTCCAATCAGCTCTATTGGAAGTCATTAACTAGCTAGATTACACTCCCAATTTGCCGTTTCCTCACCAACGATGCATGAGATAGGGAAGATATCCAGTTCAAGATCTTGATAATCTTTACAATATTAATGTATTTGATTCCTTTTACATGAGGAAACAAAAATTGCTAAACATGACCCCTTTTTTTTATATTTTTTTTATAACTTGTGTCTTGGTTTGGAAATGGAAAATGCGACTTAAGCTTATCGTAAAAGTACTGTAAAGAGACAAGCACAGGGATTTAAGTGCCAGTTCTGGAAAGGCAAGGATTGAAGTGAATCACAAGTTAAAGTGTGAAAAAGGAATATGTTCATGGAATTGACTTGGTCTCGGAAGTATGTCTACAATTTTCCAACTCAAGCGCTACACTGGAAGTATATACATATAGCAACATGGGTTTAATTTACCTTGCTGGTCTTCTTTTCTTCTTACAAATTAAATGGTAGAAGTGAAGTATACCTTAGTAGAATTTTCATTGTATAGTACTCACATTGTATGTGTTTCATCAATTTCATTCCGAAAGAAATCACCCCTTTTACACATTTTCAATGAGAAGTAGTGATGAAATTAGAGGAGAAATTAATTCCTTTATTATTATACCAAAAATCTCCTAACTAAATATTAAACCAAGAGCTTTGATGTATCTCATTATGTGATAAGAACTTGAACAAACTATAAGAAATATATATATATTTTTTATAATAGGGACCCTATGATCAAAATTACATTAATAGAATACGATATATATTATTGTAACAAGAAACAAAAAAATGATAAAAAAGGGAACTGCGAAAATTGACCAAACATGGAGGGAGTATTTTTGGACCGAAAACTGGTGTTGGCTCCCTTACCATTGGAATGCCGTGGGTAGACCGCTTGCTTTAGTGTAACATGACTTGAAAAAATAAAAATAAAAAATAAAAAAACGACGGACACAAACCCGAAAGTTGAAGAAC
Organism: Antiaris toxicaria; assembly: GCA_035233585.1. Classification (NCBI taxonomy): domain Eukaryota; kingdom Viridiplantae; phylum Streptophyta; class Magnoliopsida; order Rosales; family Moraceae; genus Antiaris; species Antiaris toxicaria. The sequence continues at coordinate 9,885,325 of CP141153.1, read as the reverse complement.
TTTCTATGGCAGAAAAACAAAACGACAACAACAAAAACTAGGGTGATGAGAAAACAGAGCTGAAAAGTAAATAGTCGTGAAGACAGGCACGTGCAAGGTAGTGATGGATGTGGAGAGGCGCATCCGGCATGTGCCTTGCTGTGCGGTGGACGCGCCAAGTGTCGAAAGCGAGAGCCGCGCGTAAAACGCGAGCGACTACTTCGCCACCGCCGACTTGGCACTTTGCACACGTGTCGCCCTCCGGATGGCTGTCACATGGGGCTCGCACCTAACTGCCCATGTGCGGGAAGCCCTTAACAAGACAATTCCTATTTCCTATTGGCTTGGCTTATATGCCAATATTTATTATCTCCTTAATGAGTTTAAGCCCCACACAATGATAAGGACATTTTAATTTTTAATTCTTGTTTTGTTTAAATTGATTTTTCTTTTTTTTAAATTTATATATTAAGGTGGGGAATTGATTAAAGTGCTTTGTGAAAGATAGATTCTCCAAGTGTAGGAAGCCACCTTGCACCGTCTAATTATGAGGACGTAGTTGTAAGCTTTTTCTATGTTTTAAATGTATTTTAGTTTTTTCAAAAAAAAAAGTATATTTTTTTAAAAAAAGCATATTATATTTGGTTTGATAAATATTTATATGATGAGGTCGACAGGTAAAGTCGTTACAAGTTAAAGGTACCAAGGAGGGTAAAAGGGAGGCTGGTCTGCACTTTTTTGGACCGCTCTTCAAAGTTAATTTGATCCAAGTTACAATAATACCCCTATAATGCGGCTGTAGTAGCATTATCCGCTATATATCTGTATTTTTTTTTTCTTTGCTATATCATAGACTATACATATTTTACCATACTTTATACTTACCCAAAAAAAAAAATACAACTTTTTCTTTTCTTTTCTTTTCTTTTCTTTTCTTTCTTGGGGTAGAAAGTAGGCCGTAGACATTAGATGATAGGCATGTGCCCTTTTCACTGAACATGTATGCTTCAATTGAGGATTTTTATTTATCTTTTGGGATCCAAAAGAGGATCCTTGACACTATAGGCACTTTAACAAAGGGGGAAAAAAAAATCTTTTAGGGGTGATTTGCTTTGTAAATCAACGTTGTGTTTTGAAAACGGTTTCTTGAAAGGACATGTTGAGAATTGACATTGGAACAAAAAAGAAATGGAATTGTATGCGTTTCTAGTGACTAGGGACATTGGATCCTCTTGTTCCCATTACTATCAAAATGCTTGTTTTAGGATTACTTAGTTTCAACTTTACCCAGTTCTAGGTAACATTTTTGTCAAAAGCTAATATCTTTGCCCTCTCTCTCTCTCTCTTTCCCCCTTTTTATTTGAAATATGTGGGTAAATGACATTTTTAAAGTATTTTTTAATTAATGTCTAAAATGTTGTTAAATTTGAAAAATTACCGCTTAAAAAAAACATCAATATTAATTATTGGACAACCAGTTGATCTCAAATTGGTTATGGTCAATTATTAACCGATCACAAGAGTCAATCAACATTTGTTATTTTTTGATAAAAAATGATCATTTTTTAAAAATATGTATCTACTAATTTTCTATCTACTTAATTTTTCCTTTTCATTTTCCTTTTTTTTTTTTTTTTGTATTCCCAATTACAAAAAATGGTTTTGGGCCATAGCAAATGCAACAAAAAAATAAATAAATAACTAGAAGATTCTTTAATGGAAGCACCTAATAATGCAAAGACCATTACTCTTACTTGTACGGTTTAAATCAGACGATACTTATAAAATGAATATAACGATATTATCTAAAATATTTTTTAATAATCCAATCTTATAATATATATACCATTGATTTAAATTACACAATGTTGTAATCAAGGGATCTATATATTAATAAAACCTACAATAGGATGCTCTCAGTATATAATCTCTCAATATCACTTTGTACATGAACTTCATAGTATTTTCAAATGATAAAAGTCCCACCGCTAAGGGTTTCAGCCCAGTTTGATCGTTGAAAAATAGGTAGGATTACGTAAACAGTAGTGATCCTGGATGGATGACTGAGAAATAGTAATATAAGATCTTAATTACGCCTTCGGTGCCCTTAGGACTTAAAAAAGCCGGGAAGGGAGGGGGGGGGGGGGGTTGGGTAAAGTGGATCACCTACTTTTTACAGAGAAAAAAAAAGAAAAAAAAAAGGGAGAGAGAGAGTAAAATTCCAATATGGGGAATGGCCTTAAACCACAGGGAACAATGGCTTAGACAACCCAACAGTGCAAGTTTTGTGTTCACATATATAGCATGTATTAAAGAGGTAGTCAACTATAATGTGTGTCAAAACTATAAACGAAAAATTATTAAAGAATTAGCACAATATTATTTACTCACTTAGACACGGTATAAGCAACTAGATACAACGTATTTAGCGACCAAGTACTTTTTTAAATAAGCAGCTTTGTCGTAAGCGAATTTATTTTTAAATTTAGCAGCTTTGTCCTGTTCTTAACTTAAAGTTAAAGAGAACCTTACGCAGTCGCATGCTCAAATATAAAATCACACAAATAAAACTACAAATTATAATAACACATAAATGCTAAATATTTTATTTGTCTACAATGGTTGTGCATTACACGCATACTACTTGATCCTAGCTAGCCGTTGGATTAAGGGAAAATGATGTAATTAATAATGTTAGCAAACATCATAAATAATGATCGGACGGTTGGGTGGACTTTGGTGTTACATGATTTACGTTACAATACTTCAAATATAAATACAGGATAACGACATTATAAAATTTACAAAGAGTGCCGAAACCGTTTGTCGAGGATAAAGAGCATAAATTAAATAAAAAAATTTTTTTTCATTAATTTTTCTTTTTTTCTTTTTTTTTTTTTTTTGGTTTTTCCGAGTGAAGGACCTCATCCATGTGCATTTGTCTCTGTCGGAAGTCAGAATGAGGTTTATCTTATGGGGTCGGATTTCGTACTAAAAATTCCACAAAAACTAGTGCTCCATTTGTTTAAGAAGTTTTTTTTTTTTTTTTTTTTAAGAAAATGGAAAATTTTTTAAATATGAGAAAAAAAAAGTTGTTTGGTATTTTTTTTTAAAACGAAAATCTGTTTAGGTGGATGAAAATTTTTTTTTTTAGAGAATTTTTTTTATTTTTTTTAAATAAAAAATTTTAAATATTTAAATATAAAAATTAAAAAAGATCTATTTTTTTTAGAATGAAAATTTTTCATTTTTTAAATTTGAAGTAGTCAAACAAATATATCATAAATTTTGTATTATGATTTTTGTCTGAAAATCTAACAGGCACAAATTCTGTAGCTGCACGTGGCTCTGCAACATATGGAACAAATTCAAGCTGATTTTGGCCTAAAGTGATCATGAGCAAAGCAATGGAATAAATCTAATCCAATCCAAATTGCCGAAAAAAAAAAAAAAGTGTCACAAGTTTGCTTGGAATTTTGTTTTTTTCTTTATCCTCTGTTAAGTGGAACGAGAACATGCAGCTTGCAAGAATACAAGTACAATTAGTGTTCTTTGTATTATTTTATATTATTATTCTCATTGTCTTTAAAAAGGCAAATGTTACAATAGTTATTAAAATAACATGTTTAGGGCATTTCCCTAGAACTGTCCTAAGAACATGCAAATATATATATATATATGAAATATTGGGTACGTATTGTTGTTGTTATTATTATTATTATTATTAGAGTTATAATCATATATGTATCATTATTATTATGATATACTCTTAGCATGTTGAATAAAAATTATATCATATTTATATTAATTTGACGTTGAATAAAAATTATATCATATTTATATTAATTTGACGATAAATCCACGTCTGATTATATTAGAAGGTAGAGTTTAATCATTTTTGTCTCTCTAGTTACCAATTTTGTTGTTTTGTTTTTTTTTTTTAAGAAAAGACAAACAGAAAATGATATCTATTCTTGTTCATTAATTTTCATCATAGGTTAATGTGTCAGAAGAAGCATGGAAAATGTTGCACTATTGATTGGACCACAAGATTTTCATTAGTAGTACTTCCTATAATATATATTGCTCAAGTGTATCTGAAACAAAATGATTTGTGGACCATTTTGGGGGAAATTGTTCTCGAGGGTTGTTCGAATATGAACAAGCTAAAAACTATATGACATCTAAAATACGACCCTTCCGAACTCAGTTTATAATGACTTGAAAAAAAAAAAAGAAAAAGAAATCTGTTTATCTTGTTTATTCCTTGAGATCTTAATTAAATTTACCATTCTCTACACCATATAAGGTAACCAATTATATAATGCTTGTTCCTGTAAATGCTGACCTAACATTAATATGAAAATCTCTGTGGCAAGCAGTGGCGAAGGCAGGGGTGCGTGTGGAAGCTGAGGCAAAAATTTTTATCTTCTATTTTTATCTCAAAAAATTTATAGTTTTTATATTTTATTCTATTAAGAATTAAAAATTCTCTCATAGTCCTCCATCAAAATTAATTCTATTAAAAATGTTTATGATTTTTCTGTTTTATCCTCATTAAAATTGAAAACTCACACATAAATACATTAAAATTAAAAATTCTTATATAGTACTTATTAAAATTTATTTTTCTTTTAAAAATAAATTTTAGTGTACACCCTCACTAAAATAAGTTTTTAGCTCGGTGGCAAGCATAATAAATTTGGATTAATTACAAGAGCAGTTACCCTACAAAATAAGAATAACATAATAATTCAACTATTGTATGGTTGATGAATTCAGTTTTCTCGGGCAGTTCAGACAAGGCAATCTAGCTCTAGTACCATCCCGTAAGGAGATAATCTAAGAAATTGGGACCATCCTAGTACTTTTTATCGCAACAATATGATCTACAATCCAATAAATTTAATGTACAGATATTTTATGTTATTGGAGAATATGAATTAAGTTATGTTAAAGTCAATGTAACACTGCATAAAGTCCGGGCCAGTTAATATTGCAACTAATTATTTGAAAATACTTTAGGGAAAAAAAGATTCTTTGCCCAAATTTTTATTAGCAACTAATTAACAAAGTATCTTGATTGTCTTTTTAATTCAAGGATATGAAAAAAAAGTGTAGATTTAAAAGAATAAATAAATAAAATAGCACATGAAGACGGATGTAAGATACAACAAAATTCATAGCTGAAAACGAAATTATACTTAATTCTAGTATTACTACTATTTTGAAAAATACGTAATGGGATTTGAAAAAAGCCTTCGTGGATAAGTTGTGATTTGGGAGTTTTTTTTTTTTTTTTTAATTTTTTATGAAGTTGACAAGTAAGATTAACACTGACCTTTTAGAGTAGGGAGAACAGAACTTCATTGATATCTACGCGATCTTATGTAGAGATTCTTTTCCTCTACTCATTAATTTATGAAAATACAGATATCCCCTAATAATGTCTCGATACTGTTATTATCATTCCATTTTAACAATTTTTTTACCATTTGAAATTAAGATATAAATTTTAACATTGAAGTTAACATTGTTCGTGTACATTTCAAGCCCAAAAAAAGGAAAAAAAAAAAAAAGAACTTGTTATATTGTTTTATATTTAGATTTACTCTTATATCTGATATTTTTATAAAACAACACTTGTTATTTAAAAAAAAAATATAGGTTTATATAACTACTGTCTTAATTTTAATATAATTTATGTGTAACTAAACAAACATATAACTTTTAAATATTAGTGTTATATTTTAATGATATCAATTTTTACATGTTATTAATTTATTATGACTTTAAATATTCGCTTATTATATATATATATATGTATAGATATATATCTCTCTCACGGATAGATCCAATAATTTATGTTTGTTTTTTTCTTTTTTTCTTTTTCGTTTGGCATTGTGAATCTGTGAGCTAGACATTACATTACACCCCTAAAGAACATCAATTGTTTCCATAGAAGAAGGCAATCATATTATCACCATAATACAATGATTACCAAAGGCCTTTTCAACGTTTTGGTGAGAGATTATGAGTGGCCATTTAAAGTTTTCTTAAACAAATAAAACCAGGGATGTTCCTAAAGTCTAATCTCCATTATCACCATCATGGAGAATATATATATATATATATAAAGACAAGAAAGTAAAAAACAAAGCGAGCATAATATAACTCTTAGAATTTCTAAGACAGCATCTGTGAATTATATATCAAAGGTATGATGGGTCTTTAACAAAAATAACATTAAAGGTGTATATCGAGTGGGTTGGTTGAATTTTTATGAATTTTCAACCTATTTAATATTTATTGAGTGAGTTGACTAATATTGGGTGAGTTGATAATTTTTTATACCCATCCAATCAACCCAATATAAAAAATCAAAAATCAACTCACCCAATTAAGGTCGGGTTAGATTGAGTAGGTTCGACAGGTTATATATTCTATTAAAAAAATAATAAATGATACTAAAAATCTAACAATAAATAAAATATTTGAGGAAAAAAAAGGAATTAAACTCATGATATAATTTTTAAAATAAAATTTATCATAGACTTTGCACAAATAAAAAAATTTCTAATATAATCTCATTAATAGTTAAATATAAAATAAAAAAAAGTTATAAGAATCATTAAAAAGTATAAAGATATTAAAGTAATTAATGGTATTTTTTACCAAATTACCAAAAATTACATTAATATTGAATATCAAGTAATGCATTTTATATATTCAAATAATCTAAATAATATTTAAGGATGAACATCATTTAGTAAAAAAAAAAAATTAAGTGAATATTTATTGGGTGGGTTTTTAAAAATTTTTCAACTTACGCAATGTTTATTGGATGGGTTAAAATTTTTTTTTTACCCATCCAATTAATCAAATATAGTAAATTAACTCACCTAATTAAGATCAGATCAAGTAGATTGAGTGAGTTTGTTAGATAATCGGGTTTTTTTTTACCCCCAAAAAATATTATTCAATTGTAATCTCATTTTAAGTTCACTGTATAAAAAATCCAAATCTCTAATCTAAATTTAAAAAATAAAGTTCTTTTTTGGTTTTACCTTATTTAGGTTCGCCATCTAATAATCCAAGGCGCGCTATTACTGGCTAGACTTCTTCGCTTTTCTCGTTCTAATTATTTTCCTTTCAACATTTTCCTTTTCTACTGCTCATTTGACTCGGAAGGCCACAGAGGGAAATTCAGTTTAAAAAAGGGATAAATAAGGAAACTTGCCAAGATAAAAATTGAACAAAACCGCGTAAAGCCGTAAACCACTAACAGCTAGCTTCTTCTTCATCTTCTTCTTCTTCTTCTTCTTCTTTTTATTTTTTTATTTTTTTAATGATAATAATATAACAGCTAGATTTTTTGTTTTGGCGTAACTTTTTCTTAGGAGAAAAAATTGCCGTTTTAATTTTTCCTACGTCAATGCATATAATTATCTTGTTTTTATATTGTATTGTACATAAATTAATAAAAAAATATATAAAGGGAAAAGCTAAAGAAGGCAGTGGTGTAAAACTTGACCAAAACTCTTAGACCAAATAGACAGAGGTCCTGAAAGAGTGGGATGGTTTTCAATTAAATTCAAGGCTCTTTTTAAGATTAATTTCAATTCTATCTCTTATAAATTATTACTATATTTTATTTTTCTTTTAATTTTTACTCATAAATTTTATTATTTTAATATATTTTAATCTATATTATATGAATTTTAATCTATGGACGTCCTCAACTTTAACAGAGAGAGTGGAAATATATATACACACTCTTATATATATATATATAAATATTGAAAGCCCGGGATTTTCTAATATAGAAGCTTTTTGGCACTTCTTAATTTTTTCTTTGACGTCGACCTCATTCGCTGGAACTTTGTTGGAAAGCCATCTCTCTCTCTCTATCTCTCTATCTCTCTCTAGCTTTTCTTTGTCCTTTTGTGGGCTTCATTTGTCTATAAATGACTCAACAATTGGCTCTGTTTCAACTCCCCCTAGTCCTGTTGTTTTCCTTTCTTTCTGCAAAAATCTCTCTCTCCCAGAAAAGGTCATAGAATAGCAAAGATAACTCTACAATGGACGACTTGGGTTCACTGTGGACTTATCAAGAGGTATTGGTTGGTTCATTCTCTCATTTATTCTTCTTCTTCTTCTTCTTCTTCTTCTCTTACTCACATTTCTCTGTTCTTTTTTGTCCATTTTTTCATCTGGGTCTTCTGCTAATATACTTATTTCATTAATATTATTATTTTTTGGCAATGGCTTCTCTCATTAATGGCCTTTTAAATCTTATTACAGTTCATCTTCTCTCTGAAATCATGTTGTTACTAATATTTGTTTTTTTGGAACTGTCAAATCTCAAATGAAAATAGCTAACTTACCTTCAACATCACAAGGAGTGCGGTCTGTTTTCATACCGTAGTTTCTTATTTTCCGAAACGCTTTCTTTCTTTTTTTTTTTTCCCTTTTATTTTTTGATTTGTACTGCCAAATCTTCTACAGTTATAAAGACATGGTTCTTTTCTAAAGACTGCAACACAAATTTTTAAGCCTTTTTTCAATCTTGCATAGAGTAGAGCATACTCATTAGAATTCCTGATTTTGTAAATGTCAGTTTCCTTTCTTTCTTTTATTTATTTCCTGGGCAGTGTTCACATAACTTTGCCGTACCATTAACAGTATTTGTCGCCTAGGGAATTTCCTTAGCAAAAGTGAAGACTTTCACTGTCCCGCCATGTACAAAAGAAACAACACAAACTTCTATTGGTTGAAAATTTTGGACAAACACATGTCGATTTTAATAGAAGCTTGTGATATTTTTCATGCCATTAAGTTATTTTAGGGCCCCATTTCTAAATTTTTGTTGAAAGAGTAGGTTCAATGGCGACACTCTCTTTTTTCACTTCTGCGTTTTTTTTTCTTTTCTTTGTTTTTTCACCAAAAAGAGAAGCATTGTTTGACCAAAGATAACAGGAATCTGCATGGGCCCTTGTTGCTAGATTTTGCTGTTCTTCCTAACTTTGAAATTACTGGTTTTATTCAGAAGCCAGAAAAATCTCTTCTCTCTCTTTTTATTTGATTTTTTTTCAAAAGTTTGTTGCCCATGTCGAGTTTGATGTCAATTAAGCCAATCTTTATATCTGAACTGCTTCTTGTTTCTTCAATGATTGTTAACCAAACTGATTTTTTTTTCCCCGCAGAACGTCGACGAACTTAAGCACAAGCTTCTCTGCACGACGGTTGAATTGGACTCGGTGAAAATGGAAGCAAAAGAACAGATGACGAAGAGTCAAGAGTACGTGAGGAGCTTACTCGATCTCTTGAAAACTGCACGGAAAGAGAGAGATGAAGCAAGAGATCAGCTTCAGAAACTCCTCAACAAGATCATGATTTTGAATCCGACCGATCAGTTTCCGAGTATTCTCCCTCGTGCTAGCCCAGAAAGCCCTCTCTTGTTTCCTGCCAATAAGGCCAACTCGAGCATAACAGAGTCAAACAGCCTCTCCGAGACCTACAATCACCATTCCCACAATTCATCCCCCGTCGACTCCTTATTCGACGCAGTTTCGTCGCCCGAATTTTCCAACATCAACGTGGCTGATTCTAGCCACATGGGGTTTGTGAATCAGCCCTTTGCTGTTCAGGATTACAAGGCTTCTGCTTCTGCTTCTGTTTCTGCTTCGACGAAGATTGATCATGCTTCTGCGGCGATCGACAATCTTGCGAAAGGGAAAACTCTGCCTCAGAAGGGGAGACTGTTGCAGGCCGTTATGGAGGCTGGCCCTCTACTTAAGACGCTTCTCGTGGCGGGACCGCTCCCCCGGTGGAGGAACCCGCCTCCCTTGCAGCCTTTCAAGATTCCACCGGTTTCGATCAAAGGCGCCGAGAGTGCGGGGCTTCATCAGAAGCCGGTGGACAATTCTTGCTCTGTGGCTCAAACGGCACTCAACACCTTGGCCTATTCGCAATCGTGTTCGGCTTCAATGTTGAATTTTGGTGGTGGTGGTGGTTCTTCTAGTTCTTGCTTCAACAATTCAAGGCTGTTGAGTACAACGAGTTCAAGTTTTAATGACCAGATTTCGATCCCTATTCGAAAGAGACAGAAGCTTCATTAAAATAGTTCGAGTTTTCGTTTGTCGTGTAAAGAAAAAAATATTGAGAGTTTATGGGGGGTTTTTTTTATCATGGTGTAAATGGGGATACTTTTGTTTTCTGGATTTGAAGTTTATATGACATAGCAAGTTAACCACCTTTAGCTTGTTCTTTGAGGTCAGAGGTCATTTGTACATTACAATGTTTGTTACAATTGTTAGTCCATTCTAGAATGGAAAGTTTATGGACAAGCTGATCATATATTTCTTTTCATCGTACCTCAGATGGAAAGCAAATTGGAATTTTATTGAAATATATATATATTCTGGAAATATCTGTTAGTGTCAGAATAGTTTATTGTTATTCAGGTTAAACCTCTTCTTTCAAGTAGTAATGTGAAAATTTGTTTGACAGTTTCTCTTTAACTTTTTGGTTAAACGATCAGAATCGAACCTCGGTATCATCTTCTAGCTCCAAGCCTAATTGGGTTTCTGATATGCTAATCCTAATTATAGCCGCCTCGGAATCATCTGTCCTTAAGAGAAAAATGTCCAATAAACTTGAAGGTGAATATCATTCTCAGCATCATCACCAGCCTTTCCAGTCCACATCAATGGTTTCTTTGATCCCATCGTGTTTCTGTGCATTTATATTTGTTTGTTTTGCTAAAACATGAAAACCTTGGAAAGAAATCTGTCTAAAACTTCCATATGCTTTTAAGTATGTCTAGTCCAGATTCATATGAAGCCCCGACACATTTGCGTCCGTGGGTTATAGCTGCAGCCGCTACAATCTGTGCCATGATCCTCATATTTAGTTACTTGAGGATAGCCAACCCAGCTCAGCGCATAAGCTTTTCAAGAAACCAGGTTCAAAGTAGGCGGCTTTTAGACGATCCCAACACTGACGATCCTTCTCTTCAGTTTCACAGTCACGGACTCGATTTTTCAACCATCCACTCCCTTCCAGTCACCCAGTTCAAGGAAAAGAGTGAAGAAGATGCCGGCAAGACAAGGAGCACAGACTGCGCGGTGTGCTTGGGGGAATTCAATGAAGGAGAGTGGCTGAGAAATCTGCCAAGCTGCTCTCATTCCTTCCACATTTCTTGCATAGACACTTGGTTTCTGAATCATTCTAATTGTCCTCTCTGCAGATCAGAGGTCCAGACTATCGAAATGGAGGACCTCGATTGTCCGGTTTCTGTAGACTCCCAGTTGCAGACTCTACGAAGGGAGGATTTCTTTAGGGAAAGGGCTGCACATTACCAACTTCTACGCTCCGAAATCTTGCAGAACTCGGTTAGTAGGCACAATACAACAGAAGAAAACTGATTAAAAATTATTGTTATTGTTATTTTTTAATCATTTTTTGTTTAACTTCAATGTCACAGTATCTGAGAAGATAGAAGAATTCTTGAAAAAGCCGGCTTTGCAAACAGAGAAAAGCACTGTAAAAAGATCCTGTGATGAAATCCAACCGAAAAACATTTGACCTCCTCGGCAGATGCTACAGCATCATATTGTGTGGCTAAATTCAATGTCACAAAGTTTCTGGTTTGAGTTGTACTTCCCCAACTTTTTCGAGAAAAACAAAAAGCAAAAAAACAACCGTGCAAGAGTTTTACGAGTTGTCTCTTTCGCCAACTGAGACGAGGCATCTAACTTCTACAAGTAACATGATCTTGTTTGATTTCTGATTACCCGTTGAAACACTTCGATCAGTTTTTCAATTCTTTGTATAATTCAATAAAATACATCATTCAATATGCTTCCAAGAATATTCGAGAAAAAAATTGCCCTCATCCATATGGCATTTTCCTTAACACTCGCTCAAATTTATGGGTTATGACTGACTTTTAGTTAATGGCCTCAACCAACCATTCCACAACCGACCGTTCCAGTCCACACGGCGTAATTTCAATGACATGCCAAAAGTTGATTACCAAGAAAACTATTTTTACTAGCTTTAGTGGCCTGATTTGGCGAGGAATAGTTAACAAGAAGAAATTCATCCCAAAGAATCGCATGCTTGATTACACAAGCCCCCTATAAAAGAGGCAATGTGCTTGTATAACTTTCAGTGGGAAAATGACTAGCCTTTTTATAAAAGCATATCATATGACCATTGGTTTTATGTTGTTGCATTCATCGACTTTACGCATGTAAAAATTTGTTCCAATGTAGGTAGAAACAGCAAAATAATCGAAAAAATTGATAATAACCAGTAGCATAAAAGATTACAACTTCAAACCGAATCCAAGTCTCACAAAACTTCTCTAAACTTTGAATGGGAACAAAATTGAAATTCTTAAGCCGAGAAAGCTATAAACTACCTTAGATAATTCCAATTTTGTTAGCCACATCCAGTGCATCAAAGTCTGGCGTCAATCTAACATATGCCTTCTTGGTACCATCAGGCCTGGACACGAGATTTAATTTAAAGTTTAGAACATATAATGATTAGAAACAAGGAAAACAAACCTGCACGGTATACCGTATCAAGCAAATATGGTCTTACCTAATCAAGGTGTTCACTTTCTTGGCCTGAATATCGTACATCTTCTTGACAGCATCCTTTATCTTCTTTTTGTCAGCACGAATATCAACAATAAAAACCAAAGTGTTGTTGTCTTCAATCTTTTTCATTGCCGACTCGGTGGTAAGGGGATACTTGAGAATCTGGTAGTGATCAAGCTTGTTCCTTGATGGGGCACTGATACGAGGATACTTGGGATTTCTATCTTTCTTCAATGTCTTTGGCCGGTGGAATGTGACTGATGTTCGGATCTTCTTAGCCTTCTTCTTGAAGGTTGGTCCTGATTTCACTGCTTTCGCAGTCTTCAAGGCTTGTGCCTTTGAATCAACCTTTTTTGCACCATCAGCTGCATATGATCAATGATCAGAGAAGACACAAGTACAACATAAGCACATGTTGTAACCTACAAGTTAATTCAACCTCAATATATGAAAAGTTTGAAAGTAGCCTTATCTACAAGCTCGGATAGCAGTAAATTTACACGTGCATATTAATTAAAAGTTAAAAAAAAAAATTTTTAATTTCATTTTAACATCTTCTAAACCTCTGTTACTAAGAATGGATAACACTAAAACCGGGCACAATGAAATGCGTAAATAAGCAGTTCCAACTTCCAATCGGCAACCAATACTAACATAAAGATAGTTTGTTACAATTGCTTCCTTCCATCATGTAACATTTAGTTCACAAAACAAATTCCCCCCCTATTATCTAAGCTTCTGTTTCTTAAAACCTATGATTCTAGTTCAGCACAACAATAACATACGTAATATCGTTCCTACCAGTATTAGTAGAACGATAAGTTAGTTGTCAGTAGTCTCAATAGTTTCATGGCTCATAAAGTAGATATAGAGCTAAAGAGACACAAAACTAGATGAAGACTACAAATGTCAAAAATAAACACAGACCTGCAAATTTAATCAGTGAAACCTCTAATAGCAACTGACTATACTTGGTGGTAAATAACAATCGTTACTCACCAGATGCGGAGGTCTAATTTTAACTTAATCATTCAGAGTATCAGTTCTAACATTTCGAGAAAAAAAAAAAAAGTAAAAAGCTACTAAAGTCGCATTAACTGCAATTGAAACTACAACAATTCAAAAAAGAAATTTTCTCAAACAATCCTAAAAAACTAATAAAATGCCATAATCTGTACAATAGACAGTATATATCGATATAGAAATAGGATCTTCGAGTTCAATACATATACAGACTCTGTGGTTTCGGAAGAAATGAAAATAAACAACAAAAGCACATTGAAAATGGAAATAAAGAGCGATAGGAGCAAAGAAGAGAAGGCAAGGGAACAAAGTCGGTACCTTTAGCTTTAGGAGCCATTGGAAGCTGAAGAAAAAGCCTCGCCTAGTAATAGAAAAATGTGAATCCCTACCAGAAGAAGAAGAAGAAGAAGAAGAAGAAGAAAACGGACCACAGAAACGAAAAGGTTAATAGCGGAAATACAGTTTACAATGATGAAACAGAGAAATGGCGAGAGAGAGAGAGAGAACCTGCAGACAGGAAGTGAAAGGGTGTATCTAGGGTTTACGATACGGGACGACGAAGCTACCATAATATAAAGATGGCCATGTGATATTACCAAATTGTCCTCTTCTCGTTCGGTTTTCCCTTTTGCTAACATTTGGGCTGGGTTCTCACTTTGGGCCCAAACACCATTCACCGTGCCATCCACTTTGTCAACCTCACCCATCTCCCTTTCTCACTTTTTTCTTCCCTGAAATTACAGTAAATAACGGGGGGGTGTTTGTTTTTGTTTTTTGAAAATGATTTTTCAAAATATTTTTGAAAACATAAAATTGAAAATGGTTTTAGAATAGTATTTATTTATTTAACATTTTTAAAATTATTTTGAAAACATCAATTTTTAATTATGTTGTTTTTATTTTTTTGAGTTTTTTGCAAATAAAAAAGGTTGTTTTCATTTTTTTGTTTTCATTTTGTCCTTCCCTCTACTCTCTCTCTCTCTATGTTGGTGCAGTGTCAGTGACGATAACCATTTTCAATAATGGCCTCCATCTTCGGTAAAGGGCAACCGTTACAGACTGGTGATGATCCCCTGGAGACGACGACCATTGATTTGCGATGACGAATATCGACTCGCGATCCAAATCTCGCCGTTGCTGCTATCTGGGACTCAAACCATTAATATCTTTCATTCTTACCCCTCATTACAAAACTTACCATCAAAGTTTTTTTTTTTTTTTTAATTATGACTAATAATTTATTTTTGCTATTTTTTTAAAATTAAATATAAATATATTTTCATAAAATACTTACTTATGAAATATGTTTTCAAAAATATAACTAAACAACATTTTATTTTTATGTTTATCAGAATATAACTAAACATAATTTCAAAAATGTTTCAATATAATTTTCAAAATATTCTCATTTTCAGTTTTTTTAAAAACAGTAAATATTTCAAAAATAATACTAAACACTGCAAATATTTTTTTTACAAAATTAAAAGTAGCAAGTTCAAAAATATATATATGTAGTAAATAATAATTTACTAAGTCTTAAAATTTACTATATACTAGTATTTGCTACGAATAGTTTTATATCTACAAATTATTTTAACTGTTTACAATTAAAAATGTTGTTTACTGCTTTCCTTTTTTAGTTTTTTTTTTTGGCCTGCATTGTATAATTTCGGTGATTATGTATCACAGGTACAACCAATATATATATATATATATATATCGGAATATGCGCTCTGAGAGGTCCATTTTGCACTTGTTATAATAATTCTACATCAGATGTAAAAATAAATAAATAAATAAAATCGGAATATATGTTCTGAAAGGTCAATTTTGCATTAAATTGTATTAGTAATTAATATATATATATATATATATACGTATATGCTACGTTTCCATGAATCCATTTTAACAAGATCTAAGCAACCAGGGGCATAATGGCTGTGTAATGTTTATTCAAGACTCTCATAATGCTTGCAATCCTATGTTTGTGTAGTTTACGTCCCGGTCTATGCTGCTATTGATGATCCTCCTTATTAACAAAAAAAAAAAAGTATTTTGCTTCTTCTTTTTTTTTCCTTGTCTATGTTGTTGTATGATTAGGTTGATAGAACTTATAGAAAAATACTAAGATGCATCGTCAGTACTAAATATTATGAGTATTATTATAAAATATTGTTAAGCATATTTATTAATAGAATATAAATCTCATAAAATAGGATTCATATTTATTAATTTTGATAAGCTCCTTGAATATTTTTCAAATACAATCATAGTTAATAAAAAATGATCTTACTAAGGTGGGTCCCATCGTGATTAGATGTTGTATGGCCTTAGGTGTTGTTTGGAGAAAAAATTTCATTTTAATTTTACACCAAACACAAATTTTACAACAGCACTACGAAAACAATTACTATTCAAAATATTTTTAAAACAATCACATCAACTTTTTAACTTCATTATTTATCTCTACTTTTACCAATCACATCAACTTTTCAACTCTAAAATACTTTTCATCCAAACACACATTTCATTCAAATACAAAACAAATACTTTTCAACCAAATACAACATTCAAAAAATAAATTTCATTCAAATACAATCAAAATACAATGCGTTTACCAAACGCCCCATTGCTCTTACTCTCCAACTAAACAATACTGTTTTACATTGATTTTTTTCAAATTTTTTTGTAGCCTTTTCACCCAATACTAGAATTGTAAACTGCTGCGGTGCTGCGCTGTTTTGGTTTTTCCTCTTTCATTTTTTTGCTAATGAAAAATAAAAATAAAAATAAAATGCACTAAACTGAGCAGCAACTTACAAAGTTTATACCTCGAGCAAAAAAAAAAAAAATCCTTACAGAGTTTATATCTTTTGACAAGCCTTGAGGACTTCCACACTAAAAAAAAAAAAAAAAAGGGAAAAAATGATAACACAAATAATTGTTAACGAGGGGGGTAAAAAGAATAGAAAACTTTGTATAAAACACGACGAACTTCCTTGATCTGTTGGTATATAAAGGCTATTATGTATCATTTCAACCTTGGCTTTCCGGTTGATCTTCATTGGTTACATTGGGGCTGACAAACCCAGCTAAAGGTCCTTGTATATCAGAACCATATATGTGACCCATCTTCGTGCGTTTTGTTTCCAAATACTTCTGGTTTTCCTCTGTAATAGGCGTCAACACAGGTACCCTTCCAATCACAGCCAACCCGTATCCCTTCAGACCCGTGAACTTGGCCGGGTTGTTGGTCATTAGCCTCATTGTCCGAACTCCTACGTCCCGCAGAATCTGCTTTTCCATAAAAATCAGCGAGTTGCAAAGAACCATTCTTTCAAAAAATTTGTTACTCACTTCTAAATACTAGAAAGCATGGCATGGTTTGTGAAACTGACCTGAGCACCAATCCCATATTCGCGTGCATCAACTGCTAAGCCAAGCTCTATATTGGCCTGCACGGTGTCGTGGCCTTGATCCTGCAGATTATAGGCTCGAAGCTTGTGACCAAGACCGATGCCTCTTCCTTCGTGGCCTCGGAGGTAAACAACAACTCCTTTACCGGCTTGTTCAATTAACTGCATTGCTAAATCCAGCTGATTGCCACAATCACACCGAGCTGAACCGAATATGTCACCGGTTAAGCACTCTGAATGAACTCTCACTAGCACCTCTTGTCCATTGCCTATGTCTCCCTGTTGAAGGGAAGATTGTAGTAGCTTAGATGGTTTGAATCTTTCGATGTAGTGAACAAAAGATGAAATTGTCGTGTGTGAACGAAAGGTACCTTCACTACTGCAATGTGTTCTGTTCCGTCTAGCTTTGAGCGATAGCAGTAAGCCTGGAATTGGCCCCACTTTGTAGGCAGTCGAGAGATTGCGGTTCTTTCAACCAATTTTTCCCTTTTTCTCCGATACCTACAAGCCGAATTCAGAGTATGAGCCATGATGAAGAACCATTACATAAAGTCCCCAACTTCCAAATTATTATGAAATACAAGAAGTTCACTGTGTGTAGTATTCATGTGGCTTCAATGGAACATGCACAATCTGTGACTTATTATACCAACTTCAACGAGAATTAAAGGGTCCAAAAAAAAAAAAGAGAGTAACAATTTTATTAGCAAACCTAATTATATCAGTTATGGAGACCATGGGGATGCTGTACTCCAAGGCCAACTTTCTTAAATCTGCCAAAGAGGCCATGGAGCCATCGTCTGGATCAACAATGGCTGAAAGAACCGACATCGGAGGTAGGCCTGCTAGGACAACCAGATCAACAGAAGCTTCAGTGTGACCAGCCCTCCTCAGAACCCCACCATTTCGGTATTTGAGGGGAAAGACATGGCCCGGCCTTCGAAAGTCCTCTGGCTTAGAATCAGGAGATGAAAGAGCAAGAACAGTCCTTGCCCTGTCTAAGGCTGATACTCCAGTAGATGTGCCCGATTTTGCATCCTATTCATGCAAAAACTATCGGGTTTGAAATGGAATCTCTCAGTATACAGGAAGGGTGAACAAGGATCTCTCTCTCTTTTTTTTTTTTTTTTTGTTTAATGCAAAACATTACCACTGTGATTGTGAAAGTGGGGGCAGATGAGTCTTCATCTTCGGTTTCAGGTGACATTAAAGGAAGTTTCAGTCTTTCAAGATCCTCCTCTTTCATGCCGACTGAAACAATCCCCGAGCCGTGCTTAATCATGAATGCTACATTATTTGGACTTGTAAGTGGTGCTGCCATGATAATGTTTCCTTCAATATTCCCATTTTCATCATCTACCACAATTACAAACTTCAAAAAAAAAAAAAAAAATCAACAACATGAGAGATGGTCAACCTCAATTTCACCATTCTTAGGACTTGCTAAAACTCATCTAAATCTACCACATAAATGATGAATTTTATGAGAGATGGTCAAGCTCAATTTGGAACATGCACAATCTGGGACGTGTTATAAGGCATTTATATCCAAATTTTATCTTTGGGACTGTCTACAACATTTTATCAAGTCCCAAAAACAGTTTAAGACACCCTCTACAAAATGTTTAAGAGAACTGGATAAGAAAATAAATGGTTAAATATGAACATATAAAAGTTGCAACCTTTCCTTGGCATAAAGTAATAAGCGCCTTTTCAATCGAGGTGTAACCCTCAGGTGGGCAATCGGGATCGCCATCGGCATCGCTGACAAAGAAATCAATAGTCTTAGGCGTAATCTCAGCATCAAGCGTCCCAAACATAGACCCGTTTTCGTTTCCCTTAGACGACGTCTGATCATCAGACAAGTTCTCTGCCTCATTTCCTGACACCCCAAGTGCCCAGCAACTGGGATTCAGCCATCTCTGCCTGTACTGCCCAAATCCCACGCTCTGAGGAGCCGCAAATGATCGGTGCAAGCTGTGAACAAACCACCAACAAATTATATTACAAAACTTGAACAAGGGAGTTGTTCATGTTAATAAAGATACCTTTTTTTCTTCTTTAACAAAAAAAGATAGCTTTTTTTTTTTTTTTTTTTGGGGGGGGGGGGTGGTACCTTGAGCTGGTGAGGATATGAAGAAAGATATGGCGAGGAAGAAGAGCAGACTCCATGTCCGACAATAAAAGATTTCAGAAACTTCCAAGGTGTTTTAAGTGGATGCTCATTATATAGATATGGATTTTGATATAGATGATGAGTTTGCAATTTGCATTTAAAGTGACGCCTACAGGGAAATAAAGCCCACCTCTGGTTTTGGATTTGTTTGCATTGCGAGCCGTTATCCAGAACTACTACAGTGTATATCATGCACACGGTGGGATTTCGAACCATACTTTGATATGTGCCTGTGAAACGCAGCGTCGTTTATGTCGTTTTGAAGGAATGCCTGATGTTTTTTGGGGTAAAGCCACAGCATTGCGGTAATAAATTATTTATCAACTTATGATTCTTAATTATTTTTCCCATTGAAGTCGATCACACCAATAACTTATGTCATATCAATTTATGACTCTTTATTGTTGTTTCCCATTAAATCTCATTCCAAGGTGATAAACATGCCCAAGTGCCTTAAATATCTCAAATATCATGAAATCCCTTTGGAAAAAAGGATTACATGATTCCACCCTAGGACTCTTAAGTGTATAGAAATTTAAATAATGTGAAATTTTAAGAGAAAATTTAAGTTGAGTGACCTGAATTTAACTTAAGATTAATTTTTGCCATGTAAAAAGTTTTGATAGTGTATCATATTTCAAGTACGAAAAAAGGTGTATAAGATAATTTCCCACCTTGTTTTTTTTTCTTAATCATCTTTCTTTTTTTCTCTCATTTTTTTCTTATTTGGTAGTGTTGGCTGCACGACAGAGATGGATTGATGTCGATGAGAACATCAATAAATACTTATCAAATCATGTTATATTTTTATTATAACAGAAACAAAAAGTGGATAAAATATAATATAGGAAGGTAGCTAGTATGAACTCCTCAACTTTTATTTGGTTGAATTTTATTTTAAATCTATGTGCATAAAAAACAAACACAAACAAAATACTAAAATAAAACGAAAAACCACATATGATTATAACATAATAATTGTCTGCAATTCATTTAAGACTCCTCATGCAATCTAAATCCAAGTTCAAGTGCTTATTCCCATGTCCAGAGACAGCGAAAGCGCACTTTTAGTACACAGGGCAACCAATAGTATTAATTGTGGATCAATATACACTTGAATTGTAACATATGATCATTAAATTAAATGTCAATCAAAATAGATTTACAATGTGACTCCCAATGACATAGCCATTTGGGGTTCCTCCTCACTTTCATCGCAGAACCACAAAAAATTTGGCATTGATTTTCTTAATTAACCTCGGCTCTATTTGTTTGACATATCTAAAATTGGAAAATGAAAAATTTTTCATTATAAAAAAAAAAAAACAACCTTCTTAAATTTTCGTATCAGAATATTCAAAATTTTTCATTTTTGAAAAATGAAAAAATAGCTTTTTAGAAAAAAAAGTTTTTACTCATCCAAACAACTTTTCACTTTTAAAAAAAATTCAAAACAACTTTTTATTTTTCACATCTAAAAATTTTTCATTTTCCAAAAGCAAACTTCCCATCCAAACGAAAGGCTCATGAAAATTTTCAAAAACATAAGTTTTTTAGAAAAGTTTCAATCATAACAAAAAATTCAACATTAAGCATACTTATATTTCAAACTTTAAAAACTAAATACATAAATAAACAAGAAAAAAAAAACTTTTCATTTAGCAAATTCATTTAAATACAATATGTATTTGAATGAAAAATATTTGAAATGTAATGTATGTGATGTGATTGATAAAAATAATAAAAAAGTAAAATAATAAATAATAGTTCTATTTGATTTAAATTATGATAGAATTAATATTTAAATATAATACTTATATATTTACACAAAAATTATGTTAACGTTCAAACACAATATGAATACAATGTAACTATCAAACACACTTTCATAATTTTGTAAACCAACTATTTTAGCTCAAAATTTTGGCCCAAAATAGTTATTTTATGACTTCGCGCGTGATGACGCTTTATTACTCTACAATGACAATAAAATATTTATCCATATCCCACTAAGTAAAGAATTTTTTTTTCTTTTCCTTAAATAATGTGTATTTATTGACTAAGAAGCAAGGATGGAGAAGAGTAAGACATTGAAGAGAAGCGTTCATACATTGCACCCCGTAATAATAAACCGCGTGAAGGATGAATATGATCGAGTTTTCAAGTGTTAAACTGGTCCCCTTTCTCTTCTGTGGTACCAACAAATCCTGGTGGAGTGTTAAATGGGCCCTCGTGGTGGTCCCTGTCCGCTGACGTGGCACGCTTTTTTCTTATATATTCTTATTTTATTTTTTTTTCGAAAGCCCTGATGTTTGTAGAGTCTAGAGAGAGAGAGAGAGAGAGAGAGATTCAACATAAAAAAAGGGGAGAGAGAAAAAGCCGCCGGCGCTTGCGAGACTCTGGTGGTGACTCACACTCCGACTGGTCTGAGGTCTCCTTCTTCTTCTCTCTCTCTCTCTCTCTCAGCGTCCTTCCAAAATCCAATCCTATTGCGCCACGTGTCCCCCTGCCATCTAGTCGCTATTACCTCCCCTCCCTTTGATCCCAAATTCGGGGTCAGCTTTCTCCGGCGATTGCACGGAGCTTCTCAGCTGCTGGACGGCGTCGTTTTGGACCTTCTCGTTGTCTTCAGACCGGTGATTGGCTCAGCGTGTTGTTTACCGGTGTATCGCCGATTGGTTTGGTTTTGGCTTGTTGGAGGTGGTGGCCGGATTGTGGAGGAAGGGGGGAGGCTATGGCGGAGCTGCCGTCGCCTGGTGATTGGAAGGAGAGCAAGCTATGGAAAGGTGTTTTCGCTGTCACCGGAATCATGACCACTCTTGTCACTTATGGTGTTTTGCAGGTAAAACATAATAAAGATACGACTTTTTTTTTTTTCCCTTCTATCTCTCTGGAAATTCCTTTTATTGATGTGAATTTTCAGATGGCGATTTCTCTTCTGTCAATTTTAGCTGGAATGAGTTTCTATCGTGCCGGTAAAATCTTTTGTTTGGGTGCAAGTGAGAATCTTTTTTTAAATTAACTATTCAATCACAAACGGTTAGTTTTGTCTTTTTAGTCTCTCTCCCTCTTTTTTTTTTTTTAAATAAATTTTCAAGTAGTTGTATGAAAGTGAGAGATTGGTTGTCTCTCTTAGATTATTTTTATTTTTATTTTTATTTTTATTTTTATTTTATAAGTTTTTCTTGTCTGTGGCCTTCAAAGTTTAAAATCATAACAATGCACCGTTTAATCCAAGATCCCCTTTGTTTTAAATGCTGTTTTATTGGTATGTAATTTTTTTAAAATCAATTCCTAAATTAAATTCAGTCTCAAATATTTAAAGTTTGTTTCTTGCAGGAGAAGATCATGAGAAATCCATACGGGGTAAACAAGGAATACTTTAGATACTCACTATTTCTTGTTTTCTGTAACCGTATCACAACTTCTGCTGTCTCTGCTTGTTTTTTATTGGTACGTCTCATCGAATTTTTTTTTTTAAAATCATAATTCACAAATCATGGGTGTCGCTGTTGCTGTGTGAACTGTTGCTGGAGCATCTTTCATTCATTCTCTTCGTACTTGTGTTCAGGCAAGTAAAAAGGCATTGGATCCCGTTGCTCCGGTTTATAAGTACTGCCTCGTATCGGTTTCTAACATTTTGACTACAACATGCCAGTACGAGGTAAGTTGTCTCCACTTTTAGTGCTCTTGTGTAAGGAACATTTATTTGTAGATTGCTAGTCGAGTACTCTTCTGTCCTTGGTACATTCGGTGATGAGTCGTTTTTGTTCCAGGCCCTTAAATATGTCAGCTTCCCTATTCAGACACTAGCAAAATGTGCCAAAATGATACCTGTTATGGTAAGATAAACCTTTGTGATTGATCCTTTAAACTACTTTTTCAGCATTTGTTGTCGCTTGAAAACTTTGCTTGACCAACCGAACTCTTGTTTGACTGTCAAGCTGTGAGGAGATCTGTTTGGTTACCATGACCAGTTGCTTTCTCATATATATATATATATATATTTTCCCGGTTATGCACAATTTTGAATGTTCACTTTTGCTGCTTTGATAAATCAAGAACTGGTGTAATAGCTCTATCTTTTGGCTTGTACTGTTTGTATATAACGGTTGTGGACTTCATTTGTTCTTAGAAATTTTAGTTAGTCTAAAATTTGGCTTTGTTATGTGTCCGATGGTTGGCTATTGTTATGTTCTTCTATATGCAGGTTTGGGGCACTATAATCATGCAGAAGAAATACAGGGGGCATGACTACTTTTTGGCTTTTCTCGTGACCGTGGGCTGTTCAATATTTATTTTGTATCCGGTATGACTAACAATGAAACTCCATTACTTCTGCAATCAGCCACATACATGTGAATGGTTGCATATTCAATTGTCACTATTTTTGAGGCATCAAAATTGTAAATGCCGATTGATTTACTTCTTTAAGTAAAAGAGATGTAACAACAGCTGAAACAACTAGATAGTTTTGAAACAGGTGATATAGTGAGTAGCGTGATCGTTTGTGTAAAAGAGCTTGTAAATGTCTCTAGTTCAATAGTCACCTGCAGACTGCTGAAACTCTCCTGTCAATCACAAATTCAATAAAGTTTAGGTTGATTATCACAATCATATCTTGCATTTATCATTCTTCATAAAGGACTGAAACCATTCTTTCATGTTC
The DNA here is from genome assembly GCA_035233585.1 of Antiaris toxicaria. NCBI lineage: Eukaryota > Viridiplantae > Streptophyta > Magnoliopsida > Rosales > Moraceae > Antiaris > Antiaris toxicaria. Next base: position 9,861,448 of record CP141153.1, on the reverse strand, counting down.
GCTTTTGAATCAGAAATGTTAAAAATGTTGAATCAACATCAACTAGAGGCCCTAGCCTTACAAGCTAAAGATGCAGTATCTATTCCAGCTCTATTCCAGCTACACTACCTGTCTATCTCTATTCAACATTTCTACCAGTCTCTTTATTATAATAAAGAAGTAAATATTATTTTGGAAAAATTGCATGGACCATTCCACCATATAGCCATAGCTTCATGGACTTAGTCAGCTTACAAAAATAACTTCACCTTCACAAGTACATGCAAAGTCAACTGATAGATGGATTATGTAGTGATAGATGACTCTCTAAGGGGAAAAAAAGGAAAAACAAAAAACAAAAAACAAAAAACAAAAAGTTGAAGGAAATAAGTCATCGTCATCATTGTCATCGTGGTTGTGTTGTTGTTGTTGTTTTTAATTTTTTTCGTTTTAGGACTATTTATTGATGACGCTGAAGAAGCTGAAATGTGCTGAACTGATTGTAGGCAGGATCTGAGATCAGTCCATATGGTAGAGGAAGGGAGAATACTGTTTGGGGCGTTTCACTGATGGTTGGTTATCTTGGGTATTAGCTCGAACCCTATTTTTCTCATTATTTGATTGTAAATCAGTTTCTTATACACTATTACATCTCTTGCTCTTTATTGTTACATTTTTACGCCTTTTTTTAAATTGAATAAGGAGTGCCAATGTGCCTTTGAATTTCATGCCCTGTGCTTTGATGTTGACTCCTCATCTGTTAAACTAGTGAAACTTCTATAATCTGCCATCTTGATAGTTAAAAGTCATGGTCTGTCAACGAGGAAAAAAAAAAATTACAGTATTTTTACTCTTCTAGTTAACTAGGCGGATTTTTTTGGGGTAACTGTTTTTCTAAACTTTTATCATTTAAGTTAGGCGTTTCTACGAGACTATACTCCAATTGTGTGCATGTGGTCAAGGAGAAGAATTTTGTTTTTGTTTTCCTGCGTTCAGATGCTAATAAGTTTGTCTCACAGGTTTGATGGCTTTACAAGCACGTTCCAAGATAAGCTGTTTAAAGGCTACAATATGGAGATACACAATCAAATTTTCTATACAACATTATGTTCTTGTATACTCAGCTTGACTGGTGAGACTCCTATTGTCATTTCTTTTTTTTTCCTTGATATTCTCGTGTTTAGTTTGTTCTTCTAGCACTTTGGCTATGGGTTTTTTTTGTTATTTTTTGTTATTTTTTTTTAATTTTAATAATGCTCCTCTCCAGGTCAAATATTACAAGGCCATTTACTGCCAGCAATAGACTTTGTCATGCGCCATAATGATTGTTTCCTTGACATTGTGTTGCTTTCCACTGTGGGTGATCTTTACTTCATAATTTCATTGACTAGCACCCATTCCACAATTAGTTACTAAAGATATTCGTTACAGGTAGCAACAGCTAGTCAGTTCTTTATTTCTTACACCATCCGAACATTTGGCGCTCTAACATTTGCCACGATAATGACCACAAGACAGGTATTCAACTATTCAGAACAATTGCTTTTCTTGTATTGACTTTGCTTTTGACAATTGATGACTTGTGAATTTCTCCCTGTTGGTGAAGTTGGTGAGCATACTGCTGTCATGCATGTGGTTTTCGCATCCTCTCAGCTGGGAACAGTGGATTGGAGCTGTAAGTTGCAACCTTAATCTTTTTTTCCACCTCATCGAGACATTTATCACCCGTAATAACACTACTTTTAATGGATTTGTCAGGTCATTGTCTTCGGTTCCCTATACGTCAAAAGCTTCTTGAGAAAAGCACCTCAAAAACCTTCCGCTTCAGAACAAATGCAGAACGGAGTTTCTAGTCCTCCTAAGGCCAGCCCTTGACCAGGTTCGGGCTTATAATCGCTGTTTAAATCATGGACATTGGTACTGTCTCTAACTTTGATTAAGCGGGCAGAGCTTTAGTTTTTCGAAGTACAGAGCTGCTGCGTACACGAAACTGTTAACAAAGTTTGATGGGGTTGGTGAACCTAAATACGAACCGGATAGAACTCGAACGGATTCCTCTTAGTTACTCTTGTTGTCATTAAAGACCAGGAGATTTTGTCATACCCCCATGTTAAAGGAACCGATGAATTATAGACTGACAAAAGAAATTTTTTTTTTTTAATGTTTTATTGAAATAGAAACATGTTCTTGAAAATGTATAATTTACTGCCGCAGGAAGACATTTTTTTTTTCCCCAGTGTAATTCAAGTGCGTGAAGATTCTGGTCAGTTTTGGTGAGATGGTCATCCTAATATGCTAAAATTTCTGCTGAACTACATTCTCAATTTTGTAACTTCTAATTACATCTTAATTCAAACCAGAGAGGCTAATTGCGAGTTTCTTAGATGGTTGGAAAAATCACTTAAAAGAAGAAATTTAACCAGATTCTTTTCCTTTTTTTTTTTTCCTTTCTTTTTTCGTATCAATTATCCAAAAATAATTTTATTCTTCGGTAGTTTTATTATGTTTGGATTTTGAACGTAGATATGCTTTTGCTTAAATTTTGAAGTTGATATTTGACATCTGTTCTAACCAGATATCTCATATGAAATAACATCACTTGTGAATTGGCACCCTCTTAAACAATGCACCTAAAGTGCATCTTTTCTTGTAGAGAACGACAGCCTCCAATCCAAACATTGATATGCGATAATTGACCACCATAAAAAAAAAAAAAAACAACAACAACTACCACCGAAAAAGACGAGTTATCGCTGCCGGTTTGGTTATTGTGGTGTCTGTGTCACATGTAGAACACATTTATCATTTTCTGTTAGGAATACGTGGGAAAATAATCTTTTTTAAGCTTTTTTTTTTTTTTTGTTAAATTAGGTAAATGGCTGTTTTTTCAAATAATTGATTGACCGGATAAGTCAATCAATTAATAAACATCCATCACTTTCTTAAATAAAAAAGTTTGGTAATATTTTATAACAAGGTTTTAAAGGAAAGAAAAAAGTAAATAGTAATTTTAAAAATAATTAAAATAAATATCATAATTTTAAATATATTATGTATATTAATAAATTTGTTATTTGTCAATAAATTTATTATTTACTTTAAAGATTTTAAAATTTTACTATTTATTTAGATTATTTTCTTAAAAATGCTATTTACTGCGACACCTATGTCTAGTTAATTTTTTCTTTGAGATGTATCATTTTAGTTTCAACTCGAACTTGAAGAGGCCAAACAACACCGGAACTTCCGTTGAAGTAAATAAATAGAATCTCAAAAAAAAAAAAAAAAAAAAAAGAGTAAATTTTTGACAGAGCCTCATCCACCCTTGTGGCTGTAGTTTAGTGGTGAGAATTCCACGTTGTGGCCGTGGAGACCTGGGCTCGAATCCCAGCAGCCACAGAAGTTATTAACTTTTTAATATATGATTTAACTTCTTGTTAAGAGTTACATATATTTTTTCAGGCTTAAAAAATGAAAATGAGTAAAAAGGCCGTTACTTGTGTTTTAAATTAAAGTTACAAACAAGAGACATATTTTCAGGTTTAAAAAAAAAAAATAGTGAAAGGGCACTTTCCTATTTTTTTTAACTAAAATTACAAATATGAGAGAGAGTTAGAGAGAGCGAGTCTTGAGGGTTTAAAAATAGAGAAATAGAGAGTCTCGAGATCGCTGGTCTAGCATCTCACTAAGTTACCGACCCTACTAGTACATGTTTTTTTGTTTTCCACCAGAGTTTCATCGAGGAGGTTGTAGAGACCATCGACATTGGGAACAAGTAGGGTGGTTCGGCGTATGAAGCAGTAGTAAGTTGTCTATAGTAACGCCTTCATCTCACATATGTCGTGTTTTGTGAGTACTCGCTGCTGTTTTTGAGAGTTTCTTCTTGGTGCCTCTTTTGTCGCTCTTCTCATGTTTACGATATTATGTGGCTCGTCCTCACCAGTTGGATCCTCTAGTTTCCCCCTTTATTTTTGTGTTATATATATATATTTTTTTATGTTTGTATTAAGGTTAGTGGTTTTCCCACCTGACCCGGCTTGTGATTCGATGACAGTTGTTTGGCTGGGCTTTATTTGGTGGTTAAACTTGTTTTTGCTCCACCCTTTGTAGGAGCCTTGCTCCATTGTTGGGATATGGGGATGCTCCGACATCCTTCTAGTGGGCATAGTTTCTGCGTGATATCCTATTGGGTTGTTGTAGACTCTAGTTCCACTTGGTTTCCTGGCCATTGAATGGTTTTTCGTATTGGTTTCTAGCTATTGTCATTAGTTGTATTGTGGGTTTTCTACTTGTTTTGTGGGTTTACCCCTATGTTGTACTGCCAGCCCCTCTATGGCTTTTCATTAGTATTATTACTATCCCTTTAGCAATAAAATAAAATAAAATAAAATAACCTTACAAGCAAAAAAATAAAAATAAAGATATAAATTACAAGCTTAGCCTTTGTTTGGTTCATGGTCCTCGTTTAAATTGTTGAGTTCAATTTAAATATATTTTCTAAAAAGTCACTGAAAATTATAACTAAGTTAATTAACGTAAATTTGAAAATTTTATTCTATTTCAAATTTAACTGGTGAATTAAACAAAGCAGTAGATGATTATCACGTTAGTGCATTCTCTATTTTTGGTTTATAATACCATTGTCCCTTGTCCTTTTTTTTTAATTTTAAAATAAGTATCCCCGTCAATTAAAGCATATTTTTAACCTATTTAAAAAAAATATTGTTCAAAGGTTCGTCCTTTCATCATTACAATTTACAGCAAAGAAAGTGCCTTCACAATATCTTTTTTTTTTTTGGGTGTTTTATGGCCTTTTTTTTCCAAAAAAAAAAAAAAAATGGTTAGGTTATCCACACCCCCTTCCTTTCGGCATAGTTGGCAATCCCGAGGTCACTGAAAGAACAATCAGGATCTTAGGGAGCGTTTGGTAAACGTATTGTGTTTTGATTGTATTTGAATGAAATTTGTTTTTTGAATATTGTATTTGGTTGAAAAGTATTTGTTTTGTATTTGAATGAAATGTATGTTTGGATGAAAAGTATTTTAGAATTAAAAAGTTGATGTGATTGGTAAAAGTAGAGATAAATAGTAGAGTTGAAAAGTTGATGTGATTGTTTTAAAAATGTTTTGAATAGTAATTGTTTTCGTAGCACTGTTGTAAAATTTGTGTTTGGTGTAAAATTGTATTGTATTTGAGTAAAATTAAAATTGAATTTGTTATCCAAATGCCCCCTTAAATTAGCTTCTCTCAGTCATCCATCCATGCCCACTACAGCTTATGCTACCCTACCCATGCCCCAACAACTAGAGTTAGAGCGAGGCCTTAATGAGGGACTATGGGATTCGAATCTGGGTAAATGAAGGAAAGATACCCAACAAATCCATCATAACCGCTAGATCACATCCATCAATGGCTTTTATGGCCTTTAGTCTCTTTCAACCGAGAACAAATTGGGCTTTTTTATATTTTTCTAAAATAATTAATGCAATTTTTTTTTCTTTTCTCTTCCTCTTCCTCTCTCTCTTTTATTTTCATTTTCATTTTTTCATTTTTATCCCTAAACTTGTTCAATTTTATTTTAATTCACAAATTTTGAAACATCTTAAAATCAGTTACCCAACTATTTATTTATCATTTAATGATCATTCTATACTCTTAATTGTTTTTTAAGCTTAACATGACAAGTATGGGAGCTCCAATCATATAATTATTAGTAAAGTTGTTGATTAAACTGTGTAAACTTATTAACAATATGCTCTTTGACGTTGTCAAAAAGAATATGATGTTTATGTTAAACAAATACAAAAATTATTAGGTTACAGGTTATAAAAGTTAAAAAATAAAAAATAAATAAATGGAGTTGTTGATTAACTTTGTGAAGTCATTAACAACATGACTCTTTGGCGTTTTCTAAGAGATTAGAAATATTATTTGGTTGGAGGTTGTACAAGTAATGAAGGAAGCGATTTCTCTAATGGTTATCAATTAGATATAAGTTTTTTATAAGTTTATGAGAGAAGTTTAGAATGAAAAAGAAGTGATATTCCTCAAATTATATAATAGAAATCATATTTCATAAAATAGAATTATCCCTAATTAAAACATTTAAAACTAAAAAAAATATACTTATAGATCGGGTTTTTGAGGAATGTCTTAAAAAAGCATATCTGTGAAATACTATCTATCTTTTAAGATTTTAAGAATTTTACTCTCTTACAATATTAAATAAAAAGTAGTTTTAAGTTAAAATTCCAACGGCTAGTTTTGGGGAATTTTAGAAATGAAATTGTGGATGTTACGTTGAAAAATATTTGGAGAAGGACTTTTAGAAAAGTTCTACGATATGGAAACAAATATAAAAAGTTGAAATGTATTCCGTAAAAATATGTAAAATAAATCTTATTTTGTTCGTTTTAGCGTTATGAATATTTTAACATAAGAATTATTTTATTTCAATTTAAAATGAGAAAGTTAATAGTTTTTAAAATTTAGGTTTTTTTGAAAATAGAATAGACAAAAATGTAAGATATAGAATTGTGAGTTTTGAATTATATGGCAAAATATAATCTGAAAAGGTTGTCTAAAACTGGCATCAAATCATGAAGCAAAAATCTTAAAAATGTATGCCAAAAGGATTATTTTTCACAATTTTCTCCTTGCGAGAAACTAAAAGGGGAATGCAATAAAAAGAACACCCATATTACAATGTTTAATTAAAGAGAAAAATACCTAAACAGTTAATTTTTTTTATCAATTGATCAACATGATATAAATTTTTTTTATTAACCAACATGACATAACTTTAGTTTTATTATTTGTATCATATTAATCTAGTATTAAATTTTATATCATATTGGTATAATAATCTTAAAATTTATATTGATCAGTGTTTTTCCCATGTTTAAAAACTTAAAATAAAATATTAAAAGAAAAATAATAAAAAATAATTATGAGACCATTATTAGAAAACAAACGTTTATATCATATTGGTAACTGTCAACGTACATTTTTGGGCAGTGCAATTACAAAAATACACCTAAAAATGTATTCAAAATAGAATAAAAGATTATTAAAACACTAAGAAACGCCATTCATAGATTAATAGGGAGAAATGGACAAGATAATATATAATTATAAAATAATTACATATTTAAAACTATTATTATCAAATAATATGATTAAGATAAATGGTGAACTAAAAAATCAAAAATACCATTGATTTCCTCTCTCTCCTCTTTCTTTCTCTCTCTAGCAACTCCTATTGCCACCATTGTCATCATGGTTAATGTCATGAGTAAGCTTGCTGTTCAGGTTGTCGCTGCCACTGTCCTTTGTCATCAACCTTTTTCGACAAGTCATTGGGGGTCATAACATCTGCGAGCTTGTGATGAGACACAAGGATAGTCGTGAGCTTTGTCTCCAATGAGATCTCGACTTTGTTGGAGTGAATCTCCTCTCCGACTTCCTTTTCTCAATTCGACTATGAAATCCAGACAGACCATCACTGATTTCATTCTGACGACAGTGGAATTTGCATTGAAATCGCAATCTCAACGACCTTATTTTTACAGAGCAGCCTTATGACTATGATCGCGATTTTGCGAATTTGCCGAAGCTTGATGAGCAACAAGCAACAACCCACCGCCATAAGATCGCTAGTTGTGCTTATTGTCATGTTCGTATTCTTCTTCAACGGTGACGTGGGTCTAGGGTTTGGGGTTTTTAATCTAGTTTAAGAAAGAGAGAGAGATATATATATATATATATAGAGGAGAGAAAAGGGGTTTCGATGGTTTTTGTAAAAAAAAAAAAAGAAAATTGATAAGGATAATTTTGGTATTTATTGTGTAATAAATTTAAATATGCTTAATTTTGTATCATTTTAAAAATATGTTATAATTTTCATTAATACCTTTAAAATATATTATATGGTATGATTTTCCTAAAAAGAAAATATTAAGTCTCTAACTCTAATTCTAATTTTTTTTACTAACTTTAAATTGTTTCTTTTATGAAAAAAAAAAATATTAACACAATTAATAACAAAAAAAAATTGTATTTGATAATGAAAATGTGACAACTCAAAATTAATACAAAAATTGGGATTAAAATTTGTTTGTAGCACAATTCTCAATCAAACGACCATAGACCATTATTATTGATTTGGTATAACGCTTCCCTTTTTTTTTTTTTTTTTTGGTTAGAAGTATAACTCATTATGGTTAGGTCATTTTCGACCCGAACCAACTCGAGGATGTCCCTGCATGATGAAAATACAGATTTGGGATTATTTCCTATTTTTTCTTTCCCTCCCTCTTTGCTTTTCTTTTTCCCTTATTAATGAGCCTTCTTCTTTTTTTTTTTTTTTGCCCCTTGAATTCCTTTTTTTAATGAGCTTGATCTTTCACTCTTTACTCTTTCACGTTTAGGTTTTTATAGAACTATCCTTTACATTTAGGTTTTTAAAGAATATTTATAATCTAACTACCGCGACAACTAATAATTAACTTAATAGTGATTGTAGGCATAACTATTTCATATCGCAAAGAACTTTTTTTTAAAATAAGTATGACGCAATCTCTTCATTACAACACTTTAAATCAAAAAGGGGGCCGTGCCACTCATCATGGAGTTTTTGATCAATAAAGTGCTGAAGGTATTTCATCAAGTTGGACTGGAGATCAGGCTATTACCAAATGTGGATAGCCGAGGACAATGTGGTGACACTAGAGCATAATTTTCATAGTAATATCTTGTAGTCTAAACAATCCTTACTTTTACACAAAGATAAATCACTTATTTCACCCTTCCTTAGATAAGTTTTGGCCCTGCTTGGCGTTTAGTTTTGGAAACATCTAAAATTATTTTTTTAAAAACTTCACCACTTTTTATTATTTCTATCTTCAAAACGTTGTAGTAAACTCCAAACTTTAAAAGTCTATAACTTTATGTATACAAGTTCAAATGAGATAATTTTTTTTATAAATTGCATAGAATTTCGAGAGAAACGAAACAATATCCATATTAATATTTTTTTTCTAAAAAATTTTTTAAAATTTTTAATCTTTTTCACCCCAAACACATTTTTCAAAACAACTTTTTTCCAATCCAAAAATAATATCTCTGAGCATCTCCCCAAAACTCCCCATTCCAGTAATTTGTGCTATTTGATACTAAGTAGACCCTATGTATAATTAGAATCTTCTCACTCTAATTTAAAATAATAATAATAATAATAATAATAATAAGGTTTTTTGTCTAATCAAAATTAGATTAAGGATGCCATAAACTTTCTTTCTTAAATATAGAAATATATATTTATTTATGTTATTATATCTAGCTTAGATTTGAATTAATTCTTATAATTATCTAATTAGTTTTTTAGTCTAGATTTTAAATTTATTTAAATTATAAAATTAAATTTAAATAGACTTTATAATTTATCTTATAATATATATATTTGATCTTATCAATAAAAAAGGATCAAGCATATTTTTTTAAAATTTAAGATAAAAAGATTCAAACTCTATATCAACAATAAAGTTAAGACTTATAAATAGGACGGTCTAAAAGGATTAAGCATAAATAATCCAAAAAATTGATGTATATCTGAAAATCTTTAACCATTTTGAAATTTTGATTTATTATTTTCTTTTTTGAAAAAGATTTTACTTTACCCACTTCCTAAATTAAAATTAATTACACGATCCCGTAAAATAATAATAATAATAATAATTATTATTACATAAATACACCGTTATAACAAGCAAAAAATCTAAATCCCATCGTTATATCCTTAAATAAATCTTGATTATTATCTATCTATAAAGAAGAAAATCAACCCTTTATCTTATTTATAAAAAAAAAGTCAATACTAAATTCCATCGTTGTATCCTTAAATAAATCTTGATTATTTATCTATCTATAAAGAAGAAAATCAACTCTTCATCTTATTTATAAAAAAAAAAAAAATCAATCCTACGTCAGCTCGTTTAAATTTGAAAATTGAACTGAGATTCCTTTTGTATCTGCCTTTCTGTTTTTCAATGCATCACATGTATTATATATGTGCATATATGACTCACCGATCACTCACAACGTGTTCTCGTATTCTCTCCTCAAAACTTTCTGCGGTTTTTCTTCTCTCTGTTTGTCTTCCAAGAAAATCTTTTAAGAGAAAGGATGGCGATTGATCTTTCCCCACAGTTGGCGAAGAGGGTGTACGGAGGCGATGGTGGGGCGTACCACGCCTGGTCTCCATCTGAGCTCCCTATGCTCCGTCATGGGAACATCGGAGCCTCCAAGCTCGCTCTCGAGAAGAACGGCTTCGCTCTTCCTCGCTACTCTGATTCTTCCAAGGTCGCTTACGTTCTCCAAGGTCAATTTCTCTTTTTCTCCTTCTTTTTTGTTTCTTGATTTTCTTTATCTGTATTTGTTTACTTTTAATTTTTTTTTCATGGGTTTGTTTATATTTGTTTTAATTAGACATTGACGATCATGGAGAATTCTTCGTTTTACGCCGTTGATGTTGGTTGTTTTTATGATATTTAATTTTCAGTATTCACATTTTTTTTTAAATTAAGAAGTAAAAATTCTCCACTGTTTTTAGTAGTTTTGACATTTATAATTGGCAGAGTGGCTTTCGGGGATTTGGGAAATTTTTATTTTAGTTTTCAATTGTTTCGTTTCATATTCTTCAAGAGCCAGGTGCTTTTGTGCGATATTTTTTCTGAGAATGGAATTTTTAGATTACCTATATGTCGCAGAAAAATCCCTTCTTTTGATTTTCTCTTTGTTTCTTTTCTATAACTAAGAGAGATTTTTTTTGTTTCCCCTTTCTGGGAATCTGTTTCCAAAATATTTGCAACTAAAAGATAATTGAAGCAAACTACAAATTTTTTTTAGCAGCGTGCATATATACAATGCAACACATATTTTATGGTACCTTAGCCAAAATCTTTGGAAATACATAATCACTGTAAATTGTACATCATGAAATTAGTATAACATGCCTCTGTACATCTTTGGTTTGTTCAGGAAGCGGTGTAGCTGGAATAGTCCTTCCAGAATCCGAAGAGAAGGTGGTTGCAATCAAAAAGGGTGATGCCATTGCCCTCCCGTTCGGAGTCGTCACATGGTGGTACAACAAGGAGGACACTGAGCTTGTTGTCCTCTTCTTGGGTGACACCTCCAAAGCTCACAAGGCCGGTGAATTCACCGACTTCTTCCTTACTGGCTCCAATGGAATTTTCACAGGCTTCTCCACCGAGTTTGTCAGCCGAGCGTGGGACTTGGAAGAGAGTGTAGTCAAGACCCTTGTGGGCAAGCAATCTGGCCAGGGCATTGTCAAGCTTAAGGAAGGAGTAAAGCTGCCAGAACCCAAGAAGGAGCACCGTGAGGGATTGGCGTTGAACTGCGAGGAGGCTCCATTGGATGTCAACATCAAAGGCGGCGGAAGGGTTGTGGTGTTGAACACCAAGAACCTTCCTCTGGTTGGTGAGGTTGGACTTGGGGCTGACCTTGTTAGGCTGGATGGAAGCGCCATGTGCTCTCCTGGATTCTCATGTGACTCTGCTTTTCAAGTCACATACATTGTTAGGGGCAGTGGACGTGTCCAAGTTGTTGGTGTGGATGGCAAGAGGGTCTTGGAAACAACCGTCAAAGGAGGCAATTTGTTCATAGTGCCTAGGTTCCATGTTGTCTCTAAGATTGCTGACCCAGTTGGCTTGGAATGGTTCTCTATCATCACCACTCCAAAGTAAGTAGTCAATTCGGATTATTTTAAAAAGGGTTTTCATTGTTAATTTGTTATGATCACCTAGAATATTAGTGTTAAAATTAATGATTAAAATTGAACTTTGTTGTTGATTTTGTTGCAGCCCAATTTTCACCCATTTGGCTGGAAGGACTTCAGTGTGGAAGGCTTTGTCTCCTGAGGTGCTTGAGGCTTCCTTCAATGTGGAGTCTGATGTGGAGAAGCTTTTCCGATCAAAGAGGACTTCTGATGAAATTTTCTTCCCACCACCAAACTAGACAAACACTCATTTAATTAGACACTGCTTGATCCTTTGGTTTCCCAATAAAATGCTCTAGGAAAATCCTTTTCTGATGTTGTTAGGTTATATTGTCTACTTTTCGTTTCATTCTAGACTGGCTTCGGCTGTGGAATTCTGAACTGGTTTCGTTGCTTTTATGCTTGAGCTATATCATGTGCTATATAGAGTATTTCACTTTAAGCTCTGCAGCAACATTATGATATTATTTATTTATTTTTGCTTGCATGGAATGCGTTCTAAAATTTAAATCAAGTAAAATGTTAGAAACGATGGCTATCCTCCAAGCAAACTATGGAGGAGAGCAGGGCAATCAAATAATAAAAATAGTGTTGTTCAACTTTTCAGTACCCTGCATTTTAACTTTATTCAGGAGGCGTTTGGAGAAAGAATTTCATTTTAATTTTACTCAAATACAATACAATTTTACACCAAACACAAATTTTATAACAGTGCTACGAAAATAATTACTATTCAAAACATTTTTAAAACAATCACATCAACTTTTCAACTCCACTATTTATCTCTACTTTTACCAATCATATCAACTTTTCAACTCTAAAATACTTTTCATCCAAACACATATTTCATTCAAATACAAAACAAATAATTTTCAACCAAATACAACATTTAAAAAACAAATTTCATTCAAATACAATCAAAATGCAATGCGTTTACCAAATGTCCCCTCAAAAATTATATCCTACGATTTGAAGTCTTCTGTTATTATACCATTAACTTAGGGGGAGTTTGGGGGAGGTTTTGGAGATGTGGTTTTGGGGTTTAGAAAAAAGTTGGTTTTGGAGAATATGTTTGGGAGAAAAAACTGTTTAGGGTGAAAAATTAAAAATTTTAAAAATTTTTTAAGAAAAAAATATCAATATGGATCTTGTTTTGTTCCTCTCGAAATTTTATGCAATTTAAAAAAAAAATTATCTCATTTGGACTTGTATACAAAAAGTTATGAATTTTTAAAGTTTGGAGTTTACTGTAGCGTTTTGGAGATGTAAATAGTAAAAAGTAAGAAAGTTTTGGAAAAAAGTGAAAATCTGGGGGCTGGAGACAGCCCCCAAACGAACCCTTACACTTAGGGGACGTTTGGTAAACGCATTGCATTTTGATTGTATTTGAATGAAATTTGTTTTTTGAATGTTGTATTTGGTTGAAAAGTATTTGTTATGTATTTGAATGAAATGTGTGTTTGGATGAAAAGTATTTTAGAGTTGAAAAATTGATGTGATTGATAAAAGTAGAGATAAATAGCAGAGTTGAAAAGTTGATGTGATTGTTTTAAAAATGTTTTGAATAGTAATTATTTTCGTAGTACTGTTGTAAAATTTGTGTTTGATGTAAAATTATATTACATTTTGAGTAAAATTAAAATATAATTTTTTTTATCAAACGACACCTTATACACTCAAATTCATCAGCTGTTAATTTGGCCTCAAATGTAACCAAAACTTCCTTGAAAATAATTATAAAAAAAACCCTAAAATTTACTTTTTAAAAACAGCCAAAAAAAAGGTCAATAACCAACGAATTATTTTCTGTACCTTTTTCCCTTTCATTTTTTTCTTTCGAATGGAAATAATAACAATAATACTGATCAAACAGGGAGCGGTTTCTGAACGAATGGAGCTATTTTATTTTATTTTTATTTTTAATTTTTTTCATCTTAGCTTCTAAAAACTGTCAAATTGGATTGTTTTGAGTTTTCTACTTGTCATATTTTAAAGTGGTGGAATTGCAATGTTTTCATTTACTCTCACATAGAAATAATTCCAGGAGTTGCAATGTGTGAAACAGAAAAGATTGATATCTTTTAAAACTGGTTGAAGAACCTTCAACCTTTTGCGAAATTGTGCTTTATTCGATACCATTAATTAAAAATAGATGAAATATGTGACACGTTTACAACTTTAGTAGGTCACTTATCCCACACATTCTTTCTTTAACGAGTACAAAGTTCATATTTACAAATATAGTCTAGCGGTAATTTTATATTTTGATGGAGTTCAAATTCCCTTTCTCAATTAAAAAATAATAAGTAAGTTCACTCTTTAATTGTTACTTGTACTTGTGTTTTTTTTTTCTTTATTTTTTGGATAGTGATAGATCTTCCAAATAAAAGAAATATTCGAATCATGCTTCTCACTCATCACTTTTTACTTGTAGTTGCATTTTTTTTTTCATTGGCCTTCAAATAGAAGAAATATCATCAATCATGTATCTCTTATCTAACGTGGATTCCGTTAGTTATTACTTGTGTTTGTACTTCAGTGATTATAAAGACGTAAAAGATGTCTTTTGCATGAATGAATTAGTTGTTCTAATTTTCTACCAAAAACATTAGTTTTTCTAGCTTTTTTAATACCAAATTCATATTATCTTGCTTGAAAAAAAAAAAAAAAAAAAACCCCCTCTAGACCTTACTTTGAAGAGGTAAAACACACCAGAGACATTTAGAGCTTGTATGAGGGTAAATTTCAATTCATTCTTATGGATTATTATAGTATTTTTATTATAAACTTTTATTATTTCAATATTCTCAAACATTTAAATAATGATTCTTATCCTCCTATCACACACGAGCCCTTAGATAGATAGTAAATAGTTGGAATTTAAAAAAATAAATAACCTTGAAAATTACCCAATAAAAAACAAATGTTTTAATACAAATTGTTGTTCTTACATATAAGCCAAAAAAAAAAAAACTTTTATCATATTTTACTTAAATTCAATCATAAGGTGCATTATTAAGTAAGAATTCAATAGAAACATGGTTAGATATACTGAATTAAGAAACAAAAAATAATATTTTATAAGTTACAACCACAAAAAGCATTATTTAATGAGAAATGTGAAGCCGGCGTGGGCTACGGCAGTACGGGAGAGACTTGTGTTGTCACCAATCACAATGTAGTCGGTGTCATCATAAAAGTACTATAAATAGAGGCATTGTTCAAGATGGTGGTAACAAGGTTGGATGCTCCGTTGTCAAGGAGCCAACTCGGAGTGTCATGTGTGGCGATAATTGCATGGTAAGCGGGAGGTTGCCATGGTGCTTGAGGTCGTACATGGCGTCCAAAGTATCTGTGGTTGTGGTGTCTAAAATCGAGGAGCCTGAGTTTGAGATATTGGCATCAATATGTAGGTGGGACATCGCTTGGCAGTGTTCGTGGATATTGTATGTTTGACAATAACCAAGAGAGGGTCTTGTGGTTGTTCGATTAACACAAGGAGTAGCAGAATACGATTGTGGAATCTAAGGGAATGATTACCTAGAGGGGGAGATGGATGCCAACTTTTGATGCGGGGAGTTGCCGAATTGGCAGGAGACCATGGGGATTCAAACTGAGAGTTCCTTTTCTAGCAACTTTTCATGTAGTTCATCCAAGGAAATATGAGTGTTGATGCGATCATCGATGAAGTCGACAATTGATTTGAAGTCATCATTGAGACCATCAAGAATTTTTTCAATGAGATCTTCCTCTTCAATCGGTTTTCCTAATACGGCAAGTTCATTAGCACAACTTTTTATAAACTGCGTATGTTCGGAGATGCTTTGTGATACCTTGGCAGCATGCATGAGCTGCTCCTTAATTTGCTTGATGTGGCGTTGGCATATGTACTGGCAAGGATAGTCCAAGCCCGAAGAGATGTGGTGGCCGGGGTGATAAGAGGAATGACAGGCGCGGTGAGGGATATAACGAGAGCACTAAAGATTAATTTGTTTTGTCCCATCCATGTTTGATATTCTGGATTTGGAGAGGTGTTGCCGTCCTTTTTGATGGCTTCCAAAGGACAAGGATGAGACCCGTCTATATATCCTTTAAGGTGGTAATTGTTAAGGGTGGCATGAAATTGAAGTTGCCATGAAAGATAATTTGTGGTGGTTAGTTTAATGATATCATGGGATGAGATGTTTATGACTGTGAGTAGTTAATTTGGTTCGTAGGTATTTAGGATGGTGATTTCTGTGTTTTGATCTGCATTTTGATTGGCCATTAGGATGAAGAGATCCGGTTGGTGGCTAGGTTTACGTGTATAATCTCAGAGTTTATTTGCTCTAATACTATGTAAAATTGAGAAAATTATGACAAATCAATTCCATTGATAAGATGGAATATATATATATATATGTAGAAAACACAAAATTCAAATCTTCTTTATATGCGAATTGCATTAAATCAAAGATTTTTATAATTTAAATCAATACAAAATCAGAAACTAGCTAGACTATTAAATAAATAAACAAATAACAATTCAAATATGTGCCCTTTCCTTAAAAAAAAAAAAATACAATTCAAATAAATTAAAATTAAAATTAATATAATAGTCATGCAAAATTATGACTTTAAAAAATAGTCATGCAATATTACATAATCGAGATAATAGCTCAGCTTTTTTATTTTTTTTAATTGAATGAGATAATAGCTTAGCTAAACAATGTTTGAACTTCAAAAAACAAATAAGTAAAAAATAAAAAATAAATATATGTTTAACTCACACAAAATTAAATAACAAAGGAATAATTATCTCAACAGAATAACTATCTCAAATCTTTTCAATCTCCTATCCGAATCTATCAGACTATCACCATAAATACTCACTCCTAGTCTTGCTCGCTCATAGTTTGTTCACATTCTTTGTTCCTCAAACTTATTGCGTTTTTCCTGTTCTCTTTTTTACTGTTTGTCTTCCGAGAAAATCTTTTTAAGAGAGAGGATGGCGATTGATCTTTCCCCACAGTTGGCGAAGAGGGTGTACGGAGGCGATGGTGGGGCATACTACGCGTGGTCTCCATCTGAGCTCCCCATGCTCCGTCATGGGAACATCGGAGCCTCCAAGCTCGCTCTCGAGAAGAACGGCTTCGCTCTTCCTCGCTACTCTGATTCTTCCAAGGTCGCTTACGTTCTCCAAGGTAAAATTCTCTCTCTTCTTCTTCTTCTTCTTCTTCTTCTTCTTCTTTTTGTTTTTATGAAGTTGACTTTTCAGTATTCACGTCATTTTATTTATTTATTTTTTTTTAATTTTAGAATTATTTACTGTTTTTATAATTGTTTTATTAATACTAGGCAGAGTGAATTAGATGCTTTTATTTAGATTAGTTTTAGGTCATTTATGGTTTCATATTCTTCAAGAACCAGATGCTTTTGTGTGATATGATTTATGAGAATAGAATATTAGATTAAAGTTCATCTCTCTCTCTCTCTCTCTTTTTCTTTTCAAATTTGGTTTCTGGCCGATTATTTTGTTGAGAGATCTAAGTATTTCAATCTGATTTTACATGCTCTATAAGTTACGTTTTCGAAATCTTTATAACAAATAGATAACCGAAACACAAGTTTTTTGGGGCTTACATAGAGTGC
The DNA here is from genome assembly GCA_035233585.1 of Antiaris toxicaria. Lineage (NCBI taxonomy): Eukaryota > Viridiplantae > Streptophyta > Magnoliopsida > Rosales > Moraceae > Antiaris > Antiaris toxicaria. The sequence goes on along the minus strand of CP141153.1, from coordinate 9,844,043 downwards.
CAATTAGTAGAATTTGTCTCAATATCATCTTTGGTTTGTTCAGGAAGCGGTGTAGCTGGAATAGTCCTTCCAGAATCCGAAGAGAAGGTGGTTGCAATCAAGAAGGGCGATGCCATTGCCCTCCCATTCGGAGTCGTCACGTGGTGGTACAACAAGGAGGACACTGAGCTTGTTGTCCTCTTCTTGGGTGACACCTCCAAAGCTCAAAAGGCCGGTGAATTCACCGACTTCTTCCTCACCGGCTCCAACGGAATTTTCACAGGCTTCTCCACCGAGTTTGTCAGCCGAGCGTGGGACTTGGAAGAGAGTGTAGTCAAGACCCTTGTGGGCAAGCAATCTGGCCAGGGCATTGTCAAGCTTAAGGGAGGAGTAAAGCTGCCAGAACCCAAGAAGGAGCACCGTGAGGGATTGGCGTTGAACTGCGAGGAGGCTCCATTGGATGTCGACATCAAAGGCGGCGGAAGGGTTGTGGTGTTGAACACCAAGAACCTTCCTCTGGTTGGTGAGGTTGGACTTGGGGCTGACCTTGTTAGGCTGGATGGAAGCGCCATGTGCTCTCCTGGATTCTCATGTGACTCTGCTTTTCAAGTCACGTACATTGTTAGGGGCAGTGGACGTGTCCAAGTTGTTGGTGTGGATGGCAAGAGGGTCTTGGAAACAACCGTCAAAGGAGGCAATGTGTTCATAGTGCCTAGGTTCCACGTTGTCTCTAAGATTGCCGACCCAGTTGGCTTGGAATGGTTCTCTATCATCACCACTCCAAAGTAAGTAGTCAATTCTGATTATTTTCAAAAGGTTTTTCATTGTTAATTTGTTATGATCACTTAGAATATTAGTGTTAAAATTAATGATTAAAATTGAACTTTGTTGTTGATTTTGTTGCAGCCCAATTTTCACCCATTTGGCTGGAAGGACTTCAGTGTGGAAGGCATTATCTCCTGAGGTGCTCGAGGCTTCGTTCAATGTGGAGTCCGACGTGGAGAAGCATTTCCGATCCAAGAGGACTACCGATGAAATTTTCTTCCCACCACCAAACTAGACAAAAATATTAGTAAATTATACTCTTGGTTGTTTCATAAGTTTCCCTATAAAAAGCTCCAGGAAAATCCTTACCTAAGGATGTGACTTGTGAGCCTACACACTCTCGTCTTTTTGAAATTTCGGATGGTTTACTCGGATTTGCAATTCAGTATATGTATACTGGCTTGGTTTGTTTAATTGCTAGAGCAATATTAGTATATTAGGATTACACGCTATTATTTTCCCGTTAAGCTTTACCGCAGTATTATATTGATGTTATTCATATTTGTTTGTATGTACAAACTGGGCACCAAAATTTTAACCAATCAAGTGATGAGGTAGAATTTAACGTATTCCGCAAGTAAACTAAGAAACACCTTAAATTATAAGAGAGAGAGAGAGAATTAGCCCTGAAATCCGGTCTAAATCCTTACATCATAGAGAGTAATGCAGAAGAAGTAGTTGATGCTATCCACTCCTCAGTTCCTCTTGTTCTTGAAGGTCCTGTATTCTTCAAGATACTTGTATCTTTCTTCAAAGTTGTGTTAAGGCTAGGTGTTAGCTTTACCCCACCTCATTACGTGCGGCTCACCATTATTAGCTTGTTTTGGTCCATATGTTGCATGTTTTATCTAGTTGAATGAAAACCTTCAAGATTTATTTTAATAATAATAATAATAATAATAGACGTGAACTCAAAATCCACAAAGGTAAAAGAGCTACTAGTAATAATTATAGAATCAATTAGTACTCAAATTAAATAAATAAGCAGCTGTTGCAGTTTAGCGTTTTTGTGTACAATGAACTTTTAAATAAGAAGCTCTGTCCAAATTGTCCAATGTCTTACAGTTATAAGCTCAACTTGATAAATTTAAAACTGTTTCAGATGGTTTTAAGTAACATCAGGCATGGTAAGTCAACAATATTCTCAATATTTTCGAAATTTCTATTTGAGGAGTACCAAAATATATTTTAAGTAGTTAAAATATCGAGAAAATATCAAAAATTATGAATAAATATTGGTAAAAATACCGGTGTCAATAAAACTCCATTATTTACTATCTTTTTATGCATGATAAAATAATCGTTTATTTTTTAAAATAAATGGTGAGAGAAAACAATTAACAACTAAGCATGCTATTTTCAAAAAAAAAAAAAAAAAAAAAGAGAGAGACAAAAATAATAAAATAAAATACAATATACAAAAGCCGAGAGAATATATTATCCTAGACTTTTCGGAGCTTGTACAATTTCTTATTTATGAATATATAGTAGGAAGCTATCAATAAACCTACATGTAATATATTCAACTTTATTAAAATAACATATTATGACACTAATATTGACTGAAATAAGATGATATTCCAACCATGTTTGAAACATATAGTGCGTGTTTGGTTTTGTTTTCAAAACAGATTTCACGATTTCCTAAGAAATCGATTTCAAAATCGGTGTGAAATTGTGTTTGGTTTGTATTGTTTTTGAAAACAGATTTCAAAACGAATCCAAAATCTCTTTTGTTCCTAACGTAAAATTGAAAACGACTTTTAGTCGTTTTCTCTGATTTCATTTTTCTCATTTCTCCAATTTCTCTAATTTAATTATTATGATTAATTAAGTTTTAATTGATATAGTAATTACTTAAATATTATGGTTATTAATTTTTAATTCATTTTTCAATTAAAAAATTTTATTAATTTTTAATTTTTGGTATTCATAATAATTTTTTTTAAAATCAAACATAAATATGTTTTTATAGAATACTTGTAAAATGACTGGTTTTAAAAAATATAACCAAACACAGTTTCACTTTTTTGTTTTTCAAAACATACACTCAGAAAATAAAACCAAACACAATTTCAGAAACGTTCTCAAAATTGTTTTCAAAACGATCTCAAATTCAAAGAATTTGAAAACATAACAGATTTCAAAAACAATATCAAACGCTATCATAGATTTTCCTTTTAGTTTTAAGATGTATAAAATATAAAATATTTCTTATTTTGTATAATTACGCATCCTTTTTATATTTATACTATCTTAAAGTATTAGAAAATTTTTTAAAGCAAATTTTTCATAATTTTCGTAATTTTTTAAAATATTTTTACCGTTATTGGTTATCGATATTTTCTCTGAAATTTCAATAAAATTAGCCTGCCAATATTTTCATCACTACTAACACGTTCAAATTGGATAAGAATTCATGGAGCGTGTTTTCAGTCACTCTAAATCCAATAATATATTCAATTTTAATTTTATTTAAATACAATACAATTTTACACCAAACACAAATTTTATAATAGTGCTAAGAAAACAATTATTATTCAAAATATTTTTAAAATAATCATATCAATTTTTCAATTTTACTATTTATCTCTACTTTTATCAATCACATCAACTTTTCAATTCTAAAATATTTTTTATCTAAATACACATTTCATTCAAATACAAAACAAATACTTTTTAACTAAATATAATATTTAAAAAATAAATTTCATTCAAATACAATCAAAATACAATACGTTTACCAAACAACCAATCTCTTGCCACAAATTACTATACCAGTGCTAGACCACTACAGTACTGGCTTTTCTGGTCTTTAATTAATTAACAAAATCAAATTTCAATGGAGGGAGAGATTCAGCTTGAACGACACTGTCGTATGGAGCAAAAAGTGACATCTCGATTCTGATAGAACTGCCGCTTTCTACTCGCTGACAAGTTAGCTTTGCCGGGCTTGCGCCGACTAGCAGAATAAACGAAGAAGAAGAGAGTGAGAGGGAGAAATTCCGCAAGTTTTTGTGGGGGAAGAAGAGAGCGAGAACATGGCACCTTTGAAGTCTCTGGAGCAATATCCAGCAATTACCAACTCCCATTTCCTTGAATTCTGTGCTTCTTATGGCATTTTAAGCGGTACCCTGATTTTCCATTTAGGTCCAGTATTTTCCTCAAATCCCATTTCACGAATTCCGCAAAACCCAGAACATTTTTTTTTTAATTTCTTTTTGGTGCAGTAGAAGATTTCCTCCTTCATGACATCTATGAATTTGCCGCATTTGCAGAGCAACAGCCAGACCCAGAGACATTAAAAGAGGTTTGCTTTCTCTCTCTCTTAACAACTTCAAATCAATTTCGCGTTTTGATGATTCATTCAACCTTGTATTGCTTTTTTTGCAAGCAGGGCATTGAAGAGGTGCTCTCTTTAGTTGATGCCCAACGCCGTCAGCCATGGTTGAATGGTATGGAGCTGTTGGCAGATTCTTTGCAAAATAAACATGTTTTATCGACCGGGTGTCAAGGGTATTTCACTATTTCTCCTTTACAACGACTCAGATTTTCGTGTTTTTCTTGAAACTAGGATTCTAAGCTCATTTCTCTAACTCTTTTGTTGTAGTGTTGATATGTTGCTTGGAGGTGGATTGAGAGAGGGACAGTTGACAGAACTTGTGGGCCCTTCATCTTCTGGCAAAACACAAGTCAGTAAATCATTTTTCTTTTCTTCTTTGAAGTTGACATATAGCTGTTAAATTTGTGTTTTATAGTGATCGTGTAAGGGGCTCAAGTTATAATGAATATTTCTTATCCTGTGTCTATTGGAGTATTTCCAAATACTTGTATATGTTGTGGTATAGCTTTGGTTGGTAACTTTATAGCATTCGAGTATTTGTATCCAAATGCTATGTAATGTTCAGGTTTGTCTACAAGCTGCCTCAAATGTTTCAGAAAAACACATGGGACGCGTTGTTTACCTAGATACATCCAACTCTTTCTCACCCCAACGTATCGCCAATTTTGTTGATTTGGTAATGGGCCTTTGCTTCAATCTTATCACATCACTTTTTTTTTTTTTCGGTCCTTTTTAGTTCCGGTATTTTGTTCTTTTTGTACTTTTATTTAGCTCCGCATGGTGTGCAAAGTTTGACTCTGATCTTCTTACAATTGTAATTGTAGGGTACACACAATTTTCTCCAGAATGTTATGAAGAACATCTTATGCCATTCTGTATTTGACATCTTCACGATGTTTGATGTTTTGCATCAGCTTGAACTCAATTTGGGATCTCAGGTTTGCATAGACATGACTTGGTGTTGCTACTTTTTGTTCATTGCTAAGTAAAGGTTTATCATTTTCTTTATGAAAATTTTCAGCTGCTGAATGGACCTCGTCGTGTTCGCTTGATTATCATCGATTCAATTTCCTCGCTTATTACCCCAATTCTTGGAGGCAGTGGTTTACAGGGTATCTACTCCTAGTTTAACCGAATTTTGTTATCTATTTAAGTAGACTTATCTAGTAATTGGAATGCATGTTTCTGCTTTTTACAGTAGTGGAGTCATACATTTTAAAAACGTTTCTACAATAAAAACGGAATAGCCAATAATTTCTTGCATTTGGAGTAATGCAGGACACTCCTTAATGACATCTGCTGGATTTCTGTTAAAGAAGTTGGCACATGAGCATAATCTTGTGGTGCTAGTAAGTTTTCTCAAACAGAAATCAAAAGCATCATTTTCATTTTTGTGGTTTGTCTTTTGATGAATGGAATTTAAGAAAACACAATGATGAAGGTAACCAATCACACAGTGGGAGGGGATGGAGGCATTCCGAAACCAGCTCTTGGAGAGACTTGGAAGAGTATTCCACATGTGAGACTTATGCTTTCTCGTGATCGTGGAAACAATTCCTGTAGTGTCTCCATAATAAAACACCCATCTATGGTATATCTTGGCTTTTCCATTACTCTTCCTTAATGCTTGAATACACATATTACATTTTTGTAATCTCTTTACATGACTTGAAGTACAAAGCCGAAGCAAGCCCTAAACAAGGGGTAATAAAATGTCTCTCGTTCCATTCTAATTGCAGTAAATATCACATTGATTTGTTTCCATTTCTAATACTTTTCTCCACTCCCTTTCGTAGGCTGCTGGTGAGGCTGCAAGCTTTACAATTCGCAGCAAATAACAAGGCTGAATCAATTTGCATCTGAAGGTTATGCAGAGATGTTAAGTATGACCAAATCATCTTATAAGAATAATGCTGTTCTATAGCTATGATACAACTAGGAACCAATTTACGAAGAGGCATTAGGCCACATGTTGTTTTGTAATCAGGCGACATGGTGTTGTGTTTTCCAAGGAGTAATTCTTTCGCATCACAACTACATAACAATTAATTAATTAAATTTTAATGTTTTTGTTTACCACATTTTATTTGTTTTTCCTATAAATGAATGTTAGGGAAAAACAACTTGTGTTCCCTGATACCAGAGACAAGAACCTGTAGACTATGGAAAACATGAAAAATTATTTGTTCAAATGATTATTCATTATAGGTGATTTTCAGAAAAATCAAATGATAAGTCATTGTTAACCCATGACCCCTTATGAAGGGATAAATGACTTTTAACCATTTCTTGAGAATCATCAACAAATAAGCGACATTATAAAAATATACCGGTGACGAAAGATGACAACAAAAATGACTTTCAGCCCATGACAAAATTTCTCTCGCCAGAGTACTTGTTAATAAAAGGCCAAAGGAGTTACTGAATTGAACTAGTTATAGCATAAATAACTCGATTAGTGAACAGCCTTGAAAATTCATTTCCCTATAAATATGGTCATGATTTTTATGTCAAAACAAAAAACCTTTCCCGGTTGGACAGTGGGAGTGAGAGCTATAGCCAAATTCCTAGTCAAGGGACTCAGAGTAGCATGGCAAGAGTAGCACTTGTAGCGATGAGTTTATGTTTGATGGTGATGTTCATACCTTGAAGTACTACTACTGTCGAAGCCGATAATGTTCCTGCAGCAGCACCAAGTCCCGTTCACCGTTCTAGTAATGACTGGACTGGAGGATGCTGGAAGAGCTGCCATGAATACTAGGGAAATCTACCAGCTTACTCCAAATGTTATGCGGGCATTGTAGGATGCATTGTCAGATGGCTAAGAAGATGATGATGGAAGGACTGTGTTCTGTAGGGAAATACAGGGAAGCTAAGAAGATGATGTTTGATATGGAGTTCCGAGGGTGTAAACCGAAGCTTGTGAATTTTGGTATTTTGATGACTGATCTTGGAAGGAGGAAAGATTGAGGAGGTGAGATCGCTACTTACTGAGATGAAGAAGGGGAGGTTTAAGCCTGATGTTGTGACCTACAACATTCTGATAAATTATTTTTGTAAGGAAGGTAAGGCAGTGGGGGCTTATAAAATTTTGACTGAAATGCAGATTGAAGGTTGTGAACCGAATGCAGCAACATACAGAATAATGGTTGATGAATTATGCCGGGTTGGGGATTTCGAGCGAGGCTTAAAGGTTTTAAATGCAATGTTGACAAGTCAACGCTGTCCTCGTTTAGAATCATTTCGTTGTTTGATTTTGGGAGTGTGATAACCTTGAGGGCGCCTGTTTTGTTTTGGAGGAGATGGGAAAGAGGAATATGCATTTCGACTCGGAAGGTTGGGAAGCTTTAGTTGCAGAAGCTTGTTACATGAATGCAGATGCTGGTGGCCTTGTGACTGAACTGATATCTTCAGTTTAGGAGTAAGAGAAAATCATTTTATCTCTGCAATTAGATTTGAAGTTTTTTTGATTTGTAGTCCGTGGAGTTTGACAAGATTATTATTATTTTTAATGGAATCAGAAGCTTAGATAAGTTTGCGGAATTGAATTAATCTGAGCCGTTACAAAGCTATAGGCACGAAAGAAAGCTTTGGTTGAAGGTGGAAGCTCGGAACTTATTTGCTTGAAGTCTTTCTGTGATCTCTACTCCACTTTTGTATAAACCCAAGATTTGCCTATACACGGTGATTGGAATTAAATAGTTGAGATACCTGATTAGTTCTTTTCATTAAAATTTCAGTGCTGAAATAAGACTACGGAAACCAAGTGGTGTCCCCTTTTTAAATTCAAGAGTGGTTTTTGTTGAACACCAGGACATTTGTTGTTTGGTGGTTTTATGATGAGATTTTGTGAATTTGTAAAACACAAGTATTGGTTTCGTTAGTAGAATGACTAAACCATTAATAATGTGGAGTTGGGACGCAACCCAAACAAATACTATAATCTTAACTAACATTCCATCTAAAAAGGCTTGGCTTAGTTGTTTCAAGCTCTAACCAAATGCACTATTGTAAAGAATATGCAAGTACCTACTCCACGCCGTCAACTACATATTGAATATTTGATTTCACTCCAACTCAAAGTATATAAACCCAAGCACATAATCTCTTCCCATCATAACTAGCTTCGCCAAGAAACGACATCAATTCTAAACACGATCTTCCATTCTCAAAACTTTACCTTTCAATCCCAAACTCCATGGCAGCCCACAGGTCTGTTCCCACTTCCCTCATAGCCACAACCTTGATACTCTTCCTCTCACTCACAATCTCGTGCACCTTCTCAGCTAGACTCCTTGATGAGGGTGCACCTGAGGACCCCGCTTTGGCCCCAACACCTGTTGTCCCCACCAACCCTGTGGGCCCCGCTGCCACCCCGGTGGGACCAGTTGGCAACCAAGTGGGCCCAACTACCAACCCATCTGGCCCAGTGGGCCCGGCCGCAAACCCTGCGGGCCCAGCATCAGCCAGTGGTGCAACCCTAGGCAATGCAGATCCCCACAACACACTCACCTTCTACATGCATGATATCGTCGGCGGGACGAACCCCTCAGCCATAGCCATCACCGGAATCGTGTCAAACCCTGCGGTGAGTGGCCAAGTCCCGTTCTCGAAGCCGAACGGCGCGGTCCTCCCCATCAACAATGGCGTCCCGCAGAACAATAACAACGACGGCATCATTAGCAACAACAACGTCCCCTTCTTCACCGGCCTGGCCGGTAACACGGCCAACCTCCTCCAAAACAGCAATAACGGCGGCAACAACAACAACTTCATCGTCGGAGGAAACGGTTTCCCCTTCGTGAACAGCGCTCAGCTCCCTCCGGGGGTGACTCTCCAGAAGCTGATGTTCGGTACCGTGACGGCCTTCGACGACGAGCTGACCGAGGGCCACGAGCTGGGCTCGGGCCTGCTGGGGAAGGCGCAGGGCTTCTACGTGGCGAGCTCGGTGGACGGGACTAGCCAGACCATGGCTTTCACAGCCATGTTCCAGAGCGGTGGCTACACCAATAGTCTCACGTTCTTTGGGGTCCACATGACCGCTGCCGCCGAGTCTCATCTGGCTGTGATGGGAGGCACCGGGAAGTATCTGAATGCCAAGGGATTCGCCACCGTCAAGACGTCTCCGCCAACCGCCGATCAGCATAACACCGACGGGCTCGAGACTTTGCTTCAGTTCACTGTCTATCTTTTTTACTAGTTGTTTAAATAGTTTTTGTGATGCGTTTGGAGGGTAGTGTTGTTTTCATGAAAGTCTCTGCTACGGAGATTATACTCTTGTGGATTGTTGTTATGGTATATTGTGGAGCTTTGTATGTGAATTAATTACGTTGCAGAAATTTAGGTATCTTTTTTTTGGTTGAAAAGGAAGAAAAAATTTTTCTGCAAAATGTAAGAAATCTTGGCTTTTGAATGATTTCAACAAGAAAAACGACATAAAAATTTCAAATGTAACAGGAAAAACCACGGCTTATGAACAAAAACACACATATGAAAGGCAAAAAAAAAAAAAAAAACACATCATTACCGAAAATAACAACCAAGTAAATAGTAAATGTTGAAAACGATATCAAAGTTAAATATGACGATGTTTTTAGGGAATAATAACATTACAAGAAACGATAGTAAGATTAAAAAATAAGGGTGACCATATCATAATTGAAAAACCTAAAAAGGATAGCTTTAAACAACAGCCGCAGAGCCACGTCAAAACAAAAGAGGACATCATTATAAACGGACGACAATGAGTACTGGCATTGGGACAACTAAAAAAATAACGGGACATTTAGATAATAAATTGCGTTTAAATACAATATATTGAACATAATTTATATTTAGATAAAAAATATTTACATTACATTTGAAAGTAATAGTGCGTTTGGATAAAAAGAATTTAAATTACATGATAAGTGATATGATTAATAAAAGTAGAGAGAAAAAAAAGGAGAGAGAAAGAGAGTATGTGATGTGATTGATAAAAATAATAGAAAAAATAAAAGATAAATAGTAATTGTATTGAATTTAAAATATAATGTGATTGGTATTTGAATATAATATTTTTACATTTCGATGAAAATTATATTGTGTTCAAATGTAATACGAATGCTTAATGGGATAATCAAACGGACAAAGCAAAAAATGTACCACAACCCAATCAATAGTTGTCTAGAAAACGACATCAAATGAAAAACGACAATGAATCAATAAATAAAGGGAAAAGCATATAAACGAAACAAATTTAAACACCATTATACAAATATGACACAAAAAGTTAAGATTGGACCAATATACATAAATAATACACAAATAAAAATAAAATTTGTGTCCTATTGGTCAAAAGGAAGGAGTTTGTGTAATGTTGGTCAATAGATGGAAAAGAAGAGGTGGTTGTTTGATAATTTTCTCTTTTTTAAAAAATAAACTTAATTATGAATATATACGCTTATTAATTTTGTTAAAATAAGTTTTAGAAAAAAACGAGGGGTGAGATTAAGAAGAGTATGAAACGACACAAGCACTCTCAGCCAACGACAGCCAAACTAATAAGACGTTACTGAGACCGATCATGTCGTCCTAATGATAAAACAACAACTTCTGGACAAACGTCAACATATATAAGAAAACATTCCAGAAAGCATGATTGAACGAAATTATTACACTAAAATACCAATAATTTCAACAAACTACACATTGCTATAGAACATCAAAACATAAACAACGATGACCTAGAAAAAGACATCGTAGGGAAACAGAAGACTACACCAAGGATAACAAAAACAAGAAACGACAAAAATTTGAATAATAGATAACACTTGAAATTGACGACAATCTGCACAATCCTCGTTATCTAGTGCTACAAGTCTACAACATTGACAGGGTATTGTCCGAAGGCCATAAGGTTAATGTTGCCGGAAAAGGCCTAACTGAAAAAAACAGCACCACTACGCGTCCTAAACCAATTAAGCCCAGTTAATATGAAGCTGCCCAAATTTTCCCCATAAATATTACTACAGTACTTGTTTGTGTCAGACTGTGAATAATGTGAATCTGTCCCACATAGCTAATTTATTAAGCTATATTATGATGTTTATATAAGGTAATTTGCAAGATCCCTATTAAAAAATACATATCTGAATTATTATCTCAATTATAATAGTTTTATTTATTTTTTACATCTAATTAAATATATATAAAAGTTAAAAATCCAACTAGAGGTAAAAATATAAGGGATTGTTTTCATAATTTTCTTATTTAATATGTATGAGTTTGACGCTCAGTCATTGAATTAGTTTTTGACATGGGTTCCACCTAAATCCCATTTTACTGTTAAATAGTAGAATTAGCCAAACTTTGACCTCTTAGTTTTGGACAGTTGTAGATAAATCAAGAAAACCCAATATCGGAAGTAATTTAGGTAGTGTTTGATATTATTTTTAAAATCTATTATGTTTTCAAAAAAACTGAAATGAGATCATTTCTGAAATTGTGTTTGGTCATATTTTCTAAGTATATGTTTTAAGGAAAAAAAAATGAAACTATGTTTGGTTATATTTTTGAAAACCAATCATTTTATAAGTACTTTATGAAAACATATTTATGTTTAATTTTTAAAAAATTATTATGAATACCAAAAATTAAAAATTAATAAAAATTTTAATTGAAAAATTAATTGAAAATTAATAACTATAATATTTAAATATTTGCTATATCAATTAAAACATAATTAACTATTATATTTAGTTACAAGTATATTACAAAATAGTTCTTAATAGTAGAAGTAACATTTAACTAAAAAATTATAAATTCTATCTACCATAACAATTAGGATACATATTGATCCCACATTACTTATGCTATTAGATCCCTGAATTGGTTCATACATTGGTGGTCCCTATTAGTAGAACCAACATTAGAAGATTGTTCAAATTCATTGTAATTTATATGTTATTGATTTCCTCTTCGCCTTTCAATATCTTCCACAGGCTCGTCAACGTCATAGTCTCTAAACAAATCATCATCTGTATCATACGTCTTAATACAATTATGAATAACATAACATACAATTACTATCTGGGCTTGTTTCTGCAAAGAAAAGTTAGACATATTTTTCAAAATATCAAATCATGCTTTAAGAACACCAAAACACCTCTCTATGCAGTTGTGTAATTATGAATCCCTATAATTGAATAGTTTGATAGGTCCAGTTAGTTATCCATTGTTTTTAAATTCTGATAGATGATACCTTTGACCTTGGTACAATGCACAGAATCTCGACATGTTACTATATCTGGAGTCAACAACATAATGTTTAGGCCATGGTGGCCTAACAAATTTGTTATCTTAATCTTGTAATGTATATACTAACACCCTAAAGTCTGCAGTTGAATCTTCCTATCCATTATAAACATAGGTAAATTTCATATCGAAACTGTATGCTATCATTATATTCAGAGTGTAAGTATGTCTTTTTCCTTAATAAACTCTCTGCTCAACTGCAGGGACAATAGCCATCATATATGTGCCGTCAATAGCTCCGATACAGTCCTTACATAAGTAAAGAACTAAAATTTTATTAAACCCTATTATGAAATTAAAAACCACCTATTTCAAACTTTAAAAATAATGTGAGTTATACCTTAAATCACAACCAATACTTTTCACTATTTTGAATCTCCTGAGATATGGTGTTTGGATCTGGTTGGCGAATAAATTCCGGGGCCAATGCACAAATGGCATTTAGAACACTATCAAAATGTTGACTCACTGTTTCTCTAGAATGACAAAATCTATCTTGTCTGACTCTATTACGATCGGAATGATCAATGATCTTCAAGAACATCATTAAGCATTCTTCCACTGATAGTCGACTTCTAGGTAATAATTGACGTTCTTCAAGTAGTCGAGCTAATGCCAAAAAAGGTTCTCTATACATATGAAACATTTCATAGAATACTTCAGCATGCCTTTCCAGTATATTTAATACATATTGTCATTCTATTAGCTCATCATTATATTGAGATTGCATAGTAATAGTTGGTATAAGATCTAATAATAACTGTAAGATCTCTTCCTCATCATCAGATGACTCAAGTAACACAAAAAAAGTCAACTCCTCATTAGTATCTGAACCATCTGATTTCAAATAGCCTACACAAGATAATCAAACCAATTCATATCCATTTGCTACCAATAATAATAGCATAATGAAACAAATATCTTATAATTAATATAATTCAACAAACCAGTCATTATATAGGAGTCCAATAAACTAAAATTATGAAAGCAAACAACATAAAACAATCAAACTCAACAAACCAGTTACTACATAAGAGTTCAACATACTAAAATCATGAAAGTAAACAATATAAAGTAATCTAACTCAACAAACCAGTCATTAGATAATAGTGCAATAGATTGAAAGAGTTGAATAAATTGAATGAGTTTAAAAAACTAAAACCAATCATTAACCAATGACTACTCTACTAAGTTGAGGATGAAACCACAATGATGCTTAGGTTTGATCTTTACAAATGACCTCCTGAAGTCCTTGTCCTTTGATAACGTCTTAATTGTCATCCCGTTTGTCTTGTCATCCAAGTCTCCCATTTCATCCAACAGCTCAATGCAAATTTCAATGCTATTGAGATCTTCAGCCGAGGTCTCAGCCTCACTTGTGTCCCCAAAACATACTCATTTCACCTTTAGATATTGCTGTAAGTCATTAGTGCATTGAACTGACGCCTCACTTCGCAAACTCACAGACTTTGCCAATAGCTCTACTGCTGACTCCATTGTAGTTTTGATCTTCTTCTTAGAATGCTCACTGTTGGCCTCAGCATTTTGAACATGGTTGTGGTCTTTTTGGACTTCATGTGAGTCTTCCGTATCTTTTCTTTCAGCTTCCAGATTCACAGAACATAGCAATGTTGCACGTGGCACATTGACAGCTGTTTGCGAACCCATGCCATTACAGCCTATTGCAATAGTCCCACCAAAGATCTCCTTTAGGAGAGAAAAGTTTGCTAGACCTTCCTTCTGATACTTTTTAGCTTTTGGATTTTGCTACACAACGAAAATAAATTTAGTTATGCCAATGATTAGAAACTTATGTAAATAAATTTAAATGTCATTAAATAATAGGTACATTACCTGTAAATAGGAATTCCAAACTTCTTCTGAGGTTGTAACTGTGTTTGCTTTAGAATCCCATCCAAATCCAATAGTTTGAACCAAGCTTTCACACTCTTCAGTACTATGTCTAAGCCTATTCCACTTAGTTTTAAGTTATGTCACTGTAAGTTATTTATTGAACTTGCTATGTATTTCATTTGAAATTTTAATCTAAGTTTTTCTGTCCAAAGTAGATGTTTGAAGTCCTTTTTGTGCCTCTTCATATAGCAACTTGATAAAAAAAAGATTCCAAATTTTTGTCCCATGTGGCATGTTCCTCAGTAGTACTATCGTCAGTAACATCTATAATTTAATTTTACTGTCATTGTATCATGTATCAATCAAATATCAAGGGTTGTCAACATTAATAATCAAACAGATTAAAACGACTACTACAACACACTTTTTTTTTTCAAATATTAGACATAGCAAACACTAGTAGGGTGGTGCAGTCTAATTATATCTTTCATTGTCAATGTAAAATGTCTTTGTCTTTTTTATGTGCTCAGTGACAGTGGCAAACCCATGTTCTTTGTGAAGCTTGACCTACCAGTTGATTAAATGCAGCATGTAGTTCTTTTTCATTTTGTTGATAAATGCTAAGATTTCTTCTATAAACTATAAAATTAAACAATTAACTGCCACATGCAAGTCAAAAAAATATATATGCATGAACTTGCTGAGTATTTTTTTTCCCCCTGCTCCATAGATTACCAAGTGGTTTGAAGCTTATAGATCCACACATAACCATGTAATGATAATAGTTTAGTTTATATGCATGATCATGAACCATTCACATATCTACGTGGTGGACAAAAAACCGTGGGGTAGGTAATAGCTAAGCCTTTCATGTAGCAAACAAATCTTCCCTCTAAAGGAAACACTAAAGCAAAAAGAAAATGTGGCCAAAATGATTTGTGTAGCACAACACAAAGATCTACCATAACTTCCATTATATTGGAAATGTCCCGACATTTCCACCACATGTAAGAAAAGAAATGAAAAGGCTAACTGAAACTAACACTTCCAACTAACGATCTCGAACACAAAAGAATATATCAAAAATCATCACTTCAAATTAGTTGGACACAATAACCTAAAACATTGCACAAATGCATTAGTAATCCGTATATGGTTTAGGGCAGGTAAACGCATATTACTTGTTGGGTTTTGATGATCCTAAAATGCTAGAGCTTATGAGGCTTTACATAACGATCCACAGGTTTGTAAACACAGCTTTTGTTAAATGTAAAAACATAAAATGAACGATATACTGAACTATGTTAAATGACTTTTAGCAAGCATCATATTTACATGCTGACTCCAGAATGTTCAACCATTTTTTAGTTCCTTAGTTTTAAAATCAATTACGAATAAGGCAACTCTTATTCAATCCAATTTCCTTTTTTATTGAATCGTCAATGGCAGATATTCAGTATGTACTTAAGCATGACTTAATCAATTAAACCAGAGCAAAAGGTAGATTTTCTACAACAATCCAATTGCCTCTAATAACAACAACCATTATAAAACAAAACACATACAAATTGAGCTCAAGATTGGTTCATATTCATTAAAGTAACATTAACTCAAGCCAAAATAAACCCTTGAAAATAACATCAATAGAATGGAATCAACATGAGATGAAAACACCATCAACAAAATTGAAAACAGCATCAACAGCATCAACATTAACAAGCAAACATAAACCATGCCAAATTCATAAACAGCAAACTTTCTATAAACAGCAAACTTATTACACAAAATACTAATAGAAACTTTGCCAAATTCATAAACAGAAACTTTCCATTGTTTCTACAAACATAATACATCAACATTAACAAGCAAACATTAACTCAAGCAAAGTTAATATGTAAAACACAAAACATAAATAGCAACTTTCCTAAATTCATAAACCATGCCATCCATAATACATGAGACGAAAATTGAAATTACAAATTTGAGGTTGCATTTACAACAAAATGTGAGATCAAAGCAGCTCATCCACAAGGCACTTGAAAAAAAATCCCAAATTCTAGGTCAGATCATCAAATCATCAATCACCAGTCCAAAAAATGAGATTCGAGAAAATCCAATCACCAAGTTAAACAGAAAAGAGGAGCATACCTCTCGTGATGAAGCCGACCAAAATAGGAGAGAGAGTGAGCTATTGGCGACCACGATGAAGGAGACTGAGAATGCCACAAGCACCACCAAATGAGATGAGACAGAGCTCGGGGAGACGGTGATAAATGAGAAAGAGACAGAGTGGAGTCGACCTCAAGGGAGGAGAGAGTGAATCAGCCGATGGTGACAAACAAGAAAGAGAGACAGAGTCGTGGAGTCGGGCGCGGTGGAGGCAAAAGAGAGAGGGGTAGCAAAGAGGGATTTTGGTCACAGAGTATACACGTGCAGTTGAGGAAACAAGTGAAAGCGATATTTGGGTATTTTCTAGGTTAAGCCCCAAAAAATGAAAATAAACTCTGTCATTTCAAGTTTTATTTTCAAAATTAGTGCTAACCAAATGGGATTACTAAATCATTTGGAAAACAATTAACTAGGAAATCGTGAAAACCATTTCAAATTAAAAAACAAACACGGCCTTGAAGATTCAACTTTATTCAGCATTATTACAATTTTTTTTTAATTAAAAAAAGCCTTCATGTTTCAAAAAGCAAAGCGACCTACCTTCGCCATTTGGATAATATAACGATCAGATCAATTTTATTTCAAGCCGTGGGGCCCTTTCCTAGAACCATCCTATAAACTTTCTTTGCTTTATCCCGTTTGTTTGCATTCTATAATTTATGTTAAAATAGAACCCTTGCTTGCACTTTGATACTCTCACATTGGAAGCTATAGGATGAAAAGCATTTACATGCACATCATAAATCATCCCATTACTCTTTCACCGCACATCATAAAACTATTTATTATTATTTTTTGTTACGTACATGGAAGACTATAAGATATTATGACGAGCGGCATGATCGAGTATACATAGCACATATACATAAAATGACCATGCAATAAAGTATGCTACGAGACAAATGTTTTTTTTTTTGTCTTATCAAAAGATTGAGCATATTAATGTAAAAACACATTTATGTAAAGAGATTATAGTTTGGCGCATACTTATCACCGTAGAAGTTGCGCCGACATCGCTATCAAATTTTTCTAAATGCTGAATCATGTAAACCCTCTAATGGTTGAACCATTTTCCTACATATTTCTTTTTCCTTCTGTTTTATTTTTTTAATCTTTTTCCAGCTTTCCAAGTCATATACATAGTCAAAGTTAATAAAGTGACGAAATGTTTTGTTACAAAGCATGAGAAAACGAAAAGGAAAATACTAAAACACATCATGGGGTTTTGTGCAGAATTGGAATTTGCTTGCTTCAACACCTGCCAGATATTCCAACGCCTTTTGTCCCATAATGGATTGGCTTGGAGAATAAGAAATTAATAGCAAAAGTTGTAAAAGGCAAAGACAATAGAAGAAACATGGAAACATGAAGCGGTCCCACCACAATTTGGAAATTTTTGAAAAGGAGACTTGCAACCAAAAGTAAACCTCGCTGTCATCATTTTGATTTTATTGTGGGGAAGACACTTTTTCACAAGAAGAATAGAAGTGCCACCAAACACTCAGACAATTCTAATTATATGATTTATATATAATTAAATAATTCTGTAATGGATAAACTATTTTACCTTATTAATAGATAAAAACTCTTGATCATCCGATCAAATATAACGGTGTAGATAAAAATGGTTTACAAAAATTAGTATGGTTCTGTTACATGTGATTACACTAAAAAAGTAGTAAAATTTTTCCTTCTCCTTCGTCCCAAAAAACCAACGACGGTGGCGTTGGGAGGGACTAGCTCGTCGGACTAGAAAAATCTCCCCAGGCGATGGGAGGTGTTTTTTTTTTTAATCATTTTGTTAATTATGAAATTAAAAATAATGATTAATCATGTCTAATAAGATTCATAATTATTTGGTGTAACTTTTTAATCTGTATCATTAAAAGTCAAGTCGATGGTCCAAAATTTTTTCTCCATTAATAGAGTAAAATAAGATGGTCTCGTTGTAGAAGTTTCCATAATATATTCTATACCAATTTTACTGATGAAATGATCATTAAAACTCTTTTTAATATTTTGGAGCATCTCTAATACATTACTAAATTAATGTGCTAATGATAAATTTTGTAATTTGAATGAAAAAAAAAGTCTCTAACACAATGTTATTTTGTTAAATTTCACTTTTGATTTTTATTAATTATTGTCTCATGTAGTTATTACAATAATTTTATTTTTTATTTATTTACATATTAAAAATTCACTTTTATAACTTTCAAGATACAATAATGATAATTAAAAGGAGAAATAGTATTATAATATATTAAAACATAAAGTATTTTTTATACAAAATAATTATAATGTTGATATACATAAATACATAGTAGGTGATCTTATATTATATAATTACAATAGCGTGTCAAGCGTTCTTTCCTATAGGAATTATAAATTCTTCATTATAAGTTATGAAATGCTTTATCTAAGTGGTTTTTTTTTTTTTTTAAATTAGAGACGGTGGATCCAAAGTTTTCACTATTTAGTATATTTAGAAGAGATAGATAAGAAGTTACCGATATAATATACCAGCGAGATGAGTTGTGGTTTCTTTTGAGCTCCAAGTGTGGAATAAAATCAAACGAAAATTTTTTCCCTATTCAAATTCTGACTTTTTCAAACAGGCAAGGAAAACAACCCACTAAAAACTTGCATGGGCGTATGATATATTCGGACGACAGAAGAAAACGAAAAAGAGAAAAAGTAAGTACTGCTTGTGAAAAGGATATATAAGCCTGCTGTACTGTCCAAATTGAGTACTTCCGACATTCCAGATGAGTATTGCATGCATATTTCGCAGTTTTGAAACATTAATAATCATGGCCGTGGTTGTGTGTTTTCTATGGTCCTATTATTGAGGTTCTAATTTAACACTGCCACAATATTACAGCCATCCTTGCTCGTGCTTGAAGAGAGAACATGATGATACCTTCGACTCAAAACCTAGATTCATTTATAAACCTCTTACATACATCAATAGTTGGCGATTAAATTTTTTTTTTTTCATTTTCCCATTGTAATGGACATTTATATTTAAATACGAGTGAATTCACATTAACTAAAATGGATAATGAAATTCTAGTAAGAATTTTAAGCAGGCAATGTGTTTTTATCCTAATTAATGTGAACTATATCCACTCTTAGGAGACATTTGACAAAAAATTTCATTTTAACTTCACTCAAATATAATATAATTTTACACCAAACACAAATTTTACAACAGTGCTACGAAAACAATTACTATTCAAAACATTTTTAAAACAATCACATCAACTTTTCAACTTTACTATTTATCTCTATTTTTACCAATCACATCAAATTTTCAACTCTAAAATACTTTTCATCCAAACACACATTTCATTTAAATACAAAACAAATACTTTTCAACCAAATACAACATTTAAAAAACAAATTTCATTCAAATACAATCAAAATGCAATGTGTTTACCAAACGCCCCCTTAGTCTCTATGTTTTATTTTCATTGTAGACTGTTAAACATATATTGCTAATGAACGCAATAACTAATGGCATCTCAATGCTCTATACAACTTGCGTACGTGTCTCATTTACTATCCCATTAGAACAATCTACATCAAATAATGTATACACGCCGGAAGTAGCCAGGTTTGTTTGAGACAGTTTATTTTTTTTAACATAATCATATATATATATATTTATGCGTGTATAAATGCATTCGAATACATCGGCACCCGACAGTACTTTTGCTGGATTTGATTAGTGACATTGAAAGTAGTAAACAAGAAGGCCATGTTCAGAGTTGCCAGCCTAATAAACAGGAATATTTTGAATTTAAACAAAGATATTAAACTTTAAAAAAAAAAAAAGTGAACATACATTCTGTGTAGTTAGAGAGAGACGGAGGGAGAATCTCTTTCCATTATTTGGTTAGAGGGAAGAGTGGAGAACAGTGTCTCCTTCCGCTCACCATTTACATCCTTTCACTTATGGAAGGATGCAAGCTTTTTATATCTGAGTTTAAAATAACTGTTTTATTATTAAAATATTTTATAAACGGACAATATAGTAATTTTGTAAATAACTTTCATTTATCTTTTGAACTCTCCTGCTTTTTTATCAAATAACACAAAGGATTCTCACTTTTATTTCCCTCCTTCCAAACATAGAGCAATATCATAGCACAAGATTACTGAAACATTTCTTCCACTTTAGCTTTTCTTTTACAATAAACAAACAGTACTTGGTTTGATCCTCGTTCCCCTTAAAAAGAGTTTACATTTACACTATATGTATGCGTAAAATATGATAGGGATTATAATATATCTACTAATAGTACACACCTTGCTGGACCTTCAAATAAATTAGAAATAAGTAGTAATTTAAATAAGGGACAAAAATAAAAGTGATTAATATGAGTAATTAAGTAGTACTCAAGCTGACCAAGGGGAAGAGGGTGATGATGATGTTGGAGAAGGCCAGAGTTGAGCATTCTTCACCTTTGACACGCTTGCTAACACACCCAATGGAGTTATGTCTCCAATGACCGTCACTTTCTTTGCTGCCAAGTCTATACTAAATGACGTCACTCCTGCTCAATTTTTACCAAAAATAATTATTTATATATGTAGCTGATTATAATATGTATGTGTTTGTGTATATGTTTATATAATTTTCAGTGCATTTTCTAAGAGTCAAGACAAATAGAAGAAATCAAACTAAACTAAAGGCCTTCTGCTATTTTGAACCTAATTATTTTCCGTTCTGGATAAACTTTTGTTTCAATCTCATAGATTTAATATAGAGTTATGGAAAAACTTTATTATGAGAAAGAAAAAACTAACCTTCCATTTTGGAGAGATGTTTTCTCACTTTCCCTTCGCAGCCCTTGCAATGCAGCGAAACCATCAAAACCACGACCTGCAGATTATATATATATATATATATATATCACTCGCTCTTATAACAGAAACACTATAAAAATAATATCAACAAAAACATCATGCTTGATTTGGAGCAATTTGTTCAATTTTTATTAAAACAAAGGACCCGCTGTTCATCATCACATATATAAGCAAATCAGTAATTTTTTTTTAAGACTAGAAAAGCACAAAAACATGTAAATTTACAAGAAACGGAATCTAAAATTAATGAAAATACCTGGTGACGAGAACGATTACTAGTACTGGATGAAAGAGCTCTGAAAGAAGACGACGAGTCGTTGGTGCTGAGACTCCTTAACTTGACCTTGGTGGCCGAACGTTGATGATCATGATCAGTAGAAGTAATGACACGACGTCGAAAATGATCATCATGATCATGATCAGTCTCCTCCGACAGCCAGTCGATGAAAGGACCGTCGCTCAGCAGATAACGAGAAGAACCAGCTGGCGGACTACGACTCGTCCTTTTTAGGTCATAAATATCGGCCGAGCTTTTTCTACGCACCTCACTGGTTTGTTTACTATAATTATCCGAGCAACTCCTTCTGCTCTTCTCGTAGCTGTATGGTCTGGGATTGACCGGCAACTGAGACGAACAAGGGACGTGAAGATTACGTGGCTGGTTCTTGATCCGTCGATTTACTTGATCAAGAAGATTATAACGAGCTGGGCTTTGTTGATGATCATGATCATGATGCTGATGATGATGATGATGATCAAGGTTGCTTCTGTGGCTGCGACGGACCATGGAGCGTTGGTCTATGCTTGAGCATATGGCTGTGGCAGTAGGAGAGGCACAGAAAATATCCATTCCTTTCATGGTTTCTTTTTTCTTTTTTTATTTTAATGTGGATAACTAGCTAATTACTTGTTGAAAATGAGGAATGAATTACATGATCAGTCTGGTTTTAAAGTTGCTGGGGTGGATATGGAGGTGCAGGAAGGTAAAAGGAGTAGGTGGGTCCCATGACAAGAATGTGTGCATGATATATAGCATGGAATGGAAGTTTTGTGATTAATCTGGACCTTCAAAGTTGTCTTTTACTTTTTAAAAGAAAATTTAATTAAATTAAGAATTAAATTACCGTCCCCATTTATTTAACAACTTGTTAACTTTGGTGTTGTTTTTGATATGATTATCACCTGCCATTACTATTAAGTAGCATGAAGAAAATTACAAGACTATACAGCTACTCTTATTACTGGCACGTTATTGTTTGACCTTCTTTATTTAAAAATATATATAAAAGGAAAAAAAAGGGTATATTAGCTTCTTTTTTCCACGTTTGACGATTGCAAAAGGAGCTCAACTGATCATGTAGCCTATGACTCAACTGATCACAGTTTTCTGTTTCTAAGGATACGTTGATAGCGTTTCCCCCTACGCTGACTACCATGTTCAATTAAAAATAAATAAATAATTAAAACCCTACGCCTGTTCTGTTCACCTTTCTAGCTTGTTATTATTATTATTATTATTATTATTATGTTCATTATAGACTCTAATTAAACATATTAAGTTGAAGTATTGCACTGATTTTTCTAGATGGTACATGCAGGATTATTATTATTATTATTATTATTATTATTATTATTATTATTATTATTATTATTTTTACAAGGCTTGGGGTTTATGACTCTATTTATGAAAAACAAATAAAAATACTTATATATTTTGAATCAAAGAGCTTAAAAATACAATTTTTATCTTAAATATTTCTATTTTCAAAATTATATATTTTCTTCCGGCACTATAGCATTTGCTGGGAGACTAATCCTTTTGTCCACTGAGCTATTTTCAAATGGAAAAATAAGAAGCAAGCAAAAAGGCTATATGTAAAATTTAGAAGGTGAACCCAAAATTCCGGAATATGAAATAGAAAGAGACAAGGCAAAGGTCAATTAGGCGGTAATGGTCGGCTATATATATAATATATATATATGTGCTGATTAGAGTTGGTTAGTTGAGTTTCTCGAGGAAGTAATTAAGGCTTATATTAGGACAAAATATGAATGATCCAAAAAACAAGACCCTTTCAATTTCAATTAAATAAAACCCGTAATGGCTCCGCCTCCATGTGCTTCTCTGCCTTTATCAAAAGGGGTTATTTTTTCTACTGTACACAGCATAGTATAGAAAAATGATAGAAATATAGAACTTTAGCTCATCCAGATTTTCAAAGCATTATATATAAAATCATCAATCAAAAAATGTTCTTAGTTTTTAATTTATACATTACGGAGAAAATGTGTACATGTATATACGTATATACGTGTGTATATATAATATATATATATCATGAATTTTTAATTAATCATGGTAATGTCTGAAATGATTAAAGCCTGAAAAATGGCTGAGTTGTGCTCCCAAAAAAAATTGTAGCAACATTGGAGTGTCCAACTAACTTATTTTTTCAGGTATTCATGACGGTTTTTGGGTCCGTAAGAGAGTGGTGCTGAAAGTTGAAATCGCCGAAGATAGAATTATCATCAATTGCCTTGTGATTAGCAAGGATTCTTGATGATTAATTAACCGACTAGAATCCACTAACTGCTTTTTATTTTTTATTTTTCCTCTCTTGGGAAAAGGCTCCACATTAGTATGCATATAATTCATCGGAATTTCAATTAGTGGTTGGATTTGCAAATTTCATCACAACTCCTTGACAAAACTTGTGTAGGAACTTTACGTTTACTAATCTTTTTCTAAAATTGTTGTTTTAGTTATTGGATATGTTCATAATAGTATCTGTGAATATTCACAATAAAAATTTCCAGCACATCATTGTGCAAAATTCTTTCTAATTAAACCATTGAAAAGTTGATGATATAATTAATACATCAGTATCTATTGATAAAATAAAAATACAATTAATTTCATAAATGTTTCCTTTCTTTTTAATCTTACCTCAAATTCCAAGTACGCAAACATTATAACCTCTATTTTTATCTATAGAGAGAGGACACTTCGTCCCGTTATATTACTAGTTAATAGTTATGCTACTAGATAGTATTACATGCAAATATCCCCTTCTTACAAGCTCTTCGAAAATTTGCCAAGTTAGTATGCGTATCAAACCTGCAACATTTCTTTCCCGTATTGCTTGGAAAATAAACACCTCACTAAGGCGTCAAAACACTCTTGTGAACATAAGAACTTTTCAATTTGGATGTAAAGGAGAAATATAATTATAGAGATAATTATAGAGAATCCTTCATCATGTGGTAATATGTGGCCTATTGAAGGGATAATTTTTTTTTTTTTTTTTGGTTATGAACACGAAGAGATTTAGTAGCAGTAATAGCAATGTTTCAATCGAGGCTTATGGATTGGATATTATGCATCTGTCATCTGTTAGGCTAACTTTACCTTTTCATTTTTCAATTTTTTTTAGTAATAAGCCTCTAATTATGTCCATTATCCTTCGATTAGCTGCCAATTAATTATTCAGCGGGTCCATTGGGAACTGATTTTTTTAAGTCACGCTTTTAAAGATATGTGTCTTTCATTAGTGGAAGATTAAAGAGACCCATTTAAATTAGTTCTGAATATTTCTTTTCTCTTTCTCTTGGCCAACTTTTTCATTGTTTATTCGCTAAATCTCTGAATGATTTTTCTTTTGGTGGGAAATGTACCTTAAAGTTCACTAGGCTACACTTTCTACGAAGTTTCAGATTTGCGACTTTCTCCTGCTGAAAATTTGGCACGTAAAATACTAATTTTCTTCATTCCTTATAACCACGGACAATATTTTATGAATAATTTATTAAATGTATTTCATGGAACAAAAGCTAAAAGAAATTACAGGTGCATTTCCTATATATTTATGGCCGGCATGCAAATTGTTTATAATCTTTTATGGATTGTTACGAGGTTATTTAAACACAAATAATCTATTTTTATATCAACTTTTGAGTTGTCACATTTTTATTGATAAACAATCTTTTTTTTATTAATTAATATTGACAATCTGAATCAATAAAAAAAATGACAATTTGAAGTTGATACAAAAGTTATATTAAAGTTGGTCCGTGCAATATTTTTTTCTCTAAACATATGTGTGTGTGTGTATGATCTTTTAAATACTTGAGGAGCAATGTCTATGAAAACTTTCTTAAGATGTTAGCTTGATTATTAGTTTCGTTCAACTTCATGACCTACATACATATATGTTATATATATGGATCTTAATGAATACATAGACAGCGTATAAAGAAGGCAGTATCTTGGGAATAAACGACTAACGTTAAGATGCGTGTGGAAATTGTTGTAAAAAGAAGAGATAAGCCACGGGGAAAAGTTGGCTGTGCTACACTTTGAGAAGGAGAACTTTGTGATTGAATTAGCTTTCCAAAAGCCTATGGCGACGGCGTGGATGCGGCCATCCCGGTGACCCAAGTCCAGCTAGTCTTAGTTGTGGGCTTTTCATGAATTGTCAAGTAAGGATGGAAAAGAAATAAGCTGATTTTTCCCTTTAATATATAACGTAGGAGACTATGCCTTTAGACTGCTTTATTATGTACAAATATGAATTTGAGGTGTAATACGACGGTCCAATCATGTGATCCTGTGTCCTAATTATAGTATTTTTTTTTACCGTAAACAGTGCAGTAGGTTCAGCGACAATTCATTGCGCTTTTGTTTGATATACCATCTTCAACTCAAAATTTCGACCTCAATTTTTATCTTTTTCCTTAAAAATCAATAAAAATTATAATTAGTTTTTTAAAAAGTTAATCACTTCAATTTAAAAATTTCATCCCTAACCAATGAATTAAAAAAAAAAAACCCCAAATTAAGGTTGGTAATTTGAATCACGACATGATAGATTGACACGAACATGACACGAAATTAGTGGGTTTAGATCTAAAACGGATTGACATAATTAACATGATTAATAAACAGGTCGGATTTGAATTTACTTCCTAACATGGATTAACACGATTAACCATATATATTATTTTTTATTTAATTATATATGATATAAAACAAGAGTTTTTATAATTAATAAAGTTCAAATAATATGAATTTTAAAGTTTTAAAGTAAAATTCATTTATTTTTCATTAAAAAAAATATATGTTGACTAATAAATATGTTAAAGTATTACAATCATATTAAATAAAGTCAGACTATGTTCATACTTAATTTAAATGGGTTAATTTAGGTTGATACGATTAACACGATTAATAAATTAATTGAGTTTGGGTTTAAGATTTTGACACGAATATTAAATTGATTGGGTTTGTGTTTAGTGTAATAATATCAATTGAGGAACATAATACTACATGATAACACGAATTATTAATCATTAAATAAACCTTAGAGAACAATATAGAATTTACAGTCTGCAGGATAATCGTTAACACAATACTTATTTACGCTACAAATAACAAAGTTAAACGCGTTTCAAATGTTCTTTGAGCTGTTTTATCAGAATACTACAAAAATATATATATTTTTTTTCAAAGCTAGTTGATTGAAATACAACAATAAATTTGAAGCTAGCTAATTGGAGGTCTCAAGTGATCAAACTTGAATATCTTTTGCTCCATCATGTCTCGAACTCATTAGCATCTGCATGATATAAGTATATCTTTGCAAGAAAAACAATAGTAGGTAATTAATAAGTAAAAGATCATGATTCCATGATACGACAGGTCTGGACCAAGATTAGAGTAGTGTGGTTTGATAAACTCAAGCTTGATCTACATACATGCATATGAACCGAAAAAGTCGTTTGAAGAAGTGTGGCCGACATTTCACAATACAAAAAAAACAGTACTTCAATTGCTGTGCATTAAGATTGGGACCAAAGCTTAACTATTATTCCCTTGACAAAATATCATGACATCTAAACTAGAAAGAAAATTACGACTCATGAAAATCAATTATTGACGTTTCGACTCATGGAAGGCGCACCAGATCATGATCAGCATGCGCATTTCAATGGTGGGGACCTGTGTGCGCAGCATCAATCATGAATATATATCAGAAAAGCTGTTTGTATTTCTTCAATTATTACGAGTAAAAGGTGAGAAGTTGGCCATGTATAGTATACATTTTTTGACACAATATAGAAAATAATAATTTTATTTATGGTGGTTTATAAACTCTGAGTTCTTATGACGAAGAATGTCAGAAACTGAGACCCATTCAGGAAAAAAAGAAAAAGAAAAATGATTAATTGAACTGAGAGAGACTTTTGCATGTGATTAACTATAGGCGTGGGACGCTTTATAAGCTGTCCGTACACTTAGGGTTTTGCCTTGACCTGCAAACATGTTACTAACTTTCGTGCCTGGTTTCTTGCTGCGATACAACCGGGCGGTCCCCGCCCACATGCAAGTATAGATTCATGTATCTTTGAATGGATATCGAGGAGACAAAGTAAACGACAAACAAATGGGAAAACAAGGACAAGAATGAAACGACAAAAAATTGCAAAGGAACATTAAATTCAGTAAACGACAGTAACTTAATAACGATATCAAAGTATAAAACGGCAAAGCGTCTATACGACATTAACTATCCAAAACGACAAACATACAGAGAAACGCCAAATAGGTGAATCGATGACGAACTTATGTCGACCGATACTTAGATATTACAAAAAACAAAAGCGACAGTCATTATGATAGAACACACAAGATTCTATTAAAAATGCATAGTGCTTTGAAAATAACCTTAATAGAAAGCTATATATTGGTAAAATAACATTTTAAAATTCTAATTAACAAAATAATTTCACAATGATTATGAATGATCATTCTTAAACGATGCGATCAATTGGATTGCTCAATGTAAAAATCTAAACATGGTCGGCTTACTAATTTGGAACTCTATAAAATAGCCATGTAATTGGGATGCCTCCTTGCAAAAGGAATCCCGATGTTCACATTGTGTGATTGTTTATCAAACATATAGGTCTCTGTAAAGTCGTAAGACTGCAAATAAAAACTGATGTCCGTTTAGTGTAAAATAGTCAAGGAAGTTGGTAATCCAATGACAAAGAAACTAACGACAAAAGCCCTGGTGAATGACTACGGGAGCTATAATGACTTTTGGAAGCTGTGCAAATATCTGAAAAAACAAAAAATAAATTTATTTGATGAGTGGTTTTTGCTTGAAATCAATAAAAACGACCATGAACACCCTTACAAACAACAATATATTGAGATAAATTAATGGAAATACGGCAAGAAATAGAGACACAATGAGTTATCTGAAAGGACCTAAAATTGATGAAGGAGGTAAAGCTAAAACAGCAAAAACTTAGTAGAAGAGAAAAATATGAAAAATGTTTGGTAGTGGTAAAATGACAATAATACGAAACGACGACGAATTAGAATACGCTATCAATCCATTAAGACGACACGATTTTGAAACGACCATAAATGGAAAAAAAAAAAAGAAAGGTCAAATATTCTAGCGAACATAAGAACAAATGTTAAAACGACAAAAAGTTAAAACAACGGACAATATAAAAACAGCGAAAAAATTATAAAAACAACCATTTCAACGCACAACAGCAGCTGAAAAACAGCAGGAACGATGCAACAACACCAAAAATAAAACGAAAATGACTACCAAAAAGTGTTTAAAGAAAAAAAAAAAACTAAAACGATGTCGAAAAAAAGGCGCAACCAAAAAGGATAAAAGGCATAACTGACAGCGACAAAAAGAGGAACAACGATAGTAAATTAAAATCAATAATCGCCTCAGAAAACTCAAAAAAATGTGGGAAAAACAAACAGCACAAATGCAAAAATGACAATGAAGCAGAGATCAACACAATATAAAAAAAAATTTTCAAAAAATCAAACGACAAGAACGCGATGGAATATTTGAACAAAATATCTAACCAAGGAGTAAATTAAGGGTGAACACAGTACCCGAAAACCCAAATAACCTACCTAACCTACCTAGGAAAAACTCGACGAGTCGGGTCCACGTCAGACTCGAAAAAAAGTCAAGTTAACCCACCCAACCGAAGTTAAATTAGGTAGGTTCAGGTTGGGATTTTAAAACCTGACCAAAACCTAACCCACCCAACCCTTATTATTTGCTAAGCTGACTACCATTTCTGCCTCCCCCTCCCCCTCAAGCCCGAGTTTGTGCTGCCTTGTCTTTACTCAGCCCTAGCTACTGCCTGCCTCCAGCCTCCCCCGATCCTCCCTTCTGTCGACCGTCAACTGTCGCCCCTTAACCAATCCACTTTTGCCTCCCCAAGCCTGGGTTCGTCTTGTGTCTTGTCCTTGCCCAATCCTAGCCATCACCTGCCACCAGGCTCCCCTGATCTTCTCTTCCGTCGATTGTTGGCTGTCACCTCTAGATCAATCCAGGCGTCTAACATCTTAGTCAACCTTAGCAGCCGATAAGACCTCTGTCTCTTTGGCTTAGTGGCTTTGCTTCATTTTTCTTCTTTTTCTAGTGGAATTTTAGAATTTGGAATGAAATCAATCTTGGCTTTTTTTTCTTCTTTTTCCATGATGCTCAAGTCAGGGAGAGCCAGAAAGGTGAGGTATGTGTTTTGCCTAATTCCTCTTTCAAAATTTGGCTTTCTATAACCAAAACCCTCCATTTTGAATTCTAGCAATGGAGAAACAATAAAAGCTCATCGCCTCATCCCATCATCCACAACAAGAGCTCAGTAAGGTGAGGGTCTTCTTCAAGCTTCAATTTCGAATTTTTTTTTTTGTTTCTTTGGATTCACATTATGATATCATCCTATTCGAATGACAAATAGATACAAATAGTCAATAACAATACAAATTATATATATGCAAAACTTACAGTTTATTTTGGTAAAGATTTAATAATTTGAACATAAAATCTTATTGATAATGTATTTTTTTTATCTTTCTTTTAGCTAACTTTCGCACCATCCCCTTCTCTCTCTGTCTTGAGATTGTGTTGGTCATCGTTGTCGGCTGCGCAACAAATAAGATGAAACTCTAAAGAGGTTTGTGCGTTATTGTCTATTGTCTGTGTCTCTCTGTGGTTTTCATGTTGTTTGAAGTTGTGCCTTTGTCTGGCTTAAAATTTTGCCCCTGGCTATATGGACCTCTGTTGCAATCCCAATTGATAAAATATCCGTGCATGATTTAAAATGTTTTTTTTTCCCTTAAATTGAGTCCAAATCCTTAACCCAGAGTTCTTCACAGACAATCCCAAGCTTTGAGTATTAGAAGAAATTTGTCGATTTTCGCCTCTAAGCTGAATATCTATAATCAATGTTGAGTGAGTGATTGGGAATAAATATTGAATCATGGAATACAGTTTATGTAACCATATCAATTGATTTGTAATTATTGCAATACCACTTTAAGTGGTACTTGTGTGATACGAGGTTGTGAACAGTCTTTCTACTCAATTTTATTTGTGAATGAGTATGATGGTGCACGAATGGAAGAAAGTGCCATTTTTTATGTAATTTGAAACTATTGTTGCTATAGGATTCTGAAAACATCAAAGGGGATATTGATCATTTGTGATGATGTATTGGTGATTGCAAGCTTGAATAGAGAGAGATGCTAGATCAAAGTTAAATAAAAAAAAAGGTTAACATTGTTGCTATGCTATGGACAGAATTAGTGGTATTGAATGTGTAAACTTTTGGGTTTGTACTGGATGCATCAAATGCTTATTGGATTGCGGGTTCAGGTTTGACATTAGACCATGGTCATTTATATGTCCAGTTGAAAGACTATTATTGTGTATTATGTTACACTTTTTTATTTTCATTTGTGATGATATTAGGAGATATTGTATATTATTGATTAAAGAGTGTATTTTCAAACCTCATAAATTATTGTCTTATGTTATCTATATGTTGCATTCTAGATTTATTAATTGATAACCTATTCTATTTTACTCTTAAGTAATGGATATTGTATTATAAGTGTAAGGGACAATTGAGTTAACATGTTTAAAGTTAGAGATTATTCTTGTAAAGCATGTTTAATTATTTATGGTTGATATTTCATAATATTCATTAAAAGCATGTTTTAATTAATTCTTATTGTCTTTATATGATTCATTTATTTGAACATTTGAACTTGTATTTTAATTTATAATTAAATTTTTAAATCATATTTTATTATTTTATTTTAATAAATTACCGAACCCAACAAACTGGAAAAACTCGTGGAATCCACCCGACAAACACCCCGAGAGTAAATACACCTCGACTTCCATGATAGTAGAATTGGGCCAGCATTTGTCCCAATAGACCGATCCATTGGGCTCTGAAGGCCCAGTTGCGGACCTAGGCCAGGCCTCCATATTCACTCCACACGTGAGAACCTTGAACACTTGTACAACGCCTGCTTCGTCTCCAAATTAGGGTTTTAGCGAAACACAGAGGTATATATAACAACTGCAAGCACCCCTGGTGCGAAGTTTCAACCTTCTCCATCTCCGTTGTCTTCTTTCAACGACTGAATTTCCCAAATCCATTCTCAATGGGTACAAATGAATCAACTAGATCTCTTTCCTTTTCAATTTCCTCTTTAATCCTATAACATTTCGTTTTTTATTTTTTCCATTTTTTGTTGATTTGGGGGTTTTTTTTTTTTTTTTTGAAATGGAAAAGCGAGGATTAAGGTTCACGAGCTCAGGAACAAGAGCAAGGCCGAGTTGCAGAACCAGTTGAAGGATCTGAAGGCCGAGCTCGCTCTCCTCCGCGTCGCGAAGGTCACCGGCGGCGCACCGAACAAGCTCTCCAAGATGTATAAATTTTCTCGCTTCTGTCAATGTGTGTTTTGTGTTTGTTTTTAAATGTGAATGCCTTGAAGGTGTTTGACGATATGTCTGAATGGCGGATGATTGCAGAAAGGTGGTGAGGCTTTCGATAGCGCAGGTCTTGACGGTGATTTCGCAGAAGCAGAAGGCGGCTCTGAGGGAAGCCTACAAGAAAAAGAAGTATTTGCCTCTCGATCTGCGTCCCAAGAAGACCAGGGCCATCAGGAGGCGTCTCACCAAGCACCAGGTACTCTTTTTTTTTTTTTTCCCAACTTTTATTCATTTTGATAGACCTTGAAATTTAGCTTGTTGGGTGTTGTTCTTTATTTGTTAATTGTATATATATAAATTGTATAAATCAGAATGTAAGTGAATTATTCAACTGTCTTGGCTCTGAGTGGAATTTAGTTCTAATATGATTTGTGAAGTTTTTTTTTTTAGTTCTGATGTGGTTTATGAAGTTGACACATCAATGATTGGAATTAAGGGATGTGATTACTAGAGTTTTTTTTATTCTTCTTTGTTTAGTTAGATATGACAATTGGTTTCCTTTCAAGTTAGACGCTATACTAGACTTAGCCACCAGAATTGGTTCTTATTCTTTTGGTTTCAAAGGTACTTGAACTGTGCTGGTTTGTTGCAAGTTTTGGGCTTGTATACCAATACTTCCATTGTAGTATTGAATGTAAAGGTTTGATGATTCTGTTTAGCTTTATCTTAACTTTCACAAAAAAGTTATGATCTTGTGTTGATAGGTCTTTTGAAAAAAAAAAACATTCCGGTTCATCTTTTGCAATCAACTGAACGTTTTCTTGTTTTGCGCAGGAATCCTTGAAGACAGAAAGAGAGAAGAAGAGAGAGATATACTTTCCTAAGAGGAAGTATGCAATTAAGGTGTAATGTCGGATCTACTAGGAAGGAGATTTTGAGCTTTACTTGTTATTATCCATTACTAGAGGATACACTTAACAGTTTCTTTTTGCTGCATTTTTTATTTAATCATTGAGACATAATTCTGGTTGAGTTTTTGTTTATTTCCGTTGTTCAGTAATATGCCATTTTTACTCCAATATTCGTACAAGTTATGACAAATTCTGCCAGCTTTTCAATTTGCGTTGGTATGGAGTTTCTTTTGTTCTTGACGAAGTGTGTCCTTGTGCGTTGGAGATGAAGTACTCCTGTGTATTGCATCATTGCAATATTGCAACATCTGATAGAATTATGTTCGTAAAATGGAGATGTAATAGTTGTCACAATTACTATTCATGTTATTTTGAATGGATTCATTTTACCGTTTCTTGAAGGGAACATAAAATATTGCGCTATTATGATATTTTAAAGAAATGAATACTAATTTCCAGAGCCAGAGAAAGTTCTTAGAATTAGTAAAGAGTGTGATTGGTAGGAGAGAAAATAAAAAAGAAGGAATAAATTAGGGGGGGATATCAAATCTTTTAAAATATCTTAATTTGGATATCTTTATAAGTTTGAGGGATTGTTAGAGGAATTATATATTAAACATTATTAGAAAAAATGATCTCTTTTTTTTCATTTCTCACATTTAAATGATCTATCATTTCCTCCTTCATCTTTTCTCTAATTCCTGCTAAGCATATCCTAAAAGATATAATGCACAAAACAGAAAATAAAGGTAGCGTTTGGTATTATTTTTGAAATCTGTTGAGATTTTAAAAATGCTAAATTTGAGATCGTTTTGAAAACTGGTATGAAATCGTTTCTGAAACTGTGTTTGGTTTTATTTTTGGAGCGTATGTTTTAAAAAATACAAAAATGAAACTGTGTTTGGTTATATTTTTGAAAACCAATCATTTCATAAGTATTTTATTAAAACATATTTATGTTTAATTTTAAAAAAATTATTATGAATATCAAAAATTAAAAATTCATAAAATTTTAATTGAAAAATTAATTGAAAATTAAAAATTATAATATTTGAATATTTACTATATCAATTAAATCATAATTAACCATTATATTTAGTTAAAAGTACATTACAAAGTAGTTCTTAATAATAGAAGTAACATATAACTAAAAAATTACCATTTTTATCTATCATAATAATTAAGATACATAGTATTCCCATATTACTTATGCTATTTGGTTCCTGAATTGACTTATATGTTATCGGTCTCCATTAGTAGAACGAACATCAGAAGACAATTCAGATTCATAGTAATTTGTACGTTGTCGCTTTCCTCTTTGCCTTTCAATATCTTCGGCCCAGCAATCTGCCAAACCTTGTGCCTTATTAGTACAGAACAATGACCACTGATCATTGCTTTGTACACATTCCATAAACAAATCAAGCACCCAAAGAGCATAATACAGATCACGAGCATAATGCTCTTCCTACAATAACAAATGGATTTAGGATTACATGAACTTTATATCAGTTCTGATATAATATCAATACAAATGTGAAACTAAAGATAACTAAAGATGCTAATATTTAGGCACAGGGTAGGTATTGTGCAACTTCCAAATTGACAACAGATTCATTCAACGGCTACAAATATAAATTCAGATCATACTTTTCCATGGTATTTTCGTAGATCAAGAAATTCAAATACATCAGCATGCCATGGCTGTAAGTACACAGCAAAAGCACCTATAAGTAGCAAACATTATGTTAAGGTGAATCAGGACAAGCAACACTTGACACTTCAAACAAAAATGCATACTACAGAAAGATGAGGGGAATATATACATTTCCTCTTACCAACCCCTTGATCAACATAACGAGCAGTGTCATTGAAAACACATAGCTTTGGAACAATGCCATTAGATGTCCCATTGGTTCCACGAATATAACTCCCACTTGAGCAAATGTTGTAAACTGGGACACCAATTCCTCCAGCTGATTTGCTGATAACAGCACAGTCCTTCAAGGTGCATATATGCCCTTAATGCTATCGTCTTTCATGCATAACAGGAAGCGGCTACTTAACTGCCACAACAAACAAGCAAGAACCATCTGAATTGTGCATCATCATCATATATCAAAAGAAAAATATTCAATTAGAATATCTATAGATACAACAAACATACCTGAGGTTTTGGCGTTCCCGAATTGAAAAGGGTCGGGGAGGCATGAGTGAACCACCGTTGAGACATCATGTGATATGTCTTGATAGCAGACTCAATATCCTTCTTGTGAATTCCGACAGCACCCTCATCAACATGTGTTGAGGCCTTTCAACAACCCTCCCTTGTAACTTCAAGAGATATGACCTCTCAAGGGTCTTGAAGCCAAGGTAATCATAGTCAAAGTCCCGGTCATAAATTATCTCACTATCCAGTCGAGCCGCATTCTAGTAAAAGAAACAAGAAAATCAGAATAAAATAATTACAAATGCAAGACTAGCCAACACAATATGCAAAAATAACAAAAATAAATGAAGGAAAATGAAAGTACATTCATGATAATTTCATAGACATCATCTGCTATTAAGGGAGCCTTCAGCCCTGTCTCTCACTAACATGGTGGTACATGTTTTGATCCTACATTAATCATCCACGCAATAAAAAATAAATGTCGGATGAGAAGTAAGAATTGCTTAAGCATGTTTGTATAAAAGAGAAAACAAGCATAAATCTAAATGAGGCTTACATCTATGAAAATGATTTCTTCGTGTTCTTGTGTAGATTCGAGACAATAATCCTTGTAGCCAACTACATCAAATTCAAACAAATTGAAATTCAACTTAACCAATTCATCTTGTTTTCCTCAAATAATGCAAGGTTTAAGAAAACAATTAAATTAATTCAAGCATAACAAAGTGACCCATTTTATCATATGAACAAACAAACAATATACTACAAAAAATAACAGTAATCCCATAGAGTAAAAAGTAGTAATAATAATAACAAGATAACCAAAAACCAAACGAAATGCACATTTTACCAAAATTCAAACAACTGCATCAAATTCAAACGAACAGTAATTCAACTCAGCAATTCATCTAGTGTTCTTCAAATAATGCAACACTTAAGAAAACAATCAAATCAATTTAGGCATTACAAAGTGACCCATTTCACTATCTGAACATACAAATAACACGGCACAAAAAATCAAAGTAATTCAATAGCGTGAAACAAACGAACACCAAAAACCGATTGAAATCGACAATTTCAAACTAAAACAAATATTAACATTAAAACCCAAATAATCTATGTATATATAATGCAAAAATTCAATCATCATAACAGAGGCCAACTAAACTTTTCGATCTAACAAACAAAACCCATGAAAGACTAAGAAAAAATGAGGTCCGAAGAAAAATCCAGAAAAAAACAGAGACCAAAATTCATATTCATTTAAGCAATATAAACTCAAGCAAACATAAACCATTTATAACAAAATGTCAGATGAAATCAAGGATCACCAATCCAAAAAACAACACAAAGAATCACCAGTATCTTGTCTGAGATGAGGAGCTTACCTCTCATGAAGAAGATTACCAAAACAAGAGAGTTTTCAGTTGATGGCAACCGTGATAGAGGAGAACAATAACGGCGCAAGCACCACCGAATGAGAGTTGACAGAGCTCGGCCGAGGTTGATGAAGGCAATAGAGACGGAGCAGAGTCCAGCCCATGGGAGGAGATACTGCTTCGGCAGATGATGATAAACGAGAAAGAGAGAGAGGCTGGTGGAGTCGACACTGTGGAGGTGAGACATAGAGAGTGTGGTGGCGGGTGTGTGTGTATGGGGTCTGAAGAAAAAAAGGTGAAAACAATTCTAAATTGTTTTCAAAGTTAAGCCAAAAAAATTGAGATTTAACTCGGCATTTTCAAGTTTGATTTTCAAAAATAGTGATAACCAAACGAGGTTTCAAACAGGTCTGGAAAACGATTGTCTTGAGAATCGTGAAAACGGTTTTAAAACCAAAAACAAACACAGTCAAAAGGTTCAAATACTTCCAAATTCTTTTCTAAAACATCCCAAGTTCTATTCTAAAACATTTACTGTTGAAGGGCAAAGAAAGAAAGTTGATGACGTTATCTTCCACATAAGCAGAATAATTTGTACGTTGCTGAGGAAGTCTCAACTCTGATATCTCGAGCTATGGTTGATGGTTACAGGTAATACGGAACAGTTATTCCTCAACAATTATTCAGAACTTGTTTTGCTGATGCTTACTGTTAAAGGTACAAATACTTTTAAATGTCTTTCTAAAGCACCCTCATTGTCGAACATTAGCAGATATAGCTCATTTTCTACTAAAACCAAAAACAAAAACAGTGCTTTTCATGCTTCACTAAGTATCACAAGACAATAGCTCATTTTAAAAAAAAAAAACTTTGAAAAAAAAAGAATGAGGTTAGCCGACCACAGTGGGAGTTTCAACTCTGATATCTTGAGCTGTAGTTAATGGTTACTAAGTAATACCGAATTATTGTTCTTTTTTCTAATTCCTACACAATTATTCAGGGGACGTTTGGTAAACACATTGTGTTTTAATTACGTTTGAATAAAATTCTTTTTTGAGTGTTGTATTTAGTTGAAAAGTATTTATTTTGTATTTAAATAAAATGTGTGTTTGAATGAAAAGTATTTTGAGTTGAAAAATTAATGTAATCGATAATAGTAGAGATAAATACTTAGAGTTGAAAAGTTGATGTAATTGTTTTAAAAAACTTTTAAATAGTAATTGTTTTCATAACACTGTTGAAAATTATTGTATTTGAATATAAAATTTTATATTTGATGTAAAATTAATTTTCGTAATACTAAAAAAACATTTGCCAAACATTACCTCACAACTTGTGATGGTGATGTTTACTGAGAAAGGTATAAATTCTTCCAAATGTCTTTCTTAAGCACCCTCATTGTCGAACATTAGCAGAAAATAGCTCATTTTCTACTAAAAACAAAAACAAGAAGAGTGCTTTTCGTGCTTCACTGAGTATTACAGGACAATAGCTCATTTAAAAATATTTATATATATTGAAAGAAAAAAATGAAATTGGCCGACCACAGTGGGAGTCGAACCCACGACCTTTTGATCCGAAGTCAAACGCGCTAATCCACTGCGCTATGCGGTCTTGTGATACTTGTTGTTGCTCAAACTAAAATTTTTATATAAAGAAATTCAGGTGCATAAAATCGCCCCATTCTTCCGTTTTCCCTTTAATATAAAAAAAAAAAAAAAAAATTTGCTCATTTATGATCCGTTCCGTATATGCATTATATTCACACTATATTTGAATGTAATGTATTAAATACAATTTATATTTAGAGAAAAAGTATTAGTATTGCATTTGAATGTAATGTGTGTTTGGGTGAAAAGTATATGAATTGTATTTTAATAATAAATATGTGATGTGATAGATAAAAGTAGAGAGAAAGAGAATATATGATGTAATTAATAAAAGTAATAAAAAAATGAAATAATGAATAGTAATTGTATTGGATTTAAAATGTGATGTGATTGGTATTTGAATGAAATGCTTTTATATTTAGAGGAAAATTACATTGCATTTAAATACAATATAATTTGAATGCGTATACCAAACGAAGCATTAGTTTCTAATTTCTTTTACAAAATTACAATTTATTTCTCAATCTTTTTTTTTTTAATACTAAAAACTCTCTACGTTTCCAATTTTTTTTACAAAATTGCAATCTATTTCTTAATCTTTTTTTTAAACTAAAAACTCTCTAAGCTCTTTTATTCCTTGTTAATAAGAATTTGATCATCGGATTAATTTTTTATGCTTCAGATTTAAAGTGTACATCAAATAATAATAAGACTGAGTGTAAAACTTCTTACTAATAGAGGTTAAAAAAAAAAAAAAAAAAAAACTCAAAAGCCACGGTAAACCAATATCAAAAACATTTTGTTCCTTTTTTTTTTTTTAATATATTACCTGTTTAATTTCTAATTTTTATTTTTATTTTTTAATAAAATTATAATTTATTTCTCTTTTTTTTTTTTTTTTTAATTTTAGTTAAAACCTCTCTAAACTCTTTAAAAATGGCATAATATATCTTTACTAACGTATGTTTGAAAAACTCAAAGGCCTTCTTTCCATAGTCATGGCCACAACAACCTTGTTACTCTCCCAGGCTGCATCCACCGATTTATGCTGTCGAGAATCATTCAGGACATTCTGAGTCTCCGCCCAGTGTCAAATCCAATGCAAACTAAGCCGTGAGAAGGACCTTCGAGACTCCACTAGATCTCCCTTGCTTAGATTGTTCAATAGTTTTCCTCCCATACATCAATAGCACTGGAGTCTTCTTTTTCCTGCCAATGCCCGCTGCCCGCAAATTCACCTTGTCCTCATGGTGAAACTCAGGAAATTGGAGTCTAAATCTAAATCTAAATCTAAATCAAATCAAACTAGGTTCTCGTCGCCAAAATGAGGTCCCCATCAAATGGACCTCTACTTGGCGACGAGAATCTGCTTGCGAAGAGTGTAGAGTCGACCTAAATCAATGTATTACTCTCTTGACCTTGCTGTTTAAATTTTTCCATCGCTATACTAACTTTATTAGTTTTATCCCCTTAGTTGTTTTCTGTTGTCCTCCGTTAGGTTTCGTGGTTCACTTCGAGTGAAGCTATTCCTTCGGTCAACTAATGATAATAATTTCTTAAAATCAACAAAACCAGATTTTCCATTGCTTTTTCTAGCTTGATACAGATTTTTCTATCAAATGAGATTCTATTGCTCTTAGATCTCATTTTTCTGGTAAGAATTTTTTTTCCCATGTCCTTTATTTGATATACTACTTGGATGGTCATGAAAGTAAGTTTAAAAGGTAAGTTTAAGGAAGAAAAGTTGCACTTGTTGTTATGAAAAGAGACACGAACTTTATACTTGCATCCTCCCAAGGATGGTAAAACTACCTTAAAAGCCAAGATACAGAAAGATCTAGACATATAGAATAAAAAATCATACGAGAGTTTTGCTTTTCTTTTTTTTTTTTTTAGTTCCTTGTGAAACGGAAATAATGGTGCTCAATAATAGTCTTTTTTTATTTATTTATTTGATTCTTAGCGAGTGCATCTGCAAATGGGGAGGGCCAATTATTGGGTACATGCCGGAGCTGGATCCGATTACTCCTAGACATCAGATCAGCCTTAACGTTTGGCCGCCAAGGCGACAGGTTTCTTACAAAGAGAGAGCAATCCTCCTAAAGGTTTCCGAAACTGATAGAGCTGAAACCAAGAGAGAAATATTTCTGCCTTCTTCCGAAATAGAGAGACCAACAAAACTCGCAAAGGTTTCCGAATCAGCAAAATATGTACGCCTTCTTCCAGTGAAGGTTTCGAACCAAAGCAAGAGGTTCTTGCACGTGTTATAGAATTTCATAAAACAACTACATTTGGCGCGCTTTTGGTACACCGTATTAGCACTGTTTTACCTTGGACCTAACTTTGAGTTGCTGAATTGATAGGAACCAAAAACACAAACTCAGATTTGCACACAAATCACACAGAGAAAGAATTGAATCTGTAGCTTTATTGAATCTGTAGTTTATTGATTTTTTAAGAATTTTTTATGGATCGTGAATCTGAGATATTTTTATGCATTTGTGAATGTGTAATTATGCTTTTTGAATTGCTTTGAGGATCTGATTCTTTATTTTTGGGAACTTATAATATATGTAGTTAGTATGCTTTATGTTTTTTATTGGCATGAAATTGTAATCTGACTTAATTTGGTTTCTTAATTTAGGTTTAAAGAAACATGGAATAGGCTAGTTGCTGCGGTCGTTTTGCTTCCTTCACGACTTCCTTCTTATTTTAAATGGTTTATATAGTTTTGGATGACTTGGGAATCTTTTATGATCTCTAGGATTTGAATTTCGTTACGACAGCATTTAGTATTATTTTTAAAATATTTTTTGTTTTCAAAAAAAATAAAAAATGAGAGTATTTTGAAAATTATATTGAGACTATTTTTAAAACTGTGGTTGGTTATATATTCGGAGTATATATTCTGATAAACATAAAAATAAAATTTTGTTTGATTATATTTTTGAAAACCCATTTCATTTATGAGTATTTTATAAAAATATATTTATGTTTAATTATAAAAAATAAAAAATAAATTATTAGTCATAATTAAAAAAAAATCCCCTTTTAGTGGTGGGTTTTTGCAATGAGGAATAAGATTGGAAGACATTAATGATTTAAACCTTAGGTGACGGCAATGGCGAGATTTGGATCGCAAGTTGGTGGTCATCGTTATGAGGGAGCCATCGTCATCATCGCCAATCCGTGGTCGTCGTCCTATACCAGAGATGGAGACCATTATTAGATATGATCGTTGTCATTGTCACTATACAAGCACAAAGAGAGAGAGAGAAAGAGAGTAGAGAGAAGGAAAACATGGAAATAAAAAAGTGAAAACAACTTTTTACGTTTTTAAAAAACAAAAAAAAAACATTATTCAAAATGGTGTATTTAAAATGGTTTTGAAAATATTAAATGAACAAATACTATTTTGAGACCGTTTTCATTTTTTATGTTTTTAAAAATAAAAAATCATTCTTAAAAATAAAACAAACGTATCCGTAGTGTTTTACTTGTGGCTTCTATATTTGTCTCGGTGATGTTTATATTCTACATTTTTTCAACTTTTTTTTTTCTGGCTCAAGCTATAGTTTGGAATTAATAGAATATTTGCTTAAGTTAGTAATAAAAAGCTTTTTAAAAAAGTTTATTATTTTTGCTCATCAATTTTACTTTCCTCATTGCAACCGCCTGCCACCGATTTTAAATTCTGGTTAACAAGAGGCATCTAACTAAATCCGTATAAAAAGGATCAGATGTGGTGGTGATTTACAATACATTACGTTCTAACGTGTATGATCCAAATATTTGTGAATGAAATATCCAAATAAAGTGTGACATTGAATTAGAAAATCAGTTTCAAGGAAATTAAAAAAAAACAAAACAAAAATCTTTGAGGGTGGTATAAAAATGCTGCTGTTCTTTTATACTTGAAAAGGAAATATAATATAAACAATAGACGACGTTTCAAGAAAATTTAAAAAAAAAAAAAAAACAAAAATCTTTGAGGGTGGTATAAAAATGCTGCCGTTCTTTTATATTTGAAAAGGAAATATAATATAAACAATAGGCGACATTTCTGACTAGTCAAGTAATGACGTAGTTCTAGCAGAAAAAAAAAAAAAAGAAAAAGTGATGAAGTAGTCTCACATTTGGCTTTTTGTAGAAAATATTTCGTGTTTAGTGATTGCTGATATTGAAATTATCACTTTCCAATAACGTCATGGTTAACGAAATGTGGAAAGCCACGACGTCCGCCATTGTTTGCAAAGTAGAGGCTTCTATCATTCGATTCTAAGAAAATAAGATAAGCAAAATTAAAAATTAAATAACATCATGGCTTCAGACTTCTGTGTATATATATATATATACATGTCCCTATGTGCGCAAGCCAT
Organism: Antiaris toxicaria; assembly: GCA_035233585.1. Lineage (NCBI taxonomy): Eukaryota > Viridiplantae > Streptophyta > Magnoliopsida > Rosales > Moraceae > Antiaris > Antiaris toxicaria. The sequence goes on along the minus strand of CP141153.1, from coordinate 9,801,476 downwards.
GACACACACATTAACTTCGTACTGGTTTCGTGCATGTTATTATGTCGTGACCTAAATTACCAATCATACTATTACATATCATCAATCATAACCACGGTCTACAACTTATATAATAAGCAAGTCACTTGTAATCTACAAATCCTACTAAAAAAGTATACAAAGAACATTAATAATTAAATCCAACAAAACACTAAAAAGTGTATGATTGAATGAATTCTATCCATTTTACTTAAACTTCATTAATTTCATTAATTTTTTCTCTCGTGTACTCATCTTTTCTATTGAATTAAAAGTTAAAAAAAAAAAATGAAAGCATGCATTATAAGTAGTAAGAATAATTATAAATGAGTAAAAAGAAATTAAAAATAAGTAAACATAGCAAGAAAACCAAAATGTAAATAGTAGTAAACAAATGAATTAGATTCAACCATCAATAAACGAAAATTGTTGTAGATCAAGCAAATCAATTTCCCAAGAAAAACACCATGAATAAGTAATGGACTATACTAAACACAGCCGGCAACTTTCTAATTGGACAAATTCAAACCCAATGAAGGGAAACAATGCCTTCTTCCTCCCTTCCTTCCTTCCTTGCTTTCATATAGTCTCAAATTGTAAATATGATGAAGTATACAACCATAACAATGCCGCAGTTCACAAATCCTAACAAATGTTAGTATGTTTTCACCTTAGCATTAAAAAGACAACAATATAATCTGACTTAATTTGGTTTCTTAATTCAGGTTTAAAGAGACATGAAATAGCTAGTTGCTGCTGTCGTTTTGCTTCCTTCACGATTTCTTTCTTATTTTAAATGGTTTATATAGTTTTGGATGACTAGGGAATCTTTTATGATCTCTAGAATTTGAATTTCGTTATGGTAGCATTTGGTATTATTTTTGAAATGTTTTCTGTTTTCAAAAAAATTGAAAATGAAAATGTTTTAAAAATTATATTGAGATTATTTCTGAAACTGTGTTAGGTTATATTTTTAGAGTGTATATTCTGAGAAACATAAAAATAAAACTTTGTTTGGTTATATTTTTGAAAACCTATTTTATAAATGAATATTTTATAAAAATATATTTAAGTTTAATTTAAAAAAATAAATAAATTATTAGTCATAATTAAAAAAAAAAAAAACCCTTTTAAGTGCTAGGTTTTGCAACGAGCGACAAGGTTGGAAGATATTAGTGGTTTGAACTCTAGGTGATGGCAATGGTGAGATTTAGGTCACAAGTCAATAGTCGTCATTATGAGGGAGCCATTGCCGTCATCGTCAATCCGTGATCGTCGCTCTACGCCAGAGATAGAGGCCATTGTTAGATATGGTCATTGTCACCATCACTATACAAGCACAAAGAGAGAGAGAGAGAGAAAGAGAGGAAAGGGAATGAGAAAATGGAAATAAAAACCATCACTATACAAGCACAAAGAGAGAGAGAGAAAGAGAGGAAAGGGAATGAGAAAATGGAAATAAAAAAATGAAAACAACTTTTTATGTTTTTAAAAAATCCAAAAAAATAATATAGTTCAAAACTATATTTTCAAAATGATTTTGAAAATATTGAATGAACAAACACTATTTTAATGCTATTTTTATTTTTTATGTTTTTAAAAATAGAAAATCATTCTCAAAAGCAAAACCAAATGCCCCTGTAGTGTTTTACTTGTGGTTTCTGTATTTTTCTTGGTGACGTTTATATTCTACATCTTGCAACTTTTTTTTTTTTTGGCTCAAGCTATAGTTTGGAATTAATAGAATATTTCCTTAAGTTAGTAATAGAAAGCTTTTAAAAAAATTTTATTATTTTTGATCATCGATTTTACTTTCCTCATTGCAGCCGCCTGCTATCGATTTTAAATTCTGGTTAACAAGAGGCATCTCACTAAAATTCATATAAAAGGGATCAGATGTGGTGGTGATTTACAATACATTAAGTTCTAACGTGTATGATCCAAATATTTGTGAATGAAATATCCAAATAAAGCGTGACATTGAATTAGAAAATCAGTTTCAAGGAAATTAAAAAAAAAACAATAAAAAACAAAAATCTTTGAGGGTGATATAAAAATGCTGCTGTTCTTTTATATTTGAAAAGGAAATATAATATAAACAATAGACGACATGTCTGACTAGTCAAGTAATGAAGTAGTTCTAGCAAAAAAAAAAGAAAAAGAAAAAGTGATGAAGTAGTCTCACATTTGGCTTTTTGAAGAGAATATTTCTTGTTTAATGATTGCTGATATTGAATTATCTCTTTCCAATAACGTCATGGTTAACGAAATGTGGAAGCCATGACGTCCACCATTGTTTGCAACGTAAATGCTTCTATCATTCCATGCTAAGAAAATAAGATAAGCAGCAAAATTAAAAATTAAATAACATCATGGCTTCAGACTTCTATATATATATATATATATCACTATGTGCGTGATCCATGACACACACACACACACACTAACAGCCAAAGTCAAATTATCATACATTTGAAGATCATGATTACTTTCTTGTTTCATATTTTCATGCATTTTTCTTAGGAATATTTCTTTCCAAAAAAAAAAGGGAGTGAGAAAGGGTAGGACAAAAAAAAAAAAATTTTTTAAAGATCGTTGGCGAAGAACACCAAAGTTCGAATTGTCTTGAATTGAATATTACCATCGTCTTTTTATGTTACTTCCAATTAATTAATAATTTTTTTAATACTTTGTTTTCAATAGCGGAAACTATAGTGGATATTGATTTATGCAATACATTGATTAAAAAAAAATTCAGCCTTTAATTTACATTTGTACAGTTAAAATTGCTTAATGCTCTGTTGTCCAAATAAAATAAAATTGCTCAATTCTCTAATAAAGAATTTTCTTTATCCCAGTAAGGCAGCGTTCTACACATACATGTATACAAATATGCATAAAGATTAGGAATATTTGAAAACTAATGAAATGGCCTTTGTATTGATTTGCGATAATTATATATAGTTTGAGAGAACACACTCATTATTTCAGTTCAATGTATTTGAATTTGAATATAATTAGCTAATCAAATCTCTAAGAATCAAGTTAAACGACAGGTAATATAAAGTACTTAAAAATTCTAACTTCGACAATGAAAATATTTGTCCTTATCAAAATGTGTGTGAAAATATTTTGACCATGGATTACGATCCGTTTATCTATGTATAGTGGCTTAGAAGAAATGATGGAAAAAGTTAATATCTTCTGAGTTCGAAGAACATTATTATAAACCATATATAATCACTCTTTATTAGCAAAACTGCTGTCAATATTATACCAACGGTCTCTCTGTTGGTAATCTGTTAAAAAAATATATATAGAAATTGAACATTTTTTAGTTATATGAGCTTCATTTATATACGTAAAATTGCAACTAAACCTTTTTTAGGGAGAAATTGTACCCATTAGAGATATTTTAATAGTCTTTCGTTTAAGATATATAACATCAATAGAGATATTTTAGAAGTACAATTTTCTACCTAACTACACTTGATTACTATTGATTCTTAATTAAATCTCACATGATTTGAATATGTTTAATTTTTGTTGGAATATCAACATAGGTGCCGTTTTGAAATCTTGAGATCAACAACATGCACGACTACAAAATTGTTAATTAACATCGATGCAAAACTATTGTTAAAAAAATATTTAACAACGGTTTTAGTACTGATGTTATATAAAGCAACATTAAAAATAAGTATTTTTAATAATGATTTTGATCTATGTCATATATTAAGATAAATCATTTTAAAAAAAAACTATCTGAATACGTACAAAACCTTTATTATGAAGTTAATAACCGATGTTAAAAACAATATAAGAAGTTGATCTAAAACCGATGTTAAAAATAGTTTAAGAAGTCAGTCGTTAATTGATATTGAAAATATTTAACTAATTCGTCCTTATTGATCATGTCAATTGTAGTTGCAATTGTAGTTATCGTTAATGATGCTTTTGTAGATAATTCTTATACAAAATACAACTTATATATGGAATCGAATAGTACCCTTACTAAAGTATTTATTAAAGCTAAGTTATACAAAGTACTATTGCATATCATCAATCATAACCACCGTCTACAGCTTATATAATAAGCAAGTCACTTGTAATCTACAAATCCTACTAAAAAAGTACACAAAGACGTTAATAATTAAATCCAACAAAACACTAGAAAGTGTATGATTGAATGAATTCTATCCATTTTACTTGAACTTCATTAGTTTCATTAATTTCTTCTCTCGTGCGCTCATCTTTTCTATTAAACTAAAAGTTAAAAAAAAAAAATGAAAGCATGCATTATAAGTAGTAAGAATAATTATAAATGAGTAAAAAGAAATTAAAAATAAGTAAACATAGCAAGAAAACCAAAATGTAAATAGTAGTAAACAAATGAATTAGATTCAACCGTCAATAAATGAAAATTGTTGGAGTTCAAGCAAATCAATTTCCCAAGAAAAACACCATGAATAAGTAATGGACCATACTAAACACAGGCCGGCATCTTTCTTATTGGACAAATTCAAACCCAATGAAGGGAAACAATGCCTTCTTCCTTCCTTCCTTCCTTTCATATAGTCTCAAATTGTAAATATGATGAAGTATATAACCATAACAATGCCGCAGTTCACAAATCCTAACAAATGTTAGTATGTTTTCACCTTAGCATTAAAACGACAACAATATAATCTGACTTAATTTGGTTTCTTAATTCAGGTTTAAAGAGACATGGAATGGGCTAGTTGCTGCTGTCGTTTTGCTTCCTTCACGATTTATTTCTTATTTTAATGGTTTATATAGTTTTGGATGATTTGGGAATCTTTTATGATCTCTAGAATTTGAATTTCATTATCGTAGCATTTGGTATTATTTTTGAAATGTTTTCTGTTTTTAAAAAAATTGAAAATGAGAATGTTTTAAAAACTATATTAAGATTATTTCTGAAATTATGTTAGGTTATATTTTTGAAGTGTATATTCTGAGAAACATAAAAATAGAACTTTGTTTGGTTATATTTTTGAAAACCTATTTTATAAATGAATATTTTATAAAAATATATTTATGTTTAATTTTTTTAAAAAAATAAAAAATAAATTATTAGTCATAATTAAAAAAAATAAAAACCCCTTTAAGTGTTAGGTTTTGCAATGAGGGACAAGGTTGGAAGACATTAGTGGTTTAAACCCTAAGGGTGAGTTTGGTTGGAAGGAATGAAATGGAATGGGAATGAGAATGGTAATGGTAATGGAAAGGAAAAGGAATATGATGGAAACAAAAACTGATTCTTTAGTTTGGTTGGAATTATGGAATCAACACCTGAATAAGGATTATGTAATTTGGTAGACTATAGAATGGAATGGAATTAACTACATTTTGACAAAAATGCCCTTGAGTATTTTTAATTATAAAATTCATTTTTTTAATAAATAAAAAAAATAAAAATTAATTCACTCAAATTGGGAACGAAACTGAATCCCTAAAGCAAACTCACAAATCAATTGGTTTTTCTTCTCCCAGATCCAACAATGGCTTCTGACGTCGTCTCCATTAATGACGCGTTGACGGACGATGATTTTCAGTCGGTGCTGACAAAAATGGAGAGCGAGCAGGATAAGGAGGTCTTTGAACTGGTCTGCAAGAGATGGCTCCACTTGCAGAGCACCGAGTGGAAGAAGCTCATCGTTTGTGCCGATCCCCACATGCTTTGCCGCATGGCCGCCAGGTTTTCTCTCCTCTAGGAACTCGATCTCTCGCATTCGCGCTCTCGCTCTTTCTACCCTGGCGTCACTGACTCCAATCTCTCCATCATCGTCGATGGCTTCCGCTACTTGAGAGTCCTCAATTTGCATAATTGTAGAGGTTGTAATTCCCAATTTCTCTATCTTTGACTTTTCCAATCAGTTTAAATGTCTTCTTTTGCAATGAAATTTTTATATATTTTCCGTGATTTGGAAAATTTTTTCTCAAATTGTATTTGTCAAATGCAGTACGAGTATATGGTGTATAATAGAAACAAAATTGGATTTGGCTGCTCAATTTCTGACCACAAAATTTAGGTTTCAGCATTTTTCTTTACTGTAATTTGCAATTATCTTGTTTTGGCTTTTATGTATAGGCCAGAGACATCTTTCAATATATACATGTCAGTGTGTGTGTGTGTCTGTCTATCTGTCTGGTTTAGTTTGATTTCAGCCATTCGTTGCCGAAATTTTCATATTCCTTTATGTTGGTATGGATGCCTTGGACATTGACAAATGGAAAATTAGTTGTTACAATATAGTCTTTAATTTCTCTATACCATTACAGAAGTATCATTTGACATTTTAAATGTTCTTTTCAATTCAATCCAGGAACTAGAGTTGCTGTCAGCTCAACATTGTTTGTGTTGGTTTTGGTTGGAAAGGCTGTGTTTGTTTTCCCGATTGTTAATATTAAAAACTGCTTCTAGAGAACAGAAAGCACAAAAATTGAGTTAAGAAAATAGGTATCAATTACAGGTATACAAGTACTTAGCTGTCCATATTTACCTGTTGTCCAATATTCACTGATATATATATGTTCTCTCGTTTAGTTCATAATATGGTGGGCAGGCCTAATGAGAAGTGCACTTACTATTACTTTATCTTACAACCAAGTAAGTTAGAGGATGTTTTCAAGTTTATACTGCTTTAAGTTTCTGGCGATCAAAAGCATATACACTAAATATGCTCCATGTATCAAGTTCAGTTTGTGGAATCTAGGAAGACATCGACAGAAGATAGCGTTTTGATGATCACTTCTACCATAATTGTTGTTTTGTTTAGCATTGTGGTATGTCTTCTGCCTTTGAAGTAAAAAAATACTTTGTGTAGTTATTGTTCTTTCAGTTTCAAAATTGGACTAAAAGATTTTATAAAATCTGTTCTTTTGGAAATATAGGTCTTTGGATCCATAACAAAGCCTCTACTTGAAGCTGTGTTGTTGCGGCATTCAAAGCCATCCAGTCCAAATGTGACTGACACGCCAAATCTGGAAGATCTACAATTATTGTTTATTGAAAACGGTGATTCAAGCGAGCAATGAAACAATCAACTAGCTCCAAGGAGAAGTAGTTTGGGCCTGCTGATACGTCATCCCACCACAACTGTCCACTACGTGTGGAGAAAATTTGATGACAGGTTCATGAGACCGGTATTTGGTAGATGAGGTTTTGCTCCCATTATTCCTGGTTCATCTAGTGTTGCAACAGATGAGACTTTTTGAAGCCAACAGAAAAAATACAAGTTGTAGTTTTTTGTAATTCACTATTTTTTTTTCCTCTAAACAAATAAAATGTAACGGGAAAGAGTGGTTCTTTTGTGGATTGGCTGTGCTGTTTTTTTCATAGCTTTTAAGCTATTCTCTTCCCTTATTTTTAAAAGAATAAAAGCAACATGTGTTAAATATTTTATAATAATTATTGTAATTTGTATGATGCAATATGAGACTTCTTGAATTTGAGAATTGCTATTTGAATAAAACTTGTTCGTAACATCTAGATCTAAAACTGTTCAATTGATCATAAGACCTAAAAACGTCATCTAGGTGGTCGTTTGAGCGTAATTCTGACTGAAAAATTTTGTTTACACATAAATCATGGGTTGTGACCCAAGATTAAGCAAAAACCTCTTCTAAACATACTAGGTAAATATAACATGCCCGCGCCTTGAGGAAAAACCTCTTCTGAACATACTGGGTAAATATAATATGTCTGCGCCTTTAGCAAAAACATTTTCTGAACATACTGGGTAAATAGAACATGCTCGCGCCTTAAGCAAAAATCTCTTCTGAACATACTGGGTAAATATAACATGCCCACGCCGGGTAAATATAACATGCCCACGCCTTAAGTAAAAACCTCTTCTGAACATACTGGGTAAATATAACATGCCCGCGCCTTAGGCAAAACCTCTTCTAAACATACTGGGTAAATATAACATGCCCACGCCTTAAGTAAAAACCTCTTCTGAACATACTGGGTAAATATAACATGCCCGCGCCTTAAGCAAAAACCTCTTCTGAACATACTGGGTAAATATAACATGCTCACGCCTTAAGGAATATGGGTAAATATAACATGCCCGCGCCTTAAACAAAAACCTCTTCTGAACATACTGGGTAAATATAACATGCCCGCGCCTTAAGCAAAAACCTCTTCTGAACATACTAGGTAAATATAACATGCCCGCGCCTTAAGCAAAAACCTCTTCTGATCATTTTCCTTCTTGAGCTCTGGATTTTTCCACACAAGATTAGGTCGTAAATATTTTTTTAATTAGTTGTTACAATATAGTTCAAAATATAGCAAACATTATAACAAGTAGATTTACCTACATACATCATCCATCATAAAAACATAGAACCATATAGTCTTACTTAATTAATACAATCTAACTATTAGCTAATAACTACCACATACATCAAAATATGAAAATGGATATTCATCTATGTAATAAAGCAAACTCCCTAAATATCACCGACAAGGAGAACTCTTACCCACTCATCTTTTTCCTCATTTGGAATACTAAAAAAGTAAGAAACCATTGCATCATCTTTCATTATCATGCGTGCAGCCTTATGACGCTCCATTGTGCTAACAGTTGTTGACCTTTGTAGCTCCTCTCCAAGTCGACTGTGTTTTTCCATCATGTCCTCACCTATAGCACGACTCAGACGTTCGGATGCCTTTTCAATGACATTGGCAAGCACAAAAGATGTCTCCTTAAGGGCTTCATAAGGCTCTGTACTGTCTCTATTCTTTCTTTTTTTCTTAGAAGACCCTTGAGCCTGAGATTGAGATTGAGGAATACCTGGAATACCTGATGCTTGTGAAAAAGGCATTGATTGTGCTTCATCCACACCCATTGAGCCACTATTGACAGTGTCTTCATCAATATGAATGTCATCTCCTCCTTCTTTTTCAAGTTCCTCAACTACATCAGCAGGAGTCTCAGCATTCTTACCGGTGGCACGATCTTTGCCAAAAATCATACATAAATCATCATAGTAGGGGAATGCCTTGGTCTTGAATGGTGTTGCTTCCTTATGACTCTAGTTTTATAAAATGAAGTAAATAGACAAATTACTTATGTAATAATATAAATAACTTTAGTATTAATAAACTTTAGTATAAAATTTACCTTAAGATATGCATCCCATACCGGCTTCTCAGCTGTAACCGTTTTTCTTTCTGGATCCCATCCAAATCCACTACAGTTTGAACCGGTTAACATTTCGTGAACAATTTGAAAATGAGTCTTCAAAGTTTTCATTCTTGACTCAATGTGTGGCCTAGCTAGTAGGTCACAGTTAGGTAATCTGCTATGCAATTTCTTCTCAAGAGCTTGTAAATGTCCAGGCTTGAAATTACCTTCTGCTTTAAACATTCCTTCATTGTGCAACTCTAAAAGTGACTCGATTAAGTATTTGTCCTCATCTTCAATCCAAAATCTTTTATTTTGTCCAGGACCTCTAGTCTTTGAAGTATCCATCCTAACAATGAGGGAAAAAAAACCTACCAAAATCAAGGTAATAATATAATGAAATTAACTGAAGTTCATAGCAATATAATGCAAACAACTCAAGTTCATAACAATACAATGTAAACAATTCAAGTTCATAACAATACAATGCAAACATCTATAGTTCATAGTAATACAATGGAAACAACTCAAATTTCTCCACTCTTAAACACACAACAAATAAATTTGTCATGCATTTCTATAGCGCCCCCATTCACTAAACATTTCTTCTGCTAAGGTATTTCTCCATGCAGTCCACTCATTAGATGTCTCAACAGCTCTTATCAAATCTTCATCTTGATCTTCACCACTTTCTTCATTATTCTCATCTTCATCATCTACTGAAAAATCAGGCTCATCATTAGGCATTTGTTGCCTGACAAAGTTATGTAGCAAACAACATGCCAAAATAATTCTACTTTGAGTTTTAATTAAAAAGAATGATGGACTTCTTAGAATCGCCCAACGACTCTTAAGCACACCAAAACATCTCTCAATCACATTTCTAGCATGTGAATGTTTCATGTTAAAATACTCTTGTGCAGTCCTAGGTAATGGTCCATTTTCCCATTCTTTGAGATGGTATCGTTGGCCACGAAAAGGAGCAAGAAATCCATTGCAATTGGAATATCCAGCATCCACAAGGTAATAACATCCTGTACAAAGATTGTGCTAGAAATAAGATCACATTTAGTAAAATCCAAGCAACACATATTGTGCTCTAATATAAAATGTTACCATTTGGAACACGTAAACCATTTGCCCTACGTAGAGCATCGCGTAACACTCTACCATCGGCTGCTGAGCCTTCCCATCCAGGCAATACATATATGAACTGCATATCTACTGAACATACTGCCAAAACATTTATCGTTATTGAACCATGTCGGTTACGATATTTAGGTCTCTCTGTCATAGGCACTGTTACCTTAATGTAAGTCCCATCTAGTGCACCTAAGCAATTCTATTACAATTAAGAAAAGGATATGTTTAGAAATTAATTCCAAAAAATTACAAATTTTTAGTCATGGTATGAAAAAAATCAAATAAATAATATACCTTAAATCATTTCCACCTCTTATCCGTTGAGTCTCCCAGAATTGGCACTGGTTTAACCAATAACTCTCCATGAAGTCGAATAACCGAATGCAACACATTGTGAAAGTACCTACTAACTGTCTCTCCCGATCTCATAAACCGGAATTTTATAACTTTATTTTTCTCATGGTGAGCAATTGTATGTAAAAACATAGCAACTTGCTCGTCTACTTGTAAATACCTAGATGCTCTTAACCCATCCTTACTTTCAAGCAGTGTGCATAAATTAGTGAAAGCATTTCTGTTCATCCTTAGTTGGTTTCTACAAATATAATCACTATAATAAGCTATCTGATGCACAATTTGTCTATTCATAAACACATCAAGGATGTAAATTTGTCTTCTTAAAGAATTGTTTTCTATATCGTTCATGACCACTCTTTCAAACTCTTGGAAAAACCATTGTACTATTTGTACAATGTTTAACCAATGTAAATATAATGCCATTATCTTATTCTTTCTCATAATTTCGCTTTTGGAAATTCTTAAACGAGCCATTAACCTACAATCAAAATAAACAAACAATTATATGAAAAAATAATCAACTACACATTGCTTATATGAACATAAAGACAGAAAACAATATGAAACTAGCTTCAAAATTCCAATAAAACAAGCTCTTAGATAATATGCTTAAAGCCAAATAAGGACATAGACAAAATATGAAACTAGCATATAACCAGAAACAAGAAACGGTAAAGCAGCTGCTCAAACTACAATCCATTGAATATTTAAGCGATTTTGTCACAACAAGCTTAAATAGATAATAACATCTTCTAAACTTAATTACAATAGTAGAAATTCGGTTGGTTTTATATCGATTGCATATGTTAAACCAAAAATGCTTTACAGTTCATTCAAACCAAAAATGCTCATGATTGCATAGCAGAGAGAAACAAAAAATGCTCATGATAAAAAAACGGAGAGAGGATTACCTGATATTTGTGCAGCTGAAGAAACAGGTGACAATGAGAGGGAATTTCTACGTTGAGGAAACAAGTGAAATGAGAGGGGTTTTCTACGTTAAGCCCAAAAAAAAAACAGAGCAGCTCAAAAACCTAGGTGAAAACAAATCAAAAGAAAAACAAAAAAATGAAGGCAGCTCAAAAAAATAAGAGCAGAAATGATTCATACTTGTGACGTTGATGACGACCTTCGACAATGGAGTTCTGGCTAAATCTTGGCATCGGTCGTGATGGATGGCAGGAATGGCTAAATCTTGGCGTCGGTTGTAATGGATGGTTAAATCTCGGCGTCAGTTGTGATGGATGGCAGAGAAAAGGGCAACAACGAAAGGCGTCAGCTGAAGGAAGAAAGCTGAAAGGGAAGGCGTCGCTGGAAGGAAGCTGAAAGGGACCGTCGGGAAGGCGTCGGCTGAACGGCCAACAAAAGCTGAAGCAACTAGGTTATTTTCGAAGGGAGAAAGGGGCAATGGAGGAACGAAATATTTTTTTCAGAATGGAAAAGCCATTCCCCTAAATAACAAAGGGAATGGTCATTCACCCAACTTACTGAATGGTTATTCCAAAATGGAAAGCCTTTTCCATTTCTTATACTTCAATCAAACATCTGAATAAGGAAAAACTTTAGGAATGACTTTTCCATTCCTTTCCATTCATTCAAACCAAACGGGTCCTAAGTGATAGCAATGGCTAGATTTGGGTCACGAGTTAGTAGTCGTCATTATGAGGGAGCTATTGTCGTCATCGCCAGTCCGTGGTCATCGCTCTACGCCAGAGATAGAGGCCATTGTTAGACATGGTCATTGTCATCGTCACTATACAAGCACAAAGAAAGGAGAGGGAATGAGAAAATGAAAATAACTTTTTACGTTTTTAAAAAACCCAAAAAAATAACAAAGTTCAAAATGGTGTTTTCAAAATGATTTTGAAAACATTGAATGAACAAATATTATTTTAATACCGTTTTCATTTTTTATGTTTTTGAAAATAGAAAATCATTTTCAAAAATAAAACCAAATGCCTCTATAGTGTTTTACTTGTGATTTTTGTATTTTACTTGGTAACGTTTATATTCTACATTTTGCAACCTTTTTTTTTTTTGGCTCAAGCTATAGTTTGGAATTAATAGAATATTTGCTTAAGTTAGTAATAAAAAGATATTAAAAATTTTTTATTATTTTTGCTTATCAATTTTATTTTCCTCATTGCAACCGCCTGCTACCGATTTTAAATTCTGGTTAACAAGAGGCATCTCACTAAATTCATATAAAAAGGGTCACACGTGGTGGTGATTTACAATACATTACGATCTAACGTGTATGATCCAAATATTTGTGAATGAAATATCCAAATAAAGTGTGACATTGAATTAGAAAATCAGTTTCAAGGAAATTTAAAAAAATAAAAACAAAAAACAAAAATCTTTGAGGGTTGTATAAAAATGCTGCTGTTCTTTTATATTTGAAAAGGAAATATAATATAAACAATAGACGACATGTCTGACTAGCCAGGTAATGAAGTAGTTTTTGCAAAAAAAGAAAAAAGAAAAAGAAAAAGAAAAAGTGATGAAGTAGTCTCACATTTGGCTTTTTGAAGAGAATATTTCGTGTTTAATGATTGCTGATATTGAATTATCACTTTCCAATAACGTCATGGTTAACGAAATGTGGAAGCCATGACGTCCACCATTGTTTGCAACGCAAAGGCTTCTCTCATTCCATTCTAAGAAAATAAGATAAGCAAAATTAAAAATTAAATAACATCATGGCTTCAGACTTCTGTATATATATATATATATATATCACTATGTGCGTGAGCCATGACACACACACACACTAACAGCCAAAGTCAAATTATCATACGTTTGAAGATCATGATTACTTTCTTGTTTCATATTTTCATGCATTTTTCTTAGGAATATTTCTTTCCAAAAAAAAAAGGGAGTGAGAAAGGGAAGGACCAAAAAAAAAAAAAATTTAAAGATCGTTAGCGAAGAACACCAAAGTTCGAATTGTCTTGAATATTACCATCGTCTTTTTATGTTCCTTCCAATTAATTAATAATTTGTTTTCAATAGCGGAAACTATAGTGGATATTGATTTATGCAATACATTGATTAAAAAAAAAATTCGCCCTTTAATTTACATTTGTACAGTTAAAATTGCTTAATGCTCTGTTGTCCAAATAAAATAAAATTGCTCAATTCTCTAATAAAGAATTTTCTTTATCCCAGTAAGGCAGCGTTCTACACATACATGTATACAAATATGCATAAAGATTAGGAATATTTGAAAACTAATGAAATGGCCTTTGTATTGATTTGCGATAATTATATATAGTTTGAGAGAACACACTCATTATTTCAGTTCAATGTATTTAAATTTGAATATAATCAGCTAATCAAATCTCTAAGAATCAAGTTAAACGAATTAACGACAGGTAATATAAAGTACTTTAAAATTCTAACTTCAACAATGAAAATATTTGTCCTTATCAAAATCTGTGTGAAAATATTTTGACCGTGGATTATGATCTGTTTATCTATATATAGTCGCTTAGAAGAAATGATGGAAAAAGTTATTATCTTCTGAGTTCGAAGAACATTATGAAAAGCTATATATAATCACTCTTTATTAGCAAAACTTCTAGTTCTACTATTACACCGACGGTCCTGTTGTCAATATTATACCAACAGTCTCTCTATTAGTAATCTGTTAAAAAAAAAAAAAAAGATAGAAATTGAAAATTTTTTAGTTACATGAGCTTAACTTATAGATAAAATTGAAACCTTTTTTGGGGAGAAATTGTACCCATTAGAGATTTTTTAAAAGTAACTATACTTTCTTTTAAGATATTTAACATCAATAAAGATATTTTAAAATTACAATTTTCTAGCTAATTACGCTTATATACGATTGATTCTTAATTAAAGCGCATATGATTTGAATATGTTTAATTTCCATTCAATTTTTGTTGGAATATCAACATAAGCATCGTTTTGAACTCAACAACATGCACAATTACAAAACTGTTAATTAACATCTGTCAAAAATCATTGTTAAAAAATATTTAACAATAGTTTTAATACCGATGTTATATAGAACTACATTAAAAATAGGTATTTTTAATAATTGTTTTGACCAATGTCAAAAATTAAGATGAACTATTTAAAAAAAACTGCCTGAATATGTACAAAACCTTTACCATAAAGTCAATAACTAATATTAAAAACAGTTTAAGAAGTCAATATAAAACTGATTAAAATAGTTTAAGAAGTCAGTCGTCAACCGATATTAAACATATTTAACTAATTCGTCCTTACTAATCATATCAAATTATAGTTACAATTTTAGTTATTATTAATTTTTTTTAGATGATTCTTACAGAATACAACTTATAGAGGGAATCAAATAATACCCTTACTAAAGTATTTATTAAAGCAAAGTGAAGTTATACAAAAAAAAAACCATTGCATATCATCAACCACAACCTCCGTTTACAACTTATATAATAAGCAAGTCACTTACAATGTACAAATCCTACTAACAAAGTACACAAAGACATTAATAATCAAATCCAACAAAACACTAAAAAGTGTATGAGTGAATGAATTCTCTCCATTTCACTTGAACTTCATTAATCTCTTCTCTCGTGTGCTCATCTTTTCTATTGAACCGCAAGTTAAAAAAAAGAAAAGAAAAGAAAAGAAAGCATGCATTATAAGTAGTAAGAATAAATATAAATGAGTAAAAAGAAATTAAAAGTAAGTAAACATAGTAATAAAACAAAAACGTAAATAGTAGTAAACAAATGAATTGGATTCAACCATCAATAAATGAAAAATGTTGTAGATCAAGTAAAATCAATTTCCTAAGAAAAATATCATGAATAAATAATGGATTGTACTAAACACAACCTCTTTCTTATTAGACAAATTCAGACCCAACGAAAGGAAATAATGCCTCCTTCGTTCCATATAGTCCCAAATTGTAAATATAATAAAGTATATAACTATAACAATACTGCAGTTCTCAAACCCTTACAAATGTTAGTATGTTTTCACGTTATCATTAAAACGACAACAATAGAAGCAACAAAATTTAGAATATCATCAACCTTGTAGAATTGGAGGATGGAGCTTGACTTCTTCTTGTCCTGATCTCTTGGGCTTGGTGTAGGTCTTCTTCTTCTTCTTCTTCTTCCTTTTCTTGGCACCTCCCTTGAGGTGAAGGACGGCATTCAATTTTATATTCAATACTTACTATCACGCATATGAATATGATTTGGATTAAGATCACATAATATATGCTGGCAATCAACAAATGAGTATAACAAGATTGGAGAAAAAAAAGAAGGTAAGGAAATAAAAATGAAAAGAAGAAGAAAAATCAATCCAAACACATCATGAACCAATCTTTTCACTCAAAAAAAAAATCTAGTAGAAGCTACAAAATTATTTTTCAAAATCAATTCAAGGCCAAAATTTAAAATATCATTCTTCCATAGAAAAAAAATAACAATAAAGACCCAAGATATATTTGCATAAGAATTGAACATTCTTACTTAGATGAGTGCTACCATGGTGTGATGATGGCGGACATCAAGGAGAGCGGCATCAATGGATTGGAAGGGGCGGCGGCAATTGATTATGATCCCAAATAAAGGAGACACCCATTCGGAATCCCTAATATGGGAGAGAAAGAAACCTAAATAAAAATCTGAAAATTTAGGAGAGAAGAGCGGACTACAATCCCAAATAAATGAGGCATGAATCTGGAATTCTTAATTTGGGAGAGAGAGAAATCTAAAAATTTGAGATAGTATAGCATCTTGAGAGTGAGAAAAGAGAGCAAGCCAAAATTTGGATTTAAATTTCAATTTTGAGAGAAAATTTAATCAGCCTGCCGTTCTATTAATTTTTTTAACAATTTTTAAAGATGGATATTGTAGGAGCCGACTTCTTTTCATATTTATATAGTTGGATATAAAATACTGCCTTCCAAAATTAAAAATTACATCATTAATTAAAAAACTATTGTTATAAATCCCTAATTAAAAAATGTTTATTCAACAACCGTTAATATAGATACTAAAACACGAAGCATCCACCCTTACACATCAAATCCCGTGTCTTACAACATATTTGAGAATAGTTTTGCTAAAAAGCATTGTATTTAGAATCCCGTGTATTTAGAATTACTTTTGCAAAAACTCCACCGTGCACACACATAGACATAGAATGTCAAATATTTAAAATTTGTTCATCTAAAAATATATATTTTGTTTTGTTTTGATTGTTGGTTGGAATTGAAAATTTTAAGTTGGAGATCATTGATTTTTTAAAAATTAATTATAATTTTTATTAACTTTTTAAATAAAGATAATAATTGAAATGTAAAAAAACAGTTTAATTAAAGTTAAAATAATATATCAAACAAATAGTAAAATTTGTTGTTAGTGAAAAAAGGTCGCATAAGGTTGACAAGTACTAATCCAATTTATAATAGGTGTGGTGAACCAAGGGAGCAATCTCCAACTAACTAACAACGTACGTTATAAAAAATAAAAAAAAAATGTCGCACAGAGAAGTCAATAAGAACTTAAATGAATAAAAAATAAAGGCCAGCCCGCATAAAATATTATTCTAGCTGCGACATTATGGCCGATAAATGACGACGTAAGTTGGCTGGTCTTAATTATAAGTTTATGCTAATTTTTGAAGGTGATCATATCTTATTACTATTAGTTCCCCTTTTGAATAACGCGGTAATATATAGCTTCTAAAGTCTGTGTCTCTATTTATGGCTGCATGTTAGAACACTTGGTCTGGAAATTTCAACCCCCCAAAAAATAAAACATTAATTGGTCTGGAAATATTCAAAGGCATTGACATATGTGACTTTCATTGTTTCACGTGCCAACGGGCAACAAATTAACAAACAAAACCAAAGATTTCAAAAGAGTTGCAAAGGTGGATCACCGCGATATCATGGAGGACCCTAATTGTTTGACTTGAAACTTGTCCTTTAGTTGGGTAAGCCTTTCTAATCAAAATTCCAGAAAAATATCAATTTTCTTGAACTTAATATCCCTACTATATTCACCAAACAAAAATTGTTATAATTAGATAAACAAGCATATTTAGTTATGAGATGTAAGATTAATTGAGCTAATAATAGCGGGGGATCAATCCTTCATTGTTCTTACATTAATAAAGTTTGGTTCATTAATCGAAATTTTCATCTTTACTATTTTTCTTTTGAAAGGAGGATTATTTCCTCTTCTTTTTTATTTTATTTAAAGTCAATCGCCCCAAATTTGTGTAGTCACTTCCTCTATATATAATAGAAATTTGAGTATGGAATTAAAAAAAAAAAACTAAGTGAATGTTTGGATAATGTATTACATTCGCATAACATTTGAATGTAATATACATTTAGATGAAAAGTATTTATATTGCATTTAAATACAATATTTATTTAGATGACAAGTATTTGAATTGTATTTAAATATTGAGTATGTGATAAAATTAATAAAAATAAATTGAAAAAATAGAGAGAGAAAGAAAATACATGATATGATTGATAAAAGTAGTAAAAAAAATAAAATGGTGAATAGATATTGCCCAAATCTATGTAGTCACTTCCTCTATATATAATAAATATTTGAGTATGGAATTCAAAACAAAAAACTAAATGAACGTTTAGATAACGCATTGTATTCATATTGTATTTGAATGAAAAGTATTTGCATTGTATTCAAATACAATGTTTGTTTGAATGAAAAGTATTTGAATTGTATTTAAATATTGAGTATGTGATATAATTAATAAAAGTAAAGAGATGAAAAGTATTTGCATTGTATTCAAATACAATGTTTGTTTGAATGAAAAGTATTTGAATTGTATTTAAATATTGAGTATGTGATATAATTAAAAAAGCAAAGAGAAAAGGAGAGTATATAATGCGATTGATAAATGTAATAAAAAAGATAAAATAGTGAATAGTAATTATATTATATTTAAATTATGACATGATTAATATTTAAATGTAATACATTAATATTTAAATGAAAATTGTATAATATTAAATACAATACGGGCGTAACGCAGTGTCTAAATGTCCCTTAAGGAAAGTGCACCAGCTAAGCTAACTTTCTATGAAATCAGACGAGGGACTAGTATTTTTATGAAACCCTACTACATGTGAGATGCAGAGTTGGTTTTGCCCTTTCCCAAATTAAGTTCTTGTGCAAAAGAACTTATATTTAGACAAATGGTAGAGCATAATTAATGACCCTAGAAAGCATTAGGAACTTTCGGTTGTGGCAACGTGTATTCGGGTAATGGGTTCATCTTGACAATTCTCGAGTTAGCTTAAATATGCGCACACGAAGCAATGAGTCGGCATAACCCTTTTTTTTTTTTTTTTTCCCTCTACTTTTAAATAGACTGCTTAACGGCCCATTCAATGTGATCAAAAAGAACTAATTGCTAAAGTTAGGTCATGATCACTTAAGAATAATAATCATAAATGAATATATGAATGAATAAATAAATAAATAAAACGGACTGGCTAATAATGCCAGGTTGAGATCACGTGAAATCAAGCAAGAATAAATTAACTACATAATTAGTTTTCACGTGTTGGCTAAAACAAAATTGGTAATATTAATCTATAATAGTGCCGGCCTTTTGAACCATAAAAAGCCAAACTAGGGACAAGGCTTTATTCTAATATATATATATATATATATAACAAAGAATTCGCACCACGCAAAGGCAATTCAATAAAGTGAAATATATTGATTCTTCTTGACCTTCTCGTTTCTTCTTGAAATACGCGGTCGTGGTGTTTTAAGACATACAACTGCAAGAAAGCAACCTGCATGTTAGATATTGCGACTTTTGTTTCATAACTTCATTTTTTGTTACAGCGGAAATTGACATCGTGTAATATAGTAAAAACCTAGACAATTTGGATAAACGGAGGCATCTAATACAAGACGTTAATTGCATTATGTTGTTGGAATTTCCTCTTTCCGTCTCAAAAAAAAATTAATGATGTAGGAAGCAAAGCGTGTGGACGATTTCTTTCTTTATGTTGAGAATCTTAAACTCATCATAATCGCATTAACTATTTCAAGAAATTGGCTGATTGTTAGAAACAAAAAGCATTGTATGTAATTGCTAAAAGTTATTTATTATTAGACGAATTAATTATTTAGATATATGCGGTGTGTATATACCACGATGTTCTTCTATTTTCCAATAATATGGATGGCGTTATTAGATACGCCTAAAGCTAGCAAACCTACCAATAAAACATATTTTTCTGGTCAATAATATGACTTTTTGTAAAGTTCATTGATTGACTCGCCAAAAAGATTTTCCACTCCTTGTACTTATGACGCATAAAAGTGCTCTTCTTTTCCATGGTTATACATATATATATATAAATGTATATACATTTATATTCATTCCATGTGCAGGTTTTAGAACTAAAACAATAGCTACGACTTTTGAAATAACGTGAAACTTTGCATGCATTGATTGACCGAAGAAAAGGTATCATCTTTCCACTAATTATAAGATCTCAAATTACGTACATAACCAAATAGCTAATTAAATTAGGAACTTTCAAAAATATTTCTTCTTCTAGTTGTTGAATTTCACTAGCTGGGATCAACCAACAAGAAACTTTACGGGGTTAATATATATATACATATGTATATATATTTTTTATTTTTTATTTTTTATTTTGGCTCTTTGAGCACCCCGAAAACGACTTAACTGTTGGATAGGATATCGGTTCGAAGGCGCAAGTCAAATATTAGAAGGCGGACTTGAAGAAGCCAAAAATGAACATATGTTCCCACATCTGTTTTTATTTGTATGTACATTTCAATGAAATGTGCTGACTTTGCTTAATTTTCTTTTTATGATTCGTTGACTGCTATAAAAAATTAAAAGTTCTCCCCACAAGGTTTTGAAAAGTCAAAATATATAGATATCACCATGCATGTGACCTTGCAGTTGAAGGAAGGATATGTAGAAGCTGACAAATTACCGTTGAAGAAAAAAAAAATACTTTGTTTGTTCGCCACGTCTATTTTTAAATAACAAAAAAATTTTATTTTTAAAAATATATCTATCTAAATTTTCATATTTGAATATTAAAAACTTTTTACTTTTAGAAAAAAAGTTTATTTTTAAAAATAAAATTTTTTTATCCATCTAAATAATTTTTTATTTTTGAAAAAAAAATCCGAACAACTTATTATTTTTCAAAAATGAAAATTTTTCATTTTCTAAAAATGGATATCCCATCAAAACATAAGGTAAATATGGAAATGAAACAAATAGAAAAGTTCCAAATTATTAATATCATCAAATTTTGATTTTAACAAATTTGAGGCTGAAATCACACTTGGTTCTCATTAGATGCCAATGAAAATTGATTTCCCTCATCATTTTGGCTGACAGAGAGTGATAGGTAGTTTTATTTGAGCTGGCAATGACTCATCTTTACCCATGCTTGAATCAAATTATCGTTTCTCCTTCCTATATTTTTTTTCCCGGATTTGCCTATGATATAGGTGTTGTCTTATTTTCAAAAACAAATACAAAAAACAAAACAAAAAAATAATCTTAGGCAGCTATATTATATTAATTATATGATAAGATCAAAAAGAGCAGAGCAAAGCAGAGCCTTCATATCAATAAAATATAATAAGTAAGTCCAAAAAAAAAATTTTTGGACGGATGTAGCAAATAAATACTGTCATGAAGATGGAAGCCTGGAACGGACAATGTTTTATGTCATATAATTGCTCAGAAGAAGCTGAAAATTGTTGTTTCGCATTTTCAGACAGGTTAACATATTTGGATATTTTGAATGTAAAAATGATCAATGAGACACATGAGAAAAAATCATCTAATTATCAATTTAAGGCTAATAATAAGAATTATTTTAAAGAGAAAATCTCTTTTGTCATCTTCTAATTTCTGTTGACTTTTCTTTTGGTTTTTTTTTTCCCCTAATTTTCGAGTCTTTTTAAGCTTTAAGATTATAGGACTTTCAATTTAATTTATTTTTAATAATTTTTCTTACTTTAAAAAAAAAATGTCATGTCTCATTGCCCTTTTTTTCTTCGATATTTCCAACTTACAAGGTGTTGCATACATGCGGATGATCTTATATTGCGGCTGCCTTGTCAAAGAGCACTTTTCGTTTCAGACGATTCACGTGGCTGTGGGGTCGCGTTATTCCACAATAGAGAAGTCCTATTCAATTCCTATATATAAAACATATACACGGACACATATTATATCATTCTACAAATAAATATCCCTCACTTGCTAGCTAGGAAAAACCAAATTTATTTTTTTAAAATATAATGTTGTTTGATAACTGATGTATTTCTGAATTTTCATATAGCCAACGTTTATATATATATATATGTATACGTATATACACACTGATCTCCTGATCAGAAAAATGTTAATCCCTTATCCTCAACAGGTACACTTATATAGATCAGTAAAATATATTTTATATATCCGTTTACGTGAGTCATGTGCATGTGTGTACGAATGTATTATATATCCATATTGTGCACGTTTGGTTCATGAGCTATAATATTATTTAGCATGTACTCTCCTTGCATACAAGAATTATAAAAAAAAATTTTGAGATCAGATCATAATTGATTAGTAATTTATTACGCAATATGTAATTATTTTTCAATGTAATATATAATATTTGTCTGACCTAATCAACTGAATTATTTTTTTCATTTATGCTCCTCATCAACTAACTAACCCAGATCAGGTATGATTGAGGTTTTCTTTAATCAACTCAAATATTAAGCATATGGTTAGTTTATTTACAGTTTATTTTTAGGTGATCATAATTAATTTGGCTTATCGATAATTTAGTAAATTTATTATATATAAACATCTCCACATTTCAGGGCACTTGTACGTGGAGCAGTTACACAACGTTTTTATTGGTCAATCATATATAATATATAATTTATTAATTTGCGCTTTTTGCAACTTGGCCAATGGCTGGTGGTGTTGTAATTATTAGACGCCAAAAGAAAAATCCATCCACGAACGACAGATTCGAAGCTTCTGCATCGAGGTAGGTTTATAAGGCAAGCCAGTTTGAAGAGGACAACCTAATAGAACAGTTGATACACGGAAGAGCTTTGGAATCACTTTATCAATAATTAACAACAGAAATTATATATATATTTGAAATAATTAATAAAGTTATTTTTTTAACTTATTGCAAAAATAAGTTATATAACAATGAATATTGAATTTAACATAAGGAAAAAAAACTATAAAAATATGTATAGAAATAAAAATATATATGTTTTAATCCTAATTATTATATATTTACATACAGATACCTAAATTCTGCTTTTTGATATTGATGACAATTTTAAATAAAATGATTAAATACACACATACTTCTTATGATTAAGGAAAGGATATCTCAGCATTCAAAATAATGTTCGACGATAAAAATAGATTTTTCCATATATTAGAAGGGTGTCCGTACAATTATTTTTAAAAAGTCAGGGAGTTGATGTTTTTATAATTAAAGTAAATAAAATTGTCAGTGTACGTAGCTCCCCCTGAAACCTCTTTTAAAATTGAATATTGCAAATATGCAATTATGTTTTGTCCAATAATTTGTTGGTGTACAAATTATAAAAAGATTTCAAGCTTATTTCGTGGTAGATTTCAATGTATTAAATAGAGTATATATATTATAAGTTTTCGTCTTTTTTATCTTTTTTTTTATTTTTATTTTCAATTTTTATTACCTTAATTTTTTTAATTTATCAAATATGAATTTCAATTCATCCCCTATATGAGTCTTATTATTATAAATTAAGTCTTCGTTTGGATAAAGTGTTCATTTGCCAAAAATAAATAAATTTCTTATTTGAAACTATAAAGCTTTTTTAGTCAAAAAAAAAAAAAATAAAATGGTATTTAAATGGGTAAAAAATTTCTATTTGTAAAAGGAAAGAATTGTTTGGATAATTGTATCCATTCAAAAAATGAGACGAGGGGAAAGGAGACCAAATAATGTTTAGATCAAATACTATTTAAGTACGTTTAACAAGAGGGGAAAGGAAATTTTTCTCATATTTGAAAAGTTTTTTATGTGTAACACTGAAACACAGATGGTCATGGATTTAACACACCATTTTCTGGTCCCTAATCGGCCCATTTCGAAACACCATCCAAACACATGGTAAACTTATCCAGTGGAAATCTCTACTTGGGGGATTTTTGGAGATGAGTTTTAGAGATTAGGCTGAAAACGTGTATTTTGGGGCAACTTTTGGAAAAGTTAGGTGATATGGAAAACATTGCAAAATTTTGAAAATTATTTATATTAGTTATTTGAAATGAGAAAGTTATAATCTTTTTAAAGTTTTAAATTTTTTTGAAAATAAAAAAAAAAGAGAAAATTAGGTATAAAATCAAGAGTTTTGAATTAAATGATAAGATATCGTCTAAAAAAAATTATCCAAACAGGACCTTACATTCATCCCAAAATTGAAGTTTGGAGTTATTTTTATTTTTTAGCTGTGGAATTTGAATTTCTCCACGTTTACAATTTTTTTTTTTCTTTTTAAAGAAAAGAGCTGTGACTTATGAAAAGAGCGGCTTAAATTTTTGCTCTCGACATAATGTCCCTTTTTTGTTTAAGTATTATTCTTTTGTTCAACACCTTTATTCGTTGCTCCAAGAAGCAAAAAGAGTATTCTAGCCACACAAAAAAAGGCAGAAAGGAGGAATTGGAAGTTGCCAAATTGTGGGCACGGATTCACTGCCCCACAAAAAGTGGGGAAAAGAAGAAAAAAGGAAGAAAATTACAATTGCAAAGCAAGACCTGAAGCTGACGACCCCCATGACGGACTGGCTGGTAGCATACTCAGATTTGTTAGTGAATAGACCGAAATATAAACGAAAGTGACAGTTAACACAATTTTGTAACTTTTTGCAGTCAAAAAGAATTGTATAGCCGTCCTGAATTTTCTACTCTATGATAAGTATTTAATTTTGTTTATAATAATATCAAAATTATATCTTGAGAATATAGCTGTCAAAAGCTACTTTTCCTGGAAAAAGGATGGAGTCCGGCCGTGGTTAGCACCTGAGACACGTATTTGTCTAATATATGCATTTGCACGTATTACTTGTAGAATTATAGTCCGTATTTCTATAATCTTTTTACAATAGGCTTCCAAGAAATTATTAGATTCTTCGGATTTGGACTTTACTACGTAGACGCTGTGAAATTACTTAGAACACAAGGTATGGATCCAAATCTATGGAATATATATATATATATGTATATACATACA
Source organism: Antiaris toxicaria (assembly GCA_035233585.1). NCBI lineage: Eukaryota > Viridiplantae > Streptophyta > Magnoliopsida > Rosales > Moraceae > Antiaris > Antiaris toxicaria. The sequence continues at coordinate 9,776,461 of CP141153.1, read as the reverse complement.
CACACACACAAAACAAGATTGAAAACACTGTATGAAATCGGTTTATGAATTAATATATATTCTTTCTAATTAATGAGTATGATTCTTATAGTATAGTTAAGTAATTATTATAATAATAAAGATGACAATAAAAAAAGGGACAATTAGCTCATCTATTTTCTGAATTATAAATATTATGTCATTTTAGTTCTAAAATTTTTAATTTTGACAAATTAATCTTTAAATTTTTGTTTTTGACAGTTTTAGTATCTGGTGATAAAATTGACAATTTTTTTTAATTTAATAAAAATATTCATTCCCCTATCATATAATAACTGAAAACTTTAAATAAATTCTTACATTAATTTAGTGCAAATTTAATGATCTATTTTCTAAGGGTTGTAACAATGATAAATATGACATTTTACATTGATATAATTATTTTTGTGAAGTTTCATGTTATCCGTTATAAAGTTTCATGTTATCACGGAATTCCCATGATTCTCTACTAAATTTCAAAAAATTTTCATCAATTTTACTGTTAGGAACAGACTGGAAAAAAAAAAAAAAGGCAAAAACTGCTTCTGGTGTGTCAGCCATTGTTTTTCTTGTTTTCTTTTACTGCACAAGGTTTTTGGTTCTTTCTGTATTCTTCTTTCATTGATTTCAGTCAATCTAAACAAACTCATTCCACCAATGTAGTTGGACGATATTAATAGCCTTGAAGTGTTCAAAAATTTTTCAACCACCTTAACTGGGCAAGGGATTTATTAGTACATATATTTCTGGTTAACCTAACGTGAAAGAATCAACAAGGAACAAATTAAAATTTGTGGAAAAGGTCGCTTGATCCTTAACACACCCACACACACATATTAAAATACACATACTATAATTATTTATTCATTTTTTCAACTAAACAAGTTTACCCAGAATAAGTCGGCCCTAAATTTATGGATTAACAAGAACTATTGAAACTAACTGTAATATAATAATAATAATAATAATAATAACCCTTCAACAAGAGCTAAAGTAAACTCTATACTTAAAAAAAAAAAAAAAGGAAAATAAATTAATAAATAAATTAAGTAGACTTCGTCTTTTTTAGTTTTCCAGGTATCTGGGGTAGGTTGCATTTCCCAATAGAACTCTTTAATGGTTTTACGAACTCGCCCTTGGTCCCCAAGACTTTAATATTCATGCATGACTTCGCAACAGCTTCTTCACAGAATTCGTCAAATTAGGTTTTAAAACCCAACCGAGTGAAATTCATTCTTATTTCATCTCTCTATTAATGTGTGTATGAATACTTTCCTTTGTTTCTTTCCTCTTCTTTTTTTTCAGAAAAAGAATTTGTGAAGCATGAGGAATAATATGTGGAGTATAATAGATGTAGATCGATTGTTCTAATATGTTGTCGTTGCCATTTAAAGTTGCCTTCTAAAAAAAAAAAAAAACCAAAAAAAAAATTTGCATACTTTGACTGTTCCCAAGAGTTTAATTGTATACACATTTTCTTTTTGTATGCCAAGAGAGCTACGTGACGTCTTGAGTAAAGCAAGCAATCTAGGTCGAGTAAAAAACGAGAAAAAAAAAATCGCAGTTATTTATTGTCTGTTTTAAACAATTTTAGATAGCTCCATTCTTTAATTAACTTTTAAAAAACTTTCCCTCTAATCCTTTCCCCTCAATCATGTGAAAGGATAATTACCCGTTCATTATATTCATGTTGTCATGATAACCCTACTTATTAAGAGAAACAAAATCTACATATAACTTTTTAATTAGTATTTGGAATCGTATTTAAAAAAAATTAATGACGTTAAAATTACTAATAAAAATGTTAGCATAATATTATCTCTAATACAATGTCAAATTTCAACGTCAACAATGAAGTTTTTTTGTTAACAAAATTATCATCCCATACAATGTATAATATCAAATTTATTATACGTTGCACCTTTTTGAGTAAGAGCAAATGTTATATTTTGGTGTGCCAGATTATGACGTTTGGTGCTTAATTAATTTATACAGCAATGTTATTTTTTACTTCTTTAAAATTACAAAATTTTCTTTAACAATTTCAAAGTTTTAATTTTAAAAAAATATAATAAACTTAAGCTAATATTATTTACTGGAGAATAAAAATAAAATATATAATAATCATTTTTTACTGCCAAATGTCGATTATCTAGCTAGCATATAGTTGTTTCCTTATCTTATCTTACATAGAAATATTGCAGTAATCGTTCCGTTAGATAAGACAAAAGAAATTCCTTCCTAACCAAGCTAGCTTTTTTTTATCCGAAGAAAGAAAAGAAAAGGAAAAAATAAATAAAATGAAAAAATGAACGAACTTTCGCAAACCTTTTGGTCCGTATCTTTTCTTTGACTCGTGGCCATTTATGTTTACAAAAAATCATTAGTTCCGTTTAGATTATGGCTAACGTAAATCCAAACAAAATCAGCTAATATATATATATATATATATGTATAACAAGAGAGACCGCGTATTATCGAAGACCTCTTACACGCGCAAGCGCGCACAAAGACACAACAACGGAGTCAACTATTCGGAGGAGTCAAATCTCCCCTTACGTAATCATCTTTGCCCGTGTCTATATATACCCCTTCCACTCATATTCCCCCACTGTCTTCCAATTTTTTTCACAATTCCTTTACCCTTTACATTCACGGGTAGCCAGAAACTAAATAAGAACCAATCACTTCTTATTGTATCTTATCTCTTGCTTATAAGGCCATTATTTCTGGATCCATCACTCACTGATCAGAAAAGCTTTAAACTCAGAAAGTGTCGGATTAGCTTGAACACATTTACAATTATTGATGCCAGCACTGAGAACCATGTTTTTCAGGTCAAGATCACCTTCCCCTATGAGTTCTCCTTCCCGGAGTACAATTCCTCCGTCGTCCCCACACCGGACTTTCTGCGAGTCGCTTATGGATGAGAACATCGACACTGCTCAGTCCTTGATAGAGAAGTGGGACTCCGATAACGCCTCGGCGCCTTATCTCTTCCATGGCGACGACCGGCACGAGGCCAGACAGTACCTCAACGCCGTCAAGGTCTTGCAGTCGACGATGCACGTGTTCATTTCGAAGAATTCCGCCTCCGAGAAGCTCGTCAGAGCGCAGCTTCTGATGGAGAAGGCGATGGAGAGGCTCCAGAAGGAGTTTTACCAGATCTTGTCCTCGAACCGGCAGTACTTGGATCCGGAATCGGTTTCGACTCATTCGTCCAGGAATTCGACGATTTCGAGCTTCTCCGATTTCGAGGATGAGTTGGAGGACGAGTTGCGAGCCACGAACGAGTCCATCTCCGAGATGGAGCGGGTCTCGGCGGCCGCCATGGCGGATCTGAAGGCCATCGCGGACTGTATGATATCGGCTGGCTATGCAAAAGAGTGTGTGAAGATTTACAAGACTATAAGGAAGTCGATTGTTGATGAGGGACTTTACCATCTCGGAGTTGAGAAGACGAGCCTTTCTCAGATACAGAAGATGGACTGGGAGGTTCTGGAGTACAAGATCAAGAACTGGCTCAACGCCGTGAAAGTTGCAGTCAAGACTCTTTTCTACGGGGAGAGGATTCTCTGCGACCACGTTTTCTCGGCCTCAGATGCCATCAGGGAATCGTGCTACTACGAGATCACCGGAGAAGGGGCCACGTGGCTGTTTGGATTCCCGGAATTCGTTGCCAAGTGCAAGAAATCCCCCGAGAAAATGTTCCGCACTCTGGATTTATACGAGGCAATCTCGGACCACTGGGCCGAGATCGAGTCCATCTTCTCCTTCGAGTCGACCTCTTCCATCCGAATTCTCGCCGTGAACTCCCTCGTCAAGCTCGGCGAGGCCATACGGATGATGTTCGCCGACTTCGAGGCGGCGATCCAGAAGGACTCGTCGAAGACGCCGATTCCCGGCGGTGGCTACCACCCGCTGACTCGCTACGTGATGAACTACGTCGCTTTCCTCGCCGATTACAGTGAAATACTCGCCGACATTTTTGCCGACTATCCGTTGTCTGTTCAATCCCCTTTACCGGAGTCGTACTTCGGAAGCTTGGAGTCCACCGATGTTTCATCATCGTCAATCTCAGTACGTTTCGCGTGGCTCGTCCTGGTCCTCCTCTGCAAGCTCGACGGCAAGGCCGAGCTCTATAAGGACGTGGCTCTCTCGTACCTCTTCCTCGCCAACAACCTCCAGTACGTCGTCGCGAAGGTCCGGAACTCGAACCTCCGGTTCCTTCTCGGAGAAGATTGGGTGGCGAAGCACGAGGAGAAGTTGAAGAACTACGCCGCCAACTACGAGCGCGTGGGGTGGAGCAAGGTGTACTCCTCACTCCCGGAGGATCCGACAGCGGACATTTCGTCGGAGGAAACGAGGCAGTGCTTCCGGAGGCTGAACGTGTCGTTCGAAGAGGCGTACCGGAAGCAGTCGACTTGGGTCGTTCCCGACGCGAAGCTGAGGGACGAGATCAAGATCTCGGTGGCGAGGAGGCTGGTGCCAGCGTACAGGGCGTTCTACGAGAAGCACCGGGGAGGGTTGAGCAGAGAGTGCCGGTCGGAGTCGTTGGTGAGATATCAACCAGAGAATTTGGACAATTACTTGTCGGACCTCTTCTTTGGCGCAGGAGGAGTGGGGGTGGTTTCTTCGGCTTCTTCGTCGCCATCCCCGTCGTCGCATTACCGTGGTAGGCGAAGCCGTTGAGTGATCTGTGTCGTCAGTTGTGACCGACCACCAGACGGCCGGCGTGGCTGTGTTTAGGCTCGTGTTTTTTGCGGCATTTTTTTTTTTTAATGGTTGTGCATATAATCTTGTCACACGTGTATAGTGCTGAACAATACTTGTATTGAAATCTATAGACAATATTATAACATGTACGAAAATTATTATTCTTTGGTTTTTGAATCTATCTCATGGATTTCTTTAACTTGGAATTAAGCAATTTGAACTTTAGATTATAAAGACGGAGTAAGATGTGAATTTATTATTTTTTGCGGAGCTATATTTGTTTGTAACAAATTTTGTGCATTGAATAGCAGTGATTTGAAGTTTACAGATTGTACTCTCACTTTTTATATAGGTGTTGTGCGTTTTAATCATGATATTAATTTTCTTAATGACCTAATTTAAAAGTTATCACGTTAAAATTAACAGCTCTGGACATAAAATTATTTTTATTTATAAATTATTCTGTTTAAAAGTGAATCCTATATTAAAACACAATTATACATATTATTGATGCTAATAAATTTATCTTTTACCCACATTAGAAATTTTCTTTTTATTAATAATAAAGGTATCTTTTATTGATGATAATAATAACGGAGGTTACCCATTTTTTCGTGTGTGTGTGTGTATATATGTATTATAAGAAAGCACTCAAAAAGAAGTTCTTTTTATATAGTGGAAGAACTTGCATTCTAGAATATTTATAAATAATTAACAGGAGGATAAGACATAGGGCAGGCGGTTCTAGAACTAGTCCAATTAAAAAGGACAGGTTTTTCCTTTGTTCACATGACAAGGCTTCACGCGCTTCTCTCTCAGCCCCGGACTCCTCTAACAAGGTGCATTTTGTTACGGTGGACGCTGGAATTTGGTTGGTTATAGCAGACAGAGCGTAACGACATGTATGGAAAACATTTTTTAGTATTACCAAAACCAATTTTACATTAAACTAAAAATTTTATCGTTTAAATATAATATTTTTTAATAATATTATGAAAACAATTATTATTTAAAAGTTTTTTAAAATAATTATATTAATCTTTTAAATCTAATTTTTTATTTTTATTTTTATTTTTATTAATTATATCAATTTTTTAATTTTAAAATACTTTCATTTAAATACATATTTTATTTAAATATAAAATAAATACTTTTTAATCAAATACAATATTTAAAAAATAAATTATATTTAAATATAATTAAAACACAATATATATTTACTATACTGTGATTTTGCTGTATGCCGTTGGCGCACCAAAGTATTGTCCGAGGTTGTGCTGAGGTGAAACTTCGGTATATGCCTGTCGTATAACAACAGTAAAATGACATAAAGTGAGAAATTGCTAGCCGGATAATTGCTACAGCACCATCCACGCCAACTAATTTTTCGCCGGAAAATAATAATTGACATCTACCATTCACAAACGTTAGTTTTCTTCCATTGTAAATTTCAATGTTTTACGTTACTTTAATAATCGGTCGATCTTTGTCATTTCAGTTACTGCCAAAGCGAGCTTTGAAGGTATGGTGTCCGTCCATTTGAAATATCGTCACAAGAACAGGAAGTTTCTATGGCAACAGTTTGTTATAATTGAATTAGGTGGTATTTGACAAAAAAAAAATTATATTTTAATTTTATTCAAATACAATACAATTTTATACCAAACACAAATTTTACATTTAAATATAATTCTTTTCAACAGTGCTACGAAAACAATTACTATTCAAAAGTTTTTTAAAACAATCACATCAACTTTTTAACTCTACTATTTATCTCAACTTTTCAATTCTAAAATATTTTTTTTTATCCAAACACATATTTTATTCAAATACAAAACAAATACTTTTCAACAAAATACAATATTCAAAAAATAAATTTCATTCAAATACAATCAAAGTGCAATACGTTTACCAAACGCCCCATTAATTTTTTAACGTCTAATTTGAAAGTGTTTACATTAAATATTTTTAATGACTGATATAAAATTATTCATATTTATAATTAAACCATTAATTAAAATAGTTAAGCTGGGTTGATCGTATTTATATACATATATAATTTTTTTAAAGGACGTATTCATATAAATATATATTTATTTATCGGAGCATATATATAAATATATATATATAATGCAGGAATGTTATATACAAGGATTGATCAATTGTATCTGAGCTTTGGATGGAAATAACAGGCACTTCTGTAAATGAGTGTCGATGATTACGATTGCTAAAACTGTATGCATGGCAGATTATGAGAGCAAACGAGTTCCACATTGTTACATTATTAATTTGGTAGACCATAATTTACTTTTTCAAAAATAAATTTAGCATATTTCTAGAAGAAGGTATATAGTCCAAAGTCATGCTTTGCCGTAATGTAAAACGGCATATTCTATACGCGTATAATAAACACCTTTTGTACTCATGAAGTAATTCTATATACTAGCTGATTTGGGAACTTTTTATGAACAAGAAATTAGTACATGATTGTTAAGAATCGGTTGAATTTTCATAAACTTTTCTCATATGGGACTTTTATGAGGACAAAGAAAAATTGACAACAGCTAATAATTGACATAAACAAGGATATAAATGCTGAAATTTCCAATGTGAACGCATATATTAGCATCTCCTGGTTCAAGCTTGATGTGTAGGCATATATCTAGATTTCCTTTTAACAAAGAGCGCAGACGTTTAGCCCTTGCACTTAGTCTACAATAGAAAGAAAGGGGAAAAATGGGGAAAATATTAAAAATCTGGTCTCCTTTTAACCCACTTTCTTTCTTAAAAGGGTGATTTATAAGATTGCCCTTCTAAAAAGGCACATTTTTTAGTTATTGTCAAGGTTAAAACAACTTTATTTTTTCTTTTTTAACCTCTGGTTAGATAAGTATGGAGGATCAAAAATCCAAATAAGTATTAAAAGAGGAAGATGAACAAAACATGTATATTTAAGCGGTTGTTTCCACACGTATTTTCGTTGCTTAACTTTGTGTCCTATAGGAATTAGTGAAAGGGTCGTCCCTCTAAATTTCTAAAGGTGGGGAAGCCATTTTCTCTCCGGTGAAAGTCACTTAACAAAATTTTGTCATATGTTCCAGTAATTGCCAATTCTAGTCGCATTGAGACAATTGAGAGGGATGGGATTTGAAAGCCCAGTGATTCTTGCCCAGTATAGTTCTGGTCTCTTAGAGGGCTTAATCAAAGAAAAGTACTCTCGAGCCTCAATGATTCTTGTCTGCTGATCTTTTGGGCCCATCTGCAAAGGACAGCCCATAAATGAACCAAACCAACTCATTTCGTATAGCTTTTCTTAATTTGGAGGATCGTTTATGTATATAGTTGCCAGACATAGAAAGGGAATGATTGCTTTCTAGAAAATTACAGTCACCAACAAAAAAAAATTGGAACGCCAATTTTTATTTCATACTAAAAAGAGGTTATAGAGTGCACATAATATCATGGGATTGAATTTTTTTAAACTTTTTTAAATTATTTTTCAAAAAAAGTTTTTTTTTTGTTTTGTTACACAATTAGCAATTGGGGTCCTTAGCACAATAAAAGCAAAGCTAGCACCAGTTATGGTCATAGTAAGTACATTATACTAACTTGGTTATTTTTCCAGCCTGGGAGTCAAGCTTATATTTATTTTGAAGATGACAAGAGTAGAACTGGTGCTGGAAAAATTGGCCCATATCTCAAACGCACATGCAATCATAACATTTGATAAAAGCACCGTCTCCTTAATTTTTTTCTTTTTATGTTTTTTTTTTCCTCTTGATCAAAATACAAAAAAGAAAAAAATCGTTTTTTCTTGTGGCTGTGGATGGGTTGGTGCTTGGGACAATACAACTGCTAAATAAGCTGTTGTTTACATATTCATGGGGCTTGTAATATTGGACTTTCTATAGTTGAGGTGTACTTCCTCCTCTTTTATAGAGTTATACATATATGCATATATATGTATGTATAGTGTCGACTCTTTGTTGGTTAATTACCATTTATACATAAATATTCCTCCTCTTTTATGGAGTAATACATATATATATATATATTCAGAAAGCCTAATAGGAGGGCGGTTCTTAGAGGCGTAAATAGCTGTTGAGATTGATGTAGATATATATATATATATGTGCGTGTGTGTACTTTTTGGCACCGAAAATGAATTTAAATGCATCAATAATGCACTTAACCAACACCACGGTTTTAACTTCGTCGTGAAATTGAACGTAGTAAAAAGTTCTTGACATTTGACAATGATTCAAACAACTAAAAATGCATATGTCATTGACGTGCGTTTTTAATAGAGTTACTATTCTTTCCTGATGATCATGGATAAATAAATAAATATATATATACAATAAATATTTATAGATATGTATATAGTAAATATACATGTACATATACATATACATATATATATACGGCGCACGTAGACAGGCCTTCTCTTGCGATGCATATGAGAGACGTAAATCTTTTGAATTAAAATATTGTATGGTGTCATGATTTATCGTGGAGAAATTATGGAAGATAAACTTTTTGCAAAATCCAACTGCCATGAAAGGTGAACGCTAGGCGAGACTGCTGTGGTTTCTGCATTTATTTCAATGCTTAAAAAACATATACTAAATAAAAATACTATTATTTATCCAAAAGTTCTTTAAAGATATATATAAATTAAAATAGTACTGATTAGCAATATTTATCCCCAATCTTTTTTTCTGTAAATTTTATAAGTCTAATATCATAAGCAAGTTGGAGTCGGCACAATGTACAACAAGATCAGTTTATATATGCTAGCCTTTTAATATATCCGACCAGGAATTCACTATTCAGCATGATCATTCTTTTTCGTCGGTCCATATGCTTTTGAAAATTATATAATGCACAGCCTTTATGAAGTGGAAAGAAGAATCGCGGCCAGCTTGGCTTGTCCCCGTCTAATCCTAAAACATCATTAGTTATGTTAAGATAATTGTCTGACGAAACCAATTAATACTGTTATAATATCGGCTTGAGATTAGTATTATGCATACATGTCTACTTTTTCTTCCTTTTATCTTTCTTTAAACGTTAAAAAATAAGACCATATACTCTTAAACATATGCTCTTAAACGTTAGAGTCCACTAACCGTGAAGATTTAATATTAGATTTTCTGTCATTTTATTAGTATAATTAATAAACGCACCCAATAATAACTAAGATAGAGGTTTAAAGACACTACCGATTTTTTTATTATTATTATAAAAAAAAAAAAAAGCAAGAACATGTACTCCATTATTGAAGCTATAAACACATGATTGATCACCGTATGCTAATTGCTAGATATAAGACAAAATCTCCATTCAATAGCTAGATCGTATACATATACATGCCTATGCATAGTATTTGTACAAGTTTGAACTTCTTATTCTTTTTTATTTAGCCCACATATTTTTGTTTGAATTCTTCTTCTTTTTCTTTGTAGCCTATATGTTTTGTGCAAATTTTTATTTAGCCCCCCAACCCTAGGGGTACACGAAAGGCAGATTGGACTACTATTTGGTAGTTTAAGCAATTTTGTTTTATGACAGGTTGTGAAAATTGCAAACCATAGCCGTCTAAGTTTTAAGCAGTTTAGATGAATATTTTGATGGATGGTATGGATGATATATTGAGTGGTTTGCATTTTATACCTATATTTCTTTTTTAGAGATTTTAACTAAAGTTTAAAAGTATCTAATATAAATAATAAAAACTAAATATGATTATTGATGAGTAATTTTTAATAAAACAATTTGAACTAAGTATGTTAATGTAAAATTGAAGTTCATAACTATATCATATTCAATAGGGCATATAATCTAATATATAAAAGGCCAAAACCTAACTACTAAAACATCCAAATTTTAAAATTCAATGTCTAAATACTAAAATAAAATAAAATAAATTCCAAACTTCAAGTTCATAAAAAACAATACCTAGTTCGAAGCAATCCTGCAAATTAATCAGTAACAACTAGCTAGTAAGGTTGCCAAGCAAAGCATACATATAATTCAACATGGAAAGGATGTAGTTTCAATGGTTACTCTAATATTTATCCATCGATGGTTATCGTTATTCTAACTGCATGATTTTAATCGAATGGTTTTAACAAATTGAATAGTGACCTAATAATTCAATGACTAGTTAATGAATATGAAACTTAGAAAACTCATTTAATGTTATTTTATATTAGCAACTTATTGTTAACCTGCTGACAAGGCTTTTTTAGTATTACAAAACAATCAAATTAAAGAAAAATATTCCTTACCTCATCACAAATATCAAGTCTAACCATAAACGTTTCATAGTATTTCAATTTCTCCCAACGTTTATGTAGTGGTAAATCATTTAAGGGTAATGTATCTTTCTGCAAAACAAATTATAATGACTTGCATTAACGACTTAACGTTTATACCAATATACAAAAACCCTTTTTTCTAATTTAAAAAAAGAACACTTAGGGGCGTTTGGTAAACGCATTGTATTTTGATTGTATTTGAATGAAATTTGTTTTTTGAATGTTGTATTTAGTTGAAAGGTATTTATTTTGTATTTGAATGAAATGTGTATTTGGATAAAAAGTATTTTAGAGTTAAAAAGTTGATGTGATTGGTAAAAGTAGAGATAAATAGTAGAGTTGAAAAGTTGATGTGATTATTTTAAAAAACTTTTAAATAGTAATTATTTTTGTAGTACTGTTGAAAAGAATTGTATTTGAATATAAAATTTACGTTTAGTATAAAATTATATTACATTTGAATAAAATTAAAATATAATATTTTTATCAAACACCACCTTATTGTTATTCTTACTGGAAGATACCATCTTCTAGCTTTTCCCCCAGTCCTAATCCTTTCATCCTCAGTCAAGAATGCAGACACCACAGTAATAAACTAATTTTTGAAAACAGAAAACAAATACACAATCAAATGAACAAAATGATCAATATGAAAATTTCGTATCAAGGGACATCTGATTATAAACTATTATATAAAGCAAAAATATTAATTGCCTCTATCTCTAATTGACTTTTAGGTATCTTTTACTAATACCGCTGTTTTTTTCTTTTTGTTTTTTCTAAAAGACCTCCAACACTTATACAATAGTAATTGTTAGATGTAAGAAGAACAAATGGATTTTTATAACAAGCAGATGGATTTTGACAATTTTTTAAGAAGGGAAGATTTCATTTCATTCCTTTATATTTGTTTTATATATTAATATCTCATATTTAAAATATATATAAAAAAAATTATTTAGTTTTAAAAAGTTAACAAATTGCATAACCTATAATAGTAGGTTATATAAAATACCACATCATCAAAACTAATTAAGAAATATACAAATTATTTTAATTTTTTTTATAACCATCCATGATTACAAAAAATGAGTAATTATTGAAAATCAATTCAACATATGTTTGGACTTTATTAGTAATTTGAATAGCTAATAAGAGCTAAACTTTTGATCTTAAAATTAAAAGCAACCTTTTCTTTTATATAATGTTTAAACTACAAGTTGTTTAGTAATAAGTTAGTAACTAATAAGACAAGAGAATTTTTTTAAAAAATAATAAAGCGGGCAGGGTAATTTGAAATTGTCCTCTAAAAACTCAAAATGTAACTACTCGCCCATAGGGATGAGTTGAATTCGCTCCACTCACCTAAAGAGTGGTTTTGATATGAATCTGCCTATAGTAAGTGGGATAGAGCAATTAGACGGGTGGTGGATATTTTTGTGCAACCCTACCCCCAACCAAAATCCTAAACACTTGGAGTTTGAACATCATCAAATATGTTATTTTGACACGTTTTTATACCAAATATAACACACTGACATAATTCTTTAGAAAAAAAACTGACATAATTACCATTTACACTAGAGATAATTTTCAAGAGATATTTTTCCATAAATAATTAGTGGCTTGCATTATTAATTACAATATAATAATTACATATCTCTCTCTTATTTGTTTATTTGTTGATTTTTCTCACAAATATATATATTATATTTATTTTTCAGGGCAAATGTAGTATTTAATAATTAACCTCCATTATCATTAGCATCCTTACAACAATTTTTGGCTTCATCGCCGTGTGCATATACATATTCAAATACCATGCATATCCACATATATGCGGTACCATGCATATAGTATATATAGGCATATAGTGTTTATACATATAGTACATATGTAGGGAAAGGCTTGTACTGAAAATTGGCTACAAAACAAAACTTACAGATCGAAGCAATAAAATATAAATTACAAGTGACATTTAATTTGGGATAGGAATTTGCCTGCAGCCATTGAAGTAGAGATAATTAAGGGGGGCAAGGCATTCGGAGTCAGATTGGATGGCGTTGGACTTGGCGATCAGTACTTCAATTCATGATGGGTTATCGCGTCATGTTTGGTGTCCATAATAAGTTTCTGATTTTGACAACCAAACCGGAAACCAAAAACTTGTTTATTGATTGTGATAACTCATGCTTCACAACCTTTTTACAGCTAGCGACATTCTGCAGCAATGGCATGGTATATATATGTATAAATAAATAAATTCATGAGGGAAGATATATCTTAATCTCTTAATGAATATGCATTTTTATTCTTATTAGTTGTGGCTAGCTTAATAAGTGAAAAGGGAGGGATTTAGTTAAGAATTATTCGAACTTTTAAAGTAAAATTTCCTCTTATTTGTTGTGTTTATAAATTAAATACCAACGGTTTCTATTTTTTGGCAAAAGCTTTCCTTGGTTGAAATCTTTCCTTATACACTTGCTCCGTAGTGAAAAAGAGAATGTGGTTTCAATTTGTTAGAATAAATTACAAGGATTCAATTCCATATGACGATGCATAATCACTAATCATACAGGGAAAAAATCTATAAACTTCGTCTTCGAAAGGAAAATGGTTTCAAAACATATGAATAAATTCAATTTTTGTTTGGGTCCATCTACCTCTAGAAAGGATTATTTCTTTTTGTTTTATTTTCTGTTTGGTCTGATATTGAAGCTGGATTCAAATTTCCTTTCTTTATTAAATAAATTTGAGTGGACGTTTTTGTTCCTACTCTTCATTTAAAAAATATATATTTTATATCATTTATATTTTTTTACCCATAAAACTTATTTCAACTTAGGTAACGTTTGGTAAACGTTTTTTAGTGTTACGAAAACAAATTTGATACCAAATGTAAAGTTTTACATTTAAATACAATCATTTTCAATAGTGCTACGAAAATAATTACTATTTAAAAGTTTTTTAAAATAATTACATCAACTTTTCAACCTTAATTATTTATCCCTACTTTTACTAATCACATCAACTTTTCAACTCTAAAATACTTTTCATCCCAACATATATTTTATTCAAATACAAAACAAATACTTTTCAACCAAATACAACACTAAAAAAAAATTTTATATTCAAACGTAATTAAAACGTAATGCGTTTACCAAACGCCCTTGATTTTACATTAAACCCTATGTATCACGTTATCGTAATTGGTTTTAAACCACTACTTCATTATTTTACTCTTTTAATAAATTTTTATTATCTTGCAAATTCTTTCTTCTATATATCCATCTAAATACTAATTTAATTAAATTTTCACTTGTTGGATTATTGATAACTAACTATATACCCAGAAATAAATAACTAATTTATGGGCAGCTTTTGGAAATTTCGAATGGGAGATTAAAAGCAACCAAAGTAATAATCTTATACAAATAATTAAGATATGTGATCAGTCGAATGAATGTTCCCGCAAAACGGCCCATGCAAGTGATTAAAATATAAACTTATGAACAAAGAAATTGCTACGTAACTCCATTCTTACTCAAAACATACATTTTTAAGTTGATATTTATTTATGAATCTCGGCTTTTTATTAAAAAAATTTTGAAAAAAAAAAGTGATATTATTTTTATTTTTTATTTTTATATCAGGGATGGAGAGATTTGATCTCTTCATCTTTTTATGAAATTAAATATAAAATTACTACTAGACTATACTTATAACCAAGTAATTTTAATTTTTGAATAAGTGAAGATTTTATAAAAAAGAAAAAAAAAATAAAACGGCTTATAAACTAAAAACATTAAAAAGAAGCGTCTAAAAAATAATTGAAAAATAGCAAGTAAAAAAAAAAAAAAACCTTATGAAAACAATCATTATGGTTTTTTCATTTTAAAATCCTTCTTATTTTGAGCAATATTTTGTTTTCTTGGTCAAACTTTCCAAAACTCAATTTTAAATCATATTCTTTCTTTTTTTTAATTAAAAAACTTTAATTTTAAAATTTTATAACTTCTTATCTTAAATTAAAATTAAATAAATTTTATGTCAAAATATTGTCACTGCAATAAGAAAATCAAAATAGAAGTATTTGATTTTTACATGATTTAAATATCCAATTTATTTTCAATTGTGGCGCCCCCCACGTACGTTACCATACCAACCAGTCGAGCTCTGACGCCGACCGCGATAGCTGGCAACCTCGTGGGTCGTCATCCTCTTACTTAACATACTTAACTTTCCCTTCTTAACGTTCTCATTTAAAGCGGAAGAAATTTCTATAGCAATTTTTTTTTTCTTTTAACTTACATATTATGCCTATATCTCTATCATACTCTTATAACACATATTTCATAACTTTCTTTCTTTCATCTTCCTTTTTGAACGCTCAGCGAAAGACTCATGGTAGTACCATACCCTCGCCCAGTCCCTTGGCACGTGCAGATCCGTCCGTTGTCCATCATACTACTTTAAACTAACAGGTTGCTTACCTGCAACATATAAACAACTAATGAGCTAGATGCTCAGTAAGTTCAAACATACATTCATTAACTTATAAATACTAGTAATATATATTATTACTAGAATATATGAGATCACATATATACACATCATACACATCGTCTATACATATCCTCGAAACATAACATATTATGTGAGCTTCCTCATGCTCATTTATCTCTTCGCTAATCATTCCCATCATTCTATTGATAATCTCTTATCATTCTATTCTAATTTCTTCATTTCTTTTCTTCTCATTCTTTCACTTTCTGTTCTAAACCTTTATAACTTATCTATCGCTTTGCTATCATCTCTTAATATTTCATATCTTAAAAGCTAATAACATACACACTAGCATAACATCACGTAAAAACGTGTCATTCACATCACATCACATATATGATTCTATTATGTTCTTATAAACTTCGTTTTGTTATTTATTTATTTTTCATCGATTTCTTTATGTCATTCTTTCATATCATTCGTTTCTTTTTTTTTATCGTTCTTTACTTTTCTTTTCTTTTTTTTTTTCGTATCATTTCTTTCCTTTTCTTTTCTCTCTCCTTTCCTGTCTTTTCTTTTCACACTCTTTTCCTTTCTTTTCTTTTCTTTTCTTTTCACGCTCTTTTCCTTTCTTTTCTTTTCACGCTTTTCCTTTCTTTTCTTTTCTTCTCTTTTCCTTTCTTTTCTTTTCTTTTCTTTTCACTCTTCTTTCGTTTGTTTTCTTTCCACTTTCCTTTGGTTGGGCCCGTTGTTGGACGTACCTAGTTGCGCGCTGACAGTGGGAGGAGGGGGAGCGACCCACCAACCTACCTCACAGTCACATAAAAACCGCACCTTCGGGGTTGGTCCATCCTATAATCTACCGCACCTTCGGGGTAGCGCCACATCTACCCGGAGGATATAGACCGGAAGTCTCGACCTTGTAGGGAGACTGGTACGCCAACAACTTAAGTTTTCGGTCTTATTATTTTGTAGGCTTTTATTTTTCTTATATTGATTTTTCGTTGAACATCTTTTTCTTTCATAATATTCATAATCTTTCCTTTCTCATTTTTCATAAAACATTTCATGGAATATTTGTTCTTTCGTTATTTTTCTTTTCTTAATTCTTTACTTTACTTGTGTGAATTATGTTAATCACACTTTAGCATAGCGTATATAGCACATATTACTTATATAACATCACATCACATCATAACAAACAAAATTATGTTCAATTATGTGCAGACAATTATTCTCTGTTTATCTTATCATTTGCATCATTCTATCAATCACATCTTATCGTTATGTTCTAATCATTTCATCATACCTTTCATCATAACCTATCATTGTTTCTCTTTCTTGTCTAACTCTTTGCTTTCATATCATTTTTCATAAAACACCTATCCTTTCGTTATCATAAAACATGCCTTTTCTTAATTCCTTTCATCACCGATCATCGTTGCTCTATCAATCATAACATAACTTTCATAAAACTTTTCATAAAACATCTATTCTTTCCTTTCATATTTCATCTCTTTCTTATGCATCCTATCATAACATTCTTGTTCTTACTCTTTCCATTCTTCTATCCTTCTTTATCATATCGTTACTCTCATAAAGCTTTTATAATGCATTTCCTTCATAATTCAATATATACATATATATATTTTTATAAATTATTTATTAAAACCTATCTTTTAACATCATCATAGTATTGCTATAGTGTTACTATAGCATCATCATAAATCACATCATGACATTTACATATAACACATATAAATACTATAAGTTTGTTCATAGTTGCAGACGGGTAAATGTCTGAACTTACTCATATCGTGCTTATCCTTTCCTTGGGATCCATCGACGTCCTTTGTCGCTTCTGGATTGGGTTCCTACAGATAAGTTTTTGTCCGTTAATCACATTTTCATTTATAACTTTTATTTTATTAAAAAGCTTGATTCTGATCTTATAACCCTTAATTATAGCCTTAGGACAGTTTTTTTAAACCTTAATGGCCCTTTTTGAATTTTTCTCCAACTTTTGAAAAATTACGATTTTACCCCTAACTTTTGACAAAATTACAATTTTGCCCTTGACGTGATTTTTTTTTTATAACTTAAACCTCAATTTTGGTTTTTACAAACTTCATTAACCTATTCCGGGGTCATTGGAACTCTTTTTCTATAATTTGATAATCTTTAGGCAAAATGACCGTTTTACCCTTAATGGGTCGTTTAATCATAACATTTTCATTTTCATACTTAGGTTGAATTTTCTAAACCTAAAATCATCTAATTAACTTTTTAAATCTTATTGGACCTTTTCCGGATCAATTCTCATCCTTTTACCAATTTTCACATTCCCGGCCCTCGGGAAGTACTATTCGAACCTAAGAATCGGTTTCATGTTTTTCTTGCGTTCTAGGGTTTCGAAGGGTCAGTTTACTAATTATAACTTGCCCATTCCTTTTTCCATGCCCTGATTCCTCGAGGGGGCTTGGGTTCCCTTCCCGATCATATTTTTACCCCTCGTTTCTCATATTACCCCTGGTGCCATTTTTTAGAAATTTCGGCAGCATTTCCGCTTAATTTTTGAGGTTCCAGCGTTTAAGAAACGCCTGAAAACCATCTATCCTGATCTAATTCTATCACGTACTATACCAGAGGCTTAGATTTTACATAAAACTTATACTGTTTACGTAAAATCATTACATTATCATATATTTTTCTTTTTCTCCATTACAGTCATTTTCTTCTTTTTACATACATTCTTTTCCACATTTTTCATACCAATAATCATAAAATCATACAATAGTCCTAAACAATTAAATTGCGTAACGTAAAGGGGTCGGGATTTATACCGAATTGCAGCCCGGTCTCGACGGCATAAACCCTAATTCTTCATTCTTCATTTCTGAGGTCCCGTCTTACAAATTCGACTCCGCGGATGCGTCCGAAACGTCGAAAATAGGCTAACGGGCCAAACTTTCAAAATTGGTCAACGGTCGGCGTTGACCGGCGGCGGCGGCGACGGTGGTAAGTGGGTAGTCCATCTTGAAGATCTCGACGAGAGAAATCCATTGGTGGCTTCAATTTCACCATTCGACACCTCTATTGCCGGAAATCACCCCTCGAAAGCTCGGTCACGGCGGCGGCTTTGGAACTCCGCCGTGCCGGACTTTTTCCCCGAAATTGATTGAGGGCTTTTGCTTCCCTCTTCACGGCGAACATTTCTGTACTGGTGGTGCAGCTCAACATCGCCGGAAACGACGGGTTTCACGGCTGCGACGGCGACGGCGACGTCGTGGCTTCGGGCGGCGTGATCCGGCGGTCGTTGGGCTGAAACTCCACCTGGGTTTTGTTCTACTCTTCACCACGAGTCTTTTGGGACCGGAATCACCTTGATCGGATGTCGGACGGCGGAGATACGGCGTCGTGAAATTTCCGGTGGCCGACGGCTTCAGGCGGCGCATACGGGCTCCTCAGGCGTCGGTTCCGTCGACTCGGCCCACCGTTGAACTCAGCTCGGCGAGAGCTTTCCAACGGTGCCGGCGGTGTCGAAAACGGACACCGTTTCCAATGGTCGGTTACTGTTCATCAATGGGGGTAGAGAGAGAAAGAGAATTGGAGAGAGATAATTTGTGGACAAATGAGGAAATTCCACTTTTTTCCGCTCTTTATATACTTTTTCGCCCAAAATTTCAACATGGGCTATCCTGACTAATTTAGGTGTCCTGAATCCAAATATATCAGTTTTATTTTCATCTGAGATCATTTTGACTAATTTTCGATACTGTGAATTTTCGATCAAAAATTACCCTTGTGCTAAATTATCAAATTTGAGCGTGCTGATAGGCTATCCTTACTAATTTCGGAGTGCTGAACCCAAATTTATCAGTTTTATATCAAGATAATATCATCTTGACCTATTTCTTGATACTGTGAGTGGCACACACGTGCACACACATAATATCACTATTACTCATTTTTCATCCTTTAACATTATTAGAACATTTTATTTTAGTTCTAAACAATATTAAATCACTAAATTTCACATTTTAACGCTTAAATTCATTGTGTAATTATTTTCCAAGAAATATGAATTTTCCCGGTTGTTACATCAATTAACATTTCAATCGTATCCGTACTTCCAAACATTTACTTATGATCCATTTGATGAATGCATTATATTTGTATTGCGTTTGAATGCAATGCATTGAATGTAATTTGTGTTTGGAGGAAAAGTATTAGCATTGCATTTGAATGTAATGTGTGTTTAGTGAAAAGTATTTGAATTGTATTTTAATAATAAATATGTGATGTGATGGGTAAAAGTAGAGAGGAAAAAAGAGAGAGAAAGAGAATATATAATTTAATTAATAAAAGTAATAGAAAAAGTGAAATAATGAACAATGATTGTATTAAATTTAAAATATGATGTGATTGGTACTTGAATAAAATATTTTTATAGTTAAAAAAAAATTATATTATATTTAAATATAATATAATTTTAAATGTGTATACTAAACACATCATTAGTTTTAATTAAAAAAACTCCAAAACTTTAATTAGAGTAGGGGTTCCAAACGCCCTGTAGTTAGTAATTTGTAGGGTAGGATGATTCTAATTTTTCCCCCCTAATTTTTAACCACTACTTTTTAACAGAAACGCTCAATAATTGAGACGAGATATGGACTTATCTTTGGCATCAAAAGTCAAACATGGTGCAGCACTGCTCACTGATGCTCGGAGGTTTACTCGGAGTGTTGACTTTTATGAGTCAAGTCGTGGATAGACTTTGCCACACTAAGTCAACGATGCTTTCAAGATATAAATTGGGACCCTACCCTGACCACATTTCGGCAGTTTACCTAATGTGAAATCACAATAAATACTACGTAAACAGATAGAAGTAGAACTGATTAAGTCAAACAATCAATATCCAATGCTAAGTTGCCAGCCTTTTAAATTATATACTGTTTCAGCTTGGCAACTGTCTAATTTCATGTCCTTGCTCAAGTATATACAGTGGATTTGGCTCGAATTTATTGCTGACAGGCAACGGTTTGAAATTGAGAATTTTTTTTAGCCTTTTTTTATTTGGTACATAAATTCTTAATTTTTTTTAATAAATATTGTCGGTGAATATCCATCTAATAATACTGAAGTCAAGTCAAGTATGATGTTGTTAATAAAATAAAAAGGTTATAAAAAAAAATAAATGACACTAAAATTTTATAGAAGTTTGTCTTCAATACGAAAGACACATCCTTTTTAAGAAGCTTTTAAGGAATAATTTCACCATTTTCAAGATGAATATAATAAATGTTCTTGGATCTCTAAGTTATTAAGTGCAAAAAGTAATCTCTAAGATTTCTATGAAGCACGTAAACATTTTTATAACATGTTGTCTCGAATTACAAATATTTAAAATTTAAAATTATAATATCTTCTTTTCATCGATCTTCGTCTCATATCATTTAACCTAGACGTCTTGAATGTATCCAGTCCCTGATATCTCAGAGGAGACTTTTTAACCATTGACATGGTTTTCGAAAATCTCAGATCTCCTAAAATTTGAATTTGAAAATCCTTCTCGAGTGCTACGTTACCAAGAAACTCAACACCGTATCAACGATAAACATTTAAAAAATAAATTTGCACCTATAAAGTCCAAGCCGCATGCATTATGTGTGCATTATTTTGGAGAGCTGATTTGGCTGCTATCGGCTTTATATGCGTATGAAAGAGAATCTAGAATAATATAAAGGAAACTCAAAATACCCCTCTCAAACTGCGTCCAATCAGTATTTTTCTTCTCTTCTTAATAAACACATCATTAATCCAATTTTCAATAGAGCTAAAGAAATGATAAATATCAATAGGATCGATCGTTGTTGAGGAAAGCACTTCTAATCTTCTGTACTGCACTTTTTATACAGTAGAAAAATTAAGTTAAACAGATACAAAAAAAAAAAAGGATAAGTATTTATGTAATTCAATAAATTGTCTATCTATATACAAGAAGGAAAATAAATTTATTAACAATTTCAGAATCACACAGGTATCAACCTCTCTCCACTCAAAGCCTATTATATCTTTTGTCCATTTCTCTCTGCACCCTTTCTCATAAGAAACCAAGGTGGTGTTTGTTTTTATTTTCGAGAATGATTTTCCATTTTCAAAAATATAGAAAATGAAAACGGTTCTAAAATAACGTTTGTTTATTCAACGTTTTCAAAACGATTTCGAAACATCGTTTTCAACTATGTTGTATTTTTAGGTTTTTTGAAAACGGAAAAAAGTTGTTTTCATTTTTTGTTTTCGTTTTCTCCCTCCATCTCCTCTCTCTCTCTTTCTCTTTCTCTTTCTGTTTGTATAGCGTCAGTGATGATCATGTCCAACGATGGCATCCATCTCCGATGAAAACTGATGATCATGGGCTAGTGACGATGGCAATGGTCCCCTCACGACAATGACTATCTACTTATGACCTACATGTAGCCATTACCGCCACCTAGAGCTTAGATCACCAATCTCTTTCACCCCTATCGCTCATTGCAAAACCTACCACCAAAGTTTTTTTTTTTAATTATGACTTATAATTTATTTTTTATTTTTTTTAAATTAAAAATAAATATGTTTTTATAAGATACTCACTTATAAAATGAGTTTTCAAAATATATAACCAAACAAATTTTCATTTTTATGTTTTTCAGAATATACACTCAGAAAACATAACCAAACACAATTTCAAAAATGATCTCAACACAGTTTTCAAAACATTCTCATTTTCAATTTTTTTGAAAACAGAAAACATTTCAAAATCAATACCAAACGCCACCCAAATTTTCTCTTCTCTTTTTTTTTTTTTTTAACTTACTTTCTCTTATCTTCTTAACCACATATAACCCAAAAAAAAAAAAAAAACAATATCTAGACCTATTTATAAGCTTTAACGGAATACAATATTAACACTTTCCCAAACTCGCCAAATAGAAGCCATGAATGAGAACTCTTCTTTCTTGTTGGCAGGTAGCTCCATGTAAGGTTAGCTCCAAAGCAAGCTCTTACCCTTTGACCTGAGGGGAAGAAAAACATGCCCAAAGCAATAATTTGAGTCAAAGTACATAACAATTAATCGATTACCCCAATATCTAATAATTGAATACAATTTTGTTTTCCTAATCTATATTTCTCTCTCTCACTATTTCAAACCTAATTCTAGTATCACCTATTGTAAAATATGAATCTTGTTTGTCTCTGTGCACTCCTTGCCCTTAGTCTTATTCTTGACATTTCTGCCTCCTTTTTTGATCTTCTTATCAGCCTTTGGCGGCTTCTTCTCAGCAAGTGTCTTCTCAGCCTTCTTTGGAGCCATTGATATAAAGAGAAAGGTCAGAGAAAGATGAGGAACAAAGTTAAGCTTTCTGTTAATATTATTCTGTAATTTTTAGTCAGTGTGGCGATGTTTGATCGGATAGACAGAAAAAGTAGACATAGTGATATGTATTCGTCTTAAAAAAAGTAAACTTTGAAAGTTAAAACTCAAGGGCCATACTTTGTGAAATACATTTTTGGTCTTCGTCTAAGCAAGAACAGCTAGCCAAAGTCTAATTTTCTGTCAGAGACGGGACTTTAGGCGTAATTAATAAGTTGAACGACTTTTTGTTATCCAATATCCACAGAAAATTAGATATGGCTTGTTAATTTCATTTCAACCGTTAGTTAATTATAAACCATTAACTTATTAATCGTACAGCTACAAATGACTATGCAATTCCCTAAAGAGATTTGCTCAAAGATGGAGCTCAATGAAAAAATTTTCTAGTCATAACCGTGCATGGCTTTGATAAGCAAAGGTTCTATTATTGATACAATAGAGATATTGTAGACCTTGTTTTCCTATACGGGTTTTCCTTTCAAAACTAAACTTATCAAGTAAAGCCAAAACATGAAAAAGTCAACATAATTTGCCAGTTTCATTCATGTTTGCATGGAAAAGGATTGTGTAAGTCAAACCTATAAGTGATTTACGAGAAATTATTCAATATATCTGGTATATCACATAATACATTGCAGGTATTAAATAATTTCTTGTAAATAAATAAAAAAATCAAATAATTGAATCCACTCTTACCAAAATAGTCAACAACATATTAATGGTGATTTTTAAGTAGAAATTTCAAATATGTATCATGATATACAGCTAGCATATGCATTTATGTTGAAAGGTATTTTTATTTCGTACTCCATGTATATATATATATATGCATGTTTATACATTTGAAATCCTTGTGTTGTATCTCAGTCACGATCATATATTGAGACTAATGTTTTCTGTAATTATTTCAATAAAATTATGGTTGAGTGTGAAACAAAGTATATAATACGCCATGTCCATTCCACGGGCATTTTACGTCGACAAAGTTCATTTCAGTCATTAAAACACGACAGCTCTCTGGCGTTGTTTGTACACACGTTCTTTGCCATTTGTACCTGCATGTTGTTCCAATTAGTACGTTCTTAAATAAAGGTGCATGTTGGTCCAATTAGTACGTTCTTAGACAAGGATAACTTCATTCGTTAAGCTACTAACCAACCGCTATATTATAACTTCTCCTGGAAAATGAAAATAATTAAACTAAAAAAAATTTTACAAATTACTTAAATATCAATTATTTATTAGATAAAAGAATCGATAAATATTTCTTGGTGCAGCAATCTCAATTGGTTTGGAAGGGAGCTCTGACCGTCGAAAAGTCGCGGCTAGAAGTGGTGGAAAAAGAGAGAACAAAGGAGGCGTTTGTTTTTGTTTTTGAGAATAATTTTTCATTTTTAAAAACACAAAAAATGAAAACGATCTTAAAATAGTGTTTATTTATTCAATATTTTCAAAATCATTTCCAAAACATCGTTTTCAACTGTGTTTTTTTTTTTTTGGTTTTTTGAAAACGAAAAAAAGTTGTTTTCACTTTTTGTTTTCGTTTTCTCCCTCCATCTCCTCTCTCTCTCTCTCTTTCTCTTTCGATCTGTACAGCATCAATGATGATCATATCCAATGATGACATCCATCTTCGACGAAGACTGATGACCATGGGCTAGTAACGATGACGACGGCCCACTCGAAACAATGATTATCAACTTATAACCATTGACTCATAACCTAAATCTAGTCATAACCACCGTCTAAAACTAAGATCACCAATCTCTTCCATCCTTATCGTTCATTGGAAAACCTACCACCAAAGTTTTTTTTTAATTATAACTAATAATTTATTTTTTATTATTTTTTTAAAATTAAATATAAATATGTTTTTATAAGATACTCACTTATAAAATGAGTTTTCAAAATATATAACCAAATAAAATTTTATTTTTATATTTTTCAGAATATAAACTCAGAAAATATAACCAAATATAATTTCAGAAATAATCTCAACATAATTTTCAAAATATTTTCATTTTTAATTTTTTAAAAAACAGAAAACATTTCAAAACTAATACAAAACGCCACCAAACATTTCTAGAAAGCTTTCGTTTCTATTATCAAAAAAGTCTAAACAGGACAAGGGTATTCTGACCTCAACAGCAGCAGTACAAGACCAAAACAAGAAAGTTTCAGAAAGAGTTCTTCCAAACGACAAACAAAACTCAATACCAGACGCAGCCACTAAAACGACATAGCTTTTGAATAAAACACAAACGACAGATAGTTTTAGAAAAGAAAACTATAGCCATTGCATCGTTTCTGCTACCCAACAAAAAAAAAGAGAGAAAAGGATCGTAACAAGCAATTTTCACTTTTCTATACTCTTGCTACAGTCGAACGATTTTCTTCTGATTATTCGTCTAAATCAAAAGATAATTATACTGTTTTAAAGTTCACCATAGCATGGTAAAAGTATACAGTCTAATTATTCATAATGACGTAATATATGCAGTTCACTGAATAGCTACGTACTTATACAAGACCTCGTTAATGGTTGGCGTTTGGCCAGATTATATTTTTCATCCAGGCTGAGCTGTGTCACGTGCCTCAAGCGTGACCCATCTCTATACTGCAATTAAGATTGATACAGAGAGTTGCGAGCAAATCAGTTGGGAGTTGAATCGCCTTAAGCATCTTCACATGTACTCTGGTCTTCTCTATAAGTGTTCCCATTTCAGTCATATATCTATATCTCCTAAGCTCTAAAACAAAACCCACTTCTCTGACTCTCTCTCTCTCTCTCTCTCTCTCTCCTTCCTTTTCATCTCTGTGTCTCTCCCTAGAATGAGTCTTCTCGTTCTACTCTACGGCCTATCCTTCGTCTACTTCCTCTTGACGATGTTGAGGCGGTTCGAGGAGAGGAGGGACCAGGAGTGCTACATTCTGGACTACCAGTGCTACAAGCCCACAGACGACCGCAAGCTCGACACCGAGTTCTGCGGCGAGGTCATCAAGCGGACCAAGAACCTCGGCCTCATGGAGTACAAGTTCCTCCTCAAGGCCATCGTCAGCGCTGGCATCGGCGAGCAGACCTACGCCCCCCGGATCATGTTCGCCGGCCGCGAAGACTCCCCGACCATCCTCGACAGCATCTCGGAAATGGAGGAGTTCTTCTTCGACAGCATCGGCAAGCTCCTCGACCGGACCGGCCTTTCCCCGTCGCAAATCGACGTCCTCGTCGTCAACGTCTCCATGTTCTCCGGCGCCCCGTCTTTAGCCGCCAGGATCATAAACCACTACAAGATGAGAGAGGACGTCAAGGTGTATAACCTCACCGGAATGGGCTGCAGCGCCAGCCTGATCTCCGTCGACATTGTCCAGCACGTCTTCAAGAGCCAGCGAGACCTCCACGCCCTAGTCGTGACGTCGGAGTCACTCAGCCCCAACTGGTACTCCGGCAACGACAGGTCGATGATCCTCGCCAACTGCCTCTTCCGCGCTGGCGGCTGCGCGATTCTGCTGACCAACAAACAGTCGTTGAAGGATCGAGCAATGCTCAGACTCAAGTGCCTGGTCCGGACCCACCACGGCGCGAAGGACGACTCCTACGGGTGTTGTCTCCAGAAAGAAGACGACCAAGGACGCATCGGCTTCCACCTCGCCAAGAACCTCCCGAAATGCGCGACGAGGGCGTTCGTCGACAACCTCCGCGATATCGCTCCCAAAATTCTCCCAATTCGCGAGCTCCTCAGGTTCATGGCTGTCTGGATTCACTGGAAGATCGCGAAATTAAGCTCCACAAACGGCTCGGCCCAAGGCGGGGACGGTGGAGGATTGAAAGCGGAGAAGCCTCCGGTGATAAACTTCAAGACAGGAGTGGATCATTTCTGCATCCACACAGGTGGGAAGGCGGTGATCGACGGGATCGGAGTGAACCTGGATCTGAGCGAGTACGATCTGGAGCCGGCGAGGATGACGCTGCACCGCTTCGGGAACACGTCGGCGAGCAGTCTGTGGTACGTGCTGGGGTACATGGAGGCGAAGAGGAGGCTGAAGAAAGGGGACACGGTGCTCATGATAAGCTTCGGAGCTGGGTTCAAGTGCAACAGCTGCTTGTGGGAGGTGGTCAGGGACTTGGACGCCGACGGGAATGTGTGGAACGACGACGTTGACCATTACCCGCCGAAGAAGCTGACGAACCCCTTTATGGACACGTATGGCTGGATTCAAGATGAAGATCCCAGTACGTTTAAGATACCAGAGTGATTATAGAAGGGAATTAATTCAGAAGGAGAAAAGAATAACGAGGAAAAAAAGAAAAAAGATAGAAGACAGGTTAAAGAATTTTCATTGTTTGTGGGTTTTTAGTTTTCGTCTTATTAGATATATATTTTTTATTCACATATTTGTTTTGGAAAAAAGAAATGGTTAAAAAAAAAAAAAGAAGAGGGTAGTGTCTATTTCTGTTGATTATATTATAATCATATGTTTTTTGTTTTATTTTTATTAATTCTTATACACTATTATTGTAAGGTTAATCTTATTGTTGAATCCCTTTGGTGGATTTTATACCCCAATAATGTTATTTTGTGCTTGGCAATGGCATCCTATTGGAGAATCAGCTATTATAAATCTTTCCTTTAAATTTTTCGGTTTTTTTTTTTTTTTTTTACAATCCTCTTAGATCGAGAATTTGTAATTTTTTTATTTTGTTTGATTCAAAAAAGAGATGTAAGAGACTTAGTGCAATTTTTCCTTTTTTTTTTTTTTTGGCTGTATACGAATACAATTAATTGCACTCATTTTGCATTAAAACCCGTTATAGGTGCAAGGAACATACCTCCCGACCCAATAACAAAAACGTGGTCCCTCACACCACAAGATACAATTGTTAGCCCAGCTGTTTTTGGTGCTGCTTTTACTTTCTTTTTTTAATCTGGTTTTACTTTCATATATACATATATATATATATATACTTGAGTAGCTATGCCCAAATAAATTGTACAGCCAAATTCCAGCGAGGGAAATGATTAACAATTTATATACGTGCAGATCAGAATTTCTTGAGAACAATAGCCAAATTGAAACAGGGCACAGAGAGATGTGAAATGCTGAAAATTAGGATAAGGTTGTCTAACATAAAAAGTGGGTTATAGCAATATGTCTCTTACCAACTAAATTTTTTAGTTGTTATTGTTAAATGCTAATACGGTTTGGTTGCCGATGTATTAAGAGCACTGAATGCTACCAGAGTACTAGTTGTCGGGTCCAAAGTAATGGAGGACAGGTGCGCTTCCATTTTTATTCTTATATTATAAAACATGTATTTGATTCTTCAATTTAGATTGAAAATTAAATTAAATTAAATATTTTATTATAATTTAATTTAATTTAATTTTTATTAAAGATTATAAAAATAAAAATAATTTAAATTAAAAATTAGGTTAAAATAATGAAAGTAAATCCTATTCAGTTAAATCAAATTAGAACTAATTTAAATAATTTAACTTAGTTTATAAACTAAATTAAATTAGATCAATAAACCAAATAAATCCATAATCTCTCTTTCAGTTACATTCGTAGTTTCTCTCATTATCTTTAGTCTAATATTTTAATAAAAAAGCAATTCTAACTTCTTTATACGGTATTATAGTAATTGATTGATTTCAAAATAACATTTTTAATTGATATTTATATTTTGTGTTTGGTTTTAAATAATAACATGTAACAAGAGCCTAAATAGAAAATTACATGACAATCAAATTGTTGGAGCAAAATTTCGTCCAACACCAAATGAACATTCCTAAATTGAAAAATAAGATCAAACAAATAAAGCAATCAAAATTGTTAAACAAAAACACAAAGAAGACAAGAAAACCTTAAGAAAAATATAGTGGAAAAGCTGGTATCCAATATAATTGTCTCAAGTATTAAAAATTATATTAGCTTTTTTTTTCTCTCAACTTGGAGATATTTATAACATCATAAAAATGATGGAGTTTGATACTCCAATTAATCGGAGAATTTATTCTATCTTTAATATAATAAATTGATTTAAGCTTATAACTAATTGATTAATTTACTTTAAGTTGAGATATTATATATTTTGAGATAATTATGTTTGTCACTTTTCTTTATTGAAAATACCTCTATTTTCCAAAAAAAAAAAATTTAATGTATTAACTCTTGGAGCTCCGAATCTTGGTACTCTGGTGCTTTGAGATCCCTAATAAATATATTTTCTTTATCTGACTAAAAATACACCTAACACAAATAGTAGTTATAAATTTTCAAATAAAATATTATAACTGTTGGGCTTGTACTTTACTGGTGAACATGACACATTTCTGTAGTTTCTTTCTTTTTTTTTTTTTGTTAATAATTTTCTCTTACTTAGTACTTAGATTTGACCTTAATATGTTTTAATAACTCAAATTCGAGACTTTATTATATCATCCAATTACTTTAATTAGTTAAACTTTTTCTTAAGGTCATATTCTTACACACAAGGATATGTGACAACTCGATGTGAGTACTAGACAAGTGGGTTGATGTTCTAGGGACACTGACACAGATAGTGATGGCTTTATCCATTTTTTAACAATTGCGTTGCCCTTGTCATACGATGGTGTACTTACACATATTTAAATTATATTATATTTAAATATAATATATTTTTTTAAATATAAAAATATTTTATTTAAATATCAATTATATTATATTTTAAATATAATACAATCATTATTTATTATTTTTATTAATTAGATTATATATTCTCTTTCTCTCTCTTTTTTTCTCTTTATTTTAACCCATCACATCACACATTTATTATTAAAATACAATTCAAATACTTTTCATTCAAAACACACATTACATTCAAATGCAATACTTATATTTTTCCTCCAAACACAAATTACATTCAATGTATTGCATTCAAACGCAATGTAAATGTATTGCGTTCACCAAAGAGATCATAAGTAATCAAAATTAATGCCACGGTTTTTTTTTTTCCCTTTTGTTAGTGGATAAAACTCATATAATAAATTCAATGGGAATAGAAATTTTTGAGAATTATTATGAACATAAGGTAATACAAATTGTAATAAAAGTAAAATATTAAAAATAGAAACCATATAGATTTATAGATATTCATCATGAATAAAAAGGTAATGTCCTTTCTTTAGTTGTTTTATTATATTTTTAGAATTACAAGTTTTGTAACTTACTCAATTATGAGTTGGGTTTTTGAAGGTCTATTTTTATATATTTATAGACGCTTAAGAATAAGAAGGTAATGTCCTTTCTTTGGTTGTTTTACTATATTTTTAAAATTTCAAATCGTGTAACTTACTCAATTATGAATTAGGTTTTTAAAAGCTTATTTTTATATATTTATATACTCTTAAGATATAATTCTTATTTAATATTTAAATATAAATATTTAATATTTATATTTAAACATAAAAATAATCTTCAAATATTATAAATTCTATTATAAATATCGGATAATCTTAACTAGTTATTTGAAATTTATAATTTTACCTTAAAGATATATTTATAAGGGAATTTGGAAGAATGCTCAAAAAAGTGTATACTTTTATAATTTTACCCGATCTATAATAATTTAAGAATTTTTATCCTCTTTTAAAAAAAATCAAAAATTGACCTAATAGGCCTTTTTAAAAATACCCCTAATCAACAAAAAAAATATAATATTATAAAATACCATTTAATAATCCACTTAAATATTATTTAATATTTCTTTAAAATATCATTTAATAATTCACTTTTGAAAACCTTTTGAAATATTATATAATAATCATCTACAGTATCATTTTGAATCCTTTTTATCATCTATTATTATTTTTTTTCTAGATTACCATTTTATATTTTGTTTTTTTTATGTGTCAAATATTTTACATTATTTAAAAAATGTTATTAAAATTTTTCAAATGCATTTAAAAAATTATTTCATAAAAATTAAAATATTTAAAATAATAAAAATATTATCACAAAAATTTTAAAAATTAAAAGTTAAAAAAATAAATCAACCACCAAATCTGATCTCTAGACGGCGAGAGATAAATGGTGAGCAGCGACGGAGGCCACCGGTGATGGCACGGAGAAAAAAAGAAGCACAGAGGCCGGAGAGAGAGAGAGAGAGTGGGGAGAAAGAAAGTTTGTGGGTGGAGAAACGTCACTGGCGGATTAAGATCAGAGGAGCGGACTCATGAGTGACGATGTTGGCCGAGATCACTGCATCCAAAATCGTGAATCGCACGCAAGCGGCGATGGAACACGACTGGTATAGCAAATCAGTGAAGTTGTGATTAGAGGCAGCCATGGACACAGTTTGATGGCCAACGAGAGGAGAGAGAAAGGAAAAGGAGAGAGAAGAAGAAGAAGTAGAAAGAAGTAGAGGAAGAAAGAGAAAAGGGAGTTTAAAAAGTAAATTTGTCTTTTTACTTATCTGATG
Source organism: Antiaris toxicaria (assembly GCA_035233585.1). Taxonomy (NCBI): domain Eukaryota; kingdom Viridiplantae; phylum Streptophyta; class Magnoliopsida; order Rosales; family Moraceae; genus Antiaris; species Antiaris toxicaria. The sequence continues at coordinate 9,745,008 of CP141153.1, read as the reverse complement.
AAATAAAAAAAATTAATAAAATAGAGAAAAATTCAAACTAAAATTTAAGTCAGGATAAAATCTAAAATAGGTGCATTAAATAGGTTATTTATGAGGTTCTGTCGTGTGAATATATATAAATATAAGAATATTCAAAACGATCGCTTTTAAAAGAACATAACCAATTTAGGTCCGTTTAGTGGATATATTTATATTTATATTATATTTAAATATAATATATTAATATAATTTACGTTTAGGGAAAAAATATTAGTATTATGTTTAATTATAATATGTATTTAGATGAAAAGTATTTGAATTATATTTTAATAATAAATATATGATGTGATGAGTAAAAATAAAGAGAAAAAAAGAATATATAATATAATTAATAAAAATAATTATATTATATTATATTTAAAACATAATATAATTAATATTTAAATAAAATATTTTTATATTTAAATAAAAATTATATTATATTTAAATATAATATAAATTAAATTCGTACACCAAACTCATGTATGCTAACAACCATATAGATAAAACTACATGCACCATCTGAACGCGAAGAAAGCAAAGCGATAATATTAAGTCAAAGTGTACCTGTTTACCAATAGCAACTTTTCTTTTTTTTCTCTTTTATCCTCTGATCGAGTCATAAATGAGGCAGTTGCATGAACATGTGGAGGAACCATTTGGATAGGCCCAAATGTGCCGTGACGAAGCAATTGTGATCTTATTACAAACTTAAAAAGATTAACCAGTCACCGCGCTGCCTCAAAACTAGCTACTGATGATGATGAGATCATACGTACATGTGTAAATATATACTATCGCTCTTAACTGGCATTCACATTACTTATTCGATCGCCCCCACATCCAAACTTACATTAAATCCAAAAGTTCCATCCTTCTACGTTGCCCACGGTAAAACGGATCGGTCCTCGTCGCGGCAGCTTCTATGCTGTGCTCTTGGTGGTGGCAACTTTTACTCACGGTTGTGTGTGTGTGTATATATATATATATATATTACTAGTTCAACAGCACGTGTTCGTGCGGTGTATACTAAGATCAAGTGTATCCTAAAAGCTTAATATACAAATATACAAAACTAAAAATAAAAATACAAAACAAAACAGCACAAAAATACTATTTCTTTTAACCCTACGAGATTTATGATTTTCATTTATTAAAACAAAAAACAAAATCATTCTCGTACTATCTAAGCTAACCTCAGCGAGAAAATACCACCTAATTATTCAAAACTAATATTCAAATTATTTAATATCGAAGATTTAGTAAATAAACTTGTTCCCTTAGTTAATTAGGAAATGCTAATAACGACATCGGTGACTATTAATGCCACGGTGCGTTATTCATGACAAGAACATAAAAGAATTTGATAGAATATTAATTAGGTTTAGCAATGCTAGATGTAAATTGAAAAAAGGCAGTTATCATTTTCCAATATTTTGGCAAAAAGCTGTGTGCAAAGATAAATGTTACTGGAAAGTAGTTAAGTGACTTTTTGCAACCTTTATTCCAACTAATAAGGAGAACATATAGAAGAGGAAAGTAGAAGAAAATTTCAAAATCATTTTCTTTTACTCAGTAATTACAAAACTTAAGATGAGTTGTTCCATTAATTCATCGAGACAGAAACCACCTACAATGCAATCAATGTGCAGCTCAACTTGAGCTATCGTTGGCCAAATTGTGTGTGAAATAAATTCACAGCAAAAAATAAAATAAAATACAATAAGTCAAAATTTGTTGCGGTCAATTCCAAGATAAAAATTAAAAGAAATAAAGAGAACTACACATTTATTTTCATGATCGCTTATTTTCTTTTAAATATTCTCATCTAAAATTCTTAAATATAAGGTTATAACAGAAACAAGTAAAAAAATAAAAATAAAAAAAAACTCTGGGATTGCAAAATAATAAGCTAAAGAAATAATGCTTCTATTGTAAATTTTTAACATATATAAACACCAATAAGTCGGATCATTAGAAAGATAATACAACAATTAAAACAACATATTGATATAATAAAAATACGATTCCTTCCTGTTATTAATTTTACCGAGAAAAGAATGTTTGTTACTATTATATGTATGTCTGCAATTTAGGGAGGCTACAGCTTCTTCCTCTTAAAAAATAAAACAAAAAACAAATAAAAAAAAATTAAAAAAGCCTCAAATCGAAAAACCGTGATTAAAACATGATAAGGATCATATGAGATAATGATCGTTTATAGCAAATGCATGCGCTGAGTGGTCCTTGGAATGGTACTGCTCCGTTGGTTAAATTGACAAAAAGAAAGAGAAAGAATGAAAGAATAGTACTTCTCTCTACCACATAATTGGCTTCAACTCTCAAGGTGTTTAAGTACTGTTAATTCAAACATTAAAAAAAAAAAATCATCATTGATAATTTAACTAATATTTCTTTACAAGCAGTGAGGAAAAACCGAGGGAGTGATTATTTTTTATATTACGTTTAGATTATATTTAAATATAATATAATTGGTATGTGAATATAAAAAATTTTGTGTTTAAATATAATAATTTTTAATTATATATCAAATATATTTATTATTTTAAAATATTTTAAAATAGGTTTTTTAAAATTTATTTATATCATATTCTCTTTATCTTAATTTTTTTATCTATGTTTATCAATCACATCAATTTTTTAACTTTAAAATATAATTTAAATACTTTTTATTCAAACACATATTGCATTGAAATATAAAATAAATACTTTTTATCTAAATATAAAATATATTCAATACATTATGTTCAAACATAATACGAACGCAATACGTATAGTAAACGCTCTATATAAAGTTATAATTTTGAGCTTTAACAAATTTATAATTTATCTGTCGCACACAGCGCTTTTGATGCATGGACGAGACGGACATGTTTATTTAATCAGCAAAATATTATATATGCATATATATATATATAAATATATGCATATATCTGTTGCAAATTTTGTGGTTTATTGAAAAGTGTATAAATGCCAACAATGTGACAAATACTTAGGGGCAGTTATATAAAATGTCACTAGCGGCAACATATATTTCTATTTGTTCACACGGCACTCGGGAAAAACTGCTCAGAGTAATTGCTTCAACAACTTTTAGTACTGTTATGTATACATTTTTTTAGGTAGTGATGTACAACTACTCACAAACACATTGTATATGTAGCTTTCGAAGGAGGGTTTCTATAGTGCACTTATATTGTTGCAGATAAAAACAAAATAATGAGTTAGGATTACAAAGATGTTCTTGTCTTCTAACCTACTCAATCCGTGCCATAAAGGCCCTTATCTGACCTTCCTAATCGCATATATGTTTGTCCTTTTTCTTTCTTTCTGGTGCCTATTACTAATTTGATCTACGATTTTTTTTTTATAAATTTACAGTTTGATCCCCAACCTTTTTTTTATGACTAAAAAGCCCTTAACTCTTAAAAGGATGTAATTTGATCCTTTTTACAAAAATGGGTTGAAATTGAGTAGAATAGATTATGTATGTGATACATATAAGTTGAATCGTGAAATTTTTTTCTTAATTATCCTTATATAGTAAATCATGCATGTGTGATTTTATGTAAAATTTTATGTTGAAATTTTAATATTTTTTAGCAAAAAATGATCAAATTGCATCATTTTAAAGAATTTAGAACCTTTTATCTAAAAAGAAAAGGTTGGATATCAGATGCAATTTTGTCAAAAATTTAAGGATTAAATGAGTAATGTACCCTTCTTTTCGAAGTAAGTCATGCATTCACAAATTTTCATCAACTTTCTTTCATTGAGCTCATATCAATTAAACCATTGTCTTAATTTTCATATTAATTTTCATATCAATTAAACCATTGTCCTAATTTTCATAATAACTTTAAATTCAAGCGGTTAATTGTCAAAATTTTTTTTTGTTCTCAATCAAAAAGCCAAATTAATTTCACTCTCTCTCTGTCTCTCGTATTTATTTGCAAAGAAAGTTCTCTCTCCTCTTTAGTAAAATCAAACAGAATTGGGCCATCTCTATCCCCATTGCCCAACAATAATGTCTTACCACAACTTGAGGCTTGAGCATTGCGTAAATGTGTTTGTTTATGTTTTTTTTTTTTTTTTTTTTTTTTTAAAGGTGAGCTGAATTAAGGGTTTGGTTACTGCCAACAAATAATAAATAAGGGGGGTCACGTCCCCATAAAATTTGAGCCATTAATTTTATGACTTTGGAATTGAATAATAGAAGAAAGTGACATAAGGCTGAGGATTGCAAGGGTCGTGAGGGGCAAAATGTGATGGAGAAAAATTGGCATCGCTTAACCCGGTTTGGGATTTCAATAGAGGAAATGGTGCATTTCCGTGGAATGTGATGGTGTTTTTGTTCATTTTGGTGTAATTTAGACCTGCTTTTTGAATGTTTTTATGACCATATTTCAAAGTACCATGTTTTATTCGCCAAATATTTAGTCAGTTTTAGAGGAATTTGATGGACATTTTGTGTATTTTGATGGAAATTGGACTTCTTGTTGAGTGATTTCCCACTAAATTTCAAAGCACCGATCCTTAAGAGTTTAAAGTTGGTGGCCATTTTGTGCTTAAAGGTGTCATATAAATGCTTTTTTTTTTTTTTAATTCTCCGGACAACAAATAAAGGTAAATCTTAAGACATTCTTGCTAATTTTGTGTTTACTCATTGTTAGAAAGTTGCACTTAAATTGTTTAGAAATCATGTGTTTCCTGATTTGTAATTTAACCATTATGTTGATTAGTTTTGAGTTGTTCAAACCTTCGACAACGTGCAGCTATTTTCCTATGTTTCTGCCATCCATTTCACCCCCAATATCAATTCTAAATAATTACTCAATGGGATGGTTTCTTTTTTTTTTTTTTTGTTGTTTTCCTGGTGGTGGTTGTTTTCATCTTCTTGCCTAATGTTTGCATTGCTTAATCTTCCTTCATTTTCTTCCCTCCATGTCGTTTTTATATTCTTTTCGTTGTCATGTTGCATTGCTAGTTCTATGTCTCTCTTCTTTATTTTTTCTTCCTGTTCTTTTTTGGTTTCAACCCTATTTTTTATACATCATTATATTCCACCGCTGACACTAATCTATGGAAAACTTACGGGGGAGTTTAGGGGAGATGCTTGCAGTCATTATATTTGGGTTGAAAAAAAGTTGTTTTGAAAAATGTGTTTGCGGAAAAAAAACTATTTGGGTAAAAAAATAAAAAATTTTAAAAAATTTTTTTAAAAAAATATATCAATATGAATATTTTTTCGTTACTCTCGAATGTAATTTTTTTGAAAAAAAATAATCTCATTTGGACTTGTATATATAAAGTTATGAACTTTTAAAGTTTAAAATTTATTATAACATTTTGAAGATATAAATAATAAAAAAATAATAAAATTTTATAAAAAAAATAGTTTTGAATTTTTCCAAAACTAAGCCAACGGGGCCTTAGGGGGAGTTTGGGAGAGGTTTTGGAGATGTAGTTTTAGAGTTTGGAAAAAAGTTGGTTTTGGAGAATGTGTTTGGCGGAAAAAACTGTTTGGGGTGAAAAAATAAAAAATTTTAAAAATTTTTTCAGAAAAAAAAAATCAATATGGAGCTTGTTTTGTTCCTCTCGAAATTCTATGCAATTTAAAAAAAAATCATCTCATTTGGTATTATATACACAAAGTTATGGACTTTTAAAATTTTGAGTGTACTGTAACGTTTTAGAGATATAAATAATAAAAAATAATAAAATTTTGGAAAAAAGTAAAAACTTTTGGCCTGGAAAACCAGAACCAAACGACCCCTTAATGCAGAGAATGTCCTTAAACCTATCAACGCAATGACTATACCTTCTCAGTGGTCCTTCTTTATTTCTCGTTCTTTTCTCATTATTGTCACATCCCTTTATTCTTTGACATAACAGACCATTGTATTGATGTCAGCCTAGTAAAGACACTACCATGCACAACGACTATTACTTCTCAATGCTTGATTTATTTTATTTTCCTAATGCAATTTCACTTATATTACCCGTATTTAACTATGCATTTTTTTCAATTGCCTAGGAATATTCAAAACGTCACTCTCCTTCAACTTTTTTCCCCCATCAAACTCCATCTTTATCAATTAATTGTTAGTTTTTTTAATCAATATCAATAGGCAAAATAATGATTGATTGAGTAGGCAAATGTTCTTTAACGCCAAATTTAATAACAATATCAGTAGAGAAAAATCATATAGGTTTGTTCAGCAAAAACATTCAAAACCTCCTCCCATCTTTATCACGTTAAAACAAAATTTATATTGTTGCAGAAATATCGATGCCAATGCTACTTTGCAAAGCCTTAGTCTTAAGGTTTGAAAAATTATACCTTTTGTCAAGACATCATACTATTTTTCAAATCTAACAGTATACCCATTATACCTAAATGAAACGTTTGAAACACAATCAATTAATAATAAAAATAAAAATAAAAGTAAAACATGGGAGATATTAGTGTGGTAGTATTTTTAAACCTAGAAAGTCGAATAAATGAAATCAATTTTCATCCAAAGCTTCAACGGTGCTACCTATTGTCACAAACCATTTTTTTTTTTTTAAGGTGGACTTTGTCAACCTTTTATGAGAAACAAAAAAAAAAAAATCAATTACCTTACTAAATCAAAGTGTTAAAAAAATTGTTCATCAAATAGACGAATTAATGTTAATATGTTCACTTAACTATGTACCTCATGATATTAACTAACAAATTTCGTTAAATCTTCAGAATAATTAAAAAAAAAAAAACTTCGTTAAATCCACTATTTATATACCGTACAACTATCAAACACATGGAGCAAACGTCATGTCGTTTCTTTAAATTTGCTACAAACGACGATAAGGAACCTAGTAGTCTTGTGTTGTCAATTTTATGCCCAAGAGTTGTTTTGTTATTACAATTTTATGATCTCTGCATACATTATTTAGGAGACCTTCACCAAACATTTTTTAGTATTTTTGTATTTTACCTAATGTAATTTTATACTAAACACTAAGTTTTATATTCAAATATAATACTTCTCAATAGTGTTATAAAAACAATTATTATTCAAAAACTTTTTAAATGATTCAAATCAATTTTTCAACTCTAAAATACTTTTCATATAAACACATATTTAATTCAAATACAAAACAAATACCTTTCAACAAATATAACACTTAAAAAAATTAAAATGTAATGCATTTATTAAACAACCCATTAATTTTGAGAAAATGCAATTTTAAGTTTATGTCCAACAGCTGCAATACATTCCTCTACTAAGTCTACTTTAAGGACTGAATTTACGAAGTTACCCTTACTTGTCCTAAGCAATTTCATTTACCATGTCCTGGATCAAGACAAAACCGGCTACTTCATTAGCCAAAACCTACCATCCCGGTTAAAGTATTCTCCTATTATTTGCGTAAATATCCAAATTAGAGGTATTAAATTAAAATATATCTAGTTTTTATTTATATCAATATCAAAAATGGTACTTATAATAATAATGATATAACTCTTTATAAAAAATTAAGAATTAACATATAAATAAATTATAAAAAAATCAAAAAATAGGAACAAAAAAATTATAATAAATATTGTAAAATTGATTTGATTATATTGATATTTTTTTATATAGGTACCACATTTTATATTAAAAATTAAATTAAATTTTATTTATTTGATTTATCATAAAGAAGATATGATTTCTTGTAAAGATATCATCGATTTTATTTGTAGTAATTTATATAAAAAATATGAATTTTTTTTTGTAAATAATTCAAAAAGCTTTGTGGTGGTAATCTTTATTTCTTTTTCTTTAGGTTGTATAGATCCAATATTTTTTTGATTTTTTACTGGTCAATATAAATAATAAGGTTTTTTTATAAAAAAAATTCATTGGTTTTCTATAAAAATTGTGAGTTGATATTAATAGTACTGAATTTTGTTGATACGTGATTTTTAGTAATTGACATAAATAATAAATTTTTTCATAAGTAATTCTTTTTTTTAATTAAAAAACTTAAATACTTTATGTTAGTGTAATTTTTTCTTATTTTATTTTTTATTTATCTATATTACAAATAATTGTTGTGATAATTTTTTTTTAATATGAGGCATCATCTTTACAATAAATGTATTATACTTATCATAATTCTATTTGATATTATTAAAATTAAAACTAAAAAAAGCTTTTGAGTTAATGTTTATGTTAAAGATCAAAATCAAAACTAATTTAATTTCATTAAAAATAGTGATGATTTGTCAAAAAAAGTCATTTTAGTTAAAAAAAAAAGAAGAAAGAAAAAGAATCTAAAAAAAATGAATAATATCAATTATAATAAAAGAATAAAATAGATACTACACATATTTACATCTTCAAAAATAAACATTTATACAATAATATTAAAAAATTGATATATTTAAAAGGTAATATGGTGTAAGTGGATTTTTTATATAATTATTTCCTCCCTCCCCTCCTTTAATGCCACCTGATACCGGGCCTGACGCCCAAAAAATCATGGGGGGCTACAATACGCGGCCCATAAAACATAACATCATATATGACGCTAAAATATAATAAAAAAATAAAAAATATATTATGGATAGCATGAATTTAACATCATTATAATTGTAGTTACGTGATTTTACGGCATAAAATCTAAAAATCATTATGATAATTATATTTGATTATATTATTTTCGTTACATTTTTAAAATATTTAAAAAATTGTACTATATTTCAACATCACTGTAACCAAAAAAAAAAAAGGTGATTACATGTAAATTTTAACGGTAATGTCTATTAATGTTTCAAAAGTAATACTACGTTTGGTAAACAAATTTTAACGTTACAAAAATCAATTTTACACTAAATATAAAGTTTTACATTTAAATACAATCATTTTCAACAGTGCTACGAAAACAATTACTATTTAAAAGTTTTTTAAAACAATCACGTCAACTTTTCAACCTTATTTATTTATCTCTACTTTTACCAATCACATCAACTTTTCAACTTTAAAATATTTTTCATCTAAACACACATTTTATTCAAGTATAAAATAAATACTTTTCAATCAAATACAACACTAAAAAAAAATTGTATTCAAACACAATTAAAATGCAATGCGTTTACCAAACGCCCCCTAACTTTTTTATGCCTTGGAGTTTGCGGGCGAAGATGCATCATATATTGATGAGTGATACAACTTGTAAGATATATAGGTCATATGGTATTTTCTCATTCTCTTTTCTAATTGAGATATCCTGTCTTTCGTCCAATAACGACGAATTCGATTATTCAAAATTTGGAGTATAAAATGTAATTAAATATAATTAATTCTATTTTATAGGATTAAATAGATTAATATTAACAATAATTTTATATCCGATTTGTTGACTTCAAATTCCCTAAAACAATGCATCTAATCCGCTGAAAAATCCCGACAAAAAGATCAGTTTTGAAGCGAAAAATTAAAATGCATACTGACTTCTTGAAAAATTTGATACATGAACGGCATTGTCGACCAATTCCATACAAATACATGTGGAATTTTGCTAGCATTTATACGATGTAACATTCTACACAAGTTGGCCCTTAAATTTGACCGAAAATATATCATTTGGCAAACTAGCAGCTGACATATACAAGACTGTAGCATGTTTTATACTTCCTTCAGGAGAGTTATTGTAATAACTATTATCATACTTAGATGTCGTGAGCATTTAGATACGCAATTCAAATTATACATTTCAATTTAAATATTCAATTTAAATCAGTTCAAATATAGTCTGAAATCCAAACCCTTTTTTTTTTTTTTAAATACCAAACCGGTTATTAATAATAGGGAGATTAGTCAAATCCGTGTAACACCTTGCAATGACACAAGTCGTTTGTTGTTAAACCATGTTGTCGTTCCGACATTAACTTGTCAACAATTAGCTTTAAAAAGTAAAAAAAAAAAAAAAAATTCGATGGTTTTTGCCTGATTGGCATTTGCATCTCGTTAGGTTTAAGCCGGACAAAGGCGGCTCTGTGAAGAAATTCGTCGAACAGTTGGTCTGCGCGTCCCCGTTTCAATGGAGAAGACAGAGATTGCTGACCCATCACGCCCTCCCTACAAGCTTCTGCTCTCGTGCCCTTCTGGTCTTTCCCCGTCGCAGGTTCTCTCTCTTAGTCCTCGTTTCTTCTTGTTTCTTCGTCATGATTATCATGTTTGCGATCACGGTATTCAATTGGTTTAAATAAATATTTTTTTTTTTGGGTTTATGTGATGATATTGTTTCTGTTTTGTGCAAAAGCTGTCTGTGATTTTCGATGAATCATACGACAGGATTGCTCACCCAGACACCAACTTGGAGAATTCCGTATCTGAAGTGAGTTGTTAAACATTGCATCGCACAATGATGGTCTTTTTTTATATTCTGTATTTCAATTTAGTTCTTTAAACTTTTGATCCTTAAATATTTACAGTCGAACAATAGAAAGTTATACTTGAAAAACTTATAAAACTTGTACGTAAAATTTTAGGGGGAATAAAAAGGAGATATCTACACAATGATAATGTAGCATATTCAATTCCTAATTCCTACATTTTATTGCTACACTTTAATTTATAATGTTTTTCTTTCTTCTTCTTCGTCTTTTTTAAATTGTTTTAGATATGGGATCAAAGGATTCAGAAAAACACATCATTGTACAACGGAAAAAAATTCCGGGTATGCCTCCAAACTTCCAACTGATAATGAGCTCATGCGAATTACCAGCGGATAATAAATTTTTATGGCTTCCTCTAGCTCTACTGTAAAGTGACAAGTTATTCCCTGCATATGTTGGAGTCTGTTTGAATTTCATGTTTTTTATACCTATAATTATCAGTTTATGATCTTACAGTATGGAGGATATGTATTGCCCGTTGGGGTTGGATCTAAAAACGACTCTCATGTATGCCTCCACCTCGGTCTGACAGATTATAGGTTGCTCTCTCTCTCTCTTTTTCTCTCTCTCTCTCTCTCGCACACACACATAGGCACACGCACAGCATTAATCTTGTTGTAGCTGTTGGTGTAAACTTTGGTTTTAGAGCAAATTCTTGTATGTCTAAAATGCTTGATTTTGCACCTTAGAATTCGGTTGCTATTTGTTCCTCCTCATTGATGAACTTTTCTAAGTTAACAAGCGTCTTTGATCCAATTGCTAGACAGGACTTTTGTTGGGACAAACTTGAATCCTCTGTGGGAAAGGTTCCTGGTTACATCAGAAGGTATACAAATCAAAGTATGCTTTGATATGAGCCTACACTGATTCTTTACAATTTTCTTTTCCGATATAACACCGCAGACAATTGATTACTTTCCTTGCCTATCAATTTTGCATTATTCTTATTATTGTTATTTATTTCCTTTGAATTTTAAGCCATTTCTGAGGGAGCCATGACAGTTAGAGCTTCACATTACAAGTCAAAAATACGTACTCATTTGCTGGAATTACTTATCCCTTAGCCAAAAGAAATGAAGATGATCATGCCTTAAGGAAATATATGTTTCAGACATCTATAATGAAAGCCAAAATAATTTGGATAGGCTACTGAAACTATTTTTGCTTATTTGTATTTCTATTGCCATGAAAAGTTTCTTCTAATTATCTACATTTCTTTATCAGATGACGCTGTACGTTGTCAACACACCTCAAGTCCATTAGGTAATGGTGCTATAATTGAGACATCGGATAGGAAGATACTACTGTTGAAAAGAAGCAACAATGTTGGGGAATTTCCAGGACACTTTGTTTTTCCTGGGGGCCATCCGGAGGTATCAAATTTACTTTCTCTGTTTTTAATACCGTCGAAGTTTCTATTATGTTTTGAAAGTTAGCTTTCTATGCAAGATTCCATATTGCCATTTTCTTTTGGGTGCATTTCTATGTCTGGAAACATACCTGGCAGGCCCAACTCACTTTATTAGCATTATTCTTTTGAAGTTTATACTTAGCAGCCATTTTCTTTCTGCTCTTCTTTTGTACAACTGCAGAAAGATAATTCCTATGTCGTTCTTCAATTGTAATCTCTAGTTCTTTGGTGATTGACAGCCTGAAGAAGTTGGTATAGCATGCCATCAGCATGGAAAGAACCTGATAGATTCTGACGTTATTAACAAGAAGGTTTCTCAGGAGATGTTTGACAGCATTGTTCGTGAAGTTATTGAAGAAACGGGAGTGCCTGCAACATCCCTTGTAAGTTATGCCCTCGCAGTTGAAAAATTAAGGCATGCTGTTTTCTTTTCTTTGTGTCCTTTATTATCTGTCTACTATCTACATTACTTGTGGCTACATCAGCCTTTGGTTTTGATCTTTCTTTCATTTTTTAGTTTTTTTGGCTTCTTAGAATTTTTCCACAATTTTCACTGAAATACCATCAAGTTCTCTCTCTCTCTCTGAAATTAACTCTTCTCCTTGGTCTGATCTTTGTATTCCTGTGCAGTGCGAACCGGTTTTCATCGGTGTATCACGCAGGGAGTTGAATGTTCGGCCAGCTGCATTTTTTTTCATCAAATGCACTCTTGAGTCAAATGAGATTCAAAAATTGTATTCTAGTGCTCAGGACGGATTCGAATCAACTCAGCTTTATACAGTCTCAATGGTTAGTTTGAGAATTTTTATACATAATTCATAAATCACAAAGTTTGTCGATTACTTACTCATAATATTAATATACCTCAGACCGAATTGGAGAACATGACATCCAAAATGCCTGGCTGCCATCATGGCGGATTTGCACTCTATACACTGATGGTAGAAGCCCAGAAGGATATATCTAATGGAAGCTCATGACTACTAGTTCCCGAAGAGGCTTAGCCAACATTCCTGAGGGTCTAAAACTCTTTATCTCATACTGCATTTAGTACATAACGGCACATAAGATTCTTGACTTCTTATTACTATTCAGCTTATTTGTAACTTAACAAGCTTCCTTTGCTATTTAGGGTCTCTGTTTGGTAAATGCATTGCATTTGTATTGCGTTTGAATGCAATACATTGAATGCAATTTGTATTTGGAAGAAAAGTATTAGCATTGCATTTGATTGCAAATGTGTGTTTGGGTAAAAAATATTTGAATTGTATTTTAATAATGAATATGTGATACGATGGATGAAAGTAAAAGAGAATATATGATGTGATTAATAAAAATAATAGAAAAAGTGAAATAATGAATAGTGATTATATTTGATTTAAAATGTGATGTGATTGGTATTTAAATAAAATACTATTGTATTTGAATGAAAATTATATTATATTTAAATGTAATGTAAATTAAATGCTTTTGCCAAACGCATGGTTAATGCCATAGAAAATTCAACAAGTTCCCATTTGGGTTATATTACAAAGAATGTCTCGCACTACTCTCTAGACATGTCATTGTTCGCTTATCACCTTTGTGTTTTATCCATATGGTTTCATTTCCATATTCCAAATAAGAAGAGTACTCTTGGCTTAGAAGTTCTAATTGGAATTTCATCTTGGCACATCCCTGGTGATTAGAACCTAAAATGATTGACTAATTTTAAGTTGGCAAGTACTAATGTTTGCTTAAGCATTTTTTCAGTCCTCTGGTTAAATTTTAAATTGTCACTTGTCTGATTAATGTTTTGGACTGGCGGCTTTTCATGTATTGAAATTCCAACTCAATGCTTCTAGGGGAATCTTCCTGGTTTCTTTGAGACTTAAAAAACTAAAGACTTGATCATCTTTGATAAAAACTATTTTTTTTTTTATTATTTCTTATGGATTGTGTTCTATGAGTCCTGTTCAAATTGTAGTTTGTTAAAGAAATATTTTATATTGTAATAATGGTGCAGATGGTGATAATGCTTTGAAATTCATTATATTTATAACCTATGTAGGAAAACAGTGTATAATTTTATAAATTAGGAAAGTATTATAATTTGGTTAGTTTCTTAATAATAGGCTAATTACTTTCCTAATTTGTTAAGATTCCCATAAATTGTAGGATTTTGTTAGCTAGGGGTACTGTGTATATATAGCCACTCTTTGCACATTATTTGATAGAAATATATGCAAAGTCTTTTCTCAATTTTTGTCATGGTATCAAGCTTTAGGTTTTAGGGAATTGAAACCTTTGGCGTTCTTCTTTTGTGGTCTGTTTTTTTCTCTGTTTCCTAAGATCAAAACAGAGCATTTTTTCTAGTCTTTTCTCTTCAACCTTTATTGCTTAATGTTCTTTTTGTCAACCTTCATTGCTGACCTTTTTCCCGACCTTCATTATTGTTTTCTTCTGTTTCTTTTATGCTTTGTTTTACTCTATTTTTTGATATAAAAATAGAGCATTTTTCCTAACCTTCATTACTGGTTATTTATGCTTCACGGGAGAGGCCTTAATTGCCTAATTCTTCTAGTGGACAATGTCAGAAATTATGGAGACAACTGCTACTACCCAATCCCAATCGGAGAAGGTAATTTGTTTCCAACAGCCAGGAGAATTACAGAGCATTTAGGCAGCGTATAGACTCAATGGAAGGAATTATCTCAAGTGATCCCGATTAGTCCGTACGATTTTGAAAGGCAAAAGTAAAATCAGCCACATCATGGGGACTGGACCAGATAGAAAAGATCCTCTGTTTGGAGTATGGTGTTATGGACCCTAGATAACGACTTAGTCATCGGTCTAGATGCCACGAAAGTCTCCCTCTCACTCTTCCCTTGTCGTGCCTTGCCTTTACCTATGGTGTTTTCCACACAGAACCTGCCCCTTGCAGGTTTCGTTCACTCTCTCTCTCTTACTCTCAAGAAGAAAATTTTAATCAAACCAAGCATAATGCACTTTATTCATCATGGCCCTTTTAAATAGGCAGTAAGATTACGACCATTACTATAGGAAACAAAAATTCAATTGCCTAACAATAACTCCTAGAAATTGGGTAACAATAAAAAAAAAAGAAATAACCAAATAAGGAAATAACCAAATGCTTAAAAATAAGAAAGATTCAGCCTTATCTCAGCCCTCCACACGAGCTTTTCTTTGATAAGTTTTCCCACAAAGGCATCCGTAACATATGGGATGAGGAAGATTCCATGATCATGGTGTGTTTATGGAACTCCATGACTCTAGAATTCAGCGATAGTTGTATGTTTTTGTCCACTGCATAGGAGATTTGGGACACAATACAGTAGACCTACTCTAAAGCAAAGGACGCTGCTCAAGTGTATGACGTCAAAGTAAAGACAATGGCCGCGAAGTAAGGGAGCAAAACGGTAATCGAGTATGCCAATCAATTGAAGTCCTTATGGCACGAGCTTGATCACTATAAGGTGATAAAAACTAAATGCCATGAGGATGCACCAGTGCTCAAGGATTTCATTGAGCAAGATAGGATTTATGATTTCTTGGTGGGGCTTAATCCAAAATTTGATTAGGTGAGGATTCAAATCCTTGGTAAGTAGGAAATTCCATGCTTAATTGAAGTCGTTGCAATAGTCCAGAGTGAGGAGAGCAGAAGGGGGCTAATGCTTGACTCACAGAGCATTGATGGCATGGCTATAGTGGCTAGTGGTAACAATAATTCTACCAGGAATGCAGAAAGGAGTTCAACTTCATAAAGTGGGAAGTCATGTTTAGCAGGACCTCAAAACCGTGATAATTTGTGGTACAGTTATTGTAAAAAATCATGGCATACCCAAAAGCATTGCTGGAAACTTTATGGGAAACCACGAAGTCGAGAATGGGTACTAAGAAGAGAGCAATCAAAGACTCAAGGGCCGGCTAATGTTGCTACGATTCAAGAGAATGCAATACAACTACAGGAGTTCAGTGGTTTCAATCAGGAAGAAATTGAAAAGTTAAGGTCTCTCATTAATAATCTCAAAAAACCATTAGATATTTACTCATTAGTATATTCAGGTGAGTCTCCATCTTTTATCGGATTGAATGTCTCAGATACAACATTTACCAACTCTTGGGTAATGGACTTTGGAGCTACTGACCACATGACTCACTCACCTAGCATTTTCCTAACCCATTTCTCATTTCCAAGCAATAGGAAAATAGTTACAGCAAATGGCTCCCTTATAACCGTAGCAGGCATAGGAGATGTTAAACTAAACCCATCACTTGTCCCAAAAAATGTCCTACATGTCCCCACACTATCTACAAACTTGATTTCTATCCAAAAACTCACCTAAGACTCAAACTGTAATGTGATTTTTAACCAGGATTTTTGTGTATTTCAGGACAAGGGTTTAGGGAGGACGATTGGACATGCTAGAGAATGGAATAGCCTCTATCACCTTGAAGCACCAAGCCAGTCAAGCATTAACGAGGGTAGATTACCCTATTCCTTCTTGTTCAAACTATCCTTATCCAGTAAAGAGAAAATTTGGCTTCACCACCATCGTCTTGGTCATCCATTGTTTTGAGTTGTTCAAGTTTTATTCCCATCTTTGTTTAAGAGTCTTGATATTGAAAATTTTCATTGTGAAGTGTGTAAACTTACTAAACACAAGTGTGTATCATTTTCATATAGTAATAAAAGAAGCCATTTTCCTTTTTATCTTATTCATAATAATATTTGGGGACCCTCCACTATTCCAAATATTTCAGGGGCGAGATAGTTTGTTTCATTCATTGATAATTGTACTTGTGTTATTTGGCTCTTCTTACTTAAACAGAAATCTGATGTTAGTACAGTCCCACCAAATTTTTTCTCCATGATTTAAAACCAATTTGGTGTTCAAATCAAGAAGTTTAGGTCTGATAATGTTAAAGATTATTTTAACTAGATCCTCAGCCCTTACTTTCAAAAAGAAGGAATAGTGCATGAATCATCTTGTGTTGATACCCCACGGCAAAATGGGGTAGCGAAGAGCAAAAATGATCATCTTCTTGAAAAACCCAAGCCTTCCTATTCCAGAAAAAAGTGCTCAAGTCCTTTTAAAGGGAAGCTGTCCTTACTACTACTCATCTGATTAACCGTTTACCTACTAAAGTCTTGGGGTTCAAAAGTCCAATGGAAACACTTTCATCCTTTTATCCTCACATACAGATCACAAACAATCTGATTCCTAGAATATTTGAGTGTGTGTCATTTGTTCATGGTCATAGACAAAATAGGGGGAAATTGGATCCACGGGCACAGAAATATATCTTTGCAGGCTATTCTTTAACACAGAAGGGGTACAAGTGTTATCATCCTCCCTCAAAACAGTTTTATGTCTCCATTGATGTCACCTTTCATGAGCATGAGTCATACTTTACTCATCCTTATCTTTAGGGGGAGAGTTCGTAAGGGAAGATAAGGATGATGGGGTATTTGGAGATTTTCGAGATCTTGTCCCTTTTCCTATGTCTAAACCATTAATTCCTATCGAGCTTTAGTCTGAACCCATAACCAATGAACCCGTAGTTGAAGAACCAACATTTGAAAATTCCAAGTAATCTGTACCCGAACCTAGTCAAGAGAAATCTACTCTCGAAAAAGTGAGATTTGGGAAAAACAATGTGTTCACAAGGCGGAAGGTGGTTTCTCTTGAATCTATACATGCTCATGAATCCAATCCGAATCCTAAGAATGAGGTAACACTTTTTGACCCTTTCTCACAAAGTGAGATTAAATCTCATGAGAATAATTGTGACCAAGATCTTCCCATTACTATCAGAAAAGGAACCAAAGAGTACATCAAATGTCCACTATATCCGATTGCCAATTACCTATCATTCAAGCATCTTTCACCTTCTCACAGAGCATTCCTTGTCAACATGAACACCATTGCCATTCCTACCACCCTATCCAAGGGACTATCCAATAAAAAGTGGAAACAAGCCATGAATGAAGAAATAGAGGGTTTGGAGAAGAATAGAACATGGGAGTTGGTAAGGTTACTAAAAGGAAAGAAATCTGTGGGTGTAAATGGGTGTATACTGTGAAGTATAAGGTAGATGGGTTGATAGAGAGGTATAAGGCAAGACTAGTCGTTAAGGGATACACACAAACTTATGGTATTGACTATCTTGAAACCTTCACCCCAGTTGCAAAGATGAATACTATTAGCATTTTACTGTTATTGGCAGCTAACTATGATTGGGAGTTGCAGTAATTTGATGTAAAGAATACATTCTTGCATGGAGACCTAGAGGAAGAGATTTATATGGATGTTCTACTAGGATATGGGAACAATTTGGCCAAACATACTGTGTGCAAATTGAGAAAAGCCTTGTATGGGCTTAAGCAGTCACCTCTAGCATGGTTTGGTCAATTTGTAAGAGTCATGATTACTATAAGATACAGACAAAGCCAAAGGGACCATACACTGTTCATTAAGCACTCGCCTTCAAGGGGAGTCACGATTCTCCTAGTTTACATGGATGACATAATAGTAACAGGTAATGATGACAAGGAGAGACAGGTTCTAAGTCAATGTTTGGCCAAAGCATTCGAGATCAAAGTTCTAGGAAAACTGAAGTATTTTCTTGGCATTGAAATAGCTCACTCTAGGAAAAATATCTTCATTTCCCAACAGAAGTATGTTTTGGATCTCCTAAAGGAAACTGGGAAAATAGCTTGCAAGCCAGTTAGTACTCTAATGGATCCAAACCTGGGTTGGACTTGTAAGGGATGATGCTGCAGTGGATAGGTAGTCATATCAACAATTAGTACGGTGGCTCATCTATCTGTCTCATACACGGCCAAACATAACATATGTAGTAAGTGTGGTTAGTCAATTTATGTATAATCCGAAGGAAGTTCATCTACAAGCAGCACACCAAAAAATTACGATATCTCAAGGGAACTCCTAGGAAAGGAATCTTGTTTAAAAGACATGGAGGCTTAGCTCTTGAGGCATATACAGACGCTGACTATGTTGGATCAATAATTGATAGAAGGTCGACTTCCGGGTATTGCACCTTCCTTGGGGGAAACCTGATGACTAGGAAGAGTAAGAAGCAGAATGTGGTAGCGAGATCCAGCGCATAAGCAGAGTTTAGAGCAATGGCTTAAGGTGTGTGTGAGTTACTTTGGGTGAAGATTATCTTGGAGGACTTGAAAATCAAGTGGGATGGACCTATGAGATTTTATTGTAACAACAAGTCAGTAATTAGCATAGCTCATAATCCAGTGCAATATGATCGAATAAAGCACATTAAAGTTGATAGGTACTTCATTAAGGAGAAACTAGAGATTGGATTGATTTGTACATCCTATGTGTCTACACATGTACAACTAGCTGATGTGCTTACCAAAGGATTGAGTGGTCCAGTGTTTGAAAGTATTGTATCCAAGTTGGGAATGAAAAATACCTATTCACCAACTTGAAAAGGAGTGTGGAAAAACCGTGTATAATTGTATAAATTAAAAAAATATTATAATTTAGTTAGTTTTCTAATAATAGGTTAATTAGGTAGCGTTTGGTATTGTTTTTGAAATCTGTTATGTTTTCAAATTCTCTGAATTTGATATCGTTTTGAAAACAATTCTGAGAACGTTTCTAAAATTGTGTTTGGTTTTATTTTCTGAGTGTATGTTTTGAGAAACAAAAAAGTGAAACTGCGTTTGGTTATATTTTTGAAAACCAGTCATTTTATAAGTATTCTATAAAAACATATTTATGTTTGATTTAAAAAAATTTATTATGAATACCAAAAATTAAAAATTAATAAATTTTTTTAATTGAAAAATAAATTAAAAATTAATAACCATAATATTTAAGTAATTACTATATCAATTAAATCTTAATTAATCATAATAATTAAATCAGAGAAATGGGAGAAATGGGAAAAATGAAATCAGAGAAAACGATTTTTAATCATTTTCAATTTTACATTAGAAGCAAAGGCGATTTTGGATTCGTTTTGAAATCTGTTTTCAAAAACAATACAAACCAAACACAATTTCACACCGATTTTGAAATCGATTTACTAGTAAATCGTGAAATCAGTTTTGGAAACAAAACCAAACACCCTCTTAGTTTCTTAATTTGTTAAAATTCTCATAAATCATGAGATTTTATTAATTAAGATTATTATATATATAGTCACTATTTGTAGATTATTTGGTAGAATATTTGGTAGAAAAGATGCAAAGTTTTCCCCCAATTTCTGTCAAACTATATGCATTAATTAAACTTTATAATTAGCCATGACAATGACAAACGCATGCTGGCTCCTCAAATCATGTACGGTAATACTTTTAGCATGATGGCCTATGAGCTAATGAGAGAGACGCAAACCAACTCATATGGCTCAAAAGGCAAAAAGTTGTTGAGCTATCTTAATCGTATTGTACTAAACTTGGCGCCATTCTTTTTGCCATTAAGTCGTCTTTAGTTGTAATTAACTTTAGTTGATTATCCAGTTGTGGGGTAGAAAAAGAAATATTTATCCGCTAAGCAAAAGATGCACATGGGCCGATTTGCAATCAAGGTCAAAAGCACCCCATTTTATTCGAGAGAGTTGGTGAGTCAACTGTATGGAAATTAAACTGATGAAAGATTAATGATAATACCTTCAATGATATTCTTATATGATATATACATATATATATATATTTATCCACATGAATATCACATCACTATTTATTCTGGTAGTTAAATAGTCTCCTCCACTTTTATGCGATGCATCTAGTGACTTTCTTGGGCTTTTGATTGTCCATTCTAGAAACTTTGATTGTACATTGTAAAAAATAAAAATAAAAAAGTGATGATTTACAATGCGAATCTAATCATCACGACATGATTTTCATGCCTCTGTTAAATATCCCACCTAGCTCTTGTTTGTCTGCATATGCTTGAAATTCTGCTATGGCGTGTAGAAAACGGTGAACATTTTCACAGACCATAGTACTAGATAAATTTTCGGACGACGAACATTCCAGATCGTTAATAAGCTCTAAAAAAAAATGACAATCTCATTTTACACGATTGAACTTTGGTTTGTTCTTTTACCTTTTGGCAATTTCGTTTACCTTCACCATTTCAATAACCATGTTCAAAAGGATTTTTTTTTTAATTCAATTTTTGGAAAATTATATATTTATTTCTCACTTGGGCTGGACACTAGTACGGATATATGACGTTAGCAAGTTGTTTTGTTCTTATCACACAGAACGTGAATCATGATGAGAGCAAAACAAATGTTCTTTTATGTTCATTCCAGTCAATAGTCAACACAAGGCCCAAAATGCTAATTAATTATCTAAAGCAAACATGAACAGTATTTTGCGTTTTGCACAATAGCCAGTACTCCATAATTAAATTACTCATCAACTAATTCTTTTGAAGAAAATTGCAGTATCAATAATGTCAAATATAACACCTTAAAAATTATTAATTCTCCGTAATATTATTCCTTTTTTAACTACCCCTTTTTTTTTTTTTTCGTTTTTTGTTATTATGCTGGCATTTCAATGGCACAAATTTAAATTAGAAAATCCAGTTTGAATAGAGAAATATAAGTAAATTTACAATATACATTTACGTGTCAAACAGGAATGCAAAATTTACTGAAATAAAAAATTTATTGAAGAGCATATTATTATGTCACACCCCTATAAACATACTTACATAAATATAAGGATATTAAAAACAAATAAATAATTTTAAAAAAAATAGTAAAAACGTCAGTGTTTACCGACACCACTCACATATCTGTACATATTTATATATATATATATCTTAGTAAAGCAGTTAAGCTTGTTTGAAGAGTATATTTATGTTAGAATGACACACCCTAATCCACATGGAGCTTGATCACGTGCAGGCCCCCACGTGCGGTGAATAATTTTATTCTTGTTGCAGCCATAAAATAAGGTAAACCGAATACTGCACAGGAGCAGATAATTATACCTTACCCTCCTTATAAAAAGCCATATCTTTTACCGTGTGAAAAGCTATCTGCTTGTGCTTGTACTTTGGAGGCTTGCCAATACCAAGTGGGCTATAAAGTACTATATACATATATATATATGGCATATCTGAAGTATTATATAAAGTATTATAAAAACACATATACATGTAGCATTTTTTAGACTGTGTATATATTGGCCGTGCAGAGTCGAAATCTGGACCAGATATTATAATGGTGCCTTTTCTTCTAGAAAAGCATACCACTATAATCTAGCGTAAACAATTGTGCGGATATGCTTTAATCTACCAGCGATTGTTGCAGCTTTTCTGTGGTTTCCTTCGACGCGAAGTACTTTTGAGGAGTTAGGAATTAGGATTAATAAATTTCTTCGGCGGATCTTCATGCATCATCATTGACTGGGTTATTGCAAAAAGAGACATCTGCCTTTTGGGGTTTTGAATCATGGTTTAAATATGCATGGCCGGCATTGGAATTGCAAATATACATAACTAGCTAAATGACGGACAGTAAAAATATGGAATAAAGTTTATTGATTTCATTACTTTTTTTTTTTTTTTTGTTTTCTTGCTATCAAGATGGGTGTTCCGGTCAATTGTTTCTTTTTTTTTTTCCTCCTTTTTGTTTGTAGTTCAATAATCTTTTCTAACAAGTTGTTAATATAAATAATTCAAATTTTTAAAAATTAATTAAAAGGCTTTTTTTTTTCCCGAAAACAGATTGCATGAATTCAAAACAGATTCAAATTGCCAAAAGGGATCTACAGTTTTTTTATTTTTTTGCTAAACAGGACTTGCATTAAAAGCCAAACCGGCAAAGAACAGAGCCTAAAGAACACAGTGGAAAGCAGTCGATGAAATTGCATATTCGTGTAGCACGTATGGTTGAATGAGGCCCCCCAAAAAAGGCGATGAAGAAAAAAGAAATAGGTTAGTAATTGGAACAGCGTTTCGCTAACCAATTGATTTTTTCTGAAATATATCACAAAGTCAATGAAATTGCGTCCCCTAAAATGAAGTCCACATGATTTCATAATTGGTAACTATCATTTCTAGTCTTTTGAATTATTAGTATTGTGACATTTTGATACTTTTAATTTTAGTAGATTATCCTTTAAATTTAGTTTTTTTTTTTGGCACCAAGATTAAAAAAAAAATCTCATGAATTTGAATGGACACAATGATCCTTTTCTTTTTTACAAATGGATACCACCTTCATATCGCATAAGAACTGAAAAACTAGTTTGATGCATGAGTCAAATCAGAATTGAACAAAATTTTAAGTCTAAATTGATTAATTTAATTATAATTTTTATTGATTTTTTGAAAAAAAAAAAAAGGAAATTGGAACAAAAAAATTTAGATATGGAATTACAAAGTAAACGAGGCCGAAGATTTTGCAAACATAACAAATTTGAGTGCAAAATATTCTTGCATTCAAGGGCGATTAATAACAATGAACGGAGCATTTAATACTTAATATGTGTACATATAAAAATTAAAGCTATTGTAAAATAGACAGATGATATAATGTCTAGATGAACTAATGGGTCGTTTGGTAAATACATTATGTTTTAATTATATTTGAATGCAATTCATTTTTTGAGTGTTGTATTTGATTGAAAAGTATTTGTTTTGTATTTGAATGAAATGTGTGTTTGGATGAAAAATATTTGAATTGTATTTTAGAGTTGAAAAGTTGATGTGATTGGTAAAAATAGAGATAAAAAAGTTAGAATTGAAAAGTTGATATAATTGTTTTAAAAAACAAAGAAATAGTAATTGTTTTCGTAGCACTGTTAAAAAGGGTTATATTTGAACGTAAAACTTTTACGTTTTGGTGAAAATTATATTGCATTTAAAAGTAATGCATTTTTATAATGGTGTCAAACGCACCATAAAATTGTTCGGGGGTGTTTGGTAAACGCATTGTATTTTGATTGTATTTGAATGAAATTTTTTTTTTGAATGTTGTATTTGGTTGAAAAGTATTTGTTTTGTATTTGAATGAAATGTGTGTTTGGATGAAAAGTATTTTAGAGTTGAAAAGTTGATGAGATTGGTAAAAATAGAGATAAATAGTGGAGTTGAAAAGTTGATGTGATTATTTTAAAAAACTTTTGAATAATAATTATTTTTGTAACACTGTTAAAAAGAATTGTACTTGAATGTAAAATTTGTGTTTGATATAAAATTATATTGCGTTTAAATAAAATTAAAATGTAATTTTTTTACCAAACACCACCTTCATAAACTAAGTTTGTTAAAAATTAAAACCTCAAAGACTAAAATGAGACGATATTTATAATTCTTGACCGACTTTAGTAATAGTATCATAACTTGCTTAATGAGATTAACAGCATGTTTAGTAAATTTTTTTTTTGGTGTTACGAAAACCAATTTTACACTAAATGTAAAGTTTTATATTTAAATATAATCATTTTCAAAAATAATTATTATTCAAAAGTTTTTTAAAATAATCACATCAACTTTTTATCTATAACTATTTATCTCTATTTTTATCAATTATATTAACTTTTCAACACTAAAATACTTTTCTTCAAATACACATTTTATTCTAATACAAAACAAATATTTTTTAATTAAATATAACACTAAAAAAAATTGTATTCAAATATAATTAAAACATAATATATTTACTAAGTGATGGATGTTTAGGATAAAAATCCGCAATTTTGGACCAGCAATAATCCTCATCATTGTTACAAACTAAATTCCATGTCCGACAGTACATAATTGGAAAGAAAAACAAACCCATTTCTCGACTATCATCACTAATCACGGGCATTCAATCTCATTTCTATTTATAAAAACAAAAACAAAAAACAAAAATTATTGTAAATATTCTCTGAGCCATCAAGGCGATCCGGTTGGGTTGTGGTTGTTGGTTTCGCGTGGCATTATCGTTGGGATTTCTCTCGTTATCTGTTGAAAATTGGATTAAATCGTATATCGTCGGATCGTTTGTTCTATCGCGCCTTTTCAGCGCGTGTTGACTACTTTCCCACTTTTTTCCGCGGGGGAAAAAATAAAAACGTAGAAAATGCGCGTGGGGCGATCGCATTATACCCTGAAAACTAAACTATTAAGTGGATTTTGTCTGGGACTGGCGCTCAACAACGTGGGCGTTTTCGTGTCCATCCAAAGAAATTAGTCGGTCTGCGCGCGTGGGTCCCACGGCCTTTTCCCACTGGTAGCCGCCCCCCGTCCTGTTGCTCATTTATTTATCGCTTCACATGCTGCCATCATCATTCAATTTTCAAATTTAAGTTCTTGCATTAATAAAAATAAAATTGTCTTCGTATTGTTTTAGGATCAGATAAAAATAATTAAATTAAAATATTTTTTAGTACATATTAATTCCAAACTAAATAAATGTTATGGTAAAATTTCATTTTAAACGATACAATAGAAGATAACGTATGACCTGTAGATTCTTCTTTTTACTATTTTATATTATTTTATATTATTATATAGGAATTAAAGTGCTTTTACTCGATATTATTTGTTCTGTTCACTAATCAGGTGTATAAATAATGTGTCATGTTGATATTATATTTAAATATAATATATTAAATATAATAATAATTTAGGTAAAGAATATTTGAATTATATTATATATAATATGATTGATAAAAAAAAAAAACATGTGATGTGATTGATAAAAATAATTTAAAAAAGAGAATAATAAATAGTAATTTTATTGGATCTAAAATATAATGTGATTGGTATTTAAATATAATACTTTTATTTTTAGATGAAATTTACATTACATTATGCTAATACAATGCGATAAACAAACGAGACATAAAGTTCTCTCTCTCTTTCTTTTTTTTTTTTGGGAAGGGCGTTGTAATATAAACCATATTATACATGATGGAGATCGGGTAGAATGTATTAATTCTTTTTTCAGAGGCAAGAATCTAGCATTAGTATCAATTGACACATAATAAATTAAGATAACTTTGTAAGTCTATCTTTGATATAAAAATCTAAATGATCTAATTCTTTTAAATTTCATTTGAATTCAGATTAAAGGATTCAAATTTTATATTTTTAAGTAAAGTAGGTATATTATCACTTTCAGATTAAACATGCAATCACTTGAATTATGTGAATTTATTTATATATATTTATATATTTATTACAATATCTCGTATACAAATATATAAATAGAGTTTTCAATTGTGATTTCAAATACGAGCACTCTTAAACATTTTTAGTGTAACGAGGACTAGAAGACTGAATTTAGCCTCCGACCCTAGTCAATGAGATGGAAAAAAAAAAAAAAAAAACTTTTTCTCGTTTTACAATTATAAGGTAAGCCTCGTAAGTTCATAACTCTAATTTAGGCAAGATAGAGTTTACTTGTTGGAATAAGGAAGAATCTAGTCTGGTTTATTAAAAGGCTAGTTCTATCCAGGCCAAACAATCAATGCCAGGAGCTGGGTGAGAATATATAGTCTACTTATCACGTTTAACAATTTAATTTTACTTTTTTATTTGAAATGGGCAACATTTAACTTCAAAAAAAAAAAAAAATGGGGGGCGAACATTTTTGTTGAAATCTATAAAAATTTGTTATTTCAGCACGACATTTTAATATTTTCACAATAATCAAATAAATAGAAAACAATATAAGTATACATAAATATTGAATCGAAAACGTATGCAATTATCTAGCTCGTTATTATTATTATTTTTAAAATCTAGTTTTCAAATTCTTTTTTAGATTATAAAACCAAACACGCAGTCCTTAAAAATTTTGTTTAATTTCGAAAAATAGATAAAAGTATATTGCACACATGTTTGCATAACACATTACATTAATATTATATTTAAATTCAATATACTGAATATAATATGTGCTTAGATAAAAAGAATTTACATTTTATTTAAATACATAATATTTATTTAAATAAAAAGTATTTGAATTATATTTAAATATTAAATATCTATATGATCGGTAAAAGTAAGAATATGAAATGATTAGTAAAATTAATAGAAAAAATAAAATAATAAATAATGATTATGTTAGATTTAAATTTTAATATAATTAATATTTAAATATTATATTTTTATATTTTAATAAAAATTAAATAACATTTAAACATAATACGAAATAATACAGATGCACTCTTATCTCCTGTTTGGTTACAGTATTTAATTTACATTATATTTAAATATAATATAAAAATATTGCATTTAAATACTCATCACATAACATTTTAAATCTAATAAAATTACTATTTATTATTTCACTTTTTTAATTACTTTTAATAATTATATCATATATTCTCTTTTTCTTTTTTTTTCTTTGTACCTTTATCTATCACATCACATATTTGTTATTAAAATATAATTTAAATATTTTTTTATTTAAATACATATTGTATTTACTAAATGTAATGTTAATATTTTCTTAAATATAAATTATATTTAATATACTATATTTAAATATAATATAAACATAATATATTTATTAAATGAATTCTTAAATTGTCAAAAAAAATTTGCGACTCTTTTTGCCCATATTTTATATTAATTTGATTTTTACGTCTATGCTGAAGTCTGTATACTTCTCCACGGATGCAAAACTAAAACGAAGTACATCTCCTTTAAATATGAAGAAAGCCACAAAAAGACAAAAATGCCCTCCACGAGAGGCATGTGCCATTCCACGATCCATTTTTAGTTGAAAATTAAAGAATAAGAAAATCCTCTGCTTTATAATTTCATTTGGTGGGGTCTACAGTAACCGCACGTGGCCTCCAACTAATTCAGAAAACATAACACATCAACCCGATTTTTGGAGGATAAATTTGACGGTTCAAGATCAAAGTTTAAGTGGGCCAAGATCAATTTCCTCTTACGAGGACTGTCTAAAAAAAACATATTTTCTTAATATTGTAAAATTTATAATGATAATATTAAGATATTTACTTTTTATAATATAAAATAAAAAGTAATTTTAATGTAAAAATTTGAACTACAAGAGAAAAATCTACAATATATATATTAGAGGAGTTATTTCTACAATTTACTCATATGATATAAAATATTGATTATAACGATGTTAGGAGTTTTAATCAAAAAATATTATTAACTACAATAAATGTTTAACTAAAATATATAATTGCAAAATATAACAATGTCAACTACATGTTTTTATGCTCTAAAACATCACATATTAACTCTATTATTGGGGTCATGAAAAATTATCTTATAAACGCAAGTAAACTGTCATTCATTCAATTATATATAGTTGATTCTTATTTCTTCGTAATATCAATATTAGAAAGAAAACAAAAGAGAAAAAGGTTATAGACCTATCATAATTGTGTCTAATTAATGTTCAATCTAAAAATATTACTATGCATAATTTTAACATTCTTTACAAGGTATGATTTATTTCTTTAAAAGGGATATATACACTAATGGGGGGAAAAAAAAAACAACAGAAACGAAAATAAGGGACAAAAATTAATAAACTTACTCGAATAAATAATCCAAGCTTTTCAAAGAGAAAAAGATCTTATCAAGTGCTTAAAGATATTTAGTTAGGTTTTGATTAAAAATAACGTACATTTTTTTTATAAAATTTTTAAGAGGAGTAAACTAAAATATTTATGTTTTTTAGGAGATTATATGTATATTTAATACAAACACATACAACATGCAAAAAAGAAGAAGAAGAAGAAGCAGCTTTTAGTGGCTGCGTCTCTAAAATGTTGAATTGAGATTGATGTGGTAATTTAGAAGTTCCGTTTGTCTGCAATGGCAATAGAGTCAATAATGTTAGTTACTGATTGTTAATGACTGTTTAATAAATACTTGATAATTGGTATTTTTCGTAAATAACAAATAGAAATTTAGCTGTAGCTGCCACCCACTACTAATACATGCTTACATATTTTGTGTTTTATTTTTTCCTAAAGGACACGTATTTTATGGTACTGTATCCATCATCTCTTAAGCCTTGATTTTTTTTAATGACTCTAAATATGGAGTAGAAAAGTGCAATGAGGTTTTTTTTTTTTTTTTTAAGTGAAAAAATTGCAATATGTTAGTTAGTAGGAAAATAAGGGCTAATTTGAGTGGAATATTTGGAGACATTTTTTTTAATAGAAAAAAAGTTATTTTAAAAAATATATTTAGGGAAAAAATTGTTTAAGATGAAAAAATATAAATTTTGAAAAAATTTTTTATAAAAAAATTAATATAAATATTATTTTATTCATTTTAAAATTTTATACAATTTAAAAAAAATCACCTTATTTATATTTATATTCATAAAATTATAAATTCGTAAAATTTAAAATTTATTATAATATTATGTAATTAATAAAAAATAATAATATATTAAAAAAAATTTAGAGACACTAAAATAAAAATCCAACAGGCCCTAAATAAATAAATATTTGCTGAAAAACCTTTAAAAAAAATTGTTAATTGTAGATGGAGAAATATCTCCACGCGCTTTGAAGGATGTTGTGTGCACAATAACTGTTTTCTTCTAAAAATATTGAAGCATGAGACAGATAATGGCCTAATTGGGAGAAGATGTGGAAATCAAATTTCTTCATTATTATATAAGACTGAATAATACAACAAGTGTAAAAATTTATATATAAGTGGCGCAATAATTGGCTAAACAATAAAAATATCTGGATTCAAATTACTTTTAAGTTATAACAACTTTTTTGGTAAACAAATTGTAGTATTACTTTTTATTTTGTTCACATATTTACGTCATCATTTAATCTTAGATTTCTTGTCTTCCTTTTTCTTTTTCTTTTTAACTAAAAATGAAGATTTAAACTAGTCTTTAAGTTATATTAGGATTAAGTATAAAATTATCGTCATATTATTTTATACAAATTTCTTTTTTTTTTAAATTTAAAATGAAAATTTAGACTTTACATCCTATAATAAAATTAGATTTGTTACTGTGTTTAGATTGTAATTGTTTCATCACTATTAAAAAGAAAACACGTTAATAAAAAGAAAATCTATCTACAAGGGAATAGGAATATATCCGTGCATAACAAGGTGGCATTTAAGAGTCCAACCAAATTAATCTCATAAAGATGGTCATAACATTATACACCTTATAGTTTGACACTCTTTCCCTACCAAAACAAAAAAAAAAAAAAAAATTTAAAAAGTTTGAACACTTTTTTGTCAAATACTTTGACACTCCTACCACTCAGTTAAAACACAACATAAATGCTACAACCATGCAAAACTAAAAAAAAAAAAAAGAAAAAAGGGATTTAAGCCTAAACTTCGTGGATAATACAAACTGATAAAATTTAACAAGCGAATTCTCTCTCTTTTATTTTTATTTTTACCTGGATGGTTATTGTTTATGGCGTGTAAAAAACTAAAAATTTTTCCACCAATAAGAAGGAAAAAAAAAAAGAAAAAAAGAAAAAAGAAAAGCTGTCTTGTCCATGGGGGGAAAATAACACTCTCTTCTTTAGTTAAGAATGCGCGTGGTTCTGTTATTTCCGTTATTTCATTGGCCGTCCCCTTCGGCGTTGCCCCTCTCTCTCTCTCTCTCTCTCTCTCTCTCTCTCTCTTCCTGATATAATTGTTTGGCCACACTTTTGCTTCATTTTTCTTGCTCATTTTGATTCTTGGCCATTTATTTTTTGTTTTTTATCCTTAGTTTATTCCTTCTCTCTCTCTCTTCCCCAACGTTGTTATTGTCATCATCACCACCTTTTACAAAGGGCCTTCCTCTATTGGTTTAGAATTTTTTGTAATATTAGCACTGGGATGTGATTAGGTTCACAAAAGGTTTTACATACATATGCGTCCGATGTATCTTATTTTATAGTCGTATACCATAATTATTCCTTTCTTCTTCCTCTCTTCCATCAAAATAAAAACCTTATCAAACCTTTCTTTTCTTTCTTTCTTTTCTCTCCATATGTATACCTTAAATTCTTGTCTCTTCAGAAGCTGCTCCTGAATCATATTTAAGGATTCTTGGTGTTGAATGGAGGAGAATAAATAAGCTCCTTCTTTCAAACCAGGTAAATAATATAAAGGTTAATTTTTAATTTTTTTTGTTCCTCTCAATTATATTATTAATTATGGTGGAAAATTTGAGACCCCAAAAACTCAATATTTTTTGTTTAAATTTCCTTGATTTCCTAGGGTAATGCAATATTTAGCAACAAATGGGAAAGATTTAGACCCAGATCGTTCTCACTAACATGAAACCTTTTTTTTTTTTTTTAGGATGCAGGGGATGCAAGAATGGGATATTGAAAGTTTTTGGTTCATAATTTGAGTTTCATCACGATTTAAAGAGGATGACTTCCTTTTCTTCGGAGAAATGAAGACATTTGTGGACCAAAAATGCAAAATTTGATCTGGGTTTTCGCCGGAAAGAAGAGAAAAAATTCTTGAACTAGTGATCAACAAATTTTTGTTTTTAGAAAAGAAAAGGGTTGTTGAGCCATTAATGGAGGAACCAGCTGCGCAGCCACAGGTAGGGCAGCCGAGCGCGCCTAGGAAGAAGATTACCAAGCAACTGACCGGAAAACGCGACGACTCGGCCCTGCATTCGGCGGCGAGAGCAGGAAACGTCGCTGTTGTTAAGGAAATCCTCGCCGGCGCCGGCGAAGCCGAGTTGAAGGAACTCCGGTCGAAGCAAAACCAGTCCGGCGAAACCGCCCTGTATATAGCTGCGGAATACGGATATGTAGATTTGGTCAAGGAGATGATTGAGTACTATGATCTTGCCGACGCTGGGATCAAAGCCCGGAATGGATTTGACGCTTTCCACATTGCTGCCAAACAAGGAGATTTAGGTCTGTCTTAAAATTTAATTCAGTTCAAAAATCGAATTCTCCAGTTAATTTTTGATGTCTAATTGTCTATCCAACCAATTCAATGTTTTAGATGTGCTTAAAGTCCTTATGGAGGCTCATCCGGGGCTAACCATGACGGTCGATGTGTCCAACACCACCGCGCTTCACACGGCCGCGACGCAAGGCCATAGCGAGATAGTGAATCTCTTGTTGGAAGCAGGAAGTAGCCTGGCGACCATAGCGAGGAGTAATGGAAAAACCGCATTGCATTCCGCGTCAAGAAACGGGCATGTGGAGGTTGTAAAAGCGCTTCTCCACAAGGAGCCTAGCCTCGCGACACGCACCGATAAGAAGGGGCAGACGGCGCTTCACATGGCAGTGAAGGGGCAGAATCTTGAGGTTGTGGAGGAGCTGATCACGGCCGATCCTTCAACCATAAACATGGTTGATACTAAAGGCAACACGGCTCTGCATATAGCTACCAGAAAGGGTAGAGCTCAGGTAAATTAACCTTTTTCCTTGATCTTCTATAGCTTTATTTATAAATCTTTTTGCTTATTGTTGATCAGTTTAAACATAGTTGAGTAATTAGACAGAACGCGATTGAATTTCTAATTGCCTTCGCTTGTTTCTAACTAATTATACAGAACACGATGTTGTGGTTAGATATAAGCATCTTTCTCTCTAAATTCAGAAGTCAACTCCATGATGTAGGTTGCCTAGGCAGTAGAAACTCTACTCTCGTATTCCTTTCATTTAGTAGAGTCAAACTTTGAGAGCCGTGGGTTCTAAAAGATTGAATTAAAAAAAGTTGGGGAGTCCCAAAAAAATAAAAATAAAAATAAAATAAATCAATTACATTGAGTTTGTTTGAAGTTCGTGGTATCCAAACGCAGTTAGTCATGAGTCATGTGCCTTATCACTTCTGCCACTGCAAAATTGGACTTGGAAATAAAAGTACAAGATACAGATAAAGCTAATTTGCTTTAAAATTTTGACCCTATTATTGACATAAATAAGATGATAGAATTTTCGACCATTATTTGATTTAAATGTGCTTGGTGAAATCCTTACAACAGTCCCATTTTTTTAAGCTTGCTTTCATTGACCAAGACTTTTCAATTGGCAGTCTTATCAGCCTCTAAACGATTTTGATGAACTCTGGTGGCATTTTCTGTGAGGTCAAAGATGTTATCATCTGAAATAGACTTTGTTTGTTACGTGCACAATTCTTTTCTTTTAATAGTAATTTCCGTCTTGCAAATTAATGTTTATAGTTTGGACAATCAAACTAAACTATTGGTTCCGAGTTGAATTGCTAATTGACATCTCAAAAGTCTTGATATATATGACAATTTGGATTAATCTTTAATGGACTGGTTGCATTATATTATTATTAAGTTCACAACTTTGTCAATTTGTCCTATAAATTAAAACAATGGCCCTGTACGAAACAATTAAATGCTGTATATGAGGTATGCTTTATGTAGGTCTAGCGATCATTGAGTCAAATCATTTCTATTTCGATTATAGACTTCTAGATTATTTTTATTTCGAGAAACGAGATAACATTTATAATCCTAATTTTTGATTAGAGAAAATTTTCCATACCTGAAAATTGCTGTGGGACTTTTACAACATGATGGTCCTTTCCATTTTTTTTTCCCCCAGTTATAACAATTTGAACCCCGTTGAAAACCAGTCAAAAACTGTTAAAAATACTCTGTAATGAGCTATCCTCTTGTCCTGTTTTCATATTTTTATAATTTAAAACTTTCAACCTAATGAACCTTAACTTTTTAAACTATTCTTTGTCCAAGTTCATTTTTAGCTATTTTAAATATTGTCATCATCAATCATTCATACACAAACTACCCTTCTCTCCATTGGCAAAGTAACTAGATCAAGTTGTGCAGATAGTGACGATGCTTCTCAGCCAAAATGAAACGGATAAAAAGGCCGTCAACAGGTCTGGCGAGACCGCCATAGACACCGCGGAGAAGACCGGGAACGCCGACATCTTGGCCATTCTTCAGGAGCACGGCGTGCAGAGCGCCAAAACCATGAAGCCGCAGACGATAAGCACGGCCCGCGAGCTTAAGCAAACGGTGAGCGACATAAAGCACGAGGTCCACTACCAGCTGGAGCACACGCGCCAGACGGGGAGACGGGTGCAAGGCATTGCCAAGCGCCTCAACAAGATGCACGCGGAGGGGCTCAACAACGCGATAAACTCGACGACAGTCGTCGCTGTCCTCATTGCCACCGTCGCTTTCGCCGCCATCTTCACGGTCCCTGGGCAGTACGTCGACAACCCGAAGGAAATTCCTCAGGGATCCTCCCTCGGAGAGGCCAAGATCGCCTCCAAAGTCCCCTTCACGATCTTCTTCGTGTTCGACGCCATCGCGCTGTTCATCTCGCTGGCTGTCGTCGTTGTGCAGACCTCGGTCGTGGTCATTGAGAGCAAGGCCAAGAAGCAGATGATGGCTGTGATAAACAAGCTCATGTGGCTTGCCTGTGTGCTCGTTTCGGTGGCGTTTTTGGCGCTTTCTTTCGTCGTCGTTGGGGAGAAACAGAAGTGGTTGGCCATAGGAGTGACGATCATAGGAACAACAATAATGGCTACGACATTGGGAACAATGTGTTATTGGGTGATCAGACACAGAATTGAGGCTTCCAATATGAGGAGCATTCGCAGGTCTTCATTGGGAAGTAGGTCAAGGTCTTTGTCCATGTCGATCATGTCGGATTCCGAGATTCTCAACAGTGAATATAAGAAAATGTACGCCATTTGAGAGTTTTTTTAAGCAGTATGTACTCTGCTTTCTTCGCCGGAGAATTTTTGTTTTGGCAACATCAAAAGGCAATTGGATCATCTAATAAAGTTGATCTGAACGTGACGTTCAGGTACATAAAAATGTCAATTTTCCTAGTATTAATGTGGCATCTGTCGCTAATGACTACGAGGTTGGGAGGATACGGTTTCAATCCTATATTGTCAAAAAAAAAAAAAATCTGGTGTATGGGAACGCATGGTTGTTATTCAATTTTTCATTGTCCCGTTTAAACTGCTTTGAAGTTAGTTCTCAGAAACATGTGTAAACCGATGGTACAGTTGCTTAAATTGACACAAAGGGTGAGTCAACAAAACGAAGGTTCTCGTCAAATTTGGAGATGACAAATGAAAGCAAACTATTTTGTTTGTTTGTCTTTAATATTAGTGTATACTCAACTTAAAAGCAGATGAGGACTAAGAACATACCTGCAAACCGACCTTTGAAGGAGAAGCGGACAAAAGTGGGGGGCAAATTTAGGTAGTTGAGAGAGAACTCCATTAATTTGTGAGCAAAGAAAAAGAATCAGATGGAGTTAAAAATTGGGAAACTCTTACTTTTCTACAAGTAGACATGAATTTTGACTATTCAGCGGCATCCATCGATATGACAAGAAAAGAAGAGCAGCCGAACTGTTATTGGGAAATTATGCCAGAGAATGCCAGTTAATAAAAACACTACATCATGTAGAAATGGCTAGTCGCTGTCTTTTCAGTAGACGAAATAATTGAAATGGGTGTGATATATCCTAGCGTGCAAGTGGTGGATTTTATTCGCCCGTTTGAAGAAGAAATGTTATACCAACAGCCCAAAAATTGTCACTATATCAGGCCCAAAGAGAGCACTTGACCCAGGAGATAAATCTGCCATCTTTGCATTGGTCGGTCCTGGTTCAAGTGGACACAAGTACCTTTATATTTACTAAAGAAAAAGAAGAAGAAGAAGAAAGAAGAAGAAACTTTCAAAAGCTTCCAGAAGAGTGTCAAATGTTTATATATTAGTAAATAATAGAGATAGCTATTCTAATTTTAATTTTTAAACATATACATGAGTTGTTATTATTTTATTAATAAATGATTAAAAAATTATTATCAATTAATTATATCTATTAATAAAAAATAATAATCTATTATTACATAAGTTGATATTCAAAATATTTTTAATGTATTTGTCTATGTTACTGTTAAATTTATTATATAAGAGTATAAAGAATAACATTATCCAATTTTATTTATCATGCATAATACTATTTTTATTTTTTATTATAATTATCATTCTTTAAAACTTGTAAAAGTAAATTTTTAATATTTAAATAAATTAAAAATGAAAATATTGTAATTATTACATAAAAAAAATCAAGAAAACAAATAAGAATTAAATGTTCAATTTTGTATTTAATTATATAAAATGAAAATTTTATTTTAAAGTATCATATGACAAATATGAAATTAGATATAGTACTTTATAAGAGTACACTTTTTTTATCTAAATATCAAGATTTATCATTAGAACAATAATTTAAAATTGCATTGAAAATTCTCCTGGCAGGAATTTACATGGAGAAGAGTTGGGGTTGAAATTTTTTGTTGTTTTAGTTTTACCCCAAAAATTTTATAATTTTCTTATTTTGCTCCCATTAAAAATAAAAAATTCTTACATAATCCCTACTTTGCCTTCATTCAAAATAAAAAATTATCACATAACTCACTTTAAAATTAATTCTGTAAAAAAAATTATAGTTTTTCTACTTTGCCCCATGTAAAATTAAAAAATCTCCCATAAACTCCAATAAAATTAAAAATTTTTATATAGTCCCTACTAAAATTTATTTTAAAAAAAAAATGCTCCTATTAAAATATATTTCTAGCTTATCCCTTGCCTTTTAAGTTTAAAATTAGTGTTCTTAACATTAATCCCTTTTACTATTTTTTATTTGAAGCTTATTAGGGTTATTTCCAACGTAATTGGCATTTCTTATTAGATCTAGACAAACCAAAAAAAAAAAAAAAGAATAGAGTCAGAGCGAAAACATGGTTAATCCCAATTGTTATTTTACGCTCCGAGCTTCCTTTCTACGAATTGCTTACTGAGTTGATCATGAGTTCACTTGTGATTTTATAGGTGCTTGGTCCTCCAGAGAGATCGTACCCCTGGCTCAGTCTTCACCGTCAACAACATGCATCTGTTTTCAACTACTTTTTCCCCCCCTCATTTGAACAAACGACATCAAATTGTTAACCCAAACGCCATGTTCTTTTTACCCAAAAAAGGAAAAAAAAAAAAAAAAAAAAAAGGGAACAACACCAGCAACACGATTTAAAAATTTGTTATTCTAGAAAGTATAAGCGACATGTTGTTTGTAAAAAACGAGAACAACTACCCGATAAATACGTTGTTTGATAAACGACATCAAACTTTCAAGCCCGACATGTTGAGACATGTTGCCGACTCGACTTGAAAGACACAAAACAACGTACAACAGACAAAATTAGGCATTTTCGAATAGAAATAACAAATACTTTTTTAAGCACAAACCAATTACATAGTCCGATATGGCGTTTTATTTCTAAACGACATTGGTTAGACCTTAGACGTTAAGTGACGTTTTTTTTCCTTATTTTTGACGTAAATTTATATGTCGTTTTTTTTAACACATAAACGAACAAGTCGTTGCACAAGCGACATGTCGGTTTTTTCCAGAGGTCAGGAAGTCCTGAAATATGAAAGACAGGTAGTCGGTTTTCATGCCGTTTTATGGGTCGACCTAAATTTATGTGTCGTTTTCTTGATATAAAGGATAACGATCCTTCTTTTTAATGGAAAATAAAAATATTGTCGTTCTTTATATCAAGAAAGCGGCATAATAATTCAAAGAAGAAAAATTTAAACATTAGCCGACGTTTTTATAATTATTTCAAAGACTGAAGAACAACGGCCTATAATGACTAAACATCATGTCGTTTATTAGAAGCGAAGTTATTGAATGAGCCACACGTCGTTGCATTTAATAAACGGCAGCTAGTTGGATCAAACGACATATAGTTTTTTCATCACTTCAGCTTTGGAACAGTGGGACTCTGTACCACGCGGTATGTCGTTTTCGTAGATGGCAACAAACAAGAAGGATAAACGATATATATATATATATTTTTTCTGATAACATATAAGCATACGGATGAAATTTGGTAATTTGACTTATATACTGTAAACTTAGAAGGAAGACGGCATGTCATTTCTCAGCCAAAAGACCACGCCATTTATGCAACAAACGACATTTTAGGGGGGGGGGGGGGGGGGGTGTTGCGGAAGCGACATATCTTGCGGTTTAATTAGGTATTTAGGTGACGACAAACTAGACAAACGAGCACAACCCAGAAAAAAAAAAAAAAAAAAGTAATAATAATCGAATAAAGAAAAAATTTCAAGCATAAAACGACAGGTCGTTTGATGTTTGCAGTGTCAGCATGCGATTGGGCAGCTCGACGTGTCGTTTTGGAACGGGTTGCGTGTATTTTCCTACTCCACATCCAAACGCTTCGGAAGCCCGTCACTTGCAATCTCTTCCTGGGTTTTGTGAAATCTGATCGTGTGCGTCGTGAATTTTGATCCGACGATGGACGACGAATTGCTGGAATTGCAGAGACAATTCGAGTTTGCGCAGCAGGCAAAGTCCAGCATCCGATTATCCGACCGCAACGTCGTCGAATTGGTCCAGAAGCTTCAGGAGCTCCGCATCATCGATTTCGACCTCCTCCACACCGTCTCCGGCAAAGAATACATCACTCCCGTAAGAAAATTTCTCGCTCTTTCCATCATCACTCCTGTTTGTTTCCCGAGAAAAAAATATTTAAAAAAGAAATTACCTTTGATTGATCGAATTTTCCACGCCTCAGACCTTCATTCATAACTTTGAAAACAGCAATAATTTTCGTCTCCGCCTTGAATTTCGGTTAGGAATAGTTCTTATCTTATAGCAATCTATGTTGATGATGAAATAGGAGCAATTGAGGCACGAGATATTGACAGAAATCAAGAAATCGGGGCGTGCTTCTATGATTGACCTGGCGGACATTATCGGTGTTGATTTGTACCATGTCGAGAAGCAATCTCATCAGATTGTTTCGGAAGACCCGGACCTAATGTTAATTCAAGGGGAGATTATATCACAATCTTATTGGGACTCTGTTGCTGAAGAAATTAATGATAGGCTGCAAGAATGCAGTCAAATTGCACTGGCGGAACTCGCGGCGCAATTGCATGTGGGTTCGGAATTGGTCACCTCAGTGTTGGAACCACGCCTTGGGACTTTGGTAAGTTTGTTCTTGTGTTGTATTGAAATGCTGTATTTTATCCTTCATGTTTTTGGAAAATACTGTACTTGACAAGATTTCTGGAGGGAGGTTTTTAACACGATTTGTGCTTAATTTGAGCACAATCTAGAAAGATAAACATGATTTGTAAAATATAAGGGATCCTGAAAATATAGCTTGGAATACAAATATTTCGATCAAATATTGGGGGAGGTTTTTGTTATTAGCTTTTTTTTTTCAATGTGAATTTTGCGGAATGGAAGAGGGGTTGTGATGTGGGTTGTGTTTGTACTTTAGGTGAAAGGTAGGCTGGAAGGTGGGCAATTGTATACCCCTGCGTATGTTGCTCGTGTGAGTGCGATGGTTCGTGGTGCTTCCAGAGGTATCACGGTCCCAACAAATTTGTCGATTTTGTGGAGTTCTTTGCAGCAACTACTGCAAGAGATGGACGGATCCACTGGTGTGGCTGTTGATAGCTCATTCTTCCAATCCTTGTTTAATGGGCTTGTGAAGGAAGGAGAGATTCTTGGGTCACTTCGAGCTGGAGTTCATTGGACGCCCACTGTATGTAGACTAGTACTGGTTTTGCTTTATGTTGTCTTATTGCGTCTTCATGTTATATTATGAGCACATGGTACTTTTGGGTATTGACGGAATTTGCTTTCTGATGTGTTGACTATAATTTTATTATTGTGATTACCAAAGCTTAGTGGGTGATAAACTCTTAATTACAGAGCATGACAATTAGAAATTTGTGGAGAGTTTGATGCATTTTTAAGAAGGCTAATCCAGATTTCTCTTTGATTCTTTTAATTTATGTAGCTAATTTAATTATTTTTGAAGAGAATCTTCAGGATTTGGCATCTTTGTATCATGTATACGTATTACTTGATTTTGTTTTTATGTCATCTGTAATTGTGTTACAGGTCTTCGCTGTTGCTCAAAAGGAATTCATTGATTCATTTTATTCCCAGGTGCAGAGTCCTATTCTTTATAACTGTATAGTTGCGCTTTGTACTTCTAAGAGGATGTTTGCAATACATGCTACATAATTAATTGGATTTAAGTTAAAAATTTCTTTTTTTTTTTTTTTTTAAACCATCAATTTGACAATTTCTCTTTTGTCGTGTTTTTTCAATTATAAGAATAGTCTGAAGTAAATCTGTTTCTTTCTGTTTCACACCCTCCCTTACTTTTGTTGCTCAATATGTTGCAGAATTCTTTCATCAACTACGAGGTTCTTCAAAACCTTGGCATCCCCCAACCTGTTCAGTTTTTAAAGGTATTTAATTGCTATTATGTCGATGCTGGATTGCTGGATTATAAAGAGCTTTAATTGTCGAAGTAAAGTATATTATCGCACTTGAGGATGCTCCTTAAGTTTTTATCTAAATAAAGTTTGTGGTTTGCACACCAATTTAGTCCAGGTATCCTGAAGGTACAGCTTTAGTTTCTATATTTGTTCACCCCTCATTGATTGAGATGTTGGATGCTGCTACCGAGGATGCTCTTGAACGTGGTAGCTGGTGAGATAAAATCTTTACTGAAAAGTTTATTGCAGTATTCTTTTCTTGAGTTTACTAGCGGTATGAGATATTTAGGCAGCCATCTTTTTGCTTCTTTCATTGTCTTATTCATGGATGATGCAGGATCGACGCTCTCTCCATATTACCTGCATCTTTTGGGTCTCAAGACGCATCTAAACTTTTGTCCTTTTGTCCTTCTGTTCAATTGGCTC
Organism: Antiaris toxicaria; assembly: GCA_035233585.1. Lineage (NCBI taxonomy): Eukaryota > Viridiplantae > Streptophyta > Magnoliopsida > Rosales > Moraceae > Antiaris > Antiaris toxicaria. The sequence goes on along the minus strand of CP141153.1, from coordinate 9,704,377 downwards.
TGAAGGTGACGTTCTGATATTTTACAAATTTTGTTACTTTTGCCGATTGTTGATTCCTCTAACCTTTATTGTGATATTTCTTTGCACTTTGTAGTCAGATAAAGCAGTTATCTTTGGAGAGTCCTATCTATTTAGTGATGGCTTTTTCAAGGTACGCCTCTTTAATATATACATTCTTGATCCTTTCTTTGCGCTCACCAGTTGCTTACAATTACTGTGTTTATCGTTGACACTAATTTAAATGGTCTGTGATCTTTCATGCATTTTTATTTTAATTTATTTTTTTCACTGTACTAATCTAAATGCACTGTCCTTTTTGACTAGTATATCCTTGTTCGTTTGGCTTATTCTCTTCTATTTAGCGACTGAAATCTAAGGAACCTAATATATTTATGTAGATTTTTTAAGTTCGTGCAATCAAAAAGAAAAAAAAAAATCACATAACATGTAAGTAGACAGGTCTCATGTCTGATTTCTTTAATGCCTGTCTTTTTGATGACTAGGATGTGTATGGTCGTCTGGAGAAGGAGATGGAAACCTTTAGTGTCTCAGGGTCTTCTGGTGTTGTGTTGTCAGTGGATCTGCCTGATACAAAAGGGGGACATGATTCAAGCAAGTTTGCTGACTTGGATGAAACTAGTAATGAGACGGGCAGTAGTAAACATGCCACTGATAGAGGTTCAAAGAAAAAAAGAGGTAAATCTTCTGGGACTGCTGCAGCAAGTGTAACAGAAACTGGTACAAATACCCAGGAAAGTTCTGCTTCAAAATCAAAGAAAAACCAGAGAAAAGGCAAGGATATCTCTTCTTTGCAAGCGTCAGACACAAAAGCAGCTGTTAAGAAAGAATCAGTTAAAACAAAAGAGGACAATTACAACATGCCATCAGAAGAATGGATAATGCAGAAGATCGCATTGCTAGTCCCTGATTTTGAAGAGCAAGGTTTATCAATTCTTGTCTTGGTTTTGTACATTTGGATATGCGGAAAATCAGTATTTTATTTTTCAGAATTTCTATTTCTTTTTCATACTTGAAAGAATGAGCGAAATAATTTGGCAGGTATTGAAGATCCTGAGACAATTGCTAGACCTTTAGCAAACTATCTAAGGCCTAAGCTAGTTGATTTTTGGAAGCAGAGAAGAAAGGCATTGTTCACAGAAAATGCAGAGAGAATGAAAAACTTGCTTGACAATTTGCAAAAGAAGCTTGATGAGGTTAGCGGCTTTCTTCGCCTGCCTAAATTTGAAGTTTCTCTTACCTGGGTGGTCTCTTTGAATTAGAAGAACCTATATGTTAAGGTTGTTGATAATCTATTTATTTGGATTCTTTTGTATGATAAATCTCTAACTATCCCTTTGTCTCTGTCTCCTGCTTTGTGCTGCCTTCTTTGCAGTCTTTCTTGAACATGCAACTTTATGAAAAAGCCTTAGATTTGTTTGAGGATGACCAATCAACTTCAGTAAGTTTCTCCTTATAACTGAGCATTGTCAGAGGATATTTTGGCCTGTGAAATATGTAAGAGAATCCTAACAATCTATATGAACAGGTCATTTTGCACCGGCATTTGTTAAGAACAACTGCTGCAGCTATTGCTGATATTCTCATCCATAACTTGGTAGTTTTTGTCAATGGTTTTGTTAATATTTGTATGTAATATGAGTTTGGAAAATGATCTGATGTTATAAATTCATTCAATTTAGGATATGCACAACAAAATAAAGAATGGAGTTGAAGTTGAATTTCAGACTTCAGATTCCATTTCACTTAGTCCTGGAGAAAGAACAGCAATGGTATTGAATAATCCTGAACCTCATTTAACGTTTCAATGCTTTATTGAGATGAGTATTAGATATTCAGTCACGATATTTGAAATCTCTGCCCAAGTTCATTATCAGGGCTATGATGCTCAACCTTTTTATGTTTCTTCGTTGTCTTGCAGGCTAAGAGTTTTCCCAGATCTCTTTCAAATATGGCTCTTGCTGTTGCTGAAGCGCTGGAAGGAAAGGTTAGGATTACTTGTCAAAATACTTTGTGGTTATTTGATTTATTATCATGAAACCAATATCTCAGTAACATTAATTTTCTAATGTTCCGCATGACAGCAAGTTGAAACATTCATGACTGCACTAAGAGCTATTGCAGAAGAAAGGTAGTGATATTCTCTCTTCATTAAAAGGTTGTTGCTTTTTAAGGACTGTGAAGCTACTGTATTTACTTAAGATTTTAAATATAATTTTGAATTTTTTTTTCCAGCGGATTAGTCTTGAGAAAACTTGATAAGAAATTGGAAAGAACACTTCTACATTCATATAGAAAGGTATTCCTGCTTCTCTTTTTTATTATTATTTTTTTCTCTTCTGAAAAATTATGCTTTACTTGTTCAAGGAATCATCAGTTCTGAAAAATCATGATTTTTTGTCACATAAGTATCAGTCCTCAACACGAAATTCCTATGGGCTTATGTGTACGTACTGAGCAAGCTGGTTAAAAGCGGGCTGAGATTTTTTGACATCTAAATTCTTCTTATGTATCCATGATTTTATAGAATTTGTTTTAAGCTGAAAAAAGGAAAGAAAACCGTGTGAATTAAAGAAAAGCATTTCTCATTCATCTTCAAATCAGTTTTAAGCATTATTAAGCTGGTGCCAGGAGCCACTTCTTTTTGCACCACACTCACTCATTCCTCTTCCCTTCTCTTGATAATGTTATGAAAACACTGATTTATATTCGACATATAACTATCTTTTCACAGTTTAGTTGCTCTTCCTTTGTAAATTAGTTTATTCTTTATTACGTCATTTGTAGGACTTGGCATCTCAAGTTTCTGCCGAATCAGATCCAGTTTCTCTTCTGCCAAAAGTTGTTTTGCTACTGTACATTCAGGTTCTTCAGTTTATATACTTGTTCGGGCTTCTTTGTTTGAGGCATGGATATATTCCTTGGTCCGTTTACTAACATGGATTTCCTATGAACAGCTTTATCATAAAGCTCTTCAAGCTCCTGGAAGGGCCATTTCCGTTGCTATTACTCGGCTAAAGGTATATATGCTTCTTCCCTCCCTCTCTCTCTCTCTCTCTCTCTCTCTTTTATATATATGTTTGTGTGTTTGTGTGTATGTGTGTGTGTGTGTGTGTGTGTGTAGAAGGAAAAAGGTCACCATGTTTGGCTAATTCTCTAAAGTTCTTGAGGATACCTATCAAAACATGTGTTTCTGATACTTATTAGTAACCCAGGAATCTTATAAACAATCACAAATGCTTATTTATCTTGCTGTAGTTGATAGTACTCTTTAACTGAAAGAGGTCTGTATCACTGTATGTTTCTTCCAATTTCATGTTCTGACGTTTTATTACAAAATTCGCAGGATAAATTAGAGGAGTCGGCCTACAAGATCCTATCAGATTACCAAGCGGCAACTGTGACCCTCTTATTACTAATATCTGCTGCAACCGGCGATGTGAGTATATATTTTTTGTGAATTCTTCGGTTTCTTTATCAACTTGCTTGTATGCAAATTTATAGTATGATGGAATAATCCTAAGCATGGTACACTAGATTTTCGTTGTATTTATCTGCTAAAGAGAACGACAACTGATTTTTCGGATTTCCCTTGCGTGTGTGTGTGTGTTTATTTTAACATCTTTATTTATTTCTGCTGATTGTGGATCATCTTTTTACTAAGAACTTTTCATTTGGATCAGGAAGAAGACTGTACATCCGATAGAATTTTAAGTAAAAGGGAGCTTCTGGAGCGCCAAATGCCAGCACTAAAAGGCCTGGTCTTGACCGCTTCTCAGTCTTGAACTATATACTACATGCACTGAATGACAAAAATGACCGTTTCAGAGCTGGACGATGTTCAGGGAAAGCTATAGATGCTAGATTTTGGGTCTTTTTTTTTTAATGAATATTTCCCATTTCCCAAGGGAAACATTTCAGGAATGCATGCTCATCACTTTCGGGTAAATGATGGGAAAAAATACGTTATATAAACCAAAAAAAAAAAAAAAAAACTCTAGTTTCTCTGAAAGTTTAATGTTGATAGGCATGTTGCATTATGAGATATGTAGAGAGATGGAATTTTTTAAATAAATGTTTTTCAAGTTTTGCAAAATTAGCAAAATAGCTGTTTTTTGAAAAATTGTCACTTGATGGCTAATCAGTTGATATCTGGATATCTATATCTATCACTGTTTGATCAATGTAAATATATATTTAATTTATGTTAAACAGTGTTTAATTAATGTCAAAAAATGATTTACACAAATGATCATGGTCAATCTCATCAAACATGTTAATCCTTAAAAAAAAAAGAAAAGTATAAATGTCCAAATTGCATGTCATCTTGTTTTTCTCTCAATTCCTAGTATTTTCGTTCTTAAAAGGTCCTATAATCTGAGCCAAATCACACGCTTTCGGTATGGAAAACTACTGGACAATGGGGATACCATATTTATGCTTGCAGCAATACCGCCTAGCTTTCAAGACTCTGCAGATGATATATATATATATATATTTGAGTTGGACTGCCAACGGACGATATATATATATATATATGCACCTTTATATATATATATGTTAATTACACGCATATATAAAACGCATTATTATTGTGCATGCATTATATACATCTACATCTATATACATATATACATTAATAACACGTGTAAACGCATTATTATTGTGCATGCATTTATGTTATCTTTGCCCGACAACAAAGATACCCTATATCGACAACGTAATTAACGATAATAATAACCAACATATAACGGCGATATGTCGTTGTACAGTGGTCCTAGCGTCCAACATGATATCATCCCAAAAGCCAAATAACAACGACATGTCATCCCTAATTTTGTTCCATATAGAGACGACATGTCTTTGGCGCTATATATTTTTCGTTGGTCTAATTTCATGGCAGGTTATGTTCCCGCGTGAAGAAGGGAATTAGTGACGACGTTGTTGTCGTTAAAAATGTTCTGCAAAAATTGCCCTAGCATTCCAATAAATGACACTAAAATGTGGACTTGCTGAGGAGTAGAAGTCAAAAGGCTCTGCTAGTCTAGCGTACGTGTGACAAGCTGAGCTAAATGTTTGTTAGACTAATCTTTTTTTTTTTTTTTTTTATGGTAAACTTTGCTAGACTGATCTTAGTCATTGGTAATTATGGGTTTAATTTTTCCCAAACTTACGGCTGTAAATTAAGGTGGTTTTTATAAAGTTCGGTTGAAATTTTGGCCTAGTTTTTAGCGAGACATTGTCGTTGCTAAAGATGAATTCAGAAGCTTCTCTTAATGAGCAGGTAAATCGTCAGCATTTTGTTGGCGTATAACGACGATTGAATGTGTTTTAGCAATAACTCTTGTTGTCGTTATAAATCGGAGCACAGACCTTCTTCCCCATTTTTCCCATTTCTTCTACACAAATCCTCTCGAACTTCAGTCCTCTCCGCCGTTAAGATTGCTCTTACAACATCCCTCACTACATCTTAACTTGATAAATTTTTATTTCTATCAAATTTTTTAACATCGTTTTTAGGTTTAAGACCTAAAACCTTCAATTCTTTATATATATATATATATCAATTTTTTAACATCGTGTTTGGGACTACAAGTTATATATATATATATTTTTTATATGTTGCATTGGAATGTTTAGTTATATAAAATATTTTGATTGTGGAATGTATGGGATTGTTTATAATGAATTTGTTGATGGTTGTCTGATGGTATTTTAGATTAGTAAATAGTTTTGTGAAATTTTGGTTTAAAAAGTTTAGTTTTTAGTGTTAGATTATTAGGTTTCTTTAATAAGATTAAGTTTGTGCATTTTTGTTATAGGGGGTGGTGATTATGAAGGTTATTGATGATTATATAGTTGACGAAATTTATGAATTTGTGAAAGTTTAATATAAAAAGTTTCGGTTTAGGATTTTTGATGATATGAAATGTGTGAATATTGATAAGTAGTGATTTGCAATTTTGTTGATGATCATGGTATGAATTTGTGAGTTTCGGTTAATGATGGTGATTTGAAATTTGATAATTTTGGTTTTCGAAGTTATGTTTGTAGGAATTCGATAGTAGGTAATTTGTATTAGATTGTACTGTTAGGTTAGATTATTATGCTAATTAGCGTAAGTGATTATTATAGCTGTTAAAAAATAATAAATAATAGAAGGATTAATAATTAAAATAGATTTAAGGGGAAGTTGTATTAAAAAAAAAAAAAAAAAGAAACGTGGTGTTAATGGTGTAAAAATATTAACCTATAAAATATAAATAATTAAAAAATGCAACTAGAAAATAGTGAAAAAATATGGAATATTTTTATTAAGAATATTTATTATAGTTAATACTTACATATATGTGAAGGTTAAAGCAAAGAAGAGGAATTTGAGAATATTAAGGAATTAGGCTTCCAATTTAAAAGATCAACTTGTTAAGTGGAGTAATCCAATACCTTTATATGTCTATAATTATTATTGTATTTTTATAATACGAGACTTGAGATTCTTTTTACACTTAACATACTCTTAGAAGATAGTGCTCTCTTTGGAGTCACCAAATATTGAATGGATCGGACAGTTTGTTTGAGCTTGTTAGGCTCGATACCATGTGAAAGTTAAAGAAAGGATAAGGAATTTGAGATTATAAAGGATTGAACTTCTAACTTAAAAGGTCTAATACCTATATATATATATATATGATTATTATTATGTTTCTATGATGTGAGACTCAGAATTCGATTTACCCTTAACAATATATTCTTATAAATCATCTCTTTAATTCAGATGAATATTTGATACATAAGTAATAAAATATTCTTTTAGAAATGAATAATAATTTAGCTATAAAAAGAGGTAATTAACAAAAGTTACATAAAAAATATAGAAAGAATAAATATTTACATGAACAACATAATATAACAATAAACGTAAGAACTAATCTAGTACTTTATAATAGTTTAATATTTTTAAAGGATAATGATTTAAATAAAACGTTCAATGTAGAGTTGATAAAAATTTGGATAAAATTTGATTAGACTGCCTGAACTAAAAAAAATGATTTAAGTTTTTCCTAACTCCATTTTTTAAAGTTAAATTTATATATATTGTATGTGTTGGTTTCAAAAATGATAATTTAAAAATTGTAGCGAAAGTAAGAAATAATGAACAATAAAAACTTTTCAAATTTCCATTTATAATCTATAACTATATTAATTTGACATATAATAAAGCGGATGATAATAATTCTACTATTGCCTGATTAGGTTGATAACTTCAAAACTCTTTAAGAAGAATTTGCTTGAACCCAGAAATGACTTGACTCCTTAGAATCTATGTTTTTCCACACCTAATCTCCATCACTTGATTAAACTAATAAGTTGGTGTTATCTATTGATAGAAGGGTTTTTATACTCCCAATTTGGGTGTGTTTGTTTTGATTCTCAACACATGAAAAAACAAAGAACTTATTTTAGAGAACTTTTCCCTTCTCTTTAGCACACTTCTAACACTCTTAAAACTCTTTCTAAGAACTCTTAAGAGAACTTTTCTCTCGAGAGGTTATTTAGCCTTCGCTATTTGCCATTTTTGAAAAATAGAAAAAAAAAAGTTCATTTTTGAAAGTGGACATTCTAAATTTTTGTACATGAATATAAAAAAATTTTCACTTTTAGACATTAAAAATACTTTTTTCTCTAGAAAAGGAAATTTTTTTTTATCCATATAAACAACCTTTTATGTTTGGATTGAAAATTTTTCCATTTCAAAAATAAAAATTTTCTATTTTTCAAAAACGGACATCTTATTAAAATAAAAGCTTATAATAGTTCTTTCTTGTAAAAGCTTTTTTTTTTTTTTTTAAAGAAAGATTCCTTCTTCAAGAATATTTCTTCTTCAAGATGTGTTCATTCTTTTACTAGAAGTTCCTTCTCACATAAGTCTTTTATTACTCAATAATTTTATCTTGAATATTAAACATTCACAGACTTTAAAATTTAAAATCCACATATTATATTATATTCATAATATAATATTATGTAATATAATATAATATAATATAAGATTTGCTTGGAGGTGAGTTCTATTTCATCTCTCATAAGTTATTATAATATTTTTTTTATCTTTTTTTAACTTTTACTATTTTAATCTATATCAATTCATATTATATAGATTATAATCTACCTCCATACCAATTCATAATATAATATATTAACGATTATGTTGTTTATTATATATATTTATATATGACAATTATATATATACACATATGAACCAAAATGTATTTGAGTAAATTAAATTCTTACTTAGAGAAATTACAATAACTAATCTTATGAGAAATCCAAAAGCGACAATATACCATAGGCAATATTACAGTTAAAGATTACTCATAAAATAACACTATCAAAATAATTATATCATGCAAAATTTCACATAAAAAGAGTATGATTAAATTTATATAAAAATTGACAACACAATTATATTGATAAAAGAATTGAAAAATGATAGAAGAAAATTAATATACTCTAATATATAAACTTACATAACACTACAGAATCAAAACCCAAATAAGATTATTATGTATGTAAGATCATCTTTAGTCTCAAGGGGAGTTTGGAGGATGTTTTGGAGATATTTTTTTTTGGTTAGAAAAAAGTTATTTTGGAAAAATGTGTTGGGGAAAAAACTGTTTGGAGTGAAAAAAAATATAAAATTTTAAAATTAAAAAAAAAATGAATATGGATATTATATTGTTCCTCTCGAAATACTATGTAATTAAAAAAAAATCATCTCATTTAGACTTGTATACACAAAGTTATGAATTTTTAAAATTTGGAGTTTACAGTAACATTTTGGGGATATAAATAGTAAAAAATGATAAAATATTAAAAAAAATAGTTTTAAAGAAGCCAAAACCTCACCAAAGGGGCTTAACAAAGAATTTTAACCTAGTTTGTAAAGTATCCTCACAAAATTTAAAATATATATATATAAATAATAATAAGACAAAATCGAAAGAAAAGCGTATAAATTTAGACTAAAAATTCAATCCACACACACTTGGCCAAGCCTCTGTTTATAGATATTTTAGGAATGTCAAAAAGTTATCAGCAAATAAAAATAAATAACATAAAAATTGATTCCAAATTAATTGGATTGCTTAATAGAGAATGAAAGCTAAAATTAACCACCGGATATCACAAGAACAAAACAGATCGGTTGGCTGTGGAATACCAAGTGGCCGGGACACGTGTCAGTTGAGAGTGGGTTTAAAGGAGCAAGTGGCCGACATATGGGACCCATCCAGACACGTGTTGTGCACTAAGAGGAATCCCCTAGATGGCGGGGCCTACGAGGAAGGTGGAAATCTGCAGGTTGAGGCGCGCGTGGTTGCTACTCGCCCAGGGAGAGGCAGTGTGTGCCAAGTGCACATGTGCGTGGGAGGAGGCAGGGGACAGCTGGAGCCTGTGGGTCTGAGACGTGCAGACAGTGATACATGGCGCTAGGAGCTGCATGGCTCGGCTCGGCTCGGCGGTTAGTTGACGACTTGGCTGAGTGGTTAGAACTTTTGGGAATCTTTTTTTGGGCTTTTTGGTTGATTTCTTGTAAAATGTGGCCCAAACATGTTCTTTCCTACAAAATAAATTGAATTAAATTAAAGCTAAGAGGGCATTTGGACAAAATTTTTCATTTTAATTTTACTCAAATACAATATAATTTTACACCAAACACAAATTTTGCAACAGTACTACAAAAATAATTACTATTTAAAATATTTTTAAAACAATCACATCAACTTTTCAACTTCACTATTTATCTCTATTTTTACCAATCACATCAACTTTTCAACTCTAAAATACTTTTCATCCAAACACACATTTCATTCAAATACAAAACAAATACTTTTCAACCAAATACAACATTCAAAAAACAAATTTCATTCAAATACAATCAAAATGCAATACGTTTACCAAACGCCCCCTAAATATTTCTCAAGTAAAATATTTTGAAATAAATTCTTAAAAATATTTAATTAAAACTTAATTTATTTTGATAATTATGAACAACAAAAGTACATTTTTATGTACTTATCACTTTAGATTAAGAACGTTTTATATATGAATTTAAGTTTATTTATTCAAAATAAATAATATCCAAAAACATATGATGTTTTTGGTTACCAATCCCAATAAGCTCCTACTTTGCCTAAAGTAGATAAGACATGTCTCTCTAATCCAAATCTCTTTATATGCTTCTCTATGCCTGGAAAAACTTCCGTATCATCTAAAAATTTTTGGAACCATAGTGCTTTAATGGATGCTTTATAAGCAACTATAAAATCAACGTTTATTTAAGAGATAGCAACACATTGCTATTTGAAACAATGGCTCCACCATAAAACATGAATACAAAATTAGATACCAACTCTCGATCATCCCGATCCGTTTGGAAATTAGAATCTATATATCCAATAAGAGACAGATCTTCACTAAAATATACAAGTATATAGTTTCTTGTTCTTCGAAAATACTTAAGAATGTATTTTACTGTCTTCCAATGATCGAATCCTATATTTGATTCAAAACTTACTGATTATTCCTATTGCATAGCAAATGTCTAGCTTAGTACACTACATAGTATACATTAAGCTTCCAACAGTAAATCCATATGAGAAATGTCTCATGCCCTTTTTCTCTTGAGGAGTCTTTAGACATTGCTCATTTAAAAGATGAATACCTTGCCTATAAGGCATATTTCCTTTCTTGGAGTTTGTATATTGTACCTGATAAGCACCTTATCAATATATGATGGTCAAGACAATGTACAAAGCCTTTTCTTATGATCATAGAAAATCCATATCCCAAAAATATAGCTTGCCATTCCCAAATATTTTATTTAGAATTGGCTTGCTAACCAGTCCTTTACTTTTAACATTGATTCCTTATTATTCCCAATGAGTAGAATGTCATCAATGTATAGGACTAAGAAAACCACCTTATTTTCTGTTATATATTTGTATACACATGATTTATCCAGATTTTGTTCAAAATCATAAGACTTGATAGCCTGATCAAATCTGATGTTCCATGATCTAGACAGCTGTTTAATTTGTAAATAGACCTTTGCAGTTTGTAGACTTTTTGCTCTTCATCTTTAGCTACTTGCACCATATAGATGGTTTCCTCAAGACAACCATTCAAAAACACTGTCTTGTCATCCATTTACCATATGTCATAATCATAACATGCGGTAATAGACAAGAGTATCCTAATGGACTTAAGCTTAATAATCGAAAAGAAAACTTTCTACATAGTCAACTCCCTCTTTTCAAGTATAACACTTGGCTACCAGTCTAGCTTTGAAAGTCTCTACTTTTCCATCTACTCTTCTCTTTCTCTTATAAATTCATTTGCATCCTATAGGTTTTTCCCCTTCAGGAAGATCAACAATTTCTAGTCTAAGTTGGAATACATAGAATCCATCTCAAGTTTCATTGGTTTTAGCCATTTCTCTTTATTAGAATCATCCATAGCTGACTTGTAAGTCAAGGATCTTCTACTCCATCATTAGCAATGAGAAGTTGTGCCTCTTCGTGGTAGTGATTGGGTAATCTAATTTCCTTCCCACTACGATGAGGTAACACTTTATTCTAATAAGGTATTGTGGTCTTTTGCTTTTGACGTTTGACAACTCTTGTTGGCTGTGGTTCATTTTGATCGGAAAGTTACTCCTCAAGTACCACCTTGCTTTTGGGTTTGAAATCATTCATAGAAAAGTAGCATTTATTGATGCAAATACTTTTCTATCTTAAGGATCGTAAAATAAACCTCGTCTTGCTCCTTTAGGGTATTTTACAAAAATGCATAATTCACTACGAGATTCCAACTTCCCAAACTTACTTTTCAGCACATGTGCCGACACTCCTATATGTGAATACGCTTCAAACTAAGTTTGTGTCCATTCCATAACTCTAGAGGTGTATTGGGTATCGACTTAGGTGGTACCAAGTTTTGAATATAAGTTGTAGCTCTAAGAGTATATCCCCAAAATGAAGTTGATAATGAATAATAACTCAACATAGATCTCATTATGTTGAGTAATGTCTGATTTCTCTTTTCAGCAATACCATTTTGTTGTGTTGTTTCTCATGCGGTAAGTTGAGATAAAATATCAAATTAAATCAAGTAATCAGTGAATTCTATGTCTAGATATTCACCACCTCAATCTGATTGCAGTATCTTGATTTCCTTACCTAATTGCTTCTCAACTTCAATTTTGAATTCCTTATATTTTTCAAAAGTTTCAGATTTCCTTTGTATTAAGTAAGTATAATCATATCTTGAATAACGGTCAATAAATGTGACGAAATATTCATATCATCCTTTTGCTTGGACATTTAATGGTCCACATACATCCGAATGTATCAATTCAAGAGGTACTTTGGTTCTTTTTCCCTTGGCTGAAAAGGATCTATTGATCATTTTACCTTCTAGATAGGATTCATAGATGGGGAGTTCATTAACTTTTAATTTCCTTAAAGGACCATCCTTGACAAGTATTTTAATCCTATTTAGGTTAACATGTCCAAGTCTAATGTGCTATAGATATGTGTTATTTTCATGAGAAAACTTTTGCCTTTTATTCTTAGGTTCGACAATTCTCAACAATTTAATATTAAGCAAAATTTTAAGACTAGGTCTAATATAATGTAAACCATCTTCCAAATTTCTAGAACAAACATTTGTTTCATTTTTAGAAATAAAAAATTTTTCATTATCAAAAGAAATATTAAAAAAATGTTCATTAAATTTGAAAACAGAAATTAAATTTTTCCTAAAATCGGGAATAAAATATACATCATTCAAAATGATAAATTTATTCCTAAATAGAAGTTTAACTTCTCTAACTGCTTTTGCCAAAACTTTTGCACCATTATCCACAACCATCATGTACTCCCCATAGGCAAGCTCCCTTGAAGAACTAAGATTCTAATATATATATATATATATATTTTGTTCTTTAACTCCTCGAGACACTTTTTATAGTTTTTCTTCCAATGTCTTAACTTGTTACAATTTAAACAATTTCCTTTACCCTTGGGATCAGAGTTGTTACTTTTGTTGTTCTTATTCTTGCCTTTATAGTTGGACTTTCCAACATTCTTGTTCTTTTGCTTTTCTTGGAAGGTTTAGTAACATTTTACTTCTCCCCTTTTTCCTTAATTAACAGATTCAAACTTTGTTAGCTCATTCAACAATTGAGTAGGATTGAATGTCATACTAATTACAACAAAGCTATTCTTGAACTACTGGAAAGTTGTGGTAAGACTTTCTAGAATTATCCTTTATTGAGTACCCATATCAATTTGTGCCTTATTAAACTTAGCTCTATAAAGATGGTCAATCATTTTGAGGACATGTAGATGTACTAAAGTACTGGGCTTTATTTTTTCATGCATGAACATCTTCACTACATCAAGACGAGCCTTATTAAATGGTTGTCCAAAATGTCATTAAGAGATTGCATTATCTCATAAGCAATTTCCATGTCCTCATACTTCTTTCAAAGCACTTCGTTCATGCCAGCAAGTAAGTATTACTTAGTCTTATTTTGGCTTTGAGCATAAGCTTATTTTGTGGCATGATTTGCATTAGTAGTCCATTGTGAAAGACATTCCTCCATCAAGACAAACTTGTAATCATCATTATTAAGTATGTGAGGTTCATGTTACATTTCCACTTAGCATAATTATCCATAGTAAGTTGTTCAAGCGAGAGTAGGTTGAAGATTGAATTAGACATATTGCTGGAATTAAAAAATTCATTCAATTTATGTGCTTGAATATCGTTAAGAAAACAATTTTAGGCAAAGTAAATATGATGCAAGAATGTACATGAAAAATACATAAAACATATTTACTAATTTTCCCGATGGTAATTCAATTTACCACAAATATTGTGCCGTTATAGGAAGGTCACATATTTGCAAATTGAACTGAGACAATCTTAATTGATAAATATTATTCAAAACATCTCATATTTTATCAACTACTGTTTATTTTGGTCAAAATGTAATTAATAATTTTAATTATATCTTTTATCAGTATAACCTATCATTTTGGATTCCTAAGACTTAACTTTAAAGTGCTACCGTAGGGTAGGTCAAATCAAAACTACATCTCAAAATCCTATCTCAAGGAGACCAACATTGGTACTGACCTAAATAGAAAACCTTTGTAGAGAGCATGGAATCAAAGTGTCTTAAAGTGCCATTTAAAGTTTCACGGCGATGTACTAACAATGGAGACCAATGGGTCGTATTGTCATACAATTCGATCTAACTAATTATTTTGAAAAAAATATATTTTCTTAAAGAAATCATCTCATGTTTCTTTACACTTAATTACCAAATGCATTCAATTTGTATTGCATTTAAATATAATGCAGTTTTCACCCAAATACAAAAACATTTCATTCAAATAATAATCACATCACATTTTAAATCCAATACAATCACTATTCATTATTTCACTTTTTCTATTACTTTTGTTAATTACATCATATATTCTTTTTCTCTCTACTTTTACCCATCATATTAGATATTTATTATTAAAATACAATTCAATACTTTTCGCCCAAATACACATTGCATTCAAATGTAATGCTTATACTTTTCCTCCAAATACAAATTACATTCAATGCATTGCATTCAAACGCAATATAAATGAAATACATTCACCAAACGGACCCTAAATTCAAATAATTTGAATTTATTAACATTTTATTAACGAAAACAATTTTAGAAAATAAATGTATGCACATATATGTCACGCTATAATGATATCGGTAGGCTTAATTTTATCTAATGTGGCATGCTATAAGCATGGACATATCACAAATATTATCACATAATAAATATCAAGATATGCAATTAAAATTGAAATGGAGGCATTGACTGAGGTCCCTTGGATATTTAAATTAAAACCCGTAAAGAAAATTAAATAATCTTATATTATCTAATCTTCTTCATCTTATAATTTCTCCGTCATCGTACGTCCAGTTTGGATTTGGATTGAAGCGGGCTTCGAGGGTATATCGGGGGTCTCATCCCAAGTGGGCACAAAAGCCCAAAGTGCACGAAATGGCTTGGGACATGGCCAGGCCTGGCCTGGGCTGGCCCTTGGCCATGGCTATTATGAAATAGTTGTAGCGTGCCTCCACGTGTGGTGGCTATCGTGGTGGTACGTGGATTGACAAATCCAACCATGTCCTCCAAACTCCAAAAATTACAATAAATCCTATTATACAAATTTTGATCTAATCAAAATTAAGACAATAATTTATAAAAACAATTTCAAAAAACCATACAACTAATGACCAACTCGTTATCCATACATTCATCATATATCATATGCATGACCTACCTATATAATCATAAACAAAAATACATATACCATAATTATTACATAATCAACATATATTAAATTAATAGAGCCTATAGCTAGCTCGAAAACCAATTGTTGCTTTTGAAAACATTAATTTAAAAATTTTAACGAAAGCAAGAGGTCGTGAACAACAAAAATTTCTCAAATTTTTGTTTTTAATCCATAGCTATATTAATTTAACATATAATAAAGTGGATAATAAGAATTTTACTGTTGTCTGATTCCGTCAATAACTTCAAAACTCTTAAAGAAGAATTTGCTCTAACCCAAAATTGACTCGACTTTTTTGAATTCATATTTTTCCACACTTAATCTTTGTTACTTGATTGAACTAATTAGCAGACATTATCTATTGATATAAGGACTTTTGTATTTATAATTTACGTGTTTTTGTTTTGATTAACACAAGAAAAAACAAAGAACTTATTTTAGATAACTTTCTCTTCACTTTAGTACACTTCCAACACTTTTAAAACTCTTTTTTAGAACTCTTAAGAGAACTCTTCTCCCAGAAGGGGTATTTATAATGGAAGTGCACATGCTTGTAGAAGCTTTTCTTCTTCAAAAAAGGTTCTTTTTTCAAGAAGACTTTTTCCTTCAAAAAGTGTTCCTTCTCTTAAAAGTTTTTCTTCCACTAAAAATTCCTTGTCGAAATAATCTTTTATTATCCAATAATTTTATCTTAAAATTTAAATATTTATAATAAATAAATTTTTTTTAAATATTTATAATATTTAAAATTTAAGATCAACATATTATATTATATTTTTATAAGGCCATAGTCTGCCGTTTATATTTTTCTTTTACGTATGTACATATATATCTTATATACACGTCGTACATACTTTTCTTTTCTTTTATGTATATATGGATGTATCAACATATATATATATGTTATGAATATTCAATTTAAAATTCAATTTTAAATATAAATACTCACACTTTCAGAAATAGGAAGCTTGTAAATATCAATCTACACACTAGTGGGTCCCACCCAATAATAGTATACACAAATATAGTGAATCTCATTCACAGTGTCATCTTATTTAAATAACATAATTAATTCACAATTAATTATTTAGATAATAAATAAATATTTATAATATTATAATAAAAGTAATCACACTCTTTAATATATTATATCACATAAATTTCTGAGTATAGATACAAAATGTCGTGTTTGTGAGTACCATTTGAATGTTTTCGCTATAATTGGTACATCTTTTCCTTTTCTAACTTATGCAGGTTACTCCAGATTTTTAATATTCTTTTCGCTCAATTATTGATTTCCAATTTTAGCCGGTCTAGTTTCTCTCTCTTTCTCTAATCTCTTTTACTCTCTCTTCTTACCTAAGTTTTTGCCCTGCTTTTTGTGTTGGTGGTGTATTTCCGAACAGAATAAAATTGTGTTCACTCAGTAATACTGTCTCCTTTTCTACGTGAATGCCATTATGCATTTACAAGAGTCTTGACTCCATGATGTTGTTCTTACCACATTTAGACCAAGTATATTTTTGAAAGCTACGTGGCTCTTTATAATCCATGCTAAAGTGTTCTTCTCATTTCTTCCAACAGTGTCTATAAACGGAAGTCTATACACAGCGATGCTGATAGATTTGGCCTGAAATCAGCCAACTCATTAGTAGTTAGTAATTCAAATCTAGTAATTTCTTGATTGGAGCCAACATTGTCAGATTTAACGCACAAAGCGCCCGAAAGGACAGACTTATCTGCAACAACAGCTCGTCCTTTTGCTTTATTTGATGCATCACTTTCTTTGCTCGTGCTGATTTTTATCTCTCATAAGAAAGATAGTCTTATTCCATCTACGGGCATGTTGTAGTTGCTTATATTCTCTAAAACTTACAAATAGGCAAGGTAACTATTTTGGAGATGGTATAATACTGCTAGTGATATATATGTTTTTGCATTTGTATACTTGTATATCTTGTAGAATATCTAAAAAAATCTAGTAGGATATCTAAACTATTCTACTAATATATCATAAATATTCTACAAGAATATTCAAACGATCGACGTTGGAGATGTCAGGCCACCTGTGTGGAAAGCAAATATTTTGGTAGAATATCCAAAATATTCTATTAAAATATTACGACAATCGATGTTGAAAACTTGAAAATTCTACTAGAATAACCTAAAATATTCTAGTAAAATAACCTAAATAGCATACTAGAGCAGTGTCGATAGTTGGAGCTAGAGACATCTGACCATCTATGTTGAAAATTGAAACTATTTTAATAGAATATTGAAAATATTCTAGTAGAGTATGTAGTATATTTTATTAGAATATTTCGGTCGTTAATGCCGATGGTTAGAGTTGGAGGCTTTTGACTATTTATGTCGCAAGTTGAAATTTAGTAGAATATCTAAAATATTATAATAGAGTACGCTAAAATATTATAATAGAGTATGCAATATACAATACTAGAATATTCTAGTAACCGATGTCAGTGGCCAGAGCCAAAAACATCCGATTATCTATGTTGAAAATTGAAAATATTTTAGTAGAATATTTAAAATATTCTACTAGAATATTTTGAGGACCTACACTAGTGGTTAGTGTATTCGGTCATTTATGTTGAAAACATGAAATTTTCTAGCACAATATCCATAATATGAATAATTTGATATTTTGTTTATTTTTTTTAATTAATAAGGGTATTTTGAGTAAAAAATTTATATTGACCTTTAATCGATTCTTTGACTTTTGACCAGTACTTTTAGATAGCAAAAAAGGAAAGTGTCGAAACACCATATCAAAAATATCCAAGAGGTATGAACATACTGGCATTTATATCATTCTCTCTAAATACAATTCATTAAATATACTCATTCAATTACCAATAAAGATGGTCTAGAGGAAAATGGACCTATAATTTTAAACTCAAATAAATTTGATAATTAATCAAATTCTTTATTTATCAACTTTATTAATTTCAATGTTATTCCACTAAAAACTTATAATTGCATTCTTGAAATTATAAATATAAAATTACACAAAAAATAGAGTTATCCATTTGATATAGTCATTACATATAGATCGATCATCCATAAATAATTCATAATTAGAGTTAGGTAAAATCTATTAACTTATCTAATTATATCTTTATCCTTATGTACCATTGATTTTCTAATAAATGATAAATTCACAAACTTAATTATGAATTGAGTGCTCATATTATTCAAGCCTCAAATCAACATATAAGGGAATTATTTATCTATTTCTTAAATAAGAAAAAATAGATTTCATCTTATAATATTAATATTCTCAGCTATCTACTTCATCATATCTCCATAAGACAAGAGATAAGATTTGTCTCTTCAAATTTGTACCGAATAAATCAAAAGATATGATTTCATAAACATGAGTCTACTAATAACTCAGGATTAAGATTATTCTATATATGACCATCAGTTAATGTAACTAAAATCTGCTATACTTAATAGAAATTATTAATGATTTAAATCTTATCATGTCTTATCTTACATAATTATATTATGTATGGTGCATTTATTAAATGTCTAACTTCATTAATGATTCGGATAAGACCGTTCTATTTTTAATGGTAATGAGATGCACTGGTGATACTCAATTAAAGATTTCAATTTAATCACTCAAATGTTTGATTATTTATCACAGATCATTTTAATCATCATCTTTATTATCGTCTTTTATATAACTTTTATATATACTATTTAAGGTTACATAAATAATTATAAAATTTTAATGATATTTATAAATATTCAAATTATATGCACATAAATTATAATGAATTTAGCTGTATTTTTTCAAAATATATAATATCTGAAAATATCACACACTTTTGGACATCAATCCCAATAGTGTGTGTATTCATAAAGTGATATTTAGACCCATTCAAGAGTGGTGCTTATATGGTTCATCAATTTTTAAAGTATTCCGTTTGGATAGTTTGATGCTATAATTTATGCATTTATCATTTAATTTCACTTGTGTTTTTGGGAGATTTTTTATTAGGTCTTCATTTGTTGTCTTCTTTTGTTCTTTGGATGTGCATATGATAGAATACTAATGAGAACTAAAGAAAGATACTATCGAAATTTCTATAGAAAAACGACAATTGTGTAATGGGTGGCACACTTAAGAAATATAATTCAAAAGCATATAGATTAATGGAATTCAAATTGTATTTTCAATAAGTCATAATGTACGATTTATAGGATATTCACGCCTAACTAAATTAGAAAATAAATTATACAATTTGAAAACTAGTTCATTGAACTATCCTTTCATTTAACTAGGATATATTGTTAAGACAAAACTAGTTTTTGATTTTTTTTTTCTATTTTTATTTTTAGTTCCCATAAATTAATGAAAGAAATTACATGTAGGATCTAAGACATTCATGACTTTGGCGGTGATATAAAAGTTTGTATTAGAGTTGACTTTACAAAACTTCAAACCGTCATCATTCTCCATTCAATGAAGAATAATGACCGTTTGAAGGTTTGCGAGTTTATGTTGAGTTGACTTTGCAAAGCTTCGAGCCGTTAGGCTTGACTTTTTGCAAAGTCAACTCCAATACAAACTCTTATATTACTATCAAAGGTCATGAATATCTTGGATCTTACATGTAATTTCTTTCCCTAATTTATGAAAATAAAAAATAAAAGTAAAAAAAATTAAGAACTAATTTCGTCTCAACAATATCCTTGTTAAATGAGAGGATAGTTGAAGTACTGATAGAACTTCCAAAACCAGCCAACCTTTTGGAATTAGATGTCCTGCAAAATTCAATATTAATCTTTTAATTTATAAGACTTTGTAGAAAAAATAGTTTATGACCAAGAATTTAATGTAAACATTCTGCAATTGGTTACAGCAGAAAATGTGAAGAAAATAGAAAGAAAGGATAAAAATTAAGATGAATATGAGGACACATGCTCCTATTCAAATTTTCAAAATTAGAATTTTCTCCCTTAAGTGCTTATAAAATTGAAGTTGTGCTCCCATTCTATTATAAAAAAAAATTTAACTGTGCTCCAATTGAACAACTTATTTCCCTATAAAGAGAAAATTACCATCGAATTTTTATTTTTCATACGACATATTATACATATAAGGATATACTTACTTTTTATCTCAACATCCTTTGCAGCTCTTCTGAAGACTTTGGCAAAATATCAGCAAGCCTGATGGTTTCATTAATAACCTACATGGTTACAAATTAATGGAAACAAGATATTAATTAGTAATTTTAGGAAATAGAGTTTTTTAATACGTATTAAGCCGCTAATAATAATAATAATAATAATAATAATCAAAATAACTGACAATTCTACACTCACCACGTGGGTAAGCGTCATAGATTTAAAATCTTATTATGTAGAGGCCTCGTTGCCATGCTTTCTATGATTTTCTCATGCACTTTCTAAAAAATAAATATTCAATTTTAAATGCATTTTGTCCCATAGAAATATTGTAATTACAAATAAATGACGATACAAACCGTTAATTCAGCAGACACTTTTGGATTGTCAGTGATGAACTTCACTGCTAGGGGAATTGCTGCTGCTGTGGACTCATAAGCGCAAAGAGAAGTAAGAAGACCAAGTCTACAGTCATTTTCTCATTCAGGATTTCTTTTTCTTTTTTCAGTTCCTCCACCAAATGATCCAAGTAATCACCATGATTCACGTTCGATGCTTTCATTTCTTTAAGGGTATCTTTGACCACTTTTGTTGCCCTCTTTCGACCATAACTTTAAACAGTGACGGGACCAGAAAAATTCAGTATAGACATTAACATATCGTAAAAAAATATATATTATAGATATATTTTTTGAAAAGCAACAATTTTATATTTTCCAACGATTTAGTAGGCGTATGTTTATAAATATTTCTTACAAATCAGGACAGAAAATTTACAAAAAATCGAAATTTTCAAAATGTAAGTGAACTTGGCTTTGCGATTGTTTTCAAAGGTAAAAAATGATTGACAGTTTAAAATTAATTATATAGTATAGAACTATAAGAGAGAAAAATTAATTTCTCAAGATGATTTTAGTAACGTACTTGTAAACATGAATGATAAGCAGCTCCTGGGATGTTCAAATTAGGAAATGATATAAAATCCATCGAGAAATGCATTATAGTTGTCGTTGAGTTTCTTTGAAGCCTTTGTTTCATCGTCTAATGAGCTTCTTTGCAAAATATTCAAATAGCATCTGCATGCGCCAATGAATAAAAAGTGTTATACATATATAAAAGAATTATATTTCAAATTCGAATAACATGCCTAAATCCTTACGAACTTATCCTTGTATAGATCTATAATACACACACACACATATATATATATATAATAAAGAAAAAATTAATTTAAATTAAATTAAGAAAGTTGCTTTAAAAAAAAAAGAGACATAGAAATAACGTTAAAAACAAAAGGATTTAAATCTGATGGGATAGGTCGGTGAGTAAGAAAGAAACGATCAAAATTTTTTAGACTTCATATTCACAGTATGAGATATATTCTTTCACAATTATTAAAGTGACTGTCCGTCGTTTCTTTAAAATAAATGATTTCAGGATATTAAACTCTTAATTAACACTAATTCTATTACGGAAATCTAATAAAATTTTGAAAGAAAAACTTACATTAAGATTTAATCTTAACAAAAATTCTTCAACACATTAACTATCAAGCATATAAAATTTTTAAATCTCTACAATAATCAATGAAATTTAATTCATTAAAAGATAAAAGTATGCAGTATTAAAACCACCAATTCCTTTATATAGATATCAATCTAATAAAATTTAAAAAAAATGATAAAATATACAGACCTAACCAAATAAAACCCACCACAAAAAACAGAGAAACCACCTCATTTGAACCTGCAATCAACCAAAAAAAAAAGACACACCGTTAACAAAACACATCTAACGTTGGCAAATAGGCAAAACACACATCGAGTGGCGAAAACAAGAACAACAAACACAAAAAACACCCAAGCAAGGCCTATAGAAACATTAACCTCCCGTCCATCAAAGCAAGATCCACAGTCAGCAATACGCTAACCACACAACGAGCCAGACCTTGCCAGCGAACGAACCGGACCACAGGATCTCCTCCCACGCCGAAGCATCCGAACAGTCGGGTACCGGCTAGTGATGCTTTGCAGCCAATAAAGATCCGATCTCCTCTGCTGGTGGCCGGAGCGATCAGCAATCCACCGCATCCGACACTCCCAGCCCATCTCCGATCCGGGTAGCTTTCGATGGCACGAACCGTATCTCGAAGTAGATCGGACGATGATGAATCTCTAGTTGGAGTTTCGAGGCCGATGGCCAAGCGACGCACAGGCCACTAGCCTCAGCTGCTTCCCTTCTCCTCTCTTGCACTCTCTGTGTCTTTTTTCATTCTTGACCTATTCAAAAAGTTAGGGGAAGAATTGTTAGTAGTATGTTATTGCGAAAACCAAGATGCTATAATAATGCATTAATATTCTCAATTTTTTTTTTCTTTTTTCAGGATTTTCATTACAACTACACATAAAAAAGAAGTAAATAGATGAACAAATCCAACTAGGTGATCACGCAAATAGATCTTAATTTTAGGTTCAATACGCAAGATTTCTTTCCTAATGACAATACGCGCGATCGCACAAAAAACACATTCAGATAAAAGCAATCATTACTCTATTGCATAAGCCAAACAAGTTAATAAACACTTTATATTAGAAGCAACTTCTTTGACATCTAAACTGCAGTAAATAGCCCATGAACGCATGGGTCCCCAGCGACTTTATCCATTTTAGACGACATCTTTTCCTTCAAGTTTTCTGGCTTAACAAGTTTTATAGGACTAATTTCTTAAGATACTTGAGCATCGTTTCATGTTGCCCCAGAAAACCATCTTGTTCAGAAATTTTCATAAAAATTTGTGTGTAACAAAGCATGGAAGAGAAAGAAACTATTTCAGGATATGTGGTGGTTGATTTCAGGATATGTCGATACTATTATTTTACGAACAACTAAAAAAAAAGAAACTAAATTTGTTTGAAACACTGCTCCATATATAGAGTGACGTATAAATAAATATAAAGTTTCATGCTAATTGTTCTCTTCTCAGTTCATAAAAAAAAAAAAAAAACATATAAATTGACCCCAAAAAAAGCTTAAACATTTTCCAGGAATAGGAAAAACGAATAAGAACTATAAATAACCTAAAAACAACCATCGTTAGGATTACATTTATTCCCGATGACCCGCGGGACTGCCTTGAAAGGGATGAGGAAAGCTCGATATAAATGGACTCGGAACATGTTAAAAGTTTAACCAGTAAAGATTTATGTGGTGGGAATGTATTTAGTGGGGACCCCCTATTCCCTTCTACTTGCACAGTTTAATTATATTGCTTTTGTATTTAAGATATCATACATAATGTTTTACAATATATGAAAGATTTTGAATATTAAATTTTAACATATTGACTAATTTATTTTAATTTAAAAGTTATATATAGTTGTATTTTTATTTTAATAATTTTATATGATGAAAATAGATAATTAAGGCCCTGTTTGGTTTTGGTTTCAAAACTTATTTCACGATTCCCTAGGGAATCATTTTCTAAACCAATTTGAAAACACGTTTGTTTAGGCTGGTTTTGAAAATTAAACTTGAAAACAATGAGTTGTTTTCGTTTTTTTTCCGCTGAAGGATCGTTTTCTAACTTAACTCCCTCACAGCCGTGTGAAATACTTCAGCCCGTGGTCCCATTCTTCTTCAGCCCTCGAACAAACGCACAGCCCCGATCTCTCTCGACTCCAAGGTCTCGGTTCCACCCCTATCTTTCTTGTTCCGTTCATCGGCGTCGGCCGAAGTTGTCGTCCTCCCCTCGGCTCGAATCTGCTCGTTCATCACCGTCGCCCGATCTGTATCCACTCTCATTCGGCACTATTTCGGCGTTCTCATTCTCGGCAATCGCGGTCGGCATCACAGTCAAATCTCTCGTGGTTTGATCGTCTGCTTTACGAGAGGTAGGCTTCTCATCTCAGTTTCGACTCTCTCCCTCTATTGTTCTGTTTTGGTGGACCGGTGATTGTGTAGCCGAGTTACCCTAGAATTTGGGGATTTTTGTAGTTCGTGAATCGATGAGCTGATCGGTTTTGCCATTTTGTTGTGAATGCATTTTTCAAAATGGCAAATGAATATAATGGTTTCTTATGCTTACCGAAATTTCTGGAATTTGTTAAACTCTTTCAATGTGCTCGTTGGCGTGGTTTCTGGAATTTGGCTCTGTTCTTGCCGGTTTGAATGTGTTATGTTTGCCATTTTCAATTTGGAAGCTCGATTCTAAGCTGCCTTTTGGTTTTGAATGTTGGTTTTGAATCAACGGCAAATTTCGGTTTTGATGTTGCTGTTCTTATCTGCCTTCGAGTTTGAAATGTTGCTGCTCTTAAGAACCGATCTGAATTGTTGCTGTTCTTAAGAACCGAAAATGTGTTGCTGTTCTTAAGAACCGAAAATTTGTTGCTGTTCTTAACTTGATACATTTTGTTGTTTTGAAATTTCGGTTCTTACCGAAAGTTGCTATTCTTAACTTGAACTTGTCCAAAGTCAGTTTTGAATATTGTTAATTTTGGTTCTTATATCTGCTGTTTTGAATGGATTGTTTTTGCCCTTGATTATTGTTATTTGTTGCATTATTGCTTTTTTTTATCGCACAATGTTTTGACCTGTATCTGGAAGGATGAATTAGAGCTAGTTTATTCTAATTTTGCGTTAATTTTGAATGGTTTCTCACAATGTTGTGTTATTACTTAACTCTAAAATGTGAGATGAATTGGAACTGCTCTGACCTAATTTTGTTCCTCTGTATTATGGTTGGCATGGTTTGTGAATGAAGACGTCTCTATTCTTGCCGTTTTGAATGGTTTATTCAATTTGTGTTTGCCATTTTCAATTTGAATGCCCTATTCTTATCTGCCTTTTGCTTTAGAGTGTAGGCAAGTTCAGATTTTAATTTAAGAGCTGAAATGTTCATTTATATATATAAGAGCTGAAAACTTACAATGTTGACTGTAATGTTTGTTTACTTTTGTTTTTATGGGATAGTTTATCTTGAGTGTATTGGAACGAGGTTTTCGAAGAAAGCATTGACACACACACATATATATATATATGATGGTTTATTATATGTATTAGAGTAGACTAAAATAATATTGATATATGTAATAATTTCATTTAAAATAAATCATTTTACTTTTATATATATTTTTATAAATATTATAATCTTAAGTGAATAGGTAATTATATATTTAGGTAATGAATTGCTTTACATGGATGATAACAGTGTTATTTATATATATATAATCCATAGTTTTTTTCATTAGAGTCAATAATATTCTTTTAAAGTGTTGTTTGGGATTTGATTAAACAACATAAAAGATCTCTATCATTTTATATTGTATGTTTACTAAATGATTTTTTGTTCACAAACGATTTCCTAAATAGTGTTGATAACACTTGCTATTTGAATAATATGGGACACAAAGACAGTATAACTAAATAATGGAGGTCAATGAGGATAATACTATTGACGATCACGCTACATGGGGAGAAAATTTGGAAGCCTTTTTTATCGAGTTGCTATACGAGGAGGCAAAAAAAGGACTTCAATCATCTACTTTAGACAAAAAAACATGGACAAAAATTTCGAATGAAATACATAACAAGTTTAACAAGAGACTTACAGTGGCACAACTTAAAACTAAGTGGAATAGACTTAGACGTAGCGCTAGAGAGTTTGAAAGCTTGGTTCAAACTACTGGATTTGGATGGGATTCTGAAGCAAATACAGTCACAGCCTCAGAAGAAGTTTGGGATTCTTATCTATAAGTAATGTACCTCTTATTTAATGGCATTCATATTTATTTACATAAGTTACCAATCATTGACTTAATTAAATTTATTTTCACTGTGTAGCAAAATCCAAAAGCTAAAAAGTACCAGAAGAAGGGTTTAGCAAACTTTTCTCTCCTAAACGAGATCTTTAGTGGGACTATTGCAACAGGCCGTAATGCCATGGGTCCGCAAACAGCTGCCTATGTGCCACGTGCAGCACCACCAGATTCTGTGAATCTCGAAGCTGAAGGAGAAGGTACGGGAGACTCGCATGAAGTCCAGACAGACCGCAACCGTGTGCGAAATGCTAAGGCCAGCAGTGGGCGTTCCAAGAAGAAGATCAAAACTGCAATGGAGTCTGCAATGGAGCTGTTGGCAAAGTCTGTGAGTTTGCGAAGTGAGGCGTCAGTGCAACGCACTAATGACTTGCAGCATTATCTAGCGGCCAAACGAGCACGTCTTGCGGACACAAGTGAGCCTGAGACTTCTGCTGAAGATCCCAGTAGTATTGAAATTTGTATTGAGCTGTTGGATGAAATAGGAGACTTGGATGACAAGATATACGGGATGGCAATTAAGACGTTATCAAAGGATAAGGACTACAGGAGATCATTTGTAAAGATCAAACCCGAGCGTCGTCATGGTTTCATCCTCAGCTTAGTAGAGTAGTTATTAGTTAATAATTGGTTTCAGTTTCTTAAACTCATTTAGTTTGTTAAACTCTTTCAATTTGTTGTCCTATTATTTACTGACTGGTTTGTTGAGTTAGATTGATTTATGTTGTTTATTTTCGTGATTTTAGTATGTTAAACTATGGAGTATTGATTGATTTGTTGTGTTTGATTATTTTGTATTGTTTGCTTTTACGATTTTAATTTATTGAACTCTTATATAATGGCTGGTTTGTTGATTTATACTAATTATAAGATATTTGTTACCATGTTTTGCTATTATTATTGGTGACAAACATTTATAAATTGGTTTGATTATCTTATGTAGGCTATTATGGAATCAGATGGTTCAGATACTGATGAAGAGTTGGTTTTTTTTGAGTCACTTGAGTCATCTGATGATGAGGAAGAGATCTTACAGTTATTGATAGGTCTTATACCAACTATTACTAAGCAACCTCGACATAATGATGAACTAACAGGACGACAATATGTATTAAATATGCTGGAAGGGCATGCTGAAGTATTTTATGAAATATTTCGTATGTATAGAGAACCTTTTTTGGCATTAGCTCGACTACTTGAAGAACGTCAATTATTACCTAGAAGTCGACTATCAGTAGAAGAACGGTTAATGATGTTCTTAAAGATTATTGGTCATTCCGATCGTAATAAAGTCATACAAGATAGATTTTGTCATTCTGGAGAAACAGTGAGTAGACATTTCGATAGTGTTCTTAATGCCATTTGTGTATTGGCTCCAGAATTTATTCGCCAACCAGACCCAAACATCGTGCCTCCGGAAATTCAAAATAGTGAAAAGTATTGGCCATGGTTTAAGGTATAACTCACATTATTTTTAAAATTTGAAATAGATAGTTTTTACTTTCAAAATAGGGTTTAATAAAGTTTAGCTTCTTTACTTGTGTAAGGACTGTATCGGAGCTATTGATGGCACACATGTGATGGCTATTGTCCCAGCAGCCGAGCAAAGAGTTTATCGGGGAAGAAGACATACTTGCACTCAGAATATAATGGCAGCATGCAGTTTTGATATGAGATTTACCTCTGTTTATAGTGGATGGGAAGGTTCAGCTGCCGATTCTAGAGTATTAGTACATGCATTACAAGATCAAGATAACAGATTTGTTAGGCCACCATGGCCTAAATATTATGTTGTTGACTCCGGATATAGTAACATGCCAGGATTCCTTGCACCGTACCGGGGTCAAAGGTACCATCTATCAGAATTTAGAAACCATGGACAACCAACTGGACCTATCGAACTATTCAATTATAGACATTCATCGTTACGCAATTGCATAGAAAGGTGTTTTGGTGTTCTTAAAGCACGATTTGGTATTTTGAAGAATATGTCTAACTTTCCTTTCCATAAACAAGCCCAGATAGTAATTGCATGTTGTGTTATTCATAATTGTATTAAGATGTATGATGCAAATGATGATTTGTTTAGAGATTATGGCGTTGACGAGCCTGTAGAAGATATTGAGCGGCGAAGAGGAAATCAACAACGTACAAATTATCATGAATCTGAACCGTCTTCTGATGTTGGTTCCACTAATAGGGACCGACAACGTATGAGCCAATTCAGAGACCAAATAGCACAAGCAATGTGGGAACAATATGTATCCTAATTGTTATGATAATTATAATTTGTAATTTTTTAGTTAAATATTACTTCTACTATTAAGAACTATTTTGTAATGTATTTGTAACTAAATATAATGGTTGATTATATTTTAATTGCTATAGTAAATATTTAAATATTATGATTATTAATATTCAATTAATTTTTTAATTAAAATTTTTTATTAATTTTTATTTTTTGGTATTCATAATAATGTTTTTAAAATTAAATATGAATATGTTTTTATACAGTACTTATGAGAAATGGCTGGTTTTCAAAAACATCAACCAAACACAGTTTCAAATTTGATTTTTGAAAACATACACTCAGAAAATATAACCAAACACAGTTTCAGAAACGATCTCAGAACAGTTTTCAAAACGATTTCATTTTCAACTTTTTTGAAAACAGAACAGGTTTCAAAAACAATACCAAACGCTACCTAAGTATCCTGCAAGTGATCTTGAATTTATAACGGTGAAAACCTCTTCTGTTTTCACCAACTTAAATAAATTATTGGATAGATATACGGTGACAATTTGAGCCATCCTGAACCCAGCTCGTTATCATCCATAGCGTCAATCGACTAAAAATAAAAGTGTTAGAATTGAAAATGCAGAAAATATAACTAAGGCACCTCTTGTGAAATAATTTTACTAGCAAAAGGAGGTCAATACAGCAATTGGTTGCTTCTTCTTTCTTCTTTCTTTCTTTTTTACTTGCTTTTGTATTTGTTTTTATTTTCAATATATACATATATATATTATATTCACCTGGCTATTCTTTTATTGATGAATGGTGGGATATCACACGATGAATGAAAAGTAAAGAACTTCATGGTCGCTCTTGCGGATTTGGGATGCCCTTACAGGCCGTTTGGCGGGGTTTTTGGAGATTGAAAAGTTCTATAATATAAAAAATAATATAAAAATTTGAAATATATTTTTAAAAAATATGTAAAATAGATATTATTTTGCTCATTTTGTCATTGTAAGAATTTTGATATAAAAATTATCTTATTTTAATTTGAAATAAGAAAATTATAAATTTTTAAAGTTTGTGCTTTTTGAAAATAAAAAGAAAGAAAGAAAGAAAGTGAGATGTATTGGGACTTTTAGATTAAAAGACAAAATGTCATCTAAAATATTGTTTAAAATAGGACTTTAAGGTAGCGTTTCATATTATATTTGAAATGTTTTCTATTTTTAAAAAAATTGAAAATGAGAATATTTTGAAAATTATGTTTGATTATGTTTTCTGAATGTATATTATAAAAAATATAAAAATAAAATTTTATTTAATTATATTTTTGAAAATCTATTTCATAAATGAGTATTTTATGAAAACATATTTATGTTTAAATTAAAAAAATAGCAAAAATTTAATTATTAGTCATAATTAAAAAAATACACTTTCAGTGGTGGGTTTTACAATGAGGGACATGAGTAGAAGATATTGATAGTCTAAGTCATAGGTGGTAGCGATAGCGCGATTTGGGTCATGAGCCAGTGATCATCATCATTAGGAGATTGTCTCGTTGTCGCCAGTTCGTAGTCATCGTTCTTCGTTGGAGATGGAGTCCATCATTGGCCATGGTTATCGTTACTAATGCTGGATAGGCACAGAGAGAGAGAGAGAGAGAGAGAGAGGAGGGAAGTAGAAAATGAGAACAAAAAAGTGAAAATGATTTTTTTTATTTTTAAAAACAAAAAAAAGTTAAAAATAGTGTTTTTAAAATAATTTTAAAAACATTGAATAAACAAATATTATTTTAGAATAGTTTTATTTTTAATGTTTTTAAAAATAAAAAATCATTCTAAAAAATAAATCTAAACATTCTTAAAATATTTTAATTTATTTTTATCTTTTTCTAAATATTCAACAAAAAAAAAAATTTAAACAAGTCTGTAAAAAACACTCTAACAACTCCAACCTAGAATAACACGACCCAAACGGAAGAGAAATTTTAGTGATCCAAACGACAATGTATTCAAGCTATACATACATAGATGTGTGTGTACCACAATATATATTTTGATTGGAAAGGGCACAAGCACATCTATATATATATACACGCACATTTGAACAACTTGATGGGAAAGGGGATAATTTATACCCGTGAACAACTCAGATAATTTGTAATTTCGGAAGATAAGATGTGAACAATTTGATGGGAAAGGGGGATAATTTGTGCCCGTGAACAACTCGGATAATTTGTAATTTCGGAAGATAAGATGTGAACAACTTGATGGGAAAGGAGGATAATTTGTACCCGTGAACAACTCGGATAATTTGTAATTTCGGAAGATAAGATGTGAACAACTTGATGGGAAAGGGGGATAATTTGTGCCTGTGAACAACTCGGATAATTTGTAATTTCGGAATTTCGGAAGATAAGATGTGAACAGCTTGATGGGAAAGGGGGATAATTTATACCTGTGAACAACTCGGATAATTTGTAATTTCGGAAGATAAGATGTGAACAACTTGACGGGAAAGGGGGATAATTTGTGCTCGTGAACAACTCGGATAATTTGTAATTTCGGAAGATAAGATGTATAGCACATCTAGTAAAATGTCTTTTTCATTTTTCTTTTTCTAGCAAAAAAAAAAAAATATATATATATATAATATATAAACTTTGTATGATGTATGCCTCACCACTAGTTGCAGACTTCACATGTGGATACTATTGCTACGTTGCAGACGGCAAGTGGATTCACACGTTTTGCTCATTGAGAATTGCTAAAAGCATAAGTTACGGCCGGTCTCATTTATGTTTCGTTTGTTTGGAAGGGAGGTATTTTCTAAAAAAGTATAAAATTTTTAGATATAAAAAATAAAAATTTATTTAAAATTTTTTTTAAAAGTGAAAAATTATTTGAATTGATGAAATTTTTATTAAAATTTTTTTATTTTTTAAAAATAAAATATTTTGAATATTTAAATATAAAAATTAAAAAAAAAATATTTTTTTAAAATAAATTTTTTTTATTTTTTTAAATTTGGAGTCGTCAAATTTTTTATTTATTAGAGATATTATTGCTACGTTGCAGACATCAGCTGACATCAGGATTGCAGACTTCAAGTGGAGTCACGCGTTTTGTTCACTGAGAATTGCTAAAAGCATAATTGAGAGGTACGACTGCTACGTTGCAGACATCAAGTGGATTCACGCGTTTTTGTTCATTGAGAATTGCGAGAAGATAAGGTATGGCCAGCTTTCATTGAGAGATGCTGTTGCTATCTTGGAAAGATGCTTTTGTTTAATGCATGCCACACCACGAGTTGCAGACATGAAGGGGATGCACACGTTTTCATTGAGAGATACTATTGTTACCTTGAACATATAAACAATTTGTACGCCATAGGCCACACAGGGATTGAAAAATGAATATTTTCATTGATATTTACGTAAAAATTTATGTATTTTATAAATTACGTTTACATTATATTTAAATATAATATAATTTTTATTTAAATATAAAAATTTTATATTTAAATATAATATTTTTAATAATATTTTAAATATATTTATTATATCAAAGTATTTTAAAATTTATTTATTTATATCATATTCTCTTTTTATCTTATTTTTTTAATATACTTTTATCAATTATGTCAATTTTTTAATTTTAAAATATAATTTAAATATTTTTTATCTAAACACCTATTACATTTAAATGCGAAACAAATGCTTTTTATCCAAATATAAAATACATTCAAGAACGTAACGTGAACACAATAAATTTACCAAACTACCCATCAAAAATATCACTATAAATATAAGGGTGCAGTTTTTTTTTTTTTTTTTAGAATATCTATAAAATTCAATGAAAACTCTTATAAATATTAATATTTTATGAAAATATCGATTTTCATAAAAATTATAGTATAAAATAATAAAATATCACAAAAATTTTTAAAAAATATATCAATAAAATATCTATAAAATATTACTGTTTATTTTTTTTTTCATTTTTTTACTTTAATACGCTTTCATGTAATACTTC
Organism: Antiaris toxicaria; assembly: GCA_035233585.1. NCBI lineage: Eukaryota > Viridiplantae > Streptophyta > Magnoliopsida > Rosales > Moraceae > Antiaris > Antiaris toxicaria. The sequence continues at coordinate 9,671,688 of CP141153.1, read as the reverse complement.
ATTTTAAAATTGATTTTTTAAACATTTTTCTATAAGATTTTATCATAAAATTTTGAAATTATTATTTAAATATAGTTCAAAATTGGGATCTATAATTTAAATGAAGTCTAAATATAATTATTCATTGTTTTAATAGTTTTGTATGCTATTAATCTTCTATTTTTTACTTTAAAATCTAATTTTATTTCTTTTTATCTTTTAGCTTTCTTTCTTTTCTTATATACATGGTATATCTAAAATTATATAAGAAACTAAACAAACTCTACGTCTGTTATGATTATTGATTATACCAATAAGGTATTCCAAATATCTTTGAACCACTAGGAATTCCTTTTGATGTTGATATTTTCTTATACATATAGATTTTCGGATACAAAGTGGGTTCAATTATTTTACTTAATTTATCAACTTATGCATATCATTATTATTCTATAATCACTTCTTACTATGCATTTTTATCAAAAGTTTAGTATTTTTGTATAGAGTTTCAACTAATTTATGTATTAGTAGTTATTTTATAGTTTTCTAACATTTTATTTAAAAAGTCAATATTGTAGGATCATTCGCCATATTTTATATCAATTTGCATTGATATTAATATTTTCATCAATACTTTTATAAAATTTAAATACACAATATCGATATCTTCATTATTGATGCTACACCAGTCGCTGCAGATATCTATGTGGATGCACATGCTTTGTTTATTGAGACTTGCTAAAAGCAGTTATGGACGGCTTTCATTGATCAGAGATGCTAATAAACAAACTTGCCAATAATATATGGAGATCCAGTGGATGGCTTTGTGCTCCTATATGAATAGGCCTTTTAGAATAAGATGCTCCTAAATCTTTTGTTTTTTTTGTTTTTAAATAAATATTGGAGATAAAAGATCAGGAGATATACTCAAACATCCTGATTATTATGTTGACATTCCTTAGCACTCTCTTCATTTCCACCCTCCAATATACAGGAGTATCCTTTTGACGTTCATAAATCAGTCATGTTTTGATGTTACGATATTATTGTAAAGTATTCTCAATATTTTATTTTTTAAATTACTGTAGGAATGAATATTTTCAATTAATAAAATGATATTGTGTAGCAGAAATGAAATAACGTGTCTTTAAAAAGGAAAGATAAAAGATATTATTTAACAGAAATAGAGAATTGCTGAAAGTTTGGGTTAGATTAAAGAAAAATAAAAGAAGAATCAAACTGAAAAAGAATCAAAGGTTTGCATTAAAGTTGATATGAAAAATTAGAAATGATGATAAAAAAAAAACTCTGAAGAAACTTAGAAGTCTATAAATAGAAACAAAGTCTCATGATTTAGGCATAAAAAAATTCAATATATAAGTTTTGTTTTAGATTCTAAGGGGGCGTTTGGTGAAACAATTTCATTTTAATTATATTCAAATGTAATGCAATTTTACATCAAATACAAAATTTTACATTTAAATACAATTCTTTTCAACAGTACTACGAAAACAATTAAAATTCAAAAGTTTTTTAAAACAATCACATCAACTTTTCAACTTCACTATTTATCTCTACTTTTATCAATCACGTCAACTTTTCAACTCTAAAATACTTTTCATCTAAACATACATTTCATTCAAATACAAAATAAATACTTTTCAACCAAATATAATATTCAAAAAACAAATTACATTCAAATATAATCAAAATATAATGTGTTTACCAAATGCCCCGTAAAAGAAGAAACTTTTAGAGAGAGAAGAAAGAGAAGTTCTGATTTACTTTATAAGATCTAGAGATGAAAATTTCTGTAAAGAATTGTGAGAATATTCTTGAATTTTATTGTTAGGAAAATTTTAAAGTAAAATAAATCATCCCAACAACAATTACATATCATATTTAATATATATATATGTATATACTGAGTCAGATACATCATGATATACTGAGTCAAATACATCATGATTTGTTGTTTTTATATATATTGTCCATTTTGTATTTGTTGAAAACAATAAGGGAGAAGATCTAATGATTCATAGGTTAAACATTTATGAAATTAAAAACAATTGAGGCGTAAACTCTAATTCTATTGCTATTATAGGCTTTTTGATTTAAAAGGAGAAAAGAAAAAAAAGCAAGTACAAAGAGGGAAGAAATAATAAGCCATGAAGGTGTGTAATATAACATTAAATGATAATTAGTTAGGAATCAATTAAGCAAGCAAGTAGTTAAAAGCAAGCAAGTAGTTAAAAGCAAGCAATTAGGTAAATCGTAACTACACCGAGTATATATATCCAACATGATCGTGAAAACCCAAACTGTGGTTGAACTACAAATGGTTTGAAAATGATATGCACAGATCATGCATTAGTATTACTGATTCGATTAGTTACTAAGGCTTCTGTAAAAACTTCAAAATGATCATAATATGATGAAAAATACTAGGGTTAATTACTTAATTACTCTCTTTCTCACACTCTTAAGTATTATAATCCTTAAATTTCATCTCAATTTCTTATTAAAATAAATAAATAAAAACCTTTATTTTTTTAACAGTACTTCCACTCTATTTTTTGAACATTAAAGATAGAATCCTAAAAATATTTATTTTTCTTATTTAAATTTTTTCATTGCAGTACTAAGAGCTCAAAAAAAAAAAAAAAACCAAAAAAAAAAAAAACCAAAAAAACAAAAAACAAAGAAAAAAGAAAGAAAGCGGTTTTGTAAGCTAGCAAGCAACCACGTGAGATGTTTTGTAAGTGTGCTAACGATTGATTGTGGGGCCAATAAATATCTTGGGACTGAAGTCACCGGTAGGCCATGGGAAAGTGACAACAGATTCATTCAAACGGGAGAAAACAAGCCTTTAAACGTGCCGAGTTTTGTTACATTTATTTAGATTATTTATCGGATTTATAATTAAATTATTAATTTAATTAAATTATTAAAAGCATAAATAAATAAACAATACAAATAATTTTTATAAAATTCAGTTTCACCTATTTTTTTGATCATGATATTTATGGAGTTTATTAAATTACCAATTTAATTAAATTATCGTAAATAAATAACAGACATAAGAATTTTGATGATACTTGATTCCACCAACTCTTTAAGATCACATATAGATATTGAATTATTCATTAATTCTTAAATAGTTACAAGTATTATTAAGTCTTATACAATCTAAAGACTTTTTTTTTTTCTTATTGTCACCGATCATCTTATACCTAGTTAATGAATTTATTCAGCCACGACCACTTGTCTTCAATATTTAAATTCCTTTAACTGCAAACGCGTTCTCCTAAAGATTTCAAATCTTTCTTCCAAAGAACAATAAATTGTTGAACTATTTTCAATAGTAGAACGTCTTCTTTGGAAGACTACAAATTTTTCTCCTAAAGAATAATAGAAAACTAAGTTTCAAAGTCTCAAATTGTTATAAATAAACTAGTGTTTTACAACCTCCATACTATTGTTGAGACCCATATATACAGCAACACGAAATCTCCAAGTAAAACTAGGATTATGTTAATTTAAATTTTGAACTGTTTCAAGATTTATTACAATACTTTTTGAAATATTTTGAAATTCAAATATTTTAAATTCTATCAAATAATTTGAATTAAAATGTAAATTATCCACAAATAATATTGCTAATTATTCATGTGTATATACAAGAAAAAATCTTCAACAATAAATAGTCCAACTTTAAAAATATGATCTCCCATAGGATATTTATTTTAAACCCTAATTTAAATAGGATTAGAAATCCTACCTAAATTAGAGTTTCCTTTTCATTCAAATCCCACACAATTATTCTGTAGTTGTTGCATAATTTGAAATTTAAATCTTCCAAGAATATTGCACATCATCTTTTATGCAGCCATTCCTTCAAAACGGTCTCAGCTAGCCCAGTCTTCTCACAAAAGTGCACGAACCTGCCTAATGTTACCACACATACTACAATACTACTTAAAACCGCTAAAGTGTTAACACCTTAAAAACCTATGAAAAAAGTCCAATCTTTGGTCATAAAAATGGTTGCTTTAGGAAGATTCATCGCAAAAATCTATGACAAATGTAAACCTCTATTTTAAAGCATGAAGAAAGCCAAAGAAGTTGAATAGGGAGAGGAACAAGATCAAGCTCTGAAGTAGATCAAAAATTAGTTAACTAGCCGACCAATATTGTCAGCACCAGAGCTAGGAGAAGAACTATTTCTGTATCTAGCAAACTCTGAAGTTTTGGTCAGTGTAGTCTTGTTTAGAGAAGAAAACAAAGTTAGGTCTTCTATGTAAGCAGAATGATGACAGATACAGAAAGAAGATACAAAATGATGGAAAAATTGGTGTTGGCATTAGTGAATGCTAAGAGAAAGCTCAGACACTACTTCGAAAGCCACCTAATAACAGTTTTGACAAACTAACCACTGAAAGCTGTGCTGTCAAACTAGATCTGACTGGAAGATTAACGAAGTGGGCAATAGAACTTGGAATATATGATATTCAGATCAAGCGCAGAACATTAAAGAAATGATAGGTCTTGGCATATTTCATTTTGGAATGCATGAAGCTGGGAAGAAAAAAAGAACTGGAAGAATAACTTGGTGCAGAAGATCAAACGGAGGAAGAATGGGAACCGTAAGTAAATGGAGTGAACAATTAGTGTGGCTCTAGGATAGGTTTAATTGTGAAGAAAGGTCTGATTAAGTTAGAGTATGCAGTGACTGATTAAGTTAGAGTATGCAGTGAAGTTACACTTTGAGGCTACAAATAATGTGGCAGAGTACGAAACATTGCTGCTTGGTCTAAAAATAGCCAAGGCTCTGGGGGTAAAACCTTTAAAAGCAAAGAGCGACTCTTAGCTAGTAGTGAATCAGATCCATAGGACTTATGAGGTGAAAGGTGAAAACCTATCAAAGTATTACTCAAAAATTCAAGATCTGATGATAATTCGAATAGTTTGAATTGATTCAAGTTACTAGGGAAGAAAATTCAGAAGCAAATGAGCTGGCTAAAACAACTGCTTTGTTAGATGAAGGGGAACCATTCAGGGTGGTGTCAATTTTAGAATTGAAGGAACATAGCTGGAAAGAAGAAGGAAGAGAAACATCCTCGAATATGAGTCAGATTGAGCTAAAGAGTGCCAATAATTAAGTATTTGACTACAGGGAAACAACTCGAAGATAAGAATGAAGCGAGAAAGCTCGGAATAAAAGCTGTTAGATTCACTATGATTGACAGAGAGTTGTATGGAAGATCTTATTAGGGACTGTACCTCAAATGCCTAATGCCAGAGCAGGGCCAGACCATTCTATTTCATTTTCATGAAGCATGTGTGGAAATCAATCTAAAGGACAAAGCCTAGGGCATAAAGTCATTTCCTAGTGTTACTTTTGGCCTAAGATGATGACAATTTGTGAGAATATACAAGAAAATGTCATAAATGCCAAAAATTTACTCATTTGATTCACGTTCCACCAGGAGATTTGAATTGTGTAGCAGGGGCTTGGCAGTTTATCAACCGGGGAATTTATGTAGTTGAAATGTTGCCATAGACCCCTTCTAAGAAGAGATAAACCTTAATAGCTATAGATTATTTTACTAATTGGGTGGAAACAGAAGTCTATTCTATTATGACTCAGACAAAAGTAATAGAATTTATTTGAGAAAACATAATATGCAGATTCAAAATACCATATCAGATTATAGTTGATAATGGGACATATTTAAAGGGGGACAGAAGGAGAAATTTTTGTAAGGATCATGGGATCGGATTAAGTTTTTTAGCCAGGAGTTACCCTTAAGGAAATGCACAAGCGGAATTATTTAATAAGAGAAGCTAAAAGACAGAAAAGGCTTATAGATAGATGAATTAGTAGACATTCTTTGGGCTTACAAAACTATGAAAAATAACTTGACTGAAGAGTCACCATTTATAATGGTATATGGAACCGAGCCTATGATTCCGATAGAGATGGAGTTTCTTACACCCAGATCAAAAATTATGGAAGAGGGTCAAGACAATCAGCAACTGGCTGGAAGCTTGGATTTGTTAGAGGAAACAAGAGATCAAGTAGCAATAAAACTTCAAGCTTATAAACAGGAGGCAACGAAGTTCTACAATAAGAAAGCCGGAGAAAGAAAATTTAAAGAATGAGATCTGGTACTGAGAAGGGTTATCGAATAAAAGAAAGACCCTAGAGACGGAAAGCTGAGACCAACATAGGAAGGTCTTTATATCATTGAGAAGGTTTATGGAAAAGGATCATACAAGCTGAAGTTTGTAGCAAATTCGAATAAGAAGATTCTAAGGGCATGAAATGCCATGAACTTGAGGAAATATTATACGTAGAATAAAGAGAATAAAAAAGGAGAAAAAAAGAAAGAATAATGGCCATGGAAACGTTGAAATGGCTAGATATTTGTAAATAATAGCCTACGTACATGATGAATAAAGATGGCTAGAGAAGACGTAAGACATAATTGGTCCGAACCTCTATAAATCTGCGTGTCATTTTTTGTAGTTCTTTGTTTAATTCCATTGCCAAGAATTCGTAATTTGAACCACAAATATAAGAATAGTGTGTTGAAAGATAAAGAAGAAAATCATAATGAAAATCAATCTAGAAGGAAATGTACGCACGTTGAGACACTATAGAACAATCACGTATACAGCGCTATGTCAAACACACAAAGTTGAGATCTGAAACAAATTACAAGTTACAAATTCTTCCTCTGCTACAAGAACATGACTCAAACATGAAATACCAAGAAGCGTCCGCTAAAGGCGATTATCCTAACATTCTACTAAATCTTCATGACAACAGCTTGTGACAAGTTTTCAATAATCCCCTCTGCGATTAGAATGAAGAATGTGCGTCTACAAAAAATAAAAAAATAATAAATAAAAAAGGAAAGAGAAGGGTGAAAATATAATATTGGAACCTCCAGAAGGCATCAAAATAGTAACTATAATTGGTAATTAAAAGTTCCATATGATAAAAATGGTACCAACTGAGGCATAAAAGAAACTCAGTCAGCCGTTACAGAAGCAAAAGGCTTAAGAATTTCCCGTATGCCCCGGATTCACTTATTTCATTGGTAAAACACATAAAATAATACGTTTGAGGCTATGAAAAAGAATACAGCTAGGCCAGTGGAACATGATGAGCGTGCAACGTTTGTTAACACAGACACCCATCATGTTCCACTGACCAACCATATTGAAGCCCCATGAACATGCCACTGATCAATTGCTACAGAAGCAAAAAAATAAAGGTTTCTCCTCATGAAACTTGACAAAGGTCACACAGGCAATATGGTTAGGTCAATGGAATATATGATGAGCGTGGTACATTTAGTGATTAAAGTTGTTCATCGTACCCCATTGTCCAACTATATTGAAACCTCAGGAATTCACACGTAAAACTTATTTTGACAATCATTAGGAAAAAAAAAAAGAATTTATAAAATGATGGAGGATGAGCTCGGGGAATAAAAGAAATTCAACAGGAGACTAACCTACGAATTTCTCTTATTCCATGAACTTGCCTCCATCATTCCAACCACATTTTGAATAAAAAGTGAGTGGAACGAAATAGAAGAGATGAGCCATTTATAGTAGATTTGCTTAAAAAGGACAATTTTTTTTTTGGTTTTGAAAATAGTGAATTTTTAGGGAATTAGCAAAGATCCGAAGCCATGATTAATAAAGACCAGCTACGTCAGTTAATGATGAAGATTCTGAAAAATCGGCAGGAGATCAAAAGGTCACATTTGATATTGATGCTTAAAACGGTCATGTCAAATACAGATAGTGAGCTTTGAAAGTGATGGGATTGGTAAAGCCCGAAAGACGAAAGTCAAACAAAATCCTAAAATGGAAATTACTTAAAAAGGTCAAAATAAATATGGAGTAATGATTAATTACAATTTGCTATAATGAAGATTAAGTTAGAACTCAATAAGAGCTAATTATGAGATAAAATTGAATAAAACCTAGTTTAAAAATCGATACCGACCTTAAAAAAGATTTATATCAATAAAATAAGGTTAAAACTAAATAAGATTTGATTATAGGGTAGAATTAAGTAAACCTGAAGTTTGAAAATTGATAATAGACCTTAAAAAAGATTTATTTCAATAAAATAAGAAGATGTTTGGTAAACGCATTGTATTTTGATTGTATTTGAATGAAATTTATTTTTTGAATATTGTATTTGGTTGAAAAATATTTATTTTGTATTTGAATGAAATGTGTGTTTGGATGAAAAGTATTTTAGAGTTGAAAAACTGATGTGATTAGTAAAAGTAGATTTATATCAATAAAATAAGGTTAAAACTAAATAAGATTTGATTGTAGGTTAGAATTAAGTAAAACTGAAGTTTGAAAATTGATATAGACCTTAAAAAAGATCTATTTCAATAAAATAAGAGCGAGTTTGGTAAACGCATTGTATTTTTGATTGTATTTGAATGAAATTTATTTTTTGAATGTTGTATTTGGTTGAAAAGTATTTGTTTTGTATTTGAATGAAATGTGTGTTTGGATGAAAAGTATTTTCGAGTTGAAAAGTTGATGTGATTGGTAAAAGTAGAGATAAATAGTGAAGTTAAAAAGTTGATGTAATTGTTTTAAAAAACTTTTAAATAGTAATTGTTTTCATAGCACTGTTGTAAAATTTGTATTTGGTATAAAATTGTATTTCATTTAAATGAAATTAAAATGAAATTTGTTTGCCAAACGAGTCATAAAGTGAGAACTAAATAAGACCTGATTATAGGTTATAATTAAATAAAACCCAAGTTTGAAAATTGATAGAACCTTATTAGAAAAGATTTATATTAATAAAATAAGATCATAACTGAATAAAACCTGATTGTGAGTTAAAATTGAGTAAAACCTAAGTTTGAAAATTGATATAAACCTCATTAAAATAGATCTAAATTAATAAAATAAGGTCAAAACTGACTAAGACTTGATTGTGCGTTGGAATTGAATAAAAATCCATGTTTAAACAATTGATTCAGACCTTAGTTGAAGAGATTTGTATCAATACAGTATGGATAGAATTAGGAAAGACCTTTACAAGGTAACTTAATTGATCTTATTGCAAGAGATGTACAACAATAAAAGTTAAGTCATAACTAGAAGGAAAGCTAGTAAAACTCCTTACAAATTGTTGTTGAAAATTGAATATTCACTGTCAGAATGCGAACTATGAAAAAATAAGAGCACGTGAACGAAGGATAGAAGGTATGCCAAGTTGCAGAAAAACATATAGATATGCAGTAATATTGAGTTAAAGAGACGTTATATAAAAAGCTGTCAACAATTAGAACATAGAGTGTCTGGAGAATATATGGAATATCCAAAAAAAAAAAATTACGTGAAAAAAAAAAAAAAGCCTTAATATCTGAAAAAAAAAAAAAAAACATGAAAACTACATGAAGAAAAAATAAAAATGCTCTATGTGAGAAAAGACGGGGAAGCCGATAAATTCTTCTTCGCCTTCAAAGTTGCTAACTCAGCTTCAAGCATAGGAATCTTCATGTTCTCCATTCTTAAAAACTCAAGTTCAGAATCCAAGCTGGCCAATCTTATATCAAGAGAAGCAGGAACTTTGCCACTTTCTAATTATGAAATACAATTCTTCATCCTAACCGTGCTGACTTGATTGGATTCAATTTGCACTAGTAGATCATGATTCTTCTGAGGTAGATCCTCAACTAGTTTGACTGCTGAAGTCAAGATTGCTCTGAAACTTGCTTTCTTTGAGGATCCATTCTGTTTCTTTTGTCGCAAGAGCCCTGTAAGTCGCTAATAAGTATTCATCCAAATTTAGTGGCGAAAAGATCCTTTACATGATTCTTCAGATTCAGCTTGTTTTTCCTTAGCTCGAAAATTTCAGATTGAAAATCTGGCAATGAAGAGACTTGAGCTTCAAGTGTTTTAGATATTTGGTCTGAAGTAGAAAATTTAGATACCATTCTAATAAGAAGATCTTGAATCTGCTTATGCTGCAAGACATAGTGAAATAATGAGTTTCTTAGCAGAGAAAAATTAAAATAAATGAATAGTTATGATCTTCATAACTTGAAGTGATGAAACGAACGATAGCTAAAGCCTGCTGGGCCTGACTTGAAGGCTTGAAGTAGAATAATGCATTTAATAAACCTTGCTTTGGTTGGGAATGGTCATCATAGGTTTTGTCGTAGAGCCTAAGATAGATTGTGGAATACTAGGAGGAGGATCGGCTAAGAGAGCGTCAAGAGAAGCCTCGGAAAGATTAATTACAGGAGTTCGGTCAAAGAGGTTCCCCAAAGTTGATTCAACCCATTCAATGGAATGATAAACTCTAGCGGCCTCATTTAAAGTTAATGGGAGAATAGGTGGACTCAGGGAAGAAGATGGAAGAGAAGTGACTAGAAAATTTAAAATTTGAAAGTTAGAATTGAAAGGATTTGAGATAAAGGCTCAAAACCAGAAGTCACAGGCTCAGAAGGAAACATTATAGAAGTCTGATACGATAAATATAAAAGTTATCAATTGTGGCGGGAGAAGGCGTAGAAAGTTTGAGAAATAGTGACTTGATTGCTTGGAGGATTAAAAATAGTTGAAATTGAAGAAGTGGTGATTCAGATAAGGGCAATTCAGGACCCTAAAATTCCAGTCGGATTAGACTATAAACTAACAGAAGGAATTGAGATAGCATGAGATTTACGAGGCTTGCCAGAGTAGGGTTTCTTAGTGAATTGAACTTTGACTAGAAGCTTGGGAGCAACAGTAGTGTCAGACTATACCTTAGAAACAGATATGGCTTCAGATTCAAAATTCTTGATCTTAGAAGGACATTGCCTTTTGATGCGATGATCCTCCCCCAAATTGGATTCTTTTTCACCTAAATCATTAGCATTGAAGGTGAATTTGTTAATCCTATTGACTTTGCTCGTGCTTAACTTAAGTCACAAGAGCTAATTCAAAGTCAAAAAGGACTTTAGAGGATCTAGTCCTCTTGACAAGAGATTCTACAAAATAAAATTTTCTATTAAATAAAATAAGCTAAAAATAGAAATCCTAAAATTGTGCCCCTCAAAATCTTTTACTTACTAGATTTATTTTTAGGCTGAAGAGGCTCTACAGAATCATTAGCCTGAGATTTTGAAGGCAACGATCAAAAGTGATGGACTAGAATAATAGGAGAATCAATAGCCTGCAAAATTACTGGATGACGCCATGGCGCGGAATGGAAAAGTATGATTTTTTTAAGAAAGTCGCAAAAAGTGGTTATAATTCAGAATAACAATCAGAACAACCTCAAAGTCAAAATGAATATACCATTGCTTAGATTCAAAACTAGAATGATCAATATATCAAAATGATGGACCATCCATTTAGATTTAGAACGAAAATAAAGTTATTTAATTAATCTATTAGTCACAATATAATTTAGAGGTAAATGAACAATCAACATGAAGCGATTAAAGACATGAGTTAAAAGATCATATTAATATAAAATCGAACATTTAAATATGACATTGAACAAAAAACAACAGTTACATATATTAAAAAATATAATGAGTTACAAAAGGACAATGAATTGGAGATACAAAACTATTACGAAACTTAATTAAGTTGCCCTAAAAAAAAAAACAATCTAGAGGGGCAGGAGGGTCAAGCTCAGAAGATTCACCATTAAAAGAGTCAGAGTCAGAGCTTAATCTAGAATTGAAGGAATTGTCTTCATCGATATCAACCTTTCTATCATGAATGGCTCTAAAGTTTTTGGTTTGAAAATCGATCCTATAAGCTTGATAAAAATCGCTGATGCTTTTTTATTTTCTTTTGGAAGAATCTTTCAGAGTGGTGATCCAGCCAAGCTCAAAACCATTGCAACCCAGATAAGATCTAAGCTTAAAATATTTTTGGCGAAAATAAATTTTTGCAGCTTGAATCTTAGTCTTGTTCTTGTTTTTTCTTTATATTTATTTGCTTCAATTGCCCATTCTCTTGAATTTCCCTATTCTGTAATTTCTCTAAGCCAATTATTTTTTCCTTTAAAGCTTCATGTGATGAGCATATTGAGGAGTTTGATTGTTGGGAGAATCATCAGGGAGAATAATGACATCCTTGCACGCAGGATCTGAAGCATGATTCTTTTCATTAGTTAACTTTCGGATATAAGCTTCGAATTCAAGTATTTGAGCTTTTAATGTATTATTTTCCTCCTTCAGAGCTTTATTTTCATCAGCTAGCAAAGAAATCAATAATTTGGAAAATAAAGACTTATCTTGGTCAAGAGATTCCAATTGAGTACATAAGTCGAATAGTTCATTGAAGATTGGCAATTGTGCTTTCAAAATTTGATTTCTCAATGGAAGGAAGAAAGACACTTCCGATTTGTTTCTGCAATTGATTAATCATTATTAAGTCCTTTTGATGTTGATTTTGTGATTGAAAGATCTCCTTAGCATCACTTTGCTGAAATCTGTTCAGTTCATCTATCTTGGAAGATAGCTCCCTCACTTCAGATTGAATTAGAGGGCTAGGATGAAGGTCAGACTGAAGCGCATTCAAAGCATTATTGACCTTAATTCTCAATTTTTTCTTTTATTCTCACTCTTGAAAAATGTTGTTATACAATTCCTTGTATTTCTTACATTCTTGAATGGCTGGAGCAAGCTAGCATAATGCACCATGATGAGGTTCCTTGTACAGAAAGCAGCAACATTTCCCATACATTCCAATTCATTATAACAATAATGAAGTTGGCGTTGAACTTTAGTAGGATTGTGAAGGGTTGACATGATAGCTCTACTTACAGCAGGATTCCAAGAGTAATCCATGTTCAAAATTAGGTTATCATCTGGTCAGAGGAAGTGAGGATGCTAGATTTCAAAGCCGTTGTCAACCTAATAAAGAGAAAAATTTGTTTTCAAAACTTCAAATGATCATAATATAATAAGATATGCTAGGTCAATTACTTAATAACTCTCTTTCACACTCTCTAATTATTACAGTTGCTAAATATCATCACGCTCTCTTATAAAAATAAATAAATAAATACCTTTATTTTTTTAATAGTTCTTCCACTCTACCTTTTCATCATTAAAGATAGAATCCTAAAAATATTACGTTTTTAACGTGCTTAGAGCTCAAAAAAAAAAAAAAAAAAAGGAAGACGAAAAAAAAAAAACAAAAAACAAAAAAAAAAAGAAACAAAGAAAGAAAGCGGCTTTGTAAGCAGGCAACCACGCGAGATGTTTTCTTACTGTGCTAACGATTGATTGTGGGGCCAATAAACATATCTTGGGATTGATTGGCATGGAAAACCGACGACAGACATGTTCAAACCAGAGAAAACAAGCTTTTAAACGTGCTGGATTTCACCACATTTATTTTGACTATTTACCAGATTTATAATTAACTTATTAGTTTAATCAAATTACTGAAAATGTAAATAAAAAAAAAACACAAGTAGTTTTTTACGAGATTCGATTTCACCCACTTCTTATGGTCACGTTATTTACTGAATTTAATTAAATTACTAATTTTAATCAAATTATCGAAGCGTAAATAAAGAAAAGGCATAAGCAATTTTTATGAGGGTCAGTTCCACCAATTCCTTGGGATCACGTCCTGATAATGAATAATTTACTAATTCCCAAATAGTTACAAGCATTACTAAGTCTTATACAACCTAAAGACTTCATCTTCTTATTGTCATTGATTGTTATATACCCAATTAATGAATTTATTTTGTGAGCACCACTTGTTTTTAATATTAGAATCTCTTCAACTGCAAATGTCTTCTCCCGAAGAACAATAAATTGTTGAACTTTCCTCAATGGTAGAATGCCTTTTCCAAAAACTACAAATTCTTCTCTCGAAGAATAATAGAACACCAAGCTTCAAAGTCTCAAATTGGCATGAATAAATCAGTGTTTGACAACCTCAAAACTATTTTTGAGAGAGTAGCACAATATCTCTAAGTAGATCTCAAATTGGATTGATTTAAATTTCAAACTATTTCAATATCTACTGCAACACTTTCTGAAACACTTTGAAATTCGTATATTTTAAATTCTGTCCAACAGTCTGAATTAAGCTGCAAATTATCCATAACTAATGATGCTAATTATCCACATATATCTACACCAAAAAATGTTCAATAATAAATACTTCAACTTTAAAAACATGATCTTCCATGGAATATTTATTTGAAAGCCTAACTTAAATAGGATTAGAAATCCTACCTAAGTTAGAGTTTCCATTAAATTTAAATCCCACACAATTATCTTGGAGTTACTGCATAATCCAAAATTTAAATCTTTCCAGAATATTGCAAGTTATCTCCTATGCAATCATTCCTTTAAAACATTTTTAGCTACCCAAGTCTTCTCACAAAAGTGCATGTACCTGCCTAATTTTACAACACATACTACAATGCTAATTAAAATACCTAAAGCTAGCTAACAAAATATTGTTTTTTGTTTTTCCTAAATAAATTACTATAAATGCCACCCCTAAAAAACCTCAAAATCTCCCCTTTTTGCATTTTGGGCTCAAACATCAAAACATTTTACAATGAAAATCCCAATTATCCAAATTTCAAATTAGCAAAAAACAAAATAACATAATCCTAAAAACCAAAAACTCTATAACTCTATACTCCTCTTAAATCTACACTACTCCTCCTTTTTGACTCAACAAATGCAAAAGTCAAATGCAAACCTGTAAAAACAACAAAATAAAGTACCAACTCAAAACTGTGGATTCTTCAAGCTTGCTTCATCTGAACTGTCTCCATAGTTATCACATGCCATAAGAATACTTTCTAATTCCATTTTTCTCTATTCAATGGCTTTCCTCTGCTACTTTAGAAACTCCAACTTAGTCTTCATAAACTCAAGCATTTTTAATCTATGAACTTTTGACATATATGTGCCAACAGATGTTGTAATATCTGGTGTAATAGTGGGCTACTCCTCCTGATTAGCTGTATCTGAATATTTTAAGTCTGACTTCCTAACCCAAAATTTTCTAATTTTCTTTCTCAAATCAACTGTATGTATAGGGCTCCTTCTTTGCGTTGGATTGTAAATAGGTTTTTCATTATAACCACTTTTCACGAGCTTAATATACTTGAAGCACTTAGGACGAATATGGCCCTTAACATTGCAAAAGTAGCAAATAGGAGTAAACCTCTTTTGCTTACGTCTTGGAAATGTGAGTATAGATTTCTTACCAAGGAAAGAACAAGATACAGGGGTTAGTGATTTTTTCACAAATCCTATTTTTGAGGTAAAGCATGCACCAGTGTAGCTTAAGTTGTGATGGTCTCCTTTAAACTTTCCAATAGATCAAAATATGATCTAGCTTGGCAATTCTGGATTAAGCATCTTCAAAGGCTTTTGAGTATTTTCAAGTTCAATTATGGTCTCTTGAAACTTCTTCTTCTTTTCAGCACCAAGAAATTCACAATTTATTATAGCCTTTTCAATCACCTCCTTTTCTTTAACAAGTTCAGTAATAGGATCTTCAAGTGACTTATTAAGCTTGTACACTTAGATCCACTTAGTATATATCTCCATAAATGCCCTCTATATATCATCTCTATTGTAGTCAAATCTAGAATCATCCAAATCAATAGTTGCATCTAGTGTTTCAATTAGTGTTATAAAAGGTATTTTAACAGTGCCTAATGTTGTAGGAGGTGTTATAATAGTGATGGCAGATTCCTCCACCGTGTCCCGAATAATCAAAATATTGAAGGCCACATTGTTGCTCATATAAACTTCATCATTCTCTTGGCTACCTTTAGATTCTTTACCACTCTTAGTAGTGATAATTATTTTAGATTCCTTCTTGATGGTGTTGGCACATTCAGCTTGCACATGACCATATCCTTCACATTCCCTATATTGAATACCTTTATTCTTTTTGTCAATCTCAGTAAGTTTAAAGGAAGTTTTACCTCGAGATGATTTGTTTTTCTAGCCCAACTTCTTCATAATCTTATTGAGCTTTTTTGACAATAAAGCAAATGTCTCAACTGTATCTTCATCACTATTAGCCTTCATTCTAGTTTTCTAGTATAAGTAGTTCTTCCAATCAAGTAGTGAAGGGTATGAAATTAAACCTCTTTCTGGCATAAGATCTATGCCTATTAAAATAGATCAGTTCCTAAAAATCTCACCAAACAAAACTTTAGTGACCCGTTTTGATACAATTGTTAGATCTATTTTGGCTATTTACTGGATTTAATTAAATTACCAATTTAATCAAATTACCGAAAGCATAAATTAATATTAGACATAGACAATTTTTACGAGGTTTGGTTCTATTGCTGCCTCTAGGCCATACTCAGATGTTGAATAATCCACTAACTCTCAAATGATAACAAGCACTACTAGGTCTAATACAAGCTAAATATCCCTTCTTCTCGTTGTCACTGGTCGTCTTGTGCATAGCTAATGAATCTATTCTTCGAGCACCACTCATCATCAATATTGAAATTCTTTCAACTTGCAAATGTTTTCTTCTGAAAACTTCAAATCCTTCTCCCAAAGAATGATAAATTGTTGAATTCCCTTCAATAGTAGAATGCTTTCACGTAAAGAGTATAAAAATTTTCTCCCAAATAATTATAGAACACCCAATCGTCAAAGCCTCAAATTGGCATGAATAAATCCGTATACTATAACCTTCAACCTGTTTTTGAAACCCATATATATAGCAACACGAAATCTCCAAGTAGATCTTAAATTGGATTGATTCAAATTTCATACTATTTCAAGATCTGTTGGCAACACTTTGTGAAACACTTTGAAATTTAAATATTTTAAATTCTGTCCAATAATTTGAATTACGCTACAAATTATCTATAAATAATCCTACTAATTATCTACGTGTATCTTTAAGAAAATCTTCAGCAATAAATACTCTAACTTTACAAACATGATATTTTATAGGATATTTATTTAAAATCTTAATATAAATAGGATTAGAAATCCTACTTAAATTAGAGTTTCCTTTTAATTCAATCCCACACAATTATCCTTAAGCTGCTACATTATCTGAAATTTAAATCTTGGGATAATTAGGGGAAATGCCACATTATGGAAGTATAGATTGATTTTTATCACAACTTAAAAACTTCTACAAAAAATATCATAAATTTGATTATATTAGGCAAATTAAAATTTTTTTATTTTTCTCTCTCTTCTTTTTCTCCCTCATACTCAATAGCTTCCTCTCTCTCTCTCTTCTCTTTTCCCCTCTCTCTCTCTCTCTTATAGTCATCGCCTTTATGCCGAATTATCAAAGCTATTATTGATCCTGCTTGAGTGACAATCTCCTCATAGTAGTTCTAATCTCCTCATAGCAATTCGGATTGTCAAAGATGGCTGGGCATGGAGACAACAATAGCAGTGCGATGGTAGTGTACAATGAGGCTACAATAAGAATAACCTACTGTTGATTTGAGATCTCAATCTTGGATCTCCTCCGTGCCCTTGCATCTCCAGACTCCTTGTGCCAACTCAGATATGCCCTCGCATTAGCATCGATCTACTCTAGTTGATGAACCACCGGCTTGGGATGCTATAGTCAGAAGTCATGAAGGCGGTGGAGACAATGAGTTTGCTGCCAAGCTCACAAAGAAGGTGGAGACATTGAGTTAAGTGGCAGTGATGGTGGTGACGCAAAACGGCAATAGGAATTAGAAGGAATGGCTACGCAATGGAAGAGTCATGTCTATTTGAAGGGCAAGAAAGTGCCCATAAAAGAGAAATTGAGTGTAAATTTTGTATTTACATTGTAAATTTTAGTTTGTTACGCGTAAATTAGAGCTTGGTTGGCCAGCGATAAGCGTGGGATGAGGGAGGGGAGAGGGGGGGTGATTTGGGGAAGAAAGAGAAAGATTTGAAATAGATAGTAAATATTTATTTACCATTATATGATTTTAGTAAGTGAAAGTTTTATATTTAGTAAATGAAATATTTACGTTTGGTAAATTAAATATTTACCAACAGAATAGTAGACGAACATTTTTCACATATTTTGCAAGAGTTTTTTTTCTTTTGTAACAAAAATCAATCCAAAGCATAAATTGATGGTATTTTTCTAAAGTTCTCTTAAATCTTCCAAGCATATTACACGTAATCTCCTATGCAGCCATTCCTTCAAAATGTTCTCAGCTAGTCAATTCTTCTCACAAAAACCGCTCGTACCTGTCTAATGTTGTAATACATATTACAAAACAACTCAAAACACCTAAAACTAGCTAATAAATTATTGTTTTTAGTTTTTTCCAAATACGTTGCCATAAATGCGAATGCTAAAAAACCTCATAAATTTAAAACGCTTTGCAGTTTTCCAAGCGGCCTCATGAATTGCTACGATCCGCCGTTACGAAAGCAATCCAAGTACCTTTTACGCGCTGATTTCTTGTATGGCATATGACAAGGCGACATGAACTTCACTGTCTCAACTTCTCCAAGCAGCGATCCGCTTTACCACGAGTTCAATTTCATGACGAGCAAGAAGGGACATGTTGATGTGTGCTTGATTCAAACGCAACTAAATCAGGTCCCTTTCATTTCTTCTCTTGAAGCCACGATAATTGACCAAGTCTTACGGATTGATGACCAAAGATATGGCTCTCTACCTTCAAAGTAGAACCAACTACGGTGCTAATATAACTGACCCCGTAAGCGAACCAAAAAATAATAATAATACAAATACAATGTTCAAGTACTTGAGAGTTGGAGTCTGGATCATTTACTTGATTTTTCTTAATTGTTTACAACATGTGATTTACGGGGATCGCTTTGCCCATCATGTTGAACCATACAGCAGAATTTGGAAGCCAGAACAAGCTCCGGGATATCTCAACATTGATTATGGTACTTGTCCAATCACATGGGAAGTGGCAGAAAACTTTCCTCCTAACGTGGTGTTTGCTTCTGCAATTGTGGGCACTAATGCCTCTAAGCCCATCTTCGTGCCAATCAATTTCCGTGGAAAATATCAGGTCTCGGCTTATTTCGTTTTGTATTTTGATGTCTGGCCAGCCCATCAGTTCGCGGAAGAAACCAGGAAGTTTGATATCTTCTTTGAAGGGCAACTGGTGAACATCGTGCAGATGCCTAGAACCGATGGGTTAGTGATAGTCTCGATATGTCAAGTTAATGTTACAGGTGACGCGGCCAATCTGACTGTATCTCCAGCCGAGGGAATCACATCACATGCATTCATTAATGGCCTAGAAGTCTATTCTGTGATTGAAGTTTCGAAGGCTGCACGGTTGTCTGATCTTTTGGCTTTCCAAACTTTCTTAGGCTTTGTGCTGTTTTCTTTGCATGTTGTTCTTTGAATCTAGATACCAAAAGTTAAAGAAAGCCATCTTCTTACTTCAACATCTCTTCCGTTTTGAATTCTGATTGTTGAAAATAAATGCGCAAACGCTTTACAACTTTATCGACTCAGTTTATCTCTCACTTGATTTTTTTTTCCCCCCTAAAAGAGATTGAGAGCCTTCAATATGCTCTCTTGGAACGAGACATAAATTAGCCGAACTCATTGGATATTTTGAAATTAGTAGATGGCTTACGTTTAGCTAACATGTTTCTTAATTACACAAAATCTTCCAGGGGAACTTTCGAACATGGAAGGTGATCAGAACATCAGATATGAAAG
This sequence comes from Antiaris toxicaria, assembly GCA_035233585.1. Lineage (NCBI taxonomy): Eukaryota > Viridiplantae > Streptophyta > Magnoliopsida > Rosales > Moraceae > Antiaris > Antiaris toxicaria. Next base: position 9,651,999 of record CP141153.1, on the reverse strand, counting down.
TAGGCAATGGCATTTTTTTTTTTATAGCCAAAATAATAAGTTGTAGTTGACATAACAATTGCGGTCTTTAATTGATACCTTAAATTAGTTAGCCATTCTTTATGAAACCATTTTCTTTGATTCAAATTTAAGATGGAATCTTGATTCAAGGGTGATGATATCGAGCTGACAGAGCGATAGATCAGACATGGTTGCCAGTAAAGAAGGAAAGAGTACCAGAAAAAGACGGAAAACGAATAAGAAAAGGGAAGAAGAAGGGAGGTAGAAATCCGAGAGGAAAAAGACATCAAAATCTGACAAGCTAAATTGATGTAGATATAATGAACAATATTTTTATATAGTAAGATAAACATATACTGATCTCCACTGTCATTGATTAATGTGACTAATTTAACTAATAAAAAAGAATGATAATTTAAAGTTGGTATAAAAAGTTGGAATTAGAATTAGTGAGATGGAATCTGTGGAGGACCTAGAACTGATAGAAAGATAGCGAGATGCCAGCAAGGGGGTAAGAGAGATTGAATATCAGTAATGAGTAGGTATGGAAGAGGGATGTGTAAAATATACATAAAAATCCAAACGGAGAAAGAAACTCTTACACCTAGTGATTGATGAAGACATTAATATTATTAATTTGAATTAAATTAAAGAACTAAAATCAATATTGACCGCCATGGCACGATAGGAGGAGGACATACATAATACATTGGTCTCTTCGTCTGCATTATATTTGAAATTCTATTATAAATTAACTAACATGAAGATAAATTATCAAAGACTTGGTCAATGCAACAATAATATATGTAGTTATACGTGGAAACATCAGTAACAAATATTATATGACGAGCATATACTTACATTTCTGAGAATCTTTAATAGCTACCAGCAGCTAATTCCAAAACACAAGCATAAATACTAATTCATTTCACTTAAATTTAGAGAGAGAGAGAGAGTATCGAACTCTGGAGCGTTGCTATGGTTTTGATGTTTGTAGCACTGCCTAGTTTCGAAGCCTATTCCTTTAGTAGATCAATACTGCTCTTCAATTTTTTGACTTTCAATTGATTTGAACAAATGACGATATTGTATTACTTATCCGGTTGCTTCAATAGATTTTGGGAGGATAAAATTTAATTCATGTTTATGTTGCTGCCTTGGCTGAATCTTCGCTAAACGTCGACTGTGGCGCAACAACACAATCCACTGATGATAATAACACTTTTCTGATATGGGAAACTGATGAGGACTACATTAAAACCGGGCAAAACGAGTTTCTGGTCTCCACAAACGCCAGTTTCTATCCATTGAAAACGCTGCGCAGTTTCCCAATTGGAAACAAGAATTGCTACAACCTACCATTCGTAGCACAGTCTAAATGCATTCTCCGGGCAGATTTTTACTACGGCAACTATGGCAACCGCTTAAAGCCCCCTACTTTTGTTCTACAGGTCGATGGCAAGTTGAACGTCACAGTCGCAACTTCGCTAAGTGACAATCCTGTTTATCATGAATTCGTTTTGGTTGTGGGGACAAAGAATGTGATCGAAGTCTGCTTGATTCGAACGCAAATAGACCATGTTCCCTTCACTTCCACCATTGAAAGCAAAAGCCTCCACAACGCATACAAGTTGATGGAAAACCACACGGCGCTTTACCTTGAAAGAAGGATCAACTATGGTGCCAACAAATCATTTCCGTAAGTACCATGTAGCATGTCTAATTTGAGTGATACGATCTAGGAGCTTTAAAGTGCTTGTTTTGTTGGACCGAGAGAGGTGTGAGGGAATTAATACGAGGATTTTGTGATACATGGTCGTTTGGTAAGAGAAAAAAAGAGGTGGAAATAAGTCAGACGAGGGATTTATACAAAGAAAATTTTAACCTCTCCTAATCTGAAAGGATATATATATATATATACCTTTCTTTTCTTTCCTATTTATTCTCTTACCAAAGGCATGTATATCGTCATGAAACTGTCTTTTAGTTTCATTGATAGATACTTAGATTCTTAATTATATGTATATTAATGTGGTACGCGCATATTATACGTTAGAGAATTAATGATATCTCCAGTTTAATGTTACTTACGATATGATGTGCGTTTTCTCTAATAGAGCACGGCTCCCGGTACATTCCTACTGGTACAACCGACTTTGGACACCAGAACAAATCCCAAGCTACCGCAGTCTAACTCCTGATTATGATGTGATCAGCGCAGGTTGGGCAAACACAGACAATTACCCTCCTTACGCGGTGTTAGCATACGCCATTGAAGCGCGCAGCAGCTCAGAGTCTATTTTCCTACCAGTCATATTTCAAGAGAAGAAATCTCAACTCTCGGCCTATTTCGTCTTCTACTTTGCATCCTATGTTTAGAATCCTAACGTGACTAGCAGGACGGTCGCCATCTACATAGGTGGCCAGGAAAAGGAATTAACGGAAATCCCATCCTGGTATAAAAATATATTTCCTGTAGTGTCAATATATCCAGTTAATGCTACAAATGGTACGGTCAATGTGACCATAAGTGCTGTTGAGGGTTCTCCATTGCCACCACTTCTTCGTGCCATGGAAGTATTTCCTGCTATGTCTCATGAGGTTTCCAGGCTAGTCATGTTATTCACTTTGTCAATTTCTCTTTGGTCTTGGTTTGTTTTCTTGTGTTAAGTCTAGATGGTCTGTATTGTAAGTGAAAATTAGTTAGTTTTACCGGTTAAAAGTACTTCTAGTTTGCCTTGTTGGAATTTTGTATATTGCAATGAAATTGATGTTTTCATTTTATAAAGTTTCACATCTTGCTCTTATAAATTTGTTTTTTTAGTCTCCTCATTACCCCTTTCACAATTAAAAATTAAATCCTTTATTCTTTATCTATTTTCCTTAGTTAGGTTCATCCTTCCGCCACAACAATGGGATAGATACAATATTATTCCTAATTTATTCCATTAATCCACTACAAAAAAAAAAAAACAATAATGTTATGAGATCTCAACAAATAAATAAATAAATAAAAGTTAAGTATCCTAGTTTTCACGAATTTTTTTCACATGATTTTAATGGATCAGTTGTGCAAGGAGGAGTACATGCAAGTCACCAAAACCATGTGAGAATTTCGCCTTTTTTTACATGCGCTTCCCCAAATTGAAATTTTTGCAGAGAGAGGCTAAAATTTTGTTTTAAGGTATGCAAATTATGTACCATAGTCATAATGAGTGCTGCTAAACTATGAAATTTATCATATATGGTACATAACATTCTTATGATCTTGGTGGAAACCAAACCGAATGTGGTGTTTGATGAAGCAGATATGTTAGTTAGGTACATTTGGATCACATTCTCGATAGCGACGTATAATTGGACAATCTGGTTGTCACATTTCTAATTTGATGCAAATAAAAAATGAAATAATGGACTGTCTATTATTTCCTTTCCCCAGGACAGGTACAAAATAATCACTATCTTCGACTGATTCCTTAAATTTATAAGCGACATTCTTTTTAGAACCTTTTCTTTTGTGCAAATTAAAGATGAAATCTAGATCAGAGTGGATGCTGCCATAGGAAAAAAAATAACAGAAGTTAAAGGGACGGAAAATGAGTAAGTACGAAGGCAAAGAAGAAGGGAGGTAGAAATCCGATAGGAAAACAAGACAACTATAGATGCAGATATAATGGTCAATATTGTTATAGTAGTAAATCGCCATTGACCGCTTTGATAGACATATATACTACTGATCGCTTCATATAAACAAGTTCATATATATCTAGTAATCTATGTTGAAAAAAACAACATGATGACAAAAAATCAAACTGGTTTCATCAGTACGATCGGTAAATCTCATTTCTACTTCCTAAACTTATATACAGCTGTCTTATTTTGTCCCTTCGCTTTTGTACTGCCTGTATATTCCTAATTTATAATGGGTCTCCTCCTTCCATATTTTATCTCTTTAATTAGGGATTCCAAATTCTGAACTTTGTAGTTTTCTTCCTGTTTTACTGAAGTTGGTACGAGGACAAAAGACAGATTTTCCAGATGCTATCTCAATAATTTTTTGTTGATGCCGGATATTAATCGTTCAAATTAAGTATTAGATGTACACAATGCCATGATTTTTCTTAATGTAAAGTAGGTTTCAAAACTCTTACAAGTTTACAACCATTGATGAAGGCAATATCAATATTATTGAATTTTAAGGGGAAGAAAATCATATATCTCCTCACGCTAACGTCTGTAACTGATATTATATAATAAAAGAGCCAAAAATGAGGACAAACATATCATAAACTACTCGATCAATATAAGAATATTAAAGGATATAATACGGAAATATCAGCCACAAATAAATTATGACGAGAACTTGCATTTCTGAGACATTAATTATTTCCCTATTTCATAAAAGTTTTGAGAGAGAGAGAAAGACTGGAAATCTGGAGCATTGCTATGGTTTTGATGTTTGTAGCACTTCTTAATGATCTCCAAGCCTATTCATTTCGTAAGAAAGTCTCCGCTCTTCATATTTTTACTTTCTTTTGAAAAAAAAAAAAAAAGAGTTAGCCAAGAAATGACAACGTAAAATTTGTCTGGGTTATTTAATGTCGATACAATTATGTGATATGTGCCATATAAAATTTTGTTCTTTTTATTTTTTAGTGTTAAATTCTACTCTTGATTATGTTACTGTTTTAGCTAAAGATTCTGTAAACATCGACTGTGGGGCAACGACAAAATCCGAGGATAATACCACTTTTCTGATGTGGGAAACTGATGAGGATTTCATTAAAACTGGACAGAACGAGTTTCTGGTATTCACAAACGCCAGTTTCTATCCAATGAAGACGCTGCGTAGTTTCCCAAGTGGAAGCAAGAATTGCTACAACCTATCATTAATAGCGCAATCCAAATACATTCTCCGGGCAGGTTTCTACTACGGAAACTATGACAAAAAATTTAAGCCGCCAACGTTTGTTCTTGAGGTCGATCACAAGTTGAATGTCACAGTCACAACTTCTCTAAGCGACGATCCGGTTTACTATGAATTCATCTTTTTCGTGGAGAAGGAGGATGTCGACGTTTGCTTGATTCAGATCCAGGAAGACCATGTTCCCTTCATTTCCACCATTGAAAGCAACATCCTATACGACGCATACAAGTTGATGCAAAATCACACGGCGTTGTACCTTGAAAGAAGGATCAACTATGGTGCCAACAAAACATTTCCGTAAGTGCTACTTAAGCATGTTTAATTTAACACTATGAGCCTTTGTTTGGTTTAAGGGAAAATGAAAGGAGGGAGATGGGTGAGGGGATCTTTGTGATATATATGGTTGTTTAGTAGGAGAAAGAAATGGGAAGTTAACATTTGGTGAGTACTTTCATATTATTACTAGATTATATTTGTAAATTATGAATTATTCTTGTTCGATCTCTTCAAGTACATGTTAAAAATTGTATATCTTCAAGCATTAATTTAGCAAGTATAAAATGATATTTACAGTTGTTTTACACACTTTAACTTTGTTAGGGCTAGTTCAATGGGAAGGATAGGAAGGATTAAGATAAGAGCTCTCATGTTTAAAACCCAAAGTGGTTTTATTTAATAATTTTAAAAAATAAGCCCCATAATTAAAGAAAAAGTTTAATGGTCCTTATTGCACTATGTACGATGTCTCTAACATAACAGGGAACGCCTCTCAATAAATGCTGATCCGTACAACCGACTTTGGACACCAGAAGAAATCCCAAGCTACAACAGCTTAACTCCTGGCTTTGACGTAACACATCTCACGAGTTGGGCAAGCACCGATAATTCCCCTCCTTTTGCGGTGCTATGGTACGCCATTGAAGCACGCAACAGCTCTGAGTCTATTTTCTTACCAGTCACATTTCAAGAGAAGAAACCTCAACTCTCGGCCTATTTCGTCTTCTACTTTGCATCCTTTGTTTACATTCCTAACGTGACCAGCAGGACGGTCGCCATCTACATCGATGGCCAAGAGAAGGAACTAGCCGAAATCCCGTCTTGGTACAAAAATATATTTCCTGTAGTGTCAATATATCCAGTTAATGCTACAAATGGTACGGTCAATGTGACCATAAGTGCTGTTGAAGGTTCACCATTGCCACCACTCCTCTGTGCCATGGAAGTCTTTACCGCTATGTCTGAGAATGTTGTCTCCAAGGCTAGCCATGTTATTCATGTTAATTTCTCTTTGGCCTTGGTTTGTTTTCTTGTGTTAAGTCTCGCATGCTCTGGATTTTAAGTGAAAATTTGTACTTAGTTTTGCCGACTAAAGTCTCTACTTTGTCTTTTTAATGGAATTCGGACACTGCAATGGATTTGTTGTTTTCATTTTATAAAGTTTCACATCATGCTCTCATAGCTTTTTTTTTTTTTTTTCTCTCTCTCTCTAATTACCTTTCACAATTAAGAAAAATCTTTATTCTTTGTCCTTAGCTTTAGTTTTATCCGTCCGCTAGTTAACAGCACAAATGCAATTATATATCTATTACTCCCTTATCTCTATCTTATCAGAAGTTTCAAGTTAAAAACATGGTATTTGTTTGTGTTTTTAACTTTGGCTAGGATATTCTATCAATTATTTTGTTCACATAACATTTAACATGAATATGGATATTTTCTCAAAAAAAAAAAAGGAGAAAATTAATATTGAAACCTTAGATAGCGAAGAAGTCAAACATTCCTCTAAAGCAGTTTGGCCTATTTGTGCCATGCCAATCCATGTTCAACGACGACCTCGAGCCCTTTATTCAAAAAATTCAGAGCTCATTTGGTTGTATTTTTAAAATTGTTTTTATTAGAAAAAATTTATTTTAAAAAATATAAAAAAAAATTATTTGGAATGAAAAAATATAAAATTTAAAAAAAATTTAAAAATATTAATATGAATATTTTTTCATTTCTCTTATAATTCTATATAATTTTTTTTAAAAATTATCTTATTTAAATTTATATATATAATTATAAATTTTTAAAATTTAAAATTTATTATAATATTTTACAATATAAATAATGATAATAAGATAACAAAAATTGTTTAGAGATATTAGTTTTGACCCAAATACCGCCCTCAGTATTTGTGCCATGCCAATCCATGTTCAACAACGATCCAAGCACAGATTGGATACACATCAGGCATACAATGGTGGAGTAAAGATGAGTGGCCAATAACAAGGGCCCACACGAACGCGTGTCACAGGCGGACCCAACACGGACAACTGGCGCATGGTGAGAGGAGGCGGGGGAACAACTGGGGTCTGTGTCTGACACGTGCAGTCAGCCACATATGGCGCTAGAGGAGCTGGGTGGCTCGGGTCGGCTCAGCTGGCTGATGGCTTGGCTGAGTGGGTTGGGACTTTTGGCTTCTTTTCTTCGGCTTTTTAATTAACTTGCTAGAAATTTTGACCCAAATGGATTATTTCTCTACAAAATAAATTAAATTGAATTAAAACTAAATCTTTACATATTAAAGTATTTTAAATTAATTTCAAGAAAATATTTAATTAACACTTAATTTATTTTGACAATTTTGAACAATAAAAATGCATTTTTATGCACTTATCACTTTACCAAGAATGCATCCTTTTATTCTATCACTATATGTGATATAGTCGAGAACACATTCTTGATGGCCCTTCAGATATACCTAGAGCAACCACTATCAAAATACCAAAACTTAATAGTACCTACTTTCAAAGAAATTTATGTAATATAACACCTAAAATCAGGTTTTCTTACCCAAATCTTCCTAGTAGAATTATTTTTTAAATTAATCTTAAGCTTACGTGTCTTTTTGAAATATGTAGAATAAAACGAGTTAATTACCATACCTTTTTTTAAAGCATTCTGATACTGGTAACATCTAAGTCTAATATGTCCACGAAAACCAATGACAGGTGGGAATGAATCTATTTGACTTATGCCTAGGAGGTACAGGTTTAGACTTCTTACCTGGATGGGAGCTTGGCTCTAGAGGAGATGATTTCTTCACAAACACGATCTTAGATGAGGAGGCTTTACCCATATAGCCTAATCCATGATGATCTCCATTTGACTTCCCAATAAAGAAAAGGTGGTCCAATTTGGCCGATCATGAGTTGAGCATCTTCAAGGACTTCTGAATGTCTTCCAATTTAATCCAAGTCTCTTGAAGTTTCTTCTCTTTTTCAATTGCAGTGAATTAATTGTTGTTCATCGCCCTTTTTAACATATCACTTTCTTTCGTAAGTTCAACAACTCAATATTCAAGAGACTTATTTATTTTGCGAACTTAGATCAACTTATTATATATCTTCTTAAATGCCCTTTATGTATCCTTATTACTAAGTTTATCATCATCACTGCTACAGTTAAATTCGAAATCATCAAATTTAGTAACTGTGGCTGGTGTTACAGTCAATGTTCTGAGGGGTGTTACAACACTACTCGATGTCGCAGAAGGTATAGCAACATTTGTTGAAACATTGACTATAGAATCCAATGTAGAGTTCCGACCATTCAAAATATTGAAAGCCACATTGTTGCTAATATAATCTTCATCATTCTCTTAGCTTCTTTCAGATTCCTTATCACTCTAAGTGGTAATCATTAATTTTTTTTCTTTTTCTTAAGAGTATTAGCACATTGAGATTGATTGTGTCTAAAGCCTCCATATTCTCAACATTTGATTCTTCTACCTTTTTTCTTATAATCAAAGATATTTGCAACTGCTTTTTCCTTTTGAAAATTATAAGATTTTCTAAAATTTGAAGCTTTATTCTTTTTATTCATCTTTTTTAGAATTTCACCAAAAATCAAGGCTAGAGATATGGTATAGTCTACCTTAACATCAATTTCATCTTCATCAATGGAACTTTGAACTTTGGCTTGGAAGGTGATGCTTTCCGGCTTCTTATCTTCCTTTAAATTCATCTCAAAAGTCTATAGGGAGCCCATAATTCATCCAACCACATTGTGCTCACATCTCAGCTTCTTCAATAGCAATAACTTTGTAGGCAAATCTTTCAGGCAGTAACCTTAGAGTTTTTCTCACCAATTTAGTTTCAGAATATTTTTCACTTAGAATAAAAGCTTCATTAGCAATATCATATAATTTAGCATTAAAATCAACTATTATTCCATTGTCAAGTATCCTGAGATTTTCAAACCATGTTGCAAGGATTTGAAATTTTGACATCTTCATAATAATAGTGCCTTCATATGTTGTCTCAAGTATGGTCCGTACATGTGTCTTTGGCAGTTTTACAAGTGGAAATAAGCTTAAACTGATTGGCATCCACAACATTAAAGATAGCATACAAAGCCTTTGAATTATTATTTACCAATTTACTCTCATCACTGGACCAAGTTTCTTATGGATTAAGAAACATCTTACCCTCATCATCTTTAGTTGTGGGGTATGTCCATCTTGTTAAAATAGCACACCAAACCTTTTAATCCAATGTCTTGTCTTCATACTAGCTTTCTAGTAGGGATAATCGATTCCATCAAGTAAAGGTGGGTGTGAAGCCGATTCTCCCCCATGCAATGCCTACAAAATAGATCAATTCTCAAAATCTAACATAGAAAATACATTAGTTACCCACTCTAATACTAATTGTTAGATCTATTTTTAACTTATTTATAAAGTTTTAATCAATTAGCCAAATTAATCAATTCCCAAAAGCACATATATAAATGAGATAGGAAATTTTTATAAGGTTCGGTTTCTCTACTCCTCGGGCCCATATCCAGGTGGTGAATACTTCACTAACAATAAAACGATTATAAGTGCTAATGGTCTTATGCAATTTAAACACTCATTTTCCATTGTTGCTGTTGATTGTCATGAAGATTTCAAATCTTTCTACTAAAAAATATAGAAATGCAACAACTTGATAAGGTCTCAAAGTGCACTTGTGTAATTCAAATTCCGTAAATCTTCCAAACATGTTTTTGAGACTTAACTATACAGAATCCAAAAATCCAAGTAAATCTTGAATTTGTAAGTTATTCAAATTTCACATTGTTTTACGTTTAGTGGCAACATTCAGTGAAACATTTTGAAATTTATATATTTCATATTTATTCACTTAAACAAAAATCATGCTACTTTAAATTCATGTATTTTTTCATACCAAATCTTCTATTGATACGCTTCAACATTTAAAAAGATGTGATCTTTGATTGGGATTTTAACATCAATTCCAATTCAAATAATACATAAAATCCTACTTAAACTATGATTTCTTTTAGCTTCAAATCCCAAAATTATCTCCCACTTAATCAAGTGCAAATCTTCTTAAATATCCAAATCTGAATTCTTCTAATAATTCTTTCCACCTTAGCAATCCATGTAACCGCCTGCCATGTCAGCTAACATCTTCTAAAATCACAACTGACTAATGTTGCAACAAACTATTCAATAGAACTAAAAAAATTAACAAGCTAACAAATATTATTGTTTTGGGTTTTTTCTAAATACACTTGTTATAAATGTCAATATATAAAAAAACCTAACAATTCTGATATTTGAAAAGTTTTAACAGACATCTCAAAATTGTTAGCTAAACATAACTCGGAGGATTTAATCACTTTGCAGGATTCTCCTAGATTGATCAAGAAACATACAATATATATAAACATCGACATATAAATATATATATATATATACATACATACTACTTGAAATCACATGCTTTACACCTATGAAGCACATACTTACTAAAGTTATTAAATATTTATTTTATAACTATAAATGTTAAAGTTTTCTATGGTATAATATTTTGTGTGTCATGTTATGTTGTCAAAAGAAAAATTGAAAGTAATTATATTTAAAAGTTTGTTTTCATAGGGACAAATTTGATTAAAAACGTAAATCCATTAAAAAAATTAATTTTAAGGAAATAAAAAATAAGTGTATAGAAAAGGCAAACTTAGAAAAAGTTAAAGGAAATTAAAAAAAAAAAAAGAGAAAGAATACCAGGAAATAAAAAGAGGGAAATAACAAATTAAGAAAAGTCAAAAAAAAAAAAGGGACATAATTACAAAAAGACAAAATAACTTGTCTAAATTTTTTAATAATATTTTAGAGAATTTTACTCATTTAATATAGTAATAAATATCTAAAGTAATGGTAAGGATAATAATTCTAATACTAAATATTTAGCGTTGTGTGGATTTTAAGTTTAAAATCTAAAAATTATAACCTAATTTTTGTCTTTTTCTTTAAAAGTCAATAAATTTTATCATTTAATAACTAAGATTATACCTTAAGAACTTAACTTTGAAAGTATATACCTTGGAATATATATATAAGTTGAAATGAGATTATTTTTTAAAAAAATTACATAGAATTTTGATATAAATGAAATAATATTTATATTGACACATTCTTTCCTAACATAATTTCAAGTTTGTACTCTTTAACTCCAGGAGTTCAAACACATGTCAAATGCACATCATAACCTAAACCACAATTTAAATCCAAAATTTTCAATCAAGACTCAAACAAGATCTTAAATACCAATTTATTTTTATTAGTAGATGCAATTAATTGATGTAATATTACTTTAATTATTTATCTTTAAAAGAATAATAATTCACATATCATATAAATTGGTATTTAAAATTTGATAACAAAATTAGAGTTCTTAACATTTTTCATATATGTGATATGTGTGTGTGTTTATATGAGAGAGAGCACACCTTATACTTATCTCTAGGACTGGCAATTCATGTTATCGTGTAGTATTCGTGTCATGTTTTGCTTTTTAATTGATACTATTAACTAAACCCAAACCAAACTTATTTAATATTCGTATCAAAATCTCAAACCCAAATCTAACCCATTTATTAATCATGCTAATCGTGTTGACCTAAATTAACCTATTTAAATTAAATATAAATAAAATAATGATGACAGGGTCAGGGATAACTGGTGGTGTTATCGCGAAGGTCAATAGAGTGAGGAAAGGGAAGGGCGATTGGGTGAGGTGAGTGGAGCTGTTAAAGCAATGAAAGACTAAAAAAAATAAAGTAAAATCTAGATTTTCTTTTCTATGTTAAAAAATTTAAAAATATATATATAATAAAAAATATATATATATTATATTTGAATTTTGAATTTTGAAAACTCAAAATTAAAAATAGTAAAACATTATAATATATATAATAATATAAATATATTAAAGATTATAAATAGGTAATTTATGAGTTATATTTATGTTAACCCATATATAATTAATTTGTTAAACGAGTTATTTTGTATCAATTGCAGATTGACGGGTTCGTGCGGGTTTGACCCTTTATTTAATCCTGTTTGACAGGTTTGACCCTTTTTAACCCAAACCTGTAACAACCGGGAAAATTCATATTTCTCGGAAAATAAATACACATTGAATTTAAGTGTTAAAATGTGAAAATTAAGTGATTTAATATTGTTTAGAACTAAATAAAACGTTCTAACAATGTTAAAGGATGAAAAATGAATAATAGTGATATTATGTGTGTGCACGTGTGTGTCACTCACAGTATCAAGAAGTAGGTCAAGATGATATTATCTTGACATAAAACTGATAAATTTGGGTTCAGCACTCCGAAATTAGTAAGGATAGCCTATCAGCATGCTCAAATTTGATAATTGAGCACAAGGGTAATTTTTGACCAAAAATTCACAGTATCAGAAATTGGTCAAGATGACCTCAGATGAAAATAAAACTAATATATTTGGATTCAGGACGCTCAAATTTGTCAGGATAGCCCATGTTGAAATTTTGGGCGAAAAAGTATATAAAGAGCGAAAAAAAAGTGAATTGTCCTCATTTGTCCATGTGTTCTCTCTCTCTCTCCTCCTTCTCTTTCTCTCTCTACCCGAATGTGTACAGTAACCAACTTTCACGTACGGCCTCCATTCACGACACCGTTGGCACCGTTAGAAAGCTCTCGCCGAGCTGAGTTCAACGGTGGGTCAACGCGACGGAACGGCCGCCGCACGCGCCGCCCGAAGCCGTCGGTCATCGGAAACTTCGTGACGCCGTATCTCCGCCGTCTGACATCCGACGTCTGATCAAGCTGATTCCAGTCCCAAAAGACTCGTGGTGAAGAGTAGAACAAAACCCAGGTGGAGTTTCAGCCCAACGGCCGCCGGATCGCGCCGCCCAACTCCGCCCGTCGCCGTCGCCGTTGCCGCCGTGGAATCCGCCGTTTCCGGCGGAGTTGAGTTGCAAGGTTGGTATCAAAATGCTTAGAACAACACGTATATCAAAAGCCCCAAATCAATTTTGGGCAACAATCGTCGGAAAATAGAGATTCAAGCTCATCGCCGTCGTCGGTTTTTCGAGGGGTGATTTCCGGAGATAGAGGTTTCGAATGGTGAAATTGAAGCCACCAATGGATTCCTCTCGTCGAGATCTTCAAGATGGACTACCCACTTTCCACCGTCGCCGCCGTCAACCACCGGTCAACGGCGAGTCAACGCCGGTCAACGGTGACCGTTGACCAATTTTGAAAGTTTGGCCCGTTAGCCTATTTTCGACGCTCCGGATGCATCCGCGTAGTCAGAATTGCAAGACGGGACCTCAGATATGAAGAACGAAGAATTAGGGTTTATGCCGTCGAGACCGGACTGCAATTCGATATAAATCCCGACCTCTTTACGTTCCGTAATTTAATTGTTTGGGACTATTATATGATTTTATGATTATTGGTATGAAAATTATGGAAAAGAATGCATGTAAAAAGAAGAAAATGGCTGTAATGGAGAAAAAGAAAAATATGTGATGATGTAACGATTTTACGTAAATAGTATGAGTTTTACGTAAAATCTAGGCCTCTGGTATAGTACGTGATAGAATTAGATCAGGATAGATGGTTTTCAGGCGTTTCCTAAATGCTGGAACCTCAAAAATTAAGGGGAAACTCTGCCGAAATTTCTAAAAACTGCACTAGGGGTAATATGGGAAACGAGGGGTAAAATATGATCGGGAAGGGAACCCGAGTCCCCTCGAGGAATTAGAGTATGGAAAAAGGAAGGGGCAAGTTATAATTAGTAAACCGACCCTTCGAAACCCTAGAACGCAAGAAAAACATGAAACCGATTCTTAGGTCAGAATAGTACTTCCCGAGGGTCAGGAATGTGAAAAATTGGTAAAATGATAAGAATTGATCCGAAAAAGGTCCGATAAGATTTAGAAAGTTAATTAGATAATTTTGGGTTTAGAAAATCCAGCCTAAGTATGAAAATGAAAATGTTATGGTTAAACGACCCATTAGGGGCAAAATGGTCATTTTGCCCAAAGATTCTCAAATTATGGGAAAAGAGCCCTAATGACCCCGGAATAGGTTAATGAAGTCTTTAAAAGCTAAAATTGAGGTTTAAGTTATGAAAAATCATGTCGAGGGCAAGATTGTAATTTGGTCAAAAGTTATGGGTAAAATCGTAAATTTTCAAAAAGTTGGAGAAAAATTCGAAAATGGCCATTAAGGTTTAAAAAACTGTCCTAAGGCTATAATTAAGGGTTATAAGATCAGAATCAAGCTTTTTAATAAAATAAAAGCAATAAATAAAAATGTGATTAACGAACAAAGTTTGTCTGTAGGAACTCGATCCAGACGCGACAAAGGACGTCGATGGATTCCAAGAAAGGGATAAGCACGCTATGAGTAAGTTCAGACATTTACCCGTCTGTAACTATGAACAAGCTTATCGTGTTTATATGTTTTGTACGCAAATGTCATGATGTGATTTATGATGATGCTATAGTAATGCTATAGCAATGTTATGATGATGTTAAAAGATAGGTTTTAATAAATAATTTATAAAATATATATATGTATATATTGAATTACGAAGGAAAGGTATTATAAAAGTTTTATGAGAGTAAATATGTGATAAAGAGTGATAGAAGAATGGAAAGGGTAAGAATGAGAATGTTATGATAGAATGCATAAGAAAGAGATGAGATATGAAAGGAAATGATAGAAGTTTTATGAAAAGTTTTATGGAAGTTAAGTTATGATTGATAGAGCAACGATGATCGGTGATGAAAGGAATTAAGAAAAGGTATGTTTTATGATAACGAAAGGATAGGTGTTTTATGAAAAATGATATGAAGGCAAAGAGTTAGACAAGAAAGAGAAACAATGATAGGTTATGATGAAAGGTATTATAAAAGGATTAGAACATAACAATAAAATGTGATTGATGGAATAGAACGATAGGCTATGATCGATAGGAGTATGATGATAAGATACGATAGATAGAATGATACAAACAATAAACGGAGAATAATTGTCTGCATTTAACTAAATGTGTTTTTAATTGTTATGATGTAATGTGATGTGATGATATATAAGTAATTTGTGTTATATGTACTATGCTAAAGTGTGACTGACATAATTCACACAAGTAAAGTAAAGAATTAAGAAAAGAAAAACAACGAAAGAACAAACGTTCCATGAAATGTTCTATGAAAAATGAGAAAGGAAAGATAATGAATGTCATGAAAAAGATGTACAACGAAAAATCAATATAAGAAAAGCTAAAAGAATGCAAGATAATAAAACTGAAAAGTTAATGGTTGGTGTACCGGTCTCCCTATATGGTTGAGACTTCAGGTCTATATCCTCCGTACAGATGTGGTGCTACCCCGAAAGTGTGGTAGATTATAGGATGGACCAACCCCGAAGGTGAGGTTTTATGTGACTGTGAGGTAGGTTAGTGGGTAGCTCCCCCTCCTCTCACTGTCAGCGCGCAACTAGGTACGTTCAACAACGGGGCCCACCAGTGAAAGATAAGAAAAGAAAAGAAAGTGAAAAGAAAAGAAAAGAAAGGAAAAGAGCATGAAAAGAAAAGAAAGGAAAGGAGAGTGCATGAAAAGAAAAGAAAAGAAAAAAAAATAATAGAGTGCGTGAAAAGAAAAAAAAAGGAAAAGAGAGCGAGTGAAAAGAAAAGAAAGGAAAGGAGAGTGAAAAGAAAAGGAGAGTGCGTGAAAAGAAAAGAAAGGAAAAGAGAGTGAAAAGAAAAGAAATGAAATGATACGAAAAGAAAAGAAAAGTAAAGAACGACATAAAAAGAAACAAACGATATGGAAGAAAAACACAATGAAATCAATAAAAAATACTTAAATAATAAAACGAAGTTAAAAGAACATAATAGAATTATATATGTGATGTGATGTGTTTGATGTTATGTGTATGATGTGAATGACACGTTTTTACGTGATGTTATGCTAGTGTATATGTTACTAGCTTATAAGATACAAAAAGATAAGAGATGAGGATAAAACGATAGAAAAGTTTTAAAGGTTTAGAACAGAAAGTTAAGAAATGATAGGAATGAAAAGCAAAGAAATAAAGAGATTAGATTAGAATGATAAGAGATGATCGATAGAATGATAAGAACGATAAACGAAGAGATAAATGAACATGAAGAGGCTAACATAATATGTTATGTTTCGAGGATATGTATAGACGATGTGTATGATGTGTGTATACGTGATGTCATATATTCTAGTAATAATATATATTACTAGTATGTATAAGTTAATGAATGTATGTTTGAACTTACTGAGCATCTAGCTCATTAGTTGTTCATATGTTACAGGTAAGCAACCTGTTAGTTTAAAGTAATATGATAGACAACGGAAGGATCTGCACGTGCCAAGGGACTGGGCGAGGGTATGGTACTACTATGAGTCTTTCGCTGAGCATTCAAAAAAAGAAGATGAAAGAAAGAAATTTATGAATTATATGTTATAAGAGTATGATAGAGATATAGGCATAATATGTAAGTTAAAAAAAAATTTTGCTATAGAAATTACTTTCGCTTCAAAATGAGAACGTTAAGAATTGAAAGTTAAGTATGTTAAGTAAAAGGATGACGACCCACGAGGTTGCCAGCTATCACGGTCGGCGTCAGAACTCGACTGGTTGGTATGATAACGTACGTGCGGGGCGTCACAAAACCTATTTAAGAAAAACCCAAACCCTCTAATTTCGTGCGAGTTTCGTGTCGTATTATCGTGTCGTGATCCAAATTACCAACCCTACTTATCTCCTCTTTTGAGCCGCAAGCAATCCTACTCCTTAGAAACAAGGCCTGATCAGGACTAAGAAGGTTGAACATATGCGAGTCCAATCTCCGGAGTTCAAGTGCAGAAAAGAAGGGAAAGTTTTCCTCTTCATTCTGAACCACACTTGTATATTCGTCTTTCACCGCATATGTTGCTTCACGCACAACTACTTCACTCATGTGAACAATAGGTGTTGTAATGTTTTCCCGGTGTTTTCCGTCAAATTGAAGTTGAAAGGTATTATAATATGCTAGTCGGCTATCCTATTCGGTTAGGAGGCTTGCGCACACGATATATTTTGCACCCTTTTCTACTTTGATGGAGAAACAGATTTGGGGTGAAGAACCGTCTATAGGTAGTTAATTGGTGACTTGCTTCTCGATGGTCATTAAGTTCTAATGTTTTAGAGGTACCATTTTGCATGAGGGTGTTGTCTCCGATCCACTTTCTCCCATTTTCATCTGTATACGACTCGGACCACCCACAATGAATGCTCGCAAAGTCTACAAAAATTAATTGTAAATTTATCACATAGTCAAAACCAACTTAAAATTATGACTTATTTGTATGGTGTCCTTGAATTTTTCGAATTTGATAATTTAGTCTCTAAATTTTTTTTCTTGATAATTAACTCCTGAACTTATAATTTTTTATAATTCTGTCCTTTTTATTTAAATCAATTAAAATTATGACAATTTTTGGTATAAAATTTAAATTTTATAATCTAAGAGATACATTGTTAATCATTTATGCTTAATTTAAATTCAAATTTCTTTTTAAAATTTATATTTAAATTTGAGTATAATTTAATTAAGTTAAAAATTTTAAAAAAAATTATATTGAAAATAAAAAATATATAAACAACGTTCTTTTTGGATTATAATGTGCAAGTTACGTGTAATAATCGTCCAAATTTAAACAAATTTGAGCAAAAAGAACTGAATCATCAAAAATTATAAGTTTAAAAGTTAAATGTCAAGAAAAAAAAAAATTTAAGAACTAAATTGATAAACTTAAAAAGTTTATGGAACATCTATACAAATAAGTCTAACTAGCAAAGGAAAATTAAAAAAATAAAAATAAAAACACTTTGAAAAATCAAAGCTCACATGACCATTCATTTCCCATTTATGTTAATTTTTTTCGTCAAAGAAAAAAAAAAAAAGAAGAAGAAGCTCACCGTCTCCGGATGCACACAAAACAGAAAATGCCTGCAGGAGTACCAACACAGACAACAAGGGAAAACGAATATTACGATTGATTGAGATGATTATTGGCATTGATTCCTTTTTCATTGTTACTTTGGGAATTAGTAATTCTACAGAAAGTTGACTGTTGCTGTAACAACCGGGAAAATTCATACTTCTCGGAAAATAAATACACATTGAATTTAAGCGTTAAAATATGAAATTAAGTGATTTAATATTGTTTAGAACTAAAATAAAATGTTCTAACAATGTTAAAGGATGAAAAAATGAGTAATAGTGATATTATGTGTGTGCACGTGAGTGCCACTCACAGTATCAAGAAGTAGGTCAAGATGATATTATCTTGACATAAAACTGATAAATTTGAGTTCAGCACACCCAAATTAGTCAGGATAGCCTATCAGCACGCTCAAATTTGATAATTGAGTACAAGGGTAATTTTTGACCGAAAATTCGCAGTATCAGAAATTGGTCGAAATGACCTCAGATGAAAATAAAACTGATATATTTGGATTCAGGACGCCCAAATTAATCAGGATAGCCCGTGTTGAAATTTTGGGCGAAAAAGTATATAAAGAGCGGAAAAAAATGAAACGTCCTCAATTGTCCACATGCTCTCTCTCTCTCATCACTTCTCTTTCTCTCTCTACCCCCATTGATGAACAGTAACCAACCATCGGAAACGGTATCCGTTTTCGACACCGCCGGCACCGTTGGAAAGCTCTCGCCGAGCTGAGTTCAACGGTGGGCCGAGTCGACGGAACCAACGCCGGAGGAGCCCGCACGCGCCGCCTGAAGCCGCCGGCCACCGGAAAATTCGCGACGCCGTATCTCTGCCATCCGACGTCCGATCAAGCTGAAACCGGTCCCAAAAGACTCGTGGTGAAGAGTAGAACAAAACCCAGGTGGAGTTTCAGCCCAACGGCGGCCGGATCGCGCCGCCCAACTCCGCCCGTCGCCGTCGCCGTCGTGAAACCCGTCGTTTCCGGCGATGTTGAGCTGCACCACCGGTACAGAAATGGTCGCCGTGAAGAGGGGAGCAAAAGCCCTAAATCAATTTTGGGGAAAAAGTCCGACGCGACGGAGTTTCAAAGCCGCCGCCGTGACCGAGTTTTCGAGGGGCGATTTCCGTCGATAGAGGGGTCGAATGGTGAAATTGAAGCCACCAATGGATTCCTCTTGTCGAGATCTTCAAGATGAACTACCCACTTGCCACCGTCACCGCCGTCGTCGCCGGTCAACGCCGGTCAACGGCTGGTCAATGCCGGTCAACGGCGACCGTTGACCGAAAATGGAAGTTTGGCCCGTTAGCCTATTTTCGACGTTCTGGACGCATTCGCAGAGTCGGAATTGCAAGACGGGACCTCAAATATGAAGAACGAGGAATTAGGGTTTATGCCGTCGAGACCGGACTGCAATTCGGTATAAATCCCGACCCCTTTACGTTCCGCAATTTAATTATTTGGGACTATTGCATGATTTTATGATTATTGGTATGAAAAAAATGTGGAAAAGAATGTATGTAAAAAGAAGAAAATGACTGTAATGGAGAAAAATAAAAATATGTGATAATGTAATGATTTTACGTAAACAGCATGAGTTTTACGTAAAATCTAGGCCTCTGGTATAGTACGTGATAGAATTAGTTCAGGATAGATGGTTTTCAGGCGTTTCCTAAACGCTGGAACCTCAAAAATTAAGTGGAAATGCTGCCGAAATTTCTAAAAATGGCACCAGGGGTAATATGGGAAACGAGGGATAAAAATATGATCGGGAAGGGAACCCGAACCCCCTCGAGGAATTAGGGCAAGGAAAAAAGAATGGGTAAGGTACGATTAGTAAACCGACCTTTCGAAACCCTAGAGCGCAAGAAAAACATGAAACCGATTCTTAGGTTCGAATAGTACTTCCCGAGGGCCGGGAATGTGAAAATTAGTAAAATGATAAGAATTGATCCAGAAAAGGTCCGATAAGATTTAAAAAGTCAATTAGATGATTTTGGGTTTAGAAAATCCAGCCTAAGAATGAAAATGAAAATGTTATGGTTAAACGACCCATTAGAGGCAAGATGGTCATTTTGCCTAAAGACTCTCAAATTATGGGAAAAGAGCCCTAATGACCCCGGAATAGGGTAATGAAGTTTGTAAAAGCCAAAATTGAGGTTTAAGTTATGAAAAATCACGTCAAGGGTAAAATTGTAATTTTGTCAAAAGTTAGGGGTAAAATTGTAATTTTTCAAAAAAGTTGGAGAAAAATTTGAAAAGGGTCATTAAGGTTTAAAAAGCTGTCCTAAGGCTATAATTGAGGGTTATAAGATCAGAATTAAGCTTTAAAAAAAATAAAGGCTATAAATGAAAATGTGATTAACGGACAAAGTTTGTCTGTAGGAACCTAATCCAGAAGCGACAAAGGACGTCGATGGATTCTAAGAAGAGGATAAGCATGCTATGAGTAAGTTCAGACATTTATCCGTCTGCAACTATGAACAAACTTATAGAATTTATATGTGTTATATGTAAATGTCATGATGTGATTTATGATGATGCTATAGTAAATACTATAGCAATGCTATGATGATGTTAAAAAAAATATGTTTTAATAAATAATTATAAAAAATATATATATATATAAAAATATGTATATATTGAATTATAAAGGAAAGGTATTATAAAAGCTTTATGAGAGTAAGATGTGATAAAGAGGGATAGAAGAATGGAAAGAATAAGAACGAGAATGTTATGATAGGATGCATAAGAAAGAGATGAGGTATGAAAGGAAAGAATAGATGTTTTATGAAAAGTTTTATGGAAGTTAAGTTATGATTGATAGAGCAACGATGATCGGTGATGAAAGGAATTAAGAAATGGATGTTTTATGAGGACGAAAGGATAGATGTTTTATGAAAAATGATATGAAAGCAAAGAGTTAGACAAGAAAGAAAAACAACGATAGGTTATGATAAAATGTATGATGAAAGGATTAGAACATAACGATAAGATGTGATTGATTGAATAGAACGATAGGCTATGATCGATAGAAGGATGATGATAAGATACGGTAGATAGGAGGATGCAAATGATTAATAGAGAAGAGAATAATTGTCCGCACATAATTAAACATAATTTTGTTTGTTATGATGTGATGTGATGTTATATAAGTAATATGTGCTATATAAGCCATGCTAAAGTGTGATTAATATAATTCACACAAGTAAAGTAAAGAATTAAGAAAAGGAAAAACAACGAAAGAACAAATGTTTCATGAAATGTTTTATGAAAAATGAGAAAGGAAAGATTGTGAATGTCATGAAAGAAAAAGATGTTCAACGAAAAATCAATATAAGAAAAATAAAAGCCTACAAGATAATAAGACTGAAAACTTAAGTTGTTGGCGTACCGGTCTCCCTACAAGGTCGAGACTTCCGGTCTATATCCTCCGCGTAGATGTGGCGCTACCCCGAAGGTGTGGTAGATTATAAGTTGGACCAGCCCCGAAGGTGAGGTTTTATGTGACTGTGAGGTAGGTTGGTGGGTAGCTCCCCCTCCTCCCACTGTCCGCGCGCAACTAGGTACGTCCAACAACGGGCCCAACCAAAGGAAAGTGGAAAGAAAACAAACGAAAGTAGAGTGAAAAGAAAAGAAAAGAAAAGAAAAGAAAGGAAAAGAGAAGAAAAGAGAAGAAAAGAAAAGAAAGGAAAGCAGAGAGAAAAGAAAAGAAAAGAAATGATACGAAAAGAGAAGAAAAGTAAAGAACGATATAAAAAGAAACAAACGATATGAAATATAATAGAATTATATATGTGATGTGATGTGAATGACACGTTTTTACGTGATGTTATGCTAGTGTGTATGTTACTAGCTTTTAAGATATGAAATGTTAAGAGATGATGATAAAGCGATAGAAAAGTTATAAAGGTTTAGAATAGAAAGTTAAGAAATGATAGGAATGGAAGAAAAGAAATGAAGAAATTAGAATCGAATGATAAGAGATTATCAATAGAATGATGGGAATGATTAGCGAGGAGATAAATGAGCATGAGGAAGCTCACATAATATGTTATGTTTTGAGGATATGTATAGACGATGTATATGATGTGTATATTCGTGATGTCATATATTCTAGTAATAATATATATTACTAGTATTTATAAGTTAATGAATGTATGTTTGAACTTACTGAGCATCTAGCTCATTAGTTGTTTATATGTTGCAGGTAAGCAACCTGTTAGTTTAAAGTAATATGATGGACAACGGAAGGATCTGCACGTGCCAAGGGACTGGGCGAGGGTATGGTACTACCATGAGTCTTTCGCTGAGCGTTCAAAAAGGAAGATGAAAGAAAGAAATTTATGGATTATATGTTATAAGAGTATGATAGAGTTATAGGCATAGTATGTAAAAAAAAAAAATTTTTGCTATAGAAATTGCTTCCGTTTTTAAAATGAGAACGTTAAGAATGGAAAGTTAAGTAAGAGGATGACGACCCACGAGGTTGCCAACCATCGCGGTCGGCATCAGAGTTCGGCTGGTTGGTATGGTAACGTACGTGGGGGGCGTCACAGTTGCTGGTATGTCGTGCGTGTGTTTGGAGTTGTTGCTTATAACAATATTTCTGCCACAAAAACATAAATATTGATTTAATCGCTGTTAATTTTTTTTCTTTTATTTTCTTCATTTTTTTTTTGGGATAGTTTAGTTGATGTGATCGGATATATACCACACTGTA
This sequence comes from Antiaris toxicaria, assembly GCA_035233585.1. Classification (NCBI taxonomy): domain Eukaryota; kingdom Viridiplantae; phylum Streptophyta; class Magnoliopsida; order Rosales; family Moraceae; genus Antiaris; species Antiaris toxicaria. The sequence goes on along the minus strand of CP141153.1, from coordinate 9,628,990 downwards.
AATTAGAAAGAGATAATGATCGGAATTTCATGATCCGGAAATCAAAGACTGGTAAAACTTCACATTAATTAGCAGTGATACTACTGTTCTGTAATAAACAAAACATAACATGATTGCCTTCTAACTCTTTGGAATACCAGAAACCATGTTAAGTGTGGCAATATATTATTATGTAAAAGTCATTAATTAGCTTGATATGCATGTAGATTACAAACGATAAAATAAAAAACAAAAGCAAAGAAAGTTACCAAATTAATATTAATCTGTACCTACTAGCTACACGTGGCCTCTTCATAATAAGGAAAGTGCATAGAGATCAAGTTTTGATTACAGTTTTTTATTTTGTTCCATATGGAGTAAGTTGATGTTTGACCTTTTTTTTTTTTTTTTTTTATCAACAACACATTGTTTATAATAAGGGACATTTAGCAAAAATATTTCATTTTAACTTCACTTAAATACAATATAATTTTACACCAAACACAAATTTTATAACAGTGCTAAGAAAGCAATTACTATTCAACACATTTTTAAAACAATCACATCAACTTTTTAACTTTACTATTTATCTCTACTTTTACCAATCACATCAATTTTTTAACTCTAAAATACTTTTCATCCAAACACACATTTCATTCAAATACAAAACAAATACTTTTTAATCAAATACAACATTTAAAAAATAAATTTCATTCAAATACAATCAAAATGCAATGCGTTTACCAAACGCCCCTAGAATTAGGACGGATTTATTGTTCCTCGTATAGTATCATCCCAAATTTGCCCTTCGCCGATGCCTTGGGGGTTGAGGGCTTTTGGTCTTTTTGGTATCTGAGGCCTGTTTTGACCATTTTATTCTTCTTTTTCTGCTTGGCCTTTGGCTCTTTGGTTCTTTTGGTTGGGTTTTGTTTGCATTTCATCGTGTGGTCCTTGGGTTGTGTTTTGTTTCTCCCTTGCTTGCGTTGTTGCCTCTGCATCCTCTTTCCTTTGTTCTTCTGCTACCTCTTTTTCCCCTTGTTTTTCCACACCTTCTCTTTTTTTGTACCATTTTTCTCTTTCTGCTCTTTCTTTTTTTTCTTTTTTCCTTCAATGGAGACTCTTAGCTTTTTGGTCGTTTGGTTGTATTATATATATAATATTCTTAATATTCAGGGACAAAAATAAAAAATAAAAAAGAGTTGGATAAAAAGTTCAAGGCTATTGCTTTTCTTGGTTTGAAGATCAACTCAAAGCTTACCCTTTTTTTATCTTCTCTGCTCTTCCTTTTTTTTTTTTTGATGGAGACTTGTATTATATATATAATATTCCTAATATTTAGGGACCAAAAAAAAAGAAAAAAGAGTTGGATAAAAAGTCCAAGGCGACTGCTTTTCTTGGTTTGAAGATCAATTCAAAGCTTACTCCTTTTTTATTTTTTATTTTTTACGTAATTCTTATCTAGGTTTGCTCCAATTTTTCTTGGTTTCTTGCAAATGAGTTCCTCAGATCGATTGTTTAACAGGTAAAGAACATTTCACGAGATTCTCAGAGGAGGTCTTAGTAAGTCCATTTAGTCAGATTATTTCAATTTTCTTGCTTTTCAAATCTTGGGTTATTATTATTATTATTATTTTTTAATTTTCATTGGACTTCCACTCTTCAGTTGACATTAAAGTAGAGATATGGTTTTCCCAAGGAATGTAGTTAACCATATTCAATTTGTACTTTTTTTTTTTTGTATTTTTACTGCCTTTTTGCTTTTATTGTGTGTGTGGGTTTGTTTTGATGGATTTTGTGGGCTATTTGTTTGCATGAGTTTTGTGTTTTTCATCCCTACTCTTGCTGCCTTCTGTCTTCTCTTTTTTGTTGTGTGTGTGCATGTGTATTGATGACTTTTGTAGGTTGTTTGATTGCTTGGTTTTGTTTTGCAAATTGTGATTTTCAAAATTTTTTCCCTTTTTTTGGGTGGGTGTTGGTCAACTGTTTTAAACTTCCCTTCCACTCCCTTTTTTTCTCTCTTGTTTTTATTATGGGTTTATAATTTGAAATATAGACTAAGAATTAGCAAATAGGTATATTCTTTGGTAATTTGATTTGTGTGTGATTAGTTAGTTTCTAGAATTTGGTAACTTGGATGTACTTTTTGTCAATGAATTAAATGATCTGCTCTAGCTTAGAACCAAAAAAACAAAAAACAAAAAAAAAAAAGGCCTCATTTTAGTTTAGCCGAAGTGATATTTTTGTTTTCTTCTAATTTATTGCTAGGATCTTACTTTTTTTTACAACCCATGGATGCCTTTTGTTGATTGTAATAAAACTCTACTTTTTGTTTCTAGAACCAACTTAATACATAAACGTGTCTAGCTATAATTGATAGAATATAATTACAAGTTACAGTTTTGTATCTTTGTATATCAATAAACCTTTTTGTGTTGTTTTTGTATTCAGTTTGACTTCTGTCTTTATATCCTATTGCTTGCATCTGGTTCTTTGTTTAGTTATTGTGTTGTTCACGGTTATCACAGATTCAATCTCATTCAGTATCAGGTAATATTAAGTACTCTTAATTCTTGGAGTAACGGTTTTGTTTCTTTGTGTATATCTAATGGTGTCGCCTTTTTGTTTTTTGTTTTTTTTTTTTTTGAATTCGGTTTGATTTCTATATTTGTCTCTGTTTAATCATTGTGTTATTCACAGTTTTACAAATTTGGTCTCACTTAGTTTCAGATAATATTAAATATTGTTTGTTCTTAATTGTTATTCTATTGATTTATTTTGTTTTCATATTAGTTAATGCTTGCTTTGTTATTTAATATGTATTATATTTGTGGTTTATCTATGCTTTTAATGTTATACATTAAAGTTTGTGATTTATCTTTGATGTTGGGATTTTATTAGATTATCCACCTTCTGCTCTTTCCTGTTTTGGATCATGTTGGCGTTTTATATGTACGTGTTTTTATATATATATATATATAAATATGCCTCTGTGAGTGTGTGTGTATATGTGTATATGTTTGTGTTTTTTTTCTTTTTGGTCCTTTGAGGAGGAGATGGTTCTTTTTAGCTGTTTTGTTTATTTTGTTTTCTATTTTTGACGATGATGATCATAGCTTATATGAAATGTTTAGGATTTTGTATTTTGTTCAAAAGTTACCATGAATGGGGGTTTGATATTGTCACCTTTAATTTCTTATGTTAGTCTTTAAAAAAATGGAGTTTAGGGTTGGCTTGTCCACTCTGCCTTCCTATTTATGACTGGAACTGGTACTAGACTTGGTTCTTTATTTTGTATCAATCACTTGGCAGCTTATTGAATAAGAATATATGTGGCATTTGGTATTGTTTTTGAAATGTTTTCTGTTTTCAAAAAAATTGAAAATGAGAATGTTTTGAACACTGTGTTAAGATCATTTTTGAAATTGTGTTCGGTTATGTTTTCTGAGTGTATATTTTGAAAAACATAAAAATGAAATTTTGTTTGGTTATATTTTTTCAAAACCCGTTTCATTTTCAAAAAACCCAAAAAACATAATATTTTTTGAAAATGAAAACAAAAAGTGAAAACAACTTTTTTTCGTTTTCAAAAACAAAAAAAAAACAACATAGTTGAAAACGGTGTTTTCGAAACGGTTTTGAAAACGTTAAATAAACAAACGTTATTTTGAAATCGTTTTCATTTTCTGTGTTTTTGAAAATGGAAAATCATTCTTAAGAACGAAAACAAACGCCCCCATAATAATCTTTGGCAATTATCTATTTTTTATTGTTCACATAGTATAAAATGTAATAAGTTATATATTTGACAACATTTTGTGGAATCTTTTGATTGCCACCAAAATTTAGAAGCACATTAAGATTTCAAAATGTGTGTTGAAAGATTTATTGCATATTGTTGAACTTATAAATGATCTGAGCCAATTATTATCAATTTAAGTTTTTTTCTTTTCTTGATTTTGATTCTCATAATATTATTTAAAAAAAAAATAATTCTAATAATAATAGTAATAACAGTGGTAGCAATAATGATGATGATAAAAGTAATAATAATAGTGATAACAATGATGATGATAGTGTTGATAGGAGTACCGACGCATACATAAACACACACGAACAAAACAGAGGGAGTGAGCATTTTGTTATTTACAATGTATCAATTTAAATTAATTGAATTATTTTATAGATTTTCAGATGTATGCTTCTTAGCAATTTTTCCATAATTACCAAATGTGTAATTTGCTACTTGCGTAAAGTAGAATTATTGTACAATTAAAGATTTATGGTTCGTTTGGTGAACGCATTGCATTTGCATTACGTTTGAATGTAATGCATTAAATGTAATTTGTGTTTGGAAGAAAAGCATTAGCATTGCATTTGAATGCAATGTGTGTTTGGGTGAAAAGTATTTGAATTGTATTTTAATAATAAATATGTGATGTGATGGGTAAAAGGAGAGAGAAAGAGAGTATATGATGTAATTAATAAAGATAATAGAAAAAGTGAAATAATGAATAGTGATTGTATTAGATTTAAAATGTGATGTGATTGGTATTTGAATAAAATGCTTTTGTATTTGGGGGAAAATTGCATTGCATTTAAATGCAATGCAAGTTGAAAGTGTGTACCAAATGGTGCATTAATCTATTTATTCATATATAAGTGAATAAATGTGTAATAGTACAAGAAAAGATTATATTTGGTTTTGATATTACATATCGATTAATTTATTTAATTTCTTTCATATTTTTGTTCAATATTTTTATCTTCAATTGTTGTATGCATGGTCATATAAATATCATACAATATTTCAAACAAATGCACTGTAGCAATGCTGTAGACACTTCTGCTTGTATAGACTATAATTAGCAAGGAATCGTAATTGGAATTTCATAATTCATGAACGGTGAAACTTAAATTTTAGCGGGGGGACTTGTACTATACTAAATAAACAAAAGTTTCATTGCCTTCTAACGATCTAAAATGCCATGAGCAATGTTTAGAATGGCCATATATATTGGTGCAGGTCATTTGCAGTCAGATCATATAAATAGACATAAATCATATAAATAGTCAGATCATATATATTGGTGCAGGTCATTTGCAGTCAGATCATATAAATAAACATAAATCAGCATAGGGTTAATGTACTCTAAACTATAAGTCTATAATCCATCTTTCAATTTTAAACCGTCCCAAAATCAGTCTTTAATTAAACTATTAATTTATTCTACAATAGTCACTCGCTATTAAAAATAGATGGCATAAATTAATATTCTGATCTGGAAAGAAGAAGAAATGGGAAAATGACAAGTTAATTGCCAATAAATAGTATCAAGTTTTCTTTTTTTTTTTTTGGTTCATAAAGGTCAACATAATATAGGTGTGGTTTACAATTTGCCAGACAGCTGATACAATCTGTCAGCCATAAAAATAAGAATACAGATACCATGTATTAAAAATTAGAAAAACAAAACAAAATAAAAGGAGAGAAGAAAACAGGAAGGTTAAATGTCGTTTGATAATTCACCTATAACCGAACAAGAAAAAAATTTTTTTATTAAAAAGCAGTACTATCAATAAGGTCATATTTAATTATAAAACACAATTACATAATCGGATGAGCTTTCAAACTATAAAATCTTCTTAGTGCATATATATATATATATATGCAGTTTTTGCCTTGTATTTTGCTGCAACCAACAGGCCGTTTGACCAATTTTTTTCTTGCTTTACCTATAACCCCACCCCTATTTGTTATTAGTTCCATTTGGTTTGTCTACATTGATTAGTTTGATTTGATAAAACTTTTTTGGTTTACTATAACACTTGCATCTGGTTTTGGTTTGATATATATTACATATGTACCTATATATATGTATATACACACCTGTATCCAAATGGCATGCGCGTTGGTTTATGCTATATTTTATTTGGAACCAAAGCCAGCTTTTGTGGGACCGCTTTTGTAACATTGGAAGTTTCAACAAACCAAATCTCAGAGAGAATTTATCATACAAGAGCAAGGTTCAACCAAGAAAAATAGAATCTTCAGCAGAGAAAAACCCGGCCATACAGACCTTGCTTTAAGCTAGAAAAAGAAGGAAAAACGACATGAAGACTTTTTAAAGACAAAACGACATCAACAAGGCCGTTCCGTAAAAAAAATTACATTTTAATTATATTCAAACGTAATATAATTTTACACCAAACGTAAATTATATATTTAAATGTAATTCTTTTCAACAGTGCTATGAAAACTATTACTTTTCAAAAGTTTTTAAAAATAATCACATCAACTTTTCAACTCCACTATTTATCTTTACTTTTACTTATCACATTAACTTTTCAACTTTAAAATACTTTTTATCCAAACACACATTTCATTCAAATACAAAATAAATACTTTTTAACCAAATACAACATTCAAAAAACAAATTTCATTCAAATACAATCAAAATACAATGCGTTTACCAAACGTCCCCTATATATATATAAACATATTTACATCTAAGATCCATTTAATATACAAGATAAAACTATATTAGATATGATAACATTAAAAGATTAAATTAAAATATATAGAAAAGAATATAATTAAATAATTCTCTTCTCTTATAGACTAGATATGATTATCTTCTTTTAAGGGATTAAACTATGAGCTTATTATCCAATCTAATCTTTTAAAATTTCTCATCAAACAAAGGATTAAAATACAGTCCTGTCATGTTTACCTTAGTCATGTGCATCAAACAAACTCTAAGGAATTAACCAAGTGGTAAATATAATTTTTTTCTACCCTGAAGTTAAAAAAAAAATAAAATATTTTCACGCTTACACTTAATCATGTATCAAGCTCACCCACCTCATATACATTGATCACATGACTGCTTTTCTTTTCTTCCCACACCACCAACCCACCACACCACACCACCCCACCCCACCCCACCCCCCACACCTCTCCCTCTCTCTATCTCTAGATCAAGAGGCAGTTAGTGAAACCGTCTCCATTAAAACGGTATATAGCCAAACTGATGTAGGGATCCTGATCAAGTGATTGTCATTTCTGCAACTGGTGCTGCTATTTAGTTTCTTGTCGTTTCCTTTTAGCATTTCTTTAGTCAATGTCGTTTTGGAGTTGAATAAAAGCTTAAGCTCCTGATTGTTTGTTTAGTATATATATTCTCTTCTTTTTGGGTCGCCCCCACTTCATTTTGCTATAATATATATATATATATATATATCTCACGCGAGCATATGATGACACAGCTAATATTGGAGATAGGTGTTGAACACCTAAATATATTCTCCATATTAGAATGGGGGTTTACCAATATACATATTTATATATATATATACATGTCGTGTGTGTATATTATATATATAAGAATTGGGGTAGGTTTGCATTTGCCAATCGAAGTGTTGTGCCACTTGTTGTGGTTATATATGATCATAAGAGTCCGGTTGACAACCCCCCACACGCAATCTCCTTTTTCTTTTCTCTTGCCTAATTATCTCCTCTATGTCTTTCTGAAAGATCAATTTTCCATCTCCTTTTTCTAAGCCTTTCTCTCCCTCTTATATCTAACACTGCATCATATGACATATTAAGGATTTTCATGATTAGCTTTGGCAACAATTTATATCTGTGTTCCAAAATATTGATAAATCTGGCTTAATCACACTTCATAAAGGTCCCCAAAACGATCCAGTTTGAATGTGTTATATACACTCTGAACTAATAATTCATAAATTTTTACAACATTTTCTTTTATAAAAATTTAAAAAAAATTGTAAGAATTTACTGTTTAAATTTATCATCAAAACAATAATTATCACGAAAAAAAAAAAAACACGTACACACGCAATATGAGACTATTGGATTGAAGAAATTCATATTGATTTTTTTTATAATTAGTTATATATTGATTTTACTTGCTCATGATGATCTAAAGGCAAGGCTGATAGGTGTGAAAGGCCAATTAAATCCCACCAAGGTCTAGGACAGTTGGAAGAGAATTGGTTCAGGAAAAAGGAAAAAAAAAAGGATTCTTTAAAAAATTGCAAGGATGTTGACACTGCTCAATGCTCATGGAAGGAGTTATGTTTGAAATGGTGGAATGACAGCATACCACAAGTTGTCACTTGTCAGGACATGGGGTATTAATGCTGAATAGGTCTACACTCATGTAATTTATTCGTTAATCTTATCTATATATGAGATATTAAAGCCAACTCTATACATCATTTTATTTCAGTCCTTATGACTAAAATAATTCGTTCTCTTCAGCAAAACAATAGTAATAATAATAATGATAAAAATAATTTGGTTAGATAACTTTTATTATTTTACCCTAAATTTTTTGATACGTTATGTTATTTCACCCTAAAATTTAATTACTTACCTTCATATGGTTAGATGCCTTTTGTTATGTCAGCTGAAAATAATTTAATACCTGATTGTGTGAACGTAAGAAACTTATTATTGACCGTTTCTGGTCTTACCAATCTTTCTTTGACATCCAAAGGTGTCGGCGTAAAAAGCTGGACATTCAACAAAGTAAAAACGTTTAGCAAACTTTAAATCAACAAATGTGAATTCTCTCGTAGGTCCCTCGAAAAAAACAAGAAATTTTCTTTAATAAAAAATAACTTTCAAACCATGAAATTATTTTAATCAAATTTCGTCAAGTCCGAGAGTATTTTTAAATTAATTATTATGATATAATTTAGCATTCAAAATAGCAATAAATACATTTTACTGTAGAATTTCGCTCTAAAAGAAGCAAAGTAAACAATTGTTCTACAATCTTCTTTGATTGTAATTATCTTCTTCAAATTCCTACTTAAAATCTCAACGAGAACGTCAGGTTCCGTATGTTCATTCTTTTGGGCTTATTGATTTGTTGGTGAAATTGTTCCCACAAATTCAATATCTTTATCCACATTCAAAGATGATTGTTACGCTTTGGATTCATTAATTAAACCAAGGTATATTAATAAGTATGGTACTTAGTCCATTCAGTCAATTCCTCCTCATTTTCAACCAAAAGAATTAATTCAAGAATTTCATGCACTAACCACCATCTCACATTAATTTGTCCTCTCCAACCTACTAATTTGTAGATTGTTATTTTAAAATGGACCTTTTTTTTTTTTTAATAAGTTCTAGTTGACATATTTTTTAAGATGATATTAAGTATCACTCTAGGTCTCCAATGAGATGTTTTTACTTTTAGACTTTACCTCAAAAAGTATAAGAGGTGGTTACTTAACTTATAAATCATCATATATATTCACTCTAAAATAGCATGGGATTACATAGCTTACTATTTTCTTTATAGAAACTAATGACTGTCATAATATAGCTCAATTGACAAAACCCCTTAATCAGATATTTAATTATGCTTGCTGATCATTGTCATTTTGAAATATTTTCATCCAAATATAAGTGCTTTTTTTTTTTTTTTACCTTGAAGTAAAATATTCAAATTCTATATAATATGGTAGTGTTAGGTTTGAAATTACTCAATAATCATCTTTTTTTTTCACTGAAAATCAATAATAATCTCTTTAACAAGTAACAAATATTTGGGCTGATCAATATGTAACAATAATCATTTTGCTAACAATAGTTACTTAAAATATAAATTTGCTTCTACGTGTCAACCTTTCTTTCCTAACTGAAGTTTGATAATTAACATACTTCAATTCATAATGGAAGACATGGAAAATTGCCAACACGAATCTTGAAAAAAGAAAACGTATTTTAAAAATTATACTATATTCATCAATCATCAACTTCAGCTTTGAATACTGAAATTTTAGTAGCCAAACCCAATGAGTCCATGTGCGTCTTGTCCGTAAATATTGGGCTAATTTGCTCCCACTTCGTTGTCACACGCTATACATATTCATTTTAAAAAAATATGATTAATTAAAAGCAACAATAAAATAATAAATATTTATTCTACAAGGGAAACCTTTACCTTCTCTCTGCCTGCTTTTCAAGGCTAAACTGCAAGCTTCGACAGACGAGTTAAATATCTGTTACAGTTGCTATCGTCTCCACCGACTTTAAACAAAAATAAGCCCAACCCATCTTCATAAATTATCTGCTTCTTTCAGTCAACTTTTTTCTTTTTAATTTACTTTTATGTATTTATTTATTTATATATTTATTTATAACTCTTTTGCCAAAACAAGGTCAGTTCGTCTGAAAGCTTAAGCCGGCTAAATTTCCCTCGTTATTCAATCAGGTTCACAACTCCCTTTGTCTCTGTTTTATTTTAATTTTTCCTTTTTAACTCTGTTTCTACTTGTATTAGAAATCGCTTTTTGTATTAATTAGTTGTATATTAGAGATCTTTGAGCCTGTCATGTCTGGTGTCTAAGGTTGTCACCAATTTGTAATTATTAAAAAAAAAAAAAAAAAAAAAAGAGTTGTCACCAAGTTCATAACAGCTTATGTTGTGCAAGATTTATGCACAATGATTACTTGACCTCCTCAAATTCCATTTAATCTGTCTTCAACTCCAAAAGGGCGGTTTTCTCTCTCTCAATATCACGCATCTGGGTCTCTCTCTCTCTCTCTCTATCTTTTGGAGTTGATAATACCTCAAGAGGTGACTTCTTTTCTCTTCCTTTTTTTTTTTTTTTTCATTTCTCATCATGGGTTTTTAATTCTAGATGTGTTTCTAGTATTTGTATTGTTTTTACTCTTGAGCTTCAACACTAGCCCCAAAAAAAAAAAAAAAGTTGAAAAAGTTCCCGTCTTTTGTTTGTTTACCTGCAACGTTCCAGATTTTTTGCTGATGGGTTGTAAAAAGTTTGAGTTTTTCATCTGGGTTTGGTCCATATTGTGTTTGGCATGCCTTTGTGCTGGATTTACTCCCTCAGACAATTACCTCATAGACTGTGGATCGCCTAAGAACACTACTGTTGGTTACCGTGTATTCCTGTCCGATAAATCCGGTGCCAAGTTTCTTTCGACCCCTCAAGACGTTCTTGCCAATACCGATTTAAATTCGATTACTTCCTCTGATGATGCACCACTGTATAAAACCGCTAGAATCTTCACTGAAGCCTCTAAGTACACCTTTCCAATCCGCCAACCCGGCAGACACTGGATACGCCTTTATTTCTTCCCGTTTCAGTACCAGAATTACAACCTGAGCTCGGCAAAGTTCAGTGTTTCCGCTGAAAACCATTTCCTTCTGAGCGAGTTCAGTGCTCAAAGCGCTTCTGTCAAAGAATTCTCTGTAAATGTGACCTCTGATAGCCTTGTTATCACCGTCGCTCCTTCCGGAAATTCATTCGCTTTCTTGAATGCCATAGAAGTTGTTTCGGTCCCTGACGCGCTCATCATCAACGAAGTGAAAACCACCCAGTCAATGCAGACATTCCAAGGATTGTGGTATCAGGCATTGGAGACGGTTGCCAGGGTGAACATGGGCGGTCCAACAGTGTCGTTTGATAATGACACCCTTTGGAGAACTTGGGTTCCTGACCAGAGCTTTCTTGTAACCAAGAATGGTGTAAAAAACATCTCGAATATTCAAGCTGTCAGTTATCCTGATGGTGGGGCAACCCCTGACATTGCTCCAAGGACAGTATACGGTACAGCCACTGCCATGGACACTAATGACCCTAGCAACATCTACAATGTGACCTGGGAGTTCAATGTGGATCCGGAATTCAGTTACTTTATTCGGTTTCACTTTTGTGACATAGAAAGTAAAAACCTCAACCAACTCTACTTCAATGTTTATGTGGATTCCTCAATTGTTGCTTCTAATCTTGATCTGAGTAGTTTAACATTTAATGAGCTGGCCGCTGCATATTATCAGGACTTTGTTACAGTTCCAGTTGTTAGCAATAAGCTTCGCGTAAGTATTGGACCATCAACTTTACCTAGTGTTGACCCAAATGCTATTTTGAATGGGCTGGAGATCATGAAAATGAACAACTCTAGGGGCAGCCTCAGTGCAGCAGACTTTGTCTCTTCGAGTTCAAGCTCGAAGAAGAAAGCCGGGACAATAGTTGGTGTGAGCATTGGAGCTGTTGTTGTGTTGGTGTTAGCTGTAATTGTGTTTGTCATATGCAGAAGAAGGAAACAACAGAGGTCACAAGGCCATTCCAAGACGTGGATTCCTCTATCTATTAACGGAGGCAATTCTCACACCATGGGAAGTAAATACTCTACTAGAACAAACACGAGTATTGCTTCTAACCCTGGGTATCGCATTCCTTTTGCTGCAGTTCAAGAGGCCACAAACAGTTTTGATGAGAATTGGGTTATTGGGATTGGCGGTTTTGGAAAGGTTTACAGAGGAGTTTTGAATGATGGCACTAAAGTGGCTGTTAAGCGAGGAAATCCAAAGTCCCAACAAGGACTTGCAGAGTTCCAGACTGAAATCGAGATGTTGTCTCAGTTCCGTCACCGCCATCTTGTTTCGCTGATTGGCTACTGTGATGAGAAGAATGAGATGATCTTAGTTTACGAGTACATGGAGAATGGGACGCTGAAGAGTCATCTATATGGCTGTGGTCTTCCGAGCTTAAGTTGGAAGGAAAGGCTTGATATTTGCATTGGTTCAGCTAGAGGACTGCACTACCTTCACACAGGCTATGCAAAAGCAGTTATTCACCGCGACGTGAAGTCTGCAAACATTTTGCTAGATGAGAATCTCATGGCAAAAGTTGCTGATTTTGGGCTTTCAAAGACAGGTCCTGAGATTGACCAGACCCATGTGAGTACTGCAGTGAAAGGGAGTTTTGGGTACCTTGATCCTGAATATTTCAGGAGGCAACAACTGACGGAAAAATCAGATGTCTACTCCTTTGGGGTCGTCTTGTTTGAAGTCCTCTGCGCGAGACCCGTTATAGATCCAACCCTCCCGAGGGAAATGGTCAATTTAGCCGAATGGGCAATGAAATGGCAGACAAAAGGGCAGCTGGAGCAGATCATAGATCCTAATCTTGTGGGAAAAATCAGACCAGATTCTCTCAGGAAGTTTGGGGAAACCGCGGAGAAATGCCTGGCGGACTTTGGTGTTGACAGGCCCTCAATGGGTGATGTATTGTGGAATCTGGAGTATGCCCTCCAACTTCAGGAGGCGGTGATTCCTGGTGATCCTGAAGAAAACAGTACCAACATGATTGGCGAGCTATCTCCACAGGTTAACAACTTCACCAACGTCGACACAACTGTTTCTGGGGTCGAAGTGGCCAATCTAGATGATCTTTCAGGTGTTTCCATGAGCCGCGTGTTCTCGCAGCTGGTGAAGTCCGAGGGCAGGTGACTGCTTGAACATCTATCATTCCTTGAGCAACATGACAGCGGATAAGATCACTTCTTTATTTCTTCAGAATGGGGAATCAAAATCTGTTTGATGAAAAGGTTTTTTTTTAATTTTTTTCCTTGGAGAGTAAAATGAAAAGACTATTTTCTCGTATTTAATATGGAGTTTTTGGCCAACAGAATTTGATAGAGATTGTTATTACACCGTTTTGTGAAAATTCTGCAGACTGCAATTAAGTTGAGAAGTTATATGACTGATTTCTGTTTTGTACAGAATGGATGGTGTTTGGTTCTATTGAGATTTGCTGTTCTGTTCTATTCGTATCTTGTTAGCCAACATTTTTTCTATTACATCATTTTTGGCTTTGTGATTGGTCTTGATTTTGCATCCGCAGGTTCTAGAAGTTTGATTGGATCCAATCAATTGTGCAATCCACAACCTCACTAACTTTGTTTCATTGCAGGTCCCTTTCACATAATTTCCGTTTAGAAATTCCATCTATTATTTATTTATTATTATTATTATTTTTTGGCTTTAAATGTTTGAATAAATCTCAATCCAAGGAGATAAAAGACATCTCTAAGACTCTTTAGCCTTGTCTTCAGTTCCCAACCAGACACCTGAACTTGTTTGTCGTTTCTGCAGTTTGATGTTTTGTGTAGTACATTTTAGTTTCTAAATTATGTCGTTTGTTTACGTTATTGTCGTTTTCGAATGTAATAATTTTAAAGTTCACTGTTGTATGCGTGCAAGTTATGTCGTTTTTAGTAAACTTTTCTTTTACCCAATCATGTTGATAAGAGATTTAAATTTTCCCGTCTTTGTGGCATTTGTCTTAAGCTTCCGTTTATCTTAGATTATGACTGTTTGGTTTAATGTCGTTTCTGGGATGCTGTCCTTTTTTTCATTCTATTGTTCTTTTGCAGATGCTGTCGCTTTCACTTTACTGTTTATTTCCAAGTTTTCGTTTTTCATTGTCATTTAAAAAAACGATGCCGTTTTGTGTTCAATGCTGTTTTTACCAGATGTCGTTTTTCATCAGCTATCGTTTTAAGTTTTTGTTTTGTTTGTTGGGTTTCCTAAGCTGTCGTTTTCAAAAGAAGACGTCCTTTATGCCTCAAACTTGATTAGGTTAGTAGTAACTAGTAAATGTTATTTTAAATCTTTGTCTTTTTTTTTTTTTGGGATAATTCAGCTAATAAGTGTTTTTTTTTTTTTAAACTAACGGTTGTTTTGCCGTTTTTATTCGTTGTCCGTTTTATCATTGTCGTTTTTCTCAGGATTTACTATTCTCATCCTTTTCCACGTCAATCTCTCTTTTTTTTTTTTTTCCCTCTCTTAACGTGTATTCGGTACACACATTCAAATTGTATTGTATTTAAATATAATGTAATTTTCTCTCAAGTACAAAAACATTTCATTCAAATATCAATCAAATCATATTTTAAATCTAAAACAATTATTATTCATTATTTCACTTTCGCTATTACTTTTATTAATTACATCATATATTTTCTTTCTCTCTCCTTTTTTTTTCTCTATTTTTACCCATCACATCACATATTTATTATTAAAATACAATTCAAATACTTTTCACTCAAACACACATTGTATTCAAATATAATACTAATACTTTTCTTCTAAATATAAATTGCATTCAATGCATTACATTCAAACGCAGTGAAAATGCAATGTATTCACTAAACTGACCATTAATAATGTCGATAATTTCATTTATGTACACTTCCAAATATTATTGTCGTTTCTTGTGTTTAACGGCATTTCATAGAAGTGTAGGAGTTTTCACTTTTGTCGTGATCGTATTTTTTAGCCCCATTTACCATTCACGAAATTATTCGATAGACCAATATATCTCGACTCACGACCTCATTGTGTGTATACGATATATGATTGATTGTGTATGTCAGTTTCACTCATTGTGTATGTTATTTTATTGTTTTTTATATAATACTATTGATAATGGTTTATTGATTCCTCATTTTAGTCAATGGTTTATCGGTGTTGAAGATTGAGTTTGGTGATTGGTCTAAGAATTATGTTCTCTTTTAACATACCTTATTTACGATGTAAGCACATACATCATCAACATTAAACACATTTTTTATTATTTTTGATACAATTTAGTAACTTCGGATAATCTGATCTCCAAACCTTTTTTTTTTTAATGATATCGTATAGCATATCTTATAAGTTCCATTAAAAATTATAATAAATTTTTAAAAAATAATAATAAATTATAGTATATTTTTATGTCTTTTAAAAATAAAAATTATTTGTTTACAATTTTAACCCTTCCTATCCTTGTTATCCTTGTCCCTCTCTCTCTACATATGATCACTCACTCTCTCTCTCTCTCTCTCTCTCTCTCTCTCCCTCCAAACCCAACGATGATGGTGATGACAGCTATGCTAGTGGAATTCAAGATGATAGTAGAAGATCTCAGCAACACAATAGCGTGTCAATGAACCAAGCTCTAGCCACTGAGCTCTGTTGGATTCACGGTAAGAGAAAACCCTTATATGATGGAACAAGATCTATGTTGACGGCGATAAGGTTGCCGGGATTGTCGTCATTGTGAGGTCCATCATCGTCATCTGATGCGGAGCCATCGCCTTGAAATACAGAATCTCGCAATCGAAGAAGACGATGACGGCAATCGAGAAAGTTCTAGAATCTTGCTGGTGAGGGATTTCGTGAGTTCATGATGGAAGCGTCATCGCCATTGATGCTATGATCTCTGGCCAATGGGAAAGAGACACAAACAGATGAGGGAGAGAAAGAAGAGGGAGGAGACAAGAGAAAGAGTCAAGGCATTTTTAGATTTGACAAGGTAGAGGATTTGAATAGATCAAGATGGATTTCGACGAGATTCGACAAGGTTGTTGGTATTTGTAATTATTTGTGTTTTTTTTTTTTTTGTGAATGGAAATATTAGAAATACTAAAAATATTATGAATGAATATACTGAAAATATAAAAAATATACTAGAAATATACTAAAAATATAATAAATATAAGTATTTTCTCATATTTTCATGGAAATCTAATATTTCCATCACGATCTAATCTCTTCGCTGTTTGTCGATTTGGTCTTGTCGCCACTATCATGATGTCCTCCAACGCAATATCATTGGGAATGGGAGAGAGGGAGGGAGGTAGAGAGAGAGAGACAGAGGAGAAAGTAGGAAGAGAGAGAGAAAAATAAAAAATAAATTTGATATTTTAATATATAATTAATTTAAATTATACTATTTAATTATATTTATTTTAATTATATTATTATTTTAAAACATCTTAATCAAATATGTTATTTAGTTAATTCACTTTTTTTATTATTGTTTATAATTATTCGAATGATATGAAACTCTGTTCCACCTGTGATTCCCAGTTAAAATATTTTTCTGGGCTGGCAATGGTATAGTGTAACAGCAGCAGATGAGAGCTTGAACAAATATTAGCATTAATACTTTCTTATTAAAAAAATAACAGAAAAACAAAAACAAAACCAAACAAGTACATTGGCGGATTGAGACTTTGACTCCCCCGAAGGGACGCAAGGAAGATTTTTTATTGTAACGTGGTTAAACGAATGTAGAATTTGTCTTTACTATATTAAAAGAATCAGGACTTTTGAGTTAGTTTAGATTACGAGTTCAAACTAAAAATTTTGAGTTAAATTTAAAATGAATTGCATTACGAAATGAATCTTGCGTTTAATATTCAAATTTGAGTTAAATATTATGGATTTTCGTAAGTGTACGAATCGAATAAGTATAAAGTTATAAGAAAAATATCATTTCTAAGATAACAGTGTTATTAAGTACCCAAATTATTAATTTTAATTTTATTTAAACTATTGAAAAATATTATAATTGAAAAATTAAATAAATAAAATAAAATTACAAAAATATTTGAATATAAATTTATAACACACAAACAAATATATAAATGTTAAGAATTATAGTTTTATCGTAATTAATCAGATTTAATTTTATTTAAGTATATTATTATGATTTTTGTGTTTATATTTATTGATAGTCAATTATCTTTTTTACTTTATGTACTCTTTTTTAAGTTATACATAAATTCTATATTTTTATACTTAAATTTACATAAAGAATTAGTAAATTAAAATTCACGATGAATGGTACTGCACATGTGAAGAGTAATATATTTGTGAATAATACTGTATATATGAATGGTATCATTTATGTGAATAATATCGTATATATAAACAGTAAAAATATAAATTAGAATTTAATTATAAAAAGTGTTCATTGAGAAATTTGTGGTAGTTAATAATATGACCACATAAAAATATATAGATATATCTTTATTATATCCCAGATTTTATAGTATTTGTTCTAAAGCTATGTCATAAATATCTCTTCTCGGTCTCATTTTATTTCTAAAATCATGTAAAAGTTAGCTAGAAATTTGAAAGTATTAAGTTTGAGAATAAACACACTAACAAATACAATAATTATTACAACATACTTAATTTAATTAAATCATAATAATCAGGTTACATCATAGTTCTCAACAAAAATTTATTTAATTTATAAAGAAAAATAAAATAACCTAATAAGAAAAATCAAACATAATAACAAAATAAAAAAAAGAGTCTTAAATAGTTATTGATATTTATACTGGTAGAACCTTCAGAAACTTCTTATTTTATTGATACGAAAATTACAATTTAAATTAAAAAAAAATTATAAGTATCTTATGCTCCAAATGAAACTCTACATTAGGGTTAAGCCTCAAATCTGGTTCTTTTTCTCCCTCGCTTTTTGCTTTTTTTTTTTTCCTTCCCTTCCTGCCTTTTATAAGCTAAAAATTGACACTATTCCTTCACATACAAGAAAGGTTTGCATCACAAACATTTGGCGCTGCGCATGCATGCATATGGGTAGGGCCTAGACTTTTGGTGTGCAGAAGAGGAAAGAGGGGCCAAAAAAAAAAAAAAAAAAAGGGAAAATGAAGGAAAAAAATGATTAAAAAATAAAAATAAAAAAAGTAAGTATGTATGGGTCCTAACTATTTCCTCAATGATTCGAGGTAAGAATCTATCATAACTTTTTCATATGAGTTTCAATTTAAATAATTTTTTTTTAAAATACTCACATCGATGAGAGAATCAAAACAAAACCAATCAAGAGGATACACTACCAATATAAATAATAATGTCTGGTGGGACCTACTTTCAACATGTGAATTTTTATCACTATTTGATACTGTAGGCAAACAAAGTACTAAAATTAGACATTTCCAAAATAAAATGTTATTGGTAAACTCATTGTAAATATTTAATTTTAAACTTATTTAATATACTATTACCAAAATAAAGTAAAAGTAAATAAAAATCTCACAAAATTTATAAAAAAATCTAAATTAAAGTAAATAAAACAAATAATAAGTTAAAAACAAATAAAACTCTTAAAGATAATCTAATTTTTTTGCATGAAAAAGTAGTAAAATAACTTTATTTCATAAAGTTATCATTCAAGAATTTCATCTTGAGCTAAAAATACTTAAATGATAAAAGTTAGAGTTATACCTACATTGAAAATTATGTTTCCCTTTACTTTTTCATATGATTATTATAATTTTTTTTAGTATAAAAAGATTTATAAATAGTGTTTTTGAATCCAAAATACTGTGTAAATCGTGGACTTAATAGTCTGAAACAGGCTGGCAAATCTAACGTAAGATTAAGTTCAAACTTAATTTTTTAAATTTGAACCTATCAATCAAACATAGTTTTATATTGATACATCTTTTTCATGTGATATGTGATAACCTCATTTCTTTTCTTCAATATGTTTTTTTTTTTCTTTATTCATTTTCAGCACATCATTTTTATCTTTCAGCCCTTCATTTAGTTTTTTTCCTTTCGGTCTTTCTTTTTTTGATTTTAGTCTTTTTTGTTTTGCCTTTTGGTTTAAAATTTTTACTTCTTTGTTTTTTAAATTTTGGTGGCGTTTTTTTTTTTACTCATTTTTTCATCCGCACCCCTTCATTTTTTTGGCTTTCTTATTTCATTTTTTTGCCCCTATTAAAATTATTTTTATCAAATGTCTCTAAATAAACATTTATATTTCTACATTAACCCTCTCAACTACTATTTTCTTATTATAATATCTTATAATCAATTTTCAATTTGATTTCCTATTATTTTTTCAAATGTGCATGGTTCACCACTAGTATATAATACTCTTCTATATGTACTTTTATAGTTTTATTCTCCATAATATCTACATAACCTTTATTACGTACCTACTTCGAATAAATTATTACAACGAGAAGTGTTTTTTTATTTTTTTTTTGGTGATAAATCAGAAAGATTTTACTTTTTTCTGGTGAATAAATCAGATCAAAGAAAGCTACATCCATAATGGATGAATCCAACAAAACTTGTTCCATAATTTTCAAAAGGTTCAGTCAGATCTCCACTTTTTTATGGGGTCCAAGGTCCCAATCACCTTTGCCGATTCCTTCTTGTGTGTACATGCAGATTGCTTCACGATACCTTTACCTCGGCAAGGCTCATCTCTAAGCCTCATGTTAGTTATAGGATAGACTCGGACCTAAATTTTTTGAAAAAAAGGTACAAAAACACGTAGAGGCTGCAGAAAAGAATGTTTAATTCGGATACTGTTATTTTGCGGCTCAAAGAAACACAAATTGCACCATGTGTCTTCAATTTATTAATTATTCACTATTTAAGAAAGCACATAATAAAAATTTAAAATCATATAATACAAAAAAGAAAGGGGAAACAAATATTTGCCTCTTGGTTTGTTTCCTATTATTTAAGGTGGCGTTTGGTATTGTTTTTGAAATGTTTTCTGTTTTCAAAAAAATTGAAAATGAAAATGTTTTGAAAACTGTGTTAAGATCATTTCTGAAACTGTGTTTGGTTATGTTTTCTGAGTGTATATTTTGAAAAACATAAAAGTGAAACTTTGTTTGGTTATATTTTTTCAAAACCCATTTCATTTTCAAAAAATCCAAAAAACGCAATATTTTTTGAAAATGAAAACAAAAAGTGAAAACAACTTTTTTTCGTTTTCAAAAAACCCAAAAAAACAACATAGTTGAAAACGGTGTTTTCGAAACGGTTTTGAAAACGTTAAATAAACAAACACTATTTTGAAACCGTTTTCATTTTCTGTGTTTTTGAAAATGGAAAATCATTTTCAAGACCAAAAACAAACACCCACTAAGTTTCCTGCACATGCACTTTTTCCAGCAGAAAATACGCATGATCACACAAGTTTAGTCCCACAAAAAGTTATAAACAATAAAATGAAATTAAGAAAGAAAAAGAAAAGCACATAAAAATCATCATTATATCATGATAAATCTCCATTATGATCGGCCAATACGTCAACCTTGGCAGCGCAGAACAGAGAACGACGAAACATGGACAACAAGGCTGCACAAGTCGCCTCTTTCACCCTCCTAAAAACCACCAAACAGCTCGTTTGCCTCCTCGCCACCGCTACAGCCGATTGCCGCTTGTAAGTCCTCCTCTGCCGCAATCTTCCTTCGACTCTAACTATTTTGCGGAAACGCTTCATGGCCTTCTCTTGGAAACTCTCTTTCCTCGAAAACGTGTAGCTCCTTAAGAATATCTGCCTGCACGAGACGCTGTCCACCACCTTAGGCTGCTCTCTCACCCTATTTCCATTACTACTACTTCTCCTAACATTAATGTTCGCTTTGGACCCTGCCAGCCTCACGAAATCAGCGTCCGATTGCCGCCACTTGTACGCTGGCTGGGCGGCGGCGCCACCTAATTTGCTGCAGTTCGTTATGTTACCAGCGGCCATTGGGATTATGATAGGTTGGAATTAACCACTGGCTAGTACTACTGTATTGTGTTATGTGTAGAATGAGGGGGTTTGGTTTTATATATTTATAGCGAAGCTATATTGTCGCTTGCCATGAAAGAAATCATGAGAGAAAGAGAGAGAGAGGAAGGAAAGAGAGCGGTTATAAAAATTCGTTAATGAGGTTATTTTTGTGCGTCTTTGCTTCAAACACGAAGAAGGTAACAATTTGGTGTGCGTCTATTGGATTGATCTATAATAGATACTATATACATGTTAATTAGAAGATTTCAATAGTTTATTATGTAAAAATTATCTTGTATAGTTTTGCTTAATTTGTGTGCTCTTTTGTACTTTCTCAATTTTTTAAAGCATTGAATCTCTTAAATATAATAAAACCAACAAGGTAAAGACTTAGAAAGTAGCATGATAAAGCAATTACAAATATACTTTCGTTTAATTAATATGGAAAATTTTTTGGAAGATTTATCAAGTTTCCTGGACAGTCATCGTGTGTTTGATAAAATAATAGAATAATTAGATAAATCTGAAATAAAATCAGGATTTGATAATAATTAATACTAGAGAGCCTTTATCCATATAAACTGAACAGATCAACTAGAATAAGAAAGCTCAAAATCTGTTAGAGAAGATATGTCAACTGGCCCGTTTATATGCCCATATAAAAATCCAACACCCTGCTTTTGCAACTGACATTCAGCATGACAGCAACTGAAGCCAACTAACGTTAGAAAGATAAGATTGTTCAAGATATAAACACACACACACACACACACACACGTTCTATATGATTCTAACTAATCCATTAAAAGTATAAAATTTGTGTATGTAATTTCTCTCTTCATCTTCAATTTCAGCAGTACTTGGCACTACCGTACATAACTACATCCTATCATATTTCGTGTTGTGAATTGTCCCGCTAGGACTATTAATTTAGCGAGTGGTATAGGAAAGGTTTATACAGAAGCTTTTGTATTTGAAACTTGAAAGTGCATTTACTAAGGGGAAGTCTGTAGATCTCATATCATAAAATAATAATAATATTATTATTAATATTAATATATATAGTTTTGTGAAGTGATATATATATATAGGTAAATGACTTTGTTACATTAAGAAAATGATCATTTTTAAGCAAATAATGGTCAATCACTATAGTTGATCACTTAATAATATGGTAAATCAATAATTGATTAATATGTGTTTAATCAGTTAATTTATATATGTGTCAATCAGTATTTTAATTACCACTAATCATTTTCTTAGATAAAGTTGGACCATTTTTTAAAATAAGTATCTAAAAACTGCCTAATCAATACGGTTTTATGAATCACCCTCATACCGTGTTCTTGTGTTTACTACAACTAAACTAAGAACTTCCATTATCAGTTTTTTATGAAAGTAGTACTGAGTTCTAATGGCTAGGAATTTAATTTGATCGATAAATTTCCCAACATAGCAATCTTGAGAAACTTAATGATAACATTAATTGGTATACGTATGGATTTAAAGGGATGAAAAGTAGTTGCGAGTGAATATTAAAGAGTATTTCATTTTCCCCTGTAAGTACTATAAACTGAGTTCCTAATCCTATTATGTAGTTCTTGAAGATCGTGAGAATTGTATATAACATTTATTTGTCAAAGCTTGATGGAAAAGTTTGATGCCGACGATGAAAATAGTTCTTTATATATTTATATTATTTGACCGGTACCTTTTTTTAAGCTAAAAGGACCAATTAAAATTTATAATTTATTTGATGCGTCGGGAGTATTACATAAGAGAACTGAAAAACGTGGAAATGGAACACTTACAATGCATTAACATTTCCCATCTATCTTTTATTAAAAAGTGAATTATTTAAAAAAAGAAAGAAAAAATAACAGAGATATTGATAGAGTGCATAATAACTATATAATTTGTGATATTCCCTTATGTTTTAATGATTAAAATATGCTTAAATCTTGGATTTTGATTATGTTTCATATTCTATGGAGTAGATTGAAGATTTGGATCAATATAGCATGATTTGCATAGAAAAATCCAGAACTCTAGAAATTACACTGATCAGAAGAGGTTTTTGCTTAAGGTGCGGACATGTTCTATTTACCTAATATGTTCAAAGAAGAAGTTCGCAGATAAAGCTTGGGCACGCCTTATTGGTCCGTGCGATTTTGATTTATGGAAACAAATTTATTTAGAAACAAAGATATGGATGACAGTTGGAAAGATTTGTTTACTGCTTATCTTTAGAAAAGTTTCTCGGTTGTTAGGATTCCCTATTAAAGTGAGATTTGTTTTTAATAGATTTCTTTTTAGAATAGGCAACTTTTAGTAGATTGATTTTAGTATATAAAGAAGGTTAGGTTTTTCAGAGGGCAACAGACGATTTATTTTTCCAACTCCTCTTTTCTTTTAGATGTTTTCTTTCTGCTATGGATTGCTAAATATTTTTCTTCTAGCCAAGGGATAATCGAAGTTTTGGTTCTTCAAGAATTGTGAGATCTAATTAATTCTCTTTGTTCTTTTATTCTTTAATATTTATATATTTTCTGTGTTCCTTGAAATTATTGTTCGATTGATTGATGCAAAAGGCCATTATTCAATTTATCAAAATAAAATTTTGCCATTTAGAATTTCAAATCCGTAATTGTTTGAATGTTCTAATGCAAGTGGTAAACTGACATACTTGATTATAAAAGAGATTTTCAATTTATGTCATAAAAATATATAATCTAGTCTAAATGAATCGAGCCTTTGTGTTTGTTGGCTAGAATTGGTGGTCTCTCTAGTTGTTAATGCTGTTGGTAAATTAAATCCTAAGAGCTTGTTTAGGGTTGTTTATTGATAAGAGAAATAATCAAAGAGCTTGTTTTGGTTATCAAGAAATTAAGGAGGGACAAGTTATTAGAGCTTGTTAATAACTATAACCAGTTTATTCAAGAATTAAAGAAATTATCCTTGCATCAATGATCAATTTACTGATCCAAAACTAAAATTACACATTTGGCTAGATGTTCGTATTATATTGATTTCTCCTTTATTTGCATTCCTTTTATTGCCCCCTCTTTAGATTGTTTTAATTCTAATTTTCAAAACCCCTTTTTCTTTTATTTATCTTAATTTTTAAGGAAATAAATCTAACCAGTCCTTGTGGACCCGACCTTGCTCATCACTGTGTGCAATTATATATATATATACATTTAGAGCAGGAATTTATTTTGTTTTATTCGACACCCATCAAATTTTGGCGCCGTTGCCGGAGATTTGTGTTAAATAGATTTATTTTCATGCCTCGTTCTTCTCGCGCAGGTGAACTTCAATACGATCCTGAGATTGAGAAAATAGCTCGACAGTTGAAGAAGGAAGCTAAATTACGTGACAAACAAGCATCTTCATCCCTCAAACTAAATTTAGCACTTAACTTGGCTAATTCATCTAGCCACTCTGAAACAGAAAGAAAAGAAGACATAGAAGAAATGATGGCCAATAGAGAGAGAACTTTGAGGGAACTGGCTGCACCTAATGTGAATCAACAGCCGTTATGCATTGAATACCCTGCTTTGGACGCGGCTTTTGAATTAAAATCTGGTTTAATCCATTTACTGCCTACTTTTCGTGGTCTTAAGAATAAAGATCCTCATAAGCATCTGAAAGAATTCCATGCGGTATGTTCAAGCATGAAACCATAGGGAGTATCTGAAGAGCAAATCAAATTGCATGCCTTTCCATTTTCGTTGACCAAAAAAGCCAAGGATTGGCTATTTTATTTACCTCCTGGTTCTATAACCACATGGATAGAGATGGTAAGATTGTTCCTTGACAAATTTTTCCCCGCTTCACGAGCTGCTAGCATCAGAAGGGAGATATGTGGAATAAAACAAAAAAATATGGAGACCCTTCATGAGTACTAGGAAAGGTTCAAGCAATTGTGTGCGAGCTGTCCTTAATACGGAATTTCTGAATAACTCCTCATTTAATATTTCTATGAAGGGTTGCTACCCATGGAAAGGAAGATGATGGA
The DNA here is from genome assembly GCA_035233585.1 of Antiaris toxicaria. Lineage (NCBI taxonomy): Eukaryota > Viridiplantae > Streptophyta > Magnoliopsida > Rosales > Moraceae > Antiaris > Antiaris toxicaria. The sequence goes on along the minus strand of CP141153.1, from coordinate 9,603,807 downwards.
TGCAGCTAGTGGGGGCGCTATAGTTAATAAAACTCCTCGTGATGCTAGGGATTTGATCTCCATCATGGCTGCTAACTCACAATAGTTCGGATTTAGACTAGACACATCTTCAAGAAGGGTGAATGAGGTAAGTATATCTTCCCTTGAGCATCAAATGTCCAATTTGACTTCCCTTGTTCAACGATTGGCTGTAGAAAATACACAACAAGTGAAAGCTTGTGGGATTTGTGCTGCAATTGGTCACCCAACCGACATGTGTCCTACACTTCAAGATGAATCTTATGAGCATGCTAATATGGTTGGAGGCTTTCCAGGTCCACCATAAAGGAGATATGATCCTTATTCAAATACCTATAACCCAGGATGGAGGGACCATACTAATTTCAGTTATGGAGGAAGGCCACCAAATCCCCAACATTTTCAATATAGACCACCCATTCCTCCACAACCGCCTTCTTCAAAGCCAGGTATGTCTCTTGAAGAAATCGTCAAATCACTCGCAACTAACACTCAACAATTTCAACAGGAGACAAGAACAAGCATTCAGTAATTGGAAAATCAAGTGAGTCAACTGGCATCTTCTATGAGCCGATTGGAATCTCAAGGTAAGTTGCCTTCGCAAACTATCATTAATCCAAAACAAAATGCCAGTGCAATTACCTTGAGAAGCGGAAAAGAGTTGAAAGAACCCAGTAAGATAACACATGGGCACACCTAAAAAAAAGAAACTGAAAAGAAAGTAGTTGTTCCCCAACCTCGAACTGATCAATCCAAAGAACCTAGCAGTGAGTAGCCAAAGTCATTAGTGGCAAATCCTCCTTTTCCTGGCAGATTAACTAAATCCAAGAAAGAAGAGGGAGAAAAGGAAATTCTTGAGAATTTTCGCAAGGTTGAGGTAAACATTCCTTTACTTGATGCAATTAAACAAGTACCTCGCTATGCTAAATTTCTCAATGAATTGTGCACCAACAAGAGAAAATTGAAAGGTAATAAAAAGATAAGTATGGGGAAAAACGTTTCAGCTGTCCTCCAGAAAAAATTACCTCCCAAATGCAAGGACCCAGGTATGTTTACTATCCCTTGTAAACTAGGTAATGATAGGATTGAGAAAGCAATGTTAGATCTAGGAGCTTCAATAAATGTCATGCCTTTATCTATTTATTCATCTTTGAATGTTGGTGATGCGAACCCCGTCAAGAATAACGAGACCCGTCAAGATTAGGACCCCAAGATCGTTCTAAGACTCAGGCTTTGGGTGGAACCTCGACCCGTTGCTTCAACAAAAACAAGAACCTCGGTATAAGAAGACCTCAACCCGTTGCTTATTGTTAAACAAGAACCTTGGTATAACGAAGACGCCACAAACGGTGATGGAAAGCCGCTTGATAAGTCGATGGTGAACGCCACGGAAAACTCCGATAAGTTCAAAATAGCTCTCAAAGAACCAAAGAGAAATATAACTCTCAAATTTGTGAATAAAACTGTTGATTATCTTTCATTACTTGTGGACGCCTTTTTATAGGCATGAATTACAAGAATATTCTCAAAATATACCCTAAAATAAAATGGAAACTAAATGAAATATTCCCCTAATATTCTCCTAATATTCCTAGAATGAAAATATGGAAACTTACACTTAATTCACCCCTAAAACAATAAAAGGAAAGTTGACAAATTAATTGGCTTCATAATCAGCCATTTATACGCCCCCCTTAAAGTCAAAGAAAAGAAAAGGAAACAAAATAAAATAATTAAAGTAAACATTTTCTTGCAATCAGTTCCACGTTTAAGATTCATGCCAAAAACATCAACTTTGCTTGTTTGATTCACGTCATTCCCCTCCTCTTGAGAAGGATTTGTCCTCAAATCATCACCTAAAAAGGATTTGTATGCATTGTCATCGATTCGTTCAAGAACTTGAAAGGGTCCATCCCCTCTAGGAAATCGCTTGGAACGTCTTTGTGTCGGAATTCGTATCTTTCTTACGTGTAGCCAAAACCAATCTCCGGGATTAAAAACTAATTTGTGACTTTGACGCTCCTTAGTCTTCTCGAGATTGCTCCTATAGGCTTGTCTATTTGGAATTGTTACTCCGGGAACAAAGTCTGTTTGATGTTCAATCCCTCGAATTAGAGGTAACCCATGTGGGGTTTCTTCGGGAAAGACATCCTCATACTCCTGCAAAATAGAAACTATAGAACTAGGCAAAGAATGGTCGAGCTCGTTAGTGTTTAAAAATGCCTCTTTATACACCAGCATCAGCATAGGCTGCCTCGAAATTAACGCTCTTCTAACCATACTCACTCTTGCCGCACAGCTCTCTTTTTGCAAGGCCGCACTCTCCTTTTCTCTCACCACCAAAGCCGAACCCCTTTCAGCTTGGGCACTCTCGCTTTTTCCAGCCTTCCTCTCTTTTTCTTTTTGATTTTCAATTTTTTTATCTCTTTCTTTTTCTCTATCCTTCTTTTGTTCACTTTCTTCTTCACTTTTTATCCTTTGGCTGCTCTTTTTTTCACTCCGTTTCTTTTGTTCACTCTCTTTTTGTAATCTCACTTGATCTTCGTACACTTGTTGTGGTGTCAGCGATACAAAACTGATTGGTTGATCGTTGAGCATGAGTGAATACTTATTGGTAAAGCCATCCATGTTGACACACCAATCGAACTGCTTCTTTAAATCGTCAGAGACGATTTTACCTTGGACTGGAGGAACTTTCATCTTAATGCTACCCAAATTGTTTTCTTCTCGATTCCTAGCTCTTGTAAATCGCCCTCCATGTCTCCCATTACCCACAACTGAATTTCGATCGTTTTCTTTATCAAAGCTAGCCCCATAATACTCTTTGCCTTCATCTCTCACTCCCCGAGATTGAACTCTTTCCCTCTTACACACATTAGGAGCATTTTGTGGCTGCTTCAAATGTGCAATTTCTATCCGTTCCAACCGTTCATGCACTTGTCCTAATTCCAACCTGATCACACGCCTCATCTCACTCACCATGGCCTTCATAAACACCTTTGGATCAGCCATCCCCGTAGCATCTCTGGCAATACTCTTTTCACTGTTGTGAGACATGATTGCTTCTAATATGCTCACTACTCTTGCCCTTTCTCCACTCGTTGATCTCTTACGGTTCTTTTTAAACTAAACCAATAATAATCAAAATTTCTAATAATAATTCACCAAGAACCCACCAAGAAACAATAAGTACATTAATTGACAGCAAGAAAACAATTTCACGTAATTGAATCTTTCTTGATGATGAATCAACTATTTTTTTTTTTTTGAATCTGAATTTTTTTTGTTATATATATATATTTTTTCAGATCCTCCTCTTTTTTTTTTTTTCTTCCTCAAATCCTTTTTCAAGTTCTTTTTTTTTTCGGAATTATCACAAACTGGAAATTAACAACTAGTATTTGAAATAATTAGAATAAGAAAACCACAAAAAAATTCGTCCAAAACAAGCCCTAAAATAAGACCCACGAATTTTGACTCAAAAACAAGAACAAAGATAGGAAAACCTGACTTAGAGCCTTGCTCTGATACCAAATGATGCGAACCCCGTCAAGAATAACGAGACCCGTCAAGATTAGGATCCCAAGATCGTTCTAAGACTCAGGCTTTGGGTGGAACCTCGACCCGTTGCTTCAACAAAAACAAGAACCTCGGTATAAGAAGACCTCAACCCGTTGCTTATTGTTAAACAAGAACCTTGGTAGAACGAAAACGCCACAAACGGTGATGGAAAGCCGCTTGATAAGTCGATGGTGAACGCCATAGAAAACTCCGATAAGTTTGAAATAGCTCTCAAAGAACCAAAGAGAAATATAACTCTCAAATTTGTGAATAAAACTGTTGATTATCTTTCATTACTTGTGGACGCCTTTTTATAGGCATGAATTACAAGAATATTCTCAAAATATACCCTAAAATAAAATGGAAACTAAATGAAATATTCCCCTAATATTCTCCTAATATTCCTAGAATGAAAATATGGAAACTTACACTTAATTCACACCTAAAACAATAAAAGGAAAGTTGACAAATTAATTGACTTCATAATCAGCCATTTATACGCCCCCCTTAAAGTCAAAGAAAAGAAAAGGAAACAAAATAAAATAAGGAAAGTAAACATTTTCTTGCAATCAGTTCCACGTTTAAGATTCATGCCAAAAACGTCAACTTTGCTTGTTTGATTCACGTCAGTTGGTCCATTAAAAGAAACAGGTGTGATTATTCAACTTACTGATAGATTTAATGTATATCCTGAGGGAGTTCTGGAGGATGTTTTAGTACAAGTTAATGGATTGGTTTTTCTTGCTGATTTCTATGTACTTGATATGGAAGAAAATGACTCTTCTAATTCGACACTAATCTTATTCAGAAGGCCATTCCTAAAAACATCTAAAACAAAAATTGATGTGCATGATGGTACAGTCACTATGGAATTTGATGGTGAAATTATTAAATTCAATATCTATGATGCCATGAAATATCCTAATGATGTATCTTTTGTTTTTGTTATGGATGTTATTGACCCTTTAACATAGGAAACGTTTGATCTGGTAGATGATGATAAACTGAAAATTGCACTTAATAGAAATTTCACTCTTGAAGGGGTACAGAAATTCATGAAGAAGTTTGTGTTGAACCTTGATTTGCAAGACATAATCCACGAATTGGAAACGCTGAAACCTATAGGGTATGGTATGTCTTATATTGAGCTGCCATCTTCTCACACAAAACTTCTTCCTTCCATTGTGTAGGCACCAAAATTGGAATTGAAACCCTTACCAAATCATTTGAAGTATGCGTTTTTAGGAGAAGAAGAAAACCTTCCGGTGATAATCTCCAACAAACTATGTATTTTAGAAGAAGAAAAGTTGATTTGAGTACTCAGAGAGCATAAATAAGCTATTGGATGGACTATAGCCAATACTAAGGGATTGAGCCCTTCCACATGCATGCATAGGATATTACTCAAGGAAGGTTGTAAGCCTTCTAGATAGGCCCAGCATCGATTGAATCCACCTATGATGGAAGTGGTAAAGAAAGAGATTTTGAAACTTCTCGATGCCGGTATGATTTATCCAATTTCACACAGTAAGTGGGTAAGTCCAATTCAGGTTGTCCCAAAGAAAACAGGTATAACTAAAATAAAAAATCCTGATAGTGGGTTGGTGCCTACTCGTGTTCAAAACGGGTGGCGGGTCTGTATAGATTATAGAAAGTTAAATGCATCAACTAGAAAGGATCACTTTCCTCTTCCATTTATTAATCAAATGGTTGAATGTTTAGCAGGTCGTACTCATTATTGTTGTCTTGATGGTTACTCAGGTTTTCATCAAATCCCTGTTGCACCTGAAGACCAAGAGAAAACCACTTTCACGTGCCTGTTTGGCACCTTTGCATATCAACGTATGCCATTTGAACTTTGAAACGCCCCTGCCACATTTCAAAGGTGTATGGTTAGTATATTTTCAGATTATGTAGAGGACCTCATAGAGATATTTATGGATGACTTTACAGTCTATGGTGATTCTTTTGATAAATACTTGACTAACCTCACAAAAGTGCTTAAAAGATGCATAGAAACGAACCTTGTTTTAAATTATGAAAAATGGCACTTTATGGTTGATCAAGGTATTATTCTAGGCCATATTGTATCATCTAGAGGAATTGAAGTTGATAAAGCTAAGATAGAAGTGATTAAATCTTTATCTTACCCCGCAAGTATGCGGGAAGTTTGCTATTTTCTTGGACATGCAGGATTCTATCGGCGTTTTATCAAGGATTTTTCCAAGATCACTCAACCCCTATGTAGATTGTTGCAAAAAGATGTGGTGTTTTGAATTTGATGAGTCGTGCAAGGAGGCATTTGACAAGTTAAAGGATATGTAGACTTCAACACTAATTATCCAGCCACCTAATTGGAATCTCCCTTTCGAAATCATGTGCGATGCAAGTAATCACGCAGTTGGTGGTGTTCTTGGACAAAAAGTTGGAAGAGCTTCTCAAATCATTTACTATGCCTCGAGAACACTTGATAGTGCACAATACAACTATTCAACAACAGAAAAAGAACTTTTAGCTATTATTTTTGCTTTAGAAAAATTCCGTCCATATTTGCTTGGCACTAAAGTAATTTTTTATTCTGATCATGCAGCTCTCAAATACTTGCATTCAAAGAAGGAGGCAAAACCTAGACTCATTCGGTGGATACTCTTATTACAAGAGTTTGATTTAGAGATACGTGATAAAAAAGGTGTAGAAAACTTGGGTGTCGACTACCTCAGTAGATTGACCACAAGTGAAGAGCCACCACCACTACAAGACAATTTTCCAGATGAGTATCTCTTTTCTATTCAAAAGACAATTCCCTAGCACGCTGATATTGTTAATTATTTAGTTACCAAAACATTACCAGATGATTTGTCTAGAGCCCAAAAAGATAAAATCAAAAGTGATGCTAAATATTATGTTTGGGATGACCCTTATTTATGAAAACATTGTTCTGACCAAATTATTCGAAGGTGTGTCTCTCAACAGGAAATTCCTTCCATATTAAAATTTTGTCATTCATATGCATGTGGAAGACATTTTGGTCCAAAGAGAACAGCCCGTAAGGTATTAGAGAGTAGATTGTTTTGGCCTACTTTGTTTCGTGATTCATATATGTTTTGTAAAGCTTGTGAACAATGTCAGAAAACTGGAAATCTAGGCCATAGAGACCAAATGCCACTCACTCCTATTCTTGTCTGTGAGATATTTGATGTGTGGGATATTGACTTCATGGGCCCTTTTCCTTACTCTTATGGTAATGCTTACATCATTCTTGCTGTGGATTATATTTCAAAGTGGGTAGAAGCTAAGGCCACTCGGACTGACGATGCTAAAGTTGTTGTAGATTTTGTCAAATCTCATATTTTTTTTAGGTTCGGAACACCGAAGGCTATAATCAGTGATCGTGGCACTCATTTTTGCAATAGAGTTGTGGAAGCCTTATTAAAGAAATATAATGTCACTCATCGCACCTCTACTGCTTATCATCCGCAGACAAGTGGACAAGCCGAGGTATCCAATAAAGAAATCAAGTCCATATTTGAGAAGACTGTCAACCCAAATAGGAAAGATTGGAGTATGCGGCTTGATGATGCATTATGGGCCTATCGGACAGCCTACAAGACCCCTATAGGTATGTCTCGTTACCGTTTGGTATTTGGCAAGCTATGTCATCTTTCAGTAGAGCTAAAACACAGGGCATACTGGGCTATCAAGCATTGCAATATGAAGATGGATGAGGCAGGGGAACAAAGGAAATTACAACTGTAAGAGTCAGAGGAAATTCGTAATAATGCCTATGAAAGCTCGAGAATTTACAAGGAAAAGACAAAAGCCTTTCATGATCAAATGATTTCCAGGAAAAATTTTTCTGTTGGTCAGAAAGTTCTACTTTATCATTCTAGATTGAAATTATTTCCTGGTAAATTGCACTCTAGATAGGTAGGTCCTTTTATTGTCACTAATGTGTTTTCTCATGGTGCAGTTGAGATACAAAGTTTGGATACTGGTAAAATCTTCAAGGTCAATGGTCATCGGTTAAAACCTTTTTATGAAGGTTTTCAGGTGTATAATGTTGATCAAATCAGTCTAGAATGTCCAACTTATGACAAATAAAGAGTGACCATGTCTAGCCAAAGACGTTAAAGAAAAGCGCTTTTTGGGAGGCAACCCATATATATATATATTTTACTTATTTCTTCTTTTCTTTTAGTATTAGGACTTATTTTTATGTTTTTGTTAACTTTTCGGAGTACAATTGATCTTGTTTCATATATATATATTTTTTCTTAAACAGAAGATGATTTTCAGTAAGCCGTGGGCATGCCTTATGGAATAAGCAGGAACTGTGTAATTGAGCGACAAGCCAGAATAAGTTTTTGAATAAGACGTGCCCGCATCTTATTTCAGGTGTCACTGTACATGGATCTATTTTTAACGTGTGCCCACGTCTAATTCAAATGGCTCTTCTATTTTGAGAGGCAACATTGCACTTTTTCATTTTCAAAAGAAAAGAAAAGAAAAAAAATTAAAAATTAAAAAAAATTATTTAATTATTTATTTTTTCTTTTCTTTTCCCTTTTTCTTATCCTATAAATCCCTAATTGTTTTTTTTTTTAATTTTCTCTTCACCCAGCCGCCGAACTCCATTTCTCCACTGCAACAACCGAACAATCACGAGCCCTCCTCCTTCGATTTCAGCCGCAACCATGGGGACGAAACAAGCTGCTCAATGCCGAACAAAACCACAGAAAAGGACCCATGAATCACCCGATCAACAACCAGTTTCACGAGCAGAAGGAGCCGAACCAAACAATTCGCCACCAAAAGCTCCTCCAGTGCGCAAGAGAGCAAGAATCGGGAAGGGGAAGCACATTCTCCCACCTTCAGAATCAGACTTGAAATGGCATTTGAATTTCACCAAGAAGACAAAGAAGGAAAGGTATCAAGGTATCTATAGGCAGTCTATAATTCCCTGTAAGTATATTCATCACCCTACTATGGAAACTTTGAATATTAAAGCTGCTGTGATTAAATTGATAGCAAACATAGGATGGCAGAATTACTTTTCCATTACCTGTCTGGCCTATATCCAACTTGTAAGAGAGTTTTATACTACTTTCAAGTTTACCAAATCTATTGATTTCACATTGAATAGCCCAGGAGTAGTCAAGTTTAGATTGATGGGGAAAGATTTTAAGCTTTTTATCATTGAGTTTAACATTGCCTTTGGTTTTATTACTGAGGAATATGCCAAGTCTGATGAGTATTTGAATAGCACTTGTGACTTCAGTGAGACTTTTGAACCGGTTAGTCTTTACAGAACTCTGTCTACTTCAGATCATTATGACCCTAGTAAGTCAAAAGACTCCTACCTTCGTGATCCAGTTTTGAAATATATTCATCGATTCATTGCCTTCACTTTTATAGGTAGGAAAGATTCTGCTGGGGTATTGTCTAAGGCTGAATTCTATTTTTTGTGGTGTATGCAAAATAACATTAAAGTGAATCTTAGGTGTTGGCTAGCTTCTCAATTTGTTAGTGTCTTGACTAATTGACGTCTATTGATTTTGGATTCTTTAATTACTCAATTGGCCGTTCATGAGAATTTGATTGATCTTGAAAATAATGATTTGCATGTTGCTTGTGAAATGTTGCCACTGGATTTAGATTGTTTGGCAGGGATGGGTTTAATTGAAAAAAAGAAGGATGTTTTCTATTTTTATCCTCCAGGACCTATTATGACTCGTCGACAAAGGACAATCCTCGACGCAGAAGAGGATGACGTGGTTCAAAATTCTGAGACTCCACCATCTACATCTGCTGCACTTTCCCAAGGGCGATACGATCATCAGTTTGAGAGGCTCGAACTTCGGATTGGGAGAATGGAGAGGAACTTAACAGCCTTCTTTGATTACATTAGATTCACTCCACCTTCTCCATCTAGCATGTAGATGATGTTTGGATGATGCTTAACATTTTCAGGGAAGTTTTCTGCTTACTTTTGCTCTCTGTACTTTTGTTATTTCTTGAGCATCTGTTTTTGATACATTGAGGTCAATATATGGATTAGGTGTGGGGGAAGGTATTTGGCATTTAAATTCTGATTTTGCATTGCACGTAATGAACTGATTAATCTTCAATTTTTGCTTCACATTGCAATTTTTCTTCAAAATTTTTCCAAAATTTTTCAAAATCCAAGTATGCTGTAGTTCACCTTTGTTGATTTTTCTCTTCAGAATTCTAGATTCCTTCGATGTTTGTCCATAAATGATTTGAATTGTTATGAATTATCGAGTTAAATTTAGACATGATAGGGGGATTAGTATGAATAGTTGTCTTTATTTGCGACACAATGATTAATTGCTCTTAATGATCGATTGAATGGAAAATGTGTGGGATTTGATACATGTCTACCCTTTTTGTGAGCTTTTGAGCTGATGAGCATCCATTACATTATGCTCCATTTTCTTGAATGAGTGATTATCACACATAGATTGATTTTTCTAGAACTTGCTTTGTTATGCATATTGAGACCACATTGTTGAATTTGATGCATTAAGATGATAAGGGCATTTAGGTTTAGCCATTTCAGCTTTCTTAAAAGGCCTACCCTAATTTTTACCCCTAGAAAGCCAATTTTGAGCCTTAGCCTTTGTTGCTATATTTTTCAGTATGCAAAACCGCAAGTGTACGGTGTCAAGTTTTAATAGTATAATAATAAGAAGGGTTGTCGAATCCACAGGAAAAACTATTTAAATCCTGTTAATTACTGTAATATGAGATATATCAACTTTATTTAGAAACCGATTAAATGAAATTGTAAAGTTAAATAAACAAATAAAAAGAAACAATTAACGAGCTAAAGTAAGGAATGACAATTAGCAAGAGAATCAATATGATTAAACACTAGAGATTTGATTTCACTTAACCTTCAACCATACTTTTCATGCCAAACACCAATTTATTTTCCTAGTTTATAAACCAAGAATCCTAATGTATTTAATTCCCTCTTCCGAGCACTAAATCAAATGTATTCCTAATTCCTAATTTCCACATTCCTGCACCAAAACTAAGAAATAAAAATTCCTTAAGAACTTGATTCTCTTGAATGGTTTCCAAGGCGATTAACCGTTTCCCAACCAATTAATTAGCCTAGGTTATTCTATCCATGTTCTAATTCAATATTCCCCCTAACAGGCGCTAAACATCAAATTCAAAAATCATCTAAAAGTTGATCAAAAATTTAAAAGCATTAAGAACGGAATAGAATAGATAAACTGAATGGAAAAATTACATAAATGAAATTGTCACTCAAAACATAGTATCTGGCTAGGCTACATCAAATCCCTAACTAAGAAATTAGCCAAGCATATTCAATATAGAAATAGCCATAGTGTTCATCATATCAACAATAAAGAGAAAGAAAGGAATTAAGAGATGAAAACTATTGAAAGCCATCTTCAATCTCCAAATCCACCTCCTCTAGGCTAGAATGGCCTCCAAACTCTCTAGGGTTCGTTCATCTGCTAAAAGCCCCCTCTTAGGTCAAAACTCGGCTATTTATATGAGAAGCACCGACCTAAAAAGTCTTAAAACACGGGATATAAAAATCGCAACTCGCTGCAGCAGAAAATGATCTCGCTGCGGCGAGTTTCGGGCTTCAAAATTCATCGAAACTTTACGTGAAACTTGCTGCAGCCAAATTGATTCCGGTTGCAGCCAAAATGATTCTAGCTGCAACCAAATAGATTCCAGCTGCAGCCAAAATAATTCTAGCTGCAGCCAAATTGCTTCCGCACAGAATACTCCTCGAGTGCTTTTCTCACCGTAGCCGAAATGGAACTTGCTGCAACTTAATCTTTTAGTTTTAGAAACACTCTCAAATACTTGAATCATCTACCTATTTAATTGTGAATAAAACACACCAAAATACCAAACATAAACTCGGCAAAACCAACAAATTACCAATGAGAAATATATGTAAATATGCCTTATCAGCCTTTTCTTTGGGAATTAACCATGACATGAGCAACATCAAACTTCTTTGATTTCCCCTCTTTTGAACCTTGAATCGAAGGATTGTATAAGCTTGTTTACATGGAAATTTAAATCAGCTTTGAGAATATTAAAAGATATTGGAAATAAAGTAATTCAAGTTGCAAGTTTCATTTTGCCCATGACCGGTTGGTCAAGTGGCATGGGGTAATTAGTTATTATGGGTTAAATAGGAGGTCTTGGGTTTGAGCAGATAGCTTGTGGGTTCTTAATTATTAAAAAAAAAAAGGGATTGTAAGTTTCATTTTCAAAATAAAAAAAATTATACAAAAAAAATATACAGAAAAAAAGAAAAAGAAAAAAAAAACAACAACAAAATGAAAAAAAAAAAAGAAAGAGAAAAAGGGGAAGAGAAGTTATGCAATCACAATTGTATTGATATGACTTGGATTGAAAACAACATTTGAAAAGACTGAAATCAAATTTCATGTGGAGAAGTTTGTATAATTCCTTCAATGAAATTGGTCCTTGAAAAAAAAAAAAAGTACCCTTGATTATCATACCGTGCCTTGAACCCATCATAACATGTTCCAAGACCCTTAGATTTTTGCATTCAACTCACTATTTAGTGGTGGAGATGTGATATATTAGCAAGCTTATGGTAAAGATCTTTCCATGTTTTGACTTGAAAGCTTGTTGATACCCTAAACACTTTGAGCGTATTGAGAGTATCCAATGAGAGGGTATTAAATCCTACAGCATTTTGACTTTGAAAGATTGTTTAAGTGATTGTTCACTTGTGTGGTTTATGAAGATTTATTCTATGAATTGCTTATACCTTATTTGTGTTTGAATTTGGGTCTTTAAGGAATGATAATTTGAATTGTAGAAGGATGAGTAAAGATGGGAGATGGAAGGATGTTGAGAAGAGTTGATGAAATTGAGCTATTGTATGCTTGAGGACAAGCATTGTTTTAGTGTGGGGGAATTTGATAGAGTGCATAATAGCTATATAATTTGTGATATTCCCTTATGTTTTAATGATTAAAAAATGCTTAAATCTTGGATTTTGATTATGTTTCATATTCTATGGAGTAGATTGAAGACTTGGATCAATATAACATGATTTGTGTGGAAATCCAGAACTCAAGAAATTACACTGATCAAAAGAGGTTTTTGCTTAGCGGCCATGTTCTATTTACCCAGTATGTTCAAAGAAGAAGTTCGCAGATAAAGTGTGGGCACGCCTTATTGGTCCGTGCGATTTTGATTTATAGAAACAAATTTATTTAGAAACAAAGATATGGATGACAGCTGAAAAGATTTGTTTGCTTATGCTTATTTTTAGGAAAGTTTCCCGGTTGTTAGGATTCCCTATTAAAGTGGGATTTTTTTTAATAGATTTCTTTTTAGAATAGGCAACTTTTAGTAGATTGCTTTTAGTATATAAAGAAGGTTAGGTTTGTCAGAGGGTAGTAGACGATTTATTTTTCCAGCCCCTCTTTTCTTTTAGACGTTTTCTTTTGGCTATAGATTGCTAAATATTTTTCTTCTAGCCAAGGGATAATCAAAGTTTTGGTTTTTCAAGAATTGTGAGATCTAATCAATTCTCTTTGTTCTTTTATTCTTCAATATTTATATATTTTCTGTGTTCCTTGAAATTATTGTTCGATTGATTGATACAAAAGACCATTGTTCAATTTATCAAAATAATATTTTGCCATTTAGAATTTCAAATCCGTAATTGTTTGAATGTTCTAATGCAAGTGGTAAACTGACATACTTGATTATAAAAGAGATTTTCAATTTATGTCATAAAAATATATAATCTAGTCTAAATGAACCGAGCCTTTGTGTTTGTTGGCTAGAATTGGTAGTCTCTCTAGTTGTTAATGCTATTAGTAAATTAAATCCTAAAAGCTTGTTTAAGGTTGTTTATTAATAAGAGAAATAATCAAAGAGCTTGTTTTGGTTATCAAGAAATTAAGACGGACATGTTATTAGAGTTTGTTAATAACTATAACCAGGTTATTTAAGAATTAAAGAAATTATCCTTACATCAATGATCAATTCACTGATCCAAAACTGAAATTACACCTTTGGCTAGATGTTCGTATTATATTAATTTCTCCTTTATTTGCATTCCTTTTATTGCTCTCTCTTTAGATTGTTTTAATTCTAATTTTCAAAACCCCTTTTTCTTTTATTTATCTTAATTTTTAAGGAAATAAATCTAACCAATCCTTGTGAACATGATCTTGCTCATCACTGTGTACAATTATATATATATACACATTTAGAGTAGAAATTTATTTTGTTGGATTCGACACCCATCAAATATTTCAATTTTATGAAGGAAAAAAGAAACAACTGAGATTTCATAAACATCCTTGTACGAGGGATGGATTGAAACTTTTGTTTTAAAGATCAAAGAGGATTGAATTTTAAAAAACTAACTAAAATTAAAAAAAAAAAAAAAAGGCAAAACTCAAACTCTATTTAATGAATTCTAACCCTTCCCGCAGATGAGTCCTTGTATCATTCATTTTCTTTTCTAGTTTGTTTTGTTTTTTGTTTTTACATCATATAAAAGATCAACAATATTGGGTGACAAGTACGTAAAGTTTTTTCAAGTTTACTAGCCATACTACGGGGACATTTAATTCGGACATTACATACAAGCGGATGACATTGGTTCTCATATAAACATATATAAATATACGATATTGGTTGTCATATATATTCATATATATATATATATCACCTATAAAAAACACGTCGATGATAAGGTTATTTTGAACGAGATAACCATAGCTTTGACGTTGATTATTTGTTAATAATTATCTAAGGTATTGTGATTATATTAATACTAATTATTAATGATAATATTTTTTTAAGCTCCACAAACAGGCGTGCAAAATGTCAAACATATGATAAGAAATATATCAATTTTAAAAATAGCAGATGTAGCAATCTTGCGGGAAACAAATAAAAATGGCTTCTTCCTCCGTTTATCTAAATAAATAAATTGCTCCTTTAGTCTCTAAATTATTAAATCTGTGCAACTTTGATTACTTTTTTTTAAATTGATAGAATGACTCAAAATTATTAAAATGTTATTATAATTAGGACTGACAATTCGTGTTATCATGTCGTGTTATGCTCCTTAGTTAACACTATTATACTAAACCCAAACCTAACCCATTTAATAATCGTATCAAAATCTCAAACCCAAACCTAAACTTAACCATTTATTAATCGTGTTAATTGTGTCGACTCGAATTAACCTATTTAAATTAAATATAAATAAAATAATGACTTATTCAATATGATTGCGATACTTTAACATGTTTATTAGATAACATATCTTTTCTTTTATGACACATAAGTGAATTTCACTTATAAAGTTTTAAAATTCATATTATTTGTACTTTATTAGCTATAAAAACTCTTGTTTTATATCACATACAATTAAGTAAAAAAATAATATTTGGTGTTATGGTGAAGGGGAGGAGAGGGTGATGGGATATGGTGAGGGAGGATGAAGGGTGACTAGCCGTGTTCTCACAAAGGTCAATGGGGTAAGGGAAGAGGAAGGCAACAGGGTGAGGTGAATGAAGGGGAGGGGGAGGAAAGGGCGACGGGGTGAAGGGACGAGAGGGGGGTTGACAATGACGAGGTCGGGGACGACTAGTCGTATTGTTGCGAAGGTCAATGCAATGAGGGAAGAGGAAGACAATGGGGTAAGGTGAGTAGAGCTGCAAAGGCAATGAAACACTAAAAAAAAAAAAGTAAAATCTAGATTTTCTTTTCTATGTTAAAAAATTTTAAAAATATATATATATATAAAAATAAAAGATATATTTTATATTTGAATTTTGAAAATTCAAAATTAAAAATAGTAAAATATTATAATATATAAAACAATATAAATATATTACAGATGATAAATGAGTAATTTATGAGTCATGTTCATGTTAGTCTATATATAATCTATTTATTAAACGAGTTATTTCGTGTCAATTATAGGTTGACAGATTCGTGCCGGTTTAACCTTTTATTTAATCGTGTTTGATAGGTCCAATCCTTTTTGACCCAAACTCATTTAAGGAAAACCTAAACCCTCTAATTTCGTACGAATTTCGCGTCATGTTATCGTATCGTGGCCTAAATTGCCAATCCCAGTTATAACAATTTTATTCATTAATTTTTGGGAGAAATATTCATTCAAAAATTGATGGAAATAACTATTATAGCAATGTTTTTAATAATTTAAGGTTATTTGAACTAAAAAAAAAAAAAAGACTCATGAAATTACACAAACTTAAAAATTTAAGGACCAACTATTTTAATTGATATGCATGTTGTCATTTAAAGAGCTTATAATTTAATTACTTCAAGTGCATGGTACCCAAAGAAGAACCCCCTTTTAATTTCAATCTAGTTTCATGCATGCACTGAAGGACTTATACACGAAATCACTTCGTGAGGTTTTTCCAATATTATTAGAATCCGTTATTTATTGCTTATATAGCAATTACAAGGTCTTATTTCTTATCTCTTCCTTTATTTCAAACCATGTTAGATGATAGAGTATTCAAGCAATTATATTTATTCACAAAAGATAGCTCTTCCTATCGTATAGGTCTCTCTCTCTCTCTCTCTCTCTATATATATATATATATGTATGTATACACAATATTCATTGTTGTCACATCGAAATCATGCGCAGTACAACTTGAAAAACGACATTGATGTTGAGTTAATGAATGCAACATGATTCCTTTTTCGTGAACGAGACCTATGGTCATTAACTCGTGGAAGAAGATGAAGGGAACAGAATATGAAAAGAGGATTTGTTTGGTTTTTTATCTTTTTATTGAAAAAAAAAATTAAAAGAAAAAGGGTGGATTTGTTTGGTATTACTTTTCCAGTGCTTGTCGTCGATTAAGCACCATTATTAGACCATGAGCTTTACCATTATACATAAAGTCCACGATTAGATCAAAATTTGTAAATAAAGATTTAGTTGTCGCCATAATAATCTATCCCCTTGTACCCATCGCCAACCAAATGTCTTCTCTGTCGGGAGAGGGGACAAACTTTGAGCCCACCAAAATCAAAACTTTAAGGTGGCAGATACCAAATTCAATGATCTAATGGGAAATTTCCATCCACCCCTAGCACCACCACCACCAAAAAAAAAAAAAAAAAAGGTGGGTATGCCATAGCTTTTATTTATGTCTCGTTGATCAAATTTATTTGAATGATACAGATCAAAGTTTCAAAATCTGTAACTGAAATCTAAAGATGAGATACTTATCTGACAGTAGTGATATTTTCTCCCATGGGATCTGCAGTCTCTGAAAAGTGGCCCTTAAGGTTGTTGGTTATCTATATCGTTGAACCGTTAGATCATAAAGTCATCTCACATGTGCGTATGAGAGAGAGAGAGAGAGAACTCACGTTGTTCTATTGTAGTTAGGAGAGCGTTTTCAGCAAGCAAGGAAAAAAAGCAGAAAATTGGAACCTTGATTTTGCATATAACATTAAAAGTGCTGGGAGACTTGGGGATGGCTACTTATTAAGGTTTCAATACATGGACAGGAAATTTGCGCCACTGCGTGAAAGCGATAAGGCACTCAAGAAAGAAACCAATTATAATGATTCCCCTTCAGCTGAATTAACTAAATAGGCCCCACATGGAATATTATGGAAAAGATGAAAGCTGTGTGCCTCAGCTTCACTGTCTCTGTTGGAATAGTTTCTAAAAGAAGACTACACTACTCTTTGGGAACGAGAGAAAATAGGAACGAGGAGGGGGTGATAGATCATTTAAATGAGAAAATGAAGAATAAGAGTGTTTTTTTTTTTTTAACGATGTTTGGTATGTAATTCCTTCATTTATCTTTATAATTCAGACTAGATCAAAATTCTGATATTTTTTAAAATCTAAAGTTCATCTCTTTATATCTTTGTTCCACTTTTTTTACTTATCAAACAATCATAAATATGCGATTCTTTCTACTAATCTCTCTGGTTCTTTTCTTCGTTCTTTTTTCTCTCCAAACAGACATACTCTTAACTCGCAAGTCAATGTAATAAAATTTACAAATCTTGGTAAACGAATAGAAGACTTTTTACTAGTGGGCTAGTACAATAAAAGGAAAGCATAAAAACAAAACGACAGAGAGAGTGGACTTACTTTTAAAGCATGCATATGGCCGCTTGTTTGATAATGAATTAAGTTTGAATATTCTGGCCACCAATTGGGGATTGTTGACTTCTTTTAATAAGAAACTTCGGAGGAAGTTTCCTTAGTCGAATCATGATAAGTTCTGTTCTGTACCTCTCAGTCTCATAGGTGTTTTAAGAATTATACTACCCAAACATTTCAAGTGCAAGATTTTTCCCTGCTTTGTTATTTCCTCAGATACTAAAAAAAAAAAAACTTATATAAAGATAAAGAATAACATATCTTTATGATTAAAAATATTGATAATCGGTGTAATCTTATGTGATTTATGAATATAAATCTATATATTCTAATCACCAATGTGAAACTGATTCAAAATCAATAGCTTATCAACAATAACGATCAATCTTATCATTTAGTTTGAGCTTAAAAATGAGAGGACGTCATTTGGATTGAGAAGTTTTGAAAGTCATACTCTTTAGTTTATTTCCCGGAAAGAAATAGCGCAGTCCTTGGACTCTGGGGCGAGATATCACCCCAACCATAGTGTTATTAACTATTGACAGGGACCTGTAGCCAAAAAAATATATATATATTGAAAAGGACATTTCAATTTGCAAGAAGTGTGACGCAAGCTACTAAAACCACCCAAGGACAATCAAAAACAAATAAATGTAGAAGTCTATCATATTTTTAGTCCTCGAGAAAAGCCTTTTTTGGATGGGGGAGGTTTATTTTTAGAAAATAAAAAATTTTTAGATATGAAAAATAAAAAATTGTTTGAAATTTTTTTTAAAAGTGAAAAATTATTTAGATGAGTGAAAATTCTTTTTGTTTAGAGAGCTCTTTTTCTATTTTATAAAATTGAAAAATTTTGGATGTAATGATTAAAAAATTTAAGAAAATTATATTTTTTTAAAATGAAAAATTTTTCATTTTTCAACTTTAAACATGTCAAACAAACTGAGAATAACATAGGGCCAGCTTGCATAATCAGTACTCAAATAATTCTTCAGGTAAATACTTTCTATGAGTAAATTCAAAACATGTAAAATAAAAATGAAATAAATTGAGCCAAAGGTCCAAAACACCTTTAACCATCAATTGAAGTAGTAAGGAAAAAAGGAAAAGCAAAAAAAAAAAAAAAAGGCAAAAAAAGATGTGTATTATTCCTAATTATTGAAGAAATTGTCTGTCAAGTTTAATGATCAAACAATGAATGAACTATAATTTGACACTCTAAGAAAAAGCTACATTTGTGCAGTAGGTTTCGTCAACATTTACATTATGCAGTTCGCCGCACACTTGAATGAAAACTAATCACGTAAATTTTGTTAGTCAATGTTAAAAGCATAATTTTTGACTTCATAATCTTTATACCTAACCAAGTTAGTCAGCATTAAAACTTTAAGAAAAAAAAAAAAACACAGCATCCAATTAGAAATTGACATGCTTGTTACTATAGAACTAAAGGATGCTGCCGAGCATTATCATATATATTGCAGAAAAGAAGTACCTGATAGGAAAATTTAATGGTATGGTACAAAATTAATCCTATCAATATTGCACAATTTAAATCAAATAAATTTTCATCCATAATATATAATTAAATTTGAAAATTGCTTAGTTTTTACACAAGAAATCTTATCTAACTTGATTTTCATAAAAGTAAAATGAATAATGAATTATCTATTATGTCTTTCTTCGTTCTAAAGTGTAAAATATAAAATATATATATTACTGATTAGATTTTATTTTTCAATAATCACTATTAAGAACTATTAATTATTTATAATTTTTTATTATGATATAGTTTTAATCGGTTCTACAGTTCGAGACTTATATTATTGATACAAGATAGAAGTTTGAGAAGCATGAGATTTCATTTTATTTTTTCACTTCTTTGATTTATTGTGGCGTGCCATATGTACTAAACTTTATGTATTGGCCATCTAGCCACTGTTACCCTAGCTTGAATGTTCGAACACGCTTCGATTGTTGCCTCATAAACCACACAAAAAGCAGCCACTCTTCACGCTCTCTTTTGCGGCTTTGGCCCTTTTGACGCAACGTTGCATAATAAACACCGCCCACTGTAATGGCAATAAAGACCAATCTCCATGTGGTCCATTACTACCGGTCTAAAGACCGGCAAGGTGTGGAAACTTTATATTATTTTATTTTTCTTTTAAATAAAAAAATGATGAGAAATATTTTCACCTTACGAAAGAACGCGGAATATGCAGAATCTAAGGAACTATAATCGTAATTGAAAATAAAAACCTTCAATCTTGATCACTACGAGGTAATTACCACGAAACTTCATTCATATTCAATCCTAAAAATAAATCAAAATAAAAGATAAAAGTCAAAACCCTAGAAAAAGCATATTATTCTCTGTTGGAACTAAAAAAAATAATAGACAACAAATAATTTACAAAAAAAGAGTTGATTTCAATTTTATAATAATTTTTATAGAATGTAATTTTATACGTGGATGTAAAAAAATATTTTTATAAAATTAGATAATATTACATATTAAATTAAAAAAATTACAAGATAGGATAAAATAAATATAATGTTAAATTTAAAGAATATAAAATTTGGTTTGACTAAAAAATGAAAAAGACAGGCTACAAAATTGAAAATCCCAAACACCAAGTTGCCAAGAAGCTCCGCTTTGGCATCGGGGGCGAGCAAGCAGAGAACGTCATCAACGTGGTCACTTTTTGGGTGGGCCACATGGCAGGGCACTTTACCTCATTTTCGTTACGTGTCGCACCCCCATTGGATCATCGAGGGAATACGGTTGCGTCCTCGGGCATATAGCAGGCGTGCGAAGCAGTTGAATCGCTCCCATATATGACTGATTATTATTATTATTAATTTGTCCTCACGCTAGTATAAAATTTGTGAAGAAGCAAGAATTTGTATCCAGTTTTCATTACCCTCTCACAGAGAAGAACCAATAACCGAGCTCTCAAAAAATCAGGTAAATTAAAAAGTTTCTTTCTTTAAATTTTTTTTTTAATTTGGATTTCGATTTTAATTTTTTCACTTTCGGTGCACGCTGTACGTGGACCGGTTCGCTTTGGTTTGGTAAAGAATTTTCTTTGCTGTTTTCTTGGTAGTCAAACAGGAGGTTAGATTAGGTTAGGGTTTCCTCTGTGGTGGTGGGGATTTTCTTTTTTTTTTTTTTTAATTATTTGGTGGATTTATGTGCTTTAGATTTGTTTGATTGCGAGTGCAGCGGAATTTTCGATGGGGAAGGGAGGGCAGAACTACGTGAAGGAGGAGAGCGAGCCGTTGGGTGAGTGGGTTTTCCCGGCGTGGGCGAGGGACGTTCGGGAATGCGAGGAGACGTTTCAGGTGAATCAGGAGTTCGGATTGTCGTCCGAGGAGGCGGATCGGAGGCGGAAGGAGTATGGATGGAACGAATTGGAGAAGCATGAGGCTCAGTCGATCTTTAAGCTGATTTTGGAACAGTTTAACGACACTTTGGTTAGGATCCTCCTTCTTGCTGCGGTGATCTCGTTCGTTCTCGCCTGGTATGATGGCCAGGAGGGCGGTAAGACGGAGATCACGGCGTTTGTTGAGCCGCTTGTTATCTTTTTGATCTTGATTGTGAACGCTTTTGTGGGGATTTGGCAAGAGAGCAATGCCGAGAAGGCGCTGGAGGCTTTGAAGGAGATTCAATCCGAGCATGCGACTGTTATTAGAGATGGTAAAAGAGTGCCTAGTTTGCCTGCCAAGGAGCTTGTTCCGGGTGATATTGTGGAGCTTAGGGTTGGAGATATGGTGCCAGCGGATATGAGGGTTTTGAGGTTGATTAGCTCGACTGTTCGGGTTGAGCAGGGCTCGTTGACGGGAGAGAGTGAGGCAGTGAGCAAGACGGTTAAGGTTGTTCCAGAGAATTCTGATATTCAGGGAAAGAAATGTATGGTTTTCGCGGGGACGACTGTGGTGAATGGGCATTGCATTTGCTTGGTTACCCAGACTGGGATGAATTCCGAGATAGGAAAAGTGCATTCACAGATCCATGAAGCAGCACAGAACGGGGAAGACACCCCATTGAAGAAGAAGTTGAATGAATTTGGGGAGGTTCTGACATTGATAATTGGAGTGATTTGTGTGATAGTTTGGCTTATCAATGTGAAATACTTTCTCAGCTGGGAATATGTTGATGGGTGGCCTAGGAATTTTAAGTTCTCGTTTGAGAAGTGCACCTATTACTTTGAGATTGCAGTGGCATTGGCTGTGGCGGCGATTCCAGAAGGTCTGCCTGCTGTTATCACAACATGTTTGGCACTTGGCACGCGCAAAATGGCTCAAAAGAATGCATTTGTTCGCAAGTTGCCCAGTGTTGAGACTCTTGGTTGCACAACTGTGATCTGTTCTGATAAAACGGGTACCTTGACCACAAATCAGATGGCTGTATCGAAGCTTGTGGCAAATGGTTTTGGGGCTGGTGTTCTCCGAACCTTCAATGTGGAAGGAACGACATACAACCCTTTTGATGGGAAGATACAAGATTGGCCGTCAGGCCAATTGGATGCTAATCTTCAAATGATTGCAAAGATTGCAGCGTTGTGTAATGACTCTGGTGTTGAACAATCTGGGAATCATTATGTGGCCAACGGACTTCCAACTGAGGCAGCATTGAAGGTAAAAATGATAAAGTACTTGCCAGTTTTTACTTCTGCTTTTTGGTTATTTTCGAAATTATAATGTTCTAGTTAATCTTGAAGAGTTTTGCTTTTTTAATTCTTGAATCAATGCTTGATCTTATATGTTGTCCTTTCTCTATTACTTTATTCATCATCTTGCGACATAACCTATCCCCTTTAGACAGCACTTTTAAATTGTCTAAATCAAAAGAAATCAATCTTATCTTTTTGCTGCCATTTTCTTCCATTGCTGTACTTTTTAGCTGTGGCATTGCTTTGCTAAGGCACTTTCTATTCTCGTACTTGTTTATAGATGTCCATTGTGTGTGAACTATAAGAAAACAATGAAGAAACTTTAAATCACAAAGCATAAATATTCGTTCTTTTTTCTTACTGTTGCAGGTTCTCGTTGAAAAGATGGGACTTCCTGAAAGGTTGAATATTGGTTCAACTTCAGGCCATAGTGATATGCTACGTATGTTCCTGTGTTCCTACTTAAGTTATTGATAGTTCATACTTTTCTTTTATTGGGTGCTAATATTTTACTCTGGTAATCTTGCTTTTCGAAAGGTTGTTGTCAAGTATGGATGGATACCAATCCTCGGGTTGCAACTCTTGAGTTTGACCGTAATCGTAAATCCATGGGAGTCATTGTTGTTAATTCTGGATCAGGAAAAAAGTCATTGCTGGTCAAGGTACATTCTCTTCGCCTGTCGCTTATTTGGATTTTTCTTAACCCTTCCCCCACAGCCCCCCCCCTTCTTCCATGGCCTTGCATCAAATTGGGAAAGTAGACTCAAAAGGGGTGTTTGGTTTTATTTTTGAGAATGATTTTCCATTTTTAATAACACAAAAAATGAAAACGGTGTTAAAATAGCATTTGTTTATTTAACGTTTTCAAAATCATTTCGAAAATATCATTTTCAACTATGTTGTTTTCTTTGGGATTTTTGAAAACAAAAACAAAGAAGTTGTTTCAACTTTTTTGTTTTCATTTTCTCCCTCCCTCTCCTCTCTCTCTCTCTATGTCTGCTTGTGTAGTGTCGGTGATGACGACCATATCCGACGATGGCCTCCATCTCCAGTGAAAGGTGACGACCACGGGCTGGTGATAGCTCCCACGTGATGATGACCATAGACTTGTGGCGACAGCCACAGACTCGCGACCTAAATCTCATGAAGACAACCATCGTGATAGTCCCCATTTTCGGCAAAAGGACTACGACTACAGACTGGTGATGACGACGACGGCCCCCTCACGACGATGACTGTAGACTTGCGACCTAGTTCCTGCAAAGACAAAGCCTAAGAAACCCACTACAATAACCTCCATCTCTAGCAGCGACAAAAGCCATCAGGTCGCGAGTTTGGGGGTTGTCGCTGACACTATGATTTTGTGCCTTTGGGGTTGTCGTCGCAATCGCATTTGTTCTAGAACGACGACGATGCCGCTGCCGCCACAGTCGCTGCCGCCACTTAGAGCTTGGACCATCAATATCTTCTACTCCTGCCCCTCGTCGCAAAACTCATCATTAAAGGGTTTTTTTTTTTTTAAATTATGAATAATAATTTATTTTGTTATTTTTTTAATTAAATATAAACTTGTTATCATAAAATACTTACTTATACAATGGATTTTCAAAAATATAACCAAACAGAATTCTATACTCAGAAAATATAATCAAATACAGTTTTAAAAATGGTCTCAATACAGTTTTCAAAACATTCTCATTTTTAGTTTTTTTGTAAACAGAAAACATTTAAAAAATAATACCAAACGCCATCAAAAGTTTCCTAGAACGTGGAAACTGTGATTATGATGTTAGAACAATCCGAGAGTGATTAAGAGAAAAACATGAACACAGTACAATTTATATTAGCATTTCTGTAACTAACAAATAGTGTCTTGGAAGTGATTGGCAGTATAATACAATTTATAATTACATTTTTAAGGGAAAAACAAATGAAACATTTATCTAATTATCTGGAAACATCAAATTCTTTTAATTATGTTTTTTAAAAAATCACTTTACTGTGGAAAACATAGTCAACATCTCACTAATGTTTTTCCCGAAGATGTAACTTTTTCCCCATTTGCACTTCATCTACTCTCTTTGAAAATAAGAATCTTATCAATTATCATTTCACTATTTTCCATTTTAATTTGATTAAGTAGTGAAAGTTGCTACATTGGTTCTTATTTGAACTTCTCCATGAATTTTTTTGTACGGTGCTTTCAAGTTTTTTCTATCTAATTCTTTTGCTTTTTTTATGACTATGATACATTCTTGACTTACTGCTTGGTGAAAAAATCATGGCAGGGTGCAGTAGAAAATTTGTTGGAGAGAAGCTCATTTATTCAGCTGGTTGATGGTACAATAGTCCCATTGGACCAAAATTCCAAAGGTCGAATATTAAAAAGCCTTCATAAAATGTCAACAAGTGCATTACGATGTCTGGGTTTTGCATTCAAGGAAGACCTGCCCGAGTTTGAAACATATGACGGTGATGAAGACCATCCAGCTCATCAGCTTCTACTTAATCCATCAAACTATCTATTTATTGAAAGTGAACTTATTTTTGTTGGTCTCGTTGGGATAAGGGTGAGCTTTCCAATATAATTGGTTTTGTCGTGTTATTATCAAATTTTATGCCTTATCCCCCACAATTTGGGCTAATAATCGTTTTGGGTATAACTTCTGAACTTTAAAGGACCCTCCTAGAAAAGAGGTTCGTCAAGCAATTGAGGACTGCAGAGCTGCCGGAATTCGTGTGATGGTTATTACGGGAGATAATAAGGATACTGCTGAAGCAATTTGCCGAGAGATTGGTGTATTTGGACCGTATGAAGATATTAGTTCAAAAAGCTTAACAGGAAAAGAATTCATGGATGAACAAGATCAGAAAAATTATTTAAGACAAAGCGGAGGGCTCTTGTTCTCTAGGGCTGAACCAAGACATAAACAAGAGATAGTGAGGTTGCTTAAAGAAGATGGTGAAGTTGTTGCAATGACTGGTGATGGAGTAAATGATGCACCTGCGTTGAAACTGGCTGATATAGGGGTTGCAATGGGAATTGCTGGGACAGAGGTACACTAAGTAGCTATGATCTTTTCTTTTTTATATATTTGGTGTTTTATTCGTTGGATGTATTGAAGAGAAAACCATTAAATTGGTATCAGATTGGATCCTTCCATATGTGTTCCTGTGTTCCTCCTATGTGTAGTTGTGAATACTTTTGGTCTCATCCTAGTTTTGTAGTCGGACTATAGTCTTAGTTGTCCTTGTACACCGTACAATGTACTTAATGCTAACAATTGAACTATAGTCATTAATCATCGAATTGATTAGAGCTTGTGGTCATGTTTCTGGTTTTAATAGTTGCTTATTCACCCATTGCAGGTTGCAAAGGAAGCCTCTGACATGGTGCTAGCAGATGATAATTTTAGCACTATAGTTGCTGCCGTTGGTGAAGGAAGATCTATTTACAACAATATGAAGTCTTTTATCAGGTTTGATCTTCTCCATCAATATTTCACAAATTTATATTCAATGTAGCTTTGTAAATCGTGCAGTTTTTAAAAATTAATTTCATACTTTACAAATAAATTTTATCAAAGTTCGCCTATATTTACCTCACTCACATGCCCATTTGTCAAAGTTCCTCCTGATTTTTGTTTGCCCATAAACTTGTGGAGTAATTTGGTTATAAATTAACGGCCTATTTCGTGCACGATATTAAGGAGGACATGACAAGATTGGATTTTAATCCTCTATTTGGTAAGAAACAAGCTCTTAACTTAAACCCCATAAAGGGTATTTAAATATTGGGCTGAAATTCGGGTTACGACATGAAACCTGTACGAACTTAGAGGATTTAGGTTTTTTTAAAATGGGTTTGGGTCAAAAAGGGTCGAACCCGTCAAACGCGATTAAATAAAAAGTTGAACTTACACGAATCCGTCAATCCGTGATTAACACGAAATAACTTATTTAATAAATGAATCGTATATGGGTTGATATAAACATGACTCATAAATTACCCATTTATAATCTTTAATATATTTATATTGTTATATATATTATAATATTTTTTACTATTTTAAATTTTGAGTTTGCAAAATTCAAAATTCAAATATAAGATATATCGTTTATTTTTTTTATATATATTTTAAAATGTTTTAACATAGAAAAGAAAATCTAGATTTTACTCTTTTTTTCTTTTTTTTAAGTTTTTCATTGCCTTTGCAGCTCTGTTCACCTCACCCCATCGCCCTCCCCTTCCCTCACTTAATTGACCTGCGCGACAACACGACTAGTCGTCCCTGACTCTGTCATTATCAACCCCCCCTCTCATCCCCTCACCCTGTTGCACTCCCCTCCCCTCTGACCTTCGCGACAACACGGCTAATCACCCTCATCCCCCTTCACCTCTCTTCATCGCCCTCTTCTCCCCCTCATCACAACACTATATATTATTTTTTTACTTAATTGTATATGATATAAAATAAGAATTTTCATAACTAATAAAGTACAAAAAATATGAATTTTAAAACTTTATAAGTAAATTTCACTTGTGTTTTATAAAAGAAAAGATATGTTGCTTAATAAATATATTAAAATATCGTAATCATATTAAATAAGTTATTATTTTATTTATATTTAATTTAAACAGGTTAATTCGTGTCAACATGATTAATACGATTAATAAATGGGTTAAGTTTAGGATTGAGATTTTGACACGATTATTAAATGGGTCGGGTTTGGGTTTAGTATAATAGTGTCAACTAAGGAACATAACACGACACGAACAGGATATGATAACACGAATTTCCAACCCTATTTAAATATTCCCTTCTAAAGGATGGTGTTATTCAACTCTATGCTTTCTTATATATTCCAATCAAATCCCCTAATTTATCCTATCCACTGTAATCCTATTCTATATATAATAGGACCCTAATGGAATTAGTTCGGAAAGATAGATTACAAAAGCTTCCCTCAATTTAATGCAATTTACTTACTATTTCGTTTTCCCTTCCCCACCTGCGTTGTCTACTTTATTTTCACAGCATAGAGATGTAATTTACCAAAATTACATCATAGACCATTTACTATTTCGTTTGCGCTACCCCACCTGCGTTGTCTACTTTATTTCGTTTTCCCTAGACCATTTACCGAAATTGATCCATAAACATCATAGAGAATTAATATAACTTATGAACAAAGATGTAATTTAAAAGGTTCGAATAGAACATTTTCACTTAACTCTAATTATGATGTTCAAAGTGCAGGAGGAGGTAACTAGTCACATGGTAATTGATTATATTAGTGGATAAATCTAAGTGTCCTAATCATTAGCTTATCATAAGTTCCTCCTGATTTTTGCTTGCCCATAGACTTGGGGACTAATTTGGTTATAAATTAACGGCCTATATGGTGCACAATTAAGGAGTACATGACAAGATTGGATTTTAATCATCTGTTTGGTAAGAAACAAGCTCATAACTTAATCTCCTTAAAGGGGGTTTATATATCTCCTTCACAAGGAGGGTATTATTCAATCCTATGTTTTCTTATATATTCCAATCAAATCCTCTAATTTTATCTTATCCAATGTTATCCTATCCTGTATACAACAGGACCCTACTGGAATTATTAGTTCAGGAAGACAGATTACAAATGCTCCCCTCATTTTAAAGCAATTTACTTGCTATTTCGTTTTCCCTACCCCACCTGCGTTGTCTACTTTATTTGCAGGTATATGATTTCCTCAAATATGGGCGAAGTTGCTTCGATATTCCTAACCGCTGCTTTGGGTATCCCGGAAGGCATGATTCCTGTTCAGCTTCTCTGGGTCAATCTTGTCACTGATGGACCTCCAGCAACAGCCTTGGGATTCAATCCTCCAGACAAAGATATAATGAGAAAGCCCCCTAGAAGAAGTGATGATTCCTTGATCACTGCATGGATTCTGTTCCGTTATCTGGTGCTAACATCTGCATCTTCTATCCATCCTGCATTAAGTTGTAATTCACTTAAGAATTTGCTTGGATTTTTCACCAAAATATTTAACCATACATTGTCAACCTGTTGCAGGTGATTGGGTTGTACGTCGGGATAGCCACTGTTGGTGTGTTCATCATCTGGTTCACGCATGGCTCATTCTTGGGCATTGACCTAAGCGGAGATGGCCATACACTAGTGTCCTACTCTCAGCTCGCAAACTGGGGTCAGTGCCATACATGGGAGGGATTTTCAGTGTCTCCCTTCACAGCAGGGTCCGAGATGTTCAATTTTGACACAAATCCATGCGAGTACTTCCAATCGGGCAAAATCAAAGCTTCAACTCTCTCACTCTCTGTTTTGGTGGCCATTGAGATGTTCAATTCCCTTAATGCTCTTTCTGAGGATGGGAGTCTACTGACAATGCCCCCTTGGGTTAACCCATGGCTCCTTTTGGCAATGTCCGTCTCCTTTGGCCTGCACTTTTTGATCCTCTATGTTCCGTTCCTTGCACGAGTATTTAGCATTGTTCCTCTCAGCCTAAACGAATGGCTTTTGGTGCTCGTTGTTGCATTTCCGGTAATAATTATTGATGAGATTCTCAAGTTCATTGGCAGGTGTACAACGGGGTTGAGGTATTCTAGTGCGAGGAAGGGTTCAAAGCACAAAACGGAGTGAGCTCCCAAGTGTTTTCTAATTTGAACAAATTGATAAGATCAGACAGCCTCGGGGGTTTTGATATGATAGCTTTGGCATGGGTCCTTGCTATAAAGCATAACCTTCATTCTTTTGAATCTGTGAGGGTTGTTACTTGGACTTTAGTTAGGTTCATTTAATCATAAAATCCTACAAACTTTTTCTTTTTTCGCAGTGGAATTGCTGATCAGGGAAGCTGTTCTTTCTTTTTCTTTTTCCTCTCTTGACCAAGAACTTAATACAAATCGGCAAAATGTCTTGTTGCTCGTAAAATATAACTATACAAGAACATGGGTCGCAATCAAATAATAAATGATCACAAACTCTTTTTCTTTTTTTGCTGTAGTATTGCTGAACAAGGAAGCTTTTTTTTCTTTTTCTTTTTCCTCACTTGACCAAGAACTTAATACAAATTGGCAAAATGTCTTGTTACTCATAAAATATAACTACGCAAGTGCATGTGTCACAATCAAATAATAAAGTGATCGAGTTGAATATCGTTTTATGGAGAAAGTTATTATTAAAAATTTTAATAAAAACTTAATTAAATAATTGTAAAAATTAATAAAAGGATAAAATGAAATTAAACTCACTAAAATAATATAAAGGAGAAAGCACAAGTTAAATGTACACTTAATAAATCAGATTAGATAACAATCAAAGATGAAATGATTGAGATTCAATTTCTTTTTCTCTGCAATTTCAGTTACGTATGCTATGTCAATGTTATAGCAATGTTGTCCAGTTAACCCATAACTCAAAAATTCACTAGAGTCTTCCGAATTACTTATACTGCTATCACTTTACTCCATTTTTAACATATTCTTATGCAAAAATAAAATATAAGATCAGATTAAACCTAGGTTCCAATTAGGTTATGTGAGACAAGCATATATTCTTGCTTAACTTGCAAAATTAGCCAGTTCCATGCATAAAACCAACCAAACTTACACTCTTTAACATATGTCTAATTCTAATCAGCTTTCCAACAAATTAAAATCACAATATCATGCTCAAGATGACCAGTTAGTGAACATAAATTAATAAAAAAAATAATATTAAATAAACTAAATAACATTGAAACAGTATGCTAAGCATACAAGCCTTGAGTCACAGTTTTAGGTATTTCCTCATCTCAGTCTAAAATAACTTAGTTCATGACTGATTGTTTACACAGTACAAAACAAGAAATCATCGTTCAAGAGAGAGAGTGAGAAGTACAACTGAAAGTTTGAAGGAGAAATAGACAAAAATACACAAAGTCCATGGTAATTGGGGGTGGATTTCCAGCTCCTCCTTCCGAAAATTGCTTAAACCTGCCTCTAGTAATCGTATGCTACCTTTCCTCCTTGTTTTCTATCTAATTTTGGTGTTCTTCCTTTCTCTTTCTAGTTGTCCCTTTTTTTGCCCTTTTCTGCCGTCTCTTTTGATTTCCAAAAGGCATATTATTCTTTTTATATGCTAGGGTTAAGGAGGAATGTACAAGTGTGCATAAATCCAAAGGCTGAGATTTTGTTTGGTATCCTTAGTGAAAGACAGCTCACGTGCTTATCCTTTTCTGCCCAAGTCAGCAATTAAATTTGCTGCTAACTGTGTTTTGACCTGTCAACCTGGTTCATCAAACTCTACCCAATTGCTCCAGCAATACTGCAGCATCACTGAAATCAAGTATCCTTGCTATTTTGCTCCAATCTTGCATTTTCTTCTTACTCAAAGCATGACTTTTCATTCCTAAAAGCCTTTTACATTTCAAATCTGTAGGATACTTTAAATCATTAATACTTGCTTGAAAATCTAAATTCAATATTCTAAAACAAAGTTCTGTAAGAAAATAAATCGGTAAAAACGTATCAGAGTGGCACAGCGGAATAATAAAAATTTTTAAGATCGTTAAATATCTCATGATGCCATATACAATAAACCAACAACAATTAAAACTCATACCTCAAGGACACCAATCTGTAGGAGGAGAATGACCGGAGGGCTTCAACCAACTAGTCTTCTCTCTACTATTCTCCAATTCCTGAATGGCTGAGTGTGTGGGCACTCTGAACCTCGATCGGTATGCTAGCACTGCTAATCTTCTTCCGACCACCTAGATCTCTAAAGAACTTATTGTCACGGTGAGTTGTGCAACAATAAGCCTGCTCACCTGAGAGTCTGTGGTCTAAGAGAACAGGAGTAGCAGGACCTCTATTTATAGACCTGCATGAGGTGATTCTCTGAATTCGAATTGGATTAGGAGAAGATATTCTCCCTTATCCACAAGCACAAAATCTGAATTTTCCAAGGGGAAAATCCCAATAATAAATTCGGTCACTTTTGGATATTTCCAATCCAAATCTAAACAGGATTTTAACTAGAATTTTATCTCCCTTTTTCAACTAAAAAATCTGAAAATCCAAGGGGAAAATCTCCACAAAAATTCGGCCACTTTTGGATAAGGGAGAATTAAAATTCCACTAGGATTTTCAAGCTTGAATCTTATCTCATCCTTATCCAAAATTACCGAAATCTCCTAGGAGATTTACTCCGAAAATTCGGCCATTATCTGGGAGGAGAGAATCCAAATTCAACTAGGATTGAAACTTAAATTTTTTCCTTGAACCTTATCCACAAAAATCCAAAAAATCATTGAGGATAATCCTCAAAATTTTCGTCCATATTTGGTTAGGATTTGGATTCAAAATTCAAGTAGGATTCTAACAAGATTTTCTTCTCCATATCTGACTCAAATTCGAATTTCATTCCTTGAGGATTTACCACAACAAATTCGAATCCCACTTGGACTGTGATTCAAAATTTGAAATTCAAATTTCAAATTCAAATTTCAAATTCGAATTTCAAATTCGAATTTCAAATTCAAATTTCAAATTTCAAATTTCAAATTTCAAATTTCATAAAACAGTTGTATTTCAAATTCTTGTTCTCATGAATAATTTTCTACAACTCCAATCCAATCTCAAATAAAATCATGGCAACTTTATTTGGAGTTCGAATAATTGTGTACTCTATTATCCAAAACAAAATCTGAATCCAACCGGAAAGAATCTTGTCCACCATCCTAATCCTATGTCAACACCATCCATGCATAATAAACTAGCCAATAGCATACACAAATCAATTTGCCAAACGTTAAGGAATTATGTGGAGCTATTAGAGGGACTAATTGGACATATATAATCGGGCTCCCATAAATCCATATGATCATCATTCTTTACCGAACAACTCAATCATATGATCACTAATTTCAAAGTTACACAACTATAAACCTGAAAATGAACTCCCAATTATATACCGTATTACGTAAGCCTGTGACAAGCTATCGTCCAATGACCTTGTCATGTATGCAGAACCCTCATATGATATCCATGATCAGCCTTAGGCCAAAGTCCGTTTAATCCTACTGATCAGGCTATCTTAAAGTTCCATTATACTACCGAATTAAGAAAATGATTATTCACCATATGTGAATAAGAAGTCATCCACCCTGTAGACGACTCAAGGTCTTGTCCATTTTCACATTCAGTATAATGCCTTCAAGAGGATATCCTTAACTCCTCATTAGAGCTATGATTCCGATATCTGTAAACGAACCCTTCATCGTATACAAGTCATGCACCCAACGAACCGGTCTATAAGCTCACTACCTCTGAGACGCTTTAGCCATTGGAACATCAAAGTACACAAGTCATATACATGAAGCTGTCCTTTTACTCAGGATTCAGGTTACTGCACAATGAACGTCAAAAGCAGATCGATCCACTCAAAGCGGACTTCGTAGATCAATCACGCTTTAGTCCCGGTCTAATATGTCACCACCAAGCAACATATCTATGTCTCTATTTGGGAGTCCAGCTCCAGACAGTCAAGACAAACTGTCCCCTCCAAGGTTTTAGACAACATAATAGTCTTAACATGAGTTAGATGCTCGGTCTAACCCTATAGACTACAGACCATAGTTTAGACCGCTAACTTTAAAACATTGTCTTCTCGCATACAAAAGTCCATTGCATGCAACGTTCTAACAATTTAACACAAGCAGTCAGGGAGCCATATTTGCTTATATTTACTTTAACATGTAAATAAAACGAGGACAGATAGCAATGTAATAAATAACCTCTATATATAATTTTATTATCCTGTTCAAAATAAATACATTAAAATGTCTCTAATGCTTAGGGCATTTCCTAACAAGTTCTGCATATAAAAACAAAAAAATAATTTAGTAAACTAATATATTACTCAAAACTCATTGGAAAAACACATTTTTATACCCTAAAAAATAGCTATGATAACTCTATTTCTTAGAGTTATCACACCCTCAAACTTGAATCATTGCTCATCCTTGAATGATGAAACAAAGACACATAAATACAAAGAACAAACATAAAAAGGAAATAAAGGAACACAAGAATTCTGATTTCACTATAATGCGACGTTGAATCTCAATTCTCAAAATTGCTCTTTCAATATTTAGCTCATGTTCAAGATCAACGCTTATCAAAGATTCGCTCAATTCATTGCAAGCTTACTCCCAATTCGATTTCTCCCTAGTGTGTGTGTGATAGCTACAGTTAGCATTCTTGAATCACCCAAGTCCGATTAAACATTGATCATCAAACCTAATCTATGGTTTCATAAGCTAGCTTTTTAAATCACTCTCCAATAACGTATGTTAACCAAACACTTAGGGTCAAATAGGCTTCCAAGGATTGAAATAGGAGACCTTTTTATTGCCTTTCTTCTTCTTTATTTATTTTTTTATTTACAACAATCTCTAATGTCACCACTGCCTTTTGACGCGAATATCAACATTTGTGATGAAAATACCCGGTTACTCAACAAGGTCACCATTAAGAGATGCTATATCATACTCATATCTTGAACCATTGTTTGACGCAAAAGTACACATGAGGCTCATGTTACTCCTGGTTACTTGGTAGCTCAAAATAGCGTAGTAAGTCCATTTGTTTGTTTGTTTTTTTTGAATAAAATGAATAACCCCTAAACTTTAGTCCAACATAGTTCTCTTTACAACAAACTGCTTATATTTCCCCTTTATATTTGGTTTCCTGAGATTTCGCCTTTGAGAGATTCACAAAACTAGTTCTAAAACCTTAAGTTCTCACAAGGATCCAAACTTTCCTAGGTTTTCCAAAGGGATTCTAACCATAACCTGTTGTGCAAAATTGGAGAATTCTCATTTACAAAGCAAACTTATGACCAATATTACAAATTTTCAAGTCATGCCAATATGTCCCCGAAGTTGAAAATTTCAAAGCAATTATGTGATTTTCATAGAATTCCATTTGACTCAACATTGCTGTAGCAATACCAAAATTAATAAAGAAAAACATAAATAAACACATCAAACACCGTCTGACTCTAAAACTAACGAAAGCAAAATAAATCAGAACATTTAAACAAAACAAAGCAAAACACAGTAAAAAAAAAACAGGACAAGATAAAACAAAAACTCAAAAACTCAACATCCCCAAACTTTCAAATGAGTAGTGTCCTCACTGCTTTGGAAAATTTAAGAAATAACAAAAACAAAAAAAAAAACAAAAAAGAGGGTTAGAACTCCCTGTGGCTAGCGCTACACGCTAGCTCTTTGCCTTCCAATTTGTTGCATTGATGCTACAGCATTGCTGTAGCAACTGGGACTTTGTTGAAATTGGAATTTTTTTTTCTTCTTTCTACTTCAGTTTTCATTCTGCTACTCCAGAGGCGTTCACTCCCTTTTTCCCTGCAATTAAACACCAGACAACCTTACATTAACTACTAAAATAAAATACACCTATCAATCAAACAAAATAAATTCAATGAATCAATGAAACAAACAAAAACAAAACAAGAAAAACAAATTAACATTGGGTTGCCCCCTACAAGCGTTAAAGTCGACAGCTCAACTACTTCTCTTTTACTAATCTGGATATCTCAAGGAGATTAAAGTCTTCTCCTTATCAAATGTGTCTCCCCAATAATGCTTGAGACGTTGACCGTTTACTTTGAACTTCCTTCCTGATTTTTCTTTCATAAGTTTCACAGCACTATGAGGAAACACTTCAATAATCTTAAAAGGGCCTGACCATCTTGATTTTAGTTTACCTGGAAAGAGCTTTAGCCTTAAAGTGAAGAAAAGAACTAGCTGCCTTGATCCAAATTCCCATGGAAGGATCTTATTGTCATGCCATTTCTTGACCTTCTCCTTGTATAACTTGTTAGGAAATGCCCTAAGCATTAGAGACATTTTGATGTATTTATTTTGAACTAGATAATAAAATTATATATATAAAGGTTATTCATTATATTGCTATCTGTCCTCGTCTTATTTACATATTAAAGTAAATGTAAGCAGATATGGCTCCCTGACTGCTTGTGTTAAACTGTTAGAACGTTGCATGCAATGGACTTTTGTATGCGAGAAGACAATGTTCTAAAGTTAGCGATCTAAACTATGGTCTGTAGTCTATGGGGTTAGACCGAGCATCTAACTCATGTTAAGACTATTATGTTGTCTAAAGCTTTGGAGGGGACGGTTTGTCTTGACTGTCTGGAGCTGGACTCCCAAGTAGAGACATAGATATGCTGCTTGGTAGTGACATATTAGACCGGGACTAAAGCGTGATTGATCTACGAAGTCCGCTTTGAGTGGATCGATCTGCTTTTGATGTTCATTATGCAGTAACCTTAATCCTGAGTAAAAGGACAGCTTCATGTATATGACTTGTGTACTTTGACGTTCCAATGGCTAAAGTGTCTCAGAGGTAGTAAGCTTATAGATCGGTTTGTTGGGTGCATGACTTGTATACGATGAAGGGTTCGTTTACAGATATTAGAATCATAGCTCTAATGAGGAGTTAAGGGTATCCTCTTAAAGGCATTATACTGAATGTGAAATGGACAAGGCCTTGGGTCGTCTGCTGGGCGGATGACTTCTTATTCACATATGGTGAATAATCATTTTCTTTATTCGGTAGTATAATGGAACTTTAAGATAGCCTGATCAGTAGGATTAAACGGACTTTGGCCTAAGGCTGATCATGGATATCATATGAGGATTCTGCATACATGACAAGGTCATTGGACGATAGCTTGTCACAGGCTTACGTAATACGGCATATAATTGGGAGTTTAGTTTCAGGTTTATAGTGGTGTGACTCTGAAACTAGTGATCATATGATTCAGTTGTTCGGTAAAAGAATGATGATCATATGGATTTGCAGGAGCCCGATTATATATGTCCAATCAGTCCCTCTACTAGCTCCACATAATTCCTTAACATTTGGCAAATTGATTTGTGTATGCTATTGGCTGGTTTATTATGCATGGATGGTGATAACACAGGATTAGGATGGTAGACAAGATTCTCTCCAGTTGGATTCAGATTTTGTTTTGGATAATAGAGTACATAATTATTCGAACTCCAAATAAAGTTGCCATGATTTTTTTTGAGATTGGATTGGAGTTGTAGAAAATTATCCATGAGAACAAGAATTTGAAACACAACTGTTTTTTGTGGATTTTGAAATTTGAATTTTGAAATTTGAAATTTGAAATTTGAATTTGAATTTGAAATTTAAATTTGAAATTTGAAATTTGAAATTTGAAATTTGAAATTTGAAATTGAAATTGAAATTCGAATTTGAAATTTAAAATTCAAATTTTGAATCACAGCCCAAGTGAGATTCGAATTTGTTGTGGAAATCCACAAGGTTTGAAATTCGAATTTGAGTTAGATTTGGAGAGGATAATCTTGTTAGAATCGTACTTGAATTTTGAACCCAAATCCTAACAAAAGGTGGACGAAATTTTGAGGATAATACTCAATAGAATTTCGGTTTTTGTGGATAAGGTTCAAGGAAAAAATTCAAGTTTTAATCCCAGTTGAATTTGGATTCTCTCCTCCCTGAAAAGTGGTCGAAATTTTGGAGTGTATCTCCTAGGAAAATTCGGT
Source organism: Antiaris toxicaria (assembly GCA_035233585.1). NCBI lineage: Eukaryota > Viridiplantae > Streptophyta > Magnoliopsida > Rosales > Moraceae > Antiaris > Antiaris toxicaria. The sequence continues at coordinate 9,566,717 of CP141153.1, read as the reverse complement.
TATTTTGGATAAGGTTGAGATAAGATTCAAGCTTGAAAATCCTAGTGGAATTTTGATTCTCTCTTATCCTAAAAGTGGCCGAATTTTTGGAGGAAAAATCTCCTGGGAATTTCGGAGTTTTTGGTTAAAAAAGGGGAGATAAAATTCTAGTTAAAATCTTGTTTAGATTTGGATTGGATTTATCCATAGTGGTCGAATTTTATTGTTGAGAATCTCCCATAGAAAATTCAGATTTTTATGGTTACGGATAAAGGAGAATATATTTTCCTAGTCTAATTCAAATTCAGAGAATCACCTCATGCAGGTCTATAAATAGAGGTCCTGCCACTCCAGTTCTCTCAGACCACATACTCTCAGGTGAGCAGGCTTATTGTTGCATAACTCATCGTGACAATAAGTTCTTCAGAGATTTGGGTGGTCAGAAGAAGACTAGCAGTGCTAGCATACCGATCGAGATTCAGAGTGCCCACACACTCAGCCATTCGGGAATTGGAGAATAGTAGAGAAGGTTAGTTGGTTGAAGCCTCCGGTCATTCTCCTCTTGCAAGATTGGCGTCCTTGAGGTATGAGTTTTAATTGTTGTTGGTTTATTGTATATGGCATCATGAGATATTTAACGATCTAAAAAAATTTTTATTGTTCCGCTGCGCCACTCTGATACATTTTTACCGATTTATTTTCCTACAATTGGTATCAGAGCCACCTCATGACTATGCCATGTACATAAATTAGACAATTACTTAGTATTTTTATTTATGTATGGATTTGATATTTAGAGAGTGGTATTCTAGGGTTCCTTTATGTTGTTATCATAGATTATGTATAAAGTATGTGGTTATTTTAATTTTCTGAATTATTATAAGCATGCTTGTTTATACCGGTTATGGTTCCTTAGAATTTAGAAAAATTGTATCTAGGAATTTTTTATGTAACCATGAGAGCAGTTTATTAACACTGTAATTTTCCATGGATTTTAATTTTTTGTCTCTTAGAATTTTTATGGTTAGAATTTTTGTACACCGGAAACGGTTTAGGAAAATTTTATGTAATTATTCTTGGAGGAGATTGAAGATTGAAGACCGTAATTTATTTTTCCCAAAAGTTAAATTTGATTTAAAGGTTGAAATTTTGATTGTGTAGAAAATTTCAATTTAATTGGGATTCAAATTAATTTTTGGAGATCCTAATAGGTAAATTGGAATATGACACGAAAATCGAGACACGACCCCTCGAGATAGGCCGACGGGCTTTGGTGGGGCTGCAACCCCTGCCCTCGGGCAGGATGGGGCTGTGGCAGCCCCTGTACAGACCAACACCACCCACAGTTGCAGGCTTAGCCTGCAGCCGAGGGTGGCCGTGGCTTGCCCAAGACTGGCCGCAGCCTGGGCGTGCAACCTCTGGCTGCAAGCGCTGCCTGCAGCCTGCTGGCTGCAAGCGCTGCCTGCAGCCTGCCGGCTGCTTAGCCCAACCTGGGCGTGCAGCCTGGCGCTGCAAGCTCGGCCTGCAGCCCGGCAAGGCTGCACAAAGGGGGCGGCTGTGGGCTGCCAGCCCCTCCAGGGCTGCCAGCCCCTCCAGGGCTGGTGGCTGCCCACGGCGGCTGCCACCTTCGGGGGCGGCGGTGCGATGGTCCAAAAAATCAGAAAATTTTGATTTTTAAATTTGAGATTTAATTTTAAATCGTGTTTAAAAATATGTAATTGAAAATTTAAAATTTTTGAAATTACATATTATTACACATGATGTTTAAAATTGTTTAAAATTTAAATTTGAAATTTAAATTTGAAATTCGAATTTGGAATTTGAATTTGAAATTTAAATTTTTGGAGATTTAAATTTTAAATGATTCTTGGGATGAGAAATAAATGGAAAGGCTACATAAAGATGGATACAAGAAAACGGAACGAAATTCAAGACCCAAAGAATGCTTTGGATGGAATTTTGTAATCTTTATTTTCTTTGTTCTAGGATGGAACCATGGCTTGGTTATTCTGTCAATTATTTTTTTCTGTGATATGTCATGGATGTATAAATATGTATTGATGGATGTTTTATATGCATATTTGATAACATGTCATATAGGATAGGTGAGTACCGCTCATACTATATTGATCATACATAATTTGTCAAAACTTGCATGTTTTTCAAAATATTGAGTGGGAGAGGGTTTCAAACAAAACCCACGGCCTCCATTGTTGATCCATATGTGAAAGCATGGTAACGCCTCGTGTCAGTTCTGCCCTGACCACACCCCTCGGTAGGTGTTTACCGCCGCCGGTATACTAGATTGGATCTCCTATGTGGAAAACGTGTTCGGGTACGATCCTATTCATGACCACCCCTCGGTGGCTTGGTAGGACGTGGATCGGGCTACGTAAACAATGGTTATACACTCAAGACTCGTTTAGTTATTAACCTTGTGACGCCTTAAATTTTATTTAAGGGTCAATATATAATTTAAATAAAATTAGTGTGCCAAAAATTAATTAAAAATCCTTTTGGAAATCCTAGGTTGGTTTCCAAGTCAAATTCCGCTCAAAAAGTCAACAATTTGAACTTCAAAAAGAAACCCTAAAACATTCGGCCATCACTTGAGATTTTAATTAAAATTTAAATTCCACGAATCCAAGAAGGATTCAAATTCAAATTTCATTCCTTAGATATAAAGAAGAAATTCGACCATAAAGTGTAGGAAATAAATGAGATTTTATTTGAATTAAAAGCTAGGTTAAAACTCAATTAAAATTCAAATTATTTTTCCTTAAAAACTAAGGGATAATTTTGGCCACTTAAGGGGAAATAAAAGAGAAAACCCTAGCCTCAAAACAGCATAAAAACTTTCCCTTTTGCCCCTTAAAATTTTCAGCCAAACAAGGAAGAGAAAGGGAAAGAAAAACCTAGTATAAAAACCCCCTTTTAACTCTCATTCACCCCTCCTTTCCCCCTCAAAATTTCGGCCAGCTTTCCCCCTCTTCCCTCTCTGAATTTTCTCTCCCAAAACACACCCAAAACAGCAAACAAAACCTACCAAAAGGCAGCTCAAAGATTCAACAACTTTTGAGACAAAAACAAGGTGAGAAATTAAACATTTTCCTTCCTTCTCCTTTTGATTTTAAATCCGAAATTTATATGGTTTTCTCCACTATTTCCATACTGTTTTGAAGACTCCAATACTCACACAAATTCAGCCAAAAGGGAGACCAAGCATCAAAAATAGGGCAGCACAAACAAGGTGTGATTTTTCTCTCAAACCCTAAAATTTTGCCTCATTGATCCTCTTTTCAAAAACCCTATTATCATATGTGTAAGATTTTATGATTTTGTCAATTTGATTCTTGGGTTGTGTTAATGACATATAAATAAGGTTTTCCACAAAATTTCGTGATCATTGGATGAAAATTGAATTGGTTTGAGGCTAATCGAAATTCGGACATAGAAAAACGAAAATCAGGAAAATTACCATATGAACAGTAAATTTGTGTCAGCCATAACTTGAGTTTAAAAAACGATTTTTGAGTGATTCTTGAGCCTAAAATTAAATTCAAGATGTCCCCTAAATTCTTGCAAAATTTCAGAACCAAAATCCTCCATTTGCTGAGTCAAAATATTTTTCTAAGATAGGCGGACAGAACTGCCAGGTTTTGAACCGAAACTGAAACCCAGATTTTTATGCCTAAAAACAACCCTCGGTTTTTGGCCTAGTTGAATGACCAAACGATGTCCAAAAATTATAAAAATTATATGGAATTAAAGTTACGGATGTCTAGTTTAACATATTAAAAATTTAGAATTTTTGGGATTAAAAATGAATTGATATTGATTTTATAATCAGCCTAGGTCAGTCTGCCTATGACCAGAAATATCCTAACTTAGAGTTTTTCATAAATTTTAAATCCCAAATGTTTATTAAATGTTTTAAAATCTTTTGTGGCACACTAAAATGATTGGATGATTATGTCTAGACCTAGACTAATCATATGTTGTGATTATAGGACTTATTTGATGTTCTTGCTGGATTTGTGGATCACGTTATCGTAACGCTTGTGCGATAATCGAGGTAGGACGTTCAAGTCTTTTCTGGGAGTAGTCAAGTGTTTTAAATTCCCCTGTTTTATTGATGGCATGCTGTTTTCGATTTATGAAATTATTATACTATTTTTGATGAAATAAACGCATGCAACGTATTTTGTAATAAATATGTATTTTAAAGAGTGTTTTGATTAATGGTATAATATAACTTGGTAAATACCATCTTTTGAATAATCCGGTGAACATAATTGAGCTCTAGTTCACGATCATTGTAAATGATGCGTGCGTCCCGAAGTTGACGCCATGGGGGAAGGTCCCTAAACCTGCGCAGGGCCGTTCGGCCTATTTAGACCGTAACGAGATGATCTAGGATAATTCAAATACGAGGCACGTATATTATAGCTACGACAAGTCCTCACTCATAATATGATAGTTGTTTTAATGATTTATTATTTTAATATTGGGGCACGTATATTGCAGCTACGCTAAGTCCTCAGCAAAATAAAACTTGTATTAAAAATGTTTTTCACGAAACTGTTGATTTTTTTTTTTATGATTATTATGTCATGTATTTTTTTTAAATTGTTGATTATTTTTGGAAACGAATATTATGCCATACTTTTAAATGTTATCTGTTAACCCACCTTTGTTTCTGTCCTACTGAGCCAGCGCTCACGTCCCTTTTTCTTTGTGATTTCGAAATGACTACTTCCAGGTGCGGGAGGTAGCAGTTCCGAAAATCGTTGAGCTATCCGTTTTTACCGAGAATGATGCTATCCGTTTTCTCCATCTTCTTCTTTTTGTTTCTCGTTCTGATGTAATGAGACATTAAGTTTGGACTTTATTTCACGTTATTTAAATTCTATGCTTGGGAATATTTATGGTTGGTAATTTCTTTTGAAAACCGATTTTGTGTTTGATTTCCGCATTAAAAGGTATTTACTTTCTACTTTATTTTGTTTTGTGGTTATGATGCTACTTTATAATTAGGCTTAGCTAAATTATAATGTTGACCCGTTGTTTTTGAAATAAATGTTTTCCTTAAATCTCGGGTTGATATTATGATTTGGCTGCCGTGTCACGTGTCTAAATTTTGGGCCGTGACAAACCTTCCCTAGAAGCTCTGTTAACCAAACTGGTGGCCAAATAAGCGGTTATTAATATATGTCTTAACCTTGGAGGATTTAAGGCAACATATATTAATTGGATGGGGTCCATGTTCCGGCTATTTGTTTTCATGACCACCCCTCGGTGGCTTTGGGCAATAGGTGCTGTGAATTACCGTTGCAATGCTACATGTTTTTCAAGTTTCATGTAGGAACATACTTGTATGTTTTATTTGCTAAATTATCTGTATATTTGCTTGGGCTTTGTAATGATGTCTAGTATAATTTTATTTCAGTTTAAAATGTCACCGACACCCCTCATTTCAATACTTACTGAGAATAAACTGAATGGTGATAATTATAAGGATTGGAAAAGAAATCTGTTAATAGTTCTCAACTGCGAAAGACACAAGTTCATACTGGACGAACCATGCCCACCAGGGCCAAAACCTGACACACCGATTGAGGAGGTCCCGGTTGCCTATACTCGTTGGAGAGAATCCAATGATATAGCTCGATGCTACATCCTTGCTAGCATGATGAGTACTTTACAAAAGCAACATGAGACTTATCAGGTTGCTAGGGAGATCATGGACAATCTGGAGGACATGTTCGGAGGTTAAGAAAAATTGGCTCGACAGTCCGCTATCACCAGCATTATGAACTCTAAGCAAAAGGCAGGCACTCCGGTGAAGGACCATATGATCACTCTAATGGGATTCTTCGCTGAGACTGCCGAAAACGGTGCTGAGTTGGACTATAACACCCAGATCGAGATGGTGTTCAAAACTCTATCTAAAGATTTTGTGGGGTTTAAGGCCGCATACAATCTGACGACAAGGGAGTTAGGACTAACCGAGCTCATGAATCAATTTCAGGCTTATGAGCGGATGATCAGGGATGAGGATGCTGTCCAACCCAAAGGTAAGGCCAATTTGGCGGAATCTTCCAAACCCTCACGGAAGAGGAAGAGGCCAAATCAGAAGCAAGCGGCTTCCAGTTCTTCTAATCCTCCTGTCTCGGATGGGAAGAAAAAGAAGAAGAACAAGAAGCCCAGGGACCCTAAAAGTCCAAGTGCTTCCGTTGTGGGAAGGTAGGTCACTTCAAGAAGGCTTGCCGGGAAATCCTAGCCGCCAAGGGCAAGGAAGGTAAGGAACTTCTTTACTTAGAAGCGTGTTTGGTGGAAGAATCGAAAGACACTTGGGTCATTGATTCGGGCGCCACTAATCGTGTTTGTGTTTCTATGCAGGGGTTCGTGGAAACGAGAAGTCTATATGATAGGAGCCTCTCGTTGCGAACTGGGGACGGCAGCTTGGTAGTGGCTGAGGCAGTGGGAGATGTTTACCTTTATTTTGATCAATTTAGGTTTATTTTATTAAAAGACTGTTTTTATGTTCCTAATTTTAGTAGGAACCTTATATCGGTAGCTTGTTTAATAAAGGATTCTTATTCAGTTTCTTTTAGTAAAAGAGTTGATATTCGTAGAAATAAGTCTTTTATCTGTTCTGGATGGATGGATGGAAACTTATATTTGATCAAACCAAAGATGTACTCACTGCTTGACACTGAATTAATTGATAACTCTAAAAGGTTGAAAGTTTCTTACTCTAACAAGGTGTATCTTTGGCATTTAAGACTTGGTCATATTAATCAGGATAGGATTCAAAGATTGGTGAAAAACGGTCCTCTAGAATATCTGGAGGAGGTACGACTTCCCCAATGTGAGTCTTGTCTAGAAGGTAAAATGACTAAGAGGCCTTTTGGAGCTAAGGGTACAAGGGCACATGAGCTCTTAGAAATTGTGCACACTGACGTATGTGGCCCCATGAACGTCACAACACGAGGAGGGTTCGAGTATTATGTCTCTTTTATAGATGATTACTCGAGGTATGGATATGTGTATCTGATGCACCGCAAGAACGAAACTTTTGACAAGTTCAAAGAGTATCGTGCAGAAGTGGAAAAGCAATTGGATAAATCCATAAAGACACTTCGATCTGATCGAGGTGGCGAATACCACTCTGATGAATTTCTAGGACATCTTGTAGAGAATGGGATATTATCCCAATTGACTGCACCTGGTACTCCACAACAGAATGGTGTAGCTGAAAGGAGAAACAGAACCTTGTTGGATATGGTATGGTCCATGATGAGTTATTCAACGCTGCCATTATCATTTTGGGGATATGCTTTGCAAACGGCATGCTATATTCTGAACCAAGTTCCAAGCAAATCAATTTCTAGAACTCCGTATGAATTGTGGCGTGGCAGGAAGCCCTCCCTTGGACATATGAGAATATGGGGCTGCCCGACACATGTACTGGATGGGGATGCGAAAAAGTTGGAACCAAGATCAGAATTATGCATATTTGTAGGGTATCCAAAAGGAACTAAAGGAGGTCTGTTCTATAACCCGAAGGAACAAAAGGTCATTATCTCAACCCATGCGACATTCTTGGAGGAAAGTCACATGAATGACTTTAAGCCTCGAAGCAAAGTGGTGCTAGAGGAGTTATCGGGTGAAAGAACTGCTCCACAGATTTCGGTCTTAGACGCAAGTCCGAGTTCCAGTGAAAAACCTGCAGACGATCAACAATTTAGGGTGCCTCGTCGTAGTGGGAGGGTTTCGAAGAAACCTAATTTCTTCATGTATGATGCTAAGGTATACCAGACCGAGGCTCATGAGCATGAGGATGATCCGGTCACCTACGATGAAGCTATAAATGATGTTGATTCTAAATCTTGGAAACAGGCTATGAACAATGAGATGGATTTTATGAAATCCAACTCTGTTTGGGAACTTGTAGATTTGCCGGATGGGATAAAACCCATTGGATGCAAATGGGTCTACAAAAGAAAGAAGGATGCGGAAGAGAGAGTGGAAACTTTCAAATCTAGACTGGTTGCAAAGGGATACACGCAAAAGGCTGGAATCGATTACGATGAAACCTTTTCGCCTGTTGCTATGCTGAAGTCTATCCGTATTCTTCTATCCATTGCTGCGGCTCTCGATTACGAGATCTGGCAAATAGATGTCAAGATGGCATTCTTGAATAGCCATCTTGAAGAGTGTATCTATATGATACAGCTCGAAGGGTTCGTAGCAAAAGGCCAAGAAAGGAAAGTTTGTAAGTTGCTTAGATCCATTTATGGATTAAAGCAAGCATCCCGCTCATGTAACCAGAGGTTTGATCAAGCGATTAAGACATTTGGTTTTGAGCAGAACATTGATGAACCCTGTGTTTATAAACGTATTAAGGATAGAAAAGTGGTCTTTCTGATACTCTATGTCGATGATATACTACTCATTGGGAATGATGTAGGGAACTTATCATCGGTCAAGCTTTGGTTACACCAACAGTTTGACATGAAGGACTTGGGAGAAGTTAATTATGTTCTAGGCATTCGTCTCTTCAGAGATCGAAAGAACAAAATGATAGCGTTATCCCAAGCTTTATACATAGATAAAATAATTGACAAATATGCAATGCAAGAGGCAAAGAAAGGCTCACAACCTTCTATTGCCGATCTAACTCTTTCATTGGATGACTGTCCCAAGACATCGGAAGAAAGAGAGCGTATGAGTAAGGTCCCTTATGCATCCGCTGTGGGTAGCCTTATGTACGCTATACTTTGCACTCGCCCGGATATATGTTTTGCAGTAGGTATGATGAGTCGATATCAAGCAAATCCTGGAACCAAGCACTGGCAAGCTGTAAAGCATATACTCAAGTATCTTAAGAGAACGAGGGATTATATGCTGGTGTATTCTGGAGGGGACCTAACACCCATAGGATACACGGACTCAGACTTCCAGACTTGTAAGGATTCGAGGAAATCGACATCTGGATTAGTGTTTTTACTCGAAGGAGGCGCCATTGTGTGGAGGAGCGTGAAGCAGGGCTGCACGGCTGACTCTACTATGGAGGCTGAATATGTGGCTGCGGCTAAGGCATCTAAAGAAGCGGTTTGGCTCTGCAAGTTCTTTAGAGACCTTGAGGTCATTTCGGATGTTGACAAGCCTATCACACTTTACTATGATAATACAGGGGCTATTGCCAACACAAGAGAATCTCGGCACCATAAGAGGACCAAGCACGTCGATCGGAGATATCATATTATTAGAGGGCATGTGGAGACAGGGCAAGTGGATGTATGTAAGATCGCGTCCGAGGACAACATCGCCGATCCCTTTACTAAGACTTTGGTGGCTAGAAGCTTTGAGAGGCACGTAGAGGCGATGGGGATGCGTAACGTGGCACATCTGCTGGCTTAGGGCAAGTGGGAGATTGTTAGGAAATGCCCTAAGCATTAGAGACATTTTGATGTATTTATTTTGAACTGGATAATAAAATTATATATATAGAGGTTATTCATTATATTGCTATCTGTCCTCATCTTATTTACATGTTAAAGTAAATGTAAGCAAATATGGCTCTCTGACTGCTTGTGTTAAACTGTTAGAACGTTGCATGCAATGGACATTTGTATGCGAGAAGACAATGTTCTAAAGTTAGTGGTCTAAACTATGGTCTGTAGTCTATGGGGTTAGACCGAGCATCTAACTCATGTTAAGACTATTATGTTGCCTAAAGCCTTGGAGGGGACGGTTTGTCTTGACTGTCTGGAGCTGGACTCCCAAGTAGAGACATAGATATGTTGCTTGGTGGTGACATATTAGACCGGGACTAAAGCGTGATAGATCTATGAAGTCCGCTTTGAGTGGATCGATCTGCTTTTGACATTCATTATGCAGTAACCTTAATCCTGAGTAAAATGACAGCTTCATGTATATGACTTGTGTACTTTGATGTTCCAATGGCTAAAGCGTCTCAGAGGTAGTAAGCTTATAGACTGGTTCGTTGGGTGCATGACTTGTATACGATGAAGGGTTCGTTTACAGATATTGGAATCATAGCTCTAATGAGGAGTTAAGGGTATCCTCTTAAAGGCATTATACTGAATATGAAAATGGACAAGGCCTTGGGTCGTCTGCTGGGCGGATGACTTCTTATTCACATATGGTGAATAATCATTTTCTTTATTCGGTAGTATAATGGAACTTTAAGATAGCCTGATCAGTAGGATTAAACGGACTTTGGCCTAAGGCTGATCATGGATATCATATGAGGGTTCTGCATACATGACAAGGTCATTGGACGATAGCTTGTCACAGGCTTACGTAATACAGTATATAATTGGGAGTTCAGTTTCAGGTTTATAGTGGTGTGACTCTGAAACTAGTGATCATATGATTCAGTTGTTCGGTAAAAGAATGATGATCATATGGATTTGCGGGAGCCCGATTATATATGTCCAATCAGTCCCTCTACTAGCTCCACATAATTCCTTAACGTTTGACAAATTGATTTGTGTATGCTATTGGCTGGTTTATTATGCATGGATGGTGATGACACAGGATTAGGATGGTAGACAAGATTCTCTCCAGTTGGATTCAGATTTTGTTTTGGATAATAGAGTACACAATTATTCGAACCCCAAATAAAGTTGCCATGATTTTATTTGAGATTGGATTGGAGTTGTAGAAAATTATCCATGAGAACAAAAATTTGAAACACAACTATTTTTTGTGGATTTTGAAATTTGAATTTTGAAATTTGAATTTGAATTTGAAATTTAAATTTGAAATTTGAAATTTGAAATTTGAAATTTGAAATTGAAATTCGAATTTGAAATTTGAAATTCAAATTTTAAATCACAGTCCAAGTGGGATTCGAATTTGTTGTGGAAAATCCACAAGGTTTGAAATTCGAATTTGAGTTAGATTTGGAGAGGATAATCTTGTTAGAATCTTACTTGAATTTTGAATCCAAATCCTAACAAAAGGTGGACGAAATTTTGAGGATAATCCTCAATAGAATTTCGGTTTTTGTGGATAAGGTTCAAGGAAAAAATTCAAGTTTCAATCCCAGTTGAATTTGGATTCTCTCCTCCCTGAAAAGTGGCCGAAATTTTGGAGTGTATCTCCTAGGAAAATTCGGTTATTTTGGATAAGGTTGAGATAAGATTCAAGCTTGAAAATCCTAGTGGAATTTTGATTCTCCCTTATCCTAAAAGTGGCCGAATTTTTGGAGGAAAAATCTCCTAGGAATTTCAGATTTTTTGGTTGAAAAAGGGGAGATAAAATTCTAGTAAAAATCTTGTTTAGATTTGGATTGGATTTATCCATAATGGCCGAATTTTATTGTTGAGAATCTCTCAAAGAAAATTCGGATTTTTATGGTTATGGATAAGGGAGAATATCTTTTCCTAATCCAATTCAAATTCAGAGAATCACCTCATGCAGGTCTATAAATAGAGGTCCTGCCACTCCAGTTCTCTCAGATCACAGACTCTCAGGTGAGCAGGCTTATTGTTGCACAACTCATCGTGACAATAAGTTCTTCAGAGATCTGGGTGGTCGGAAGAAGACTAGCAGTGCTAGCATACCGATCGAGATTCAGAGTGCCCACACACTCAGCCATTCGGAAATTGGAGAATAGTAGAGAAGGCTAGTTGGTTGAAGCCTCCGGTCATTCTCCTCCTGCAAGATTGGCGTCCTTGAGGTATGAGTTTTAATTGTTGTTGGTTTATTGTATATGGCATCATGAGATATTTAACGATCTAAAAAATTTTTTATTGTTCCACTGCGCCACTCTGATACGTTTTTACCGATTTATTTTCCTACATAACTTTGCATTTTCATAGGCTTGCATTCGAAATTCTTCCAACTCATTAATTTGCAGTATCCTTTTCTCTCTGTAGCAAAAGCATCAAGAATTAAGCTTGGAAATTGCCCATATGCCTTGTGTTCTAATTCTATTAGCAAATGGCATGTTTTTCCAAACACTAATCTGTATGAAGATGCTCCTGAAAGAGTTTTATAAACTGTCTTGTACGCCCACAAAGTGTCATCCAATCTAATTGACCAATCCTTCCTTGTGGGATTGACACCTTTTTAAAGAATTCTCTTTATCTCCCTGTTGGAAACTTCGACTTGTCCACTGGTTTGAGGATGATATGCTGTAGCAATTTTATACCTTACTTCATACTTAGCCAATATGCTTTCAAACTGTTTGCTACTGAAGTGCGTCTCTTCATCACTTATGATTGCTCTCGAGTCCCAAAGTGTGTAAAAATGTTCTTGTACAGAAACTTCACAACCACCTTGGAATCGTTTGTGGGAAATGCTGAAGCTTCCACCTACTTGGGCACATAATCAACGGCCACCAAGATGTATTGATTGCTATATGATGAAGGTAATGGCCCCACGAAGTCTATACCCCATACATCAAATATCTCAACCTCCAAAATGTTATTTAAGGGCATTTCATGTCTTTGTAAGATGTTTCCGACCCACTTACACCTGTCACAAGTTTTAGCAAACTTATAAGCATCCTTGAAAAGAGATGGCCAATAGATTCCAGATTGCAAAGTTTTAACTGCTATTCTAAACCCTCCATAGTGACCACCATAAGGCTGAAGTATACCAGCCACTTCTTCCTCAAGAACAAATCATCTCAGAATCTGGTCAGCACAATGCTTGAACAAATAAGGCTCATCCCAGTAGTAAAACTTGATGTCATTGAGAAATTTCCTCTTTTGCTAGCTAGTAAATTCAGGCAGAAACAGACCATTCACCAAGTAGTTAATTATATCTACATACCATAATGTGGGTAACTATTTGATCCCAAAGAGTTGCTCATCAGGGAAAGTTTCCTTGATCGGTTCCTCATCTCTCTTTGTCACTCTAGTTTCCAATCTTAACAGATGGTCAGCTACTTAATTCTCGGTCCTCTTTCTGTCTTTAATCTCCAAATCAAACTCCTAAAGCAATAGAACCCATCTGATCAACCTCGGCTTGACATCTTTCTTGGTAATAAGATAATTTATGGCTGAATGATCAGTGCAGATTACAACTTTAGTATCCACCAGATATATTCTAAACTTATCGAATGCAAAAACCACTGCCAAGAGCTTTTTTTAGTTGTGGTGTAATTGAGCTAAGCATCGGTTAAGGTTCTACTAGCATAGTAGATAAAGTGAAATATCCCCTCCTTTCTCTGCCCCAATACTGCTCTTATAGCATAGTCACTAGCATCACACATTAATTCAAATAAAAGAGACCAATCAAGTACCACAATGATAGGTGCTGACACAAGCTTTTTCTTCAACTCTATGAATGCATGTTGGCATTCCTTATCAAATTTGAAAGGCGTGTTCTGCTCCTACAAAGAACATAGAGGCTTAGAAACCTTTGAGAAATCCTTGATGAATCTTCTGTAGAAACTTGCATGCCTTAAGAAAATACTGATCCCTTTGACTGATGTAGGCAGTGGCAGCTTGTCAATGATCTCTATTTTCGCCTTGTCCACCTCAATTCCTCTCTTTGATAAGTTATGACCCAGCACAATTCCTTCGGTTACCATGAAATGACATTTTTCCCAATTTAAGACTAAGCTAGTATCTTCACATCTTTTCAGGACTTTCTCCAGATTCATCAAGCAACCATCAAAAGACTCTCTAATAACTGAAAAATTATCCATGAAGATTTCTAAGAATTGCTCCACTATATGAAAAGATAGCCATCATGCAGTGCCAAAAAGTTACAGGTGCATTGCACAACCCGAATGGCATTCTTCTGAAGCCAAATGTCCCATATGGATAAGTAAAAGTGGTCTTCTCCTGATCCTCAAGTGCTATGGCTATCTAGTTGTAGCCTGAATATCCATTTAGAAAATAGTAGTACTCCTTCCCAGCTAGTTTATCTAACATCTAACCCATGAAAGACAGTGGGAAATGGTCATTCCTGGTAGCTTTGTTCAGTTTCTGGTAGTCCATGTAAACTTTCCAACCAGCGACTATTCGAGTAGGAATCAACTCATTGTTATCATTAGCTAAAACTATCATTCCTCTCTTCTTGGGCATACATTGAACTGGACTGACCTAAAAACTTTCTGAAATAGGATAAATTATTCCTGCATCCAGCCACCTGATCACTTCTTTCTTCAAGACTTCCTTCATAATCAGGTTTAGTCTTCGCTGCTACTCCACAAAATTGCTATAGTATTCTTCCAGTAAAATCTTATACATACAAATTGAAGGACTGATTCCCTTAATGTCTGCAATTGTCCATCCTGGTGCTTTTTTAAAAGTTCTGCAGCAGTGCAAGCAACTTTTGCTCCTGATTTTCAGTTAACCAAGCTGAAACAATATCACCAGGAACGTTTCTGACTCTCCCAAGTAAGCATACCAGAGGTGTATTGGAAGATACTTTACCTCTAAAATAGATGGCTCTTCAATGGATGGCCTAGGCTTTTTGGTTTCACATTCTAATAATTCCAATGGTTCGAACTTCTTCTCCCTAAGTGCACCTGCTGATCTTGCCTCCACCCGAGCCATTTGAGTTCCTACTTTTTCATTCACCTTTCTAGCTTCTATAGGCATAGATGGTTCCAAGTGATCTTTGTAATAACTTTGCTCAAATTCTTCTGACACAAAATGGTCAAGTATATTCACCATCGAGCATTTCTCTACTTCATTTGGGAACCTCATTATCTTGTGTACATTAAATGTAACCTTTTTATCATTGACTTTCATCGTCAACTCTCCTTTTTACACATCAATTAATTTCTTCCTATTGCTAGGAATGGTCTTCCTAATATGATGAGCACTTCTCTATCTGCTTTAAAGTCCAGAACAATGAAATCTGTAGGGAAAATAAATTTATGTACTCTCACCAAGACACCTTCAATTTTTCCTTTTGGATGAGTAATTGATCAATCCGCTAATTGTGGAGTTACTATGGTTGGCCTAGCTTCTCCAATTCCTAACTTCTTGAAAACTGACATTGGTATAAGATTAATGCTCGCCCCAAGATCACAAAAAGCCTTCACAAAGTAATTGTTGCCGATAACATATGGAATGGTGAAACTCCCTGAATCTTTCAACTTTGGGGGAAGTATATTCTATGGAATAGTACTGCTTTCCTCAGTCATAGCTATTGTTTCGAATTCCCCAAGTCTTCTCTTCTTTGAAAAAATATCTTTCATGAACTTAGCATAACTCGGCATCTACTCAAGTACTTCCACAAGTGGAAAATTGATATGGAGTTGCGTTAAGACATCCAAGAATCTCTTGAACTGGTTATCCTACTGCTGCTTGTGGAATCGCTGAGGAAAAAGTGGCAATGGTCTGACATTCTGCTTCTCTAGATAGCTTTGCTATAGTGATGCTGTAGCATTCTGGTCTACAGCAGAATTTCATTTCTTTGGATCCTCCACTCTTTCTTCATTCTCCTTTTCTTCTTGGATTTAAGAGGGCTCTTTCTGATGTTTAGGCATCACCTCGGGTGATTCTAGCTCGTTCCTACTTCTCAATGTAATTGCTTTGCATTGTTCCTTGTCGTCATGCCTAGGATTCTCCATGTCACTTGGCAATGAACCTTGAGGTTGGTTGTTCAAGGCATTAGCTAGCTGACCCAGTTGATTCTCTAAATTCCTCAATGAAGCCACTTGGCTTTGAATCATTGCTGACTAATTTTTGATTATGGCATCATTCTTTGCCATATATTCTTTCAACAAACTCTCTATTGATGAAGATTGCTCCACGGGCTGAGTTCTTGCTTGTTGTGAAAATCTTGGAGGATGATGTGGATGGTTTGGCATTGAAGAAAAATCTGCATTCTACCCTTAAGAGTTCTAAGAGAAATTCAGGTATTGCTTCCAGCCTGGATTATATGTATTGGAGTACGGATTGTGATTCCTGTTGAAGTTCCCAACATAGCATGTAGATTCTGGGTTGGATGGACAATGATCAAAGAGGTGCCCTTCACCACAACAAGTTCAAGAGGCTGTTGTTGGTTGCTAAGGCTTTATTCCCAAAGCCAAATTCATTGACTTCAACACACTAGTTAGAAAAGATACTTGAGCCATCAAAGCTGTCATCGCATCCAGTTCATGAACCCTTACTACTCTCTGAGTTGAAGCTACTCTCTCAGATGGCCATCGATAATTGTTATTAGCCATTCCCTCCAAAATTTCATAAGCTTCATTGTAGGATTTTGCCAAGATAGCACCATTGGCTAAAGCATATACTAGAGTCCAAGTTTGCCCATTTAGCCCATTGTAGAAAGTCTCCATCTGAATCCAGTGAGGAATCCCATGGTGAGGAAACTTATGCAACAGCTCCCTATCTTTCCCGTGCCTTGTACAAAGATTCACCGTCCAACTACTGAAAACCAGTAATGTCATTCCTGAGCTTGGCGTTCTTCGTTGGAGGGAACTACTTCATCAAGAACTTTTCTACCAAATCATTCCGAGTAGTCAACAAATTTGATGGTAAAGACTTCAACCATACTCTTGCTCGGTCCCTTAGAGAATAAGGAAACAACTTTAGTCTTAAAGCATCTTCTGACACACTTAATAGTTTGAAAGACTCACTCACCTCCATAAAAAGTCTGAGATGGAATGAGGATTTTCTGTTGGCATCCCACTAAACTGCCCAAATGTTTGGAACATTTGAAACATGACAGGTTTAGCTCAAATTGTGGCGCCTAAATTTTGGGCCTAACAATACCAAGATTCAGCCCATGTAACATTGGCACGGCATACTCTCTAATGGCTCTATTTCTATCATCTGCCATTACTACAGCATTGTTACCATTATTACCAACTAATTTTTCTGTCATTTCTTTAACAACCGCTAAGCTATATTGCTCCCTTCTTCTTGCTCTGAATGTCCTTTCAATTTTAGAATCTAAAGGCAAAAACTCTTGATCACGTGGTCTATTCATGCAGAAGATAAAGTACCTAAAAAGAAACAAACAGAAATATCAAAGTAAGATAGAAAAATGCAAAAACTAGTATTTATTTTACAAAAATTAATAATGATAACAATCTCGGGTAACAGCGCCAAAAACTTATTGCTCACAAAATATAGCTATGCAAGTGCACGTATCGCAATCAAGTAATAAAGTGATCAAGTCGAGTATCGTCCAACAGAGAAAGTTATCATTAAAAATCTTAATAAAAACTTAATCAAGTAATTACAAAAATTGATAAAAAAAAATAAAATGAAATTAAACTCACTAAAATAATATGAAATAGAAGGCATAAGTCAAATGCACACTTAATAAACCAAATTAGATAACAATCAAAGATGAAATAACTGAGATTCAATTTCCCCTCCCCTGCAACCTGATTTACATATGCTATGAAAATGCTATAGCAATGCTGTCCAGGTAATCCGAAACTCAAAAATTCACAAGAGTCTTCCGAACTACTTTTGTTACTACCTCTTTACTTCATTTTTAACATAATCCTATGCAAAAATAAAATATGAGATCAGATTAAACCTAGGTTCCAATTGGCTTATGTGAGGCAAGTATATAATCTTGCTTAACTTGGAAAATTAGCTAGTTCCATGCATAAAAACAACCAAACTCACACTCTTCAACATAGGTCTAATTCTAATCAGTTTTCCAACAAATTAGAATCATAGTATCATACTCAAGATGACCAATCAGTGAACACAAATTAACAAGAAAAACAATATTGAATAAACTAAATAACATTGAAATAGCATGCTAAGCATACAAGCCTTGAGTCATAGGTTTAGGTACTTTCTCATCTCAGTCTAAAACAACTTAGTTCATGGCTAATTGTTTACACAGTACAAAACAAGAAATCATTATTCAGGAGAGAGAGTGAGAAGTACAACCAAAAGTTTGAAGGAGAAATAGACAAAAATACACAAAGTTCACAGTAATTGGCGGTGGATTTCCAGCTCCTCCTTCCAAAAATTGCTTAAGCCTGCCTCCAATCATCATACACTACCTTCCCTCCTTGGTTTCTAACTAATTCTTGTGTTCTTCCTTTCTCTTTCTGGTTGTCCCTTTTTTTTTCCCTTTTCTACCATCTCTTTTTATTTTCAAAAGGCACATGATTCCTTTTATATGCTAAGGTTAAGGAGGAATGTATAAGTGTACACAAATCCAAGGGCTGAGATTGTGTTTGATGTCCTTAGTGTAAGACAACTCATGTGCTTGTCCTTTTCTGCTCAAGTCAATAATTAAATTTGTTGTCAACTATGTTTTGACCTGTCAACCTGGTTCATCAAACTCTACTCAGTTGCTCCAACAATACTGCAGCATCACTTGAAATCAAGCATCCTTACCATTTTGCTCCAATCTTGCATTTCCTTCTACCTAAAGCATGACTTTTTATTCCTAAAAGCCTTTAATATTTCAAACCTGTAAGATACTTCAAATTATTAAGACTTGCTTGAAAATCTAAATTCAATGTTCCAAAACAAAGTTCTACATATAAAAAACAAAAAATGCTTGAGTAAACTAATAAATTACTAAAAACTCATTGGGTAAAACACATTTTTAGACCCAAAAAAAATAACTATAATAACTCTATTTCCTAAAGTTATCATGTCTAGTGCATTAAAATGCATTTCCAAATTCGAAATGATGTTTTAATTAGATTATCGAAAATTTATTTATTTTTAGATTTTACACTTAGATGCAGCTGCTTTTTCTTTACCCACTTTGACATTTTGATTAAAAACTGAGATTTAAGGTGTCCTTTGTAGTTTCCATCTCTAGAATCCTCTCGTTGATATCCTTGAGTTGCCTAGCCTGTTACGTTTCTAATTTTCTCTCATTTTTATTTCTTATTTTTTGGTTCTATCTCAATTCTTGGTTATTATAAAAGAAACAAAACAACAGAAAATCAAAACCAAGCTCATACGCGCAGGCACGGCCATTGCATTCAGTTTGATGCCGTTCTTCGTACTGCATCCCAAAACAATTCAAAACACAATTTAGTTAACAAAATATGTGCCTCCTTACAATCGATCCTTCGTTCACCGGGTTTCATTATGCGTTTCAAGTTGACCCAACTGCAAATCTCCACCTCAAACCATGTGCATCAGCTGAAAGTAGTGATGCCAAAGCAAAGCAAAGACGCCATAGACCATCGTAGGCGCCTCACACGCTACTAGCACAGCCACAGCCACAGCCACAGGACAGCCCGACGTTGTTGAGCTCTTGGCTTACAAATTACAATCACATGCTCTCAAACATCTAACAATACTCTCCAATCTCCTCTTGAAATTTTGTTTGTCGTCTCAGAATGTCATTAGTGAATTTGTTTAAATCTCCCCTTTATCCACATTTCAAGAATACGTTCCACCACATCACGTGCGAGTGAAGATACTCCTTGTTTTACACTCGTATACGCTCAAAGACGAAGCCTAAAAAGCTTCAAAATGAGGCTCATCTCAAACGATTTTGGCCACATTACGGTAATTTTCTGTGACCAAGTGATGATTAGAGAACTTATTTGATGTTCTAATAAATGTTACTCATTCAAAATTGGATTCGATACATGAGGCAAGAAATGCTTGAAGAAAATATCTACAAAAAGGGGGTGCTAATTTCATATTCAAAAGATATCCATAGCAAAAACTAAAAAACCCCACTGAGAGAAGTAAAAATCAGAATTATCACAACAAAAGCTAAGGAGATTGAAATTAGTAACGAAACACATTCAAATTTCGATTCACAATAAGTTGCAATTCCGAGACTGAATTACAAAAAGACTTACTTCACTTCTGATACAACCAGATCTAACCCCAACTAAGAATAAAGGCTCGTAATTACAAATACCACAAAAAAAAGGCACTAATTAAAACCCTAACCAACAAATCCCCAAACTTGGCCGAAATTTTCTTGACGACAGCAGCAAGACTTTTCAGCCGCGGAAGGTCTCTTAACCTCCGAATCCGTAGAGGGTCCTCCCTTGCCTCTTCAAGGCATACACGACGTCCATGGCGGTGACGGTCTTCCTCCTAGCGTGCTCGGTATAGGTCACGGCGTCGCGGATCACGTTCTCCAAGAAGATCTTGAGGACTCCTCTGGTCTCCTCGTAGATCAGACCGCTGATACGCTTCACGCCTCCTCTGCGAGCGAGACGGCGAATCGCAGGCTTGGTGATGCCCTGGATGTTGTCTCTCAGAACCTTCCTATGACGCTTGGCTCCTCCCTTGCCCAAACCCTTGCCTCCCTTTCCACGGCCCGACATTGTCGATCAACTTCAAATCTCACGAATCTGCACCGGAATCGAACAATCAGAAGAGATTAGAACAGAATTAGGGAAAAGTTCAAGGAGATTAGGATTTGACGAGCGTTAGCAACAGAAGGAAAACCTAAAATTTTTTAGTATGGATGGATTTTGTGAAGGAAGATTTGGGATTTTGTTGCTTTGGATAATCTGAAACGCGAATCGGTAGTATTTATAGCAGGTGGCTTAGTTTTGGTAAAAAGTTTTGGATCCGTTGAGGGCTTTGGAGGAGGATTTTTAACCGTTGATGGTTTTTTTTGACGGCTGAGATGGATTGAACGGGAGAGTGCGGATTGGTGACGTGGCTTCAGTGGCTATGAGTGGAGGATGGTTTTAGCGGTTTTTGTTTTGTTTGTTTCGATTTTTTTTGCGTGCGAAAAGTTGCGCGGGATGATTGGCTCTTCTTCTTATTGGGCCTTCATTTCTTTTCTAGTGAGCCAGCCCACCAGCATTAGAATGAGTTGGGCCGGTGGTCCACATTTACGGCTCTATCAGCCACGCATCAAACGCGTGTCGTTCACCTTATTTTATTTTCAGAAAGCGGACAAACTTGAATGAAATCATAAAGCCCCTTTGCTCTTCAATCTCACCTTAAACCCTTGTTCTGCTCCGCCGCTAGCCATGGGGTTCTTCGACCTCAACATTCCCTTCACCTCCGAAGCCTCGCCGTCCGACAAGGCGACTCGCATAAACCTGGCCACCACGGCCATGGAGCTCGGCTACTCCGGAGTCGCCTACAACCGTACGATCAAGGGCGTCATGTCCGATCGCGACCGTTGCTCCATTCCCCTTCTCTCCCTCTCCTCCCTCCTCAAGCTCTCTCCCTCTCTCTCCTCCTCCGTCTACTTCCACCGCGATCTCCTCCGAATCTCACGCGCCTCCCCCTTCCGCCAATTCACGCGCCTCACCCTCGTTGCCGATAACCCCTCCCAAGCCCAGGCTCTCAATTCCGGCAACCCGATTTTGAAGACCTACGATTTGGTCGCCGTCAGGCCTATGAACCAGACCGTCTTCGACCTGGCCTGTGATAAATTTGAGGTTTAATCCTTTTTTTTTTTTTAACTCTGTTATTTGCAGTTGAATTGTGTCAGTTTTCTGTTTGGTTACTCGGCAAAATAATAATAATAATAACAATAATAATAATAATAATAATAATAATAATAATAATGATTTTGTGGGGTTTTTTCTTTTAGGTACATATAATTACGATCAATTTCTCGCAGAGGCTACCTTTCCGTTTGAAGCTGCCTATGGTTAAAGCTGCAATTGAGGTGTGTGTACCTGACTCAATAAAATTGAAATTTTTTTGAGAAAATATTTGGCTTTTATATGTAGAAGTTTGAACTGATGTTGGTCCTCTTTTTATTTCAGCGTGGTGTATATTTTGAAATTACGTATTCTGGTCTCATTACTGATATCCAATCAAGGAGGCAGGTGATAACAAATGCTAAGGTGAGAGTTGAGATTATTTGAATCATATAGTGATGGAACATGGCTTTACATATTTTCGTTTACAGAGCTCGACTTACAAGAATCTTAAAAATGGTGAATTTTTGTTTTGTTCTATCTCCGTGATTGAATTATTTAGTCGTTTAGGCGAATACAAATGTTTAGCATGGTTGGGTTAGTTGTTTATTATATTTTCCATTATTGAGAGGCCGTCGATGAGTATCTAGCTAGATGGTATAGTTCAAGTAATGACTAATGCTATTTGATGATTATTACAGATCAGGGTTATTTTGCATAACGTCATTCAAAAAGCGTAGCATACTTTAATTCTAAAAGTTTATAATGGTTTTGATTTTGACATGGCTATCCGGCTATCTACCTTGTTTACATTTGTAGCTAACTAGCCAACTACATGACAAACGTGAATCATGTCATAGTTGCAAGTAGTGAATTTACCATTTAGAACACGAGAAAATTAGGCTAAGTAGCCCATTTTAGTCATTCAATCTAATAGATAGTTGAATTTTTTTTATTTAGCAAAATGGTGATTTGTTATATTTCAGATTTGATTAATCAGTGATTAACTATTGATCAATCAGTATTTGATTAAGAAAATCAATAATTTACATTATGGTAATAATTTGAATTTTTAATTAAAAAAATTAGAAAATATATTAATAATAAAATAAATAAATAAAAGAAGAATGAATCAATGAAATGTTCCTTGATCTTCTTTAGGAACTTGAGTAAGGAGTAGATCTTTTGGGGTTTTATAAAATAAAATTTGAAAGGGGTAGAAGAATGGGACCTATTATGGGACATATAATGCATTACAGATGTATGATCATTACGCTTCAACCGGGTTATTATATTCCATCTCTTATAAAGTAAAGAACTTAAATCAAAATACTTAATAGCAATAGTATGGCAATACATTTATACAAAACTTCTACCCCGAGCACACACAAAGGAGTCATAGACAGACAAGTGAAATCCAATCCACGAAATAATTTGATCTATGGATAACATCGTTGTGGTGAAGGTCGTAATGCCAAAGAAATCATTAGTGATTGAATGTAATTTGATCAATCATTGATTGACCATTTAAGAAAATTGATTAACCATTTTGAGAAAGATGACATTTTAACTAATTTTTAATAACTTAGGTTCATTTGTTAAAAAACTTGTTAAAAAATGACTATTTAGCTCTAAATCCCTTTAGAACACAGGTCAAATGTGATAAACTATTTGTCTGAGGTTGGTTCGTTTATGTCTGTATATATCTGATTGTCTTCTATGTTGCACCGCTGAACTTTCAGTTACTGGTAGATTGGACTCGAGGAAGGAATTTAATCATCTCTAGTGGTGCACCTTCTGTGTATGAATTGAGGGGACCGTATGATGTTGCAAACCTGTCGTCTTTACTTGGGCTCTCTATGGAGCGAGCTAAAGCTGCTGTATCCAAAAATTGTAGGTATGATGACTTACAAAAGGCCTCACAATCATGTTGCCACAGTGTTTAACGAGCTGGAAACTTTCTATTCTCACTTATTGCAGGACTCTTATAACTAAAGCTTTGAGGAAGAAACAATTTCATAAAGAAACCATCAAGGTTGAGCAAGCGATATCGTCAGGAGAACAAGTTGACTCCAACAAATCTTGGTCTAGCGACTTGTTTAAATGGGATCCCATCTCTAGTGGTGAAGGTGATTTGCTCTTGGACGATCTTGCCAAGTCTTTTGCTGCTTCCAGTGAAGTGTCAAAGAAAGTGAAACCCATCGATTTTACTTCCGTTATTGGTGGCATGCCATCCCATGGATTTCGAGTCAAGGATTTGGTATCCAGAGCTCAGGTCACATCCCAGTCACCAGATAATAGTGAAATCGTTAATAGTATAGGTGAACCAACAGGATTGCCGAGCACAAGTGATGCTAATTTAGAACAAGAACGACACAACAAGCTCGATCTTTCTGAACCAGGTCCAACTTCAGTCTACAAGATCCCATCTAAACTTCAATCCCTAGAAAATCAAAATTCTCAGATTTTATATTCTTGTGATACTACAAAAGCTTTGTCAGATGCTGAGGAAATTGGAGTTCCTACGGCAACCTTGGAGGCAGAATTAAATAATCCATGTCAGTCCACTGTGAACGTTGACTTGATTGGAAAACAAATTCAAGACTCGCAATCACAGAAATCTGTCAACAATTTCGAATTACCTTTAAGTTTACCAAATGAGAAAGGGGCACTTAGTGCGGCTGATGTGTTGGATTCTGCCTCTCATGTTGATTCGAAAATAGAGGCTTCCACTCCATCCAACGATATCAATCTCCCTGCCCCAGAATCAGTAGGCTATGATCCGATGGAAGAAGATTTAACTGACCTAGATACAAAAAATCAAGAAGCATCTTCGCCTTTGATTAACTTGGCTCTGCATGAAAAGTTTACAGATAAGGAACCCTTTGAGGAACCCAAACATGATCCACTTATACTCACGGATCACACTCCTCCAGATTCTAACACGGTAATAGTTGAACTTGGTCATTCATATGCAAATGCTGGACCACCAGATGTGGCCGTGGAAGATCAAACTCATGGAATAGCTGATACTAAAAGTAATCGGCTAACCTTGCTTCAATCCAATTCATCGGGTATGTATACCCTCTCTGTCCTAACATGCTTCATTATACTTAACAACCGGTCGTGTTCCTTCATGAATTGTTCTTCAAAGTGCTGACATTTGAAAGATCAAGTTCGATATCACCCTGAAGTTTTGTTATCCCTCTTTGACATGTTATGTTTATTCTACGCAGGGAATACCAACGCAAAAGGAAAGGTGCCTCGTCAAGCTATGTTACTTCCTCTCAAGCGCAGGTTGAGTTCACCTTTCAAGAAGAAGCCCCGCAGAAGAAGGAGAAGCAAAATCAATATAGCCTAGTTTTTTCAACAGCTTTGTCCATACAGAAGATTGTCAGGTCTGTCATTTGTTGAACGGACCTTGAACCGAGTAAAAATCAGGAAACATCCTGCAACATATGGAGTGAGGGTAAAAAAAAAAAGGAGTAATTACATGAGGGTATTATGATAATGATCACCAATTTTGAATGAGTGTGATTTGGCAATGCCAGCTCGTATGTTTTAAGATTTTTTTTTTTTAATACCCTTACTCATTGAAAGTTATTCTCTTTTTCAAATGTTGTTTACGAACATGTTAGGGTAAACTTGTTACATAACAAGTTTCAGTTTTCCAAAAAGGAAAATAAGAAACTTTGCAGTGGTACAAAAACAGTGTTAGACCATATGGTAAAAAGACATTGGAGAGTAGTGGTGCTAGGGGGTATTACTATATAATTTGGACTTCTAACATTTTAATTTCTTTTTTTTTTTTTTTCCATTTGAGTTTTAACTAAATTTTACTTGTATGATTAAATTTTTATCATTTTTTAAAAAAATTAATAAAAATTATAATTAATTTTAAAAAAGTCAATTAATAACAATCGGTGATCCAAATTTAAGTTGAGAAAATTTGTTCAGTTTTCAAGGATGAATATGACTAAACATGTGATGTATATACACTTTAATGTATCCAAGTGCATGCAAGGAGATATATATATATGTATATAGTTATATATACATATAACTATCAAAGATACTTTTGCTTTTTTGAAATGAAATCATTTATAGTGGAGTAGTGTTGGCACCTCAAACTGAAAAGAAGTAATTTGCTTAGATAATGAACTGGGTGGCAAAGCGGGCACCAGTGTCTTTATGCTTAATAACCACATTAATCATCATCAAGCATGTCCACTTCTCTTTTCCAAACTGGAAGGATTGCATAAGGATTTTGGAGCTTTTTCGTTAGTTTATTAAGCAATGCTTTTGGACATTCAGCAACCAAAACAAAATAAAAATGAAAAAGAAAACAGAAAGCAAAAAACAATGCTTTTGGACACAACTAAAATACGCAATAAAGTCGAATCCGCAAACGTTTGTTTTTTCGTTTGATTTTTTTTCCCCTTTTCTTGGTGAACTTATGTTTTCTTCACGATAAAGTTAGGGAGAGAGAGAGAGAGAGAGCTCTCAGTTAGCATTATATTCCAAGGAAGTTATTTTACCCAACAACTGCCAAGCATGTTACCAACTAATCAAAAAACTGCAAGTATGTTAGCAGTAGAATTAGAGGAATGCTTTTCCAAATTAAACTATGGGAGAACGATGTAGTAAATAGTAATTTTTAGAAAATAATTAAAGTAAATAATAGATTTTTAAAATAATTATAGTAAATAACATGTTTATAATATAAATAATTTACTTATTATAAATATTTTAAAAATACGTTATTTGTTTTAATTATTTTTTAAAAATTAATATTTACCATTTTTAACCATTTATGCCCTTTCTCCTTTTAAAATCAAATTAAGGACGACACAATCTAAGGGGAAAAAGCTGGTGACACAAACCTAGACAAGGGAATTGAAAAGGAATATTCTCAAAATTTCTCGCCCATAAGAATAAGTTATCCATGATCATTGGCGTCCACAAACCACAGTGGTCTTTTCAAAAGTTAGTTGGTCTAAAATATCGTATTTGATCAACTTTTCTTGTTAGATTTTATATTAGAGTGGCTTTGTTAAGATTTTTGTGTCATTAATTAATTCGATTCATAGACATAGTGGGTTACACACCGCCGGCCGACAAAAAAATCGAGAGGGCCGTTCTCCAAAGCCTAAATAAATATTAGTGAACATAGCCTTTGATTAAACAACAGAGAGTTGTCATTAGCGTTCGATTAAAGAAAACAGATTCCGCCTAATTTTGTCACTAGCCTTTCTTACTCTTCTTTGCTTCTCTGATCATGATTCGGTAACATGACAGACCAAGTGGAAATCAAAGAGACTGAATTAACATTATTAAACTCGCCTTTTATGACAAAATTGACCTTGGTTATGATTAAAACCCAAGGTAAGCTAGACCACTAGAAAGAGATTTCAAAAATGGCGTCTGCTTAATACATATGCATGCTTATGTGTAGTTAAAATCCCGTTAAAATATAAACATATATATATATTATGTATGTAGAGCTAACAAAATTAACATGCATTTGATGCATAGATCGGTGTTGAGCTTTTTATGTTGAAGTTATTTGATTTTTTAAATATAAGTTAAAATTTTTGTTGACTTTAAAAAAAAAAATGAATATGAGTTGAGTTTTTTATATTAAAATTGTTGTTTCAAGCATCTCTTTAATATTGATATGACAATTACAAATAATATCCTATTTTATAAATACATATTTTTTATCCTCTCAAAAAAATTCTCAAAATTATTATAGAAGAGGCAAAGTATTGTTTATCAATGCATAATTTATTTATTCTTTCCCTCTGTCTTTCTTTCTTTCTAAATATTCTTTTTTCCCCCTTCGTTTTCCTTAAGAAAGGATAGAGCTTGAGAATATGAGGTAGAGAAGGATATGAATAAGCTCCACGCAGATTTATGAGTACATACATGATATTTGATGCCATTCATGCCCAAAAAGGATTAGCATTCAGATGGGTTAGTTAATCGAACTGCAAGGTTGGGTAAGGAATTTATCTCATTTGGAATCAAGAAAGCATGCCTTGATAAAGAATACTTTAGATTATCATCCCATGTCGAAAGTAACAATAAGAACCTTTTGTTTCCAAGTATATGAATTAGATAATTTTATTCAATAACAAAACTAGTTGAAATATTCAAACAATTTCTTTGTATGTGTCCAACATGTGCTGTGTTTGTTCCCTCTACCTTTTACCATGAATATTTGCACCGTAATGGTTTTGTTGCGAGTGCAACGCCAAGGTACACAAATTTAGAAAAGATAAATGATTTATCGTGCTTTTAATATATAGGTATATGGCATTAAGAGTGAGCATATATACTTAAAAGTACATCATGATCAACATGGTCATGGCCAAAAAAAAAAAGTACAGAGTGCTCCACCTTATATTTCCATAAACCATCATTCATGAACATTAGTGATAATGAACCGCTTTTAGTCCCTTCTAAAAAAGTACTGAAAAAAAATTTTAAAAAAAATCGCATTACAAATATTGTAATGATTATAATAATGTCATCCGGTTAAGTTCTTTAGATTATTAATTATTAATTTCTCTCAACAGGTTAAACACTTTTTAACTTTTCTATATTGCTTTTGCTTAATATAAGAAGTTGATTGAGATGACATCAAACTGAGAAAAACAATGATCCACGGGGGCTCCTTTTTAATCTTTCTAGTTCTTTTTCCAAGTGTTAAAGCAACTAGCTAGTGCGTGATAATGAAATTCCAGCGGCAAAACTTGCAGTAAACTTATGGAGAAATAACTGATCATTAACTTGTCACTACCAAACGATACTACAGTACGAGAGAAGCACTACAAAAAGTGCATTTTTCAATCACTATTATTTTTATTGATACTTTTAATCATAATATTTCTGTCACAAAAATTTTTTTTCCTCGACTACAAACCTCATAATTAAAATTTTAATCGCAATAAAATTTACAGTTAAATCCATATTAATTATACAAGATCGTAACTCACATAACATTTTGTTAATAGTTCATATTTTGTTGTACCGATGAATGATTTGATTGATTTGCTAGGCAATAATATTAGCTAGGGCTTGTACCTGTCCATGTCTTTCGGCCCTTCCAACAATTCAAATCCAAGTCTTGTCTAGAGCACCACCATCACAAGCGAACCCTATCCTTGCAACCAAAATGGGTTCACCAATATATTGTTTGATCCCTTCGCATGATAAAGTATACTTGAAATTTGTCGAATATGGATCTCTTTATCATTAATAGTGTGAATAGCTTTAGTCGGATAGCCCTCCACTATTAGCTATAGCACCTTAAACCAAAGATTAGAGAACTTAACTAAGTATCTATATTTACATATATTCTTTTTCTTGGTACTTTGAAATGTGAGATTTTTACTTTTTAGTTTAACATAGTAGGCTAAATGGAGAACAAAATGGGAAAGGCCAAATAATTTTTTGAGTACTTTAGAACACTGCACAAAATTCCACGCTATCACATTGCTCTTTTGGAATTTGGCGATGGTGACCGTCACCATATCGCCATTTTGATCTTTTTGGCCTCTCCTTTTTCAACGATGGCGACTCGGGGTGATTTTCATCTTTTTTCAACTTATCATGAAAGTTATTATCCGGATAAACTTCAAATAAAGCAAACTAATTAATATTTGCATCTAAGACGTTATTGTGAAGTAACCTCTCTCTCTCTCTCTCTCTCTCTTGAATTGGCTTTAAAATTAGAATCCAAAAGAAGGAGACATAATAATTTTAAGGAGTTTATGGTCTACGTTTACGTATATATCTAAAACCCCTTGGTCATAATGTTTGACTACAAATTATTGCCTACGTTGCGGTTATAATAAAATAAAAAAACAAGCAAAGCAAAAAAGTTATACCCTTAAATGATTGGGGTCTTGAAATCCAAATTGTCATTGAAATTAATTATACAATCAGCTATATGTACATATGATGATCATGACCAACTTTAAGCTATAAACACATTGCTTAAAGTGCATTATACAAGCCCAAACTAACAGCACAGACTAAAACTCGCATCGCTAAGCCACTATATGTATAATACATATAATAAATGGCTAGAATTAACATGTAGGGACGCTTAAATTAGTCTTCCTTCATATACTAGCTAGCTAGATTAAGGAATTAGGCTCGAGGAGAAGGCGTCAAGAAGGTTAATCCAATTCTCGTCATCATCCTCATCTTCCTCTCCGCCATTAATCATGTGGCTCCACTGTTCAGCTAAACAACTCTTCTCAAATTCTTCATTCCTCGCGAATCGCCCTCTTATGCGCGGCCGACTGTCTGCCAATGTCTTCCGACAAGCATACTGAAATGAAAATTTGAAGAAGTACACTTTAGTTTCAATATAATATTGACCATGATGTCTTTAAGGAAGCCCATTTTTTTCATTTTAATGTACTTTAATTTCCCTAAAAATACCATTGAAGTACCCATACATTTCAAAACCAATATCTTAATAACTAGATATTGACATAAATCGACTAAAATAGAAGGAACTAGATTAGAGATGATAATATTATATATACAAATATATTTGATAAATAAGGTCAAAAGTATTTTAGTATAACTAAGTGAGAAAAAACTACCAAGACGTTCCCTTTTTTCTTTTTTTCAAATATATGTTACATTCATATAGTAGGCGCACTAGACCATACGTGGAGGCGTGAGACATGAGCTCATGCTGTTGGCTTAAACTATTGGTTCCTTGGCGCTGATTAATCTTTAGTTGACCAAAACCCATGACATATATTGTATCATATCGTTTGTTTCAGTACTACTTCTAACTATAAGTTAGCTCACAATTAATTAACCTCTTATCATACATAGGTAGAAACGCAACGCGAAAACAGATACATATATATATATATATATCTATACATCTATACATATATAAGAAAAGAGAATAAATCATTTGACCACACTGAATTCATCCAAAACGGTTTATTTCGAACAAAAAAAATGTGTATTTATTTTTTGGTCCTTAAGTTTTTTTTTTTCCCCTTTGGCCTCTTTTTTTTATTTTTCAAATTTAGTCCTTTTATTTTTTTTTTTGTCCTTGAGTTTTCTTATTTATTCTTTTGGCCCATATTTTTATTTTTTCAATTTAGTTCTTTTTTTTTTGTCCTTCAATTTTTTTCCTTTCCGCCATTTTTTTTTTTAATCTTTCTTAGTTTAGTCCTTTTCTTATTTTGTTGTCCCTCAATATTTTTTCTTTCGCTCATTTTTTTTTGACCTTTTTTCTTTTACTCTATTTTGAATTGGTCAATTTCTACATTTTTAGTCCTTTTTTTTGTCTTTTCTGTGCCTCTCTTTTTTTTTTTTTAATTCAGACTATGTTTCTTTTTAATTTTATCCTTATTTAGATAAATTTTTCAAATATATCCAATATGTGCAACACACATGCTTAGGACTAGCATACACACACGGAAGTATGATGATAATTAATTAATTGTCGGGGGAAAAAAAAAAGAAAAAGAAAAGGAAACAGGCCTTAATCTTCTTGTTGAAGTTCCTCTGGTTTCTCTTGCTTCTATACCTCTCAATTCTCTCCTTTTTCTCCTCCGGACTGTAACGGCAGGCTCTGCTCATGCCTTCGATGATGGCACTGCTCTCGCTCGATATTGGACTTTCTGATCGATAACTATGTTGCACCATCTTAATCCTCTGCCACACACACACATATATATAATTATAAACATTAATATTATTATAATTAGTTCACTTAACCACGCAATTAATTCTTGACACATGCATATACGTAACTCTAGTGTCTTGCAGGTACAAAAAAAAAAAAAATTGCATGTGACTAACAAGTTAATTAGTATGTTAGTTGCACGTAGATGGAAATGGTACGATACAAACTAGATCACAATTAGACAAAGGCCGTAATCTTTTGCATGATTGAGAGAGAAAAAATTTATAATTAGGAACCGATCATAATTAAGTGAATTCTATTAATTAATTAGGTCACCTGCAAGTCGCCGGTACTGTACACCCGCCTAACGGGACTCGTCTCGCCCCAGTCGAGCAGCTGAGACACAGACGAGAGGACTCGGTGGGTGCCGTTCTTCTGGAGCGAGTGGCTGCTCACGCTCCGCTGAATCAGGCTCGGCCGCTGATCAGCCGACCAGCCGACCGAGCTTGGCGAGCTGTAGCTGCTGCACGCGCTGCTGCAGCCGTTGTTGTTCGCAGCGCCCTCGGAGCTCAGCAGCGCCGGGGTCTCGTGCAGCGAGTCCGAGTCCACCTCCGCCAGCTGGTGATCATGATACTGAGGAGGAGGCAGCTGGAGAGGCAAGTGATGAGGCTGAATTAGCAGAGGCGGTGGAGGCACAAGTGCCGGGTACTGCAAGTAGTCGCCGAGGAGGGGTTCGGCGGCGCGTGGGAATGCGGTGCCGTCGTGTCCGTACATGGCTCGTGGCGAAGGATATTATTAATTATTATTATTTTAGAGAGAGAATTGAAGAAAAATCTAGAGAGAGAACTGAAAGAAGTAGTGATGGAGATGTGGCAAGAGAGTTGGGGTTGGCTTCTAACTACTTATACAAAATGCCGAGAAAGTCGAGAAGACTGAAAACGTTCGAAAGGAGATGAGGGGAGACGCGAGAGAGTGGGACCCATCCGCGCTGGAGGATGACGTGGAAGATGACGTCATCAAAGGGAAGAAAGCGTTGACCTTGTAATTTTGCCCTACAGGAAGTGAGCGGCCAGGCCAGGCAAAGGCAAAAACAAAGGCAAAAAGTAAAAGGACAGAACAGAACAGGGCCAGTTTTAGCCTACCACCTCGCCGACCTCCAAATCAGCAGCTGTCAGATTGACATTGGCGGGACGCCAGCGCTCGATTGAGCTCTCGATCCATCTAACTAAAACCGACCCAACTCAAATCATCTCTATTATTAGGATTTATACGAAAGATGACTGAATCATTATTTGAAAAATTAGAAAAAATTAAAATAGTAAAAATTAAAAAATATATATAATAGAATTATCATATAAAATCTTAAGAGCGGTTTGTTTTTATTTTTAAAAATAATTTTTTATTTTTAAAAATATAAAAAATAAAAACAGTTTCAAAATAGTATTTATTTATTTAATATTTTTAAAATTATTTCGAATATATCATTTTCAATTATATTATTTTTTAAAATTTTTTGAAAACGAAAAAAAGTTGTTTTCACTTTTTATTTTCATTTTCTCTCTCTATCTCCCCTCTCTCTCTCTCTCTTTCTCTTTCTATTTTTGTAGTATTAGTGATGATCATGTCCGATGATGGTATCCATCTCCAATGAGGGGTGACGACCATGAACTAACGATGATGACAACGGTCTCCTCGCGACAATGACTATCGACTCATGATCTAAATCTCGCCGTCATCGCCATCTAGATCTCAGACTATCAATGTCTTTCACCCCTATCCCTCATTACAAAAGCTATCACCACAGTTTTTTTTTAATTATGACTAATAATTTATTTTTTGATATTTGTTTTAAAATTAAAAATAAATATATTTTTATAATATACTTACTTATAAAATGAGTTTTCAAAATATATAACTAAATAAAGTTTTATTTTTATATTTTTCAGAATATATACTTAAAAAACATAACCAAATACGATTTCAAAAATAATCTTAACACAATTTTTAAAATATTTTTATTTTTAATTTTTTTTAAAACAAAAAATATTTCAAAATCAATACTAAACGCTGTCTTATTATCTCTTTATTATTAGAGAAGAAAAAAAAACTCTCACGTAAAAATCAATGGTAAATTATATATAAAACAAATAACTATAAAGATGTCAAGTCAAGAGACTGTGGGAAAATTGCGATGAATAGTTGTATGGTGGTGAAGATGCTAGTGGACAGTGCACGTTCACAAATTGTTAAGCACATGCAAATTATGGATTTTCGACTTTACTTGAGAACACTATCATTAACTTGATCATCATTGACTCAGACTGAAAGTTGGCGCCGTGCCAATCGCCCTCCTTTTTCAAAAAAGAAAAAAAAAATTTAAAATATAGTTACCCACTTACACTAAAACCTACCAGAGGATACAAAAGTTGTCCTAATAGCTAGCAGTAGCGGAGGACTTACTCATAATTTTCCACACATAAGGGTGGGGGGAGGAAAAGAAGAATATTAGTGGAAACAAATCTAAAGTTTGAATATTTACCCCAGATTCATATTACTATGGGTTCTAAAGTCAATTGACGGAAACTTAAAAAAAAAAAAAAAAGTCAATTGATGGTAATTGCATGCATGCACTTTGAGGTATTTAATTGATTGTTTGGATCACCGTCTAAAAATTGTTTTTATACATTATTTTAAAAGTTTTTTACAACATAATTTTTTAATAAAAATCTGAATTTACCATTCAAACTTATGGTATAGTTTATTTGATGGAAAATTTTAATACAAGAAATTGTACTTTTACTTTGTTGATAGATATTAATATTTTAATTGTTAGATTAGCTTTTTAACAATTTAATATATATGATTGAAGAAATTTTTAAAGTCTTTGTATTTATATATCAATTAGACAATTAAAAAAATTTATATAACGATTACAATAAAAATACTCATCAACATAAAAGTATAATTATATACATTTCAGTGACCTATACTTAAATTTGTAGGATTAATATATTGATTCTCTTTCTTCTTCTAGGAACTAGAGATCGGTCAACTTAGTTATATTTAGAGACAAAAAAAAAAGTACTGAGGGATTTTTGAAATAATGATATTATACACTTTAGAGATAAAGCTTACTTTACACGCGTATTCAATTTATATTAATGTTGGCATGTTGCTCTCTCTAATATACGAAAATTTTGGTTTCAGCCAATAGGAATGTTCACTAACAAATTATAAATTGGGTCAAACAAGGAAGTAGCAAGAGTAAAGCAGCACTTTTTCAATCGTGGTCATATGTATTAATATTTCTCTTCTTAGTTCTTCAAAGAGATCTTGACCTCTAGAGATTTGTAAAATCCTGCCCAACTTGCATCTGGACAACAACAAATATACATGTGGCCCCGCCACTTAGTTTTACAAAAGTGGAAGGGATAGGATTGAGATAGTTATTTTATACATCCCCATGTGAAGGGCATATACAGTTTTCAATCATATATATGTACCTAAAGACAAAGTGAAGACACATATTTATGAGTTAATTTATAAATAAGTTGACTAATTATGATAAATTAATGAAAGTGAAGTAATCATTATAGCAAACTTGTACTATAATGGTCGGAATTATTAATTGATTAGCATTATGGTCTTAAATATGATCATTTGGAAGGGCCAATTTCCATATGTTATTAGTTACAACCATGTTAAATTGAATTTTTTTTCTTTTGTTTAGTTTTTTTTTTTAAGCTAAGGTATAAAAATATTTTAGCCAAAAAATAGCTCATCGGTTTTTTTTTTTCTATGGTTATCACATCGAAACTAAATAATTAAGAATAAAAAATATTAATTTAAAAGATTGTATGCTTGTAATAAAATTCCCCATAAAAGTTAGATGAAATCAGCTAAAACCCGCATATGGTGCCTGCAAGTTTGATTAAAAAGAAAAGTGAAAATGTTTCAAGTTGCCATGCGCAGACCACTATTTCTCAAAAATAGGAATTTTTTTTTTTTTTTTTTTTTAGATATCCTGGCTGGCTTCCACAAATATGTACATGAGTACTGTGATCTAATCACACATACATATACATACATATATCTACAGGTATATATATTAATGCTATAAATTGTGGACGAAGAAAATTTTATAAGCACTTTATTTCTTGTATAACAGCGATACATCATTCAAACTTGTTTAATTTTTGGAGATTTTTTGTACTTGCAAGCCTAGAATAATAATAAAAAAATAAATCTGCTATGGCCTTGTTGTGTACTTACCATGTGCACAGAGTCAATCGTGCTATATATATGTGTTAGTTAACTTATTTATAACCTAATTTGTACTTTGAGAGTATAATCGTACAGTAAAAATTAATGGCTCATATTGGGTAGATTAGAATAATGTAATTCAGATTATAGATGTGAAATTAATGTAGAATAGATTGTGATCGAATAAAATAGTAAAAATTAGAAATAAAAGTTAAAGAAAAAAATAAAAATTATTATAGCAATTTATAAGAAATGGATTATAAATTCATCCCCTTAACTGAGTTCCAAAGAATAGTCATCCATTCATTTACAATTAGGTTACATTGCATTGGATAAGACTACTAAATCAGAATTGAATTAGCCAGTATTAGATACGCAAGTAAATTTTATTTTTATTTGGTGCATCATCACTAAACTAAGATTCTGTTTGGTAAACGCATTGTATTTGAATGTAATTTACATCTGGAGGAAAAGATTTGTATTACATTTGAATACAAAATATATTTGGATAAAAAGTATTTGAATTGTATTTTAATAATTAATATGTGATGTAATAGATAAAAGTAGAGAAGAAAAAAGGAGAGAGAAAGAGAATATGTGATATGATTAATATAAGTAATAGAAAAAGTGAAATAATAAATAATAATTGTATTAGATTTAAAACATGATGTGATTGATATTTAAATGTAATAATTTTATATTTCGATAAAAATTACATTGTATTTAAATATAATGTGAATGCAATGCTGCAAACAAACCGGGTTTAAATTAGAAATAATTTTTTAAAATAATGGCATTAAAATAACCATAAAATAATTATTTGATGACAGAAAACAAATTTAGCATTTTTATCATTAAAAGTTTTTAAATACGCTATTAAAAATAAATTTTCCTTGAAAATTTTACAAAATCCAATAATTAAAAAAAGAAGCAAAAAAATTTTAAAGAGAGTGTTTCCCATGGCAGGGCTAGGGTTTTAGGGAGAAAGGAGCAAAGCTTTGATTTCACGGAGGAGGGGTTTCGCAATGGCAAGGTGGGGCAGGGCTGGTTTCCCGACAACAATGGGGCCGGGGACTGGATTTTGTGACACTGGTGGGGGAGGTGGCTGAGTTAATTTTGTGATGACAATTTGAGGGGCGACGAGCTCCAGTGCAGCAAATCTCCTTCGACAAAAGGATTGGTATGATAAATATTGCAATCTAGTCCGTAGGATAATCGATCGCATTTTTTCTAGGGATAACTAATTCCAGCAAATAAGGGATTAATTTTTGGTCGGCGACTAACTCAGCTGATCAGCATTTGCCACCAAATATAAGATTATTTTAGGATAAATAATACTAATTCCAGTCTAAATCCAGCATGCGAAACCCGTGTTATCAGCTATAGGGCAGTGAGCTTAAATACCATGATCATAATTCATATTCTTTGGAGTAGTTTACTAATTTATAGTACTCATGTTTAGTTGATTAAGACACAACATCGTGCATGAAAGTCTGACACGTTAACATGTTCCTGAATTTTTGTGGTAAAAAAGCAACCTATATATATATATATGTGTATATGTATGTATTTAATCCGCTTTAATCTTTGCTGCTGATGATGCCAACTTTGAAAGCTCGTGAATTGCTCGGTAACACACACACGCACACACACACATATATGCAGCATATGATCCACGGCCATACTAGGGTCCCCTGTAGGGGGATCTCTCTTTAGCAACTTACTGTTTCAAGTAGGTCCGTGAGAATCGTCTACATCACTTCAAAAAGGGGCATCTGTCCTTGAGGGGGAAAAAAAATTCTCATCAATAATTATATTCACTCCATCGATTGCCATGAAGACCTTAAAAAAGATATAATATATATATATATGCATACTTGTGTGAACAGTAGTAGTGGTGCGACAAAGTAACTGACTTTCTAGCAACAAATATATATATATATACACATATATTAGTGGTTTAGTTATTGATCTGTTTGGTCAATAAACGAGCTATCTAGCTAGGTCCAAAGGCAATATATTTGCCAGCCAATTGGAAAAGAATTCTTGTACTTGTGGTATGGAGCAGAAAATGATGGGAACCACCGGACCCAACGGCCAAAAACGGAGTCACTTCAAAACCCACTTCTCCTCCCAGTTGCCCCCATCAGTATACACACACACACACACGCATATAGATACATATACATACGTGTGAGAGTGTGTGTACGTGTGTGTTTATGTATTGCAGTATCGTAGCAACGTAATGTTCACAGTGTTTTTCTACCAACTTGGAGTGCATAATTGTCTCCACACATCCCACTTGCAGAATATTGTGCTAGCTAGCTACGAAAGCTCCATTGATATTATTTGCCTTTTTGCTATTTGTTAAATTTGTTAATTTTCCTTTTTCTATGTTTGTAAACTTCGTGCAACTAAAGCAACTTCGTGATATATAGTTGCCTCAAGTTTTTGTAGAATATATACTCTCTCTCTCCTGTTTCTTCCCAATTAAACCCTTCCCCCTATGTCCCTACATTTTATTTCCGTTAGCCGGCCGCTTAAATGGGCGTTTCATATCAAACTATCAAAACTAGCAAGTAATTATGTATAACGAGCATCATTAAACAAAGAAGGTGTCATCACTAATGTGCTATTACTAATTAAAAACCTAGATCATTTATTGTAGTCGTGGGATTTAAACAAGATAGTTCATATTGAATTTGAGTCTGAACATCTTGATAAAATTTTCTGATTGACCACATTATTATTCCTTTTCTTTTTTTTTTTTTTTAAGCCAAATCATAAGATTTGGGTCAATTCCATAATAGAGTGAACCCCTCAATATAAATTTTCAAATTTTTTGTGAACTAATATTTATCTTTTCGTGCATGCAACTTTCCCTTGCTAGACATTGGACATATACTTGCATTGGTGGATTGATCAGAAGGTTTTGATGACAGATTCAGACCTAAAAGATTTCATGAAAACAAGTTATGTATAACCTTCTTTTTTGGTATTTCCCTTTTTGTCCTTGCTAGATCTCGATGCGCTGTGAAAAGAAAAGAAAAGAAAAGCATCTTGAGAGAATCCAATATTATTTTCTCGGTCCTAAGGTATGCAAAATAATGCATGCCTATAATCCTACAGTACTAGGCAATGATGTTTTTGACAAATGCTGTAGGTGGGGCTTCTTCCGAAGATGAAAAAAGGGGCAAGCAAAAAAATTCATGCCAATCAAAAAAGATAACGAAGTTGGGCTAGTGTTACCCAACATCCTATGCAACGGGGTGGTTTGTGGCTTATCAAATGGGGTCTACAACCAAAAACAGTTTTCCCCACTACAATAAGTGATTCTCTGACCAGTTCGGATTCGGTTAATTATGTTATACATCAACCTCAACGAGCCCCGATGTGATATCGATTTTGCGTTTCGGAACTCTAGCCAGCCGATCGTTTTTAAAATTGTGAAAAGACTTCACCTTAAAGAACCATTTGTCCGTTTGTAATCTCAATTTCATGAGAGAATTGTGAATTCTAAATCCTAATAAGTGAGGAGTCACTTGAGATCAATTTGAGACTGTTGCCTTATTTTTTTTTTAGTTTTAAATATTTATAAATTAATTTTTATTTTGTTTATATTGACATGAAGTTTACTTATTGAACTTTTTATTTTTTTATTTAATTTTTCTAATTTTAAAATTAACTAATATACGCTTTTATTTATGTAAAAGACTCCCTCCGTTGCTGAATTTTTAAATGGTTAATTTTGTTTTTTCAACTCTATATTTTTCAATTTCTTTTCATTCAAATAAAGTTTGATATACATAGGTGGCATTATATATTTATAGTATCTAAGTTATTATTTTTTTATTAATAAGTTTTTAATAATTATATTATCAATCAAAATTAAAAAATTACATCTATTATTTAAAGGATGACATACTCACTTTAACGAATTACTTTATTCCATTGTAAGAGAACTAAGTATTTACCGTCACATGGGTTGTTTTATATTCAAAAGTTAACGAGTATTTGGACTCGATGTACTTGCATTATTCATACTTTAAATTGCATTTTGATTCCCCACGGCCAAAGGCACATAATTTTATCTTACCACTTTTTTGTGAAATAATAAGTTGAGTGTGCAAGTCTTAAGAAAGTGAGAGAGAGGAAATTAATATATGTATATAACAAAAAGGGGAGTAAATGTGAAAGATCATTTCAAGAGCACAAGAGAGGAAATCTAAGGCATATTTAAAAAAAAAAAAAAAAGAATGAATAGATGAAATACCTTTGTCGTGATACTGACTCATGAGTGCAACCGAAAGTGAATCGAAATCCCAATTATTAATGGACGGACTTTCTGCTCCATTATTTATTGATGTGAAAGTTAAAGAATCATACTTTCAAATACATTTTTACTTTCTGTATTATTGTTTTTTATTGGCCAAAAGGAAGAGACGAAAAACTTGGGAAATTAGTTTGATTATAATAGCTTCCATCTTTCAGAGTTACGACCTTCTCAGTCAGAAGTTAGATCAAAAACAGATGACAAATCTTAGGTGCCTAGTTTGAAAATGATTGAGTAGTTAGCATGACATGTCTGGTTCTGAACTATATTTGACATACATAAGCTTTGAACATATATACATATATATATGTGTATATAAATTCACAGTTGCCAGATTTTTACTACAAGCTATATAATATACATAGTACTCTTGAACCCCGTCGAGTTTCCACAATCAGCTGTCACTTCCAATTAAGGGAAACAATCATTCTATTAGCGAATTTGGCTGTAAAGTTGGCATATAATAATGATAGAATTAGAAAGATGTGGAAGCAGCTATTTAAGATAAGTGACGAAAAGCATTAAAGGGTCCCTTTTTTCAGTTTTGTGAGTTTTCATGCGGAACAAGAAAAGAAGAATTGATTCTCTTGATCAGACTGATCGACCCTCTGGTAATCGTTCGGCAATTTTGGACCAAATATATATAATAATGGACTTTACGACCTAATTGAACCATTTGATCAAGGGTCAACTCGGAGTTTTGCCTTTCCCAAAAGAATACAAATGTATGAAACCGAAAAAATTGAAAGCCAGTCAGATAGTTCCTGTAGCTATCTAGTTTCTTTCTACATAAACAAGTCTCTATTGGACGATTATCATGAGAACTCTTTTTTTTTTAATAATTTCGTGTAAAATTTTTCATGTAAGCAAGGTCGTCATTGTCACATTGGACGATTATCACGAGACTTTTTTTTTTATTTTTAATAAAGGAAGTAGATGTTCTAAGTCTTTATTACTGAGAAGGAAAAAAAGCCACATGATTGATTGATCTGAGATGCCTCTGCGTTCAACGGCTGCAATATTATACTTTGATAAGGGGGAAAAAAAACAAAAAAAAAAAAAAAGAAAGAAAGAGAGAGAGAATTTTATATAAGAGAATCACTCACCTTTAAAACTCGCTTTATTTTTCAATCTAATTTTCTCTCAACGATCTTATTAATGGTGCAGTTGAGATCCTCAGATCAAGTCAAATCACGTCTGCTTGAGCTATATTTAGTGTTCGTTTAAATCATAGATTGTATTTGAGTTTTTATATAACCTAAATACTTGCACTCTAATATATGTTTGGACGTATCAATTTGTAATAACTTGTATACATGTATTCAAATAAGATATGTATTTGGATAGGTTTCATTTGAGTTTTGAATTTAGACCCATTAACGTAAACTTTTTATTTTTTATTTTTTAATATCTGAAAGTAATCGGGTCCATGGTTTCTTATGATTAGTGGTTTTAGAAATTTTGCCCAAGAAACTAATTTAAGCCCAACAATCCAATAAGCTAGTTTAGTGAAATCTTGTAGGCCCAAAACCCAATCATGAGTGAAATCTTGTTTTAACTACAAATAAAGGCTCACAAGTTGAGCGGCATTAATTTTTCTCATTGGCATAGAAAATGTCAGTATGTATTGTTTTTATTATTATTTTTATCAACAATCTTGAGTAGATACAGGCATAGATTCCGGATGATTACACACTTAAACTATCAACTATTACAAAGTAAAAAGTTCGAATCCCTTACCATAAACTCAAAAAATAAAAGATAAAAAATAAAACACACACGCAAACAAACCAATCCTGATCTTAAATTAATTATCTACAACGTAACTCGCCGCGATCTGTTTCTTTCATGTATAGCTGGTACCATTTAATAAATAATACAAAATCATCTTCTTTTGTACCAAACCAACGAGTAATGCACATAATTATATTTCTTTTGTATATATATATAGGTATTTGATTCGTCGGTTTAAATTTAAAATTTTCGTTTTATTTTTTTAATAAAAATTAATAAAAATTATAATTAAATTTATTAATTTCAATCTAAACATTTTATTTCATTAAAAATACCAATGAATATTTCCTTTCACAAAATTCCAAGTATATACAAATTAACGAGCAGCAATATCTAGTCATGATCTTAAGTAGCGGAACGGCGGAATCCATGTTGCTTTTTAGCAGGCCAAGGACATGTTTTGTATTTCCAACTCAACCAACCCACTAAAAGAAACAAATTACAAAACAGCATCTGACAAAACACCTTAAATTAAATTAAAAGCTGAATAATCCGATATTATACAATCATCCAAAACACGCCTGTTAATGAGAGAATTAAAAGACCTCGGTTGACTCATGATTTCCTAAACCCCAACAAATACAACATTTTCATGTGTATATACATATATATATACACGCGCGCACAAACAGTATACACACTCCGTTTTCCTAGTTTAATATTAACCACTTGTTCTCGAGGAATCATTCTTCCCAACGTAAAGGAAGGAAAAAAGGATCAAAACTATAAGACAAATCTATTTATTCCTTTGTCCTTATATATATATACACACACACACACACACGCACACTTTTTTTCCTAGTTTGTCTTAGCCTTGGCGTTTTGGTCTGAACACAAGGAGATGCCATCTGCTAGGTTTTCTAACTACTTGATTTAAACACTCATTGAGTATATGATGTAGTCGAAGCATACGTTGGAAAAATAAAAATAGTAAAGATAAAAGGATAAATCGGTTAATATGTTATATAAAATATCAGAAAAATTCTTTTAAAATTCGTTGATTCACATAGAATGTCAAAAATTAAAAAAAAAAGTAAACACTTGAA
The DNA here is from genome assembly GCA_035233585.1 of Antiaris toxicaria. Classification (NCBI taxonomy): domain Eukaryota; kingdom Viridiplantae; phylum Streptophyta; class Magnoliopsida; order Rosales; family Moraceae; genus Antiaris; species Antiaris toxicaria. The sequence continues at coordinate 9,524,319 of CP141153.1, read as the reverse complement.
AATTTATTTTAAATCAACTGATATATCCCTTTTTATATATGAGTGAATGCTAACTACTCAAATGAAAATAGGAAATTACTAATACAATTAGGAAAATAAATAATTTCAAAAATTAAAAAAAAAACTAGAAACTAACTTTTTTTTTCTTAGGAATTAAGCCAAAATTAAACCTAACTTTCCTAGTTGTAAAATTACTAATTGACTTTTCTTCTATAATAATTGTGTTCGATTGAAAAAAATATGCTTTCTAATTTCAACACCAATTGTTTTCCAATATGGCTTCATCATTCTCCCTAGGCTAGACAGAATTCATCCTCGAATTCGGAGTAACTTCAATTGGTAAGTGTGGAGAATAACATTTTTCATTAATTTTGAACTATCTATCTTTGAAGTGAAAAATTTGTTAAACTTGCTAAAATGATCCTTTTCCACAATAGGTTAAATGAAGTCAATTTCAAATATTAATGTTTTAGGAACCATCTCCAAAGTCTAGTTGTAAAGTGTGCTCCAATACCAAAGAATGTAGCAGAAGCGTAGGTTAGAAAGATAAAAATAGTAAAGATAAAAATAGTAAAGACAAATGGGATAGATCGGTTAACATATTAATTCACATAGAATGTCAAAAAAACCCTTTAAATTCCATTAATTCATACAAAATGCTAGAAATTGGAAAGAAAAGAGTAAACACTTGAAAATTTCATTTAAATTAACTAATATATTCTTTTATATACATGAGTAGACTAATATATTTATAGGCTAAACCATCCAGATGGAAACAAGAAACTACTAATATAATTAGGAAAATAAATAATTTTGAAAGTTAAAAAAAAAAAAACTAGAAACTAACTTATTTTTTATTTAATATCAAGCAAATTTAAAGCTAACTTTGCCAGTTGTAAATTCCAATTTAGATACTAATTGTTTCCTAATATAGCTTTATCAGTGCACAATCTAGATCGTTGGTGTCTGCCATCCTATAATAGACCTCTGTTAAGTGAGCACATTAATGATATGTTTTCACAGTATAAGCCAATTTAATCTCCACGACAAAAACATAAACGTAAAATCCAAAGTACTAAAAATTCATAAACATAGAATTCCTCAGAAGTACAATAATTATAACATGGAAATTGGAATCTAATCCAAGGCTAGCCATTCTTAATATCACACACAACGTAGTACTAGTACTAGTTTTTACTAGCTAAAAGTGCTTGAGATCTCTTCTCATAGCGAAATCCATTTTTCTTAGAATCATCAGCAGACCAAACAAAGATACCATGAAGCTTTTTCTGTCTCTTGAGCCTATTACAGGCGGTGAAAAACCCGTTTTCCGGCGACAATCCGCCGCTCCCGTCGCTGATAAAGCTCGTCAGCACCTTCCCACCGTTGTAGTTGGAGCTCTGTTTATTGAAATAATCAATGAACTCAGACACTGTAGTGCCTTCATCATAAGCATAGAATTGGAAATTGACATAGTCTATCAAGTGTCCGTATTTTCTCCACAAGGCCAGGTAATGGCTCTGAACCTCATCATCATCGAAAGGAGCAATGGAAGCGAACGAAATCACACCATTTCTCTTTAGGGTCTTAATCAGCTGCCCGATGCACTCGGCGAAAGTGCTGGGATCGGAGCTGAAGTGCTCGTAGTCGATGTCGATTCCGTCGAGGTTGTAGTGTTTGATGATACGTGTGAGAGAAGAAACCGCGTTGGAAACCCAGGAGTCTACAGAGGAAGGGTTGAAGTAAGCGAAGCCGCTTCCGACACTGTCGCCGCCGAGGCTTAAGGCGACTTTGACGTTGGAACGGGAGTTTTTGATGGCGGAAACTTGGGACGGGCCGAGGTTGTCGGTGTCCCAGAAGACGTTGAACTTGCCGTTGGTCGAGGAAGTGCCTGAGGAGTCGTAGTCTATGGCAAAGGAGAGAATGAAGTGGAAGTCGACCTTCGAATTTATAGGCACGTCGGAGAATTTGACGTTGTTGAACTCAGCTCCTATGTATTCTCTGAAGAGGTTTGCGGTCGGAGGGTGTGCTTGGAGGGTTGTGATGAATGATGTGAAGAGTAAGAAAAGGGTCGTTGTTAGAAGCTTTGAAGTTTCCATTTTTTTCTTTTCTTTTTGTGTTGAAATTGGATTGTTTGAATCCTATATATATACACACACAAACACACGCACTAATTGGACCGGCACTATACTAGGCCATATAGGATGTGAGAATTGTGTGGCCTAGCCGTTAAGTTTTGTTTTGGAGATGTTTATTTTACAGGGTTACATCAAAGAAGATGAAGTGTTAAAATATCTTCTGATTGCTTGTTTAAAAAGAAAGAAAGAAGAAAATAAAAGAAACGTCTCCGCTGCGATGTTTCCTCATTATAGAAGTTGACGTAGACGTGTGGTTGAACAGTCTGTTGTTTTGTGTTGGACGATGAGGAATTATAAATCTCCTAGGAAAAGAAGGCAACAAGGAAAAAATAATCAACCTTTGATGATGGGTCAGAGGTGATCTTTATAACTAGTGCTAGAAAGAGCTGATTTTTATTTTTATTTATTCCCTTGTTCTGCAATATGGCGAATAAACGTTAGAATTTGCGTAGGTAAAACAAATAAGTACATGCCATACCTTAAAAGGAACTTCGTGAATATGTATGATTTTGTAATCAATTAGATAATCCTCAGGGAAGGCTAAAAATTAATGATATGTTAACCCATGAGCTATCTCCTAATTGATTGGTCATACTGGTTATCTTGATGCTTTCATAGATGTTTTAATGCTCTAAATTATAGAATGTTTTGCTTTCTTGCATCGAGTAAAAACTCATATATAATTAGACAACTTTATCGATTATAAATTAAGTCATATTTTCTTGGACTTGTTCAAATTATTTAATACAACTTTGAACATGAAACTACGATTATTGTATGGAACTTATATATTCCGATGTTAATTAAGCTCATTAAGCCCTTAAATTAGCTCAAATTTAAAAAGAAGAAGTTGTATAATGGAAGAGGGAAAATGATCTTAATTAGGGTGTTATTTTACATTCCCTTCAATGTCATATATTCTAACCCGTTATTGACCATGATATATTTGTTACGACAGCATAATATGCTTGTAAACATTGGGCTTTGCTTTGTAATGCTTTATCTTATTTTATTGTATTTATTTTAGATGAAAAAATGGTAAAGATTATTTCAATAGTACTAAAATATCATGAAGATTCACGCTTTTTATTTACATTAAGGGAGCGTTTGGTAAAAATTTTACATTTTAATCATATTTAAACGCAATATAATTTTATATCAAATGTAAAGTTTTACATTTAAATGCAATCTTTTTTAACAGTGTTACGAAAATAATTATTATTTAAAAGTTCTTAAAATAATCATATCAACTTTTCAACTTCATTATTTATCTTTACTTTCATCAATCACATCAATTTTTAAACTCTAAAATACTTTTCATCCAAACACACATTTCATTTAAATATAAAACAAATACTTTTCAATCAAATACAACACTCAAAAAATGAATTACATTAAAACGCAATACGTTTACCAAAAACCCACGTAAAAAAGAGAGAGCAAAATGGAAGTAAGATCTAATTTCTTGATCAGTTGTTAGTAAACATGAAACTTGTGAATAATAACATGTACTAGACATCAAGTATTTCTTTTTATTATTTTATTCGTCAACTTTATAAGCAAGCATGTTCAGTTGTAAGCTAATCGTACAACAAAATGCAAGTTATACATCTCTACAATCTATAAACCAATCCCACAAACATATCACTCAGTTACAATAATTACAAGTATACATTTTTTCCTCCTTTTTTTTTTTTTTTTAAGATAAGGTACAATAAAATTTTTACCATCTAAATTGACACCGGAAATACAAAATCCACAAAACAAAAGCAGGGCCCAAGTGGTATAGTGATTGGGGCTTTATTAACAAGCCTACAACGACCACAGTACTACTCTAAACGACAATAATTGATGTTGGTGCCGAAAGAGCTTCTTGAGTGCCAACCCCATGACCACCCTGGCTTAAAGCATAACTTGAAACCAAAGGCAATTTCTCTTGTTGTAGACTTTATGCTTGCAGTTTATGTGTGATTTCTTCTCTGCACAGAGTCACATTTAAAAGTGGACTCCTAAAATAGAGTTTGACGGCAGATTCAAATGGGCTAATTTCAGACGTCTAGGTTGAGTTGGGCCCATTAAGTAAATCTACTCCCTAAAGAGCTCTTTTAGCTAGTAGACTAATCAAGTACACAAAAATGTGTTAGAGACTAACTTTAATTTTAACTTTCTTTTAATAGCGAATCACCTATTGACAACTTTTTATATTTTTTATTGACAGATATAATCTTTTATTTTAATTGGCATGATAATTTCTCAAATACTTACTAATAATTAAAAAAAAATAAGAACTTTAGACATGTAGATTGGTCTCAAAAAGTTAGTTACTCTAGTATTATTTAAATATTTTATACATGTAAGGTTGTAACAACATGTCTTTTATTTTTATTTTTATTTTTTACTGTGAAAGATGAAAAAAAATATTGCTTTAAAACGATAGACTATTTCCCGTTGGTAAGTTTTTTCTTTGATAAGTAATTTCCTACGGTTGGTAAGTTGGGTGCTGACTGAATGTACTTGCACAAAAATGTCCAGCTCAAAGACCACCATTGCATGTGAGAAAAGGAGAATAAAGAAGACATTGCTAAAAAAAGCATTGCAGTATTCCACGCCAACTTAACTTTGTACCTTAGAGAAGATATTTTTTTTTTAAATTTTTTGGGGGGATTTTTTATTTTTATTTTTAGTGGTAAGCACCTAAACATTTTAATAAACCACCTCCTCAGTAATTTAAACTTGTCAAGACTTGATTTTTAGACTTTCAAAACTCTAACCTTTAGCTTGGGAGACTTAGACTTTAGAGTGATCGATTGAACTTAATTCAATGTACTTTCTACTTATAATTTGCTGTGCAACATGAATGAAACATGTGCTTCTCACCAAAGACACACATTGGATGCCATGGCCATTATTACGACCAAGATGAAATAGCCAAACTGACTAGTTGGTTCTTCATTTTCCGCTAGTCTGGTCCTTTAGCTATCATGTTGTTGGCCTTTTTGCAAAGGAAAAGGAGGATTAGTGGTGCCAGGCACAACTATCCTCAAGATTTATATAAGCCAATCATACAATTTTATTATTTTAAATGATTAGTAAATACATATATAAAAAATTGAATCTCTTTTGAATATAAGAAAGAGTCATAAAACGATCATCTCTTATTGTTATGTCACTATCACTGATAATTAAAATATTTATGTTAACTCATCTTACTTAATAACGTAGAAATATATAGAGCATTATGCTATTATAAACACTAAAATACATGTTAGAACTTTATTGGAATCGTATTTGGTAGTTCAATAGCGACTGATGAACTCCTAGTATTCTTTTTCATCATTTTCACACTTAGCAGCATTTCTCATGCACAGTGTTCTGTCTGTACATGCATGTACATGCACCAGTATTGTATGGATGAAGATTCTTTGGCTATTGGGAAAATCTTTACAAGATGATTTAAGCAATCCATCACTTTTTGAAGGTTTAGATTGTTGTCACCTTTTCGAAATAACGAAACTTAAATGGTGGCCTTTATATGCAAGACAAAGTACCTAATTTCTAGTTTTCCAATGATCCAAGAAGAATGTACATGAGTTTTTTTTTTGCTTGAAGAATAATATACATACATTTATAAATATATGACATGTTTTCTTATTTAACTGGCAGATTTTTAACTTTTTTTATATATATATTATTATAACAACTAGTTGATAAGCACCTAATTTCTAGTTTTTCAACGTTTCAAGAAAAATGTACATGATTTTTTTTTTTTTCACTTGAAGAATAATATACATACATTTATATATATAGACATGTTTTCTTGTTTAACTGTCAAATTTTTAACCTTTTTTTTATATATTATTATAACAACTAATGATTTCGTTATAAAATTTTTCAACAATATTTACACTAACAGTTTAAATAGTCCATATTAAATAGAATGTTAAGACTACCGAACCAAATTGACCGCAAAAAATAAAGACATTTCCTACATCTATATTAGGTTATTGCATAAGTAAGTACAGATATTTTAGTAATCCTAAAGATGACTCAAAACTGCCGTGTTTGTTATGGTGATGTTGGCACTCAGTCACCTGTCATCATGTGAGTGAGACCATTTAACGTTGGGGGAGGGGGGGGTAACATGGGCTAAAATGATGAGGTTTGCATAATGCGCTGTCAGTACATGAAGAGCTATGTAGATGGGTCGAGACTTGAGAGGATTTCTCAATATTAACCTCTTAGGTCTTTATCACCAAAGCATACTTCTTAGTACCGCATTTCCATCTCCTAAAGCAAAAGAGGCATACAGAGTTTAGCCCCACTTTTTTCTTTCCCTCCTTTTTCTACTATTTTCAGACCCCTTAACTGGTTTAGTACTTCTTATTCAACTACCCAAACGCACACACATGTAAAGTCCTTGTCCCAAGTTATCAAAAAAACAAAGTACTATATTTATATGTGTGTGTGTGTGTGTGTGTGTGTTTTAAATATTCACAGGAGACCCACTCTTCAATTTTGGACGATGGAGAGCCAAACACAACCAGTGGGACCTCAACCAATGCTGGGACCTTCCAAGCGTGGCTCTGCCGGTTGAGCATTGCAAAATATGAGTAATGTATAATTACATCTCCATTTTGGGAATTTATCAAGATCACAGGTCAAATAGAATATGAAACTAATCTTCATTTGTTGTTAATAATCATAGAGAAATATGCATGTCAATAACAAAATCTCGTTATTTTAGACAATTAAATGTTAATTAAAAAATCAAACATGTTGTTAGATCTATTTTCGTATATTTATCAAATTTAATTAAATTATCAATTTAATTAAGATTTTTTTGCATTAGTATATTTTAAATTTATCGTAAAGTTACAATTTACACTCTACATTTTTAATTTTGACAATATACACCATAAACTTATAAATCTATAGCAACTTCCACCTTATTGGTAAACAATATTGATCTTTTTTTTTTAATGAGGATTAGCACTTCATTTGCATATAGGTCATTGATCAAAAGCATAAAGTTTTCTTTTTAATCAATGTTAATCCAAATTTATATTTGTAACAAAGTTAATTCAAACTTTTCTATTTTATAAAACCTAATTCAAAATCTTAACCTTAATAAAATTAAGCTAACATAAACAAAAATGATTATTTATGTCATAAACTAATAATTTATGTACAAATCACATATCAATTTCCTCTAAAAGATTAATATTATTATCAATTGATGCAAATTGGTATATATTTACAAGTTCATAGTGTAAATTGTCAAAATTAAAAATTCAATATGTAAATTGTAATTTTACAATAAGTTTAAGGTGTAATAATGCAAAAAAGACTTTAATCAAATTACCGTAAGTGTAAATAAATAAAAGATATAGATAATTTTTATGAGGTTTAATTCCATCTACTCCTTTTGGTCACATCCAGATATTGAATAATCTACTAACTCTCAAATAATGACAAGCACTACTAGGTCTTTTACAACCTAAAGACTCCATTTTCTTATTGTTGCCGGTCATCTTGCACCAAGTTAATTAATTTATTTAGTAAGCACCACTCGTCTTGAGCATTAAAATCTTTTCAAATACAATTATCTTCTTCCGAAGACTTCAGATCCTACTCTTGAAGAATGATAAATTGTTGAACTCCTTTCAACAATAAAATGCCTTCTCTCAAAAAATGATAGAACACCCAAGCTTTAAAGTCTCAAATTGACATGAATAAATCCATGTTCTATAACTTCAAAACTGTTTTTTAGACTCTAATATATAGTAGCAGGGAATCTCTAAGTGAATCTCAGATTGGATTGATTCAAAATTTAAACTGTTCAACAATCTATCATGATCTATTACAACACTTTATGAAACACTTTAATAAAATTTAAATATTTTAAATTCTATCCAACAAATTCAAATCAAGCCGAAAATTATCCAAAAATAATATTGCTATTAATCCACGAACTTCTATAAGAAAGTCTTCAGTAATAAATAATTTAACTTTTAAGACCATGAGCTTGTATTGAATATTTATTTAAAATCTTAATTCAAATAGAATTAAAAATCCTACCTAAATTAGAATTTCCTTTATATATTAAATCACAAGATTATCTCCAAATAAGTCCACAGTAGTATCCTTGATTTACACCAAATCTGAATCTTTTAAGGATCTTGCATGCAGGCAAATCTTTCCAAATTGGATAGTTAGCCAAAGTCTACACACATGTACCTGCCTAACTTAGAAACATATATGCTAGCTAACACAAATATTTTTTTTTTGGTTTTTTCTAAAATAAGTTATCATAAATACCAACTATAAAAAAAACTAACACATACGAAGTTATAATAGTCATTCAAGTTAAAAGGTGATTGGAACATTTCTATTTGAACATTTAAATAGACAAAGATAATATGATTAATTTTATCTTTGCCCCCAACACCCCCCTAACAAAAAAAAAAAAAAAAGACTATAGACAAATTTTTATTTTACACATTGAAATTACTAAATTATTTGTTATACTTTTATATATATATATAAAACCATTCCAAATCCCTCACCTTTCACATCTGTCTATAACTTTAAAAGATTTAATATAAACTTTATTTATTAACTTTTAAACTTATAAAAAAAAAACGTTTTGATATATATATATATGTATATATATATATTGCTCTCTTTCCTCTTCATCTCTCTCATTAGACCCAACTATTTCTATAACCATTTCCTCTTTATCATTTTCTTCATCCACGAACTTTAAAATCGAGCCAACGATTCCAGGCACCAAAAAAACCAGGTTAAGATTTGGGTCAACAAAAGGTTAAGGCTTTTTTATCAAATTCAACCACAATTTCGCTAATTTCACAATTTCTTCCAAAAGTATCGACATTAAAGCGGAAAAAAATGAACCAATTGGAGAAAAGAAAAACCCTAAATTACAGTACTAGGCAGAGAAGAAATTGAAGAAAATTCGAAAGTTGGAGTTTCAATTCGGAGCTTTAAATTAGAAACGGAAGTATTTTGAAGTGATTTTCTGGAGAGGAAACCAAGATAAGCCATGAAAGGTTAGGGCAAATGAGACAACAACAGAAAACAAGTCAAAGATAAGATGCGAAGGGGTCAAAGGGAAGACAAAGATCACAAGTGCGAGGGAGAGAATGGTTTTTTCCGGCATTGTGAGGGAGATCTTGACGTCGAAGGTTCCATCTGCGACTATTTTTAGGGTCGAAAAAGAGATTTCAACCGCTGTAATTTTCACCGTGCCAGGTTCGACTGCCTGATTTATTTCCATGGTCACCTGATCTCCTTTGCAAGGGCGCGATGGGAGGAGGAAATTCATTCCTTTGTACGCCTCCTCACGGTGGATTGGATTGCTGGTGCGAGAGGCATGAATCCAAGAATAAAGTTAGTGGCTAGGAAGAAGACGGCAACTGGGGAGAGAGAAAAGGAGTGAGATCTGTGTTGGAGGAAGAGAAAGGCAGAGAATCATGAAGTAAAGTGATTTATTTATTTTTTATTAAACAAATTTTGTATTTTGATTAAAATTTATAATTAACTTTTAATCACGTGCCCATAAGCAACTTGTTAGAATTAAAATTAATCCAAGATAATATGCTAAGGAGGCGTTCGGTAAACCCATTACATTTTGATTATGTTTGAATGAAATTTATTTTTTGAATGTTATATTTAGTTGAAAAGTATTTGTTTTGTATTTGAATAAAATATATGTTTGGATGAAAAGTATTTTAGAGTTGAAAAGTTGATGTAATTGGTAAAAGTAGAGATAAATAGTAGAGTTAAAAAGTTGATGTGATTGTTTTAAAAATGTTTTGAATAGTAATTGTTTTCGTAGTACTGTTGTAAAATTGGTGTTTGGTGTAAAATTGTATTGTATTTGAGTAAAATTAAAAATGAAAATTTCTCTCCAAATGTCCCCTAAGTAAACCATAGAAGACCTTCAAAGGTACCAAGTAAATGTACTTCTAAAGGTTTTAACTAGAATAATGTTAGAATACTAAGATGTCGTTTGATAAAAAAATTACATTTTAATTTTACTCAAATGTAATATAATTTTATATAAAACATAAATTTTACAACAGTATTACGAAAATAATTTTTATTTAAAATATTTTTAAAACAATCACATTAATTTTTTAACTCCACTATTTATCTCTATTTTTACTAATCATATCAACTTTTTAACTCTAAAATACTTTTTATCCAAACACACATTTCATTCAAATACAAAACAAATACTTTTCAATCAAATACAACATTCAAAAAATAAATTTCATTCAAATATAATCAAAATGTAATACGTTGACCAAACACTTCCTAATAATTTTAATTTTTTTTTTTAGCATTAACCTATTGTGAGTGTTATTTTTCGATAAGTTATTAAAATTAGAAGATAGTACCTATTAATAAATATATCTACTAATATTAGTAGATATTAATACATCTACTAATATATTAGTATCTAAAGTTAAAAGATATTACAACTTACTGTCACTGTAAGTTAGCAGTAGTTTGGACTAGAATTAATTTCCTATCACCACTGTTTAAACTATAATTCTGCGTGATCTCTTCCGTACCAATGTGACTTGGGGAGAATTACAACATGTATTGTTAATTCATCTAAGTCAGGCTCGGTACAGCCTCCAATAATTGTTAGGGTGGGTACTTTATATCTGTATTTATACAGACACACAAAATAATAATAGATAAGTAAAAAAGTAATAAATTTGTTCATCCTCATAACAGTCCATAGCTGATATTGCTGATCTCACTCTTATAAATTACATGAGTAAATAGATATAATAAGTACAACAACGCTCATTCCGTTGTACATCACGTGGGAAGACAGATATTCAAAACTCGAACTTCGTCTCAGCTCTTAATGAGATTCCACGTATAGGAAACATTAGGTAGCGTTTGGTATTGTTTTTGAAATCTGTTATGTTTTCAAATTCTCTGAATTTAAGATCGTTTTAAAAATAATTCTAAGAACAGTTCTGAAATTGTGTTTGGTTTTATTTTCTGAGTTTATGTTTTGAGAAACAAAGAAGTGAAACTGTGTTTGGTTTTATTTTTGAAAACCAGTTATTTTATAAGTATTCTATAAAAACATATTTATATTTGATTTAAAAAAAATTTATTATGAATACCAAAAATTAAAAATTAATAAAATTTTTAATTGAAAAATGAATTAAAAATTAATAACCATAATATTTTAATAATTACTATATCAATTAAATCTTAATTAAACATAATAATTAAATCAGAGAAATGGGAAAAATGAAATCAGAAAAAACGACTTTTAGTCGTTTTCAATTTTACATTGAGAATAAAGGCGATTTTGGATTCGTTTTGAAATCTGTTTTCAAAAACAATACAAATCAAACACAATTTCACATCGATTTTGAAATCGATTTTCTAGAAAATCGTGAAATCCGATTCAAAACCAAAAACAAACACGCTCTTAGTTTTCTTTATTTTGGGTTGCTTTTTTCTAACTACCTATATACTGTAGTTTGGAACTTCACAAAAACTTTTGCTGAAATGGGGCTATTAAGTTTGGTAATTTGGGTGGGAGGTGGGAGGTGGGTGGGTGGGTGGGATTTTGTCGAGCATATAGGCTTATATGGTAGAAAGTATAAAAAACTTCTTTTACTGTAAAATGTCAGTAAAAGGGTGATATCAAAATTGGCAAGAGACTGATAAAGATCATTGAAATAAAGCATAAGGTAGCATATACATGGAGTGTGTCCCAAGTAACAATGTTACTTCACTGAAGATATATATTATTGAAGGAAGGCTAATAGGATGATATGTCTGAATTTTCCCTTTGGTAGCAAAATAAAATAAAATAAAATAATAATTATAAATATAATTTAACAATAATATTATATCTCACTTAACTAAAAAGTGCAAAATTAGAATTTACCATCTCGAATGCAAATATTAATAATATTAATAATAATAAATAAAACAAAGGAAAGCTCTTTGTAGAGCACATGAACAACTACTATATTTATATTTGTAGATTATGACTTGAATTGTTGTATTTATATTATATAAGTAAAAAAAATTAAAACTTTATTTTGAAGATTGATTTATTTAGGAAAAACTTTATTTTTCTTATCCATAAATACTATAATTTCAATGAATGCATTAACTTTTTAATAGCATAATTTAAAATTTTATATTACAATGTGAAGCTATTTCAAATTATAGATCAAATAATTGAAAAGTTAATTCAATAGTTAAAACAATAACACCTATTAATACATTAAAATATTTTTTTTATCATAAAATTTTTTTAATTTTAATTTGATTTTGATCAAATTTAATAATTATTAATATATATTATTAATAGAGATATTCTACCACAAGAAATTGCTTAAATTAAATTATAAAAAGAGAGAGAATCAATTAAAATCCAATTCCCTAAAGCCCACATGGGTTATTTTTGCAACGTGTCCATAATCGATGCTTCTATTTTTTTCTGGGATGGAGACCTTAGGGAATACTGATTTTCTGGTTAGGAGTCCACTACATGCTTTTGGAATTGACCACATTGGCATTGGATTATGTTGGATTTCAATTGCTGTGACAGTAGAATTAATTTGAAGGACAATCTTTATAAAACCTAATTATAATGCTTACTGATGAGGGAACATAATGCAGGGGATTTACGATTAACTTTTTATTTTTAGTCATAAATGACTTTTATCATGAAATTTACTTAGCTGTCGCAGCATAATGGTAACAATCAATGCAGCTGTTAAATTCGCATATCAATTAATGATTTTTATAACGATAATTACTTGGTTGTCGCAGCCTAGTGGTAACATTTGATACAACCGCTAAATTTGCAAATTTTTTCTTTAAAACAATTCCTTTTTGTTTTTCGATAATCAGTAATTGTATTTTATCTTGTAATTAATTTTTCACATTAATGTAATTCTTAGAATTTTTTTTAAGAATTATTATTGTTAAAATCAGATTTCGTATCTCATTTCTCACCGTATAGTATCCTTGAACAGGCTGCCAAAAAACACAAGACAACTACTTGATAAGTGATGAATCATACAAAGCCAAATATAGAAAGTTGATTAGCAAAAGGGAAACCAACTAAGCATATTAAGCAAGGAAATAGTTAGCTAACTTAGATCTCATTGAAGAGGAAAGTATCTCAGTCACTTCTAGTCGTTCCTAAATTAGAAAGTCAATTATAGTAAGAAAGGGAAACTTTAAGTCACTAATGAAGGCATATTCGATTGGAATCAGACAACCAAAATCATAGGATCAACTCCTATAAATAATGGCTTACTGCACAATCCTTGGGGAGAGCCCTTAGACTGAATCTCTTGTCCTAAACAGTATAATTTAGGCAATACATACTATATTTACTGAATTCTTTATAATATATCAATCCCTTTCTCTCATCTATCTCGTTCTTATTAAGATCACCATTATAACATTGATTCATACATAATAAAAGCTCCTACAAGCACCACAAAGGACGTAATTTAGATATTACGGGCAAACTTTTATAAAATCGGTTGTTTATCTCTTTATTTACATTTTTATAATTTACTTTATTACATGTGACGTACCAACAACCTGCTAACGACTATTCAAAGACTTGCTTGTCGTTCTATTTTAGTCATCGACTTATTGTTTTCTTTGATTATAAATTTCACCCTCTATAGTAATTCTTAGTAATTAGTAAGATTCAAAATGGAAAAATGATAATAATAATCAAACTAAAAAAAAGTGTTACAAATTTTTATAACAACAACAACAACAATTGTTGATGCCAAAAATTGACCTCAACACTAGTCGAGGCACTATGGTCAAACTCCCCCTTTGCTTGCTAAGTCTGAAAGGAAGAAAAGAATAGTTTTGGTGTAAGGCGAACACTAGTGGGATGTCTACCAAATATACTCTCGCACTCAAGTTAGTATAATAAGCTAAGAAGCTTGGAGGAGTGAGGCACTCTTATATTTATAGATGTTCCCACGGGTTTGGGTGTTCTGGGGTCGTCTCAGCAGATTGATCTATGTCAGATGTATTGAGGATTATCGCCAGTTTAGTTAAAATCTTTTGTAAATGCACGTAAGGAAGGGAATGATAGCACATTAGTATTAGTAAGAGTAAGTGCCATGGCATGGAACTTCTTTTCTTTTTGGTACGAGTCTCTAAAAGTAGGGGATTTGAGAATAATAAAAAACCTCTCATCCATTAAGGCCTAAGTTGAGTTATACTCTGGGCATCTTCAAACTCGTAGTGCGTAAGGCTACATACCTATCTCCTTCTGACTGAAAGTATATAGCTCATACGTTTGGTGTCCATTAGACTGAAACCATGTGCCCCATTACCTGGAGTAGGTGCCACGTGAATTGATCAATTCAAGCGCAAGTCAAAAACAGGCTAAGGTCAGATATGGCATGCCTTGGTTGGGGAGGTTTGCCATTCTGATTTGTTCTTTTCTTCTCAACTCCTAGGTCGTCAAATTGGTGTAGGTTACTGGTCGGTGATGCATGCCAACCACTCTCACAAAGTGCGCCAACGACTACTCCCAGAACATGTGCCGACCACTCTTAGAAAATGCACCGAGCACACCATCATCAATAACCACAACGATTATAATTGTATTATTATTGTTATTATTATCATTATTATTGTTGTTCACCTTTTTGCCTGAAAGTTTGGATAGACTACTTGTTCGGGATTCAGACTATCACAGAGGCATATAGTATCTTTACAAATGTGCATATATATAATTTTTTAGACCCATAAGGGCTCGTTTGGGAGAAGTTTTGGGTTTGTTTAGAGTGAAAATGTGTTTAAAGAAAAAAAACTATTTGCAGTGAAAAATTGTATATTCTTAAAACCTTATTTAGGAAAAAATTATTAATATAAATTTTATTTTATTTCTTTTTAAATTTTATACAATTTAAAAAATATCTTATTTGGACCTGTATATGTAAAATTATAGACTTTTAAAGTTTGAAATTTATTATAACATATTAGAGATGTAAATAATACAAATTGATGGTAAAATGAGAAAAAAAAAACTAAAAAATTTGTTTTGGAGACCAAAACAACATGTATTTTCTTTTCTTTTCTTTCCCTTGTTATTATTATTTTCTTTTTTGGAAAGAAAAAAAGAAAGCATGCATAATTTTACCCCTTAGATGCTTAAAAAAAAAAAAAGAATAAAACTTCGGCTTTATGAGAATTACAATATTGCACTAGAGTCTAAGAAGGATCATTCAACACGCCTGTAGTTCTGCCGTCCTAGAATTGGTCTTCTTTGTTTTTAGTTTTCTTTCTTCTTCTTCTTACCTTTTTTTTCCCCCTTTTTTTGACACTTTCCACCTTCTGGCTTGTTTTAACGAGCGTTTTCCTAAAAACGGTGTTAAAAGCTCATGATATCATTGGGCCCTCAGGTGACGTGTGTGTACATATACATACACACACATATATACATATATATATATATAGAGAGAGAGAGAGAGTAATTGTTACAACCAACTGGGTCCAAATGGCAATTCTCAAAGTCAATGATAAATCACAAGAAAACCATATTTCTGTCCTTAACAAATTTCGGAGTAGGTAACCTTTTCATATGGGTGACAAGAAAAAAATGCCGCAAAAACAAGCAATAGATTTAGTGCCTAACACCAAGCGTAGTTTGTTTCACTTGGAAGCTTTTGGAATGTGTTACAGTTAGTAATTGGTTAAAAGATGTGCATATTTTTAGATAGATGGGAAACGGGATCAGCAACAAGAAACTTTTAAAGTTCTTGGTTTTGGCTAAGAAGGGGAACGAAGGGTGTTTTTGAAATAAAAAAAAAAAAAGTAGAAAATACGAAGGCCACCAAATAACATGTGCCCTTCTCGCATCACTCTTTATCACGTGGGGCTACTTTGCCACCACATTCAAACCCCACATGTGTCTTCACCTTTTGATCATCTTCCAAGTTTCTTCTCCCAATTATCTGCTCTCCTATTTATCAGCATTTCTCTCTTCACCATGCTAATAATCAATAATGACTCTTCACAAGCATGTATGTTGGATGGTTAAGCTTGTTAAAATTTTAGTTAAAATTTTTGTTAACTTAAAAAAAAAAAAGTGGGAAAAGTTTAGTTTCGAATGATATTTTAAACAAAGTCTAAATTATCAAAATAATAGTTCTAAAAGAATTGGACATAAATATATTCCATAGACTCCATAATTTTAGATATATGCATTAATAAACACAATGAGTATATTTTATAATATCCAATGGAATTGCCAATGTTAATGCTATTTTAGATTTAAAAAAAAGTGCAAAAATTAACATATGTTAGATATATTGTTTTATTTTGTGTTCCATAATGTCAGTTTTTAAATTATATATTTATATATCTACTTTTGGTCATAAAGTTTTAAGCTTCAAAATTTGTAAAACAAAAACTTCCATTTTTTAATAATCTAAAAATGATAATGTTATACTTATTAAGCAAAAAGTCAACAAATGTATGAAATTATTTAGGTTTTGTGATGCTTTGTGTTAAATTTGGCATTTAATACTAAAAAACATGTTCTCTTATTCATATATTAAAATTTAATATTAATGTTAGAAGTTTAGATTGTATGAAGATGTTCTTGGAGACTTTTTTTTTTTTTTTCCTCTGTTCGTTCTCTTATAATTAGGAAAGAGGATCTTGAGAGGGTGGAAGAGAGAGGAAATTAGGGGACCAAAGATTAGTATGTTCGTCTCATAATTGGAATCAATGAACAAGGTGCTGCCCCAAAAAAGGTATTAAAGTCTTATCATAACACCACCAATCCCTTTTTTTACATTAAAAATGTATTGTCTTAAAAATTAGGGTGAGTTCTGCATTACAAAAAGTAAAAACTTCAACCAGTTAGAATAATTTCTGTCCAAACCAAAAAAAAAAAAAAAAAAAAATCCAAACCAATAATAAAAATGCCCTTTCACGGTTGGTGTCCTCTCCTGTTCCCTCTCTCCTAGTGGCTATTTCACCGCTATTATTGTGACCTACAATTATAGAGTTCTTTATCTAAATCAGAGATATTGAATTAAAATACATCTATTTTTGCTTTTGATTTATATTTATGTCCAAAATAATATTTATAATAATGACATTATCTTTTTATTAAGAGTTGAGAATTAACATATAAAGAAATTATAAAAAAAGAAATTCAAAAAATAGGAATAAAAAACATTAGAATAAATATTGTAAATTTGGTTTGATTGATTAGTATTTTGATTTTGTATAAAAAGGAAATTTTTATCTTTTTGAATAAATTATGATATAATATAAAAGATAAATTTGATTTTATTTATTGGTTTATCGTAAAGAAAGTATAATATGATTTTATAAAGAATTAGTATTTCTGGTAAAGAATTTCATTTAAAGTAATTTATATAAATAATATGATTTTTTTATAAAGAATTTAAAAAGTTTTGTTATGATAATCTTTATTTATTTATTTTTAAGCATATAGATATAATTTGTTTTTTGATTTTTAGTGATCTACATATATAATAAGGTTTTTTTCATAAAGAATTCATTGATTTTCTAAAAAAAAAAAAAGTTAGTCAATATTAATAGCAATTAAATTTTGTTAATTCGTGATTTTTAGTAGTCTACATAAATGATAAATTTTTTTATAAAGAATTCATTTTTTTAATTAAAAAAACTTGAATATTTTGTGTTAGTATAATTTTTTTCTATTTTAATATTTAATTTATATTTATAATAATTATTGTGATATATTTATTTTTTAGTGTGAGATATTATCTTTATTGTAAATATATTATATTTATCCTAACTTCATTGATGTTACCAAGATTAAAACAAAAAAAAAAAATAAACTTTTGAGTTCATGTTTATGTTTAAGATTAAAATAAAAAATGATTTGATTTTATTAAAAATAACGACGAGTTGTAAAAAAAATCATTATAGTAAAAAAAAAAGAAAAAAAGAATCTAAATAAAAGAAAAATAATGCCAATTAACGTAAAATGATATAATAAATATTACAAATATTTATTTATTTAAAAATAGATATTTACATAATAATATTAAAAAATGAATATATTTTAAAAGTGGATGTTAAAAATGAAATTTTTGTATAATTATTTTCATAATAATAATTATAAAGTTCTCTAATGGCTTTGTTTCACGTAGGAGAGAAAGTAAAAAGAAAAAAAAAAATTTTTTTAGGTTAAAATTGAGGCTTTTATTATTATTTTTTTTGGAAGAATTTCAAATCATTCCCCCAATCTACTCCTAAAATCATTTTACCACCTCCTACCGAAGAAGCTCTAGCGTTTCTATTTTATGGATCAGTTTACGAAAAGAAAACAATTAAAACCCAACAAAGACATTATATATCTCAAATATTTAAAAACGTGACATTTCTTTGTCTATCTGCACTCGTTTACATTCTCGGCGCTCTTAGAACATATTTACTCCTACACAATCCTTAGAGCCAAGTTTACTAGTGTTTGGTAAATATATTACGTTTTAATTATATTTGAATATAATTTTTTTTAGTATCATATTTGGTTGAAAATTATTTATTTTATATTTAAATAAAATGTGTGTTTGGATGAAAAATATTTTAGAGTTTAAAAGTTGATGTGATTGATAAAAGTAGAGATAAATAGTTATGATTAAAAAGTTGATGTGATTGTTTTAAAAAACTTTTGAATAATAATTGTTTTCGTAACACTGTTGAAAATGATTGTATTTGAATGTAAAACTTTATATTTGGTGTAAAATTGATTTTTGTAGCGCCAAAAAACGTTCTCCAAACGAAGCATTAGTTTTTATCTGAGAAGTGTTAAAATCACTTTTATTTTTATTTTTATTTTTATTTTTTATCATTTGCCCTTTCGTTTTTTCTCAAACAAAGCGACAACAATCCAAATTACCTTTTTATTATTTATTACGAACATGCCATTGCATTTTTTTCCTGGTACTATACATAAAACTTTCATTTGGAAAATAAAATATATATATTCTTGACATTATATATAAAACATTCACTTTGAAGAAAAAAATAAACAAAATAAGTTTGGAAACCATATAACATTTGCCAGCAACCACCTGATTATTATTATTATTATTATTTTGGAGGGCAATCGCGCCACTGCATTCATTTCCAAAATTTATTTTGGGTCCACTGGAAATATTTATACATATAGCATATATATTGGAAATATGTACAAGCAAAAAAAAGAAAAAAACGTAAAACAGTAACTGTACAATTATGGAGTACATAATCAATCGTTTTTAAAGGTTATTTGGGGCTTTTTCTAATGTAAATTCTACTGTAAAAAACCACTATTTTTTAAGAAAAAAATGATATACATGCACTGGTTAAGAGAAAAAAAAAAAAAAAAAGAGAAAGGAACCTAATAACAATAATAGTGTAATATTTAAACGGCGTATTTGCAGTAATCTATAACTAGATAATTTATAATAAGACTCTATTTGTTTAGAAAACTATAAGGACACATGATAAAAACAGAAGATAAAAAGAGTGATGCTAATATTTTTCTTTTTTTTCTTTTTTAAATAAGCATGAACATAACATAAATAAAATATAAAATCATAACCACAAACCAAACTACCTAGGGTTTGTTTGAAAGGAGTTTTAGATTTTTCTTTTTTTGATTAGAAAAAAGTAAGTTTGGAAAATGTGTTCAAGAAAAAGAAACTGTTTGAAGTGAAAAAATGTAAAATCTTAAAAATTTATTCAAAAAAAATTATCAATATAGATCTTATTTCGTTCCTCTTAAAATTCTATGTAATTAAAAAAAATCATCTTATTTAGATTTATGTATGTAAAGTTATGGACTTTTAAAATTTAGAATTTACTATAAAGTTTAGAGATATAAATAGTATAAAGTAATGGTGTGATAGAAAAAGTACTAAAAAAGTGAAAATTTTAGTCTCCAATAATATGGATCTTATTTTGTTCCTTACCGAAATTCTACGTAATTAAAAAAATTGGACTTGTATACATAAAATTATAAATTTTTAAAATTTAGAATTTATTATGTAATTTTAGAGATATGAATTATAAAAGTATTGGTGAGGTGAAAAAAATACTAAAAAAGTGAAAATTTTGGTCTCCAACTTCCTAATCAAAGTTATAAACTTTTAAAATTTAAAATTTATTGTAGAATTTTATAAATATAAATAATAAAAAATGATGATGAGTTGAAAAAAAAAATCAAAAAAGTGAAAATTTTGGTCTCCAACCCCAAACGGCCCCCTAATTTTTATGAATCTCATCGTTAAGTTCACGTTGATCTTATCAGATGCCAATTCCTTAAGCATTACATTGCTTGAGCAAGTTTAATCAGTTGTCTCTAAGGCTCTGTTTAATAAACGCATTGCGTTTAAATATAATGCATTGAATGTAATTTGTATTTGGAGGAAAAATATTTATATTGCATTTGAATGTAACGTGTGTTTAGTTAAAAGTATTTGAATTGTGTTTTTATAATAAATATGTGATGTGATGAGTAAAAATAGAAAGAGAAAAAAGGAGAGAAAAATAAAACATGTAATGTGATTAATAAAAATAATAAAAAAGATAAAATAATAAATAGTGATTATA
This sequence comes from Antiaris toxicaria, assembly GCA_035233585.1. Taxonomy (NCBI): domain Eukaryota; kingdom Viridiplantae; phylum Streptophyta; class Magnoliopsida; order Rosales; family Moraceae; genus Antiaris; species Antiaris toxicaria. Next base: position 9,503,515 of record CP141153.1, on the reverse strand, counting down.
TTAGATTTAAAATATAAGACTTCGTTTAATAAACGCATTGCGTTTAAATGTAATGCATTGAATGTAATTTACATTTGGAGGAAAAGTATTTGTATTGCATTTGAATGTAATATGTGTTTAGTTAAAAGTATTTAGATTGTATTTTTATAATAAATATGTGATGTGATGAGTAAAAATAGAAAGAAAAAAAAGAAGAGAAAAATAAAATATGTAATGTAATGAATAAAAATAATAAAAAAGATAAAATAATAAATAGTGATTATATTAGATTTAAAATATGATATGATTGCTATTTAAATAAAATAATTTTATATTTATATAAAAATTATATTATATTTAAATATAATAATATAAATAAACGGAGAGATAAATTCAAAATTCAAATAATTTATAATCAAAACCATCTAATTATTCATACAATGTTTGTTTGTATATATAAAAAATAGAATATTGTATATACCTGACAAATATTTTTTTTCCGAAATAATAATGTTTTATTTCATTGGCATTGGACCATAAACGGACCCAGCTTCTGCTCTTTATCAATAATAAATCCTGTGTTAAATAATAAATAGACAGGTTATATCTGCAGTTTCAATCAATAGCCAAAATAGTTTTGTCCCTAACCTTCCGGTTCATAAAAAGAGATAAAAGAAAGAAAAAAAAATCCGTAAGTCTTGCAAAAAACAAAAAAGTTCCAGGAGATGGGGAGGGGTCATTTCTGTAATAAGAAGAAAAATGAAGGACTGTGTCAGAAAGCGGATTCAGCTTTCAAAAATTTTCAAAAAGGTTAATTAATAGCTCGTTTGTCGATTTATAACGGTCGGGCGTTGCCATCAAAACGGATCTTTTTTTTTTTTTTTTTTTTCCTTTCCTTTTCTTTCAACGCCGTTAACGCTCCAACCGTCACTTCCCTGCCGTCCTTGGAATTATCAAAAAAGGCTCTCAAACGCCTTCCAATGTGAAATTAATTATAAATTAATAATAAATAATATTTAAGGTCATTTATTTATTAAACTAAACGCAGGCGAGGCGCACACTCACAGTCATACACTGCTCAATTGCTTCTCTCTCACAGCTCTACTCTCTTTTTCTCTCTCTAACCTCTGCTAAATGTATGTTGTGTGTGAATATATATATATATACATATACATACACACACACATATAATCTATCAAAGCCTTGAAAAAGAAGGAAAGTCTGCAGATTGATATAAACGAGCTCGAGGACTTTCTCTGTCTTAGAATCATCATCGCCATTGCTTCAAGAATCTCTCTCTCCTCTTTCTATTATTGGCAGTTGAAGCAGATTGTTTAAAGGCCTGCATTTTAGATTTCGCTGTGAGTTACTAATTTTAGTCTGATTAAATTTGGTTTCAAATCAAGGAAATGCCTTTTGTTTTCGATCGGTCATTTTCGATCCACCTCAGATTCATCAATTATCTCACTCACTCTCTCTCTCTCTCTCTCTCTGTGATTTTGATTTTCTGGATGCATTTGGTCCTGCATTGTTTCATCGGTCAAATCTCCGAGTTTTGAGCTTTTATGGAGTTCTTGATCTTTGCTTGGAGCTGCAAAGCTTTATTTTTATTTTTCGCTTTGTCGAGTAAAAACGCAGCAGCGTTGACTCACTAAGTTCAATTCTGGTTACGGATCATTAACAGCTGGACTTTCGGAGCAGAAATGGGAAAATCTGATAATACATTCATTTTCCATTTGTGATTCAAGTCGGATTTAAGCCAAATTTAGCTTGAAATCTATTTATTTATTCTATTTTTTCTAACCTCTCAATTGGGGGTTCGTCAATTGCTAAATGAGCTTGAATTCATTTCCAGACAAGTTGATTTTGGGTTGACTCGGTTTTACCGATCGGTAAAGGTCTGAGATTTCTTCAAACCACTTTAGAGCTATGGATTCCGCTCAGACACAGCAGAGAAGAGGAGGTTTGGTGTCTCTCTCGCCGTCTCAGACGCCGCGGTCGAGCGACAAGGTGGTCCGGGATCTGCGATCGGGGGATTCGAATTCGTCGAGCAAGCATGAGAAGGACAAGGGTGTCAATGTACAGGTTCTTGTGCGTTGCAGGTAAGTAAAGTCAAAAGAAGAACCCAAGTGGATTAAATTTTTTTTTTGTTATTAACCAAGTTGCATAGATTTAATAATTCAATTGCGGTTTTGTAGGCCTCTGAGTGAGGATGAGTTGAGGTTACATACCCCGGTTGTGGTAACGTGTAATGAGAATAGAAGGGAAGTGTCTGCAATTCAGAATATAGCTAACAAGCAAATTGACCGAACCTTTGCGTTTGACAAGGTCTGTGGAATATCTTTTGGTCCATCGTATTTCTGTCTTACATGAAACAACTGCGGGAAGGATGAAACTGAAAATTAATTCTCCAGCTTCAAGCGTTCTAGAAATTAGAAATTTAGTAACTTCTTTGTATTATATGTTTTGCTTTGTGGAAATAATTAGAAAGTTAGATCATATGGTTCAGGTCTTTGGTCCAGCATCCCAACAGAAGGAGTTGTATGACCAGGCTGTGTCTCCTATTGTGTTCGAAGTACTTGAGGGGTATAATTGCACCATTTTTGCCTATGGCCAGACAGGAACAGGGAAGACATACACGATGGAAGGTGGAGCAAGGAAAAAGGTTTGATGATTACACAATGCAACTTCAGCGCAAAACAATACTTTCTTTCACTTAGCTATTTTTTAAAGCTAATTTTTTTTCTCTGTTTTATCATGTAGAATGGAGAGTTTCCTAGTGATGCGGGTGTTATTCCAAGAGCTGTCAAACAAATTTTTGACATATTAGAAGCTCAGAATGCCGAGTATAGCATGAAAGTGACTTTTCTAGAGCTGTACAATGAGGAGATTACGGATCTATTGGCCCCAGAGGAAACCATGAAATTTATAGATGACAAATCTAAAAAACCTATTGCTCTCATGGAGGACGGAAAGGGAGGTGTCTTTGTTAGGGGCTTGGAAGAAGAAATAGTATGTACTGCAAATGAAATCTACAAGATATTGGAGAAAGGTTCTGCGAAAAGGCGCACAGCTGAAACTCTTCTTAACAAGCAAAGTAGTCGCTCTCACTCAATATTTTCCATCACAATTCACATTAAGGAATGTACTCCGGAGGGGGAAGAAATGATCAAATGTGGGAAGCTGAATCTTGTTGACCTTGCTGGTTCTGAGAACATTTCTCGTTCTGGTGCCAGAGAGGTATGGTATATGAATATGGTGTCAGTTTATGTGTATACTCTTACTGGAAGAAAAAACGGCTGTTTTTTCATTAAAAGCGTTGTGCATTTTGTAATTCTTTCATTGCACATTGCATTGAACATAAGATTATAATAAAATAAGAAGGTCCACTCCTCGTGCATTACTGAAAACATTTTATTTTATTTTTAATATACTTGCAGGGAAGAGCTAGGGAAGCTGGGGAGATAAATAAAAGCTTACTCACTCTTGGTCGTGTTATTAATGCACTGGTTGAACACTCTGGTCATATTCCATATAGGTATGGATGGAATATATATATATATATATGTATATATGCAACATGGTTTTCATTTTTATTTTTTATTTTCAGTCAATATTGTTGAACGCATATAACTCACATGTTTTGGAATATCAGGGATAGCAAGCTTACAAGATTGCTAAGGGACTCCTTGGGAGGGAAGACAAGGACATGCATAATTGCCACAATATCACCCTCCATCCATTGTCTGGAAGAAACGCTCAGCACCCTTGATTATGCACACCGTGCCAAAAATATAAAGAACAAACCAGAGGTCAGTAGTCTGGTTTTTTTTTTTTTTGGTTCACTCTTATTTGGTGCAAGTCCTGCATTCTGAATATTATGCACTACTGCCGTTAAATTTATTCCCTTGCATTTTTTTAATGATTTGCCGAACATTGGTATTTCAGATAAATCAAAAAATGATGAAATCTGCTTTGATCAAGGATTTGTATTCTGAAATTGACAGGCTCAAGCAAGGTTATTGACAGATTCTAAGATACCCACTCTCTCTTTATTGAATTCTCCTCATCGTTTTTTTATTTCCCGAGAAACAACTTTGAGTAATCACTGATTGTGAATGCTATTGAATATTCTTTTTGCATTGTATTAGAGGTATATGCTGCAAGAGAGAAGAATGGAATCTATATACCACGGGATCGTTACCTTAATGAAGAAGCAGAGAAAAAGGTAGGAATGCATTTTACATCTAGATTAGGGAAGAATTCCCCAACTGGCTTGTCATGTGTCATGTAGCCTCTCCTTAACTTTTTTTTTTTTTTTCCCCTTTGTTTTACTCTAGGCTATGGCTGAAAAGATAGAGCGCATGGAACTTGAATCTGACTCCAAGGACAAGGTATTCTCGATCAATATTGTATTTTGGTGTCATTGTTATATCTATGTGGAAGTTGAGATAATAACTCCCGACTTTTGAACAGCAAATTATGGAGCTTCAAGAACTCTACAACGCTCAACAACTTCTAACCGCAGAACTAAGTGAGAAACTTGAAAGAACTGAGGTAAGTCTTTATTTTGTAGTTAATTAATATGGTTATTGTTTCAAATTGATTACACAAATTTCAAACTCATCCATATTGTGCTTCAGAGAAAACTCGACCAAACCGAGCAAGTGCTGTTTGATCTTGAAGAAAAGCATCGACAAGCAAATGTGACAATTAAAGAGAAGGAATTTTTGATATTTAATCTCCTTAAATCTGGTAAGGAAAAATTCCATGTCGTTTTCAGTTAGCCTGTGGTATATTTCCTCTGGTCAATATCTCTATAATTCATGATGTTTTCAAGTGTTTGTAACACTCGTCTTTGTATTATTAACTTCTTCTCTGTGTTACACTTTCAGAGAAAGCACTTGTTGAGCGTGTAGTTGAGCTTCGAACAGAGCTAGAGAATGCTGCATCGGATGTCTCAAGTTTATTTGCAAAAATTGGTTGGTATTGTATATTTAGAAGTTGATTTCTTGAATATATTCTTTCCGAGCATGCTAATAATGATTTGTCTCTCTTCTTCCAGAACGCAAAGATAAAATTGAAGATGGGAATAAATTACTGGTGCAGAAGTTCCAATCCCAGTTAACTCAACAGCTTGAAATCCTGCATAAGACTGTTGCTGTTGCCGTGACACAACAGGAGCAACAACTGAAAGATATGGATGAAGATATGAAGTCCTTTGTATCAACAAAAGCTGAGGTAAAATCTCTAAGCAAGACGGTGAATGCATTTGTAAGGCTGATTTTCCATCTAGATGACCTTATCTTTTGGCTTGCTTGAAGGCTACCGAAGATCTTAGGGAAAGGCTAAGGAAGTTGAAGACCATGTATGGTTCTGGTATTAAAGCTTTGGATGACATTTCTGGGGAGCTTGAAGGGAATTCTCGGTCAACTTTTGTTGACCTAAATTCTGAGGTCTCCAAGCATGCGTCTGCCTTAGAGGATGTAAGTATATAATGCTTTATTTCAAACTTCATACTCTTTCTGCTGTTGCTGACTTCATTTATATGATTCAGCTATTCAAGGGAATTGCCTCAGAAGCTCATGCGTTACTTAGTGATCTTGAAAGTAGCCTTCACAAGCAAGAGGAGAAGCTTTCCGCATATGCTCAACAACAGCGCGAGGTTCATAACCAGCTGTCATTTTTATGCTTCAATTCATATTTAAACAACAAATATACAAATTATCTTGATTTATTCAACATTCTATCTTTTGTGAATATAAAAATACAGGCACATGCCAGAGCAGTGGAAACTGCACGTTCAATTTCTAAGATTACTGTGGACTTCTTCAAGACTTTAGACATGCATGGGTCCAATTTGACCCAAATTGTGGAAGAGGCACAAAGCGTGAATGATCAGAAGTTGTCTGATTTTGAAAAGAAATTTGAGGTGAGTGCAAAGCATTATTTAACTAAATAGATCAAGATTAACATCGGCATAGTCTGATTGCTTTTCTTTTTTTTTTCGCTACCTGTAGGAGTGTGCTGCTAACGAGGAACGACAATTGTTGGAAAAAGTGGCAGAGCTACTGGCTAGTTCAAATGCTAGGAAGAAAAACCTGGTAACTCTACTTTCTCTCTTCCAATGATGCTATCTTTTTTCTTTTCCCGAAGATTGTTTCAACTTCTAAATAGCCATAACTGATAACGTAATCATGTATCCTTTAGGTCCAATTGGCAGTAAATGATCTTAGGGAGAGTGCAACCGGTAGGACCATTAAACTGCAGCAAGAGATGTCAACCATGCAAGATTCCACATCCTTGGTTAAAGCAAAGTGGACGGTTCACATGGAAGAGACAGAATCTCACTACATGGAAGATACTTCTTCTGTGGAATTTGGAAAGAAAGACCTAGAGGAGGTTCTTCATAACTGGTACGGCCTACTTCCTTACTGGTCTCTGGTATAAATCAGTTCCCCTATTTATCATCTGTCCTGGTACTTAATCGAAAACAATACGGTGCAGCTTGAAGAAGGCCAAAACAGGTGCACAACAATGGAGGAATGCTCAAGAATCCTTGATCAGTCTAGAAAACAAAAATGTTGCTTCTGTGGATTCCATCGTCAGGTTTGCTGCTTTCCTCTCAATTTTTGACATAGGTTTAAGAAACATTCATTACTAATTCTTTTCTCGAAAAATCAATCAGGGGAGGGACGGAAGCCATTGAAACCCTGCGTGCTAGGTTTTCCTCTGCCGTGTCAGCTGCACTTGAAGATGCAGATATCGCAAACAAGAATATGCTTTCATCTATTGATCGTAAGTATCTATTTTATATAACATGCACGTTGGTTGGTTTGCTTTATTTTTGGGGAACAATGTTCATAATTTTAAAAACTTAACCTTTTGCAGAGTCATTACAACTTGACCATGATGCATGTGGAAACCTGAACTCAATGATTGTTCCTTGCTGCGGAGATCTGAGGGAACTGAAAGGTGGTCATTACCACAAGATTGTCGAAATCACAGAGAATGCAGGAAAATGTCTTCTGGAAGAATATGTGGTAAGACAACGCTCATCCCCACAATTTTCTTTTCCTCTTTTATCTTATGTTATCTGCTAAAGCACGCAAATTGAGCACAAAGGCAATAAAAATAGGCATTCACAACTCATGGTCATCTTTCTACTCAAGTACTCATCTAATCAGTACAGTTTTAGAAAGAGAGGGGAAATAGAGTATATGTTTCTACGTATAACAATTGTTTTTTGGACTTGACAAACAATCAGGTGGACGAACCATCTTGTTCCACACCAAGAAAAAGGTTATTTAATCTACCAAGCGTTGCATCTATTGAAGAACTCCGAACACCTTCTTTCGAGGAATTGTTGAAGTCATTTTGGGACTCGAAATCGGCAAAGCAGGCAAATGGGGATGTAAAACACATTATTTCAGGCGCTTACGAGTCTGCTCAATCGATAAGAGATTCCAGAGTTCCTCTCACAGCTATTAACTGAGGAGAGAGGAGCTTTATAATAGTGGAGAAGAGAAAATAGCGTGTACATAGTTTATGGTCTGATATCTCCTCTGTTACTGAGCTCTCATATTCGTTATTATTATTATTTTTTATTTTTTTTATAGAGGGAAAACGAAGTTATCACTTTTCTAAGGTGGAGTATATACATTGTATTCTTTCTTATTTGTGTTTTCATTCAAGGCACGTCATTTGTTGGAAGTTCTGTTCTAGTGTATTGCATCTGTAATTGAAAATCAAATACGAGTAATTGACTTGTACTGTGTCTTTCTGTCCTCGTACCCATTATCCCATTTTTTTTTTTGGTTTGGTTTCATAATTGAGTTATGGTTTGAGTTTAAAATAAAATAAAATTTTTAGGATGAAATTAGTAAATTTAGTTATAATTTTTATTGATTTAGGGTAAAAAAAAAAAGATAAAAAGTAAGATGAAAAATTTTGGATTCTAATAATGAATCAAACAAAAAATTATACCCTTTGTCCCTTTTTTTTTTTGGCTAAATACCCTTTGTCCCACATGGTACATGTCACATTTGTCTGACCAAAACTACTAGCTCAATATGCGGCGCATCAGCGGCGAAGTTCATATTAAAGAATGAAAATTTCACTGGTTTAGCCTTTTCTTTGTCATATTGTTTATTTTTTGATGTAGCTTTTTGTCCCCCTGTTCCTAAATCCTGCTTTATTGTTGCAAAAAAAAAAAAGAATCAGAAAAAAATGAAGGAAAAGAAAAAAATTTCCGCGTGTTGCTGGAAAGAAACAGGGAAGAATGAGGAAGGAAACGAGAGGAAATAACAATTCTATTGATAACTGTAGCTCTTCAGTTCTATTTCTCAGGTATTCATTAAATGATTAGAGGAGACAAAATCAATTATTCAGAGCATTCTTAATAGAGGGGTGAATTGATGTATCAATTGTAAACTTTGATATTTGGGTGAAAAGAAAGTACTCTCTCTAAGAGAATGTTAAATTGATTATATGAAAAATTTGATAGCAAATTTCTCACTAAATGCAGCTAAATACTAAAACGTGGCAGCAAAAATACGACTACAATTAGTTTCATTGGCAGAGGCACCCGATGCCCACTATTGTTTTTTAAAGCTAGCTCTAAAATTTATGATTTTTCTTTTGCTGCTTTTTACATGTACAACTTCTTTGAACCTTACGTTTTGTAATCTTATTTCTCTAATTTCATAAAACAACGAATGTGCATCCCGCTAAACTAAAAGGTTGTTTTTGATATAGTTTTTAATTTCATACCAATATCTAATTTTAAAACACAAGAAATATGAAATAAGAATATCATATGGAAGAACTGAAGTACCATTTTCTAAAATTTCCCTTTTGAGTGAATTACATTAATAACCTCTATATTTTTTCAAAATTCTAAAGATATTTTATTGATCAAAACTAATCACACCCCTTCTCTTTAATTCTGTTAAATTTAGACTTAAAGTAACTAAAATATCCTAATAAATCTCAATCATTGATCTTATTAGAGAAGATCATAGCCATTTATTTTTTAATTTATTATTTATAATTTATTTTGCTAATTTTTTTTTTTTGGCTGATAAACATTTATCTCCACCCTCCCTTCCCTCCCCCTCCCACCCACCCCCCCCCAAAAAAAAAGAAAAAAAAAAAAATCTATGCCGGAGACCACTGAAGCCATCGTCGTCGGTCCGTGAAAGAGATGTCGCTTGTAGTTCCCACCATTGTCGCCATTGATCTTCTCATCACTTGCACTATCGTGAAGTCATCTTGAAGCCAGGTCCAAGGTAGCTGGAGCCCACATCATCGTGAAAGTCATTGTCACCCGTGAAGCTGGCCACCACCGATGAGCCTATTATCACTTGTGCCGATCAATGGAAGTAGGATTTATCATCTAAATTCTAAAAAAAAAAACATCAAAATTGTTGACAGTGAAAATCCACTTAACGAGGTTGGAATCAAATATGTGAACTATTAAAGAAACCGATCATTGGAAAGTGATGAAAACAGATGAAAAAAATAAAAAACACAAGAATGTTTATAGAGATTCGCTTTTAATATAAATAATACGTCCTCTTTGAGGAGCTCTTAGTGAACTGATTTCATTATTTTTCAAAAAAGTACAATGAATGCTCTCGAGTGTAAAAGATGACATCTAAAGTTTCTATGAGGTATTCAGATCTTTTATAATTTGTTGTCTTCCTTATTTAAAATTTGAATTACAATGATTTTAAAAAACAAAAATAAGATCCTATCCTCACCCACACTTGCCATGTGTCCTTTAATTCAGCCGCTAGATATCTTCTCAGTACCTAATATCTCGTAGTCAACTTCTCAGCCCTCTACATGATGTTTGAAAACCTCAGCCTCATTGATATTTGAATTGGAAAATTGTTTCTTGGTGCCATGTGGTCGAAATTCTCAACATCTTCCATGACTTTTGAGTTTTTTGATCTCCTTGATTGAGCAAGTCTCAATAGCTAAGCTTCGCATTTTCCGACCCTACAATTAATTAGGCTGTAACGATCATTTCTGGTTTGATGTTCTGAATTATTTGACAGTGTCTAATCGACATCCTTCACGATATCTGTATTTTTAATACCCATAATTGTTGAAATTGACACTTTCTAATTAAATGACATCTAATGAGTGCCTGTAAGAATTTTATTAAGTGAAATCTCTTTGTTTCATTTTTATAGTCGAATACATTGACTAGAAACCTTATCAACACAAACAAAATTCAATCTCTCTCCCCCCAAGACACTCTAATGGTACCAATGGCGGAGACTGAGTTGATGAGCGGGGATCTGCTCATGGCAACGGTGGGGATGACCCTTGGGCGATGATTGATTGCGAAGAGGCGTTGTAGGCTGGCGGCATGAGCAATCGCTAAATGCTTTATTTTTTTTGGGTACAATCTTAATGGAAAAATCGTTTCAATATTGTGGGTTTTGCGGATTATTTGTTATGGCTTTTGTTGATAATATGCTTCCTTTTAGATCTTTCATTTTGCTGGATTTTATTTTATCATATTTACAGAATTTATGCATTAGATGTTGTGATGTTTGTCGATTATATTCTCAAATTTCTGGTCTGCAATGCTCTGTATTTGGATTTGGAAGTTTGAGGAGGAGAGAGATCGCGAAGAAAGTGAAAAAATTTTTTTTTTACAAAGTGCTTTATTATTTTTTGGAATTTTTTAAATTCAAATTAAGTTTTACTAATTATATATTTTAATAATTATGATTTATATTTTAAAATAACTTTGATAAGCTTATAATATTCCTTCATCCAACCACAAACCTTCAATAATATCATGCTAAATCAACAATTTTATTAACTTTACAAGCAAAAATGGACGGAGGGATGGATTGAATGGTTTTATATAAATTTGAGATATAACAAATTATTTTGAAAACCTGAGACGCGAAGTGAAGGATAGTATATAGTTTAGGAGAAAAATAAAATTAATTTTTAGTAAATGAATGAAACGTTGAATAATACAATAAGAGGTATTTCTGATATTTTAATGATAATTAATAGTCAAATTAACAATCAATTAATAAAGGAAGTGTCTCTATAATTTTTTAAAAAAGTTAAGGGGGTTGACGTGATTAATTTTGATTAAGGAGGTGTTAAGTAATTTTTAGAAAATACTATGTATGTGGGTATAATTCACACTTTTTTTTTTTATTTTAAATCAAATCTCATCCTTTCTATCACACGTGTGATGGCGACAGTGACCCCAACCATTGGGGCGTTGACAAAATCCGACTAAACTTGCCGTGGTTGTCGAGCTACCAAACAAATATGAAGACCCTGTCGTGGGCACTGACGCAATTGATAGGTGTTGCACCGTTGATAAGGGATGGCGTTGCTGAAAAAAGAAAAAAGGCATAAGAATATATATGGCCTCGTATAAACGACCTCCTCCAATCCAAATTTTTAAATTCAGTTTCATTTTTTTTAAATTAATAAAAATAATAATTAAATTAATTAATTTAAATTTACAAATTTAATTTGATTTTCATGAATTAAACAAATTATATATATATTAATAAAAAAAGAAAAATAAATAAATCTATGTATGAGAGATATACTCAAACAGAACAGCGTAATTTGGTTGGATGTGAATAATCGGTAATCCCCCACGTGCTAATCTATACTGAATAAACGTTATTTCAACCTTTGCCAATAAAATAATATAATGTAAATATCGATCTCTCGTGCCAATGATATTCCTACAAATTGTCTGCAAAGTCTACGACATATATTTGACAGTGTACATCTATGACGACATTAATGCTGAAAAAAATTAAAAAAAAGTCTATAATAACATAATTTATTAAAAAATATAATTTAAAGATTGAATACCGAAAGAAGTGCAAGAATTTTTACACGTGCTCGAAAACATGCCATCAGATCTGGAAAAAGAAAAAAGAAAAAACAAAAATACAAAAAAGAAAAACAAATCAACAAAACACAAGAGACTATTTAGAATTTAGAACATATTTAGATAAAGTTTTACCTTCTCTAAAAATATGTTTGTTTTAATATTTCATCATTTTTTATTATTTATATTTTCAAAATATTATAATAAATTCTAAATTTTAAAAATTCATAACTTTGAATATATAAGATCAAATAAGATTATTTTTTTTAATTGTATAGAATTTCAAGAGAAACAAAATAATATCCATATTAATATTTTTTTTCTAAAAAATTTTTTAAAATTTTATATTTTTTCACTCTAAACATATTTTACAAAATAACCTTTTTTTCAACTTAAAAAAAAAGTCTCTAATCATTCCGCCAAACACCCCTTAATTTAATTTGCGTCAGCCTCGTAGTTATGTAGGGGGTGTGTGTGTCTCTCTTTTTTTAAATTTCCTTTAAAAATATTTTTTGTGTATTCATAGTAATAATTTATTTATTTATTTATTTGTAAGATACCATTTCAAGTTGTAGTTAGTATGCAAAGTTTATGTGAAGATGCATTCTACGTTAGTTTTAGGGGGCGTATGGCACAACAATTACATTTTAATTATATTCAAATGCAATATAATTTTACACCAAACGTAAAGTTTTACATTTAAATAAAATTCTTTTCAATAGTATTACGAAAACAATTACTATTTAAAAGTTTTTTAAAACAATCATATCAACTTTTCAACTCCATTATTTATCTCTACTTTTACCAATCACATTAACTTTTCAACTCTAAAATACTTTTCATCCAAACACATATTTTATTCAAATACAAAATAAATACTTTTCAACCAAATACAATATTTAAAAAACAAATTTCATTCAAATACAATCAAAATATAATACATTTACCAAACGCCCCCTTAGTGTAATTTTATTGGAAGGTAAAATGATAACAATGCAGATTTAATTTAATGAGACTATTAATAAGTATTACAGTTTTCTTGAAAAAATATACAAAGTCTTTAAGGAAAAACTGCAATATTCCTCGTGTTTTTTATTTTTATTTTGTTGGGGGATTGATTTTATAGTCTACAGAATTAGTAGGAAAGAGCATAGTTTAAGATCTTTTTGGAAAACGATATATTGTTGTGACTCATGACCAATGGTATAACAAAAGACTCACGAAGCTTGATATCTATTATGAGAAGAACTCCTCCGGATTTATTTTTTGGCCAAATATCCTGTAACAATAATATTTTTTATTTCTTATGCTGACAACTTTTGCATAGTTATCTTATACACATTATATTCACATTATATTCAAATATAATATAATTTTCATCTAAATATAAAAATATTCTATTTAAATATTAATCACATCACATTTTAAATATAATAAAATCACTATTTATTATTTCACTTTTTCTATTACTTTTTCTAATCACGTCACATATTCTCTTTCTCTCTTCCTTTTTTTTCTTTATTTTTACCCATCATATCATATGTTCATTATTAAAATACAATTGAAATACTTTTCATCCAAACACACATTATATTCAAATGCAATATAAACACTTTTTCTCTAAATACAAATTACATTTAATACATTGCATTTAAATGTAATACAAATGTAATACGTATAGCAAACGAAGCCTTCATCTTGCAAATTGTCCCAAACCAAACTTTACACTCAACTATGCTTTGGTCCTGACTTTTTAAATCTCCCAAATTTAATCCGGATTTATTAGCGCTTTTCGATATCATGATTTGCTACATCAAGATGAATGCGATGCTTATTGTAAATGTAGAAATAAGTTGTCTAATAGATGTGGACCACCATAGTGCAGTATGTACCAGTTGGAAAGGCTGTTGATTCCTTCATCAATTTCGGTGGTCGGATCAATTTTCTCAGCAGCCAAACTAGTTGCAAATTTGTTAAGTTATCATTATTGGTAAAAGTAAAAATAATAAATTAATGTACATCTGGGAAGAAATTGAATTACCAATTTTTGGAAATGAAAAATTAATCAAAATAAGAAAATTCAAAAGTTATTCTGAATTAAAATAAATATTTATTTCAATTTTAATAAAGGTAAATTTATCTTATTTAGTTATTGAGTCAGATTTGTTCAACAATATTTGTGACAGTCTCTATTATTGAGTATTATTTCATATGTGTTCCTTACTTCTTTTTTTCTTTTAGATTTAGAAACACTAATTATTTATATGTCCATGTATATTAAAGGTGCTAAGGATAATTTAATACAGAAGGACCGCATTGTGCTCTTCAACTCTTCAAGTAAAATTCCTCAACCCACAGAATATATAGTACTAGTTTTAATTAAAAACATTAATATATTGTTTTTTTCCCCCTTAAATTTGAATATTGTTTTATTTTTTTTGGTTTTGATTTTTGATTACTTATTTTAGAGCAATGAAATTGTATTTGAAGAAAATAGTGAGATCGTATGTGTTGTTGTTTCTATTATTTTTTCAATTTTATTTATATTAGAAACTATCTTATAGGACGTTTAAATAACGTATTATATTCATATTATATTTGAATACAATATATTCAATGTAATATGCGTTTAGTTGATAAGTATTTACATTACATCTAAGTGTAATATTTGTTTAGATGAAAAATATTTAAATTATATTGTATGTGATGTGATTAATAAAAGTAGAAGAAAAAAGAGAGAGAGAAAAAGAGTATGTAATGTGATTGGTAAAATATATCTTACATGTTGTTTCTATTATTTTTTATTGTAAAATACATCTTACATGGTAAAATACATCTTACGCGTATGTATTGTTGTTTCTATTATTTTTTCAATTTTATTTGTATTAGAAACTATCTTACGGGACGTTTAAATAACGTATTATATTTGTATTATATTTGAATAAAGTACATTTAATGTAATATGCGTGTGGATGATAAGTATTTACATTACATTTAAGTGTAATATTTGTTTAGATGAAAAGTATTTAAATTGTATTGTATATGATGTGATTGATAAAAGTAAAGGAAAAAAGAAAGAGAGAAAGAAAGCATATAATGTGATTGGTAAAAGTAGTTAAAAAAAAATGAAATAATAAATAATTATTATATTAAATTTAAAATATAATATAATTAATATTTAAATATAAAACTTGTATATTTAAATGAAAATTGGATTAACGTTTAAACAAACAAAGCAGTTAATTCATTCCCATTGGTATCAGTAAACTGTTTATGCTTTCAGTGTCTATTTTCTAATAGAGAAATGCTGCTTTATTTATTTATTTTTCTGTAAAATGAGATTTTGTTGATTGTAACTCATCATGCATAATTGCTCTTTAATCCCATTTTTCCACTATAACCTCTTTGTTTTTGTTTTGTTTTGTTTTGTTTTTTTTTTTTGGTGTTTTATTTGAAATACTACTTGTTTTATATAAAAAGAAAATTAGAAAAGCAAAAAAAGAAAAAAAAAAAAAAGGGAAAAGTTGCAATTTGTAGTGAACAGAGACAAAAACTTCAACACGTACTTGCGCTTGCGTAGAATATCTTGTTCTTTTTAGTTGCGTCGGCATCTTCCTGAAAATGGTAGAATTTCCCAAAGCGTATACAAAAACATCTAAATCTAGAGACTAGGGACTAATCTAGTTTAACTGGATGGACTAGGCACTTGAATATCCTTTTTGGAAGAGCTACAGTCTGCGTAATGCTTTTCTGGTTTTTGATCTCTGGTTAATATGAATATCATTTTAATTTTTGCTGCCGTTTGCGTCGATTATTGTTTCCAAGATTGCATGCCTATCGTTTCAACGTCAAATCATCGTTTTTGACACTGTCGTTCTCAAAATTGCTGCGACTAATTAAAACAATTTTTTAAAAATCTTTTCTGTTTTGTTTTTGGTATTTTTCGTAAGTTTTTCTTGTGATTTATTTTCTATTGTGCTTCAATAAATTAACTAATTATTTATTTATTCATTTTACTCAAAAATTATTTCAAATTTAAAGTTTGAAAAAAAAATTCAAATTTTAAATAATTTTAAATCTCATGTATAATAATATATAATTTCAAAATTTAAATTTAAAATTACGTACTTATAGTAAAAAATGATAAAAAAATTTATATACTAATTTTTTAAGACTAAAAGTTCGGGACTAAAATGACAGAATTCATGCAATTTAGGGACTAAATTAACTAATTATTAAATAAATAAATAAAAAACTTACAATTCAACTTAAGTTGCCTCGGATGTAATCCACCACTGTGTAAGGAATCAACAAGACAAGCGTGAAAGTGGTGCAAGAATGGCAGATTGGGCCCTTTTTAAGTCAAAGATTTTTTATGGAAATACTTCACACTATAAAGGCCGTTTAAATGTTCAAAATTTAAGACTCGTTCGTTTTGAAATCTGTCTAAAATATCCAAATGGCAATATTTAGAACAACCATTTAGAATTTTTATAGTCAGATGATTGTTTAAAAGAGAAAGGGTGTAATTGGGATCTTTTTATGTTATCTACTGGTAGGACTCTTTTTTAAATCATTCAAATGTAATTTAATAGTTAAGATATTGCTTATATATAATAATTATTAATTATGGTACATCTTAATTTACAATATTAAATTTTAAAAAGAAATCAAGAAAAAAAAAAGAAATTAAAAAAAAAAACCACCACCCATGATCAACCTCTAATGCAACCCCCCACCCGCAACCAAATTTGGCGGCCCCCTTCCTGCGACCTCTGGCCAGTGCCCTGACCTAAAGAAGTCGTGCCAAATCCGATAACCCTCCTTCCTTGTGACCCACTTCGATGTTGGCATGAGGAAGTTCAACCACCAACGGGGGGCCCTTCATGGGGGGGGGGGGGCGCGGGGGCGGGGACGACCAACCATCATTAGGGCTTGGGTCGATCTTGTCAATGAGGGTGGTTGGAGTCGATCTTGTTATTGGGGCTGGAGGTCGTCAGGGGGGTGTTTGGCGTAAGGTTGGGGCCAACCTATTTGAGATGGGTCGTCTTCGAGGGTAGTGGTCTTGCAAGGTAATGGTGGGAATGGCTGGGGAGAGTCATGGTCATGGGGGGTAGTGGGTTATCGGAATTGGGGTTATCTCTTTTTTTTTTTTTTCCTTGAAATTTTTTTTATATCTTATTACTCTAAGCTATGGTACACCATAATTATAGTAGACAAGTAAATCTTAATTGATAAATTGAATTTCAACAGTTTAAAAAGAGTTTCTACCACAAATTATGATAGAATATATAAAAACAACCCTACCATAATCTTTCTCTATTCAAAATGTTTCTAAACATTCTTTTCAATCCGAATACCTTTTTGACCTTTTTGTTGAGAAATTATTCAATAAACCGGATACATTACGTCATCATGTTTATATAATACACTTATCTAATAAATGACTCACATTTTAGTAATTTATCAGTCAGTGACCTAACCTCCAACTCTAATCCATGCAGACAGAAAGGGATATTGCATGGCCTAATTCCATTTATTGGATGTGGATACACGATCTAATAAACATAATATTTGCTAGATGACTGAAATTTCAATTTTATTTTAAGACATTAAGTTTTTAATTTTATAGTGAGTTTCAAAAAGGATTATTAAATAAGAAAATCGTTGAAAATCTTAAAATATTAACAATTCAAGTACACAGATTCTTTTTTGGTTTTTCCACCTTTTTTATTATTGAGCTTTTAAACATTAGAATTTGAATTTGAAACTTTTTTTACACTTGAAAATAAGAGATTTGAATTATGTACATTTTGATAGAATTAAATATAATATTATTGCTAGATTAAGAAAGAATCAATTTTAGAGTTTGGAATATAAATATCAAATATCAGAGAGCCTTTCAGTTTAATAATGGAAGGCTTTCAGTTTATTTTAATTGCTTTGGAAAAGTTCAGTTCTTCTCCTGTAGCAAGGGAAGGCATGAATTACGTTCCCTTCATATCTAGAATGATGAAAAATAAATATTATTTATGATTGCCGAGCTATATATATAGATATATCCACCTGTATCAACAAAAGCAATGAGGCCTCAAATGAGGCACCTTGTATTCTACATTTGCATATAGGAATAGAATCAATATACAAGTGCTTTTTTTTTTTTTTTTCTGGGCAAAAAGAAAAATATACACGTGCAAATAATGCACCTTAAATTGTACGACCATGCCATCAAATGTGCCTTGACTTCTGGGCCTGCAAACAAATCATCATTCGCTTTGTTAGTAACCCCACAAGTCAGAAGTGTCTGCAATAACAATATCACAATTTGAACCATTCTTTTCTCAGAGCTAAAACACCAAACACGGACGTTAAATTCATCAAAAATTGAAAAATGCTTAAACACCAACTCTACTCCCCATTTTTAAATACCAATCTACATAGTATGTGAATTATCATTGAAAAGGTAACAACTCAGATGGAGTTGATTCCTAAAAATTAAGATTAGAGTAGACATCCCAGTATTTAATAATTTTACCAAAAATCGTAGTCACCATGTAGAGGTAAACTCAATCCAATCAACGCACACATAAATCATGACTCATGACCAATATCAGACGACAACCAAACAAAGGAAACATGGTACCAAGAAAACACATTGCACTATATGTCACATTGCACTATATGCAACGCAACCGGCTCCCAATCCGAATAGATAAGTGACATAGTTAGAAATGGATTAATAAAAATGTAACTAGTAAAAAGGCTCCATGAACTATGCAAATCATGTCCAAATCCTTTTGAATAAAGAAATCATTCAGGATAAAGCTTTATGGCAGTGTAGTTACCTGAAGGACAGATTCCTCATGATAAGCTTGCGCTTAAAAGCCCTACTGGTCTTTCTCTCCCAAATGATTCATCATCGAAATCTTCGTTAGTGGAATTTTCCTGACACAATAATTTGTTCTCTCGAATAGGATTTAGGTCAAGACCCTCCCAATCCATTGAATGATTCTGATGCATGTCACCCTGCTCGGACCCTTGATTGAGATCGACATTGTCATCCACATTTTGTCTTGCGTCATCAAATCCAAATTCCACTCCTTTATCATCAGCGCCAGATGGCTCTGCATTGAGGTCAGAGCACAAATCGTATCCAGCTGGATCTGCAGTCCCATGAAAAGCCACAGTCACTGCTCCTTGATCACCCTGTTCTGCAGCATCTTTTTTCTGCCTCTTCCATTTTTTTGTGGACGAAGTACCATCATCCTCAAAATCTTCTTCTTCTCTTTCCCTATGCAAATAGACCCATAATTTCCTTTCACCGTCGAATTGTACACAAGGATCCCGTTCATAATGGAGACGATCTAGGGCTCCACTAACAACTTGATTAACTTGTGCATCAGAGACATCTTCGACAATGTACTGAGAGTCTCTTATCAAGGTACAAACATCTGCTCTTGTCCCAATACTTCCAGGCAATCTAGCAGCAGCATCTCTTACAAGACAGAGGATTGTGACATGTGGTGGTCGATCACGCTTCAGCATAAAGTGGTCCCTGGCTTTTGATGTAGGCTTCCCACCACACCTTCTCAACGGAGCAACTATAGATTTCCTACCATCAGCAGCTGTATAAGAGAAGGCCCTGTCCGGAATTGAATACCTAAGAATTTCCTCCTTGCGGAAATAAGTCCTCACTTCTTCAGAACTTTGATTAATGGTGTTAAGACTCTTTTGAGCTCTTAGGTCCCTGAACCTTTCTTTCTCGTCCAGATTAAGCTGCATCAGTGCCAAAGGCGGTGCAGGAAGACTTCCTATTTGTTGAAGGGTCTCTTGGCCACTTTTTAGCCAATTGGCAAACGAATCAACCAACTTGACAAGCATCTTGTGAGGAAGACCCCAAGCCTCAGGAGATGTGACCTCCTCAATGGTCTCATGATCTGACGAGCTATGAGAAACTGGACCAAGCCATGACCAACTTTTTGTAGTTCTTTCATAGACTGCAAGTGTCTTCCAACCCTTCGCCCCTAAAGGAGCTGTTTTTGATGAAAATATCTTCAAAACTCCCCTCACCAAGTCTTGAAGTGGCTCCTGAGTCTCAAGAATACAAGGATCTCCAGGGTTTGATCTCACACGGTTGACAATCTCCTGAACTGTCAGAGAAGGCACATTTGCTTCACTGGCATGCTCTACATCCACCTTCTCACGAGAAAGAACCCCATTCACACCACCCTCCTTGTTCTGCTCGTCTACAGGTTTTCCGACCTCCAGTGTATCCTCTGGAAGCGGAGTTATCATTGCCAAGCGGACTGCTGAAAGAAGATGTATAATGGAAAATGAGAAGCCTGTATGAACAGTAGGCATAATTAAAGTAAATGCCTTTTTTTGTGGCTTGTTCTCCAGCTCCATATCAGTTGCACCCATTTCTGAAACAGGTGGTTCAGAAATTTCCATATCTGAACTTCCAGTGTCAGCCTCTACTGTCCTCTTCGCCTTCTTCTTTAAGGAATTGGAATCATCAACATCCTGTTGATGGTTAGACATCAGGTTGTTGTTTTCATCTCCCTTATATATCTCTGTCACACCTATCTTCCCTTTCCGCTTCTTTGTTGTGGTGCTGCATCCTAGTAATGGGGCTTCAGATTTTTCAAAACGATCACTCACATGAGTGTTCTTACCTTTCTTCTTCAATTTACCTTGTTTCTTACCATCTGCCAATGATCGTGGTTGATGTGAATCATCCTTCTCATCTACCGCAAAATCATGAAAGTGATGTGGCTGGGTCACAGAAGGATCACAGTTAATGCCCTTTTTTAGCTTCCCATCAGCAGTATGCGCCTTAACTTTTGGCACATGCAACCTCTCACCAGGTTCTGCTGACAGCCGGCCGTTTTTGACCAAATTGTAAATACGATCATTGTCATCATCAGCAAATTTAGCTAGGCCCAAACTGTAGTCATCCTCAAGAACTCTAGCAGGAGCTTGGTTCAAGGGACTATCTCGCATCTTGCTCTTCTGTTTTGTTTTTGAAGGGTAGTTGTCTACGCTACGCATATGTCCCTGCTCAGCCAAACCTCCAATCTTCTTAGATGGGAATGTGATTCCATCAATGGCCCGAGGATTCCCCTTCATATCTTTCTTGACAAGTTTGGCCTTTTTAGAGCCTTGCCCAGGCTTCAACAAAGATGGTCGGGAAGCTTCTGCAGCACCAGTAGGATAAGCCATCTTGCTTCTCAGCAAAGGGTTACTGTCCTCATCATCATAGGATTGATCTGATGACTCTGATTCTGTTTCTTCGTTTGTATTAAACAATTTATTACCTCTAATTGCTGCTGTGTCAGGTCCTCCATTCTGTCCTCTAATCTCTTCGAATGGCTTCGATCTATATTCAGAAGACAAGTATCTATCATTCATCTGTTGTGGCGATGATCTGTAAGATTTGTAATTTAGGTCAGGAGACTCCCTTCCTGCCTTCCATCTCTTGCTCCTAACATTCCAGTCATCAGATCTAAAAGGTGAATCTACAGAAAAGGCTTCCTCTTGACCCCTGCTATTCCAGAATGGTTCCACTCGTTCTGATGAGTCAACTCGATTTCCTTTCAAGGCTTGATGCGAGAGCCTTCCCTTCAATGATTTCATCCGTTCCCCAACCGCAAATTGCTGAAAATTATCAGGATACTTGGCTTTTTTTGGGAAATCATAAGGAGACCTCACGCTAGGAGGCTTCGCTGTATATAAATTAGCCTCTGACAAAACATTCGCATCCCTTCGCCTACCATACAAATTTAAATCAGTCTTTGACGACAAAGGCAAACCCACCAAACTTTCAGAGGCTAATTCATCACCCCTTGGATGATATTTTCTCCCTATTTTCAGAACCCCAGATTTTTCCATTATGCTTATTTGATCTTGCCGGTCCCCAATTCCATATGTTTCTTCAGCATCATCACCGCTTCTCATCTGGTCCCTCAGTCTGAGGACTGCCCCTGATTCATACCTTGCTGCCTTACTATGCCGAGGATGAGCAACTGTTGAACTGTACGACCCCGAATTCATGTCCAGACCATGGTAAACAGAAGAAATACGCCCCCCGAGCTCCTTTGCTGCAGGATTCTTGGAACCACCCAACTTCAGTGTACCTTTCGGATTCTGTTTGCCATATTTTGCAAATTCAGAAGCCAGAGACCCTCCACGAAAGTCTAAATTTGAGCCAAGCCCATATTCAGAATGGCGACCCATTTTCTGAGCAATTTTTCTATCCTTGATCCTGCTGTTCCGCAGACCTTCCTCTGACTCTCTTTCGGATGAGTCAGTCTCCAAATCTTCCATCTTCTCATGCATCAAGCTCTTTTGGCTCTTCATAATATTCAAGACTCGCAGCTTCTCCTCGATACTGTATCCTCTACAATTCAGCCAAGCATCCCTTATCTGGCAAAGATTACTGACCATAGTGTTCTGATGCTTCCTCAAAAGATGGTAATGCTGCCGTTTCTGGAAAAAATTCAAACCTTCACGGTAAAGAGCAACCCTTGGCTCACATAAACCTCCCTTCAGCATATCAAACAACTTCTTAACAGGACTCCCAAAATGCAAACTACAACCCGTAAAGAGCTCCTTCAAAGTAAGCATATAAGACTCTTGATCCATGTCAGGAAGATACTTAGTGAGACCGAACCTCTCCTCCTCAGTCAAGCACTCATTCCACACGTCAATTGACAGTATATCCTCAAGACCCTGAAGATCATAAAGCTCAAAAGGAATGCTACAAGTCTGGTTCCCAACTTGACAAAACTCCACACCCGTTTCGCCCAATTCCAGCAAATCAAAGTCGTCAGACCCAGCCCCGGAATCCGCATCATCGAATTCGTCGTCTTCGTCGGATTCAACAGCCGAGCTACGCCGCTGAAGCTCATCCTCATCACTCGACATACTCTTCCTGCTACCGGGAGAGAACTCCGAATCGAACCTCGAAACCTTAAAGTTGTTTTTCTCAATCGCCATGGATCATAACAACCAGAAGAAAGTACCACCCTCCCCTCACGCCAACAGAATAACAACTCAACTCGCCGGGGAAGGAGGGGGGGAGGGGGGGAGGAAACCACTTCCAATTCACAAAATCTCCGAAGTTCCCACAATTAACAAAGAAAGCCAAATCCCAACCCTAATCCGAGATCAAAATCACAAAAACAGAAACAAAATTCAAAATTTGCCACAATCACCAAAGAAGCACGTAGAATTACAACAGGAAAGAGATTGATAACAGAAAAGATTGAAAATTTGGAGGACAGATTACCTCATTACAGGGAGAAGAGAGCTTCAATGGCGGAATCGATGACGAAAGCAGGGGAATTCGGAAAGCGGAGAGAGAAAGCAAGAGATGAAATTGCAGAGGAAGGCGAATCTTGAGAGGCGAAAGTGAAACCCTAGGGCAGAAATGGCGGACGAGGCGGTTACGAAGGGTATTTATATGGGATGGAGAAGTGTGAATGTGGGGAAGAGCAGGTCGCTGGGAGGGGAGGTGAAGAAGACGATGGTGACGTGGGAAGAGGTGGGCCGTCTGATCAAGCAAGGGCAGGGGATGGGAAGTAGGGCAAAAAGACCAAAATGGGGCAGAGAAAGCCAGGTAAAAGACCAAAGAGAAGGGAGAGACAGCGTGTGCGCAGAGGCAGAGGGGGGAAGAGAGAGAGAGTTGAAGAAAGTGGCTTTGTGTTGGAGAGAGAGAGAGAGAGACGGGACAGAGAAGGCGACTCGGTGAGTCCAACTCGGTGAGTCAAACTCTGTGAGTTGAGTTGCGAGTCACGTTTTTCTGACTGGGCCTGGCCTGGCCCGTATTTCCGTGGGAAATTAGAAGAATAGGAAGAAATTGTGGGAATAGACTTTAGTGCACATATTTATGATTTTCGCCACATGATTCCGATTTTATCATAAAATCATTATAAAAAGAAAAAATCCTTAAATTATTATAAATTAGACGATATTTGAGAGACGTGTATTTTTGAAGTTTTTGAGGAATGTCCTAAAAACTGTATGCATTTAGAATTTCGTTCCATCTATTACAACTTTAAGATTTTTTTTTCTCATTTAAAATAAGTTAAAGGTTAATCCAATAGATCTTTTTAAAAATACCCTTAACCAATCAAAAAGGTAATATACTGGAATACCTTTTGGTAATCTATTAAAATACAGTTTAATATTTATCGGAATGCCTTTTGGTATTCTTCCAAAGTATTTTTTAAATTATCAACTATTGTTTTTTTTTTAATATTACAATATATATTATCATTTATATTTTGTTTTTCTTCTTTATATATCAAATTTTTTACATTATTTAAAAAAATTTTAAAAATTTTTCAAATAACATTAATTCGTCATAATATTTAATAATCATGATATTATTTTAAAAGACCCAAAAATCACATATTCTTTTTACGTCATCAATCGTGGCAACAATTGCTTGACAAAAAACAATTCCACAGTATTTTCAACATTTTTTATAGTTCTCGACTTAATCATCTGGACTGTTTTTTAAAAATTTGGTTAGAATTAACTTGTGAGATTTGAATTTTCTACCATTAGGCCGTGTGCTTTAATAGAGAAGCCTCGAACGAGTACTGAATAGTTTGGAAGAACTTACCAACGAAAAATAAACTGGAAAATTCGTCGAGGCTAATGCTTAATGACCTTGACAGTGCTTTAGCTTTGTACAACTTACCTATCAAAAAAGTTTGATACGTAAGCCTCCGTTTGTTTTCAATATTATATTAGTATTGTAATTAAATATAACATAATTTTATTTAAACATAAAAATATTATATTTAAATGTCAATCATATTATATTTTAAATTTAATACAACCATTATTTACTATTAGAATTTTTTCAATTATTTTTTATTAATTACATCACATACTCTCCTTTTTTCTTCTTTTTTTCTCTCTACTTTTATTCACTATATCATATATTTATTATTTAAATATAATTTAAATACATTTCATCTAAACACACATTATATTTAAATGTAATACAAATACTTTTCTTTTAAATACAAATTACATTCAATGCATTGCATTTAAACACAATGTGTTTACTAAACAGAGCCTGAATCTTAATCATACAAAGATCGTCAGGGGTGCATTTTGCTGCTTATGCGAAGAGTTTGGTTTCTATTAATGGGATACTGCACTAGTACTATTGAAAATAGTAGATTTTATGTCACTATGGCATTTTATTCATCGTATGTCCTTCATTTTATTCATCACTTGAGCGTCAAAGAGTTCTTCCTTGCAAAAACCTCGTTTCCTGAAGCGAGTTCAGAGACTTGAAAACAAACGAGTAGCAGTTGTCGGAGATAGATTAGAGCATTATTACTCCACCCTGACAAATATGTATGTTTGTGTCGGAACTGGTCCAAACCATAAACTAAGGGCGTATGGCAAAACCATGTAGGACGGCACAAACGCACGTGAGAAACAAATCGGAGTAGAAGCTCGAGAGAGAGAGAGAGATCCAGATCAGGAAAGAAAAGATGCATTGGACGACATGGAACCAAATCAACTATAATTTCATGTCTTGGACGATTATATTGAAAATCCACGGCTACGTGCATACTTGTAATTGGTAAGGATCCTCCCCTAATGAAATATAAATAACATAAAAATTAAAAAAATGATCTCTGCTCTTTTGGTGCATTTATGAGCATACAAAAAAGTATATATCAATTTATTCGCTCGAATATATATTCCGTTTGTGACGCTGTTTTTGGACAAAATTTTGACTACTTAATTTTAGAACTTTCAAATCTTCGCCTTACTTTCTTTTTCTTATACCTTCCAAAACTTTGTTTCTAAAAATTCCTCTAAACAAGCCATCAGATAGGGAGATTGAAAACATACTGACCTAGTGCTGCTTTTAGCCAGTACAATAAGAGAAGAAAAACATGTGATTTAAAAAGTCTAATAGATCAAAATGTTCTTAAAATTTTCTAATAAGTAACAAAAGTGTAAAAATAAAGTTAATAAGGTCCTATTGAAACCCCAATCAAGTTTCAAATTTTGATTCAGAAGAGTTTTTTTTTAAAGTAACATATTACAACTTTTATAGTTAGCTTTTTTTAGAAAGCTAAATAATATATCATTTAAACACTTCTATAAGTAGTTTTTAGATTTAGAAAGTCAAATGTTTTAGAAAGCTCTACCAAATAGGCAACAAAATTTGAGACACTACTGTTATTAAGTATTATTACTAATAAAAAATAGAATCATCTATAAATATCATATTATAGGGATTCATTTTTTATTAACAGATGGTATTAAATGGTATTTTATACTATCGGTATCTTATAGTTATGCCTCCAAATAAGTTTTTTGCTGCGGTGTTACCAAGAGCACAGCAAGGCCAGGAGACGGTCGTCATGAAAGGAAGCAATAACGATGCAAACAACCTCTTTGAAATTCAAGCAAAATGTTATCTCTTTTTTTTTTCCTCCCTTTTCTATAAATAAAAAGAGAATATTAGCCTCATCTAACCCGCATTTCATTCGTTAATTTAAAAATTCTGGACCTTATAAATAAACAAAAACAGCCTTATTTAAAGATGAATTCGGTCTTTACTTTCCCACCACACACTCAACATATACATTAACCAGTTAAGCATTCCGAGAAGGGACTATGAAAGATCGAATCTTGAATGCATGATGCACTGGATAAGTAAATAAGCACACTGTCTGACAATCAAACACGCTTAGCCTAACTGGCTAATTGTATCCAGCAGTCATGTGATTCCAATCAAAATACTTTTATTGCCATTAATCTATGTTTGAAAAGCAGAGGCTTCTTAGGTGCTTCCGAAACATTTTTTAACCTCTTAGTCAACTAGTAGTTGGTAGAAAAAATATATTATAATTGTGGAAAAGTTAGCCTTGACCTGTTACAAGATTAATGGCACGTATTTCTCAGATGCAGTACTAAAGAATCTTTGGAAAATTAAAAGGATAAATTTGTACACAATATACAAACAATGTATTGCCAGCCCCAGCACTGAACAATTCTCAAACCCTTATTTGACTTCTTAACATATCACAAGTATGCCCTGCTAAATAAGGGCATGAACGTGCCAACAACCAACCATACAAAGAATTTCACCAAATTATGAATTTAAAAAATGTGGCACTTCTATTTTGGTTGAGAAGAATCCAAAAGTCCCATGTTACTATATCCTTATGTTTCATGTGCATTCTTACATTCATGCAAAAGAATTGCAATCAACTCGGAAGATTAAACAATTTAGGATTTGTCTAGTTTATGTATTGAGTTTAGAATATAATAAAATTTTTAAGTTTAAATTGATTATCTTAATTATGATTTTTGTTTGACTTTTTAAAAAATGATAAAATTGAATTTAAAAATTTAAGTTTGGACTCGGAAACTAAATAAAATCTTAAATAGTAAAAACAATAAAGAGAATCAATTTTCTTTATTAAGAAAATCAATTTTCCTTATTATTTTCTCATTTATAAAATATATTAAACGTGTTAAGATTTTGTCTCTTACGAAAAAACTATCTGAGCCCTGTTTTGATTTATAAGCCACTAGAAATCCTCTTTTTTAATAAAAAAAAAGCTATGAATTTTGATTAGCTCAGTAAGTGAAACGAGTGAAGTGTGGGTAAAAATTAACAAGTTTAAAATTTCAGTTCTAAGTTTACCAAGTAAGATGTAAAAGAGAGCATGTAGCTCCAAACCACAGAGTAAACACTATTTTTAACTAGATTCTTCCGAATTTTGCCTTTTTTTATTTCTTTTGCATTTTTTTTTTTTGGTTTGGCATAGTTGTAACTTTACAATTAAAAAAAAAAAAAAACTTTTTATATATATATATTTTTATCCAAAGTGTTAAGAAACTCCACTTCATCAATCATTAACAAAACTCCTAATGGGACACTCGTCACTCTCCTATTTTTAGACAACTCACCCCACCACCACCATGTGTTCATCTTCTTTTGTCCCTCGCCTCTGTCTCCACCTTTAACATTCCCTCCCTCAAAAACTGAAAAACAAAACCAGTATTTCATAATACCAACAACAACAACATTAACAAAAGACAAAGTTGGTGTCTGCCATGAGCAACGTCCCAGAAAAAGGAGGCCAGGAAGAATCAACCAAATGGATTCTGGAGAAGATCGAGATTGATCCGATGGTGGAAGTTCCCGCAGACAACACTCAAGACACGCAATCCAGATTTGCAAATGGGATATGTTTGTTGAGAAGCAATAGTTCTGTGAGGAAAAGAAACAACAACAACAACAACAACAATAACAATAATGGGGTTCAAGTAAATGCCCCAAAGATGGGAAGGATGGTATCAGGAGCGTCCAAAGGCCTCAAAAGTCTGCGCTTTCTTGATCGGACAGTTACCGGAAAAGAAGCCGATGCCTGGAAAGCCGTCGAGAAGCGGTTTCATCAGAATGCACTTGATGGGAGGCTCTCCAGGGACAAATTTGGGGTCTGCATTGGTAAACCAACCAACCAACCAAACAAACAAAAAAGTGTTTGTTAATGTTTGTGTGTGTGTGTTTTTTTTAAGAGATTGATTGGATAAATGTGTGTTGTTCGTAGGAATGGGAGGAGAGTCAAAGGATTTTGCGGGGGAGTTGTTTGATGCATTGGCCAGGCGTCGGATGATAAGTGCGGAGAATGGGATAACTGTGGAGGATTTGAGGAAGTTTTGGGAGGACATGACTAATCAAGACCTTGAATCACGCCTGCAGATATTCTTTGACATGTAAGGAAAAAAAGAAAAAGAAAAGTAACTTCCTTTTTTTTTTTTTTTTTCTTTTCTTGTTTTTGATATGAAAGAGTGAATATGGAGATTTTATTTTAGGTGTGACAAGAATGGGGACGGGAAGCTCTCAGAGGAAGAGGTAAAGGAGGTGAGGAACAAGACTAAGTGTTCTTTTTCTCTTCTTGTTTATTCCTGTTGTTGTTGTTCGTTGTTTTTGAATCAAAATTCTAAAATATTTCTTAAAAAGGTTATAGTTTTGAGTGCCTCGGCGAACAAGTTGGCGAATCTTAAACAACAAGCGGCATCATATGCAGCTTTGATAATGGAAGAGCTTGATCCTGATCATCTTGGATTTATAGAGGTGAATACTGAATTGTTGCTGAGATACATTTTTTTTTTCCCTTTTTATCATTTCATCTTCATATTCTTAATTTCGCTTGATTTTGTTTTACGCGCAGATGTGGCAGCTAGAAACTCTACTGAGGGGAATGGTGAACTCCGAAGAGAACACCAAGCTCTCAAAGAAAACACAAACTCTCACAAAAGCCATGATCCCCAGAAGATACAGAACTCCTATTAGCCGGTTCCTTTCCAAAACCGAAGAGCTCTTCCATGAGAATTGGAAGAAAATATGGGTTCTGACTTTGTGGATAACCATTAATTTGGTCCTCTTTGTTTGGAAGTACTACCAATATAAGAACAGAGCGGCTTACCAAATTATGGGCCGATGTCTTTGCCTCGCAAAGGGAGCCGCCGAAACTCTCAAGTTCAACATGGCTCTCATTCTCCTTCCGGTTTGTAGGAGAACTCTCACAAAACTTAGATCATCATTTCTCGGTCGAGTGGTCCCTTTTGACGACAACATCAACTTCCACAAGCTAATTGCACTGGCAATAGCAATCGCGACTTTTCTACATGTCGTGATGCATGTGACTTGCGATTTTCCAAGGATGATCTCTTGTTCAAAAGAAAAGTTCATGGAGATTGTTGGTCGCAGTTTCAACTACAAGCAGCCAACTTACTTTCAGTTGCTAAGAAGTATCCTGGGCATAACTGGCGTTTTAATGATCATCCTAATGGCTTTTTCCTTCACTCTTGCTTTGCACTCATTTAGGCGAAGTGTCATCAAGTTGCCATGGCCTTTCCACCATTTGGCAGGCTTCAATTCCTTCTGGTATGCACACCATTTGCTGGCTTTGGTCTATGTCCTCCTCGTCATACACGGCTACTTCTTATTTCTCACCCATGACTGGACTAAGAAAACAGTATGTTTCTACTACCATGCTATGACTTAATGACACAATAAATTGTGAAAATTACTCTGTTTGGCTGATCTGATATCTCGTTTTGCATATCTATGCAGACATGGATGTATATTATGGTCCCAGCCTTGTTCTATGCAACAGAAAGGACTTATTCGCTCATCAACGAAAGCAATCACCGCGTCAACGTTAAAAAGGTCAGTAGATAAATCATATTTCTGTCATTTGCTTCTATTATTTTAGACAAGTTTAGCCAAATTCATCACATTCCTTAAACATTGCAGGCAGTAATATACACAGGGAATGTTCTGGCACTGTACATGAGCAAACCTCCAGGATTCAAATACAAAAGTGGAATGTACCTTTTCGTCAAGTGCCCAGATATATCTAGTTTTGAATGGTATGAACTTCATTTTTACTGCCAGTGATTAGAAATTTGATCTTAGCATATTCTTAATTTAGATGATCATATGTGTTAACATGCTTCAGGCATCCCTTCTCCATCACTTCCGCTCCCGGGGATGACTACTTGAGCGTCCACATCAGAACCTTAGGGGATTGGACTACAGAGCTTAAAAACAAATTTGCACTGGTTGATATGACTTAAACTTCATTATGCCTAAACCATAACTCTTTATGACTTCGCTATACTAAAGTCAAAGAAAATGCAGGCATGTCAGCCGGAAAATACACAATCGAGGAGAGGAAACCTTGTTCGAATGGAGACCAAAGCCAACTATGAATATCAACAATCAGGGTCAGCAGAATCTTACAAGTTGCTTAACATATGTCAACTTTCGACATTTTCGATGTAAAGGAATAACGTCATATTTTCAATGGCAGGTATCCAAGAATCCTCATCAAGGGACCATATGGAGCTCCAGCTCAGAATTTCAAGAAGTATGACATCCTTTTGCTCATAGGTCTCGGAATTGGGGCAACTCCATTCATCAGCATTATAAAAGATCTTCTCAACAACATCAAGCCAATTGATTGTGAATCCGTGAGTCAAAAAGGGGTCACTAAGATACACGATACGTTTGTCAATTTGTTAGACACATGTGATCTTTACTTGAAAAGGGAACTTGTGTATGCAGGGATCACCAGGTAGTAATTCATCAGAAACAAATAGAAGGGGTCCTAAACGAGCATACTTTTATTGGGTTACAAGAGAACAAGGATCCTTTGAATGGTTTAAAGGTGTCATGGACGACATCGCGGAGTATGACCATGACGTAGGTTTCGAAACTCAGTAACGCTCTAGATTTTCTGACCTGAGCTAACACGGATTATTAAACTAATTTGTATCTCCTTCTGGGTACCTTGAATATTTACAGAACATAATAGAAATGCACAACTACTTGACGAGTGTATATGAAGAGGGAGATGCAAGGTCTGCCCTTATTGCCATGGTCCAGAAGCTACAACATGCTAAGAATGGTGTCGATTGCGTCTCAGAAAGCCGGGTACTAATCAAGCCCTACTAAACCAGTAAATAGCTCATTGATCGTTAATCATAAATTATCTTTTCTAACATTAAACTACAACAGATTAAAACGCATTTTGCAAGACCGAATTGGCGGAAAGTGTTCTCTCAGATGGCAAGTACTCATGAATCTTCTCGGATAGGTAAATCACACAAGTCTGACGAAAATTTATGCTAAAAAAACCAGCTGATATATAAGAAGATTGTTTTTCTTGTTAGTTTCCCTTTATGATTAGTTAGTTATTGATTCTGTCATTTCAGGTGTCTTCTACTGTGGAAGTGCTACTCTGAGCAAACCATTAAAGAAGCTCTGCCAAGAATTTAGCTTAAATTCATCTACTCGCTTCCACTTTCATAAGGAGAACTTCTAGACTAATTATCCCACAATTGGAAACTAGTTTAGAAAAATTAAAAAAAAAAAAAAAAAAGTTCTCATGTTTGAACTTACACTTTTTTTTTTTTTTTTGGGTTTGTCACAGACCACTGTACATTCATTGAGTCCAAAATATATATACATGTGTAAAAATTTTGAGTTCAAGTATTAACCACGACTTTTCACTCTAATCGTGGAGTAACTTCTTCCATGAATGGTTTTATAGGCCTCAAGATTATGGTTCTTCTACTCTCACCACTAGCCTTCACATTTTCCTTTTCTTGATTATTTTCACTTTTTTTTTTTTACTCCTCCATTTGAAACTGTGTTACCTACTTCAAGAAGACGAATAAAATACGTTCCGTTGATAATGGTGGTATAATGATCAAAAAATCATACATGAAATCTTTATTTCTATTAAATCAAAAGTTTAAGTCGTATTTTTAACAAGAATTATATTTTTGACGGATTTTATAAATTAGGTAAGACGTTACATTAATTTCTATTGAATATATATATAATTAATGTAAGAAAGAGTTGACCATGAAGATTGTGTATCATATGAGAACCTAAACTATTATACTCAGTTGATAATGGTTATAACCAACTCTGATTCATCAATGGCAATTTTTTAAAGTAATTATCCATACAGAGCTAAATAAATCAATAAAATAAGCAAGTGAAAAGTACTGGTCAGGAAGGGCATTCTAAACTTAGGTGAATATTTTATTTTATTTTTTAATCTGAAAATTTAGGAGAACATATATTTGCTGTTGTGGCACCAAATCCGGGTTCTTAGTGGGATGTTGACCATTTGTGGGGTTTTGGAAAAATGGCGTCTGAAATAGATCAAAGGGCATTACGTTGGGGATTCGTATTGGCTGGCAATGTTGAATTCTACCTTGTTTTGAATACATGAATATTTTTGAAAGGGAAAGTTGAGTTTGAGAGAGCCTTTGGGGTGTATGATAAAGGGTGAACTCGGGACATTTGTAGGACATCTAGAGCGCATTGAGTGTCCACTTAAAAAGGTTGTTCAATCCACAAGGGAATCTTAGGTCCATTTGAAAGAGTTTTGCAGATTTTTTTTCCTATTAGAAAAAAATAAATTTGAAAAATGTATTTGAAAAAAAAAAACTATTTAGAATGAAAAAGTATAAAATCTTAAAAATTTATTCAAAAAAAAATTGTCAATGTAGATTTTATTTTGTTTCTCTTAAAATTTTATATAATTTTAAAAAAATCATCTCAATTACGTTTATATGTCTAAAATTATAAATTTTTAAAATTTAAAATTTACTTAACATATAAATAATAAAAAATAAGGATAAACTAAAAAATATATATTAAAAAAATTAATTTGAACTCTGAGATCATCCGCTAAACGGGGCCCTTAAATAATGGACTTGAGATAAATGCATTTCAAGGACCTTTTTACATGGTAGGCCGCCAAAAAGTATATTAAGGGAATCCTGAAAGATGCATATGGGACAAATGAATTTCAAAAAGACCTTTTTTTTACGCCAAGCGTCCACCAAATGGAATAATGATAATACATAAATCTCTTTTACAAAGTCGTTGGTATGTCTGGAAAATGGAAATGGGAAATAAAATATCCATTTTGGACAGCAGGGATTTAATATTATTTAAATGCCCTCATCCGCCTACGTATTAACCTAGCCCATAAGATAGCACAAACGAGCACCGGCGAATATTCTAGCCACAACTGGACAAAATAATCTTTATAAAGAAAAAGAAAAAGAAATTATCACAACATTATTGAAATAATATCAACTTGTTGTAAAGCCTGTTAAGTTTATATACTAAAGATCTAACCATAAAAAAAAAAAAAAGGAAGAATGAGAAAAATAAGTCAAAAGTATAATAGAATAAAAATAAATAGATCAAAAGTATAAGAAAATAAAAATAAGTAAGTTAAAAGTTTTAGTTTGATAATAAATAGCACATTCAAATGTAAATTTGAATTTACATTTATATATGAAATCTTAAAAATATCATTTTTAATTTATGACGTAAATATAAAATTTACACTCAATTTACACGGTAATAAAATCTATACAAAAATTCAAAACCAAAATTTATAGTGTAAATACAAAATTTATAATCAATTTATACTGTGATAAAAATAATTTACGCTGTGACCAAAATCTATACAATAATCCAAGGTCAAAATTTACAGTGCACAAATTACATTCATTTTACACTTAATTTACGGTGTAAATCATTGATTTATAGTGTAAATGTATCAAATCCCAAATTAAACAAAACCTAGCCCTAGCTCCCAAATTGACTTATCTTTGTACTGATCTGCTACTACCGATGGCTGCCGTCCAACGAAGCAATGTCGAGCAAACCACTAAAGTAAGATCTAACTTCGCTTGGTGTTTGAGCTCCATCACGATCTTTTCCCCAGAGCAACCCAACGTTGATTGTGCTTTAAGATCACCCGCAGCTTCACCGAATCCGACCAGATCTTGCTGGAATCACGAAGCAAAGGAACTGGTGGCAGAGAGCATAGCTCGACAAAAAGATCGGAATTGGCGGAGCTCGATGT
This sequence comes from Antiaris toxicaria, assembly GCA_035233585.1. NCBI lineage: Eukaryota > Viridiplantae > Streptophyta > Magnoliopsida > Rosales > Moraceae > Antiaris > Antiaris toxicaria. The sequence goes on along the minus strand of CP141153.1, from coordinate 9,469,171 downwards.
GGCAGCCCGCCCTTGCTGTAGAGGTTCTACAGTACTATTACAGTCAACTTTGTAGTTAACCGCAACAGTGTATAGGCCTCTAAGGTCGCCGGTATCATGCTTAACTTGAAAACTGCTTGCTAAATTTTACAGAATAAATTTTTTTTCTTAATATAATAACTTGTTTGAGAATGTGATAAGGAAATTATGTTAACAAAATAACATGTACATGAATTCATGATTTCCCTATCACATAATCTTGACTTGAAATCATGTCTTGAAATTACATGTTTAATTTTTTTCAAAACTGTACAGTGGAAAACTCATGGTAGGACCACAATCCCTCCCCCAGTCCCCCTGCCATGTACATATCTTGCCCGTCGTCCACTGTGTACTATTAGTGAACATGTCTCTTACCTGCAACATGTGAACAAACTAGTGAGCTATGAGCTCAGTAAGTTCAAATATAAAAATATGAAATCATAACATACTATACTATGCTCATGAAAGAACTTGACTCTAAAAGAAACATGCTCATGGCTGTATGTTAAGTCTTAGGACATTATCTGTAATTAGGTTCTGGTTTTGGGCCCCTCATTGGTCGTACCGTAAGGCGCGCATGACTGGGAGCGGTACTTTAGTGCTGACCTCTGCAACCTGAACTGAAACTGAACATGAAAACCTCCCCGTGAGTCGAGAGGCCGGTACGCCAATAACTACTTTAATTACTATCTTGTCTGAAGTTCTAACTGGATAGCATACTGATTGCCCCACAGTAGGAACCTATTACATGTTTTACTTGGGGTGTAAGTTTTATTAATCTCACTATAGTACCTTGTGCACTGCATGTTTTCGGGTATTTGGTACTTGTCTGACATGTGTACATGAATTATCTACTTGAAACATGAAATTCTACATGCATGACATGAACTTGACATGTGTATTGTGATGCAAACAATCTATGTCTAACATACACGTCATACAACAAAACATAACATGATTATCCATGTTGCAGTCAGAACAATGCTTGAACTTACAGAAAATCTGCTAATGTGAGCCTCTGCTGATCTGGGACTGCTGTCTCGAGATGTCTGGCTTGAACTCCTATAAAGAAATAATCGTCGATTATTTCCAACATTTATCTTATTCTTGAAACATGGCAAAACATGAAAATTCATATTTTCAAACTCTTTTTTTTGCTTCGAACACGTCTTCCTACACAGGCGTGTTTATGGCAGTGCACTCCTCTGGACTTACGTGCATGGTCGTGTAATTCATGCAACATGCTTACACGGGTGACTACACGATCGTATTTCTGACCGTGTTTTCCTGCTGTCTAACATGGTCTGTTACACGTCCCTTCCCATGACCGTGTGCCATTCTACACGGCCCGATGCACAGTCGTATTCTTGACTGTGTACCTCTCGGGTCTCAAATTCTCTCGAAACACGGTCATACATGTGGGCATGTTCAGGGCCGTGTTTTGAACATGCCCTTATCCATGCCCGTGTTCATCGCAGAAACCTGATTCTGAGTCTGAAATCCTGTATTCTATTTTTCTAAGGCTTTCATAGCCTTTGTTCTACTTCTTGCTCCCCAAATCGATCTCTATAAGACCGTTTCGAGTTATAAACTGCATTTCTACCATCATAAATCTATGGTTTCATAAGCAAAATTTCATATTTTACTTCCACCAAATCTCTTGACTCAAAACTTGGAAATCAAAACTTACTTGAAGAAACTCACTGAAATTTGGTTTTCTAAACTCACTGAAATCTCTTGACTCAAAATTTGGTTTTCTAAAAACTTGAACGATTTCTTTGCTTGAAGAGAGAAATCCGAAACTATACTTAGAAAACACAGACGATGATTTTTGGTTTCCTCTTCTGCTCTTTCTCTCTCTCTCTTTCTTTCTCTTTCTCTTTCTCTTTCTTTCTTTCTCTCTCTCGGGCATTTCTTTGCAGCTGAAACAAGTGAATTAATTCACTTGGCTGCTTAGCTTAAGGCCCTCACGTGACCTCTCCTCCTCTCTCACTATTTCCTTAATTTCTTTTAAAGAAATTGGCAATTTGCTTGGCTAATCTTGACCATTGATCAATGTAGCTTGCATGTGAGCCATTGATCCCTTAATATGTATTTTTTACATACTTTCTAATAAATTTAAAACATCATAATTTGAATTAATGTTTAGCTTTTACACTATATTCATTAATTCATTGTCAAGTTTTGACTAAAATCAATTAATCAAAATTTTCATCTGCTCTATATTCTGTAACATATCACATCATGAATATACATTTATTTAAATATCTTGTACAAAATTTTCTGAGAACGATAAATTTCTCGGTTATCACACTCGGTATGAACAAGGAGGAAGTCGAAGGTGTGAAACAGGAACTTCTGAGAAGGTTTACAAAGTGAGGAAGGCTAGGAGTTGGAGGAATTAGGACGCTGGATCGCAATTAGATTTGTGACGGTGACGGGTACTAGAGATCAGATTACAATTAGATTTTGAGTTCGATTGCCATGGCACCTCTTCATCACCGTCGATATCGATCACTATTGCGACCTGGAGAATTTGCTAGTCACGATAGAGATGAAAATGGTTATGCCAATCCGGTGACGGCAAGGACCTACTTGCAATAGAGATAGAGACAACCAGATCCATGAGCGATTGAGTTATAGTACAACAAAGATAGCAATCATCGTTGGAGATGACGACCAAAACGAGAAGGGAAGGCAGAGGAGAGAGCAAGAGTGGAAGAGAGAGAGAGAAAGAAAGAGAGAGAGAGAAGAAAGAGAGAGAAATTTGTGGGTGTTGGGAGATTCTAAAAAAATCTGATCAAAAACCTATTTTAAGAGTAAAATAGATACATTAGACTATATTATTAATTTTTGAAGTTTTCATATTATACTATTTACTTCTAAATCATAAACTAAATAGCCTATATATTATGTATAATTTCCCTTAAAAAACAGGGAGAGAATTCCACAAAAGGAAAAGTTTTATTTTAAATTGGAAGATATGAATGCTTATAATTAGGTTATGCCATTATGTATATTTTGCAATTTTGATATCACTTTAACCGTATCTAATAATTAGAAACATGTATTGAGTGGTATTCCTACTATAAATGCTCCCAGGAAAATATAATTAGAATCAAAATCTTATAATAAAGGGTACCCAGGGACGGAGTGACGGGGGACGGGGTATTAATTTCTATTAAGAAATCTGTATAATTTGTTTATCTTATAATAAATTTTTTATTACAATTTTATTACTTATTTTTTTACAATTTTTTTACAATTTTTTCAACATGTATAATTTATTACTTATTTTGGGTTTTTTTTGTTTAATTATGCTATTTACTCATATTATTTTAATTTATGTTATCATTTTCATACCAATAAATCTAAAATGTTATTTCACCTCTTCTTCCCCTATTTAATTACTTTGCATAATTTCTTTAAGAGAGCTTTAAATTTTATTGAAATTTTTTATTTTTAAGTATTTACATTTAAAATTTAATATTTTAAATAAATTAAAATCAATTATATTAATATATAAATTCACAATTTTTTGAATTCTAAACTTTAAAATTAAATTAAAATCTACTACAAACTTTGTTTATTTAAAAGGAAAAAAATATTAAAAATACAAATCATTAAATAATGGTTAAAGATTCTGCCATTGTAATTTATATTCAATTTTTTATTTAACTTTTACCCATTGAAAAAATTTTCCAGCTCCATCACTCGTTGTCAAAAATGAATTTGATATAAACTATTTTTTATGCTTTCTAAACAAAAAACAGAAACGGCAATAAGAAAAAATTGCACACTGCAAAAGGATTTTTGAAAATTCCCCTCAAAAAAGGGTATTTCAAAAAGAAAAAAAGAAAAATATAAAAATATAATTGGATGATCACGAGAGCCAGAAGTTTATAAGAAATTTATTGTAGTAGAGAAATATCGAGAGCGTGACACAATAATCCACCTTTAAAAAAAATTAATTGCTTTGTTGGTCCCCAAACTATATTTGAAATTACTATTTGGTCCTCAAGCAATTTTGCTCAAAATTATGATTGTTCTTTGAGCCTAACAACCAAAGGGCAATTTATTTATTTACATTTTTGCACAAGGATGCTCAACTCAAACTTGAGAACGACGTATATAGTAGTTTAACTGAAAAAAAGAAAAAGAAAAAAGAAAAAGTTATGAATTTTTTTTGCTAATTCCGACAAGCTAGGTCATGGAGTTCACATCGGCAAAGGATTCAAGATGTGAACATACGTTGTCCATCATTCCTAATGTCATGCACTTGCATTTTCATGGAAGTTACGAACAGGAAAGAAAGTTTTGTTTGAATCTTGTATAATAATAATTAATATCTAAATTTCTATTATAGTATTTAGTATATAACGATAGAGTAATGACTTGAAAATAATGTTGTCGTTTTTTTTAATTGCTTGAGAATGATGTTGTTTTCATTCACAACTGACAAAATATCTGGAAGCACATGTTTCCCTTAACGTTCCGATGCCAGAATACATTTAATAAATAATTAAAAGTCAATAAAAATCTTTAGATATTGATCTTGCTAATATTTTAGCTTTGCTCATGGAGACCGAGACACAATAATATATTATAAAAGATTGATAGCAACCAAAAATTAAGGAAACATTTTATCCACTCTTAGTTTAACGGTCACATTTAAGAGATGGTTTTTAATAGTTTGAGTTACAATTTGATGTCAATTATTGAGAAAGAGTCCAATTGAGTGATTATTTCTTAATTGTTTATTAGCCACAATTAAAGGGGTTGTAACCAACAGTGGAGCCATGTGTTTGGTATGGCATTGTTTTATTTAGTATTTGTTTTTGTTTTAATGATTTTTTTTTAGCCAAATTTATCTCTTTGTCATCCCATTCTCTCTCTATCTGAGTCATCCATCATCGTCATTGTCGTCAAGTCTCACAATACGCTTTCTCTCTCTCTCTCTCTTCTCTCTGGCCTTACAATCTCGGCCAGTTCTTGTGAGCAATGAATCTTTGTTGGAGAATGAAGACCAGATCTAACAAGCTTTTGTGGGATCTATGTCATTGCTGTCAAAGGCAGCGAGTTTCACAAAGATGGAGGCCGACGTAGTGGAGATCCACCGAGATGTGGCGATGTGCGTTGTTAGGAGCATTGTCATCTTCGCAAGATTTGGTAGAGATAAAGTCTGATCTATGGGTCATGAGGTCGTGGTCATCAAGGCAAATAGAGAGAGGAGAAGGAGGGAGAAAATGAAAATAAAAAAGTGAAAATAAATTTTTTTTTTCATTTTCAAAAAACTCAAAAGTATAATATAACATAGATGAAAATTATGTTTTTAAAATATTTTTGAAAATATTAAATAAATAATCGTTATTTTAAAGTTTGTTTTTATTTTCTATATCTTTCAAAATAAAAACACGTTCTCAAAAATAAAATCAAACACCCCCTATAAATCCCCTTTTGCCTTCGGGTTTTGATGAAATCAGTTTTCCGCCTTATAATTAGTTGCAAACTTTGAATTTCATTTGGATTAGAAACAAGAAAATCATATATATATATATATATGTTTGTAAAGTTTAGTTTAAAACACAAAAAAGGCAGTAGTGGTAGTGGTAGTGACATCCACTCATTCTCAAATGACTCCATTATCAATATTACGAGTTGACTAGACCCAATCACAAGTATAAGGTTTAGTGAGTTACGCGTGCTACCTTTCTGTGAATAGTTTCAAAATAGTATCTTCATATGATAAAAAAATGATTGAGTCATCCTCGTAAAACCAATTGGAAAATGAAAACTAGGATATTTTAAACTTTTTGTTTTCTCCAAATGATGTTTCATGAATCTTCAAAAATTATAATGCATTCTCATGTTAATTCTCTAAAGCAGTCAATATTACTCAATTAAACGGACAGAATGATTAGGTTCAACAAGAAAAATACACCAAATTTCTGGTAAGAACTATTGATTTATTTATTGCTACATCCCTTCTATCACCAAGTGTGACAACCCAACGTTTTACTAGCCCAGGACATTGTGTTATTAAGCTTTTTTGATGGAGAAAAAACTATGAAAGTGAGAATGTACTTTAGGAAATTAAAGCCCCTTTTATCTTGTGACGTTAATGTCTTCAAAGTAGAAGAAGCAACCTTGAAAATGATATTGGAGAAGATTTTTTTTATAAAATCAGTGCTTCACAGCTTCATAAACAGTAGAAAAAGTTTACCATTACAAAATAGCTTTGCAAATTGTTAAACTACACGTGGATCCAGGCTCCTCTTTTCTTTTTGTTGGGTTGTGGAGGCAGTAAGTTTGGTGATGTTCCCTCTCGCCACGCATAACACATGCATAAGAATTTATTAAAAAAATAAATATAAAAAATAAAAAATAAAAAATAAAATAAAATCATTTCATGTTTGTTTAGCTAGGTCATTATAGATCATCAAGATGACGTACCATCATTAGAAAAACAAATATCCCCAATTTTAATGAATGAAAAAAATAAAAATTTTTCTTTAAGATTTTCAGTGTGTACATAAAAATAATTAAAATCAAAGGAAAAGATAGTGCCTACCAATCTATGTTTGTGGCCAAGACGTGCACTTAACTCGAATAAAAATTTTATTATTTTACGACGAAATTTTCGTTTAGAGTACACGATAGCAAAAACAGTAACAAAAATTGGGTGAAATGCCCAATATTGTGCTAAACGGAAAAACAGCATCAAATTGAACAAAGATAACAAGGAAAAAAAAATTAAAAGAAAAGGCTACATATAATTTTGAAACGACAACAAATGGGGAAAATGATTTTATTTATTTATTTTTTTTAGAAGAATGTAAGCCTATCATAAAAATAATTGATGATAAAAAAGGACCATAAGAGGATAAAAATGTGAAAACCAAATCAAAGACGACAAACGACAGTCAAGTAATAACAATTGTAGTTGTAAAAAAGTGAAAAACAGAACGTGGTTTGATAGTGACCAAGAAAGATAATAATATAATTTGTTTGATTAATCAATTTCAAGTTGGTCCAATTACTTTTAATAATTTGATCCTATCTTTTATGGTAAAGAAAGACTAGCAGTAGCCACTCCCACCAAAAGAGAGGGGAAACAAAAAAATAAAAAATAAAAAAAATAATAAAGAAAGAGACTACTGACTTGAGACCAACTTTATGCTATATAACATTAGCTGCTGGCTTGAATCATATGTCCTGGGTTAGTGGATAACTGCAGCCATCATAAACAAGAAGATAATATGTATGTATATGCATACATACATACATATATATATATAGCTGCACTTGAGCAATTAGTTCTTGAAGAAATAAACTGAATATTGTTTGGAAAAATGAGCCTACATTTTCTTCGTAATACTCCCAAGGGGAAGGAAGCTGAAGCCTGGAAAACCACTGAGGAGAAATTCAAAGAGCTTGCAGTAAAAGGCAAGCTCTCTAGGAAAAATTTTGGACCCTGCATTGGTATGTTTAAAAGAAAAATGCCCATCAAACCTTTTTGTTTATGTTTGTGATTTTTTTCAAGGTTAATTTGGAGACTTTGTGTGTTTGCAGGAATGAAAGATGAGTCTGATCAAGGTTTCACAGGAGGCCTGTATGATGCGTTAGCGCGGCGGAAGGACATATCTGCGGCGGCGGATGATGGAATTACTTTGGAGCAACTGAGGATGTTTTGGCAGGACATCACCACTGAAGATCTTGACTCTCGTCTCCAGATTTTCTTTGAGATGTCTGGACATTAACAACTCTCTTCAATTTTTCTTGTTTTGTTATAATTAGGAAATGGTGATGACAGAAGTGAATTTTGGTTGAATTTTTATTTTTATTTTTTTAGGTGTGACAAGAATGGAGATGGGAAGCTCTCAAAGGAAGAGGTCAAGGAGGTGAGAGAAGTACTAGAGAAGAAACTCAAAATCAAGTTTCTTCTTTCTCTTCTCGTACTGTTTCTCATGAATGATTTTTTGTTTCTTTTCTTTTCCTGAAAAAAAGGCTATAATTCTAAGCGCCTCAGCAAACAAGTTGGCCAATCTTAAAAAGCAGGCCGCTTCGCATGCAGATGTGATCATGGAAAAGCTTGATCCTGAACGTCTTGGTTATATAAAGGTGAGTTTTTGCTGGTTTTCTTTTCTTCTTATTCATCTTCATCTTATATATTTATGTTTTGTTCTTTTCGCAGATGTCGCAGCTAGCAACTCTACTGAAGGGAATGGTTGAGTCTGAAGAAAAGAGCAAGACTCATGGAAGACAAAGTAAGCCTTTGGCCAATTGCTTCTCCACAACTCAGAGGCTCATCCATGAAAACTGGAAGAGAATATGGATTATCACTCTGTGGCTGACCATAAACTTGGGCCTCTTTCTTTGGAAGTACTTTCAATACAAGAACAAAGGGGCATACCAAATCATGGGCCATTGCCTCTGCTTCGCAAAGGGCGCTGCCGAGACGCTCAAGCTCAACATGGCCCTCATTCTCCTCCCGGTTTGTCGGAGAACTCTCACAAAACTCAGGTCATCATTTCTCAGCAACATAATCCCTTTCGATGACAACTTGGAGTTCCACAAGTTAATAGCCATCGGAATAGTAACCGGGACTCTTGTTCACGTCCTGATGCACCTAACTTGTGATTTTCCAAAACTGGTTTCATGTCCGAACGAGAAGTTCATGAGAATTTTAGGGTCCAAATTTGACAACAAGCAGCCGAGTTACCTGGACTTGCTAGGAAGCGTCCCAGGCATAACTGGGATTGTGATGGTTCTTATAATGGCTTTTGTCTTCACTCTGGCACTTCAGTTGTTTAGGAAAAGAGCCCTCAAGTTTCCAAAGCCTTTCCACCATTTGGGAAGCTTCAATTCCTTCTGGTATGCACATCATTTGCTAATTTTGGTGTATATCCTCCTAGTCATTCATGGCTACTTTCTGTTTCTCACCAAAGACTGGACAAAGAAAACGGTATGTAGCTAATCCTTAATCATTCTTATCAGCCAGTTATCAGCTGAGAGTGATTCTGAAATTTAGTTGTGACACGTCTTTCTTTGTGCAGACATGGATGTATATCATTGTTCCGGTCCTGATCTATGCAACTGAAAGGATTTATTCACACTTCAATGAAAATGATCACCCTGTCGATATTAAAAATGTCTGTGGAAGGCTAGAAACAGCTATATTCTGTATTAAAATTTTTTTCCTTTTCCCCAAAGGTTCCAGTAGAATTGAATGAGTCTCATAGTATATGTTGAACACTGCAGGCTGTAGTATATAAAGGGAAGGGTGCAGCCGTAGCACTATACATGAGCAAACCTCAAGGATTCGTGTACAAAAGTGGAATGTATCTTTTTGTCAAATGTCCGAATATATCTAGTTTTGAATGGTATGAACCACATGTTTACTGCTTGTGGCTAGATATTCGATCTTACCGCAATCTTAACTAACGTGATCGGAGGTGTTATATGCTTCAGGCATCCGTTCTCCATCACTTCTGCACCGGGAGATGACTACTTGAGTGTCCACATAAAATCCTTAGGGGATTGGACTAAAAAGCTCAGAGAAATATTTGAGAAGGTGATATGCTTAAAACACTGTCCCAATATTGGGCGTCTTTTTATATCTTCATCATACTAAGTCCAAGAAATGCAGGCATGTCCGGAGGAAAATTTGCAAACGAGGCGGGGGAACCTCCTTCGTACGGAAACAAAAGCCTACTCCCAATACGAACAGCAAAAATCAGGGTAAGCAGAATCTTGGATAAGCTGCTAACTTTCACTCCTTGTTGCTATATTTTGAATGTGTATTCCATTTCTAATGGCAGATACCCGGAAATCCGCATCAAGGGACCATTCGGAGCTCCATCGCAGGATTTCAACAAATTCGACATCCTCTTGCTTGTAGGTCTGGGAATCGGTGCAACTCCATTTGTCAGCATTACGAAAGACGTTCTGAACAACATCAAAGCAAATGACCTCGAACGTGTGAGTCAAAAACAAAATGAATCAGATACATCTTTTGTCAGAAAAAGAGTTTATAGTCCTTGTGGCATTATTTACTTGAGAGAATGAAACTTTGTGCAGGGTTCACACAAAGTGGGTCCTAAACGAGTATACTTCTATTGGGTTACAAAGGAACAAGAATCCTTTGAATGGTTCAGAGGTGTCATGGATGACATCGCCGACTACGACCACGACGTATGTTTCGGGAACTCAGAACGCTGTATTTGCTCTTCTTACCCGAGCTATAACATGAATTAAACTAACAAGTAACATCTTCTGGTTGTGCTTCAACATCTTGCAGCATATAATAGAAATGCACAGCTACTTGTCTTGTGTACATGAAGAAGGGGATGCAAGGTCTGCGCTCGTTGCCATGATCCAAAAGCTACAACTCGAGAGGAGCGGGGTCGATGTCGTCTCGGAGAGCCGGGTACGTACATTCGTTGAGCACAAATTCTAGTATCTAGACTCCATTAATCACTAATCATTATGTGTTATGAATATTTTCCAACATACGGATTGCAACAGATAATAACACATTTTGCAAAACCCGACTGGTCGGATGTGCTTTCTCGGATCGCAAGCACTCATAAATCCAAACAAATAGGTAAAAAGGGTTGAGAAATTCCTTTGAGTAACGGACAATATAGGATTGTTACTGTTATTGATTTGATCTTTTATGATTGGTTGTGGATTCAATTAATTATCAGGTGTTTTCTATTGTGGAATGCCTATAGTCGCCAAAGCTTTGAAGAAGCTCTGCCAAGAATCTAGCACAGATTCAACTCACTTCCATTTCCACAAGGAGAACTTTTAGACTTGTCCCTCTCTCTCTCTCTTTTTCCTGTGATATATGTACATACATATATATATATATATGTATGTATGTGTGTGTATTACCGTGAAAATAACATGTAGACGTGTGAAAGTATGAGTCCGATTAATAAATTAGAAGTGTTTCAAAAGAGAAAAGGTTTCATAAAGTGAAGAATTTTTGTTACTTTTTCATCATAAACCAAAGGTCACATCAAGGGGAAAAAAAAAAAACTACTAAATATCACAACTAATAAAAAATAAAAAAATGAGTCCTATATACGTACATGATGTTGTGAGAATATGTGATGATGAATATATTCATGATCTTCTCTAATTTTATTCATAAAAATTCATCCCAACATACAAAGACCAAAAATAATTGGCGCTACTTTGTGCATGGTAATAACCGGGAAGGCGTAGAAAACGACAAGGAAAAAACGAATAACAAATCCGCAAGAAGAAAAAAGGTGACAAGGACAAACTCCGTTTGGTGAATATATTGTATTTATTATATTTAAATGTAATATATTAACTATAATTTATGTTTAGAGAAAAAATATTAGTATTATATTTGAATGCAATGTGTGTTTAGATGAAAAGTATTTGAATAGTATTTTAATAATAAATATGTGATGTGATAGATAAAAATAAAGAGAAAAAAAAAAGAGAGAGAAAAAGAATATATGACGTAATAAAAGTAATAGAAAAGTGAAATAATAAATAATAATTGTATTGAATTTAAAATGTGATGTAATTAATATTTGAATATAATACTTTTGTATTTGGGTAAAAATTATATTATATTTAAATGCAACATAAATTATGTTTGTCACAAACGTACGGTAATAAAAAAAAATCGAAAAAAGTGAAATGGAAACGAAAACAAAAATAAAACGACAAGATTGAAAGAAACGACAATTAATTGAAAAACAAAATAAAGAAAACTAACCACAACAAAAGAAAAACGACATGATAGAAAGGTAGAATTAAACGATAACAAAGCAAAGCTATAACAGAAATAAACATGTAGAAAACAAACGACGCCAAGGTGAAAAACAGCAATAATCCAACTATAACAAATAAGGCTGTCACTAATAAATAAACGACCAAAAGGAAAACGACAAGAAAATTATAAACGACAATTAACAAATAAACGACAAAAAGGCAAAGCAAAAAGAAGAAATATAATAAATCAACATCAACATCAAAGGGATATATTACCATTTATTATCTATAAGAAAACATGTATTATCTAGCTTTAAATCAAACCCGCCTCGATTGTGAGACATCGAGCCTAAATCCCTACCCTTTAAGTTATTAAAAAGAAAATAAAACGGAAGAAACAAAGGAAAAGGGACAATGACATAGGAAAAGAAGAACAAAAAGAAAAATGAAGACAACAAGTAGAAAAAAACTGACTACAATAAATAAAAAACGACAACAAAGGGATAAATTAGGGCTAGTAATTCGTGTTATCGTGTCATGTTCGTGTCGTGTTATGCTCATTAGTTGATATTATTATACTAAACCCAAACCTGACCCATTTAATAATCATGTCAACATCTCAAACCCAAACTCAACTTATTTATTAATTGTGCTAATCGTATCGACCCAAATTAATCTATTTAAATTAAATATAAATAAAATAATAACTTATTTAATATGATTGCGATACTTTAATATTTTTATTAGGCAACATATCTTTTATTTTATGAAACACAAGTGAAATTTACTTATAAAGTTTTAAAATTCATATTATTTGTACTTTATTAGTTATAAAAATTTTTGTTTTATATTATATACAATTAAGTAAAAAAATAATATATAGTGTTGTGGTGAAGGAGAAGAAAGGTGAGAGGGGGATGAGGGGTGATTAGCCGTATTGTCGCAGAGGTCAATAGGGTGAGGGAAAGGTGATGGGGTAAGGTGAATGGAATGGAGGGGAGGGGGAGGTGAGGGGACGGGAGGGAGGGTTGATGATGACAGGGTCAGGGACGACTGGTTGTGTTGTCGCATAGGTCAATTGAGTGAGGGAACGGGAGAGCGATGGGATGAAGTGAGTAGAGCTGTAAAGGTAATGAAAAACTAAAAAAAAAAAAAAGGAGTAAAATCTAGATTTTTTTTTTCTATGTTAAAAATTTTTAAAATATATATAAAAAAATAAAAGATATATTTTACATTTGAATTTTGAATATTAAAAACTCGAAATTAAAAATAGTAAAATATTATAAAATATATATAACAATATAAATATATTAAAAATTATAAATGGATAATTTATGAGTTATGTTTATGTCAACCCATATATGATTCATTTATTAAACAAGTAATTTCGTGTCAATTGTGGATTGACGTGTTTGTGTGGGTTCGATCTTTTATTTAATCGTATTTAACGAGTTCGACCCTTTTTGACTTAAACCCATTTAAGGAAACCCAACCCCTTTAACTTCATACGATTTCGTGTTGTATTATCGTGTCGTGACCCAAATTGCCAGTCCTAGGACAAATGACAAAAAGGAATAAACTTCAACCGGTATAAATAAATGACAAAAAACTATTTAAATAAATAAAAAACATTAAAATGAACAAGATAAGTAAGAACTAAACAAAACTAAGTGGACAAAAAACAAGAAGGAAATATAGGGGGAAAAAATTATAGGGCAAACGACAGCAAAAGAAAGATTAGAAGCTAAAACATGTGAAAAACGACAGGAAGCAATAAAAAGCACTTACGCTAAAAACGACATCAAGAAACAACTATTTAACAAAGGCGTGAACGGCAACAAAAAACGACAAGAAAACGAATAAGCGACAACAGAATGGAAACGAACGGCTCCCAGCTGAAAACGACAACAAAGGGACAGACGACAATTCAAAAATCGACGAAGACAAGGAAACAAAGTGCAAGAGATAAAACACGACAGCAAGAGCCAAACGACGAGACATTAACAAAGTAGAATGGAATGCACACGAAAAGTAAGAAAAACAGAAGGTAAAGACCTGGCTAGCGGAACTAAATAGTGAAGAATATTCTGGAACTGTACGAAGAGTGCTTTAGATTACTCATAATGTGAATAGTGAAAAATATTCTGGAACTGTAATGTTTTTCAAAACACAACCTTTGGTTCCCACTTTTCCAACAATCAAATTCAGATATCATCTCTTTGATTCCTTTAAACCCTTCTGATCAGCATCGGAGCAGACTATAGTTGTAATAGAGGATACACTAAAGGATAAAGTTTTAAAAGGACTTATAAAGGGATTATAAATTTTTGATAGAGCAAAATGAGAATTTTTAAAGGTAAAATTGAAAAGAAAAAGAAAAATTCATTGGAGGCGTAGGCCCCTACTCGATCATGAGTAAATCTGTCCCTACTTCCGATAGGAAAATGAAATACAATTATAAATATGGCCCAAATTAGAATGATTTTTCCAACTCCAGCACCTCCTGGCCATTCCGCTATGTCTCAACGAGCACTCATCAAGAGCTCATGATGTGAATTTCACCAAAAAGGACAAAGCATGGAAAACCAAAAGCAGTGCTGCAAAACGGACAGCGAGACTTGCTGTTGAAAAACAGTATTATAAGTTTTCAACTTCAAGTCCTTTTCTTTTTACCTCTTTATTTGGCACTGCTTTCCGCAATGAAAAAAGCACTGCCAAGTAGATCCTCACTCATATTTGAATCTCACTCTTATCGCCAACTTATCTCAATTTTTTTCAACTGTAAAAGAATCAATAAAGTCCAAATTAGCTTTACAAACACAAGATTCATATATTTCTACTCTACATATAATTTCATTATAATGATGAAGATTACAAGAGAAATATATATATACACATACCTCGTGACCTCAAACTCTTTTTATCTAGTAAACCTTAATCTCAAAATTGACACCGCATTATATATTTGTAAGTAAAACTAGGTAAATGAAAAATACATGAGTGAAATCTCCCAAATTCTCTAGTTCGTTAAAATTTGAATGTGGAGCTCGAATCCAGCACCCCTTCCGCGGAGGGTTTACCACCCTCTTGCAACCCCACATCAATTTTAGTGCGTAGGACAATCGCATACTAACTCTACATACGAATAATAATTAAACTTCACACGTTTAACACGAAAGTTGTACCTTTATAAGCTAGTTTGCTTGAGTGTCCTATCGGTGGTTGGCTGGTTACAAATTATCTCATATCTCATGTTACCTAGCAAATTCCCGGATATGATGATATATTTTACAGTTTTTTGGATAGTGAGAACTAGCTGCTGCTGCTTCCATTATTATTGTTGTAAACGAATCTGCCGCTTGTATTTTGCCTCTTTCTGATCATGACCTTACACCATAAACCTTATAGCTTTTCACAAATTAATATTTTGAGCTAATGACATATATGATACGAACATCTGACCTGATATTACGTGTATGACCAACGATGTATATGAAACATATGAATGTAATAATGTTACATGTGTATATGGTGATATCTTATACATTGCGAAGCTTATTTGATGATTCCAAAAAAAAAAAAAAAAAGATAATACGATTTTCAGGGCTGACCTACCATATTTGTCATGTTAGTGAAAACTTCAAAGATACATTTTTTAAAATATATGTGGAATACCACTGATACCAAACAATATAATAAATAAAAAGATATACTTCGCATATATTTCATACAACATTTTATTATTGTGTTAGGCATTCTATCTCTCACCTCTCAGTTCATTAAAAAAATGATATCCAAACACAATCAATGCCCTATAACATTATTCTACATCTTCAGACTAATTGAAGTTTCAAAACAATACGGATTCAGCATTTAAAAACCAAAAATAATGAATTTTTGTGGTCCCAAACACGTGACATGTCAATTGGCTATCAATGGCATGTTCAATTAAGACTCATATGTTTCCTCTGAGTGTTTTTATCAACTCAACACTCCTATATGTTTTCACGGGATTTTAAATCTGTCTTATTATAGTATATATAGTTTTTTAATATTCTTTTTAGAAATATTAGAACTCACAGTCAAAACGTTGACTTAGGGGGTATTTGGGGGTGATGTTGGAGACATTATTTTTGAGTTGGAAAAAAGTTATTTTGGAAAATGTGTTTGGAAGAAAAAACTGTTTGGACTGAAAAAATAAAAAATTTTAAAAATTAAAAAAAATATCAATATGGATATTATTTCGTTCCTCTTGAAATTCTATGCAATTTAAAAAAAATTATCTCATTTGGACTTGTATACACAAAGTTATGAACTTTTAAAGTTTGGAGTTTACTGTAATGTTTTAGAGATGTAAATAATAAAAAGTGGTAAAGTTTAAAAAAAAAGTTAGTTTTAGATGTCTGGAAAACATCATCCAAACACCCTCTTAATTTAAATGAATATATAATTTCAACAAAGGTAGGTTTATAGTTATACATAGTTTTTTTTTTTTTTTGGTTAGTTCAAATGGATAAATTATATCACCAATCCTCCTTTAAAAAAAAAATGAAGGGGGGTGTTTGGGGAAGTTCTAAAGATGTATTTTAAAAATTAGAGAAAAGTGAGTTTTGAAAAATGTGTTTGGAAAAATAAAAATTGTTTGAAGTAAAAAAGTATAAAATCTTATAAATTAATTTAGAAAAAAATTACTCTTATTTTATTTTTTTTCAAAATTTTATGTAAATTAAAAAAGAAAATCTCATTTGAACTTATATACGTAAAATTATAAACTTTTAATATTTGAATTTAATATAAAATTTTAGAGACATAGATAATAAAAAATAATTAAAAACTAGAAAAAGAAAATCCAAAATGTATATTCAAAACGATCCTCAAACACCAGGAGTTTATCTATCCGGGTTTGGGATTTTTGATTTGTCTCTTGTCATTATACTTGGTGGCATAAGGCTCTTAGTTTTGTTTTTGGAGAACTCGCTATAGATGCCTTTATTTTTTTTGCCCCCCTCAAAATAAACGCGCTATAGATGCTTAACATCAGTGATTGATGCTTTTCTTTGTTCTTTTCCTTCATTGTTTTTAGATTTTCCGCTACATGATGTAATATTATTTTTCAATTAAGTAAAAATCTTCTCTGACGTTGATTCCAAAAAAAAAAAAAAAACTCGGGTGCCCTCCTTAATTTTTTATAGTTCAGAATATGTGTGTGTGTGTGTGTGTGTTCAAGTCCAATAATGGTGCTCATATATAATGGCATTGACTTGTCTGAAAGGTCCAAAGGGTCAAGTTCAGAAAAGCTGAACTCTTTGTGAGTTAATGGTACATCCGCATATGTCCATCAAATACTGGAGGGGTTAGCAACATATGGCAGCTTTAACATGCAAAAGAGACAAAGCTCAGAAGAAACGCAAAAGAAATTCCAACACCTTTTCCGACCCCAAATCAACGCAGATTCTATTTATATACAATATACGTATGTATATGTATATATATATATGTGAAGTCATGCACAGCGAATATATATATATGTATGTATATAAAGGTCGGTACTAATTTGTCTTTTGAAGGTTAAACAAAGGCATTTCATTGAGTAGGTATGGTAATAGGACAGTAAGGACCAGTAACTCATTACTCGCTAGACAATTGCGATCTTTCTCCACCTAGAGGCTCTAGGCAAATAACAGAAACCAAGAAAATAAACAAGACACAGACACATTTAAACCTACACTTGTAGCATCTAGCCATAGACTGAGAAAGAGATAACTATAGATACATAGAGAGAGAGAGAGAGAATCATGCAGATAGGAATTTAGAGGAGTCTTTTTAGTTGGTCGTCGAGGTGGAATGAGGGACATGCTTGGATGCCGTACACTCTTCTTTGAGATTAGTAGCCGTGACGGGGAAGAGCTCAAGGGTCTTGAGGGGTTTATTATTGTTATTATTATCATTATCATTATTATTATTATTATTATTATTGCTGCAACATGGGGAATTAGGTGGGCCCACGTCCACCATCATCGCCCAATCACGATCGTACAGTCTCATCAGCGAGCGCTTCTCCTTTTCCACGGGGATTTCCATCTTCCACGTGTAGCTCATCACTTGATGATGATCATGAGTTGATGCATCGTTATGGTCTTCAACTCCAACCTATACATGCACACACATACACAGAATAAATCACATATATATTACATTCCAAATTAAATACAATTCAAAGATAAAATTAAAGTATGAAAAGGAAATTAGATTATTAAGTGGATCACTTTTTCAGTTATTAATTTATTTTTATAACTAACTACATGGATCACGTACTAAGTTATTTAATTAATAGCATGGTCTGACCAGCAACAACTTCTCAAATCTGTCCCCGCCATTTCATTTGATCTTACAAGTTTTTTGTTGGTTTTGTAATATTTTCCTTAATTTATTATAGGTAATTCGTTTATGAAACAATTTCTCTTTTTAGTCAAAATTAACAGAGTGATCTTCACGTTTCCATGAGAAAGTGCATGGTTTAGGCTAATTAAGTGACAATAATGAAAAGAGCAGTAGCTTTATTAGATGGCCAAGAGACTAAAAAAAGATAACTCTCAGAGCTCCAAATTTTTGTAGTTCCGTAAAAACCTGAAAGCACAGAGAGCTCAACTTGATTTCTGAGGGTTCAACCGGGAGACTAAATGAGCACTCCCAAAGAACTTTATTTTAGTAGTAGCTTTCATGAAAACCTAAAAGCTAGGAAAGCGAGCTTTAACTTGATTTCTCTGGTCAAAGGGGAAGAGTTAGTAGAACAAACACAGTTGATTCGAGAAGAAAAGTTCATTATTAATATAATTCAGGACCTTTTCTGTTGTAGCTAGGTACATAAATTTGCCTTTTATGAGAACCTTCCTTAACCCTATGTATCAAAATTTATATATAGAAGGGACAAACTTATAGTTTAAGAGAGAAAGGAGAATATTTTCTTTCCATAAAAAGAAACAAAATATATACCACTGTGTCAAAGAAAAAGGAAGCACAATATGCCCATATACATATAGTAAGCTATGCGTGACAGAGTGGGGTTTTTTTTTTTTAAATAATACCTTTATAAACTTTACATTTTTATCATTTTCCTTCCATTAAAAATTTCTTATCACTATCTAATTTCCCCTAAAAACTTTATCGTTTCTCTTATTGAAACAATAGGCTGATTCTGTTGCTACCGCCGTGTATATATATATATATATATGCATGTGTTAGGGTCAAGATTACCTGGACTTGGGGTAGAAAGGCAGCTAATGGTGATGATGAGTCATGACAAGAAAGTTGATGATGATGGAAAGTAGAAGAAGAAGCAGAATTATTATAAGGAGAAGAGTCAATGGAGCCAAGAAAATGGTGGTTCTGCTGAATACTACTGATCATGAGTTGCTGATGCTGCTGCTGTTGCTGCTGATGATGATGATAGAGTTGTTGTTGCTGCTGAAGCTGCTTATAGATCTTCCTCCTGAGCTTCTGCCTGTCCCTGGCCTTGTGATTCTGAAACCAGTAGAACACATTCTTGCCTTCAATCTTGCCGTAGAAGGAGAGATGGGCAGTGATCTGTTGGATTTGGGAAGCGTTGGGAGTTCTTGTCCCGGCTCTGTACATCTCTTCGAGGATCATGAGCTGCTCGGGGGTTGGGCACCATCTAGATGAATTAGCTGCTGGACACATGATGATGATATATATAATGATATATATATATGGATTGGATATATGGAATGATATGATCACAACTCAATTTGGGAAAAGATCAAATTCAACTTTTGGCTTTGTCTTCTCGGGGTGGGGTTGAAAAGGGAAAATTAGGTATATAAATAAAGGGACGGAGAGAAAGTTACAGTGGATTTTATGTTGAGAGAGTGAATAGGAGAGACAAAAAGAAGAGTTGAGAGAGAGAGAGAAAGAGAGAGAGAGAGAGAGAGAGGGAGGGAGGGTTAAAAGAGAGGAGAAAAAAGTACTAGTGCAGGGTTGTCATGCTGATGTCTCCCTGAGAGGGGCATTCAAGTAGTGGTGTTTTTTCAGTCCTTTGCCAATTTGTCATGCATACACAAACATACACACACATAACATAAGTGTATTTTATATGTGTGTGTGTGTCTATATATATATAGAGAGAGAGAGAGAGAGAGAGAGAGAGCCTGAGGAATGAGAGAGAGAAGTGAGTGAGGGGAGGACCGAGTCATGTACTACTGAGGTGTTGTGGGGGGGTGTAGTACTGCGCTTGAATTATAAAGTCATCATCACCGCATTATTATTTTTTTCCATTCAAATTCTACATACACGAAATGAACAAGACACCAAGTAAGTCGGATTCAGATCAGCTCAGCAGAAAAAGGTGCTCCTTCCCCTCTCTACCTCTTGTGTACTTTGGGCTTTCTAAATTCACCCTTACTTTCACTTCAGAGCACGTGAGTGACACGCTCATTTTCAACAAATATAGCATACCTACTACAAAATATCTTCTATTACATCTCAAGAGACACTTACAACACGCACACCTTAAACATAAGCATCAGATTTCGTTTGTTTGTTTGTTTGTTTGTTTTGTACTTTCAAGCTGGGGGCTTGTGTGGTAGAAACCTCAAAAAACTGTCCGTATGTTTTTTATCCGAAAATGTTTACATTATGATCATATTCCTGCCACTACAAAATCACCTTTTCAATATATCTTAAACATTAGCCTGCGCTTTCATATATATATATATATAATTAGAAATTTTTCTTATAAACAATATCATGGCAATAGACATAATGAAAATTGACAAGCCTCTGAAGCGCGTAGGGCAAGTTAGGGTATCAGCTCTCTCTCTCTCTAAATTGACTGTGAAAACGTAAGCTTCCCACATGCAGACTCTTACATAGTCATAATTGCATGCAGGGTGTAGAATGAGAATGCCATGTCTATTTTTTTTCTTCCATATGGCCTGGCCTTTTTCTCGAGAAAATTGTATGGGGTACATAGCCTTGTCCCTCTCTATAAATTCCTTAATCATCATCTCTACCGTCCATTAAGTATATCAACAGATTGTCCCCAACCCCACCATTAGATAAATATAATTTTTAAAAAGTATTTATATACATACATACATATATATACCATGCAAGTGGTACTGGGCCATCAAAATTTGAGAAAATTCAGATAAGACCTATTGACCACCGGTTTATATATGATGCCAAATCTCATCATCTTTACCTAAGTTCAAAAGTGTATAGCATGTGAAAAGACGATGCACATGTTTATATATCCCTTTCTACAGAAGATTAAAACAAACTAAACCTAAAAAAGAAGAACAGTAATGTTGGTTTGATTTTACAACATCAAGATTCCTCCACCTGCTCCACCGTTCTCCGCCGTTCTCAGCAACTGCTCCGGCGAGTTCCCCTTGGTCCTTTCGCAGAAGGCAACCCACTAATAGTACAACAGTAGATGAGAACTGAATACTAACATTAATGTTAGTATCCAAATCATAGCCTGCACTCCGACCATTATAGAAGTAGATTAAAAAATATTTGAAAATAAAACTCGTGCTTTTAGCTCTAACTTTCAGGAAAATTTACACCAGAGGGAAGGGAAAAAAAAAAAATAAAGGCTTAGCACTGAATGTTCGTTAGTTTAATAGGTCTCATTGATTTTGCATATTGTATGCTTAATTTAGAATTAGGTGAAGTTACCGGTTTTGGTCCCTTTTTTTCATAAACGTCAAGGATATTCTTTAAAATAAAGAAATGGTCGGTGATCACCATTAAATGTGATTGATGCAATCAATTTGTGATGATAAGTAATCAATTATTAGTAAATCATTAATTAATATTAGCTAAACATTGACTAATCGATTAGAAGAATTATTTTCTTAATTTAAGAAAATTTAAATATATTTGAAAGAATGCTTAAAAAAAAAAGATCATTTCTTATATATGTGTGCAATAGCAATATATTTCTTGGCATCTATTGCACACACAACGTTTCTTTTTTTTTTTTTTTCTGTCTAATATTCTCTCTCTCTCTCTCTGTTTTGGGAGAAATAAGAGGATTTCTGTTCACTGGTAAGCAAAGACCAACAAAATGAATGATTAAGATCAAGGCACAGAAATCGATATCATGCTTGCACTCAGAAGCACACATTAAGAAGAATGGATTGTATATAAATAAATAAATAAACAAATATATATATAGATATATATAATCACACACACATAGATACAGCAGCTTCCTTGCAGTAACTTTAAATACTATTCGGAGGTAGGGTTGGCGATGGCAACAACTGAGAAAACAGATGACATTACTAATAAATGTGGCGTGAGGGTGGCTACCATCCCATGTACGCCCTGGAGTGAAAGGTCACACACACGACACAACGCTCGTAAGTACACACACACACACACACACACACACACACAGACAGAGACATATATATAATATATATTCACACACACACACACACACATATATGTTTACATACTCATATCATCATCAATAGGATTCTCGAGACCTGAAAGTTTAACTTAACTGTCATGTCAATATTTAGTCACTCTCTTCAGAACTCCATCTTCCATCAACGTCCCTTCCCCCACACACCACACACCACCGCCCCCCACAAAAAATAAATAAATAAATAAACCCACGACAAGACCAATCTAATTAAACAAGGTGGAGAGTTTTTTTTTAAATTATTTATGGTAAGGATCCAAATAATGGAGTGCTTCTTATTATAACGTTTTCATGATGCATGGTTCAGTGATAGAATAGTACTGACTGGACGCTATTTTTCTGTCTTTTTGTGACATTTGTTGGTGGCCATTTATATGATCAGTACTCTCCCCGACCCCTAAGTTTCCCTATCATTTCTTCATAATTTTGATACGGGAATCACCCAAAAAAAATTTGATCCCTACATGACAGTGTCTATCTGTTGTCTGTAGTAGCAGTAGGTCTATTGTTTCAATAAAGACATATATTTAAAGATAAAATGTTTAAGGAATTTGTGTAGGAATACAAAATCAATTTTAGTGGAGTAAAATGAGAAAAATATAAAGTTTTTATAGATAAATTGAAAAAAAAAAATAGGTTTCATTTGGGATGGAAGCCTCCACTCGGTTATGGATGGCTCCGCTCTATATATAGTTTTTTTTTTTCTTTTGGGTTCTTAATTCCCCATAGAAAATAAAAGAGATTTTGTAAAGGCTTTTTTTTGCACCAGTGCACCTTTAACTTGTCGCACAGATTTAATTTACATCTTAAATTTTTAATTTTGATAATTTACATTATAAACTTACAAATTTATAATAATTTACCTCCACAAAAAATAATTTTGTTTTATATATATATAAATACACACACATACAAACTTAACTTTCATATAGGTAGTTAACAATGAGGCATAAAAGGTTTTTTTTAATCAATATTAACCCAAATCTATAAATATGTTAAAAGTAATTAAAAATTTTCTATTTTGATATACTTAATTAAAAATTAAGATTAACCTCAATGGACTTAAATTAATATATATATAAATGATAATTTATATTATTAATTAGCAACTTATATATAAGTTACATGTTAATTTTCTTTAAAAAAAAACATTGATAATAGGAAATAAATTACTAAAA
Organism: Antiaris toxicaria; assembly: GCA_035233585.1. NCBI lineage: Eukaryota > Viridiplantae > Streptophyta > Magnoliopsida > Rosales > Moraceae > Antiaris > Antiaris toxicaria. The sequence goes on along the minus strand of CP141153.1, from coordinate 9,445,756 downwards.
TTAAAATAACCGTGTGACAACTTCTGTATAAAAAAAAAAATTATAAAATGCCTGCCACGTGAGATATTGAAAAAGGGCAATACAACATCGTAGGGGGACAAGGCAGCCCTTTTATAATGCGAAAACAAAGGCCAAATATGATATATATATATATGTATATATGCATGCATGAATGCTTACAGCGGCCTAGCTAGTGACTAGTCCATGCCACTTTTATAAATAGAAGACTTTGGAACCGTTCTAAACAGATGCATGATTTCTTGGGACCTTGAACAAAGATTTGGGGTACAGTCTTAGTACGATTTACTCATATGGGTCCAAATGTTTTTCCTATAGCAAAATGGGGAATTGAATGCACTTGCTGTAGTATATGTAGGTGCTAGGGGTTTGAACTAGAGTGTCCAAGTCTCAACCACCGCGGCTTTTCATTTTAGTTGGGCTTCAAGGTATAACGACATTTCATTGTCATGACTATAGCTGGGGATATGATAGCCATACACCTCATATAAGAGATTAAGGCCATGCGAGTTAATTGTTTTACATTATTTTCGCTGCACTGCAGTGTCAATCTTATACTTCAACGAGGGCATACACTAATAAGTTTTTAGAGTAATTAAGTAAAGATCGAAGAGTAAAAATTTGAATGGGACATATTAGATAACCAAATTTTGAGTGTGGGTAAAATTGGAAAATGTTAAAATTTTAAAGTAAAAAAAAAAAAAACAAACATACTATGTAATTTTATTTTTATTCAAATCCTACTAGTTTTAAGTTGATATACATTTATCCGTTTCTAAGTAGTTTTTTTTAAGGGACTGTTTGGAACTCAAAAAAAAAGTCTCCAAAATTACTTTTTTGGGTACTTTTTTCCACCTTACCATTATTTTTTTACTATTTATATTTTCAAAACGTTACAGTAAACTTTAAAATTTAAAAGTTTATAACATTGCATATACAAGTCCAATTTGAGATGATTTTTTTTTAAACTACATAAAATTTCAAGAGAAATGAAATAATGTTTATATTGATTTTTTTTTCTTAAAAAAATTTTAAAATTTTACTTTTTTTTTTTCACTTCAAATAGTTTTTTCCTAAATATAATTTTTAAAATAACTTTTTTCCAACAAAAAAAAAAAAATCTCCAAAACGACATCCACTAGGTCCTAAGTTTATGAAAAAATAATAATAAATAGTGTTTGATGGATGAAATTTCGACACATTATCATATATACTTGGGTTGTTCTCTTCCTTCGTATAAAGCAACAATATCACACTAAATACTACTACAAGCATGAATATTCCCCTTTGAGAGATATTTCGGTTTACTAGGTTTCTCTTTGAAAAATATAAAATCAATCAAACATCGCTTCTCATCTCCGATCAAGATAGAAAATACCCTAAAATAGGTTAATTCCATGGCCAAATAAGCAAAATCAAGGTTAGAATCACCAATCAACTAAAAGAAAATTTTTTATTCTCTCTACATGATGGGATCCATACACAGTAATAATTAACTTGATGTGAGCTTAATTAGGAGGTAAATTCAACCAGTTGAGTTTTGCGGTACTTTTCGCATTAGAAAAATTTGATGTGACAGTGACATAAAATAAACAAGAGTGGTTTTTAAAAAATACTTTTTCTGTTAAAGTGCTATTTAAAAAAAAAAATTCTATAATTTCACATTTTACATCATTTATATTACATTACGTTTCACAATCTAGTTATTATGGTTATTTTATTTGATATTATGATTTCTTTTTTAATTTAATATTAATTATTTATATAATTTTACAAAAATAATCTTTTTTTTTATTTACATTCTACAGGAATTTTTGGTGAAACTGTGTATTTGGCTTATAAAAATAATCCCTTTATTAATATGGTTGGAAAAGAGCACTTATGGTGTTTGTCCTTAATGAAAAAGGATAATACATAATCCCCTTTTTTTTCCCTTATTTATTTCTTTGTTTTTTGTTCACGTACGAATGGATTAAAATATGGGAAAATACTGTGAAAGCAAAAAAAAAAAAAAAAGAAGAAGAAAAGGACTATTATAACAAGTCACAAGGCGTACATTTAGTTGTGCTTGGAAAAGAATACTTGTAAAGTGATCATGTATCTAAGAACTCCCTTACTAGTTACTTTTATAGTACAGGCTACAAAACCGACCATTCATGTTCTGCTTTTCTTTCTTTCTTTTCTTTCTCTCCTTTTTTTTTAATGCTTAGATCTATTCATGGCATTTAAGAGACATTGCTTCTTTGTCGTCCGAAAGTATCAATAAAGTTCTGAGGCTTCTATTTAATACTAGTTAAGTAATTTATTAAAAAAAAAATGCGTACCTTTTTACTGTCGTTTACCGTTGCTGATCTCTAATTCTCACAACTTTTTAGTAAATACGTTCGTTGTAACAGAATATTTGGTACATGGGTCTGTAGGACCTTTTCTAATAGGTCAGATCAAACTAATTGTTATATCATGGGGCTGTTGATTAGAGATGTCTGATTTATGTCGCATGTTGGACACACATGTAGAGGGGACCAACTTTTTTTCATTCCGCTTTATTCACTCCTCCTCTCTTTTTACTTGTATAAGATTTCACAGCCTTTTAGTAAATTTCATTGAGGAGCATTTTCAATAAACAAAGGGAGTAATGACTCGACAGAACCAAAAAACAAGAGAGAGGGAGAGAGAGAGGAACGTACACTGATTAGTAATTTCAAAACAATTCCATGTGAGCAAACAATGCCAAGTCGATTATATATATATATATCAAAGGACGATTATAATTTAATAAATATATAATTTAACTTAAAATTCAAACTCTTTATCTTATAATAAAATGAGATGAAATGATTGTAAAATTATTATTAAACTATATTTACAAGTAAAAAAGCTTTTCACTTAACTTTTAATATTAATGATAAGATATTATATGGACTAATAAAGAGATGATTATATATAGAACAATTTATAAATATATAACATGTGTATAAATTGTGCCTCGAAAGTCCTAAACCACGGTCCAAGTGGGTAAGTTAGGGGCATAAACTTGTCACACACATATATTTTCATTTTGCAAATGATACATAATACAAAACAAAGTTACAATTTTGACATAACAAATATTTAACAAATTAAGTCTATAAAGCGATCAGATTCAGCGTTGTAAAACTAACCTTTTGCTAATGATACATATTTCAAAACAAATTTACATTTCTGGCTGTAGTCAATATTCAACAGATTAAGTATGAAAAGTAATCAGATTCAGCATCATAAAACTAAGTAGTTCCTTACTTAAGTTTCATTAAAAAAAAAAAAAAAAGGAGAGCAAAACATTAGAATCAATACATATGAGGACAAATTCTAAGACATACCATGAAACTGATATGTGATACATTTTATAAGTGGCGTTTCCCAGAAAACACTTTCCTCTTGTGCTTTACCCCAAAAGGAGTGACATCTTTGTCACATACGTCCACTCCATGCCAAACGTTACGAGGAAGGTACCTCCGAAAATAAAAGAAATTGGAGCTCAGATGAGACCATTCCAACACTCCAACTTGGGCAAAACCAGGTCTCCAGTCATCGGTTCCAACCGATTTCAGATACAAATAGCAAACCGGCGAGTCGACACACTGACCCTTGAGTTGGAATCGGTCCACCATGCAGGCCTGAAATGGTTTTCTAGGCAGATCATCAAGAACCTCAGGCTCTAGTGAATCCAATTTCCTTACGTGCTTCGAGTTCAGATGCTTCACCAAAACGTCGTTTGAATTTGTGTCGCCGAATCTCAGGCTGATGTGGTTTGAGGTTTCGGCTCCTTTGGTGCATGTTGTTTCAATGCTAACGGTGTAGGTACAGTTTTCCAGCAACTTAAACCAAAAGGAGAAAAGGATCAAAAAAAAAAAAAGGAAAAATGAAAATCATTGGCCGTTTTGAAAATTAGTTTCATATATACTTTTTAAGTCTTAAGAGTGGAGTTTGATATAGGTTGAGTTACTCAATGGTGCCAATATAGTACTAAAGATGTTCGCTAAGCTTCTCTCATATCAGTTATAATCCTCTCTTTCCAGTTACATTTTTTTTAAAAATCAGGTTTTAAATTCCCTTATTCACTAATTAACTGTTGGTGATGAATTTATGGATAGAGTGATGTTACAGTTATCAGTCTAGCAATGTATATTTTCAATTATAGGTGATAATTACGAATAGGAGATGAAAGAATCCTCGATCATTCTATTGATAACTTATTCATCCAAATAAGTATATATATATAAGTATGTACATATGCATATTAAGACATTATAATATACGAGTTTATCCGTATTTATTATTTGAGATTTTGTTACGTGTGAGTATTCTGTTTTTACTATGTTGTACAATTAAAAATATTTATGTGGGCTAACATAATCATTAAACTCACATGCCATTCACAAATCGCAAGGGACGTGTATGGATAAATTTTAATTTTGATCAAATTTCACACGACTGGTAAAATTATCATGTCAGATAGTTTAATTACTTGGTAGAACGCTTATGAGAGTATCACTGTTTTGATTATCTAAATCTTTTCAATATATGTATATTTTTAAAGATTTTCGATATTGACTTGTTAAGATAAAGGATGATAAAAAAGCGCGTACCTTCTTTCTTGGGGTGATTCTTGCACCTACAACGAATGAATTTGAAATCAAAAGCACACAACAACAACTGAAGAGCAATCCCTTCAATTTGTCCATTTCTCTTTCAAACAAGCTAGCTAGCTAGAACACAAGAAAAGGGTCCCAAATCGTCCCTATCTTGATTTCTGTATGTCCTATCGTTTTATAGAAATTTTGCATGAGAGTTAATTCTTTCCTTGGAATGCTCAAAAAGTGTACATATATTCCTAAATAATCTTTGCATGTCAAGTTTATAAACCAGTGCAATATATATTATGTCTAAAATGCTCCTTTTGGAGGTTCCGTGACTTTTACTTATACCCTTGTGCTTTTTATTGTGAGACTGATCTTTTGTTTTGTTTTTGTTTTTTTTTTTTTGTTTTCCCTTGTTACGGCAAAGAATTAGTCCTATTATAACCCCTTTTTACATCTTTCATAGTTAAAGCTTTATTCTATCCCTTATTTTTACGTGCCTATGGATCAGTATTGAAAATATATATACATATATATCTCATATGTCTCACTGTATATTAGTTAATTTAAATATTTTTCTTGTATTGTTAGGTAAGTATCCAAAGTGTCTAAGAATGTAATTTCCTAGCCAATAATATTGCAAATTTAACATTATTTTGTCGTACATCTTTGAATTCAATTGAGTTTTCTCAAATAAATAAATAAATAAGTTTATATGTGTATATAATATTAATTCTTTGCTTTTAAAATTATCATTATTTAGTATTTGCATATTTTAAAAATATGAGTCTTAGATCATACATCATTTAAGTAAAAGAGAGACGCAAAACAACGTTATTATATAATGACTGTCGGCGTATCTTATCTTCTCCAATTCAGAAAATTAACAAAATAAAAATATAAAAAAAAAACTGAAAATACACATATAAAACAATAACAAATAAGATTTAAAGCTAGCAGTTGTTAAACTAATTTGAAAAGATGTTTATTTCTCAAAGTTCACATTAACCTATCATGATTGTGCCTGATGGGAGCAGTCACTACCAAATTAGCCAGAGGGAAAGAACTGGATTGCGAAATAAGACCATTGCTTGCCCTTTTTGCCAAACCTTTTAAACAATTACACATATCTTTGTTTAAATAGTATTACTCTACTGTCATAGATTTATCTAATTTTTCTTCTGCTATTTTTTAGCGCATCTTGCTAATTGCAATCAATTAATATGCAAGAGACTGGTAGAGTGGTGATTAGTTGGGCTTGCAAACTGGCACGCAACTACATTATTTTTTTATTTTTTTCTTAATTTTTATTTTCAGTTTTTATGATCTCCATCCTAATCCGTATTATATAAATTTTATGGTGTGTTTGAATAATGTTTTTTGGCATTACGAAAATCAATTTTATATCAAACGTAAAGTTTTACATTCAAATATAATCATTTTCAACAGTCTTACGAAAACAATTACTTTTTAAAAGTTTTTTAAAACAATCACATCAATTTTTCAATCTTAACTATTTATCTCTATTTTTACTAATCATATCAACTTTTCAACTCTAAAATACTTTTCATCTAAATTTACATTTTATTTAAATATAAGACAAATACTTTTCAACCAAATACAACATTTAAAAAGGAATTGTATTCAAACGTAATTAAAATATAATACGTTTATAAAACGCTTATTTAATCCAACACTCTACGCGAGCCCTCTAATCTCTTCTCGCGTTACATTTTGCCTTCTCAATAGTTTTCTTTTCTTTTTTTTTTTTTTTTTGGGTAAAATTTTGACTTCTCAATAGTTTTTTTTTTTTAATAAGAAAATTGCCTTCTCAATAGTTGTAACATACATAAGAAAACCTTTTTATGCCTATTTTTTTTTTTTTTATGTATGCAATTCATATTTAATCAATGCCTATGGTTTTTATTATAAAATATTTCTCATACTGAGTTTATATATTATTCCGTAGTAAATGCAAACCGTATGAACACTTTTTATGAAAATGACAATGTAAACTTAGCAAAGAAGCATGATACAAGTTAAAGGATAAAAATTAAAGGATTACAGAGAATGAAACGGTCTATAACTTGGAACTGGTAAAAATAGTCTCAAGTTCCTTCTTAAACTCTAAGGCCACATTTGGGTGAGGCAATGGAATGGAGCTTTTATTGATGTCTGATTTCTTATATTTTCTCTGTTTCATTAGGAATCAGAGAGAGTATTTTGTCTGGTTCCTGCAAAGATTTACGGAACTAGTGTTGATAAATTTCTCAATATTATTAAGTCTAAATTTTCAATTTATAAAATTAGTTTTTGTGTGATTACAGATATTATTTAATAATTATTTTATGTTTGACCCTATCATAACGTGAAATATTCAAATCCCCAACTCTAAACACAAAAAATATATATATATATTTCTCGTTCAAGCTTAAAGCACACTAAGTTTATTCCTTAAAAAAGTAAAAAATAAAAACAATGTAAAATACAAGGATATTTCAAAAACTGGCAATAGAAAGAGGTCCAGCTTTTCCCTCCTCATGTCAAAGAAGACACAAGTTCCAATGATAACCCCATGGATCACAACGCAAATCAGAATTCCCTAGATTTGAAAGGGTCTAGAGAGGTCGAAGCACAGAAGAAATCAATACACAGAACAAACGAAGCTAAACTGAAAGAAACCTGCGAAAATTGACGAAAAAATTTCACAATTTCACTCCAAGAAAAGTGAAGAAATTATACATCTGTTTCTAAAGAATACAAATTTGAACCAGCAAGGGTAAAACACCAAACTCCGGGAATGTAACTAGTCGAGTGGTACAGAACACAAACCTGCAGCAATTCAGCAACAAAACGATAGCAGATGAGCTACAACATTGCCAAACTTCATTTGTACAGTTACAAGTCTCTCCGGTCAGATACTTGGATGGTTCAAATGACAATGTTCATTGGCCCTCAGCAAGTAACTTAATTACACTTGCCATCAGGTCTAATAGGATATCTTCGCTTAACCCTTTTCTTCATCATCTCAGCCTGTCTTGAAAACACATTGGAAACGTCAAGCTTGCCAGCGAACTTCATCTTTTGAGCTAACTCTTCAAGGATGTTGGGTTTCCCAGCTCTAGAAAAATCAGCTGCAAACTTGTTGTAATCAAGCTGAGGAGCTTTCATTCCTTTCTCTAACATTTCCTCTATATATTTACATGCCTCTCCCGATCTTCCCTGCCTTATAAGCGCTCCAATTAAAACAGTATACGAATTATCATCAGGACTACACCCCTTCCGAATCATCTCGTCCCATGCAGCATGGCCCATTTCGAAATTTCTTGTTTGGAAGTAGGACTTCATAATCATGTTATAAGTATGGATTGTTGGTTTAATACCGCATCTTATCATCCTCTTGTATGTCCTTGTTGCATCATCAGGCCTTTTCTGGCTGGTCATCAATTTGATCAACGCATTGTACAGCCGCCCATCGGGTGTGTGCCCGTTTTCCTTCATCTCTTCCAACAATTCAAACACCATGTCCATGTTTCTCTGATTGCCAAACCCTGTGATCAAGCAAGTGTAAACCGCAGCATCAGGCTGGCATCCAGATTCAAGCAAATCATCGAAGCACTCGACTGCTTCCTTCATTTTTCCTTGCTTGCAAAAATCCCTGATCAAAATCATATAGCTTCTAATGTTAGGCCGTGGACCCTTGGCCTTCATGACCTCAAACAACTTGATTGCATCAGACCTCTTCTTACTCCTCAACAATCCATCGAGCATAACATTATGCGCAACAACATCAGGCTTAAACCCCAGATCAATCATCTCATTCCACAACCTCCCGGCTTCCATCAAATTCTTCAACTGGCACCAGCTGTTGAGCAGTACGGTATAAGTCTGTAAATCTGGCGTGAACCTCCCTTTCAGTTTTTCAAAAAGCACCTGTGCTTCTTTTCCAAGCTTGGCCCTCCCAAGAGCATCAAGCAAGCAATTGACAGTGTCGACACCTACTTCGAACTTGTACTTCTTCATCAACTCAAACATCCCAACAGCCTTTTTCCTCTCTTTAGCAGCAGCAAAAGCCCTGATCGCAATCACGAAAGTCTCCATTGTCAACACTCCTTTCTCTCCCATCTCTTTCAGCATAGACACCATAGTCTCAAACTGTCTAGTCCTCCCTAGTACACTCATCATCGAATTATAAGTCCTCGAATCATGGGCAAACTCCGGTTTCTCCCCAGCCCAACAAAAGAACCGAAAAGCCGGCTTCCTTGCATGTTTGAACCGTTCCAACACCTCCACAACCAAATCGTGCGACAAACGAATCCCACATTCGTCAAGAACAGCTTCCATGTTCCGATCCAACACAGGCATTTCGTCGAGCACCTTGCATACATGGTCAAGTTCCTTCAAATCCACATCACAACCAACACAACCCAATTCATTCCCGTCTCTCTCGTCGCCATTACAACTCTCAATATCAGTTCCATCATCAGAATCAGTTCTATGACTAGTAAACCGCCTATAATGACTCAAATTATCAAAACTGAACGTTTTTTCCAGCGAAATACTATGATTCGTGGATAGAATTCGAAAATTCAGTGGCATTTGTTCTTGTAGACCAGAGAATGAAGGGGCGTGTGGCAAAAGAACTTGAATTTGACGACAAGAACAACGGAAATCACGATAAGGAGAAGAATGAAGCAGACCAGACAAGGGCAGAGAGCCACCACGAGGAACTCGGACTTGGCATTGGGGGAGGCGTCGTTCTTCTCGCCGGACTCCCCGAGGGGCAGAGCGTAGCTCGGCGGAGGAGAGCCGGAGGAGTTGGCCATCTGAGGAGGATGAGGCCGGCTGGGAGAGCGGAAATCGGCGGACGAAGAGAGATGGCTTCGTGGGTCTTCTTAGAAACAGCGACATTGGGGCGCCATGAATAGCACCGGAGAGGGGAAGATAATGGTCGTTTTGTCGTTTGGTTATTCGGAGATCGGTGCTGTGGCGCTTGTAGATGTGAACTTGAGAGAGAGAGAGATAATGATGGCAAATGAGCAATTTAATTGGTAGGCTAGTGGAAAAAGGCCGAGGTTGCCGTAAAATGGGCCTGGCCCAGCTATTTGATTTGATTAGAAAGACAGTGGATTCAGCAGGTTTTTATTTTTTTTATTTTTTATTTTTTGAAATTACACATATTGAATATAGAAAATTGGACTTGCAGGAGGTTTTAGAAGGAAAATTATAGTAAATATGTCATTTTTTGTGATTTAGAAGTAAATAATAGAATTTGAAATTATTAAAAATATATAATATAATTTAATTTTAGTATAGATAGTGTTCTCATTTTATATCGTCTTTCCACACAATCCCTCAACCGCCACTCATTCATCATCTCTCTCTTCCCTCTCTTTCTCTCTCTCTCTCTCTCTCTCTCTATGCCAGAACCACCATCATAGTTGGCCAATCAAATGGAGCCTTACAGAAAGACTTGATCTCTCTCTTCTCCATGCTAGAATCACCATCATAGCTGGTCAATTGAACGGAGTCTCACAAAGAGACTTGATCTAGATGTCAATGAGATTGCGATAGTAATCAACTATTGACAGACTGGTGATGGAGACGGGATCACGGGTCTTGATGTCAAAAAGATCATGACGCTCTCTTTATCCAAATCTGTGGGTTTGTTTGTTTTTTTTTTTTGGTCGATCTTCATTATTGTTCCGTCACCATCACCTTTTTTCTTTTTTCCTTTTTTTTTTTCCAGTCAAAGCTTGCATAATAGCTACGACTTTGGCTTGTCCGGAGTCTACCAACATTGCCACCATAGTTCGCAAGCATCTCTGCGACTGCCAATTGCAAGTCAAAGCCGTCATGATTGAGATTGTTGGTCCAAGATCCATCTTCACCGAACTGTCGCAATCTTCGACAAATCGGTCCATGAGTTTACCTTTATTAGAAAATCACAAGATTGTGATTGTCCTCAATTTTGTGATGGAGATGCCGTGGTCAGACTAAGCAGAGTTCTAATCTGGCGATGGTGGTGACTCTCCTTGACTATGTGGCAAAAAGGCTGATTTGGCAGTGATAGCAAGTCTCCTCAAATTCATGACAAAAAGATGGTGATCAGACCTGTGGGTGATTCTTTGATCCGGTTTGTAGGGGCTATGGACAAAGCTCATCAATAATTCTCCAATCTAGTTCACATGGATTATGGGTGGAGTTTGTTGATCTGGTTTTCGAGTCTCTGATTCTTCTTCTTCCCTCCGCCACCACCACCTCTCTCCATCGACCGCCATCACCTCTCTCCATCAAAGTCCATCAACGATTTGCTAGAGTAAAGTATTTACATAAATCGGTAAATATAAATCAACAATTTATTGGAGTAAATTAAGAATTTACAACTAATGATTTACGAATGATTTATCCAAATTAGAAAATACAAAATTTATCAAGCAAAAATGTCATTTACCAGATAAATTTATCAAACTCAATAATTAAATAATTTACCAAGTAAAAAAATAATTTACCAAATAAATTTATTAAAATTTACATATAACGGGTGTTTTTAGAATTTTAGGTTATGACAAACCAAGATTTTACCAAAAACATGCTATTTATCAAAAGTCCAAAACTCAGGGGTGAACAAAACACCTAACAACCCGATGAACCCCACGAACCCACCCAAACGCATTATAACCCGACCTCGATCAACTTAATCAAGAGATCAAACCAGCCTACCTAACCCAATTACTAATTGGGTGAATTTGGATTGAGTTTTTCTAAACCCAGCTTAATCTAAACCCACCCAATCTATTAATATGTAAAAATAAATATATTTCATACCTCATAATATATAGTATTTTTCTTATATTTTACATTAATTACTTGATAACTTGTTATATTTCATATTATATGAATTTTTATTATTATTTGTTTGTTAGTTTATAACTTTTATATTTAAACTTATTTTTGATATATTTTATTTTTATATCGGTTTATAACTTATGAGATAGTTTTGGAGATTTATAACACTAATATTTGAAAGTTATTTTTTTCATATATTTCTTATTTTAGCTTGAATAATTAACTGTATTTATTTTTTTATTTTTTAATTATATTCAACCCGATCAACCCACCTAACCCACTTAAAATTTAATTGGGTGGGTTGATTTTAAATTTTAAGTTAATTAGGTGAGCTAAATTTGAAATTGACCTACCTAAACTTGATTAAGTGAGTTAAAATTTCTTAAAAATCCAGCCAGCCTACTAGATGTTCGCTCTTACCAAAACTTTTCTTCTGTTTATTTTTGCTCAAAATTAGTTTTGGTTTATTTCCCTCTTTCTCTCTTGTAGAAATAGCATAATTACATCCTAATTATTAAATTATTTTTACGCTTAATGCTGCAAAATTACGTATTAATTATTATAGTAGTGTGAATTTTGTTATTTTGTAAAATTTTTTGGTTATATATCAACTTCAGTAGGAAGATGTTTGAACATAAAGTTCTAATTTAAATTCAAAGTTTTATTAGAGAAAATAATATAAACTATACTTCAAACCCACGAAACAAAAGGCACAATGGTATATGGAAAATTTCCTGAAATTAAATGATAAACTTCTCCAAAACACTGCAATTGAAAGTTGACAACAGAATTCCGAGCCTTTTTCCATTAATGTACTTCAAATGTTATAAAACAAAAAATTTCTCACTCTTTTTTGATCTCCTCAACACCATATGGATAAAAGACTACAAATTATTGAAATCAAACAAATTACAACACCAAAGCCGGGGAAAAACAAAGAATACAAAGAATAAATTAAAAAAGTGACACAAAAGCACTATTAGAAAAGATTTTGTAGTTAGAGCAAATTTTGAAGTAAGTCAATGACGATCAACATTTTGGAAGATCTGCCGGAGGAGGAGGCAACTTTTGACTCGGCAACTTTCCATCTAAGACCACCCAAGCCATTCTCAAGCCCCAACTTGTGTGAATCTCAAGGTGACAATGCATGAACCATACACCTAAAATAACACTTTCTTAGTAAAATGTATGTCAACAAATTAATGAACAATTTTAACTCAATCATAGGCTTAACTCACCAGGATTATCTGCTAGAAATCTAATAGCCACCCATCCACCGGAAGGCACGCCGATGGTATTTCTCTCGACGGGGTCGACTAGATTGAAATTTGCAGGGTCCTTGTTAGGATCAAAGTTGCCAAAGCCTTGGCCAACCACAAAGAAATTGAATCCATGCAAGTGGAGAGGGTGGCTTTCTACACCAAGAATGCTTGTGTCCTGCACAATCAGCTCAACACTTGTGTTAAATGGAAGAACCACAACTTTTGTGCCATTGCTCACGTTGGTGTTGTTTGGTGGGGTGCCTGTGTAATTAAATGGAATTATGGGACTATTCGGAAAGTTGGGTGTGTAAACCGCTTTTGATTGCCCAAAGAAGTGGGCTTGGAGAAGGGCAGTTGTTGGAAGTGCAAAAGAAACGTTATTGACTGAAGCTGCAAACATTGAGCCATTAGGCCCTTGGCATGTTGTGTTGTGCGTGCAGGGACTTGTTCCTAGGCCGATTGTGAAGAAAAAGCGCTTATCGAACTTTTGAGGGACATTGGCGGGGAATTGAGCATTGGCTAAGCTACGGAGTTTGTTCGAGAATTTTGTTGCGAAAGAAGTATCGTTTAGAGCTGGCAAGATTGGTTTGAAAAGCTGAAGTTTCTTAATTGGGAGAGTTGAGTGTGGAGTTTTGTATGGGAATTCATATTCTAGGATCCCTGCAACAGTGGAGTTGTCAAAAGTGCCAATACCCGTTACGTATGGTCTAGCGGTCATGAGAAAGGTGGCATATGGGAAATTTGGTTTGGTTTTCAACAGGACATTTGTGGTCTGTCCGGGAGCTATTAGAATAGTATCGATATCGAAAGGTTTAACATAGACAGCGTCGGCTTCCACGACTTTGAGAGTGTGGTTTGCAATGCTGAAAAAGAGCTCGTCGTTGAGTGCTGCATTGATCAGGCGGAGAAGGTAAGTCTTCCCCGGCTTCACCTTCAACTTGAATGTATCTGCAAAAATCGGATTTTGATCATCACTTTAGCTACTTTTACGTTTTATTTTACTGCATATGTTATGTTACTTTGACATATTAGTAAATGTATTTTTGAAGATACCTTTAGCAGAGCAGTTATACAAAGGGCCTGGCAGACCATTAATGGTGTAAGCATCTGAGACATTTGGGCCTCCGCCGGTTTGTAATGCTTGGCTGATGACTGCCTCAGTGTCAGCATTAAACCACTCACCTGCATATATTTATAAAATATTTCAGCTTTTGTCTTGAGCAAATGAGTTGAAGAATATTTAGTGATGATTAGCTTGTGATTTTTTTTTATAAATTTTATTACCAAAGATGATGGGAACTTCTTTGTATGGCTTGGTAAACGGATAAGGAACTCCGCGCTTCGGAAGAATGACCAGGGGACCATAGAGAGTGGATCTTAGCCATGATATATGGGCATGCCAGAAGAGGGTGCCTCTTTGGCCTGTGATGGTAAAATTGTACACATAGCTCTGGCCTGTTTGAATGGGGCATTGAGTCACATATGCAGGTCCATCTGCCCACCCCGTTTGAAGTTGTCGGATTCCATGCCTATTTCGAAGAAATAAAATTAATATTTTTTGAAAAATTGATTAAATACTTGATATTCTTTTATGGCATTTTCTAGTTATATTACCAATGGATGGAAATGTTGTCCTCGACGTGGTTGACCACTTTGATAAGGACTTGATCACCTTCTCTGGCTACAATGCGAGGTCCGGGGAATTGCCCGTTTACGGTCATAATGCTCTTTGTGTGGCAAAGTCTTGTCATGTTTTGCAGTTCAACCTGCAAAAAACAATCAAAATCTGTTACTAAACAAGACAATGAAGAAAAGAAATCAACTTTTGAGACTATAATGTGTATATGTATGAAGAGGCATACGTCAAACTTGTAGTGCCTGGTTATGCCTGCGAATGCATGGTGAGGAATGGCAGCCAAAGCAATGAAACAAAAGAGAAAGGCGCGGAGAAATTCTGGCGAGGAAAAACCATCAGATGCACCCATTTTGCTGTTAATTATCTCTATGTTCCTGTTGGTGAAGTTGCAGAATGCTGTGCTAATGCTTGACTGTGTGTTGTTCAAAGCTTTGAGGCACTGCATATTTATAATGCTGAGTGACAAAGTGGTAGTATTGTGTCCTTTGGTTCATAAGGTGTAAGAGAAATTAGAGTATTGTTAATGGAAAATGACAGGGTTAGACTGGTGTAATGTTTAAATAATATTAAAGAAATATATATGTTGTTAGAACCACTTTAGAGTAGTGTCAAAGACAATCAAATACATCTTTCAAACTCAGCTCCAGCTTTCTCTTAAAGGAAAAAGCTTTCCTTTAGTGCAAAATCATATCTTTCCTTTTGCAATGATGTCCCATGGCTCTTGAAGTAGTTTAAGTACGTGATTTTATCTACTTCAACAATGTGAGTCGCTAAAAGTGGAGAGACGAAAATAAACACCCTCCTAGTTTTTAAGATTTATGCATATATATATATATATATGAATATGAAAATTAAAAAAAAAAAACCAATGCCTTTACTCACGTTTATTAAAAAAAAAAAAAAACAAAATAATGAAAGTAATCCAACCAAAATGGCAAACTAAAAATAAATAAATAAATAAAAAAGAAAACACTTTTCGAACAAATTTAAACTAAAATTGGATTCATTTATATATTTTGAAATCCTTTCGCCATCAAAGGTGAAAGAGAGGGTAATTGAGATAAATAATTTGTTCGGCATCCTTCAATACTAATTCTTCTAGATATATTTCCATAATGCAAGGCTAATACCTACCAAATTACGCTGTCTGCATGCAGAATTTCCAAACATAAATCCTTAGTGGGAAAGCAAATCCAAGGGTTGCCATCACTCCGTCGTTTTAACGTCGGATGGGTGCTATATATATATACACACACACACACACACACACACACACACACCTTGTTAGAGACTTGGATTTACATATGCCATATTTAAATATAAATATATACACACTCATATATAAATATACATTTTATGCATATAAAAGGTACAGGTCACGGGATGAATAGTGAATAGCGGGAAAACCTCAACTTAAGCAATTTTCTGTCAAGCAAAAAACGTTTTGACGACTGTGGAAGAAAATTCTTTATACAATCCAAATCGTGAGTCACCAACTTTTCATACGATTAAATTTTCTTATGAATTATTGTAGCCGTCTACCAACAACTCTGTTGCTAAATAGCTTATTGCGCAAAGTTCTCCTTTTGCAAAGTGAAACTGATAGTGTCGCATACCAAACTCCTTTGCTTCGCTTCCTTCCATGTAAATTTGATGCCGAATTAAAGGTAGATTAGGCCAAAAAAAAAAAAAAAAAACAAAACAAAAATAAAAACAAAGAGAGAGAGAAAGAGAAAGCTAATAGGAGAAAAATTTAGGGAGGTAGAAGAAGAAGAATTTAGAAAGAAAACAAAACAAAAACAAGATAATATTTGTATTCGGTTATTTTGAATGCATTAATAAGATATATAGGATTTGGTTTTTATGTCTTCTTATTTGCATTCCCTTATTTGATAATAGTATTCTTTTTAAGACTATTATAATACGTGTTTGACTATTATGATTTTTAATTTGACGTGATATAATATTATAATTAAATATATATTTTTAATTAATGCATCGTAATGTTATTAAAAGAATAATAAAATGGGAAGAATTAAGAGGAGATAAAAGTGAAATTCCAATAAAGTCACCAAATCCAAATTAAATCTTGAATCCCCTAATAGACAAATAGGAATCTTAAATATTCTTATAATAGATAAATATACAATTGAAAATAACCCTAATTTCAAATATAATTATAAATTTTACATAAAAATTTCTAATTGTTCCCTATTAATATTATCTTTTTTTTTCTTATAAATTTTAATTCGTTTGTCGGAGAAGTGGCTTATTATCATATGTATGTTTTAAACAACAAACTAGATTGGAATTTCTGAACGTCTTTCTAATTTGGATATGAATTATTTTTTGAAAAGTAGGATTCCCAGGCAGGCTTTGAGATAATCTCAATCTATACATATACACGTAGTGCTTAGTTCGGCATATTAATGTAATTCTACTGAAAATGCTCAAAATAGATCAAATGTAAGCACATACGTTGTTTGGATGACTACTAAAGAAAATAAAAATAAGGGCATTGATTGACACTCTTTTTTTTTCCCACTCACTTTTTTTTTTTTTTTTATAAGTATAGAAAATTACTTATAAGTTTAACATTGTCTAAAAAATTACTTAACGTACCCACCTTAAAATAAATACGTTTTTTACTCTAGTTTTTACTTAAAAAAAAAAAAACTCTTGTGCCCTAATTGTTCATAAGAATACAAGATGGACATGAATAACAATTGTGAAAGAGTTAAGTATTTTTAAATTTTAAATTTTATTTTATACATAAATTGTTTTTGTCATCGCCGTCGTTATTTTTTTTTAATTTTTTGTGCTATAGTGGATTCCTTTTTCTTTATTTCTTTTTTTTTTTTTTTAAGTTCGTTTACTAATTTTTAATTAACTTTTTTTTATTTTTGAATTTGTTTAAAATGTTTTGATCTTATATAGCCATCCTTGATAATATTTAATCGTATATTATTTTTTTGTTTGTTTGTTCGTAACAAGAAAGATGTTTATTTTATAATTAGATTTGACATCATCTTTAAAAAAATAAATAATAAAAAATAAAAAACAGAAGCTTTAAAATGTGGGATATCTGGTTTGCTGGTGGTGAGAAAATGTATGGAAAAAAAAATTGACATTGGTTTGATGAGTGTGATTTGGTGGGTGAAAAATGGATAAATATTGTAATTTGATTGTAGGGGCTTCTTTGAAATTAAAAAATAATATAACAAATAATAATTAAATTTTAAAATATTTATAATGGGTGATTAAAGTGAAGGGATAGGGGGAAAAAAAAAAAAGGGTATCAATAAACGCCTTTAAAATACTTAAGAGAAGGACAAGTGCCATTTGAATATATCATATTGTTGGTAAACGGTATAGGTGTAATGTCAATTTTCCTCACTACTCATGTCGTGAAGTACAAAAAATGAAAAAATAAATACAGTAAAAGGTTATATGTAGTAGATCTCTGTTATTATTATTATTTTTTACTCTTGGGTACACGCCTTAAGATCTCTGTAGGCTAATACATGTGTTTGAAACGAAGAAGGGGTTAGGAACTCGGATAAAGTGCAAACGGCAGTTCCTCTATATTTATATATATATATATATATTATGTATATACACTCCAATAACATCATCACTTGCACACCAACTTGGTGATCATCATTATATTACCATATTAATACATACACGTGGTTGTTGCCTTTCCAAATATACTATTATATTTGTTTCTAGAAAACAAAAAGTAAACTTATATATTTCCTACTCTCCTTGTGTATATATATATATATATTTTTTCGTGTCATTGACAATTGCAATATCATATACCAAAAAAAAAAAATATTATTAATCAACTGACACTAAAAAAAGGCCAAAAAAAAAATGGAGTAGGCAATAGAACTAATGAATCGGGATTATACGTCAAAACATCTTTATCCTTTTGAAAATAAAAATTGTTTTTATTTTCTTTGAAATTATCAATATCAATTCTATAAAAATGTTCATGACTCATTAGTCAAATTCAATATTTTTCTAAAGTTTTTTTTTCTATGGATATTTTTTTAACTTTTGAACTTGGCAATTAATTTTTTTACTTAGTAATTAATCTCATGACTTATAATTTTTAGCACGTCAGACTTTTTATTTATCTATTTTTTAGACTTTTTTTTTTGCATTTGATCTGATAATTCAAGAAGGGCATTGTTAGTCATTTGTATTTAATTTTATAACAAATTGATTTTAAATTTTGGGTTTAAGTTTTAGTTATAATTAAAATTTGTTCAAGTTTTTCAATGAATTTGTGTTGAAATTAAACAAAAATGATTAATAATATTTTTAGACTATCACATGCAAAAAAATTTTCAAATTTTAATGAGCATGAGTAAAAAGAATCAATAGTGTTAAAAGTTATAAGTTCAAGATTGATTGCCAACGGAAAAAAAAAAAAAAGGAAACTAAGCAATCGTTTGATACATCGGTTTGAATTGAGTTTTTTAGGTTGGATTTGAGTTGAATTGTCATTTGTTTGGTGTACAAGTTTAAATGGATGTAGTTAATACGTGTAAAAATTTAAAATGTTTTTTTAAAAAATTATCAATGTGCAATTTGTTGTTTGTTTTAAAATTTTATATAATTAAAAAAATCATCTAATTTTGATTTGTATATGCAAAATTATGAATTTTTAATTTTTGAGTTATAAAATTATAATTGAATATGTAAATACCATATAGTTAATGGACTGTAAAAAAACCAACTGAAATTGAATTGAACCTTCACACCAAACACTTCCTAAATTATTAGAGAAGTTTAAAGGGTAAAAAAAAAAAGTAAAAAAAAAAAAGCCGTGAAAAATGAAAAGACTTTATTTAATAGAAATAAATCTAATAAATAAAATTTGTGGCAGGCAGTTTGCCATATCCATAATTTGCTCGGTGGCAGAAGCAACGTATGCAATGTTATGGTTCGGGGGTTCGAACCAAAGGGCAAGAACAAGATTTATAGGGCTCTTCCGTTTTTCCAAAACTATTCCTCGACCGCCGCTTTCTTGACCATCACGCAAAAGCTCCCGCCTTTTTTCCCCGACTGATCCAACTCTGTAGCTGTGATTCTCTCTCCGCTTTTGGACATGGCTACCACCAGAGACCAATTCCAACACATCGTCTCCACCAAACAGCCCTTCGTCCACCAAACAACAAGATTTATAGGGCTCTTCCGTTTTTCCAAAACTTTTGCTCGACCGCCGCTTTCTTGACCATCACGCAAAAGGTCCCGCCTTTTTTCCCCGACTGATCCAACTCTGTAGCTGTGATTCTCTCTCCGCTTTTGGACATGGCTACCACCAGAGACCAACTCCAACACATCGTCTCCACCAAACAGCCCTTCGTCGAAGATGTTGGGCCTCGGAGAATGTAACAAAAACTTGTGAATTGATCTTGTACATTTCTTTCATTATTGGTCATTTGTTTGATTTTGTTGTGAATTTGCAGTGAAAGTTTGCAGTTCACTGTTCAATCCGCTTCGGAAATCAGCAAAGTGGCCGAAGTTCAGGCCTGGAAAGGCCAGTACTACTATCCCAATCGCAAACCTATCGAGCACGGCTAATTGGATCCCCGCATGGTACTTTCCAGCTTTCTTTTTCATAAATTTGTAATTTTTACTTTTGCTCCGACATAAATTTTTAATTTTTGCTGTGTTTTATGAGTTTGGAAAAATGTTTATCACGTATGACTTTGTTTCCGTTAAATTTTTAGATGAAATTGCATTGTGTGGTGAAATAGTATGATCGTTGATTTCCGGCGTGGCATTGACGGGATCTTTCCCTTTTCATGCTTGTGATTCCCAGGGCCCTGCAATAAGTTTTCGGAATGTGCGACATGTCATGGGCGATTTTCAGATTGTCCGGGGCACTATGGATACTTGAAGCTCGCCGTCCCCGTGTACAACGTTGGGTTTTTGAGTATCATATTAGATATTTTGAAGTGCATTTGCAAGGTATCAAACAGAATAGTATTTTCTGCTCCTTATCTTTCATTCTAGAGGAACTAGTCTAAAGGTTCTGCTATGAGTGTTTCACAAGGCCATTTTCAAATTTACTAGTAGTGATCCATGTTATAGTAAAAAATTATTATTGGCTCACATCCTAATAGTTTAAACTTTTAAGATATATTGGTTAACTAATATGGTATTAGAACAGGAGATTTTGAGTTCAAACCCCTATGATTGCACTATTTAATTTTTTATTATCATTACGTGTTGGGACTTTAAATGAATATCATCTTTTGAAGGCCTTTTGATCTTTTGCAGTTTTGTTCTCGTATTCTTCTTGAGGATACACTTCGTAAAGACTATCTGAAGAAGATGAGAAGCTCTAAACTGGACCCCCTCAAGAAGCGTGAGCTAATGAAGAAGATAGTGAAGAAGTGTATCGGTAAATCAGTGGTGTTCCAAGTGTGGATACATGAATGGTTTGGCTTCTATAGTTTTTTTTTCCTTTTTTTTTTTTTTCCCTACGACAGGGTATAAGATTATGGCTACAATAGAAAATGTTTTCCAATAGAGTTGCTAAAATATGTCATGTGTCACAGGTTCAGTGAAGAAAGCTACGTCTAACATAGGTATTGTTCATGATCGGTCAAAACTACTTGGTGGTTTGAAGGACTGCGGATCAGCAATCTCTCACAAAAAAGAGTCCAGAGCCCCCATTTATGTGGATAGTCATGTTCTTAATCCTGCTAGAGGTTTTTCCCTTTTTGAAAGGATGCTTGATGAGGTAACTCTTAGATATACATTATAAATTTGTCAGTTCTTAAGCTGTCTAATCTCCGTTGTTTTGTTCTATGAGAAGACTTTTTTTTTTCCTTTGTGAAAAATGTTGTTTTGTCTCTCTGTATTGAAAGGATCCAGTCCAGCAATTTTAAATTCAAAAGCCTAATTTTTTTTTTTTGGAATTGGAGATGTTACAGGTCGACTTGCTTCTTCTTCTTCTTCTTCTTCTTCTTCTTCTTCTTCTTCTTCTTCTTCTCTCTCTCTCTCTCTCTCTCTCTCTCTCTCTCTCTTCCAAGTTGCCTTGTAGTTTAAACCAAGAACATTTTCTTGCGTTAATTTTCCTATCGGTATAATTACGCTCTTTTTATTTTTTATTTTTGGCAGGACTGCGAGTTGCTTTATCTTTCTGTTAAACCAGAGAACCTCATAATGACAAACATTGCTGTGCCGCCTATAGCTATTCGTCCTTCTGTTATCATGGATGGATCACAAAGGTCATCCAGCTTTTGCTGGATTATCAATCTATTTCTTTCCCTTTATTTCTGGTCTATTAGGCTTTGTTATTCTTCTGTTTGACAGTGTCTGTGACCCAGTTGTTCACAATGCTTCTTTGTTTTCTTGCACATTTCCTGTTGCAGCAATGAAAATGATCTATCTGAGAGGTTAAAGCAGATAATTAAAGCGAATGCTTATCTTCGAGGGAATTTATTAGAAGGAAGTCCTGCAGCTGCATTTCTGGTATGTGTAGGAATTCAAAAAAACTTCGGTACTTGTCTGACATTAGAGGCTGTAATTCCTTTGTAATGTAGAGAACAAATGTTGTACCACGTGTCTCACTATATCAATTACGTTGGTATTAAAATATGTTTTCTGGTGTAGAAATAAATGTTGCTTTCATGTGTATCACTGTAAAATTTCTACTATACAAACAAATGGGTGTTTTGCAGCCAGTAGAGCTCTGGACAGGAAAACAATTATTTAGTGTATTCGTGCGTCCAAATGCAAATGTGAGGGTCTTTTTGAATCTTACAGTTAGGGAGAAAAACTACACAAAGACCAAAGATGGAAATAAAGAATTTGAAACTATGTGTCTGAAAGATGGATTTCTCTATTTCCACAACAGTGAATTGATATCTGGGCAACTTGGGAAGGCTACTTTGGGTATAGCCTTACTGAATTCTTTTAAATTTATTGCCCAAGTTTTGTCTTTTCATTTTTCTCATTTTTTTATAAAATTATAATTGTTCTTGTCATCATCATTATTTTGCAACTTAATGCTGTTGAAACAAAAAAAATATATATATATTTATCTCCTGTTTGAAATTTGCAAATAAAGCAATATTTTCCACAATGTCAATCCAGGAAATGGCAATAAGGATGGACTTTATTCTATTCTTTTCAGAGATTATAAAGCCCATTGTGACGTCCCCCACGTACGTTACCATACCAACCAGCCAAACTCTGACGCCGACCGCGATGGTTGGCAACCTCGTGGGTCGTCATCCTCTTACTTAACATACTTAACTTTTTATTCTTAACGTTCTCATCTTATAGCGGAAGCAATTTCTATAGCAAAAAAAATTTTTTTTTTACTTACATACTATACCTATCTCTATCATACTCTTATAACACATATATCATAACTTTCTTTCTTTCATCTTCCTTTTTGAACGCTCAGCGAAAGACTCATGGTAGTACCATACCCTCGCCCAGTCTCTTGGCACGTGCAGATCCGTCCGTTGTCCATCATATTACTTTAAATAAACACGTTGCTTACCTGCAACATATAAACAACTAATGAGCTAGATGCTCAGTAAGTTCAAACATACATTCATTAACTTATAAATACTAGTAATATATATTATTACTAGAATATATGTCATCACTTATATACACATCATATACATCATTTATACATACCCTCAAAACATAACATAAAATGTAAGCTTCTTCATGCTCATTTATCTATTCGCTAATCAATCCCATCATTCTATTGATAATCTCTTATCATTCTAATCCAATCTCTTCATTTCTTTACTTTTCATTCCTATCATTTCTTAACTTTCTGTTCTAAACCTTTATATAACTTTTCTATCGTTTTATCATCATCTCTTAACATTTCATATCTTAAAAACTAGTAACATACACACTAGCATAACATCACGTAAAAACGTGTCATTCACATCACATCACATATATAATTCTATTATGTTTCATATCGTTTGTTTCTTTTTATGTCGTTCTTTACTTTTCTTTTCTTTTCATTCTCTTTTCCTTTCTTTTCTTTTCTCTCTCTTTTCCTTTCTTTTCTTTTCACGCTCTTTTCTTTTCTTTTCTCGCTCTTTTCCTTCCTTTTTTTTTCTTTTCTTTTCTTTTCTTTTCACGCTCTTTTCCTTTCTTTTCTCGCTCTTTTCCTTTCTTTTCTTTTCTTTTCTTTTCACACTCTTTTCGTTTGTTTTCTTTCTACTTTCCTTTGGTTGGGCCCGTTGTTGGACGTACCTAGTTACGCGCGGACAGTGGGAGGAGGGGGAGCGACCCACCAACCTACCTCACAGTCACATAAAAACCGCACCTTCGGGGTTGGTCCATCCTATAATCTACCGCACCTTCGGGGTAGCACCACATCTACGCGGAGGATATAGACCGGAAGTCTCGACCTTGTAGGGAGACCGGTACGCCAACAACTTAAGTTTTCAGTCTTATTATCTTGTAGGCTTTTATTTTTCTTATATTGATTTTTCGTTGAACATCTTTTTCTTTCATGACATTCATAATCTTTCACTTCTCATTTTTTTTCATAAAACGTTTCATGGAACATTTGTTCTTTCGTTGTTTTTCTTTTCTTAATTTCTTTACTTTACTTGTGTGAATTATGTTAATCACACCTTAACATATATAGCACATATTACTTATATAACATCACATCACATCATAACAAACAAAAGTATGTTTAATTATGTGTAGACAATTTTTTTTTTCTCTTCTCTATTTATCATTTGCATCATTTTTCTATTGTATCTTATCATCATATTTCTATCAATCATAGCCTATCGATCATAGCCTATTGTTCTATTCAATCAATCACATCTTGTCGTTATGTTATAATCCTTTCATCATACCTTTTATCATAACCTATCATTGTTTTTCTTTCTTGTCTAACTCTTTGTTTCCATATCATTTTTCATAAAACATTCATCATACCTTTTTTCATAAGCTATCATTGTTTTTCTTTCTTGTCTAACTCTTTGCTTTCATATCATTTTTCATAAAACATCTATCCTTTCGTTCTCATAAAATATACATTTTCTTAATTCCTTTCCTCACCGATCATCGTTGCTCTATCAATCATAACTTAACTTCCATAAAACTTTTCATAAAACATCTATTCTTTCCTTTCATACCTCATCTCTTTCTTATGCATTCTATTCTAATACTCTTATTCTTACTCTTTCCATTCTTCTATCACTCTTTATCACATCTTCACTCTCATAAAACTTTTATAACACCTTTCCTTCGTAATTCAATATATACATATATATATATTTATAAATTATTTATTAAAACACATCTTTTAACATCATCATAACATTGCTATAGCATTACTATAGCATCATCATAAATCACATCTTGACATTTACATACAAAACATATAAACACGATGAACTTATTCATAGTTGTAGACGGGTAAATGTCTGAACTTACTCATAGCGTGCTTATCCTTTCTTTGAGATCCATCGACGTCCTTTGTCGCTTCTGGATTAGGTTCCTACAGACAAACTTTGTCCGTTAATCACATTTTCATTTATAGCTTTTATTTTATTAAAAAGCTTAATTCTGATCTTATAATCCTTAATTATAGCCTTAGGACAGCTTTCTAAACCTTAATGACCCTTTTCGAATTTTTTCCCAACTTTTTGAAAAATTACGATTTTACCCCTAACTTTTGACAAAATTACAATTTTGCCCTTGAGATGATTTTTCATAACTTAAACCTCAATTTTGGCTTTTACAAACTTCATTAACCTATTCCGGGGTCACTGTGGCTCTTTTTCCATAATTTGAGAGTCTTTGGGTAAAATGACTATTTTGCCCCTAATGGGTCGTTTAATCATAACATTTTCATTTTCATACTTAGGCTGGATTTTCTAAACCCAAAATCATCTAATTAACTTTTTAAATCATATCAGGCCTTTTACGGATCAATTCTTATCATTTTACCAATTTTCACATTCCCGGCCCTCGGAAAGTACTATTCCGACCTAGGGATCGGTTTCATGTTTTTCTTGCGTTCTAGGGTTTCGAAGGTTCGGTTTACTAATCGTACCTTACCCATTCCTTTTTCCTTGCTCTAATTCCTCGAGGGGGCTCGGGTTCCCTTCCCGATCATATTTTTACCCCTCGTTTTCCATATTACCCCTGGTGCCATTTTTAGAAATTTCGGCAGCATTTCCGCTTAATTTTTGAGGTTCCAGCGTTTAGGAAACGCCTGAAAACCATCTATCCTAATCTAATTCTATCACGTACTATACCAGAGGCCTAGATTTTACGTAAAACTCATACTGTTTACGTAAAATCGTTACATTATCACATATTTTTCTTTTTCTTCATTACAGCCATTTTCTTCTTTTTACATACATTCTTTTCCATAAATTTTCATATCAATAATTATAAAATCATATAACAGTCCTAAACAATTAAATTGCGGAACGTAAAGGGGTCGGGATTTATACCGAATTGCAGTCCGGTCTCGACGGCATAAACCCTAATTCCTCGTTCTTCATCTTTGAGGTCTCGTCTTGCAATTCCGACTCCGCGGATGCGTCCGGAACGTCGAAAATAGGCCAACGAGCCAAACTTACATTTTCGGTCAACGGTCGCCGTTGACCGGCGTTGACCAGCCGTTGACCGGCGGCGACGGCGGCGACGGTAGCAAGTGGGTAGTCCATTTTGAAGATCTTGACGAGAGGAATCCATTAGTAGCCTCAATTTCACATTTGGAGGCTTCAATCACCGGAAAATCCCCCCGAAAGTCACAGCCACGGCGGCGACGGTGGAGCTCCGCCGTGCTGGACTTTTTCCCCGAAATTGATTGAGGGCTTTTGCTCCCCTCTTCACGCCGACCATTTCTGCACCGGTGGTGCAGCTCAACATCGCCGGAAACGGCAGTTTCGACGGCGACTCCACGGCGGCGACGTCGCGACTTCGAGCGGCGCGATTCCGCCGGTGTTGAGGCGATCCACCACCTGGGTTTTGTTCTACTCTTCACCACGAGTCTTTTGAGACCGGTTTCAGCTTGATCGGACGTCGGACGGCGGAGATACGGCGTCGCGAAATTTCTGGTGGCCGGCGGCTTCGGGCGGTGCGTGCGGCTTGCTCCGGCGGCTGCTCCGTCGCGTCGACCCACCATCGGACTCAGCTCGGCGAGAGCTTTCCGATGACACCGGCGGTGTCGAAAACGGACACCGTTTCCGATGGTCGGTTACTGTACACATTCGGTTAGAGAGAGAGAGAAATGAGGAGAGAGAGAATTTGTGGACAAATGAGTAAATTCCACATTTTTCCCGTTCTTTATATACTTTTTCACCCAAAATTTCAACATGGGCTATGCTGACTAATTTGGGCGTCCTGAATCCAAATATATCAGTTTTATTTTCATCTGATGTCGTTTCGACCAGTTTCCGATACTGCGAATTTTTGATCAAAAATTACCCTTGTGCTCAATTATCAAATTTGAGCGGGCTGATAGGCTATCCTGACTAATTTGGGTGTGCTGAACCCAGATTTATCAGTTTTATGTCAAGATAATATCATCTTGACCTACTTCTTGATACTGTGAGTGGCACACACGTGCACACACATAATATCACTATTACTCATTTTTCATCCTTTAACATTGTTAGAACATTTTATTTTAGTTCTAAATAATATTAAATCACTTAATTCCACATTTTAACGCTTAAATTCATTGTGTAATTATTTTCTGAAAAATGTGAATTTTCCCGGTTGTTACACCCATGCTGCAGCTGCTTGCATGAATCCCCTAGCTAAATGAAGGTATCCTTTTTACATAGTTTTTAAACATCCAACTATCAGTTCTTTCTTTTCTAGCTGTCTTTCCTTCTTCTGCCACTGGATTTCTTACTTCTAATCTCAACATCATTAACCGTCACTCTAGATTGTTGAATTTTTTTTTCTTTTTAATTACACAAATTTATATGTCTGACATTTTAGAAACTGGAAATTAGGAAGCAAAATAGAGTGCTTCCACTGTAGAGATTTGAGAGTTCATAATCTGAGACCTGCCTTTTCTTTTCTTTTCATTTGATGATTAATTACACTTCCATGTGAATAAACATATTTGTTTGTCTTATGCAGTGCCCGGTGGATTGGTGATCATATATGGATTGTCAATTGGGATTGATGATGTTCAGCCAAATGAAAAATTGAGAGCTCAGATAAATCAGACAATTAATAAAGGTGCCATCGAGTGCGATGAGCAAATAAAGCAATATAATGAAGAAAAACTACCACCTGAACCTGATTGTGATGCTGCTCAGTCATTGGAGGCAAAAATAACACAGAAATTGAATGATATCCGAGAGAAAACTGCAAGTCAGGTTATGATTTTGACTAAATATAAGCATCTCCTTAGGGTTTTAATTCTGTATTTATTGTCACACAACTGTTTTCATTAGTTTATTGTCTTTTTGTTAAGCAAACAGGCATGAAGATGGACTTTCCGTCTAGCACGAAGAATAAGATACAATAAACTTGTTGTTTGTTAATGACTTCCTGTCTAAAAAATTTTGAGATGATATTTTTTGACTTTCGTAAAAGTTTGAGCTCATCTCTTGGAGAAAAGAACTCCATAGAAGCTATCCAAATGGTTCTGATTGTTTTTATAGAACTCATAGAGTTGGACTGAAATGAAATTTCATTTTTCCTTCTCAATTATTATTATTTTCTTTAATTGAATTGTTGTTGAAAGAGCTGCATTGGAGAAATAGTCCACTGATCATGTCCCAGTGTGGTTCCAAAGGATCTCCTATTAATATCAGCCAGATGGTTGCCTGCGTTGGTCAGCAATCAGTTGGCGGTCGTCGTGCACCCAATGGATTCATAGACCGAAGTCTTCCTCACTTCCCCAGAAAAGATAAAACCCCTGCCGTAAGTTCTGTAGCTTTTTTGTGTTTCGTTTCCCTCTCATTATTTCTTGATATGAGGGATCATCTTGTAATTAAGGTTTTCTTCCTGGCAGTTTTATTTTTCTTAATTGTATGAATGATCTATGGTTTAAGCATGCCAGCATTTATGGTCGATGAACAGCTTTGAATGTTACCAAAATGATAATTAAAAGCAAGCACGCATTTCATTTTGCAGAACCACAAAAGTCCACTTATATTGCCCCTACCTCACGAACCTATACCGTGGAGTAATATTCATGATACAATTTAAGGGTGGAGGCTTCCCATAAAACAAATAAACTGCATTCTTCAATAGCTTTGGAACGTGGGCTTTTGTGTTTTATTTATTTGTGATTTGCTTTGCTTATTGACTAGTCCGGTATGGAGAACTCAATGTATTCAGAAATCATAGAATAGCCGGTTTAAAATGAATTCCTATATAAGTTTTTTATTTTATTTCATTCTATTTCTATGATTGAGACTCGTTGTGTCAATTTTAATGCAGGCTAAAGGATTTGTTGCTCATTCCTTCTATGATGGCTTATCACCCACAGAGTACTTTTTCCACACTATGGGAGGAAGAGAAGGCCTTGTTGATACTGCGGTGTGTACTTTTTATGCACATATTTTGTTCATACTTCATTTGGATCTAAATTTTACCACTTGCCTTGCTACATAAGTTTCTAAATCTGTTTCACTTGGGATGTAGGCACGTGTATCTGACATTTGTTGTACTAGTATGCTAGAATTGATGCTATATTAAATTTTCTGGTCAAGAAATCATTGATTTGAAAATGCATAAACCATTGCTACAACCCCAATAATTAGCTCATTTAGCCAAGTACCTAAGACCATCTCCAATATATTTGTATATGCTAATACTATATATGTTTATAAAAGTTTATAAAAATGTATGAAAAATAGCACTATCATACTTTATAATTATACCCAATGCATAATGCTATTTTAATGTTATTTTTACTTTTTATCATTAACATTATGCTTTGAAATTTGTAAAATTGGATATTTTTTATTTAAATAAATAAAAAATGAACTATTGTAATAATTATATGAAAAAGTAAAGATAACAATCTATAAAAAAAAATCGAGTGTCAAATTTCACATTTGTTATTTATTGTGACAAATATACTACAAAATTTAGAATATGGCAAATTTAGCATCAAATATGACACTCCATTGGAGAGAACTTTTTCAGTCAAATGCAAAATTTACCCTTGGCTCAACAATTTAGCATGGCATTGGAGATGCTCTATAATTGTTGCCATATTTAAATTTTTGGTCAAGAAATCATGATTTTGAAAATGCAAAAACCATTGCTACATAAGAACCCCAACGGCCAACAGTTAGCTCATTTGGCCAGGTACCTAAGAGGGAGGTCTAACTTTTGATCCACCAAGGGCCCACCCACATCAAGTTACTCTACACCTTTCATGGCTGTCTTGGTTTATAAGCTGCATTTGTGCCCGGGGAACCGGCTTCTTGAAAAATACCAAAAATAAAAAATGTGATTACGGTAAAATTTGGGCTCTTCCTCAAAAGCATTTGTCTATTTTTATTTTGATAAAACGTTTGGGTCTGAAGGCTCATTAATAAATATGATTTTACATTCCATAATGACGTTCACATAATTTATTCCAACGCACCTCAGGAAAGAAATTTCTTTATAAAAGACAGTATGGGGGCTCAAATTTTTATCAACCAAATGAGATGGGGTAATTGGACCTTTAAAACAATATGTTACTGATTTTTTCATGAAACTGTTGCAGGTGAAAACAGCTGACACAGGGTACATGTCCCGTAGATTGATAAAAACTTTGGAGGACTTGTTTGTCCATTATGACAACACGGTACGGGCCACAAGTGGAAGTGTAATCCAGTTTTGTTATGGGGATGACGGCATGGATCCTGCTCATATGGAAGGAAAAGATGGAGCTCCATTAAATTTTGAGCGACTGTTTCTGAAAGCTGAGGTTCGGAACGTCGGCATTGTTTACGGTTGTCTGTTTGGCGTTCTTATTTGGATATCTGACTTTATAATGTTGGTTCACAGGCTAATGAAAAGCTGTCTCCTGAAAGGATCTCTGAACTAGTTGAAAGCAGGCTTTCTAAACATGACATGACTCCCGAAGGAGGTTGTTCAGCTGCGTTCAAAACCTCTCTGAAATCTTTCCTGGACGAATATGTAAAATCATTGAAAAGAACATGGTAAACATGTGAATCAACTGAAGATCGTGTGAAGATAGAAAATTATGCAACTATAAAAAAGATCGTCGAACAGATATCTGGAGCTACTGCAAGACAACTAGAGGTATTGCTGTCGTTTCTTGATGTTTTACTCATTATTATTATTATCCTTATTTTGTGTGTCGTATTCTCCATTTATGGGGAATACTGCTTCCTCAATGCAATTGGTACCGACAGAACCTAATAACAGTCCCATCATACAGATTAAAGATGATGGTTTGCACTTGATCACTCCCTAAAAACGCTACAATTCTCGGATTTAGTAGAAAAATTATAAATGATTTATATTTGGTTGTGATGTATTCATAATTGTTCAGGTTTTTCTTGATACTTGTATCTCTCGTTATCACTCCAAAAAAATTGAACCTGGAACTGCAATTGGAGCAATTGGAGCTCAAAGTATTGGAGAGCCTGGGACTCAGATGACTTTGAAAACTTTTCACTTTGCTGGGGTTGCAAGCATGAGTGAGTCTTTTAACTGTTTTATTTAGAGTGACCAGGGATGATGATAGTCATAAATTTACTGGGCATTCTACCCTCTAACTGCTTGATTTAAATCTGATCTTTTAACTCTTTTTCTTAGACATCACACATGGAGTTCCTCGTATCAAAGAAATAATTAATGGAACAAAAAAGATTAGCACGCCCATTATCACTGCAACACTTGAGTGTGACAATAATGTAAACGTCGCGCGGATGGTGAGAGGACGGATGGAGAGAATAAGCTTAGGCCAGGTACAACAACGTACTAAATAGCTTTGTTAGTGCATTTATATATGTTTTTAATATTTCATGCGAAATTGTTGCCGAATGAGTTCTATTTATAAAGTTTTCATTTCTACATTTAACATTGAAGAATGCTTTTGTGGAAAATGTTCTGGAATGTACTAATCAAAGAAGTCATTAGATTAATATTTCACATTGTGTGATCTATGATATTTCTGCAGGTTGCTAAGAGTATTAGTGCTGTACTGACTTCTAGAGTAGCATCAGTATTCATCACACTTGACATGGACAGGATTCAGGATGCACAATTGTCTATAGATGCTAATGTCGTCCAAGATGCGATATTACGAACCCCGAGAATCAAACTGAAACAAAAGGTGAACATCTCCTTCTTCTGTAGTTATATGCATGGCTTGAATTCAGATATCTAAAATTCAAGTACGTTTTACAGCATGTAAGGGTTCTGGATTTTAGGAAGTTGGAAATCCTTTCTTACGAGTCAGATAGAAGCAAACTTCTTTTTCATCTCCACAATCTTGCGAGAACGCTGTCGAGAGTGATAGTAAAGGCGAGGCTCAATCTATAGTTAATAAAAGTCCATGGCAACTTCTTCCCACTTTTTGGTTGGAACGCTCTTGGCAGATATTTATTTAATGCCATGGTTTGATAATGACAGGGTATAAAAACTGTTGCGCGTGTTGTCATTAGTAAAAAAGGAAAAGAACCAGAAACGAGCAAATACAAATTGCTGGTAGAAGGGTTGTCGAAGTTCTTTAATTCCAAGTAATTAATTAATTTAATATGAATGTTATGTTAAAAAAAATCTCAATAATTATATCATTGTGTCTCAACTTTTTCGAGATGCTTTCACATCTGATCAATGTTTTTTCTTATACAATTTCCACCTTACTGTTTTTCACATTTAGTTAGGTTAGTTTTCAGAAAGATGATTTATTCTCGTTGATTTAATATTTTTAGGTTTATGTTAACAGAAATATTGAAAAATTTATATTCTGTATATCGTTTAGAACGGGCCTTTTAGCAATCATGGGCACTGAAGGAGTAGATGGACGTAAAACCAGAAGTAATCATATCATTGAAGTGCAGCAGACACTTGGAATTGAAGCAGCAAGAACCTGTATTATCGATGAAATAGAGTATACGATGAACAGTCACGGAATGAGCATAGATAAACGGCATATGATGCTTTTAGCAGATGTGATGACATCTAGGGTGACTACATTTCCCTTTTTTATTTTTATTTTTGTTTTTATTTTTTGAATTTTTTGAACTTGTATAAGTGGAAATGATGCAAGGTAATCTTTTTTAATAAAAAAATCGTAACAGGGCGAAGTACTTGGAATCACAAGGTTTGGAATTCAGAAGATGGACAAGAGTATATTGATGCTGGCTTCTTTTGAGAAGACAGCAGATCATTTATTCAATGCTTCTGTAAATGGAAGAGAGGACAGGATCGAAGGAGTAACTGAAAGCATCATCATGGGTATACCGTTGCAGATTGGTACAGGAATGCTCAAAGTTAGACAAAGGTAAGAAGGAATGGGCAGGTTGTGTGTATGCTAAGGTAAGGTTGCAACGCTTACATGTCTAGAATAATGAGGTGTTTGATAAATTTATTACGTTTGCATAGCATTTGAACGTAATACATTGAATGTATTTTGTATTTGGACAAAAAATATTTGCTTTGTATTTGAATACAATGTGTGTTTAGATAAAAAGTATTTTAATTATTTTTTAGAGTTAAAAACTCTAAAAAATACGCTGAATGTATTTTGTATGTATTTTAATACATTGAATATATTTTGTATTTGGACGAAAAAAATTTGCTTTGCATTTGAATACAATGTGTATTTAAATGAAAAGTGTTTTAATTATTTTTTAGAGTTGAAAAGTTGATATAATTGATAAAAGTAGATAGAAAAAGTGAGATAGAGAGAGAATATAATGTGAATGGGAAAAAAATTTATTTTCAAAATATTCTAGAATAATAAATATATTTAAAGTATGGATGAAAAGCATTGTATTTTAATATAAAACTTTTACATTTGGACTAAAATTATATTGTATTTAAATGTAATGTGAATATAAAACTGTATATAAACACCCCATAAATGACTGGTTTACGGAGCACTCAGTAACAGGAAAATAACTTCTTAATGAGGTGGAGTAGAATTTTAGATCTTAGAACATGACAACAACAGCAGCCACACAGGTTTCTCCTGGTCGGATTGGGAAGTGTTTTTCTGTAATTTTCCAATACTGTCGGGTTCACCTTTTAACTTTGTCTTCTTACGCATGATATGATTTTGCGGTGTGTGTTTGTGTGGTTTTTGATCGAATTATTGGTGCCACGCATGTTTATCGACTTTGCAATTCAAATACCCGCTTCTTTGAGGACCTTTTTGAAGCTAATAACTGTGTTTTCATGTAGCAGAGTTGACGTGCCTCCCAAACTATCTTATGGGCCAAAGCCAATTCTATCTTCTTAACTTGAAGTGGAAATCCTTGAATTCGTCCCATTTCTGGAATTGATCTTATGTTGAGGAAAGGTGCAGGTAAAAGAGTGGAGACCATTTTCATTCTGTGGCCATGGCCAGAATGATTCATTGATTTGATTATATAATAAATATATATATGCTATATTTATATTTACACATTGATATACATAAACATAAATATATATTACGTATGTTATATACATTCATGTAGAACATATCATGGATGAACATTAAGTAGTAGGAACGGAGGCAATTTTCTCTCGAGCAAAAAACACATTAATAGTAGCTTTCAGCCAACTACTCTGTTAAATAGTGTCCGATACCAAGCTGGCAAACTTCTTTACTTAACTTCCAAATTATCTATTTTGTTTCTTGTTATTAATTCTTTTAATCCGTTTATTGGAGATGTAGCTTATTATATATACGTTCTAAAACCCCAATAAAACCGGAATTTCTTTACTTTTTTTCAAATTTGATTAAAGCTTGTTATTATATATCTTCTTCAAGATATAAGCGCATACGTTTTTGGAAAATTTTCTTCATGATCATATTAGGCATAGATGTGTTTCTGTTATACGAAGCAGGCTTGGCTATTTCTCATGTAAACTGCTATCCAACAATTGATATGGCATGCCCATCAACCAGAAGATCAGTATTGCATTACCATATTATCTACAATTCTACACTGCGCGGCTCCAGTAAAGAAAAATGTATACACGTGGTTGCTGCCTTTTCAAGTGTGTGTGTGTGTGTGTGTACGCAAAAAAATGTTTATTCTGTCTTCTTTCTGGTGGCAATATTAGACAATACTACACTCAGACACACAATATATATATATAAACTAAACTAAAAAAAAAAGCCATAATAATTTATCTAGAACGCAAGTTACGAGAGCAAATAATATGGCGTCTGTAGAACTACTGGATTGAGATTATAGTGTGCTAAACCATTTTTGAAGATATGAAATTGGGAAAATTAGGTGTCATGCAATTATTTTGTGTGTTTGATATTTATCCTATGAATTTCTTTTAAACGAGGGGATAATTTTGTTATTACAAATTAATTTGACGCTTAACCAATCTTTTTAAGTTTCGAAAATCTACAATTCTATTGACAAGTAAAGCTTGCCTAACAAAATGATGGGAATTTCCGGAGAACTATTACAAATGCAAAATAATGCAAAACATAATAAAAATAAAGTGTGAAAAATAGAGAATATAGAGATTTATACAGGTTCGTCATGTATGGGAGGGCTATATCCTCTCTTCGACGCTTTGGGTTTCATTATATTTTCATAATTACAAATGGTGTAATCTGTCTAATTGTTATTAAGATTTCCAGAGGTCTATCAAAATATTTATAGGTTTTTAAGAGATAATCCATATTTAATATTTAAAATACAAACATTTCATATTTAAATTTGAGTGTAAACATAATTTTCACTATCGTAAATTCTGCGATAGATACTAAATCTTGTCACACAGGTTGTTTGAGATTCAAACGACAATTAATGTACTCTCGAGATCCTTGAGAACTGTCAGGATGAGTCAGCAAAATTGGCCTCGTCATGATGATTGAAATAAATGGGATTTCAACAATCCATCAACAATCACCCCCTAGTTCGAAGTGCAACCATGGCAATACGCCTGAGTACTTCGGGTTTTAGGCAGTAATTACATTATGGGTTGCCCTTTCGGCTAGTCAAGTGACACATGATTACACTGTACTTGACACATTGCCTCGAGAATTAGAATGTTCACATCATGTATGTGTAATATCTGCTATGATCATCAGATATAATTACTTTGTAATAAGTAATTAAACCTACGAGTATTATTTAATTACTAATTTGAATGGATTAAACGAAATAAAGAAATGTTTAATTTCTATTCATACAATAAAAGGGACAAACAAAAATATCTCGGTTCATCTTATTTACTCTTGAGTAATATATATATATATGCTCATATATATATATTGAGTAATATATTATTACATGTGTGTGCGTGTGTGTAATATATAGTATCAAGAAATTAGTCAAGATGACCTTTTATAGGCATGAAACTGATACATTTAGAAACTGTATGCTCAATAGTTAATTGAGTACAAAAAGTGAGTTATGAACAAAAAATATACAATATCAAGAAATTGGTTAAGATGACATTTTCTTGATACGAAACTAATATATTTAGAATCAGTATGCTCAAATTAGTCAATTAAGCACAAAAAGTGAATTATGAATAGAAAACACGCAGTGTCAGGAAATTAGTCGAGATGACTTTTGCTAAACATAAAACTGATATATTTAGAGTCAGTATTCTCAATTAGTCATTTGAGCACAAAAAGTAACCTCTAAGTAGAAAACATGCAGTCTCAAGAAATTGATCAAGATGACCTTTTCTTGATACGAAACTGATATATTTAAAATCAGTATGCTCAAATTAATCAATTGAGTACAAAAAATGAGTTATGAACAAAAAAAATGTAGTATCAAGAAATTGGTCAAGATGATATTTTCTTGACACGAAACTGACATGTCTAGAATCAGTATGCTCAAATTAGTCAATTGAGCACAAAAAGTGAATTATTAACAGAAAATACACAGTGTCAGGAAATTAGTGAAGATGGCCTTTTACTTAACATAAAATTGATATATTTAGAATCAACATGCTCAAATTAGTCATTGGAGCATAAAAAGTAACTTCTGAGCAGAAAACACATAGTATCTAGAAACTGGTCAAGGCGACCTCAGATGAGCGTAAAACTGATATATTTATAATCAGCACACCCAAATTAGCCAACATAGTATATGACCAGAATTCCGCACAAAATTAGTATACTACGCATGTGTGGTGATAACACAGTATATGACATAACCACAAAACCAAAAAGTATAGTAGAAAAATACGGAAAAA
The DNA here is from genome assembly GCA_035233585.1 of Antiaris toxicaria. Lineage (NCBI taxonomy): Eukaryota > Viridiplantae > Streptophyta > Magnoliopsida > Rosales > Moraceae > Antiaris > Antiaris toxicaria. The sequence continues at coordinate 9,409,001 of CP141153.1, read as the reverse complement.
GTCCATTTAGATAGTGAATGGCACCTACAACCATTGTAAATACAGTTAGAATAAAAATTGGATCAAGAAATATTTGTTCGGAAAAAGATAGGACACAACTGAGTATTTATCGAATCCCATTACAAGGAACTGGACTATTAGAGAAACATTTACAGGTAAAATTTATACTGTAAAAGCTTGTGTAGGTGAACAAGAGACAAGAATGATAGGTAATCTCTTAATTTAGAAAAGGTAGTTTAGTTTTTTGTTAAAAAATTAGGATTTTAGAGACATAGATCACTATTCATTATAATGAGCATTTAATACAAATTTTTGGTCATTTCTTAAAGCCAATCACCGGATTTTTCGTGGGAAAAGCAGCAAGGATTTGTGTTCTATCAAACTTGATTAATTAAGCTTATGAACTTACTTTAGGTTAGGCTATAAATAGGCCACCAAGCCATTTAGGGTCATTTTTATTTTCTTGCACTCTTAAAACCACCAAAAGAACTTAAGTCCCTCTCTTTTTCTTCATATTGGTCAAACCCATTCTTGCCCCAAAGACACAAAAATTTAGCCTCTCATTTGCTTCTATCGAAGCTCATTTCTCAAAGCCACTCTAAGGTAATACACTAATCCTTTATTGGTGATAATTTTCTTCAATTAAGTTTTAATCTCAAGAGATTTATGGTGTATTTATGCTCATGGGTTGTAATAAGTTTTATTTTAAGCCTTAGATGCCTTATTATGTTGATAATGTGGTTGTGAGGTTGTGTTTATACTTGTATGGCTTGTGATGTATATGGCTCATTAGGGTTTACACAAAAACCAAACCTACCTTTTTTTTTAAGCCATGGTTTTCATTATTTTCAAGCATGATAATGATGAAATTTAGAAAAGTATAAAACACCAAAGTTTTAGAAAATTTTGTCTTGGACATTTTTATGTCTAATGACCCTTGGTTGAAACGACATTAAGATAGGCTAACAAGCCATTTTCTGGCCAGAAATCAAAATTGGAACAGTAAATCTAGAAATAGGAGCAGTTTCAGGTTTTTACAAAAACGGGCAACCTTAGTTCTTAATCTGGTTTTGGGCTCGATACAAAAAATGTAGATTGCTTCAAAACTTAAAAATAGTTTACATGGACATAAAAAATTCTACCATTTTAGAACTAAAACAGAACGTTTTTCTTTGACCTGAAAAACTAGAAAATTTTCTAAAAATGGGCTAAGATAGCCACGGGTTTAGATGTTTAGGGTAGGTTAGATTCCGAATCGAGCTCTAGGCTGAACACGAAAGTTGTCCGCCTCATCGAGACCTTAAAGTCTTGTGTTCACTAGTTTTGCAAATTATGTTTAGTGGTAAATAGATTTTCAAATGAGGTTCAAAAATTACGTTTTTGATTTAACATGAAGAAATTTTCTTTTATCATGGGATAATGAGTTTGTACAAATACTCTACCTTCCAACGAGGTGTTAAGGGGACTATTTTGAAATCATGAGGAAACCTATTAATCACAAATGAAAAATTTTCTTTTGAACTACTTTTAAATTCGACAAGAATTTAAAGTGATACATCGGTGAGCTAAATAGCCAATTAGCTAACGTTATCGAGAGAAAGAGTGGCGTTAATTAATTTATCAAGGAAATAAATTAATTAACCATAATTAGAAAGTAATTAATTAAACTCCCAAAAGGAGAGTTATTTAGTACCAAAAAGAATCGGTAATAAATGTCAACCGTCTTAGTTACTATCAATATCAATGACTTAAAAACAAGTATTAATAAGATACGTGATGATTACAGGTAGACACCTGTATCACAATAAGGGCACAATATAAATCTGTCTGCAGGACAGGTAAGTATAACTTTACCTACAACATGAATAAAATTGTTTTCATACAAGTTATTTTTGCGATAAGCATGATACTTATTCCTTAATCATGTACGATTAATGAATAACATGATAAAGATCACGATATGATGAAATTGATTTATGTTCTTCATAATTGATTAATTATAAACAAGTTAAAGCATGTTAGGTATGTCATACCAACCTCCCGACCTAAGGGAAGGATTCATGTATAGGCTTCAAGTCAAAAAAGATTTAATCTCGGCAACGCCAGGGCCTTGCAAACCCTAACTTCCTGATGATCGCGTGTGCTTGGTATAGACACATGAGCCCTTAAACAAGTTATGACTGATGATTATGAATAAGAACAGTATGATGAATTCATAATCAAGAATAATCAGTTCATGCATGACTCATGATATATTTTTAAGCTTACGGTTTTACGGAATAGTATTGTACTTACTGAGCGTAAAGCTCATTACGTATGTTTATGCTGTAGGTAAGAAACCTATGGGTTCAACCTAGATAAACGATGAGAGTGACGGGCGAATGTGGTGGTTGGGTTATGGATACCATTACAAGATTTACTTCCGTAATATTTTAAGTAGTCATTTTTGAAAAACCAGAATATTATTTTGATTAAGTAAGTAGTATATAAGAACTTGTTTAGTAATTTCTTATATATTGTTTAGTAATTTCTTATATATATATATGCATACATATGGTATTAAGATATGATATACTATTTATGTATTTTAAAAAGTAAGATAAAGCATATAAGATAGTTATAAAAAAAATCATGAGAAAATTATGATGTTACGCTTAAGTACGATTAAGTAACGACAATATCATGGTGGGTTGTCATAGTATGATCATGGTCGTGCCATTTTAGGTCTTCAAATCTAGGTCGTTGATTAATTTTCCATTTTCCCACCTTTGGTTCTTCACTATAGATCTTCATTTTAACCTTTAACCTTCAAATAAACATCTTCTCGAGTTCAAGGGCTAAGATTTGTCCTTGATCTGGGTCTATAAACACCCCCAAAAAGTTTCTTAAAAACTCTTCATTTTCCTTTCTTTTTCATCTTCGTGCCTTAAAGAAAAACATAAAGAAATTTCAAACTCTTCCCCCAAACTCGAACTTCCTTAATGTTGGTATTAAGGCTTCAATGTCTCAGCTACTAACTTCAATTTGGGTTCTTTTACATTTTAGTAAGCTTCTCTTTCCTGATTTTCTTACTTCTCCTGGATGTGATTTGCATATGTGAATGTTTAACGCCTTTAGTACACTTAGGCATTTTTATGGTTCTTTTTGCCTTTTTTTCTTCCTCGAACTTTTAAAGTTCATTCTTTTTTCATTTCTCGTACTTCTTGGTTACTTTAGGTCTCGAAACCCTTTTTCATTTTCTTTTTGTCATTGTTTGTTTCTTTTTCCAAATCTTCTCTTTAATGACTTTACCTAAACCTAGTTGCCGAGAAGCCTCCTTTGATAATAATTGCACCAAATCATCGCACGGAGCTAATCCTAGTCGCTTTAAAGAGCCTATTCCCTCTATCACATGTTGGTTGATTCAGATACTAGGAAGATGATGCCTAGTATGCATTATCAAGGTGCTTGAAAAGTGGTTGTCGCCAGAAGTAGACGAAATGCCTATTTCTGAGGTGCCACTAACTAAGGAATGGATTAATCGTTTCCTTGAAGAGATCGAGGAACCAGTCTCAAACCACTGTTGTAGATGCAATTGGTTTTCCAACTGGCATTATTGCTATTCTTGCTGAGGCTGCCAGAGACGAGACCACTACGGCTCCTGTTGATGTCTAATCTTCCTCTCTTTTTGTATTTTTTTCATTTTTATCAGGCTTCTCTATCTTTTTTTTTTTTTTGTTTTCCTGGCCCTGCTAGAATTACTAAGACAATGGGCTTCGTGCTTAAACTTGTAATTATTTATCTGCCTTGCCCAGGTTCCGTCATTGACTTCTATTTTACCTATCTCATTTGTTGACTTTTCGTCTCTCTATCTTCCAATTGTAGCTTTAGGGTTTGCTTACTTGAATTTTTGCTAAGTGCCGAGGGCTTTTACAGGCCATGCATCCTTGTTTTTCCTTTTAAGCTAGGGGAATTGTTTAAGGGTTTTTATAAGAAATTCTGTTTTAGGCTTGATTAGGTTTTTATCTATTTAGCTCGAAGTTCATGCATGCTTTTGTGACCACCATTCTCTCTTTCTTCCCTTAGGAATGTTCAAAAGCACCTAGTTGCATTGGAGTAGCTTCTAGGTTACTGTTTTCTATTTTTGCCTTCAAGAAATTTTCAAAAACATTTTATGATTTAGACCGACTATCTTCTAGTTAATCATTTTCTCTTTTTTTTTTCTTAGGAATTCTTTGAAAACGCCGTTATTGACTTGCTTATCTTGCTTGTTGCTTTTGTTTGTTTTGTTGTATGATATAGGCTATTATAGGCTACTAGTATGGTGCTCCCATGTCCTAGACTAAACATTGTTCTGGTCTAGGATAGATTGTAGCTCTAGTTGTTATGATTGTAACATGTAAAACAAAAAATAACAAATATAATTAACTAGATTAATACTCTAAACTTTTACTAAAGATGGACGACATGTTGAGCATGAAACAAACTTAAGCGAATAAATAAAAAAAGCAAATGAAAATTGAATCTCTAATGGAACAAAAAGCTGGAAACCCAAAGGAAATTCCTATAAACTACTAATAGTAAATTTTGAGGTGTTCAGCATTCCATAACCTTTCGATGACAGGCCTTGAAATGCAACGTAACTTGTGGGTTCTCGATCTTGTGACTTCAAATATTTTGTATGGTCCTTCCCAATTCGAGCCTAAGGTGTCGTCTTTGGGATCTTAGGTATTCAACATGACTCTTCTAAAAGCTAGGTCGCCAACCATGAAGTACCTAGGTCTAACTTTTTTGTTGTAGTACTGGATTGCACATTGTTGATATGTCACAAAACTTAGCTGTGATTTGATTTGTCTTTCTTCCAAGAGATTGAGTTTACAACTCATTAGTTGCTTGTGTTCTTCTTAGTGGTAGGGGATTACCCATGAAATTGGTGTTGAGATCTCGACTGTAATGATTGCTTCTACCCCATAAGTTAGCAAAAAATGGGTTTTGCTAGTAGTCGACCTTTGCGTTGTCCGATAAGCCTATAGCACATTTGGTAGTTCTTCTACACATTTACCCTTAAGCTTTTTGAAGCTAGTTTTTAAGATGTGCTTGATTATCTTGTTGACAACTTCCACTTGCCATTGCTTTTAGGGTGGTTAAATAACGAAAAGTGTTTTTAAAAGTCGAGATCTTCACAGAGCTCGATAGTCTTGGCATTGTCAAACTGCTTCCTGTTGTCTGAGACTAAAGTATATAAAACCCTGAATCTACAAATAATATTCTTCTAGATGAAGTTCGTGCAGTTGGTTTCTATGACTGAATTCAGCGGTTTTACTTCTGCCCACTTGGTGTAGTAGTCAACGGCAACTATAAAGGACTTATGACTGTGGGTAAGGTATGCAGGGGGCTAATAAGGTCAATCCCCTACTTTGAGAATGGACAAGGGCTCATCACGACCGTCAAGTTCTTTGGGGGTGCTTTTAGGATCAATGAAAATCTCTAGCATTTATCACATTTCCTTGCAAAGGCAAAGACGTCTTGCTTAACGATGGGCCAATAGTAACCCTACTGCAAAACTTTGTGTGCCAATGATTACCCCTCAATATGGTTTTCGTACACTTCCTTATGAATCTCTTTCAACACATGAGCGGTCTCTAGCTTGTCTAAACATTGTAGCAGCAGAGTAATATAGCCTCGTTTCTAGGGTAACCCCTTATATATTATATATCTCGCCACCTAATATCGCAACTTTCTTGCCTCCACCTTGTTTCCTAGCTGAACTCCATCTTGCATGTATGCTATAATTGGGGTCATCTAACTTTGCTTATTTATTATCTACATCACTATGGGCTCTTCCTTCTTATGAATCGTCAGCTTATTTAGCATTTTAAGTGGAATGAATTTTAGCAACTCAGAATCCTTGGAGGTAGCAAATCGTGCAAGTGTATCTACATTGCTAGTTTTAATTCTCGATATCTACGTTATGTCACAACGAACAAATAACTTAAGTTCTTATTTTACCTTACTCAAGTAAGTTGCCATTCGCTCTCTTTGTGCTTGATACTTGTCCTTTACTAGATTCTCAAGAACTATCATAGATGTAAGACAATACAAAACACAATAAAAATAAAGTGCAGAAAATACAGAACACAGAGATTTATAGAAGTTTGCTATGAATAAGAAGGCTATATCCTCTCTTCGGTAACTGGGATTTCACTATTGAGGCATTTGTTTATAATTTTATGTTTACATTACGTTTAAATGAAATGTAATTTTCATCCAAATGCAAAATTAATGCTTTTCAACAATACTTCAAATACATTTACTATTTCAAAATATTTTGAAAATAAATTTTTTTTTTCCATTCACATCAAATTTTCTCTCCATCTCACTTTTTCTATTTACTTTTACCAATCACATCAACTTTTCAACTTTAAAATACAATTCAAATGCTTTTCATCCAAATATACATTGTATTTAAAAAGATAAATCTTATCACCTAAATTGTTTAAAAGATAAATCTTATTTAATATCTAAAATATAAATATTTTATGCTTAAATTTTAATGTAAACATAATTTTCACTATTATAAATTCTACGGGAGATACTAAATCTTATCACCTGAATTGTTTAAAATTCAAATGAAATCTTTAAAGATCGTCCTAATAAGTTAGTAAAATTGATCACATTACATCAGCTTAAATAAATGGGATTTGAGCATCCCATCAACAAATCTTATTTGAATTATTGATTGAAACTCATAATTCAAATAATTATAAAAAAAATGTACCAAAAAATGAGTGCCAAAAGTAAATGGACTACAACCTTTAGCGTTGGTGATAGAAATCTAAGGGGGTATTTAGAGAAAGTATTCAATTTTAATTTTACTCAAATACAATATAATTTTACATCAAACACAAATTTTACAATAGTGTTACGAAAATAATTACTATTCAAAATATTTTTAAAACAATCACATCAACTTTTCAATTCTACTATTTATCTCTACTTTTACCAATCACATCAACTTTTCAATTCTAAGGGGGCATTTGGAGAACAAATTCAATTTTAATTTTACTCAAATACAATACAATTTTACACCAAATACAAATTTTACAATAATGCTACGAAAACAATTACTATTCAAAACATTTTTAAAACAATCACATCAACTTTTCAACTCTATTATTTATCTCTACTTTTACCAATCACATCAACTTTTTAACTCTAAAATACTTTTCATCCAAACACACATTTCATTCAAATACAAAACAAATGCTTTTCAACCAAATACAACATTTAAAAAACAAATTTCATTCAAATACAATCAAAACGCAATACGTTTACCAAACGGCCCCTAAAATACTTTTCATCCAAACACACATTTCATTCAAATATAAAACAAATTCTTTTCAACCAAATATAATATTCAAAAAACAAATTTCATTCAAATACAATCAAAATACAATGCATTTACCAAACGTTTTTGTGGGGTAAGGATTTCAACTTGTTAGCGTTTACAATAAGATATAATTTGTGCTCACGGGTTTACGTTACAGATTATTAGCTCGGTGGGAGCCACTCTTTCCATTTTGCTGTCAGAGTTCAATGGTTCGAACCAGAAGGCAATCCTAATCTTAGGGTTTTTATTTTTATTTTATTTTTTCAAACTTCCTTTTTAGCTCAACTGCCACCATCTTCACACCACGCACACTCCAAAGCTCCCGCCTTTTTCCCTCAAAAACCCCCCTTCATGCCTTTCGATTGATCCGACTCTCTCTCTCTCTCTCTCTCTCTCTCTCTGTGAATCTCTCTTGTCACCGTCGGCCATGGCTACCACCAGAGGCCAGGCCCAGAACATCGTCTTCACCAAACAGCCCTTCGTCGAAGATGTTGGCCCTCGCAGAATGTAAGAAGCGAATCAGCAAAAAAAAAAAAAAAAAAAAACTAACAACTTTTCAATCAATCTTGTTCGTTTCTTTCAATTATAGGTTGTTTTTTAAATTTCGTTGTGAATTTGCAGTAAAAGCATGCAGTTCACTATTCAATCCGCGTCGGAAATCAGCAAAATGGCCGAAGTTCAGGTCTGGAAAGGCCAGTATTATGATTCCAATCGCAAACCTATCGAGGACGGCTTATTGGATCCCCGCATGGTATATTTTTAACCTCTTTTTTTTTTTCTATCTGACAAAAAGATTTTTGATTTGATGTTTTTCAGGGGAAAAATCTTCTCGTTGTGTTTGATTTCTGGTTATTTAGTGAAGAAATGAAAGTATCATGGATTATTGCATTTCCATTAATTGTAGATGGAATTAGATAATGTTGTGGTTGTAGATTACCGGCTTGGCATTGATGGAATCTTTTACCTTTTTCGTGCTTGTGATTCCCAGGGCCCTGCAAATAAATTTTCGGAATGTGCGACATGTCATGGGCGATTTTCGGATTGTCCCGGGCACTACGGATACTTGAATCTCGCTCTCCCCGTGTACAACGTTGGATATTTGAATACCATATTGGATATTTTAAAGTGCATTTGCAAGGTATCAGACAGAAACGGATTAGTGTTCTATTCTCAAACAAAGATATAGAAAATTAAAAGAGTAGATTTCTGCTGTTTGTATAAGCTTTTCGGTACTCCTTTTTGCCTGTTATTATTGCTTGATTTATTTGGTTGTTAAAGTCCTAGAACCTTGACATTGTTCTTTTTCTCATGCTTATTTTTGAATTCACTTTAGGTGTTGTTAACCTAATCTCCTCGAATCTGTCTTTGTTGTTTATATTCCTCTTATGAGGCATTAATTTTGTCAGACGAATAGTTTATCTGGCTAGTTTACATGTATATGTACTTTCTTTTTGTTTCACTTGGAATGATATTTGTTTTTAAGTCGAGAATGCGAGCAAAGTGATAATATCCCATTGTGATGAATAAGATTGACAGTGCTTAACTAATGACACAAATACCTACTCCTGCAGTAGCTTCCTTACGTTGCTATCTTGAGTACCTGACACTGTGAAGGTTTCCTTAAAATAGAGTTTTTTTTTTTTTTTTTTTGAAAACATCGTATGGTTTTGTACCCAATAGATCTTGCAATGTGAGATTTACATGCTAAGACAATTGTTACTCCATTTATATCCCTTCTGAATGACTTCGGATCTTTCACAGTCTTGTTCTCGTATTCTTCTAGAGGAGACACTGCGTAAAGACTATTTGAAAAAGATGAGAAGTTCTAAAATGGAGCCCTTGAAGAAGGGTGAGCTAATGAAGAAGATAGTGAAGAAGTGTAACAGTAAAGCAGTGAAGTGTTCCAAGTGTGGATATATGAATGGTTTGGCTTCTATCTTTTCTCTTGATGCTTCTATGATCACTAACACAGATGAGAACGTTCACTAGTTATCCTTTTCCCTTTCTTTGTTCCTAGCGGCAACTTTACGTTGCTTTCTTTTTTCTGCCTCTATCTTCTCGAGTATATGTATATTGTATATATGTTAAATAATTCTTCACCTTATGTCCGAGTCTTGGTGGTCTGTCGTTTTAATTTTAAAACAGAAAGTGACCTTTACATTTATGAGAGGAAGGCCATTACTTAGTGATTTTTCTAGGGCCTAAAAGGTATAGGAAGTTGAAAGGTTTAAAATAATTTCATGCCTATAGGATTTATAGTTTCGACAGAAGATGTTTTCTGATGCTGGTTGCTAAAGTATGTCATGTATTACAGGTTCAGTGAAGAAAGCTGTCTCTATCCTGGGCATCATCCATGATCGGTCAAAACTACTTGGTGGTTTGGACGACTTCAGAACAGCAATTTCTCACACGAAAGAATCCAAAGCATCTATTAATATAGCCAGTCATATGCTTAATCCTGCTAGAGTTTTTTCCCTATTTAAAAGGATGCTTTATGAGGTGTACTTTTGGACCTATACATGACAAATATTTCAATGCTTCAACCATTTAATCTCCGGTATTTTTGCATGAGAATAGGTGCCTTTTCTTTGGTGGTAAAATGGCTTGTTCTATTTTGAGAGGATCCAATTCTCGAGTTTCAAATTCTAAATTATAATTTTTTGGGATTGGAAATGTTTCAGGATTGAGTTGCTTTATCTTTCCCTTTTCAAGTTGCCTTATATTATATACCAAGATCATAAAGAAAAGTGTGAATAAGACATTTTCTTGCATTAGTTATAATTACAGATTTTTTTTTTGGGCTTTGGTAGGACTGTGAGTTGCTTTATCTTTCTGTCAGACCAGAGAATCTCATCATGACAAATATTGCCGTGCCACCTATATCTATTCGTCCTTCTGTTATAATGGATGGATCACAAAGGTCATCTCAGCCTTCATTTTTCTGAATTACCGAACTATTTTTTTCTCTTTGTTTTTCGGTTCCATTAGGCTTGGTTATTCTTCTGTTAGATAATGTTTTAAATTTTAGTGACTTCACAATGCTTTTTTTTTTTGGCACATTTTCTGTTGCAGCAATGAAAATGACCTAACTGAGAGGTTGAAGCTAATAATTCAAACGAATGCTATTCTTCGGCAGAATTTGTTAGAAGGAAGTGCTGCAGCTAAATTCCTGGTACGTGGGAATTCAAATTGTTAAATTAGTAACCCGGGTATTTTCTGAAATTAGATGTTATAATTCCTTTGTAATGTGAAGTACAGATGTTTTTCCACGTGTTCTGACAATATAAATTATTTTGGTATTAAACTATGTTTTTCTGGTATTGATAATTTTGTTGCTTTCATTTTTTCCACTATACTTCTCTATGCTTGGTATAAAATATATAATTGACACTCTCAAAGCATGTGTTATGTGAATATTAGTTTACGTTCCTACTCTAACAATGTGATCTGACAAGAATTAGGTAATAGTTATTTGCCGTGGTCCTGGGGTGTGGTTTTGGTTGTACTCATGCTAATTTATGTGGTTTAGGATAGCTGGGATTTACTTCAAGCTGAAGTTGCACAGTATGTAAATAGCGACGTTCGTGGTATTCAACGTGATGCAAATCAAAAGCAATTGAGTGGTTTCATCCAACGTCTTAAAGGGAAGCAGGGACGATTTCGTGGGAATTTATCAGGGAAACGTGTTGAATATACTGGCAGAACTGTTATATCACCCGATCCCAATCTGAAAATTACGGAGGTTAAGAGTTGAACATAAGCTTAAAGTGTTTGATTTTGAACTGCTATTGCCATCGCCTTTTGATTTCTATGTTTTAATATGCTCGTGCTGTTTAGGTTGCAATTCCTATGCGAATGGCTCGAATTTTAACTTATCCAGAACGTGTTTCTCATCACAATATTGAGAAGTTGAGGCAGTGTGTCAGTAACGGTCCGGATAAATATCCTGGTGCAAGGATGCTCAGACGAGCTGATGGTTCTACTTGGCAAGGATCAAATACTGTTTTTACTTGTTGCAATCATGCATCAATTCTTCATTTTTTTAGTGGTTAGATTTATTGTTTGTGCTGTAGGTCAATCAGAGTTTCCAGAAAGCGCTTAGCAGATGAATTGAAATATGGTGATACAGTGGAACGTCACTTAGAGGATGGGGACATTGTCCTATTCAACAGACAACCAAGTTTGCATCGGATGTCTATCATGTGTCATAGGGTAATTGCGTATTTGAATTTACTTTCTGTAACATGTTTTACATGATGTTCTTCTCTGTCTCTTTAAATAACTGATTTGTTATTAATATATGTGCTTTGTAATAATAACTTAGGTCTGACACAGTTAATTGGGCTTAACGTAGCACATAAAAGCTCCTTTTCATAATTTATTCTTCTCAGTAACGTGAAGCACATAAGAACCTTACATGTTCAATAGAAAAATTACTCCTCACTCTGTTACATGTAACCTTCAGCAACAAGTTGATTAAAATATGTTTGTAGATGTTCAAAATGAACCACCATGAACGAGATAAATAAGTTTCTTTATTTGCTCAGTGGACTGCTTTTGCACCACGGTATGGTGCTGTGGAAGCTAATGCTTCATTGAAATGTTAAGCTATGCCTATGAGAAGTGCGTGAAACAATGTTTACAATCTGAATATAACCATACAAATACAAGCAGTAAGTTAGCCCCATTTATGCATGCAGGCAAGAGTTATGCCTTGGAGAACGTTGAGATTTAATGAGTCTGTTTGCAATCCATATAATGCTGATTTTGATGGTGATGAAATGAACATGCACGTCCCACAAACAGAGGAGGCTCGAACAGAGGCAATTTTGTTGATGGGGGTAATTATATTCTTGTATTTTTATGCCATTTTCCTTGTAACAACAAAAGATATGCATGATGAAATTTTGTTCGATCTTTAAGTGATCCTTTTTGGATATGACTGCTGAAAGGAGGCATTGTTGGTGAGGGTGGCACCTTTTTCATGATTGGGTCGCTGGGCCTATTTCTTTCACATGGGAGTTGGTCATGCCTCATTTGGCTCTTGTATCATATCGTTTTTTTTATAATATTCTTGTGTTTTTGACAGGTTCAAAACAATCTTTGTACGCCAAAAAATGGAGAGATATTGGTTGCTTCTACTCAAGATTTTCTCACATCTTCTTTTTTGATTACACGGAAGGACACCTTTTATGACCGTGCGGCCTTTTCCCTCATGTGTTCATACATGGGGGATGCCATGGAACATGTTGACTTGCCAACACCTGCTGTGATCAAGGTTTGACCTTCTAATTCTGTTGTATTCTTGAACTCCTGCTGTGTTCATACATAGGCTTTTTCTCGTGTTCATGATAAGTATTCTATAATTTATGGGTGTTGGCTTAACTATGGTACTAAAATCATTCATGGATTTTCTTAATTATAGTACTTATACATATGTGTACACACACACACACACACACACTCCAATAATAATTTATATACTGTAGGAACCTAATACTCGCACCAAAATCAGGTAAAAATTCGTTTGAACGAAAAACAACATTCTGAGTGGTGCTTATTTTAAGCTCATGACTGAAGAACTGAAAACTGTGTCCTCATTTCTTTGTTTATAATTGACATGTTAAATGAACCTTTGACCGTATTTTCTGCTTTTGCTAAACTTTTTTCCTTATAAAATACATTGTTATTTTATTTTCTTTTCTTATCCTTTTGCTAATTTTTTTTCCTTATAAAATTCGTTGTTTATTTTAGTTTCTTTTCTTCTAAAAATCTTATGGCATCTCTTTTCATTCCTATCATGTCAAGGAAGGAATGGGATATCTATCTAGTAATTTTTTTTGGGCATTGTGCACTTTGTAGCATTACAAGTTAAGAAATATTATCCCTAATATTGGCATATGTATTAAATTTCTGATATTAGAAGATATTGTTGTTTTGCAGCCAGTAGAACTTTGGACCGGAAAACAATTATTTAGCGTCCTAGTGCGTCCAAATGCAAATGTGAGAGTCTTTTTGAATCTCACTGTTAGGGAGAAAAACTACACCAAGGCCAAAGACGGAAATAAAGAATTTGAAACCATGTGTCCGAAAGATGGGTTTGTCTATTTTCGTAGCAGTGAATTGATCTCTGGGCAAGTTGGGAAGGCAACTTTGGGTATAACATTCTAAATTGTTTTAAGTTTATTCGCCCAATTTTTGTCTTTTCAAACAAATATTTTGGTAATTCCCTAGTTAGTTCTGAAGTATTAAAATTTTGTCACCTCTCTTAACTCCTTTTTTTTTAACGGTTTTGGTACTTGACACTGCAATTGAAGAAAGATCTATGAAATCAAATGGAGATAATCACACCAAATCACGCCCCCATCACATAATAACTGAAAACTCAGAAATGTATTATATAAGTTCAAATGTTCTAGTTCTCGAGGGTTTTTAACAGCAATAAAGAGGAAATTTTACACTTGGTTTAACTATTTCTGTTAAATTTCATATTAATACGCAATTGAAACACAATTATCTCTGTTAAATTTCAAAAATCATTTGTCAATGTTATCATGGACTAAAATTGTCAAAATAAAAAATAAAAACAAAAGTTCAGCGAGCAATTTGCCAAAATTAAAAGTTCAAGGACTAAAATGACAGAATGTTAATAGTTCAGGGACCAACCTTAGATGATTACTCTAAATTTTATTGTCATCAGCATCATCATCATTATTTGCAAATAAATGCTTTTAACAAAAACACAAGATTTATCTCTTGTTTGAAATTTGCTAAGCAATATATCACACAATGTCAATCCAGGAAATGGCAATAAGGATGGACTTTACTCTGTTCTTCTAAGAGATTACAAAGCCCATGCAGCGGCTGCTTGCATGAATCGTCTAGCTAAATTAAGGTATCCTAAATACATAGTTTTTAAACATCCTTCTATTAGTTCTTTCTTTTCTAGTTTTCTTTCCATGTTCAGCAAACTTTGGATTTTTTATTTCTAATCTTAACATCATTAACCATCACTCTAGATTGTTGAAACCTTTTTTTTTCCTTTTCTTTATACGAACTGATCTGTTGGACATTTATTAAACCAAGTTAGGAAGTGCTTTCACCATAGAGATTTGAGAGTTCTTTTCTTTTCTTTTCTTTTCTTTTTTTGGTGAAATACTTGGATTTCTTTTCTTTTCATTTGATGATTAATTATACCTACATGTCAATAAACATATCTGTTTGTCGGATGCAGTGCCCGGTGGATTGGTAATCATGGGTTCTCAATTGGGATTGATGATGTTCAGCCAAGTGAAAAATTGCGAGGTCGGATAGATCAGATTATCAATGCAGGTGCTAATGAGTGCGATGAGCAAATAAAGCTATATAATGAAGGAAAACTACCACCTGAACCTGGTTGTGATGCTGCTCAATCATTGGAGGCAAAGATAACTCAGAAATTGAATATTATTCGAGAGCAAACTGGAGATGAGGTTATGATTTGACTAAATATAAGCATCTCCATGAGTTCTTCATTCTGCATTATTGTCACGTGACTTTGTTTATCTATTTATTTCTGTAAGCTGGAGTAGTTGTCTTAATTTTGGTAAGCAAATACTCATGGGTTTCCGTCTCACCACAAAAAAAAAAAAAAAAAAAAAAACTAAATAAATTTTTTGTTTGATTATGACTTTTTGTCTACAAGTTTGAGCTTATCTCTTTGAGGAAAGAACTCCATAGAAGCTGCCCAAATGGTTCTGATTGTTCGTATAGAACTGCTAGAGTTGGACTAAAATGAGACTTCAGTTGTCCTTCTTAATTATTATCATTTTCTTCAATTGAATAGTTGATGAGAAGGCTGCATTGGAGAAATAGTCCGCTGATCATGTCCCAGTGTGGTTCCAAAGGATCTCCTATTAATATCAGCCAGATGGTTGCCTGTGTTGGTCAGCAATCAGTTGGCGGTCGTCGTGCACCTAATGGATTCATAGATCGAAGTCTTCCTCACTTCCCCAGAAAGGATAAAACTCCTGCAGTAAGTTCTGCAGCTCTTTTGTTTTTCTTTTCCCTCTCAATATTTACTGATACGAGGGACCAACTTGTATTCTATTCCTGGAAGTTAATTTTTCTTAGTTGTATGAATGATCTATGGTTTAAGCATGCCAGCATTTATGGTCGATGAATAACTTTAAATATCATTAAAATGATAATTGAAAGCAAGCACACATTTCATCTTGCTGAACCACGAAAGACCATTTGTATTGCCCA
The DNA here is from genome assembly GCA_035233585.1 of Antiaris toxicaria. Classification (NCBI taxonomy): domain Eukaryota; kingdom Viridiplantae; phylum Streptophyta; class Magnoliopsida; order Rosales; family Moraceae; genus Antiaris; species Antiaris toxicaria. The sequence continues at coordinate 9,393,385 of CP141153.1, read as the reverse complement.
TGTCTCAGGAACCTATTCAATGCAATAATATTCTTGCCGCAATTAAGAGAGTTGGAAGTGTGTGGTGGTTTCAATAAAACAAAATAAAAAAAAAAGAGGGGGGTTGTTTCTGTAAAATCCCATTTGTATCAACTCCTGCATTCTTCGGTTTTGGAACAGTGGGCTTCTATATTTCATTTATTTGTGATTTGCCTTGCTCATTGACTTGTGTATGGAATGGAATAGCTTTCCGCTATGGAGAAATCATTGTGTTCAGAAATCATTGAATAGTCAGTTTAAAATGACTTGTGCTTCCTTGCTTTATTTTGGAAATCATAGAATAGTTACATAAAAATGAATTCCTAATGCATATGAGTTTTATTTTATTTCATAAATATTTCTATGATTGAGACTTATAATGCCATTGTTAATGCAGGCTAAAGGATTTGTTGCTCATTCCTTCTATGATGGCTTATCAGCCACTGAGTTCTTTTTCCACACAATGGGAGGACGGGAAGGTCTTGTAGATACTGCGGTGTGTACTCTATGTGGACATGTTTTGATCTTGCTTCATTAGAATCTAAATTTTACCCTTTTTCTTGATGCATAATTTTCAAAACCTATTTCAATCTAGAGATAGCAAAAATATGCCAGTTTGTAGGTTTTGTTTGGGCTTTGATGACCTGCACGTAGATCTTCCATTTATTGTAACTAGAATTATAGAATTGTTAATATATTAGATTTGCTTGGTTGAGAGGCCATTGATTTTGAAAATGCTGTAATTATCGCCACATTAGAACTTGAAGAGTAGCTCATTTAGCCATGTACCTCACCTAATAAGAGGGATGTCTAAGTTTTGATACCCCAAGGGCCATCCACGCCGAGTTGCTCTAGACTTTTCAATGGCTGTCATAGCTTCTAAGCCGCATTTGTGCCCAAAGGGAAACTGGGTTCGCTACCTAATATAAGTTGAGTTTACCTCTTGTCAATCACCAAAAAATTACAGGAAAATTTGTCTTCTTGCTCAATAGCATTTGTCCACTAGTGTATGGTTATATGTTTGGGTCTGAAGGCTCTTGCATTCTGTTGTCCAAGGCATGGTTTTTCTTTAAGAATGGTTTAACAAAAATATTACTTGCATTTCATAATGAGGTTTACATGATTCATTCCAATACACCCCAGTAAAGAATTTTCTTTATAAGTAAATAACGGGGGCTCATATTATCATTAACCAAATGAGAAGGCATGATTTGGACCTCAAAACATTTTATTACTGATTTTTTCATGAACCATTTCAGGTTAAAACAGCTGACACAGGGTACATGTCCCGTAGATTGATAAAAGCCTTGGAGGACTTGTTTGTCCATTACGATAGCACGGTACGGAATGCAGGTGGATGTATAATTCAGTTCTGTTATGGGGATGACGGCATGGATCCTGCTCATATGGAAGGAAAAAATGGAGCTCCATTAAATTTTGAGCGACTGTTTTTGAAAGCCAAGGTATGAAACGTTTGTATTCTTTACAGTTTCCTATTTGGTGTCATTATTTGTATATTGAGTTTGTAATGTTGGTTTATAGGCCACATGTCCTGCTGAAGGAAATGAAAAGCTGTCTCCTGATAAGGTGTCTGAACTGGTTGAAAGCAGGCTTTCTAAACATGATATGACTCCTGAGGGAGGTTGTTCAGCTGCGTTCAAAACCTCTCTGAAATCTTTTCTGGACGAATATGTAAAATCATTGAAAAGGACGCAAGAAAAATATGAATCAAATGTGGATTTTGTGAAGATGGAAAATTTTGAAACTGCCGAAGAGATTGTCCAGCTGATATCTGGAGCTACTGCTAGACAATTAGAGGTATTGACTGTTGTTATCTTGATGTTTTATCAACTATTCTCCTCTTCTTTTTTTTTTTCGTCCTTCCTTTATTGGGGATACTGCTTCCTCATTGTCATAGAAGACACATTTGAAACCACAAACAAATATATTCAACCAATCATTATAGTTTATTGTATCATCTGAATTTGTTACGAACAGGTGGATTATGACTCCGCTTTTGTCACTCTATGGAAGATCCATGACAGTTTGGTCAAGTAAATGCAATGGCAGGATGTTAATAATGGTTCAGATGTGTGGATCCATTTTTTGTTCTTTTATCGTTGGACAGAGATTGGAAGTTCAAAGATCCTTGACACTATCAGACATGCTATGCATCTGTTTTGCATGTTTTGTTAACAGGGTTGTAGTGTATACTAAACCAACTAATAATTTTACTCTTATTGCACGGTGTTGTATTATGTATGTCGGGACACACATTTTTCTATGCTACTTGGTGCCTTTAGTCTTCTTGTCTTTGTCATGATATTCCCGTGTGTCTTCGTGATTATACTTGTGTACTGGTGCAATTATTGCTCCTCTGGTTTTTTATTCCCCCATAAGGGCTACTAGAAAAATGATATATTTGTTTATATGTGTGTGATGTATTCATATTTTTTTTCAGGTTTTTCTTGATACTTGTATATCACGTTATCATTCCAAAAAAATTGAAGCTGGAACTGCAATTGGAGCAATTGGAGCTCAAAGTATTGGAGAGCCTGGGACTCAGATGACTTTGAAAACATTTCACTTTGCTGGGGTTGCTAGCATGAGTGAGTCTTTCAACTATTTTATTTAGAGTGACCAGGGAAGATGAGAGTCATAATTTTACTGGGTGTTCTACCATTTAACTGTGTGGTTTAATTCCGATCGTTACCACTTTTTCTTAGATGTCACACTTGGAGTTCCCCGTATCAAAGAAATAATTAATGGAGCAAAAAGGATTAGCACGCCCATTATCACTGCAACACTTGAGTGTGATAATAATGTAAATTTCGCACGGATAGTGAGAGGTCGGATGGAGAAAATAAGTTTAGGCCAGGTACATTACAATGTCTAAAGAGTTTGGTTGGTGCATTTATTTATTTTCCAGATATTTTATTCTAAATTGTTGCGGAATGAGTTCTGTTTGTAAAATTTTCATTTCTACAATTAATGTTGAAGAATGCTTTTGTGGAAAATGTTCTGGTATGTACAAATCAAAAAAGTCATTAAGTTAATATTTCACATCGTGTAATCTATGATTTTTCTACAGGTTGCTAAGAGTATTAGGGCTGTACTGACTTCTAGAGTAGCATCAGTATTCATCACACTTGACATGGACAGGATTCAGGATGCAGAATTGTCTATAGATGCTAATGTTGTCCAAGATGCGATACTACAAACCCCAAGAATCAAACTGAAACAAGAGGTGAACATCTTGTTCTTCCATAGTTCTTTATATGGCTTGTATATTAGATATCTAAAACTCATGTACAATTCTTACATTTTTGCAGCATGTAAGGGTTTTGGATTTTAAGAAGTTGGAAATCCTTCCTTATGAGTCAGATAGAAGCAAACTTCATTTTCATCTCCACAATCTTAAGGCAATGCTTCCGAAAATTATAGTAAAGGTGATACTTGAACTACGGTTCATTTAAAGTCCACATAAATTTCGTCCATACTTCTTTTTAAGTTGGAATAATTGTGGAATATATTTTCTTAATACCTTTGTTTGACTTACAGGGTATAAAAACTGCTGAGCGTGCTGTCATTAGTGAAGAAAAAAATAAAATAACAAAGACATGCAAATACAAATTGCTGGTAGAAGGGTGAGTCTGTTGTCGAAGCTCTCTATGTTCTAAATGATTTAATTGATTTGAGAGGAATGCTACGTTCATGATCAAATTAGTCTCTATTAGCATATTATTGTGCCTCATTTATTTCCAGATTCATGCAAACTTGGTATTTGTTTTTTTCGTATAGAATCAATTTCACTCAAAAATTTAAAAGTAAATTTTTAGAGAGAAGATTTTGCCACAAATAATATACGATCCAAACACTAGCAGTAGAGGAAATTAGAGGAAACTATTTACTCCCATTCTGTATTAAACTGCTCCATCTATGTTATCTAATATTCTACATTTTGTTTTTGTTTTAAAAAATTTATTATAACTTATCTTTAATATGTTGTTTAGAACGGGCCTTCTAGCAGTTATGGGCACTGAAGGAGTTGATGGACGTAAGACCAAAAGTAATCACATCATTGAAGTGCAGCAGACACTGGGAATTGAAGCAGCAAGAACCTGTATCATCGATGAAATAGAGTATACAATGAAAAGTCACGGAATGAGCATAGATAATCGGCATATGATGCTTTTAGCAGATGTGATGACATCCAGGGTGAGGGTTTTTTTTTTCCCCTTCTTTATTTGTTAGACAGACATATGTGGAATGATACAATGTTATCTTGTTAATGATTTATCCCCACAGGGGGAAGTCCTTGGAATCACGAGATTTGGAATTCAAAAAATGGACAAGAGTGTCTTGATGCTGGCTTCATTCGAGAAGACAGCAGATCACCTGTTCAATGCTTCTGTAAATGGAAGAGAGGACAAGATTGAAGGAGTAAGTGAATGCATAATTATGGGTATACCTATGCAGATCGGCACAGGAATGCTCAAAGTTCGACAAAGGTAAGAAGGAATGTGAAAGGGTGCACGTGCATTTGCAAGTTGTGTATGCCAAAGTGAGGTTGCAACTCATACTTGTCCCAAATAAATGGCTGGTTTACTCAGTAACTGGAAAGTAACATGTTAATGAGGCAGTGTAGAAGCTTAAATCTTAGAATAAATTGAAATAGTTCTGGCCTGTGGTTGAAATAGAATTCACACGTCTTGCTAAAATCGCCAGCTAGTAACGACCAGTATAACGGCAAAGCTTTCTCCGAAGCATCATTCTGAAGTCAAATCTGTGGGGTGCACCTTTTAACTTGAGGGTAAAAGAAAATACATAATTAAGAAAATACATAATTAAATAGTCAGTTTGCTAAGTATGTGTGATATGAGTTGTGTTTGTAACTATACACATGGTTTTGCTATGTTTAATTGTTTTTTCTTTTTGGATTTTGCAGTTCAAACCCACTTTTTTCCCCCTTTGAGGTCCCTCTCGAAGCTAACAGTTGTATTTTCCTGTTGCAGAGTTGACGTGCCTCCTAGGCTATCTTATGGGCCAAAGCCAATTCTATCTTGTTAACTTCAAGTGGAAATTTATGATTTCATTCCGGTTCTGGAGTTGATTACGCGTTGAAAATATATGCCCGCTATTAAGTGGAAACTGTTCTAATTCTCTGGTCAGGATGATCTGTATATCAAGATTTAGTTCAGTTCTTCTTTCCATTGTAGCTCCTTGCGAAGATGGGTTGGCATTCTAAAAGCAGCTGGTTAACTCCTTTCATGTCCAGGAGGAGAACGATTTTACATCAACCCAATTTTTTTTTTATAGAAAAAGGAAAAGGAAAAAACCTGGCAAATGCTAAAAGTCTTGCCATGTCTTACTCTGATTATTCATAACTGTTGCATTTCCTACTTTATTTATCCTTATTTATAGCGGCTAGTTAGTTCTATACATAGTGAAAAAAGTGATGTAATCTTTGAGACACTTGCGAAAATGCTGCGCTTCCAGAATTATCTCTTCAATTTTGTATTTCAAATTAGTTTCAAATTAAGCTCCAAATTTCATTTTTAGAGCAGCAAGCTCAACATCCGGCTGTAGAAAGACGCATGACAAGGCTCAAACTCACAAAAAAGAATTTGTTATTATATACGCAATTAATTTGAATTGTTATTTTCTTTCCCTTCTATGACAATGGTTTTCAGTTGGGATAATCGCAAATTGTTATTTGTAACTGTGAATTGTCGTGCTCGGACACATATTCCTTTATGAAAGCTCTTCTCCACCAAACCTCAAATGCCCTTTGAACGTTGGGACAGTCATCTCCTTTATTGAGAAACCGATCAAACCAATTAAGCAAGATCATCCGTTGCTGCGGCAATGGCAGTGTAAGAATCGTTTGGCTGAGGCCATCCTCGACCATCTTCTTGTCGACTGACCTACAAGCCCTTCTCATCCAACCAAAGTCTTCATATAGAGCTTCAAGCCACGTAGAAAGCAAAGAAAACCGGGTATCTTTTGGCACCAAGATATGTGCTCTGCCAATTGCTATGCACAGTTGAGCAGTTACTCTGCTGATTTCGTGTCGATACATGGTGGGGATTTTTGAATGCATGGTTGCAAGCTCATTCTGATCTGCCCATAATTTCACAAACTCATCCGCCATCTTTTTCTCCACTAAAATGTCAACAATCCACTGCAGATTGTCAGCCTCTCTAGCTATTTCACCCATCAAAACTCCTCGATCCCGTTGAGTTTCATCCACACTAGTAGCTTCTGATAGGCATAGGACAAGAGAACTGATACACCTATGGCAAAGATGATATAGAGTGTCTTTCAAGATGTCAAGCCGGTTGCTGCTGCAGGGTGCATCTTCTCTGAGCAGACGAGAAATAAGAGATTTCATTTCTCGACGAGCTTTATCATCTTTCGCCTGAAGAACACTGGTCAGCAATCTCAGTAGGATGTCGTCGACTTCAGATGAAGTGGATGGTTCGGATGACACTCTCCGCAGAACTTCACTTGCCGAGTTCTCGAGCTGAAGTTGGCTGAGATTAGAAATGACCTTCTCCTCTTCATCCTCAGACCATGGAACAGCTTCCAAATACTCTAAGCATGACGCTATCCCCGAATCAAACATGATAGCTGCAGATACCTACAACAGAACAATATCGTTTAAAAGAAATTTCACAACAGCACAATTAGTGAGGAAAAACACGAAAATATCGATTCTTTTGTTGTTAATGAATCAAAAGCGATAAAAAGAGTTCCAAGCTTTTTATTTTTATTTTTTTGACGAAAATTGAAGTGAAGAAAAATGAAATATATTTAAACTCTTATTAGGTGATGATTAGGTTCCATAAATATTACCTTCTTTTGGATATCCCAAGCGAGTCCAATACAAAATGCATGCAAGTTACACAAATCTGAACTGTCACTAAAAAGAATTCATTTGCATTACCACTTAAACAAACAGTTCCATTAACAAATTCAGATGTATTTCTCATACCCCAAAAAAAAAAATTGCAAATCAACTAAAGTAAAAAAGAAAAAGGCTTTCTCAAATTAAGTTCTTATCCTCTTCTATTACTTTCCAAGATTTTCCTCAATTTTCTAGCAATCAACAGATAACGGACAGAAAAGAAGAGCCTAAAATTCAGCCAAACAAATAAAAACGAAGAATTTCCATCAGTTATAGAGGCATTTTCCCATCACCCATTCACAGAAGAAAGCTACAGCTCAGTTCTCATATATCCAATTTTCTAGGCAACCAAACACAAAGCCGACAAAAAGCACGTACCTTGAGCAATCCTAGGACCTTGGAGACCTCCTCGCCGATCAATTTCTTCTTCAAATCCTCGGAGTACATCAACACTACGGTCTCCACGTACACCTCGACGTCGTCGCAATCGCTGATCTCCACTGAGTGGGAGACGCCGCGCTCTCGCTGGAGCTTCTCGGCGAAGAATCGGCTCTTGGAAGAGAGAACGCTCTTGTGGACGTCCATGGAAACCCTAAACCCGTCCCTGGCGACAACCGTGAGCCTGACGTCGCCGGAGGAGGAGGCGGTCTGGAACGGCGCGTCGTCGAGGAGCTTCGCGACCCGCTCGTGGAGCTTCCGCCGCTTGTCGTCGGAGATCCTCGACTCGCGGTGCTGCTCCTCCGACATCATCTCGTAGAGCGTCTGGTTGTGAGCGTGCGAGTTCGCCGGCGACGGCGAGAACGGCCGCTGAGGCGGCGGCGGCGAGGAGGAGGAGAGGATTTTGGAAGGCGACGACAATGGCGAGTGGAGTCTGGAGATGGATCTGGAGGGAGAGAACGACATTGTTTGGTCTGAAATGAAGCCCTGCTTTATCATCGCTGATACTTCTCTTGATTTGAGTGAGTTCTCGGCCGCCATTGAAGCTGGAATTGAGCTCAAAAATGGCCAAGAACTAAAATTCTCTCGGGAAAAATTGGAGAGTGTAAAGTGAGAGATGAGTGAAAGAAACGAAATTTGGTTGAAGAGTTTTGCGGAACGAATTGAAAAGAAAATTAAAAAAAAATGAGTGAAGAAAGATTGAAAACTTTTGCAGAGAAAGTAGGGAAAGCAAAGAAGAAAAAGCTGAAAGTGATCAAGTGAAGTAAAAAAAAAATATTTCCAAAGTAGGAGGGAAGAAAAAGTAGGAATCCAAGAAAAAGAAAGAAAGAAAGAAAGAGAGAAAGAAAAAGGAAAAATTGGACTGAGAGGAAGAGGGTGTTTAGTTTAGCAGCTCCCCCTTTCAGCTTTGGTTTTGCAACTTTAATAACAATGATTAGAAACCTAAAAAAACGGTTCTTTAGAAAGTAGGGAAATTTATTTATTTATTTCCTTTAAAAACAAAATAGGGAGTAATTATTGCTTTGTAGTGCTTAACAGTGTAACACATGCACAAATATAAGTGACAACTGAGTAAATGCTAATTTCTAATCTTTAAAAAAACTATATATTGGTAGAATTCTGGTTTTTGGTGAGTAGATCTATACCAAAAATTGTCTTGAATTTTTTTTTTTTTTAAGATTTTAACTAGAATAAACAGTCAAAAACATGAATTGCCGGTAATCCTTTCATAAAATTTAAAAAATGAAAAACTTTTTTTAATTATTTATTGGTATTATTTGATCTTCCATACTCATTATTTATAAAAAGTATATTTCAATCTTATCCCTCGCATAATTTGTTAATGGAACAACAAACTTAGAAAGAAGTGCTTTCTCTTAGTAATGTATTATAGACCCAATTCATACATCACCTCATGTTACACCACTTCATGCTAACTCTCTTTGGAGAAGAAAATTATAGCGACTCATAAAACATGCATTTGATGTTAGGTCTTTCATTCTACAGAGTTTACTAAATTCTAACTAAACAAAGAATCACAGTTTTCTTTTTCATTGCATTCCTACTCTATTCTTGTTGCCATTCATATTTCCATTCTCCCACTCCCAATTAAACACTACCTTAGCCCCCTTGTAGTCCCACTATGTCTAAATAATTTGAGGTCTGGTTTTGTTCTTTTCTCCTTTTGAGAGTTCTGGGTTCAAGGTAATGATTTTTAATTGTTGTTTTTTTTATATATTATTTTTTATCTTGCGCCTGCATAGTTAAAGAGTAGAGTTGGTGGAGGTCCTCTCCACTAGGATACAAAGTAAGGAAATCAATGTGATGACCCTGATGGGAAATAGGTTTAACTCCTCCTTTTAAGATAGCAGATCCAGAAACTTTTGTCCTTAATTAATTATAAAAACATAAAATAATGATTTTCACTGCAGAGTAGAACATAGAAAATGTCAGCTGGTAAGGCTTGAGTCATGTGGGATGTATGTCGTTTGCTGGCATAGAGAGACAATCCTCATTCACATCTCATCTCACCTCGTTATGACCAACTTGTTGTGTCTGTATATGATATTATCGGAGTCACTTCTTCCAAAATAATGATTGTGATTCTTCTTTCTTTCATAACAGTGTTTTAGTGTTTCGGAACTGTTTGGTGAAGCTCCCTCTATATATATATATAATATGAGATCTCTAAATAACCTCTACATTCTTCTTTTTATGATTGAAAATTGTGTTAAGTCGTGAAGTTTATTTATTCTTTTAAGTAAGTTTTCGTTCAATAACATTTACATTCTTCTTCTTTTCATTAATAACTATGTTTAAGTAATGATAACTTATAAAAGATTATAAAATATATATATTGAGAGATATGCCTTTTTATTAAGCGTCTTTTAAATCACTAAAATGGTTAAAAATAAACGCAACTCTCATATTAAAAATAAATAATGTAAAAGATGCTGTTAATTGTTTGTTTTCTTATGTGATTTCTCACTCCCCGTGACACTGTAAGCCACCCTTTTCCTGGGGCAAAAGCTGAGAGCGAGAGTCACCATCAAGAAAACTTTGCAGGTTGGACAAATTATTGGGAAGTTACCATTTAATATTACCAAATGCAAATGCTAAGTGCAGGTGAGTGTGCAATCGTTAAAGGTTTATTTGAGAGGTAGATTCTAATCCACCTGTTATTATAAAATTTTTTTATTTTTTTATTTTTTTATCTTTATTTTTAATTATTTTAATTATTTTAATCTATTAAATATAAATTTTAATTCATCCCTAACGAACCTTAACTGTATGACGGAATATTTTAGGGGAAAAAGTTGCAAGTATTTAAGGTCCAAAGCCTAGTCTAGGGCTCTAGGACCTTTAGGTTTGTTGAATGTTAAAAAAAAATGTTGACAAATACATTTATGACATATTGATGAGATGTGATAAATGTCGGCAGTTCATATTTTCATTTCTTTTTTCCTTCATTGTCGGAATTTGCTCTTTATAAATATTTTACAAATATATATACAAAAACATTAGAAGATTGCTACTAGCTTCTTTTGTTGTCTTTTTTTTTTATTTGATAATTTCCACTTTATAATGACACAATATTTGTGAACCCATACTCAGTCTTGCATTGAATTTGTCCCTTATTATTCTCCTTCTAATTGTGTCCTTTAATGCTAACATGTTATCCTAGAGACTAATGTATAACATTTACCCTAGAAGCAGTTACATAGGAATTGCATGGAAGCTATTCATTACGTACGTAAACAAATATTCTAAATGGACTTCTAACAGACTTACCAATAATTACTGGCTGCTCGCTAGGACTAACTTATATTTTTTGAAATAAGTGTAACTATTATATATATTCTTTTATTCCAAAACAAACCTAATTTTATGGAGAAATTTGCTGTCAAATCATACGACATATAAGAGAGAGATGTAAATGAATAGGAATATATATTTATGGAGTGAAAAATATATATTTACATATATATACACTTTCATGAACATGTAAGGAATATTGTAGTCCACAATGAAGGTGAAACCACAGCCACTAATGTTAGTCAGAGAGAGATGTATTTATTACTTGGGATTTTGTATGTCGGCAGCGTAGCGCTTGCATATCAAAGATTCACTGGGCACACGTATTTGCAATGAAAAATCCTGCTCAACTCAGACGAGGCTATGAGGAAACCCCATTCGATCCCGTTAAGATGAACAGGGGATGCTCATTTGTAACATTATATTTGATATACCCAAAAATAAGATTGAGAATTTGAGTTATGACAGAAAGAGTTGATATGAATATGACATAAAATTAGTAGGTTTGGATTTTTTATAAATGGATTTAGATAAAAAAAAAAAAAAATAGGTTGATACGATTAACACGATTAATAAATAAGATTGAATTTGGATTTATCTCCTTACATGCATTAATACGATTAATTATATATATTATTTTTTATTTAATTATATATAATATAATACAAGAGTTTTTATAGTTAATAAAATAAATAATATAAATTTTAAAATTTTATAAGCTTTTCATGAAAAAATATATATATTAATTATCATAATCATATTGAATAAGTTATTATTTTATTTTTATTTAATTTAAACAGATTAATTTATATTGACATGATTAATATAATAAATAAATAAGTTAGATTTAAGATTTAAACATAAATATTAAATAGATTGATTTAAATTTAATATAATAATATTACTAAAAAATATTATACGGTACGATGAAACAAATTATCAACTCTTTCCAAAAACATCATAAGAGTGATATGTTAAAGCAATGCTTGACCTTTCATGAACAATAAGAGTACGCTACCATAGGAGAAGTCACACAACACACAAAGTCAAATAAAAGGACAGTCCGTGTCTTGTTTTAGTCAAAGGAGGTGTTAAAACATTCTCAACAACAGACAATAAATAAATAAACAAATAAAACTAAGGTGACTCTGAGATGCCTTTCATCGAGCTTTAAGTTTAGTAATAATGTCATCAACTTACCGAACTACCATATGCATTTTATTCTTTTTGTTTTTAATTTCAATTTTATGTCTATAAAAGAAGATGAGCACAAACCCAAGGCCGCTAGTGAAAGATAATTAATGTGACTATATATATATTTATCTATATCTATATATAACTGTATTAGAAAAGGGAGGAATTTGTTTATTAGTTACTCTCTTACACTTTACTATTTAAAATTTTTGATTAAATTATTTTGTCTTGTAGTAAAAAAAAATTTTTTTAAGAGTCCTTATATCTTTAAAGATAAATATGGTATCCTGATATTTTTCAAAATTTATTAAAAATCCATAACATTAAAAAAGTTACAATCAAGCCTCTCCGTTAAAAAAAAAAAATCCATTATGTTATTTAATTATAATAAAGTCCTACACATGTTTGACATGTGTTTTCAACTAGTATAGATATATGTATCCATACTGAAATTAATATAATATAGATATTGCATCTAAATTAAAAAAATAATAATAAACCTTAATCAGATCAGATTATTACAAAACAAGGAAGCTTCCAGAGTTGCAAATAAATATAGATCGCAAACAATTGCACGTGGAAAAGATCACAAAAGGGCATGCTCAAGAACAAGAACCTCAACTTGCTAAATACAAATTAACAAAACAAAGCATCCTAGCTTAGCTGTTGAAATTGCCATTAATCTTCCAAGATCACTAAATTCAGCACACGTTTCTGTTCCTTAACAAGATGATACATTTTAAAGCTCCCGGGACCGGCTGTCACATTATGATTTTGCTAAGAAACGTAGTACTCATATTCATGAATTAGTAACCTGCATTCAAATAGGGAAATGAGTGAATATTTGGTGAAAGAAATAGATAATAATTTTCTCAACATGAAAACGTGACAAAATGGTAAATAATATGTGTGTGTGTGTTTATATATATATATACCTTTTAGAAGACATTGATTTGGAGATCCTCCAACTCAGGATCCAGTACAGTTTTGTCTCCCTTTTCAGCTTCAGTTGTCTCGAAGATAGGAGCTTCAAGCTTTGGAGGGTTCTGCAGAACATTAAGATGATTTTAGTGAGTAAATACTAAAATGTATGCACACAGACACAAACACACGCACATATATACATATGTATATATATACTCAACTGTAATTATAATTATATGAGTTGGAAATAAAAGTATTTGGTGTTACCATGCAGCGAATTAGGGCCCAGTTGATGCCCCGAAAGAAAGGGTGTCGTTTAATTTCATTAGCTCCTTCCCTTGAACCCAATCTGTTCTTGGGATCTCGATGTAACAACCTGTACATTAGTTGTTTTACTTGAAGACTTGCCTGCACAAACCAAAACATAAAATTTTTTAAGGACTGACAACTCAAGTACTTCAATAGATCGGTCGAGTACTCGTTAGTCGGGTATGGAGGTGGCCGTGGCTCACCGTAACTCACATCAAGAATCAGGTGTGTCAAAGATTGTTCACTTCTATATGTTAATAATATTATGTTATATATTTTAGTTAAGACTTTTTGCAATATAAAAGGGAACATAGGAGTCTGAAATCTATATAAGGAGTCAGAGCATTTGTTTCAAATTGCCCCATTAGATGCAATATCGAATATTGTTTCATAGTGCCAAAGTCTGTGTGGATGATAATATATAAATATATGTATAATTTTTCATACCGGTATGCTGCCTGGAAATTTAAGGTCTTTGTGGAGTATATTGGCAAATGTCTTTTGCCTTGTCTTTCCTCTGAAGGGTGTGTATCCATAAAGCATCTCATACAGAAGAATGCCTGAAGAATATAAAATTCAAAAAAAAAAATTTAAGAAATTGAAAGGAGAGCTTAGTTGTTAAAGATTTAGAATAAGCAAAAGAAAACTTTACCTAGAGCCCACCAGTCTACTGCACTAGTATGACCTGCCCCAGTAATGATTTCCTGCAAAGTAGTTTGGAAAAATAGGAGAAATCAATAATAAGAAGCCATGAAACATTAATACGAAATTCATACTGTCTTCAATTTAGTAAAATGCAGTGGCAGAATTTTAAGCACTTTTTTTTTTTTTTTTTGGTGGCGGAACTAGCAATTAATTCACCAGAAATGTGTACAAAGCATGCATATTGTACGTGGGAAAAAAAATATCGAGAAGCAAAGAAGATAGCGTGTCACACCGGCGCTATGTATTCCTCAGTGCCGACGAAGGAATTTGATGCTCTCATAGGCTCAGCCATGAAGATTGGAGTCTGTTGAGCTTTATGTGACTTTTTCTTTTCGGTTGTCTCTGGAATTAGCAGCTGAACAGAGGAAAATACTTATGTCAAGAAGAAGTGTCAAGATATGAACATTAAGTCGGTGTTTGCTATAATGCACATGTTGCGAAAACAATTCTGACAAAACCTTAAACTAGCATGAAAAGATTTGTTTACTTATTAAACAAATCAGTTACTTGTTTTCAACCTAACAAGGTTGAATTTGAACAAAGAAGAAACAAGAGAAAAATTAGCACTTTGATTAGGAAGATTTAATAGCTTAAAAACCTGCGGTTTGCAAGATGTCAAACACGACAAATCGAAATCTGTCAAGGACACATGCCCGGTGCTCTGGAGTAATACATTTTCAGGCTTTAAATCCCTGTAAATTATCCCTGCAAAGAAACACAGAAGATTTATATACCTAGTTGATGTATACGTCTAGTTTGTAGAAATACACGTGAATGCCACAAATGATAAGCTTACCTTGACAGTGAAGGTACTCCAAAGCAATAACTACCTCAGCAGCAAAAAATCTACACAGTTTCATATATAACTTTATGTTAGCTAAGATTAATTACAAAACCATATAAGGCAACTTAGAATGGACCTCAAAATGGGAAGGCCAGCATCAAACTCATATTAGTAAGACACACAAACAACTATGCAATTGCTACATCGTTTTCGAACCCTGAGTTGATCTACTAAAGATTATGACACGAATTTTTGTTCTTTTCGTTTTGTTAGGTAAATTACCTCACAGCATCTTCTTTCAGGACCTTTCTGGGTTGTTTGTCTAGAAGCATGAAGAGTTCTCCACCAGGGCAGTAATCCGTGATTAGACAAATATGAGTTTTAGTCTGCAAGGTAAATGCAAGTAAAGACACACGTGAAGTATGTGCACCACTATTAACATTACCTCTCAATTCTTCCCTGGTAGAGACCGGTATTACAAAAAAAGGGTGATAATTGAGAGGGGACAACTCAAAATGTGTGAAAATAACCAAAAATAAGTAGAGTTAAATACCGAGACTTCATTAGGGTTACAAACCTGAAATGAAGCATATAGTGCTGGAAGAAAAGGGTGATCCAACATGTCAAGGATTTCTCTCTCTGCACAAGCTCTATGCACCTGCAGAAACGAAAGGGATCGAGCGCAGAAAATGAGAAGACAGATCAATTCATGAGAATAAAATGGAAAGCTATAGGCAAGATAAAAATCTACATCCATGAGGACTGATTTAGAGGGGGGAGAGAGAGAGAGAGAGATGATTTTCAATACCTTGTTACGATTGAGCATAACACCTTTATCCATAGCTTTCATGGCAAATAACTGACCAGTTCCATACAGTTCCACCAAGTGCACACTGCCAGGTGAGACAATTTTCCGAAAGTCGATCAAAGCCCAGTTGGAGTAACAAAATGCACAAAAAGGAGGATTAACATCTTACTAATGGAGTTGAATCAGAACTATGATGCAACTAACATTCCATGGTTCCCAAAGTAAATATGTTACTAATAATGCAAAGCTCGGGTGAGAAAAGGGGACAAGAAAAGAGACCAACCTGCCAGTATCACCAGATCCCAAGGGCTTTATAGGCCTAAAATGCTTCAATCCTATATGCTCTCCACTATCTAGAATCTGCAAAAATCAGGATGACTTGTATGTGACTTTGAAAGAATAGTAAATTACTTCAAAGACCAGTGTACATAAAATCTTGGCCGTTACATGCACTAGTACATGAGTTTGAAAGAACGGTACCTTTTGAATAGCTTTCCATGGAGGACTACCCTTTCTATGAGGCTTCGGATGAACCACCTTTGAATGGTTCAACCATAGATCTTCTGGTTTCTGCAGATATTAAAATTTCTTAAAATTGAACCCGACATAAACATTTTATTAAAAGAGGATGATTAACTATGGTGACATTACCAAATTGGCATCCGGAAGCTCTCTCACTGCATCGTCAACATTTTCTGCAGTTTGTTTGATCTGTTTAGGAATTAATTACGAAACAATTTCATTAGAATTGGATATGGTTTTACTGCCTGTAAATGAATAATAAGTGAAATTGTTAGAGTACAAAACTATTATTGGCAACTGACAGACCAATCTAGTTGCACTCTTCAAAATATCATCACGTATTAGGCCTTTAAAATGTTTCAACTATTACATGTTGGATTAGATAACTAATTTTCCTCCATACAATCGTCCATTGTTCAGCTTGCACGTGAGGAGGAGTGAAAATATAAAAGGCCGCTGGATTTCGGCAAACTAACAAAACCAAACACTTAAATAATTAGGAGAGAGTTCCGACCAATTTTTCGCTATCTTTCGCCGTTTGTTCTGGAATGCAGTTGCGAAGCGGTTCAACATGCTGACTACCATCTAGTTGTACCCCGATAAAGTACTGTACCTCTCCCTGTTAAACAAGTAAAAATGCCACACTTTCACTCATTTCTTCTTGTTGATATTGATTGCCTATTTACCATAATTAACGAAAAACATAAGGCATATATACAGAAAATTGACTTATATTATCTAAGGATTGAGTGACTATGGTACCTTCTGATCACGCATAGGTTGGAGATGAAACAGATTCCAGAACTTTTTGCCTGGTTTAAGTACAGAGAAATAAGTAATTACAACATGAAAACAAGTAAAATTTTTCTTTCATAATCTTTCCACCTCTTTGAGACAGGAAGAGGAACATACCGCTCTTGGTGTAGTTAATTAACTGTACAGTAACATCCGTTTGATTATCAATTGCCTCTCTAATTTTTCTGACTGTCGCCGGATCGGTTTCAGGTCCTTGTAGAAATCTACATAACCAAAACAAATTAGTCAGAATCTTAAATTCCAACATTTTTATACACCTCATAAAATTTTCCTAAATTCCTGAAGACCGATGAAATTTTCCACTAATGCGGTTGTTAGCTTAGGCCAGTTGGTTACTTAGCACCTGTAATTATTGGTCGCAACTCACTGGAATCTTCATTTTTCTTATAATTTTACATGCAAATTTATCTTTAATTAAGAATCACTTGTCACAAAATAATTAACAAATTAAGGATGTACCTGCAATTTCTTCCTAAGATTTCTTCGCGACTGTACTCTGTGAGCTCCAAGAAGCTATCAGATGCAAATATCTGAAGAAACAAAACATTGTAAGGCATTACTGTCACATATGTTGTGTCTCCATGATCTCCGATACAAAAACTCGAATCAAGAACACATGATTAATCAGTCCGTAAAATTAACAGATAATCGACTTTGAGTAGTGGAAATCTTACAATGGGGTTATCAGGCAGCCTGGGATCAGTAATGACAAAGTTCTTCTCTATACGTTCAAGTGTGGTGGCCAAATCAATACCCTTTCTCATTTCCTTTTGTCTCTTTTTGCTATTATCATCCTCTGGCCCATCATCATCATCATCTCCATCACTCTCCACATCATCCACCACTATAATATTTTCATCTTCATTGTTCTCTTTGTATGTTTGACTCTTCCTGATAAGCCTGAAACATACAAACAAACATGTCAAGGTTGACTTTTTTTCTTTTTTTTTAATAAAATCTTTGATCAAGCGTGGTCTTATAAGAGCTGATTTGAAGATATTGTTACCCCATGAAAGAACGGCGGCTAGATTTTTTCGGTTTCTTTTCAGGAACTTCACTAATACGCTGCATTGAGGTTCGAGTACCGGCATGGGAATTCCGTCTCGGTGGAGCTACGCTCTCTGACTTTCTCCTCGCTGGAGCTTGGTCCGTTGCTGGTCCTTCTTCCTTCCCACCTCCTGACTTTCTGATGAAGGGGCGGTTCATCGATTCGCTAAGCGCTCGGGGTCTCTTCACTGCCTGCACTAGTTCGTTTACTGAACTGGTTGCGATATCTTTCTGACGAGCTGCATTAAACTGCTTATCAGTTAGCTCAAGTGTCATCTTTTAACAACTTTGTGTCAACTTTAGTCCCATTTTATTCAAACCGTTACTCCTATAATGTACTAAGTTTTGTCCAGACAGAAACAATACATCGAGAACTAATATGATATATATGTATGTGTATGTATACTTTCTAAGTCCTTGCATTATAAGTTCAATCTTAATGATGCAGAAAGAAAATATTGATGAAAGCAAGTGATCTCCAGAATTGATCATGTTCATGAAGTATCTTATAGATAGTGCATAACTTTCTTATAAATTTATAATCAACGACAAACACAGGATTCAACAAACTGAAATGAATTTTTATTACTTTTTCTTTTTCTTTTTCCTTTTTGTTTTTTTGTCTTTTTTTTTTTGTTTTTTGTTTTTTTGTTTTTTTGTAAAAGCACAAAAACGACATGGTTTTTAGTTTGGTCTCTAACTTAACTTCCTATGCACATTGTGGCTAATACTAATAACTATCAACAAACGACATATGATTATTGCACGCTTATTAACTCTAACGAAAGCAATACTGAGCAGAGTCACATGTGACATCACATGCAATGCCATTGTCGTTGTCGAAAAAGTTAATTTTTATGTTAAATGTAGGACCACTCAAATTTAATCAGCCCAAAATGCCATACAGTCTTAGACACACACACACACACATATATATATGTGTGTGTGTGTAAGTTCATTTTCAATAGTAAATGCATGCACCAATGAGAATCTGAAAAGAGAGAGAGGGCAGTAATAGGATGTTTGTAATACCATCGTATCGAATCAAAGATTCTGGCAGTCCATTTGGTCGGACCATCTTTTCCTTGGACCCCTCTGTGTGCTTGCTCACCTCCACTTGCATCCTATACATTATATAGAATCAACAAGTTAGCTTAAAGGGTAATGAAAAAGGATCACTATGTTTCACTATTATTGCCATAAATTCCTTGTGCACAACATTCCCTATCCATGTCATCAACCCGTCACCATTGATAGATGATCTGACGGTGTAAAACAACGCAGTTCGAAAAGCTTTTAAACAAGACTGTCCCACCTAGTATCAAAATCACATTACTGAATTCCGGGAACATTTATGAAATTAAGTGGCCCAGTTGGAAGAAAAGGGAGAGGAACCAAAAATAATAATAATAATAACAATAAATGTAGCTTAAATTATTGAAGAGATGTACATGAAGACATCCATATTTCTATTTTGGTGAGATGAGAGACCATGTGGTATGCTCTATAGGACATATCTAAAGCTCAGTCAATAAGGAGTTGGAGCATATTTTGCTAAGATCTATTATGAATTATTGGCTTCGCGAACGAAATGATCGTGAATTATTGTCTCATGACTCATGATGGTAACGACATGCATAGAAAAATGTCTGATTGAGCTTTTGTTTAGAATCCATTTCATGCAGCAGCAACATGTGACAATGAAGAATAGCCATTTCCATGAGAAAAACAAAGATTTAGCGAATGCGTGTCAATAAATGTAGTACTGACTACTGCGGTGAAAAGGATCAAAATACTTCCTGCTAATATGCTCCACCAAAGAGAGATTATAGCCATTAAATAGTATTTTTGGACGGTTGGTTTAAATCTAGAAGTATCCAACAAAGTCTTTGTTTTCCAATTTGTTCCCTTCTTTCAGCAAAGAGAATTGAAGTTCAGAGTAGACCACGTAGCTCATTATCGAGCTTTCGTTATATACTAAGAATATGTATATCAGAAAGAGAAAGCAAACTTGATATTCAATCTTTTTCAACAAAATTTTTTTTCGATATTATCTTATATATTACCAATTTGAGGACCTTTAAGAAAACACAGCTATAAATGCAGGGAACTACGCGTTTGCATGATTGTCTCTACACAACCTTCCATTCCAACCCACGTGAGAAGGAATCTAACCAATAAAATTTTTTAACAAAGAATGAGACATCTTCTCAACCTCAAAAAGTATCCTTAAGAAACAAATATCTGCTTTCCTATAGAAAAAAATAAAAATAAAAATAAATAAAAATAAAAAAAAAAAACAAATAAATAAATAATAAGAAGAACAAGTAGTAAGTTACTAACCCAATAAATTTGAGGACTTTGCCAGTCTCGTCCTTGATGGGAGCAATGGTGAGTAAATTCCAAAAGGGGGTCCCATCTTTCTTGTAATTCAGTAACCTCCCGCAGTAACTAACCCCCGCCTGCAACGACTCCCTTATCTTTGCCAACTCTTCTGGGTCCGTACCCGACCCTTGCATAAACCGGCTGTGTAACAGTGGACCCCACCATATTATTAAACTACTAAAATTGTATCAACAAATCAATCTACACCAATTAGCCTATTAACGTACGGTTTAATATCATGTAGCTTTTTATTGTTCTTTTTTTTTTAAATATTTTTATGGGTGAAAGCATATTAATAATATAAATTTAAAAATCATTATACTAATTTAATACAAAAAATTAATACTAAATTAATAGGATATAAATTAAAGAGATTTATAGTTAAATAGTTTTTTTAATAAGTTTTTAACAAATGAATTAAATTTTTAAAAATTAATTAAATGATCCTTTTTTTTAACGATTAATCAATTTTTTTAAATGATCAATCAAAATATAAATTATTGATTTTTTTAATCAATTACCATTGATCAAACGTAAGTTTTTTTGACAAATGACTTAAATTTTAAAAATTAGTTAAAAGGTTTTTTTAAATGATTAATCAATTTTTTTTAAATAATCAATCAAAATGTAAATTACTGATTTTTTAATCAATTACTATTGAAAAAATGACAAATAATCATTTTGTTAAATAAAAAAAGTTTGACTATCTATTATATTGAATGATCAAAATAAACTATTCAATCTAATTTTCGCAAATCAAACACTAATAAATTAAAATTTATGTTATGTTAATAAAAAAAAAGGAGGGGAATTTGTAGTTAAAAAATAATGTTCAGACTGTTATTACAGTTAACAAATTGTAGTTAAAAAATGTTCACATATTTTTTTTTTTGGTGTTAGTTAAGCTACGTACCAGTTCCTGCCAACGACTTCTTTGGAGGTGTAACCGGTCATCTTAAAGAACCCGGCACTGGCGTAAAGTATCGGGTAATCGGGTTTAGTAGCGTCCGACACCACAAACGTCTGCTGGAACGCCGACAGCGCGTCCTTCAGATCCTCCGACACCCTCGGAAACCCTCTGTCCTTCCCCGCTGCCGCCGCAGCTCCCCCCTCGTTATCCGACGACATCTCCCCGGAGCTCCGAACCGAGTTGTTGGAGCTCCGCCGCGAACTTTCCCTCACGTGGCTGCCAGTACCACTAATACTGTTTTTGTTCTGCTCGTCTCCGCCGGAGGTCCTCACCCCCACCCCCTGTGGCTTCCCCGTCTCGGCGTCAGTCTTCAGCACCAGCCCCCACTCGGCCGCTCTCTGCGCCGCCACGCCGCTCTCGTTGCCGCCTTCCGCTGCTTCCACGGTGGACGACGACGGCGGCGACGACTTGTCGTTTATGATGGCGGAGATCGTCCGCTGCATCAGCGGCGGAGACTGCGCTGCCGGTGCTGGGTCCTTGAGGGCCATCCATGAGGTTATCTCCTCGGTCCGGCCTGACCTTGAGGCCAGCTCGGTCGGGTCGGGTTCGGGGCTGCCACTCGGGTCCGCCCAGCTCTGCCACGCCTGCTGGGACCGGAAGGCCGGGTTCGTCGGTCGGGTGGAGAAGGTGGAAGGGTTGAAGACCTCAAGGGAACCCCGGGAGTCTCTTGGCAGAGGCGGGAAGGTGGAAGCTGCTGATTTTGAAGATGACTTATCTGAATTATTGTTGTCCATCTCTGCAAGAAAGAAGATATGCAACGATTTTAATCTGATTTCTTTACAAACTTGGCAGATATATATATATATAATGTGATCTTACATAGTACTAATATACCATATTTCTTGGTGGATTCTCAATGATGTATATGATCTTTGCACAGTAATAATAATACAATTGGGAGGTAGGATATTTAATTTTCTAAGGTACTATATATTCACACTAGTGGAATAGAAATAAAAATGAAAAGAAAAAAGTGCTGTTTTATTTAGTCAAAACGGTAATTAGAAAAACAAAAAAAAAAAATCTGCTGTTGGACTCAAGATTCAACACTATTAATTGAGCTCGCAACAAGTTAAACCACTACCTAAATTTGCCACTAACTTATTTGTCTTTTTTTTTTTTTTTTTTGGTAGTATATGTGATCTAAGAAACTGTGTACACTAAATATCTAGGAAAATTCTATGGCAAAATATCCACTTGAATATAGGATTTGAATTAGAGTGCATAAAATGAAATTAGATACCGTGAAAAAAAAAAAATCTTTCAAATATAATATTACACTCACTTTTATAAATACCGTCTGAACTGAAATCATATGGTTAAAATGAATTATATGTAGGATAAAAGCATCCAATGTAGAATCTTCTAATACTTATCTGACAATTTTGGTGAGTTTTTACACTGAGTACTAATGGTTTTGGCTGATAAGGGTGGCGAGGCAGATTTATGAACTGGATTTGGGACTTTGGAGAATGACGGTTTGGCATGAGGAATAGGGGTTGAGCAAGAAAAGGTGCATATCAATCCACGAATTGTCACCCATCTCCTCCTCAATCGGTTGGATTTATTCGCAAGTGTGTATCTTCCAACTCAAAATGTTTCGATTAAATTTGCTTACACTGTTTATTTGGATAGGGAGAAACTGCACATGACTTGTCAGGGCCAGGGTTATTTCTGATATTTCATGTCCACTTCCAGCTGAACCACCACAATTGTGGTGGTAATAGCTTGACAACTACATCGAGATTTTTATCACCTCACACTTGTTGGGGATAGTATTGTCTAAAGGGGACAGGTTAGGTGACTCAAGTAATACAAAGATGACCAACAAAAACAAATAAATTTCAAAACTGATTAAATTAGGTAACAAGATGCGTTTGTGGCAAAGACTAAGACAAGACTCCGCATTCTACGCTTATTATCGTACTGCGAGTAATAGTTTTTCTTTCTCATTTTTTTTTTTCCCTAGGCTGTGAAGTGCGTGTTTTACAGTTATACAGTCATACACATAACAAGATGTTCAGTGTCTGCCAGGTATTTTTTGGAATTTTCAAGGTGTAACACCAGAAGAATTAATACGGCGGCTTGAAAAAGAAATTCTAATTACTGCCTGAAAAATAAAGATAAACATAGGACTTGACAATCTGCGGGAAAAAGAAAAACATTAAAAACAACAGAATCCCTTTCCTCAACAGGTGAGTGGAAAAGGGTTTGGACAAAAGGCTTAAGTTTGAAACTAGAGAGTTTTTTTATTTTTTTTTATATAAATGCTAAAAAAATAAAAATTCTTTCACCGACTTGACAAAAAGAGGCCAAGTTAGTTTCTGCAAATCTTTGCAACTTTACAATGCAACATTAAAAAAAAAACTGTATTTTCCACACAAGTCAATTGCTATAATCGAAATAATGGGTAGGCTCAAATTTATGTGTGTGCATGTGAAAAAGGACCAAGAAAAAGGGGGACCATTTTTTTATTTTCATTTTTTTTTATTTTTATTTTTTTGAGAATTCGAATGAAAAAGTACCTGAGGTGAAGCTGAAAAAACTGCAGAAAATTAAACAAAGCTTCTGATCTGTTTTGTACTGATCAGCGATCACAGAAACTCAAACTAGTTGACAAACAGAAGAGTGAAACTTCCAGTGAGCAGGACAGAGATATAACATGAGAAGCAAAGCTTCAAAAACTCAAGAGAAAGAGAAGGAGAAAGAGAAAGAGAAAGAGAAGGGACGAGAAGATCAGACTCTAGAGAAGCACTTTTTATGGGCAAAAAGAGACGAAACAAATAAGTTCTTCCCATCCCCGTACACCAAAGACCTCACATGCCTCTTGCACATATCCCTAACCAGTTTATTACCCTCCTCAATAATTATCATTTTAACCAAAAAAAGGGAAGAAGAAAAATAAAAATATAATTTTTCTACTTGTTTACAAAAATTCTTATATAAATGTTACCTCTGGTACTGGTACTACTACTTCTACTACTCATCAGTGTCTGGTGCTTTATGAGTGTGTTTTTGACAGACTGGAAGGAGTTGGCAGCAACAAGAAACAACAAAAGCAGAATCAGCAAAGGCAGAGGCAAGAAAATCTCCAAGTCTCAAGTCTCAACCCGTCTTTTGGGAGTTAGCTGATTCTTCAGTCTCTATGCAGTGCTCTTGTCGTCGCGGTGTCTCACTAGAGGCACAAATTCTTGTATGTGATCATATAATAAGACCAAAATCAGACATGGAAGAATAAAATAAAAGGAAAATAAATATCTACAACTTTGCACTGATTAATGGCTAACATGGGTAGTGTCGACAACATACCATATCTCGGTGAGTTGCAGACAAGCATGGTCGTTTTTGGAAACGCCCACGTTGCACACTTTGGCAGGGCTCTGTGGTGAAAGATAGATTTAATAATAGACCATAAGTTGTTATTATAGGCTCAATTTTATATTTGTCCCTCCTACAAAGCAACACAACAATTCAAAGTATGCAACACTATAGTTATTAATTTGTAACAGCTTTAAGTAGTACGATATTACAAATAAAGTTACGTGTCAACACAAATAAAATTACATGTCAATCAGTTAATAATCATACATATATATATTTAAGTACAAAATTACATTTATCAACTAGATAAGGCTGTTGAATAAAACTATTGCTATTATTATGTTTTTCTCGGGAATGGAATGTATTATTGGTAAGAAATGGTTATCATTGCTTAGCTAATTAATGTGGGAGTTTTAGGGATGAAAAATAGGTCCAAAATCCCTATAACGTGGTCCAACTTTATGAAAGCTAGCTAACTTTACAAAAGCTGGCTCATTAATAGATTGGGACGATGAAAACAAAATTGTAGTAGGCAAAGGAAAGCGAAACTATACCTTATACACTTATACAACATGCTAGAAAGAAAGGGAAAAAAAATCGTATTCATCCCTTAACAAGATCATGTTGTTGGACATCATGACTAAATAGTAATAAATAATTATCACAATAAGTGAGATACACTAATAATTAATTGCCGTACTATCTAAGACAAGCCCTGAAAATTTGATAAACGTATCAAAAGAGACGATGAGTTGTAATGAAGGATCACAAATTGACATTAGCCGTAAAATCTATTGCATCATCCTTTTGTTAAAGACATGAGATTAGCCTGAAATAGAAAGGGATATTGCGGGGATTAGCCCCACATGTGGTAGGACCCTGGCCACGTGAAACGCTTTTGGAAATAATCTTATCTGATTCACGGCTGTTTTGGGGTAGTCACATCACACACAACCTGTTGGCTGAGAACTGCCTTTTTCCCGCTCTGGTGGATAGATGCTAGAACAAAAAGTGGTCCAATCTCAGTTTGAGTTGCCAAGCCAACGGACTTGTAAAGCATGGGATGATGGGAAATCAAGGGCTTTTTTTCATTTTGGGCCCTTGATAGCATTTGCCCAATGTGGCCCACATTAGAATGCCTCCCAAGCTTTAAAAACATTTGGGTTAAGCCATCCCCACAAGGGATCAAAACAAGGTGATTTGGTTAAGCTTTTGCCTCAAAATTAGGAGTGAACAAACTGTTATTGATTGGATTAGAAAATTAAGAATTTAACTAGATTAGATGAATTTTGGTTTTTAATTATTATACCTAGTTATTGCAGCATTGAGAATTCCTGATAATCAAATGGCATGCTTACTTCACATGAAAACGAATGAGCAAGGAAAGGAGAATGGCAATCCTAACTTTTCCTTAGTATTGTTTCCTATTTAATTGAATAAATATTCAAATTTATTTATCTAGTCTTATCAAGTTAACAATTAACGCAGGACATTATAATTGTTAAATTTAGTAAGATTCTTGTAATTAAATTTAAGTAAACACTAGAAAGGTAATTAGATTGTTTTCAATTTTACTTCCTAATAGGTAAGTAAACATACAAAGAAATCACATTCTTATTTTAGTTTTCCTTTTTGGACTTTTTTTTAATTATGTTACGGTTTGGTAAACATGTTCAAACTTCAAAGAGTATAATGATTCCCTCATGTGCTTCCCTTCCCAACTAGGACTTGAAACCTTTGAATGAGTTTAAATCTAAAATTATGTGATTTCTCGTTAGCATTTAACCCTGAAAACTTCATATATATCCATTAATTATTTCTCTTTTTGAATTTGGCCATGTCACAAACTAGTTTAGAAAATATATAAATATAATGATGACTACAATTCAGTTTTATTTAAAATATTGGATGTAGGTGTAGTTTATGTTTAATGGATTGTTAACGATGAAGAAAACTATGGATATGGATGTTTCAGGTGGTCTTGGTGGGATTATGATCTGGGAGTGAATAGTGAGCACTGCTTGCCTACTTCTGAAATCTCGGCAACTTGATAAGTGTGGTTGGGGGTTATCATTTGCTAACTCTCTCTCTCTCTCTCTCTCTCTCTCTCTCTCTTTATTATGGGTGTTAAGTGTACATAAATGTAATTAATGGCCCAACTTACAGTTAACATACAGACCGATCTTGTATGTATATTAAGGATTTCATGCCTATATTATTGATTGCCCAAATGAAGATAGTTATCACGTTAAAAAGTGAACCACTGTAAATGTTATGTGCTCTGGCTTATTTATTTTCGTTCCATTTTATGCTAGGTGGTAAAAAATTAGGGACAAGTGTTAAAGATTGTGCCCACGGTTCTCCTTCAAAATTATGCCTGTCTTAATTTGATTTTAAAAGGAGAAAGAATGAGGATGAATCTATTAGTACCTTAAGGAGGGACATAAATTTTTAAGTAGCGAGGAGCATTCTTCTGATCTCAAAGCCCCAGATATTAAAAAGAAAAAAAAATTCTAATATAATTAAATCCAATTACAAAAAAAAAAAAAATACTGTATCAATTAGTTCATGCAGTCTTGTTATGAAATCCAACCATAACAAATGCAGTCTGGAATCTCATCAGTCAATGTTATTTCCAATTAACCGGAGAAGAGACACTTCCAAAAAAGAAAAAGCTTCCCCAACCGCACTGCCTCCACCATAGCGTTCTGCATTGCTTAATTCCGAATCTTGCTTTGATACCAAACTCTTCAGCTATATAGCAAGCCATTCCTGACGGCAATGGTTTAAGCGACGCGCATGCAGAGAGAGACCCCTTGAATTATCTCCGCAACAGCCGCCAACACTAAAGAAGTCATGATGTCCAAAACCGCGCCAACACCCTCCAGGGAAATGAACTCCCCGCAAAGTTGACTTTGCAGGTGATGATGCAAGATTTGGATTTCCACCATGGACGTCTTGTTGGCCAAATCCAATACTCCTCGTGGACCTGCACCACAAAAATAATAGAAGAGCTACAGAGTGGGGGGCGTTGTGGGGTGCTCCCGAAGGGAACTCTGATGCTTGACTTGGTCATGGGTCCTAGGGATGATGCAAGCACTCCACGGCTGTGTGGAACCCCCTCTAAATCTTAATGAGGGGTATTTCTAGACAAATGAGTGGTAAGTAGGGAAGGGCATTGTTTGGGGCTCACTTACTTATCAGTGTTAGATAATGTACATCAATCTTGTTTTCTGTGCAATATTGACACAATCATGTAGCCTAAGTGTCACCATTGCATGTGAGTGTTTGGTTGACCACGAATCCACACTGCCTTCCCACGTGGCACTTGATTATTCGTCCAACTGGCTTATTCCCGTACAGTTTTATACACATCCAACAGCAGGCATGAACGATAAAGACTTAAGCAGCCATGATCATCTGGTGGTTTCCATTATTTCATTTGATCACCTGAGGAAAAGCCTTTATTCTATGTGTGACAAGTAAAATATTCACGATCAGATATCAAATCGCTGTTGCTACTGCTACTGAAGACAGGTATGGAACTTCACAAATAAATTAAACTAATAAGAATAAAAGGAGAAGGCATACCTGAGAAATTTCTTGGTTTTCTCTAACTACTATGACGTCATCCTTGAGGACCAAGAAAGTTGGGGAATTATATGATCAGTTTATACCAATAGAATTTCAAACTCCTGTAGAATCACGTAAAATGTACTCAAAGCATAAACAGTGTTGATAAACGGACAATCCAACAATCAAACGGTCACAAAGGTCAATGAAAACCTTGATCAAAAAATTCTCGCAAGAAATTTACGGTATATGCAAGACTATGCCTTGTATCAACCTACAAATTGAGCAGGACTTATAAATCCGCTACTTTCAAGCTAGAATAGTTGATTCTCAAGAAGAGCATCAGAAGATAATAACCAAAGTGATGAATGAATAAACCAAAGAGACTTTTATGCTTACACAATCTGGACTTCAAAAGTGCAAGATGAACAAAATAAGTTAAATAAAACCTGCTGACTCAATTTGTTCATGAGGCCCTCAATGAAGAAAGATAGTCACAGGTTTAGAAAAAATGATAAAGAAAGAAAATATTGAGTGATGTAAAGTAATTTATAGATCTAAATAATAACAGTAGATAAAAGGGAAAGAAAATTATATAATGAATTAGAAGCATAAATAAGAATAGCTAGGGGTAATATACAAGCAGTCCCCTAACTAGTGACACTTACTCTACACCATCTCTGATGCACTTCAATCTCCGTTGGCAGGCATCATTAATTACTTTAGACGCTCTCCAAGCTAAAAAGGCAAAACTATAAGAGATACCATCCCTAGAATACACAAAAAATTTCAGCAAGATCATATAACTGCTGATGAATATTGCTGCCAGATTGTTGCAGAGCCTTTCCACACGTGTGCCAGAGGAAAGCAAAAGTATTGATTTCTTCCACTTCAGAAGTCATCAAGAGGAAAGTTGAATATAAATGCCTGGACAATAGGATTAGGAGTAGTTAACCTTGCATGTGAAACATACATAAATTAGTTCAACGGTTGTCTTTAGCCAGAGGTAGAAAGAAACGAACATTCAAACAAGCAGTTCTGGTAAATCCGCAATATAACAGTCTTTTCAACTCCAGTAAGTGTATATCTGTACAAGTTTAGCCAAATCCATAGTACGCCTGATTAGTGTTATTGTGTTCACTGTCTTCTCCACTTACCAAGCAATATTCCAATGAGTAAAGTCATAGAAGATAACAACCTCAACGAAAAGTATCACCTGAAATTCACATTTAGAAAGTATGCACGCTAGATACCTTGGCATTGCTTGAGATATTCTTGGCATCCAATAAAGCTCTAACCTACAAGTGAGGGGAGAAGATAAGATTAAAAATGGCTTTCAGTTAAAGTCTGATGCAGAGGAATGGGAAGGTTCAAGCCAAATCCATGGCCAAAGGGGAAATCCCCAAATTGGGAGAGAATTATAAATCTCAATATCTCAATATTCCAATATTTAAGTTTGCCATACACTTCCTTCTTTAGGCTAACATAGCCTTACCAATGACAATAATGCAACAATAGCTAAGCCAGATAACAAAATAGTCACAAAATTAATAAACCAAGCCTAATAGTATTTAAAACAGAAACAAAAGGAAAAAATATTTTCTTCTATATAATACTTTACACGGTACCACTTCTTATAGGAATATTACCTCCTAAATAAGGAAACTAACTAATTGGTTTACAGCTATTTTCCTATTACATTACACAGCTAATTATGCAAGATTTGTACAACTACACAATAAACTATAAAAGGAAAATTAATTCTGTAAATCAGTTGACTTTTTTCAACACTCCCCCTCAAGTTGGCATGAAAATATCTTTTAGAGCCAGCTTGCAAACTAAACTGTCGAACTGTCTTTTATGAAGACCTTTCGTCAGAATATCCGCCGCTTGGTTGTTGGAAGGAACGTACACCATGCAGATATCTCCTCTGTCAATCTTTTCTTTGATGAAGTGCTTGTCTATCTCTACGTGCTTTGTTCGATCATGAAGTACAGGATTGTGGGCGATGGCGATTGCAGACTTATTATCACAGTACACCTTCATTGGTGGTGGACTATGAATTTTTAACTCCTCAAGAATTCTTCTAATCCATAGAACTTCACATATCCTATGAGCCACAGACCTGAATTCAGCTTCAGCACTGCTTCTTGCCACGACACTTTGCTTTTTACTCCTCCAGGTTACCAAATTTCCTCCTACAAAAGTACAGTACCCTGAGGTTGACCTTCTATCTGTAACACTCCCAGCCCAATCTGCATCTATAAATGCTTCTATCTGTAAGTGCCCACTTTTCTTGAACAGTAGTCCTTTTCCAGGTGTTCCCTTCAGATACCTAAGGATTCGATACACAGCCTCCAAGTGATGAGAATTTGGAGAGTGCATAAACTGAC
This sequence comes from Antiaris toxicaria, assembly GCA_035233585.1. Classification (NCBI taxonomy): domain Eukaryota; kingdom Viridiplantae; phylum Streptophyta; class Magnoliopsida; order Rosales; family Moraceae; genus Antiaris; species Antiaris toxicaria. The sequence continues at coordinate 9,362,953 of CP141153.1, read as the reverse complement.
TTACCACACTGACAGCAAAAGCGATATCAGGACGAGTGTGTGAAAGGTAGATTAGCCTTCCCACCAGTCTCTGGTATTGTTCTTTATTAACACCATTTGTTTCATTTGTCACTTGTAACTTTTTGTTCGGCTCAATCGGGGTTTCAGCTGCTTTGCACCCAAGCATTCCGGTTTCACTGAGCAAGTCGAGTACATACTTCCGCTGATTAATAAAGATCCCCTCCTTTGATCTAGCAAACTCAATACCGAGGAAGTACTTTACAGCCCCCAGATTTTTAATCTCAAATTCTGTGGCCAATCTTCCTTTCAATGTCTCAATTTCCCTAACATCATCTCCTGTAATGATAATATCATCGACATAGACAATAAGTATAGCAAGTTTACCAGTCTCTGAATGTTTGTAGAACATAGTATGATCAGCTTGACTCTGAGTATATCCATATCTTTTAATCACCTTTCCGAACCTCTCAAACCAGGCGCGAGGAGATTGCTTGAGCCCATACAAGGATTTCTTCAATCTGCACACCTTGTCTTCTCCAAATTTCTTCTCAAATCCTGGTGGAACATCCATGAATACCTCTTCCTCTAATTCACCGTTTAGGAAGGCATTTTTAACGTCGAGTTGATGTAAGGACCAGTCACAGTTTGCTGCTATGGACAGTAGAACACGAATAGAATTGATCTTGGCTACCGGAGCAAATGTCTCCTGATAGTCAATTCCGTGAGTCTGAGTGAATCCTTTCGCTACAAGTCGCGCTTTATATCTTTCGACACTCCCATCAGCTTTGAATTTAACGGTGAAGACCCATTTACATCCAACAGTAGTCTTGTCTCTTGGCAAATTAACAACTTCCCAGGTTCCATTCTTCAAAAGAGCATCCATCTCTTCCTTTACTGCTATTCTCCAATTCGGATTACTTAGTGCTTCCTGTATTGTTCTAGGTTCAGACATATTAGAAATTTTTGACAAAAAAACTTGATGTTTGTGTGAGATTTTTTTGTAGGATAGATATTTTGCAATGGGATGTTTGGTAGTACAAGAACGAGTTCCTTTTCTAATGGCTATAGGAAGATCCAGATCCACAACCTCTGAATCTTGAGCTTCTGTTGATGAAAAAATAAGGTCAGGATTGGTAATTACCTGTGTTTCTTGAGGACCATCATTCGGTTCTTCAGATTGGGAGGGAACTAAAGATTCAATATGAACATTTTTCCTTTTATGGAACCTCTTCCTGGAATAAACTAGAGGTTCTGCTGTCGTATTCTGCAATATTTCTCCCCCTGTATTAGACAAAATAATTTCTGGTGTCTTTTGACTAGGATTTTCCTCATTTTTATTATTTTCAACAACTATTTCTGATTCTTTTTTATCAAGAACTCCTAGTGTACTTGGTGTTAGAACAACTTTTGGTAATGGTTCAGAAACTTGCCAAAAATCATCTTCTCCATTTGTACCATACTCCCCCTGAAGTTGAATTTTGTGAAAGAAAGGAATTTTTTCCATGAAGATCACATCCATACTAATGTATGTTTTTTTGGTGACAGGATTAAAACATTTGTAACCTTTTTTGTTTGAAGCATATCCAAGGAAAATGCATTTTTCAGATTTTGGATCCAATTTTGATTGAAAATTGTTTGGAATATGAACGAAGCATGTGCATCCAAAGATTTTTAAAGGAATAACTGAAGACATTCGTAGAATTAAAAAACTTTCTTTTAGCTTGTTTAGAGGAGTTGTATATTGTAAGACTCGAGTAGGCATTCGATTTATTAAATATGATGCTGTTAAAACTGCGTCCCCCCACAAATATTTAGGAACGTTCATTGAAAACATGATAGCCCAAGCAACTTCAAGTAAATGTCTATTTTTTCTTTCAACAATTCCATTTTGTTGTGGAGTGTCACGACATGTAGATTGATGAATTATGCCTTTGTTTGTTAAAAAATCCCCTAAACATTCATTAAAGTATTCAGTTCCATTGTCTGATCTAAGGATGCATATTTTTGTTTCGAATTGAGTTTCAATCATGTTGTAAAAATCTTTAAAGAGTTTTTCAACTTCTGATTTCTTGCTTATAAGATAAACCCAACATATTCTGGTGTGATCGTCAATAAAAGTCACAAAACCCCTTTTTCCAGATAATGTTTTAATTTTTGAAGGTCCCCAAACATCACTATGGATCATAAAAAAAGGTTTTGAAGGATAGTATGGTTTTGGAGCAAAATTTATTCGATGACTTTTTGCCAAATAACACGTTTCACATCGAAGTAAAGCACAATTAACACTTTTAAACAAATCAGGAAATAAATGTCTTAAATAAGAAAAACTTGGATGGCCTAGTCTAAGATGCCATTCCATTATTTTTTCTAATGCAGGGTTCGAACGCATATTGCTGTAAGCTTGAACCTTTTTATTACCAGGAATAGTGTCCGCAAAGTAGTAAAGTCCTCTTATCTCTTTAGCTCTCCCAATCATCATCCCCGACTTCTGGTCCTAAAAAACACAAGAGGATTCACAAAAAATGACACGGCAGTTAGAATCTTTTGAGAGTTTACTGACAGATAAAAGATTACATTTGAGTTTTGGAACATGGAGTACAGATTTAAGACCTATACTCTTGGACAGGTTAATGTTTCCTCTTCCAGCAATAGAAGAGAAACTACCGTCAGCAATACGAACCTTTTCATGGCCAGAACATGGGTTATATGAACAAAATAAATGGTGTAAATTTGTCATATGATCAGAAGCTCCAGAATCAATAATCCAAGGGTTTAATTTTCTACCTGCATGTACCATAGAACAATTTGGAGTACCAGTAGCCGGGTTAGGGTTTAGCAAATTCAGGAGTTGATTGATTTGCTCCTTGCTAAATGGGCTGGTCTGTTCAGCAGCAGCATTTGCTGTAGGTGGCTGGCGCTTGTTTCTCGACTTCCAATCTGCAGGCTTGCCGTGGAGATACCAGCAGGTTTCTATAGTGTGCCGAGGCCTGTTGTAATGATCACACCACACCCGGGGTTTCTCCTCATTCTTCTGTGAATGTGGAACATTCTGCTTGCTGATATGAGCCTCAGCATTGAATGCCGAACTTTCAGGTGTGCTGGTAGGAGTGGATTTCTTGCAGAGCATCACTCCTCTTCGAGTTTCTTCACGGCAGACTTCCGAGAAGGCCTCATTGATTGAAGGCAGGGGACTTCTCCCAATAATTCTGCCCCTAACCTCATCAAATTCCTCATTAAGATCAGCAAGAAATTTAAAAACTCTATTTGCATCAACAATAGCCTTATGCTGACTAGCATCATCAGGACACTTCCACTCTTTATCAGTAAACAGGTCTAGGTCTTGCCATATTCCCTTCAAAGAATTGAAATATTTTGTGACAGAGTCATTACCTTGACGAATATCACCAAGTTTCAAGGAAAGCTCATAAACCTGAGATTGGTTACCCATATCCAAATACATTTGTGTCACATTCTCCCAGAGTTCTTTGGCAGTAGGATAACACATGTAGTTTGCGCTTATCTCCTCCTCCATAGAGTTCACCAACCATGTCATTATCATGGAATTTTCTGCATCCCAGGTTGCGTGGGATGGATCTGTGGTGGCTGGCTCACGTACATCCCCTGTTAGGTAGCCTATCTTCCCTTTTCCTCTAATGTACATCCTCACCGATTGTGACCAGCGTAGAAAATTGTCACCATTGAGACGGATTTTGGTGATCTGGACTGGATGATTTTCGGTGGTTCTAGAGGAGAGTGGTGCAGAAACAGATGGCAGGGTAGAAGGCTGAGTAGAGGTGGCGGAATCATTTGTATTTTCAGACATGATAGAAGAAAGAAAAGGCTCGTTTGTGTCTCTGTTTTGAGAAGAAAAAAGAGAGGTTTCCCAGGAATTTTATTCCTGCTCTGATACCATAAAACAGAAACAAAAGGAAAAAATATTTTCTTCTATCTAATACTTTACACGGTACCACTTCTTATAGGAATATTACCTCCTAAATAAGGAAACTAACTAATTGGTTTACAGCTATTTTCCTATTACATTACACAGCTAATTATGCAAGATTTGTACAGCTACACAATAAACTATAAAAGGAAAATTAATTCTGTAAATCAGTTGACTTTTTTCAACAGTATTATTCTTCCTACATCAAAGTCTTTCACGGAAAAAAGAGAGAAGCCGTTCTAAACTCAGCTTACACACTGATCACCAAAAATGTATAACTACATAGAGGATAGAATTCAAGACTGAATGGGGGGCTTAACAAAATTAGTAATGCAGAGTACAAGAAAAGACGCATGAGAATAAGAAAAAGCTTCCCCAACTGCACTGCCTCCACCACAGTGTTCCGCATTGCTTCATGCTGACTCTTGCTTTGATACCAAGCTCTTCAGCTATATAGCAAGCCATCCCTGACTACAGTGGTTTCAGCAACATGCGTGCAGAGAGAATCCCTTGGAATTATCTTTGCAACAGCCACCAACTCTAAGAAGTCCCGATGTCCAAAACTGCACCAACACCACCCACGGAAAATGAGCTCCCTACTAAGCTGACTTTGCAGGCATGAACGTTAAAGACTTGAGCAACCATGATCGTCTGGTTGCTTCCATGATTTCATTAAAAGTCTTTATTCCATGTATGACAAGTAAAATATTGACAATCAAGTATCAAATCACGGTTACTACTGAAAACAAGAATGGAACATCACAAATAAATTAAATTAAAAAGAATAAAATGAGAAAGCATACATGACAAATTTCTTAGTTTTCTCTGACTGCAATAATGACATCCTTGAGGACCAAGAAAGTTGAGGAATTATACGATCGGTTTATACCAATAGAATTTCAAACTCCTGTAGAATCACAGAAAATATACTCAAAGCGTAAGATGGTGTTGATAAACTGACAACCCAACAATCAAACTGTAACAAAGGTCAATGAAAACCTTCATAGGAAAATTCTTGCAAGAAATTCACAATATACGCATGAACAAATTGACCGGGAATTATATATGGATCAGCTACTTTCAAGCTAGAATAGTTTATTAATATCCCAAATGGTATCAGAAGATGGTAACCAACGTTCAAAAAGGCAGAATTGGACGAGAATATTCCACTTCACCATCTGGTCTTCAAAAAGTTCAGGATGAACAAAATATTTAATATAAAAACTACATGACTCGATTTGATGATGAGGACCTCAAAAAAGAAAGATAGTTAAACTTTTAGGTAAAAAGAAAAGTTAAAAAAAAAAAATTTTGAGTGAAGTAAAGTAATTTATAGATCTAAATAATAACAGTAGATCCGAAAGAGGGAAGATTATAATGAATGAGAAGCACAAATAAGGAAAGCTAGAGGTTATATACAAGCAGTTCCCTAAATATTGACTGGTACTCTACACTATCTCTGGAGCACTTCAATCTTCATTGGCAGTTTAGACACTCTCCAAGCTAAAAAGGCAAAACTATTACAGATACCTTCCCCAGATACAGAAAAGTTCAGCAAGATCATATAACTGCTAATGAATATTGCTGCTAGACTGTCACAGAGCTTTTCTACACGTGTGCTAGAGGAAACCAAAACTACTGATTTCTTCCACTTCAGAAGTCATCAAGAGGAAAGTTAAATTAAAAGGCCTATACAATAGGATTAGTAATGGTTAATCCTACATGAGAAACATGATAACAAAGTATTTAGTTAAATTGTTGTCCTTAAACAGAAGTATGAAAGAAAGGAACACTCAAAAAAGCAGTTCTGCTAAATCTACAAATTAGCAGTCTTTCAACTCCAATAAGTGTATATATGAACAAGTTTAGCCAAAAACATGGTGCACCTTATTAATGTTATTGTGTTCACTGTCTTTCTCCACTTACGAAGCATTATTCCAATGAGTTAAGTCAAACACCCTCAATGAAAGTATCACCTGAAATCCACATTTGGAAACCGTGCAAACAGGAGTTTATCTTGACATTGCTTGAGATTTTCTTGGCATTCAAGAAAGTTCTAACCAACAGAGAGGAGAGAGAATAAAATTAGAAATGGTTTTACAGTGTAAAGTCTTTCATGGCCAAAAGAAAGAAAGCGTTCAGAACTCGGCTCACACTAATCACAGAGGATAGAGTTCAAGACTGAATGGGGGGACTTAACGAAATTAGTTATGCAGAGTCAGAACAATTAGCCAATTCGAGAAAGACGTAATAAAGGATATACAAACACACAAATTAGTAAATATAGGATACTAAAATAATTAGTCAATTCAAAAAGGAAGTAGATATACAAGATGGAAATGAGCTCCCTGCTAAGCTGACTTTGCAGGCATGAACATTAAAGACTTGAGCAACCATGATCATCTGGTAGCTTCCATGATTTCATTAAAAGCCTTTATTGCATGTATGACAAGTAAAATATTCACAATCAAGTATCAAATCATCGTTGCCACTGAAGACAAGAATAAAACTTCACAAATAAATTAAATTAAAAACAATGAAATGAGAAAGCATACCTGAGGAATTTCTTGGTTTTCACTAACTACGATGATGCCATCCTTGAGGACCAAGGAACTTGGGGAATTATATGATCGGTTTATACCAAAAGAATTTCAAACTCCTGTAGAATCACAGAAAATGTACTCAAAGCGTAAGAGGGTGTTGATAAACTGACAATCCAACAATCAAACTGTAACAAAGGTCAATGAAAACCTTGATAGGAAAATTCTTGCAAGAAATTTACAGTATACACATGAACAAACTGTACAGGAATTATATATGGATCAGCTACTTTCAAGCTAGAATGGTTTATTAATATCCCAAATGGTATCAGAAGATAGTAACCAACGTTCAGAAACGCAGAATTGGAAGAGAATTTTCCACTTCACCATCTGGTCTTCAAAAAGTGCAGGATGAACAAAATATTAACTATAAAAACTGCATAACTCGATTTGGTAATGAGGACCTCAATAAAGAAAGATATTTAAACTTTTACATAAAAAGAAAAGAAAAAAAAATTGAGTGAAGTAAAGTAATTTATAGATCTATATAATAACAGTAGATCCGAGAAAGGGAAGATTATAATGAATGAGAAGCACAAATAAGGAAAGCTAGAGGTTATACACAAGCAGTTCCCTAAATATTGACTCGTAATCTCACTATCTCTGGAGCACTTCAATCTTCATCGGCAGTTTAGACACTATCCAAGCTAAAAAAGCAAAACTATTAGAGATACCTTCCCAGATACAGAAAAGTTCGGCAAGATCATATAACCGCTGACGAATATTGCCACTAGACTGTCACAGAGCTTTTCCGCACGTGTGCTAGAGGAAACCAAAAGTACTGATTTCTTCCACTTTAGAAGTAATCAAGAGGAAAGTTAAATTTAAATGCCTATACAATAGGCTTAGTAATGGTTAATCCTACATGTTAAACACGATAACAAAGTATTTAGTTAAATAGTTGTCTTTAACCAGAAGTATGAAAGAAAGGAACACTCAAAAAAGCAGTCTAGTAAATCCACAAAATTAGCAACCTTTCAACTCCAATAACTGTATATTTGAACAAGTTTAGCCAAAAGCATGGTACACCTGATTAATGTTATTGTGTTCACTTTTTCTCTCCACTTACGAAGCATTATTCCAGTGTGTTAAGTCAAACAACCTCAATGAAAAGTATCACCTGAAACCAACATTTGGAAACCATGCAAACGGGTCTTGGCACTGCTTGAGATTTTCTTGGCATCCAAGAAAGTTCTAACCTACAGAGAGGAGAGAAAATAAGATTTAGAAATGGTTTTACAGTATAAAGTCTTTCATGGCAAAAAGAAAGAAAGCGTTCAGAACTCGACTCACACTGATCGCCAAAAACATAAAATCACAGAGAATCAACTTAACAAAATTAGTTATGCTGAGTCAAAACAATTAGCCAATTTGTGAAAGAAGTAATAAAGGATACACAAACAGCAAAATTAGTAAATATATGTGTGACGCCCCCCTAACGTACGTTACCATACCAACCAGTCGAGCTCTGACGCCGACCGCGATGGCTGGCAACCTAGTGGGTCGTCATCCTCTTACTTAACATACTTAACCTTCCATTCTTAATATTCTCATCTTAAAGCGGAAGCAATTTCTATAGCAAATTTTTTTTTTTTTTTTACTTACATATTATACCTATCTCTATCATACTCTTATAACACATATTTCATAACTTTCTTTCTTTCATCTTCCTTTTTGAACGCTCAGCGAAAAACTCATGGTAGTACCATACCCTCGCCCAGTCTCTTGGTACGTGCAGATCCGTCCGTTGTCCATCATACTACTTTAAACTAACAGGTTGCTTACCTGCAACATGTGAACAACTAATGAGCTAGATGCTCTGTAAGTTCAAACATACATTCATTAACTTATAAATACTAGTAATATATGTTATTACTAGAATATATAACATCACATATATACACATCATACACATCGTCTATACATATCTTCGAAACATAACATATCATATGAGCTTCTTCATGCTCATTTATCTCTTCGTTCATCGTTCTTATCGTTCTTATCATTCTATCGATCATCTCTTATCATTCTAATTCTATCTTTTCATTTCTTTGCTTTTCATTCCTAACATTTCTTAACTTTCTGTTCTAAACCTTTATAACTTTTCTATCGCTTTACCATCATCTCTTAACATTTCATATCTTAAAAGCTAGTAAAATACACACTAGCATAACATCACATAAAAACGTATCATTCACATCATAAACATAACATCAAATACATCACATCACATATATTAATTCTATTATGTTCTTTTAATTTCGTTTTATTATTTATTTATTTTTCATCGATTTCATTATATCATTCTTTCATATCATTTGTTTCTTTTTATGTCGTTCTTTACTTTTCTTTTCTTTTCGTAGCTTTTCTTTTCTTTTTACTCTCTTTTCCTTTCTTTTTCACTTTCTTTTCTTTTCTTATCTTTCACTGGTGGGCCCCGTTGTTGAACGTACCTAGTTGCGCGCTGACAGTGGGAGGAGGGGGAGTTACCCACCAACCTACCTCACAGTCACATAAAACCTCACCTTCGGGGTTAGTCCATCCTATAATCTACCACACCTTCGGGGTAGCACCACATGCGCGGAGGATATAGACCGGAAGTCTCAACCATATAGGGAGACCGGTACGCCAACCATTAACTTTTCAGTTTTATTATCTTGCATTCTTTTAGCTTTTCTTATATTGATTTTTCGTTGTACATCTTTTTCATGACATTCATAATCTTTCTTTCTCATTTTTCATAAATCATTTCATGGAACATTTGTTCTTTCGTTATTTTTCTTTTCTTAATTCTTTATTTTATTTGTGTGAATTATGTTAATCACACTTTAGCATAGCATATATAGCACATATTACTTATACATCATTACATCACATCATAACAAACAAAACACGTTTAATTAAGTGCAGACAATTATTCTCTGTTTATCTTATCATTTGCATCATTATATCTAGCGTATCTTATCATCACATTTCTATCAATCATAGCCTATCGATCATAGCCTATCGTTCTATTCTTTCAATCACATCTTATCATTATGTTCTAATCCTTTCATCATACCTTTTATCATAACCTATCATTGTTTTTCTTTCTTGTCTAACTCTTTACTTTCATATCATTTTTCATAAGACATCTATCCTTTCATCCTCATAAAACATCCCTTTCTTAATTCCTTTCATCACCGATCATCGTTGCTCTATCAATCATAACTTAACTTTCATAAAACTTTTCATAAAACATCTATTCTTTCCTTTCATACCTCATCTCTTTCTTATGCATTCTATTATAACACTCTTATTCTTATTCTTTCCATTCTTCTATCACTCTTTATCACATCTTCACTCTCATAAAACTTTTATAATACCTTTCCTTCGTAATTCAATATATACATATATATATATTTATAAATTATTTATTTAAACACATCTTTTAACATCATCATAACATTACTATAGTATTACTATAACATCATCATAAATCACATCATGACATTTACATATAAAACATATAAATACAATAAGCTTGTTCATAGTTGCAGACAGATAAATGTCTGAACTTACTCATAGCGTGCTTATCCTCTTCTTAGAATCCATCGACATCCTTTGTCGCGTCTGGATCGGGTTCCTACAGACAAACTTTGTCCGTCAATCACATTTTCATTTATAACTTTTATTTTATTAAAATGCTTGAATCTAATCCTATAACCCTTAATTATAGCCTTAGGACAGCTTTTTAAACCTTAATGGCCCTTTTCGAATTTTTCCCCAACTTTTTGAAAAATTACGATTTTACCTCTAACTTTTGACAAAATTACAATTTTACCCTTGACGTGATTTTTCATAATTTAAATCTCAATTTTGGCTTTTACAAACTTCATTCACCTATTTTGGGGTCATTGGGGCTCGTTTCCCATAATTTGAGAATCTTTGGGCAAAATGACCGTTTTGCCCCGGATGGGTCGTTTAATCATAACATTTTCATTTTCATGCTTAGGCTGGATTTTCTAAACCCAGAATCATCTAATTAACTTTTTAAATCATATCAGGCCTTTTACGGATCAATTCTTATCATTTTATCAATTTTCACATTCCCGGCCCTCGGGAAGTACTATTCCGACCTAAGAATCGGTTTCATGTTTTTCCTGCGTTCTAGGGTTTTGAAGGGTCGGTTTACTAATCATAACTTACCCCTTCTTTTTTCCAAGCCCTAATTCCTCGAGGGGGCTCGGGTTACCTTCTCGATCATATTTTTACCCTTCGTTTCCCATATTACCCCTAGTGTCGTTTTTTTAGAAATTTCGACAGAGTTTCCCCTTAATTTTTGAGGTTCCAGCGTTTTGGAAACGCCTGAAAACCATCTATCCTGATCTAATTCTATCACGTACTATACCAGAGGCCTAGATTTTACGTAAAACTCATACTGTTTACGTAAAATCATTACATTATCACATATTTTTCTTTTTCTCCATTACAGTCATTTTCTTCTTTTTACATACATTCTTTTCCACATTTTCATACCAATAATTATAAAATCATACAATAATCCCAAACAATTAAATTACGGAACGTAAAGGGGTCGAGATTTATACCGAATTGCAGTCCGGTTTCGACGGCATAAACCCTAATTCTTCGTTCTTCAAATCTGAGGCCCCGTCTTGCAATTCCGACTCCGCGGATGCGTCTGGAATGTCGGAAATAGGCTAACGGGCCAAACTTCCAAAATTGGTCAACGGTCGCCGTTGACCGCCGTTGACCGTCGTTGACCGACCGTTGACTCGCCGTTGACCGGCCGTTGACGGCGGCGACGGTGGTAAATGAGTAGCCCATCTTGAAGATCTCGACATGAGGAACTCATTGGTGGTGTCAATTTCACCATTTGAAGCTCCTATGGCCGGAAATCGACCCCCGAAAACTCGATCACGGTGGCGACGGTGGAACTCCTCCGTGCCGGACTTTTTCCCCGAAATTGATTGAGGGCTTTTGCTCCCCTCTTCACGGCGAACATTTCTGTACCGGTGGTGCAGCTCAACATCGCTGGAAACGGCGAGTTCCACGGCGACGTCGCAGCTTCGGGCGGCGCGATTCCGCTGGTGTTGAGGCGATCCACCACATGGGTTTTGTAGTACTCCTCACCACGAACATTTTGGGACCGGTTTCAGCTTGATCGGACGTCGGACGGTGGAGATACGGCGTCGCGAAGTTTTCGGTGGCTGGCGGCTTTGGGCGGCGCGTGCGGGCTCCTCCGGCGTCGGTTCCGTCGACTCGGCACATCGTTGAACTCAGCTCGGCGAGAGCTTTCCAACGGTGCCGGCAGTGTCGAAAACGGACACCGTTTCCGATGGTCAGTTACTATTCATCAATGGGGGTAGAGAGAGAAAGAGAATTGGAGAGAAAGAATTTGTGGACAAATGAGGAAGTTCCACTTTTTCCCGCTCTTTATATACTTTTTCACCCAAAATTTCAACATGGGCTATCCTGATTAATTTGGGCGTCCTGAATCCAAATATATCAGTTTTATTTTCATCTGAGGTCATCTTGACCCGTTTCTGATACTGCGAATTTTCAGTCAAAAATTACCCTTGTGCTCAATTATCAAATTTGAGCGTGCTGATAGGCTATCTTTACTAATTTGGAAGTGCTGAACTCAAATTTATCAGTTTTATGTCAAGATAATATCATCTTGACCTACTTCTTGATACTGTGAGTGTAAACTTGTTGATAATTTTACACACGCAAGTGCACGTATTGCACAAGTAGTAAAGATGTGAGTAAGTATCGTTCCCACGGAGACTAAATTACCGTCAATTGCTAATTACCAATCTAATTTATCCTAATTCTATCCAAACAAACAAAAGACGATTTTTCAATACTTGACTAAAAATATGAATGAAAATAACAACAAATTTAATTAAAGCAGAATTGAAATTAAACTGAATTAATATGGAAGAACTATTAAAGATTGAATAACCTAGATTTGTGATTTCCCACTAACAATCCCTTTAGATGCAAATCCCTTCTTTTTCCTAATTAATTTTCCTAAATGATTATCAATCAAGAACACGCATGTCTTTACAGCCTCTGTCGATGGTCATGCAAAAATACCTCTTTTACCCAACCCACTATATGTCTATGTGAATTGAATTCAAGAAATTCATTAAGATCAAGTTCTCATATGATTGCACATGAACATAGGTATATGTCTATCCTATAATCACATATGTCATTCTATCTATGGTATTAACACAAATAACTCTGTCGATATTATAAGCATTCCTATATCATTCTCAAAGATGGCCAATCTAAGAAAAAGCATTAAACACAAGATAGAATGAATAATCATAAATAGGCATTAACAAAGAATAAAGAAATTTAACATCTAAAATTCATGTTAGGGTTCCATCCCAAACCTAGGAAAAGAAAATTTAGTTCATCCTAACAAACTAAAAATAATCATGATTGATCTAAACATAATCAAAGAAGAAGAAAGAGGAAAATTGGATTTTAGAATCCGAATTCTGTTGCCAGGAGCCGTCTTCTTCTTCACACCTTGTTCTCTCTCCCTCTAGGTTTTGAGCCGTCCAAAGAATGAATAAATTTGCTCTATAATGTCCTATTTATAGCCTTGAGTGATTTGAAGTCGAATGAACCGATTTTTTCCGTTTTGGGCTTTCAAAATTTGATTCCACCGACTCGCAGCGCCAGGCGCTGTCTTATGAGCGCCAGGCGCTCGACGCTATTTTGACGAAGCGCCAGGCGCTTCCTGATGAGCGCCGGGGCGCTGAGCTCTCGGCCCTTCTCCGTATTTTGTGAGTTGTATGAGCGCCTGGCGCTGGCTTTCAAGCGCCTGGCGCTTGTGCTACTTAATGTTATATTTGAGTCTTTTTGCCTCGATTTTCAATTCCAACCACGTCCGATTGCTTCTTTTCTTGTTTTTCACCATTTAGTAGCCATTTTAGCATCATGATTCACCATTACCTATAAAAATAACAAAACACAAAATACACGAAAACAAATATCAAACCAACAAAGCACCCCGAAAACTAACAAATATTAAGCTTAACCGGCATCTAATAAGTGAGTATAAAACTCATTTATCAAATACCCCCAAACTTAACATTTGCTCGTCCTCGAGTAAAACACAAAACAGAATCAAAACTCGAATGAACAAAATCTACCCTAAACACAAAGACTAATTTGATGACGATGATGTTTTCTCTTGGTCTTTCACCTTGTCTCAAAGATTTCCCAAAATATAATTCCAAAGGCAACTCTAAATGCTACACAAGTCTAGAATTTCAATTCTCAATCAATTCAAGCGCACTTTCAATTTCCTTGTGTGTGTGTGATTTCCATCATACCTACTCACTCTTCTCCCAGATCAATTTATACAATTCATAAATATCACTTCACCTCTAGTAATTTGAAACCCCATATGCTTATTTTTCATGACACTCTCCACTAATATAGACAATCCATACCCTCCAAGATCATTAGGACTTCTCTAGCTTGTAATGAGGCTGCAGCTAAGGTGTGGTATAGGAAATTATATTCAGGTTATGGTACCTCAAACATGCTACTTATTTGGATCTCTTGTCGAGCTTTCTTGTCTATCTCAACATATACCCATAAACTAATCAAACCCCTCTTTTTTTTTTTTTCAACTGTACTCAGAGCTAGTGCTTGCTTTCTTATTCTCTTTTTTATTATTATTATTATTTTTTTTTTATTTTTTTTTTTATTTTATTTTTCATAAACACTAACTATACTATTTTTCCCCTTTCTCACATACACCCTTTTGCAACATATATATCTATATATATATTATACTAACCCTTAACATGGCTCATAATCTCCAAATAATTCACATGCTTAAGGTACAGGGACAAAAGGATATTCACTTTATAAGCTAGGAGAAAATACATGTGGATGACAACGAAAAACAAGCTATAAAGGCTCAAAGGGATGACTAAGGATATATAATATGATCTGGTAGGCTTGAAAGGCTTAAACGACCAAAAATGTCCTAAATCATCTCTTTGATTGTATGTTTGCCTAGGATTTCGCCTCAAGTGTCAATCAAACAAGTTCCAAGGTTCTGATGAGGTTCCATTACATTCCAAAACGCATAAACAATCTCTGGGTACATTGAGTAAGCTAGCAATCCAGATTCAGTACTCAGAAGTATTAGAAATGAAAAAAAAAATACGCTCAGATTAATCAAAAATCAAGCACACAGACATCACATTTATCATCACTATCAGAATACTACCTTAGGTAATCATTTTTCTATCATCGACTGCGTCTGACCAAGATCAACATCATTCAAAATTTTCAACTTAAACACAAGATATTTTCACTACTAAACATGTAAAGTTTAAAAATAAAACAAAAACTAAAATCTAGCACAAAACTAAATCCGGAACCTAAATGATCTAAACCTGAACAAATAACAGAAAAACGAAAAAAAATGTGTTCCCACCCCCAAACTTAATCCGAACATTGTCCCCAATGTTAAAAAAATACAAGGGTTAAGAACACTCCCTGAAAAGGTAACTAGTGAAATCATGGCTCATCAGGGCTGCCCGGTGCATCTGTTAGTGGCTGGTCTCCAAATGGTGGGGGCGGAGGATAAGACGGTATGTTGTAGGCACTAGGATCCATCTGAGAGTGTAATGCCATTACTTGCAGCATCTGAGCCTGCCATTGGGCCTGGGTGACTTGCCAGCGCTGGATGGCCTCCATTTGTGTCACCCGTCCTGAAAGATAGCGAACTGCCTCATGCAAGTTGAAATCAGCAGGGTGCTCAGCCTCACCTTGTTGTTGTGCCGGGCCTGCTTCTTGTATGTCCTCTGACCTTCTTGACCGCCTGAGCTGAGTAATTCTCTTCACAGTTAATTCTTGCATGGGATGCTCAATTGGCTCAGTATTATCCCATTTGACTCCTGCTCTGGCACACAAGGCAGTAATTAGGGACGGGTTTCCAAATCCAGATGTGGTTCCTCCGTCGACAACATTGAGGATCGAATCGTGAATTACTTTGTCTACGTCCACTGTCATGTGCCGTTGGATACAATACTCCAGGATGGCTCGCTTTTTAGTCACATGACTTAAGTGGGATCCAGGTATCAATTTCGCTGAGACAAAATAATGCCACGCCTTGGTTTGGATTCGCATGTCACCGGCTGAAAATTTAATTATACTCCCATATGAACAAGACCGGTCCCATTCTGTTCCTGGCCCTGCAAGAAAGCGAATAATTGCTTTCGAATCAACTGTCCCTTCGAGATATTCCGTATAGCCGTCTGTCTCAAAGTCTTTCAAATTATAATATCGATTAATTATCTTGCTGTCGAATGGCACCCATTGTTTTCTCACAAAGACCTTGGAACCACGGCG
This sequence comes from Antiaris toxicaria, assembly GCA_035233585.1. Lineage (NCBI taxonomy): Eukaryota > Viridiplantae > Streptophyta > Magnoliopsida > Rosales > Moraceae > Antiaris > Antiaris toxicaria. The sequence goes on along the minus strand of CP141153.1, from coordinate 9,347,014 downwards.
CTCCGGCAGATTGGCGTAAAATTCACGAACTATTGGGACTACTGCGGCTTCTGGCTGCTTAATGAAGTCTTCTCATTCGTTAAATGCAATCAAGCGCTGTTCTAGTTCATCCACAGCTTGCATTCCATGTTCATGCACCAATGGTTTTGATAGTAACGCATCGGTGTAGCGCTTGAATGCATCAAAACTTACAAACTTGGTTGCATCAAATTTCTGTGACCCTTAAGAAGACGATCCTCGCTGCCTCTTTGACGCCATTAAACCTTATACACACCGTTGGTAATAGTTACTATAACGACATTGATTCTCACTGTCCAGCACACTCACACTCTTTGTGGAATTTCTTTGAACACTTGACGGGCATGAGATCCCCTTCACCAAATCTACTTCCTAAGCTCACTCTAATCACCCACAATGATTCAAAAACACAATATTCCTGTCAACAATCGTCGAATCAACAACAACAGCACTAAATCTCCGCTTACAACACACTCCCACTCTTTGTGGACTTTCCTCGAACACCTTGCGGGCAAGAGTTATTTTCACCAATAACACTTCCAAAACCCACGCAAATCACTCCACAAATATTCAAAATGCATAAATACACTACCAACAATACTCAGATTCAACCACTTTCCAAGTAGGAGTGCTTACCCAAAAGTTGGCAATTAACCCACTCGGACGGGGAACCATGGGTTGGCAAGGAAGGGGAGTGGCGGTGCGTGGAGATGGAGAGTGTGGCTGACCAGAAATCGACGACGGTGGGCGGTGGCTCACGGCGAGGGACGGCGGACGGCGTTGGCCGGCGATGTAGAAATCGAAGCTGTGGCGTGGTGGGGCTGGGCCGCTACTGAATACTGAGGGGGGGGGGTGTTTGATTAATAAGGCATTTGCCTTTAAACGTGCTATCGTTTTTTTTTTTTTGAAGGGCCAGGCGCTCTGGTAGAGCGCCGGGGCGCTTGGCTCTCGGGTGGAAATAACCCTCGAGCGCCAGGCGCCCAAGGCTCAGTGCCTAGCGCTTAACCTTTTTTTTTTTTTTTTTTTTTGAACTTTAAAAATTTCCCCCCCAAACTTGCCTTATGTCTACAACCATGATTAAATCTAAAAAGAAACATATTAAAATTGAACCCCCTAAAATAATAATAATACTAATGAAAACAAGAAAAAAAACAGTCAAACCCCGAACTAAGTACTAATTGCTATGAAAGTTTAAATAATACTAAAGAAAAAGAATAAAACGCTTGGGTTGTCTCCCATAAGCGCTTGTTTTTTTAGTCTTCAGCCTGACTCTGTCGAGGTCTATTCTGGATCCGTAAGGGTGATCGTGGATTTTCGACGATCAAATCCACCTCCCCAATAGTGCTTGAGACGTTGTCCGTTGACCTTGAATTTGGCACCTGTGTTCTCATCCTTGACTTCAACAGCTCCATGTGGGAACACTGTAACCACCGTGAATGGGCCCGACCATCTAGACTTTAATTTGCCTGGAAAAAACCTCAGTCTTGAATTAAATAGTAAAACCTGTTGTCCGGATTCGAATCGTCGCTCCATGATCTTCTTATCATGCCATCTTTTTGTGTTCTCCTTATAAAGCTTGGCATTCTCATAAGCCTGATGCCGAAATTCCTCCATTTCATTGAGTTGTAAGAGGCGCTTTTCACCGGCTGCTTGCAAGTCAAAATTCAGATTCTTGACGGCCCAGTATGCTTTGTGCTCCAACTCCACAGGTAGATGACACGATTTCCCAAACACTAACCGGTAAGGTGACATTCCGATTGGCGTCTTGTAGGCTGTCCGATAAGCCCATAAAGCATCATCTAAGCGCCTCGACCAATCCTTCCTTGATGGGCTCACCGTTTTTTCTAAGATCCTCTTGATCTCGCAATTGGATACCTCTACTTGGCCACTCGTTTGAGGGTGATATGCTGTAGTAATCTTATGCTTGACTCCATATTTAGCAAGGAGCTCATTAAATGCCTTGTTGCAAAAGTGAGTACCCTCGTCACTGATGATTGCTCTAGGAGTTCCAAAACGAGTAAAAATGTTTTTCTTTAAGAAATTCAGCACTACCTTTGCATCATTCGTTGGTAAGGCTACAGCTTCTACCCATTTAGACACATAGTCTACCGCCATTAAGATATAGAGATTATTAAATGATGGAACGAAGGGACCCATGAAATCAATGCCCCATACATCAAAAATCTCCACTTCTAAGATATTGTTCAATGACATCTCATGTCTCCTAGAGATGTTGCCAACACGTTGGCACCTGTCACATCTCGAGACAAAGTGATGAGCGTCCTTGAACATTGTTGGCCAGAAGAAACCACATTGAAGCACCTTTGCTGCTGTTTTCTCACCCTCGAAATGTCCACCATAATAAGATGAATGACAATGTTGAAGTATATCTTCAATCTCCTCCTTGGGGACACACCTTCTAATGATCTGATCAGCACATCTCTTGAATAAAAATGGCTCATCCCAGATGTAGTACTTGACATCGTGTAAGAACTTCTTCTTTTGCTACGAAGACAAGTCAGGAGGCAACAGATTACTTACAATAAAGTTCACATAGTCTGCATACCATGGAAGACTCTCGCGGTCTAGTGCAAACAGCTGTTCATCTGGGAAAGATTCATTAATCATCTTTTTATCCTCATCGTGCTTTTCATTTTCGAGTCGGGATAAATGATCCGCCACTTGATTCTCAGTACCCTTCTTATCGCGAATCTCTAAATCAAATTCTTGCAATAAAAGAATCCATCTGATCAGCCTCGGCTTCGCATCCTTCTTAGCAAATAAATATTTGATGGCCGAATGATCGGTGTAGACTATCACTTTGGTGCCAATTAGATAGGAGCGAAATTTGTCGAAAGCAAAAACAACTGCCAACAACTCCTTCTCTGTGGTAGCATAATTCATCTGAGCTTCATTAAGTGTCTTACTAACATAATATATGGCATGAAATACCCGATTTTTCCGCTGGCCCAATACTGGCCCAACAGCAAAATCACTAGCATCGCACATCAGCTCAAATGGTAGACTCCAATCTGGGGCAACTATAATTGGTGCTGAGATGAGCTTTGCCTTTAAAATCTGAAAGGCCTCTAAACATTCTTCATCAAACTTGAATGGCACATCTTTCTCCAGAAGATTGCACAATGGCTTGGAGATTTTCGAAAAATCTTTGATGAATCGTCTGTAAAACCCTGCATGGCCTAGAAAACTTCGAATACTTTTGATGGATTTTGGAGGTGGCAGCTTCTCAATAGTCTCAATTTTTCCTTTATCAACCTCAATACCTTTGGCTGAAATTCGATGACCCAACACTATCCCTTCTTGCACCATGAAGTGACATTTTTCCCAGTTAAGCACCAAATTTGTGTCTTCACATCTTTTGAGTACTAAGGAGAGATTATCCAAGCAACGATCAAATGAATCACCAAATATTGAGAAATCATCCATAAATACTTCAATACAGCGCTCTACCATGTCTGAAAATATCGCCATCATACATCGCTGAAACGTGGCCGGTGCATTACACAGTCCGAAAGGCATCCTTCTGAAAGCAAAAGTACCATATGGACATGTAAAGGTGGTTTTCTCTTGATCCTCTGACGCTATGGCGATCTGATTGTAGCCAGAATACCCATCCAAGAAGCAATAGAAGGCATGTCCCACCAGCCTATCCAACATCTGATCAATGAAAGGAAGCGAAAAATGGTCTTTTCTTGTAGCATTATTAAGCTTCCTGTAGTCCATGCAAACACGCCACCCTGTAACCGTTCTAGTTGGGATTAACTCATTGTTGTCATTTTTCACCACAGTCATCCCTCCTTTCTTTGGCACACACTAAACAGGACTGACCCATGAACTATCTGAAATGGGGTAAATTATCCCAGCGTCTAGCCACTTAAGAACTTCCTTCTTGACCACTTCTTTCATAATTGGGTTCAATCAGCGCTGGTGCTCCACAGTGGGCTTGTGATTCTCCTCCATCAGAATTTTGTGCATGCAAATGGAAGGGCTAATTCCCTGGATATCAGCTATGGTCCACCCCAGAGCCCTCTTATGACTCCTTAATACTCTTAGAAGCTTCTCTTCCTACTGGGCATCAAGTGAGGATGAAATAATGACTGGCAAGGTCGATGACTGTCCAAGAAACGCATACCTCACATGGCTAGGCAATGGCTTAAGCTCCAATGTTGGTGGCTCCACAATTGATGGTTTCAAATGCTTTGATAACGCCTTCGAATCGAGCGGTTCAAATTCCGATCTAACTCGGGTAAATTTCGGTGTTGCCTCCAAGAGTTGCACAATATGATTATTCTCCTCATCATCCAATGTGCTACTATCCTCCAGAGTATTAGTTATTACTCTTTCCAAAGGATCTGTCATCATGCTCGCCTTGTTGCCACACTGGATACAGGTGTCTACTGCATCAACTCTAAAACACATCTCAGAGTCTTCACTAGGAAACTTCATAGCCTTAAAAATGTTGAAAGCCACTTCCTGGTCTTGAACTCTCATAGTTAATTCTCCTTTCTACACATCAATAAGAGTTCTACCTGTGGCTAAGAATGGTCTCCCTAGTATGATCGGGATCTCCCTGTCTTCTTCCATCTCCAGCACCACAAAATCTGCCGGAAATATAAATTTGTCGACTTTTACCAACACATCTTCAATTATTCCTCGTGGATAAGTCAACGATCTGTCAGCCAATTGCAATGTCACAGTTGTCGGCCTCGCTTCTCCTAACCCAAGCTGCTGATAGATAGAAAAGGGCATTAAATTAATGCTAGCCCCAAGATCACACAAAGTTTTACCGAAGAACTTGTTCCCAATAGTGCAAGGGATCATAAAGCTTCCCGGATCCTTAAGCTTTGATGGTAGCTTCCTTTGAATTATGGCGCTGCATTCCTCTGTAAAAGCCACAGTTTCAAAATCTTCGAGCTTCCTCTTCTTAGTTAGTATATCTTTCATAAACTTAACGTAGCTAGGCATTTGCTCTAGTGCTTCAGCGAAGGGAATGTTTATCTGTAACTTCTTGAAAACATCAAGAAACTTTGCAAACTGCTTATCAACCTTCTGCTTACTGAAACGCTGAGGAAATGGTGGGGGTGGATTGTAGGGCTCAGGCTCACCCAACTTGCTGTTCTTCTTTTCCTCTAGAGCTGTCTCTAACTTGCTCTGTCCTTCTTCCTGTTGCACTTCTTTTTCCTCATCCGGCTCACTTGGCTTTTTAGGCTTCTTCTCAATCTCTGATAGCTCTTTTCCACTTCTCAAGGTGATAGCTTGACATTACTCCTTCCCATCTTTCTTCGGGTTCACTTCAGTATTGCTCGGCAATGTCCCTTGGGTCCTGTTATTCATTAGAGTAGCTAGCTGTCCCATATGAACTTCTAAGTTTCTGATAGATGCCGCCTGACTCTGAATTTGAGTTTGAGCTTCATTCATAAACTGAGCATTAGCCGCTTGCATCTGCTGAACTAAATCTTTAAGGGTTGGCTTCTTGTCACGAACTAGACCCTGAGTGGGAAAACCAGGGGGAAACATAGGTTTCGCAGAAGATGACGCGCTGCCCTAATTATTATTATTCCATGAGAAGTTTGGATGATTCTTCCAACCCGCATTGTAGACATTAAAGTACGGGTTATTCTGCCTATTGCCAATATAGTTTATAGCTCTGGGAGTGTGTGGGCAAGCCTCTCCATAATGAGAATCACCGCAAGAATCGCAAACTTGCGACTGACTTTGAATAGCATTCACCCCAAAAGTATCGAATTTCTTCGACAATGCCATCGCTTGTGCAGTTAAAGCAGTTAATGCATCAATTTCGTGCACACCAGCTGGCTTTTTAGGCACCATCCTCTCAGAGGGCCATTGATAACTATTCAATGCCATCTCGTCTAATAACTCAAAAGCTTCATCATAGGATTTCGACATAAGAGAGCCTCCTGCTGCAGCATCAACAAGTGATCTAATGGGGCCAAACAACCCATTATAAAAAGTTTGAATTATTACCCAGTCAGACAACCCATGATGTGGGCACTTTCTAATCAGCTCCTTGTATCTCTCCCACACTTCATAAAGAGACTCTTGATCATATTGCATGAAACTTGCAATATCACTCCTTAGCTTGGCAGTCTTTGATGGGGGAAAATATTTAGCCAAAAATTTCTGAGCTAAGTCATCCCAAGTAGAGATAGACCCTGGAGGCAGAGAATTCAACCACATCTTAGCTTTATCCCGAAGTGAGAAGGGGAACAGCCTTAGTCTTATGGCATCATCAGAAACGCCATTGAACTTGAAAGTCGCACATATCTCCAGAAAGTTCACTATGTGCGCATTAGGATCTTCAGCCGGTAAACCCCCAAACTGAGAACTTTGCACCATCTGAATAGTCGCCGGCCTGAGCTCAAAATTGTTGGCATTGATTGCTGGGCGAGTGATACTTTGGTGGATGCCATTCACCATTGGTACAGCATAATCACGCAGAGGTTTGGGATCCTCTGCTCCACAGTTGTTCTCAGCCATTGTATGTTGATGAGAAGCCTCTCGCTTATTCCTTCTGTTCCTTCGACAAGTCTTCTCAATCTCCGGATCAAAGTGGATTAAACTAGATTCTCCCCCGCTACGCATACAAAAGGCAAGATCCCTGATAACACAGATAAAAATTTGAACTAGGATTAGAATAATTCAATTAATATTAACAATAGAAAAATAAAATTTAGTCCCCGGCAACGGCGCCATAAACTTGTTGATAATTTTACACACGCAAGTGCACGTATCGCACAAGTAGTAAAGATGTGGTAAGTATCGTTCCCACGGAGACTAAATTACCCTCAATTGCTAATTACCAATCTAATTTATCCTAATTCTATCCAAACAAACAAAAGACGATTTTTCAATACTTGACTAAAAATATGAATGAAAATAACAACAAATTTAATTAAAGCAGAATTGAAATTAAACTGAATTAATATGGAAGAACTATTAAAGATTGAATAACCTAGATTTGTGATTTCCCACTAACACTCCCTTTAGATGCAAATCCCTTCTTTTTCCTAATTAATTTTCCTAAATGATTATCAATCAAGAACACGCATGTCTTTACAGCCTCTGTCGATGGTCATGCAAAAATACCTCTTTTACCCAACCCACTATATGTCTATGTGAATTGAATTCAAGAAATTCATTAAGATCAAGTTCTCATATGATTGCACATGAACATAGGTATATGTCTATCCTATAATCACATATGTCATTCTATCTATGGTATTAACACAAATAACTCTGTGGATATTATAAGCATTCCTATATCATTCTCAAAGATGGCCAATCTAAGAAAAAGCATTAAACACAAGATAAAATGAATAATCATGAATAGGCATTAATAAAAAATAAAGAAATTTAACATCTAAAATTCATGTTAGGGTTCCATCCCAACCTAGGAAAAGAAAATTTAGTTCATCCTAACAAACTAAAAATAATCATGGTTGATCTAAACATAATCAAAGAAGAAGAAAGAGGAAAATTGGATTTTAGAATCCGAATTCTGTTGCCAGGAGCCGTCTTCTTCTTCACACCTTGTTCTCTCTCCCTCTAGGTTTTGAGCCGTCCAAAGAATGAATAAATTTGCTCTATAATGTCCTATTTATAGCCTTGAGTGATTTGAAGTCGAATGAATCGATTTTTTCCGTTTTGGGCTTTCAAAATTTGATTCCACCGACTCGCAGCGCTAGGCGCTGTCTTATGAGCGCCAGGCGCTCGACGCTATTTTGACGAAGCGCCAGGCGCTTCCTGATGAGCGCCGGGGCGCTGAGCTCTCGGCCCTTCTCCGTATTTTGTGAGTTGTATGAGCGCCTGGTGCTGGCTTTCAAGCGCCTGGCGCTTGTGCTGCTTAATGTTATATTTGAGTCTTTTTGCCTCGATTTTCAATTCCAACCACGTCCGATTGCTTCTTTTCTTCTTTTTCACCATTTAGTAGCCATTTTAGTATCATGATTCACCATTACCTATAAAAATAACAAAACACAAAATACACGAAAACACATATCAAACCAACAAAGCACCCCGAAAACTAACAAATATTAAGCTTAACTGGCATCTAATAAGTGAGTATAAAACTCATTTATCAGTGGCACACACGTGCACACACATAATATCACTATTACTCAATTTTTCATTCTTTAATATTGTTAGAACATTTTATTTAGTTCTAAACAATATTAAATCACTTAATTCCACATTTTAACGCTTAAATTCATTGTGTAATTATTTTCCGAGAAATGTGAATTTTCCCGGTTGTTACAATAGGATACTAAAATAATTAGTGAATTCATAAAGGAAGTAGATATACAAGATGGAAATGAAATTGTTGGTCACAAATAAACAACATAATTTGATCCCTTGATTGAACTTTCATTTCTGTAACTACACGCCCTTGCATACATACCCTTTTTTTTTTTTTTCATCTACCCTTTTACTTTGACTCACAAATTTAGAATTTGGAGAAAAAGGGAATCCCTCTTAATGAACTAGAATAAAAAGAACAACAAACGAATACGGCTAGAGAAGAACAAAGGAAAACATTCATTAGGCGATGTGTGTGTCCAAGGAGGTCCTTGTCACACAGACACAGTTGCAACATTTTTTTAAGCATCAAGTTACCCTATTGCTAGTTTATCTAGAAAATGCAGAGTCCATGTTTCTACTACTGACCCCCAATTACATGGGTGGTGTCTCTTCATTGATCTCTTCATCCAATTGGCCGTATATTGCTTTTTTCAATTTGTCAAGGCATAGAAAAATTGCATCTTTTACCGGTTTATAAGAGTAAATCCTCTTAATCACATAGAGAGCCAAAAAGACGAGAATGACACACCCGATAACGGGGTGGACGATCAGAAACAGCAGAGCTAAGGCGATAATTCCAGACACGAGGCTGATCTCTCTCATATCGTCGGTGTGATTCGCATCGTCAGAAGCTCGGACTTGAGTAGTACTACTCTTCAGCCACGCCGCTGCGAAGGCCAATAAAGCAACATAAAAAGAGGACGTAATCCAATAGTGCGTTTCCAACAGAGATGAACTTCTTGATTGAAACTCAATCTGGACGAACACGCATACTGTGGCGATTGTAAAGACGATGACTTCATGAAACGACATCACGAACTATGGAATTGAAGGCTTTTGCTGGGCTTCAGTACCTGACGAGAAATAGTTGAAAACAAAAACAGAGAATTCTGTTACCTGACTAAACAACCACATGGAATTTTAAGGCAAAAAAATTAGACAAACAAATGAGCGAACAACGTCTATAACATTCTTACTCCGATAATTCGTATACCAGCTTTTTTTCTTTTTTTCTTTTTTCCCTTTTTCTCGACAGATGCACAGAAGGGAAGAACTCAGTGCTTTGTTCGACGTCAATTCAGACTATTATTTATAGACGCTTCCGAAGCTTTTCGCAGTGCTATACCGAAGAAAATGATCCTCGATGCAGACAAAATGAACCAAAACATGTTTTGGTTCATTTTGTCTGCATCGAGGATCATTTTCTTCGGTGGGACACTGCAAAATATGTCAGAAGCACACCATTTTTTAAACCTTTTTTTTTTTATTTTTGTTCACCTTTCTATCATTTTTTTATTATTCATATTTTTAAGTTTATCCACAAATTTTAAAAATCTATAAATTTAAATAAATTTTTTTTAATTACATAAAATTTAAAAAAAATAAAACAATACTTATATTAATAAATTTTTTCTAATAATGATCATGTTCACCCCTTCTTTTTCTTACCAAAAGAAAAAAAAAACTAAAAAAATCAACTTTAATAATAATTTTTAAATATTAATTTATGTAATATATAAATAATTATTTTTTATTAATAAATATTTAAAATATTATCACATTAATTAATTATATTTATTAATAAAAATATAACGTTTTAATTGATACTTAAAAAAATAATATTGATATTGGTGTCTTATACTATTAAAAAAAAAGTTTATCTCTCCATTAATATCTTTATATTTTTGAACAATTTAAATTGAAACATTACTATAAGATATTGTCACATTGTGAAATTTTTAATTTAAATTTCGTATGTATGCTAAGTAATTCAAGTATTAGTATATTAATAAAATTTTAACCAGATATTAAATTTAAAATTTTTCATATATTTAAAATTAATTTGAAAATATTTTAAAACTTTGGATAAATTTTGAAAATTTGACAAATTTTCCCCCAAAAATTATATTTTAAGTGCAAAGTTAAAATTAAAAATTAAAAAATTATCAATAAAATAACCTAAATATCTTAGAGGGTGTTTGGTAAAAGTTTTACATTTTAATCATATTCAAATGCAATGTAATTTTATATTAAATTTAAAGTTTTACATTCAAATACAATCTTTTTTAACAGTGCTATGAAAACAATTACTTATCAAAAGTTTTTTAAAACAATCACATCAACTTTTCAATTGTATTATTTATCTTTACTTTTACCAGTCACATCAACTTTTTAACTCTAAAATACTTTTCATCCAACGTATATTTTATTCAAATATAAAACAAATACTTTTCAATCAAATACAACACTTAAAAAACAAATTATATTCAAACATAATTAAAATGTAATACGTTTACCAAACATCACATTATTCTAAAGTATTCTAATAAAACAAATAATAATAATAATAATAATACTAAATTAAACTAAACATCTCAGCTCTGGAACTAGACTTATCCTCCCTTTTTCTCTCAGCTCTCAATCATACCTCTTCTTTGATCTCACCCTTCCTGAACTCTCTCTCTCTCTCTCTCTCTCTCTCTCTCTCTCTCTCTCTCCACACCTTTTTGACTCTCTCTCTCTCTCTCTTTCCGTGGAAGAAGAATTTGTTTTGAAATTATATTTGAATTGTTTTAAGAATTCGAACATTTTTACATAGGTTTGGATACCGTTTTGAAGATTAGGATAGTAAATTTTCAAAATATTTTACAAATTTTAAAATCATATATTGTTTTGAAATTAAAATATACGTTAATAAATTGAATAAAATCAAAATTATAAAATTTTAAATAAATGATTAAATTATCTATTATTATATTTTAGGTATTTTTTTATCTGGAGTTTGAGAAGAGGATTATCTTAGAATTCAAATTAAAATTGTCAATAGATTAAATTGATAAAAAGGTGGAATACTAAACCATTCATTGTGATGAATTTTGTTTAGATTTATGATTTAATCAAAATGTTAATTTGAAAAAAATGAACCTACGAAATTTTATAAATTTTATGATTTTAAAAAATATTATAATTGTGAAAATTAAAAAAAATAATCTGATTATAGATATTTAATAAAATAAATCATATATTTTGTTATGTGTTATATTTTTTTAAAAATTTAGATTTTTAAAGTTTATATACAAGAGTTAATATGTCCATGCAAAAAGTACGTATCTCCGTTAAGAATTACTCATCATGTCTTAGCATGATGATAAAGCTCATGAGACTATACATAATGAAAGAAATATCTAAAGACATAAATTACATTACTATTATTAATAATTTCAAAAAATTAAAAATTCTACTTTAATATCCCCTTCTCTCTCTTTAAACTGATTTAAAAAAAAATTTTTTTGATTCCTTCCTAAATTTCCTTCTTTATAGTTATTTTCTTTTTTCTGAAGCACCATCAATTAAGCTTTTGTTTTTATTTTTCCGTTTTTTTCCTCCACAGCCTTCCATCATCTGCCGTTGTTTTATCTGAACAAACGGAAGGGTGATGAAAATCTTTTTGAGATAAACAGAGAGAGAAGATAAGATGAAAATCCACAGCCGTCGGATGATGGGAAGCAGGAAAGGAAGAAAGAAGGAAAACCTTTATAAAAAAAAAATCAATAATAAGTGGGTCCCACTTTTTAACCTGTTATACTCTTTGACAGTACACGTAATGCGGTGGAACCTTTACTCCCTTACTCTCCATGTTATTTTATTACCCCATTGTGTGGGCCTAGCACCCTCATGCTGTTTAATTTAAATTAAGATAGATCTAAATTAAAATTGGGTATTTTATATTTTTGTTTAGCTTAAAATTTTAATTTGATTTTATTTTAAATTTATTTTAAAATTTATACTAAAATAATAAAAATAAAGATAATTTTATATTAAAAATTATGTTAAAATAGTGAAAAAAGTTCAAAACAAACTAAAACAGAATTAAAATATAAATTGGTCTTAAATACACATTTTAGTTTAAAATAAGCTAAATCAAAGTTAAGATGGAGAGCTAAAGGCACGCTTAATCTACCCTCTCCCAAGCCTGGACATTATCTAACCAATAGAGTAAAAAACCTTACCCGTTGTAGAATCTTCCTCTATTAATTTATGCCCTACAGCACATACATGAATTACATACAACTTTTTTTTTTAATCGAAAAGCAATTATAAGTAACTCGAGCATGGTGGGACTATACGTACGTATATATGTTACAATTTTCCCATACGGTATATCTCCAACTAATTGAGTGAAAACTATGGTTGGGATGGACATGCAATCTAGCTAGCGTCACTCAACAATAGAAATAAATAATCACAACCATTGAAAATATAATTATCAGTTTTTTGTTAAAAATTTTTGAACAGTTGACATCATTTTTTTCTCACCATCGAATGAAAAAAAAAAAAGAATTATATTTGCACTTGTAAAAGAAAATAATTCTTTGTTATGGTTTTTGTCAAACCTTTTTTTTTTTTTTTAAAGAAAAGCAAGATATGCGTGCGTTTAAGTAGAGTGAAGAGATTCAAGGAAAAAATTTAAAAAGTTGGCTGAGGAGAGTGGCTTTCAAACATAGTGGTTCAAAGATGTTTCAACCGGTAAACGTGGAGCTCCTTCCTTAATGTGGAGCCAGCGCGGAGCTATTAACAAGCGGAGCCGAATATCCTCGCTGAACAAATTAAAATGATTAAACTTCAAATTTTTGACACTTTTTTAAGTAGATATTATCAGTTAAATGTTTCCTTATAATCCGCAAGACCCGGTTCTGTCCACCACAACACTTGTCTTGGAACCAATCAAACCACACAAAACATATGACCAGTTAACGCATATGACCGCAGGTGCATTCAGCGGTATCCGGGGTTGTATGGGAGTGATGATCGCATGCAGGCTTGCATGGCTGAGCTCGGAGTTCCGCTCACTAAGGAAGCCGGGTTCCATCAGGTATTAAGTAGATGTGAATATGACAAAATAGAACCTGAGACTGCCATAGTTGATAATGTTAATTTGCAATAATTCGACTCTCGAGTTGACACGTGAATACGTGATATATTCAAGAGTCAATGTTGGCAAGTGGCAATCATGAGTGTTATAGGATCATCAATTCTTTCGATTTTAAGCACTTTATTTCAATTTGGTCGTGAGGCCCTCAATGAAGAAAGATAGTCTCAGGTTTATAGAAAACGACAAAGAAAGAAAATATTGAGGGAAACAAAGTAATTTATAGATCTAAATAATAACAGTAGATACAAAAGTGGGAAGATTATATAATAAATTAGAAGCATAAATAAGAAAAGCTAGGGGTAATATACAAGTAGTCCCCTAACTAGTGACACTTACTCTACACCATCTCTGACGCACTTCAATCTTTGTTGGCAGGCATCATTAGTTACTTTAGACACTCTCCAAGCTAAAATGGCAAAACTATGACAGATACCATCCTCAGAATACACAAAAGTTCAGCAAGATCATATAACCGCTGATGAATATTGCCGCCAGATTGTTGCAGAGCTTTTCCACACGTGTGCCAGAGGAAAGCAAAACTATTGATTTCTTCCACTTCAGAAGTCATCAGGAGGAAAGTTGAATATAAATGCCTGGACAATAGGATTACTAGTAGTTAACATTGCATTTGAAACATACATAAATTAGTTCAACGGTTGTCTTCAGCCAGAAGTAGGAACGAAACGAACATTCAAACAAGCAGTTCTGGTAAATCCGCAATATAACTGTCTTTCAACTCCAATAAGTGTATATCTGTACAAATTTAGCCAAAACCATAGTACGCCTGATTAGTGTTATTGTGTTCACTGTCTTCACTTACCAAGCAATATTCCAATGAGTTAAGTCATGGAAGATAACAACCTCAACGAATGTGTCACCTGAAATCCACGTTTAGAAAGCGTGCACACTGGATACCTTGGCATCGCTTGAGATATTCTTGGCATCCAATAAAGCTCTAACCTACAAGTGAGGGGAGACGATAAGATTAGAAATGGTTTTTTAGTTGAAGTCTGATGCAGCGGAATGGGAAGGTTCAAGCCAAATCCATGGCCAAAGGGGAAATCCCCAAATTGGGAGAGAAAACTGAATCTCAATATCTCAATATTCTAGTATTCAAGACATTTTTTTGAGTTAGAAAAAAAAAATTTTGAAAAATATATTTGGAAGAAAAAATTATATAGAATACAAAAATAAAAAATTTTAAAAATATTTTTAGAAAAAAATATCAATATAAATATTATTTTGTTCATCTCGAAATTCTATGCAATTAAAAAAAATAATCTTATTTGGACTTGCATACGTAAAATTATAGACTTTTAAAGTTTAAAATTTACTATAATATTTTGAAAATATAAATAATAAAAAATGATGATGTATTAAAAATATATATATTTTAGAGACACCAAAACATGTTGCCCTTAGTTAATGGTGCTTTAGAAAAAAGAAAAGAGTTATAAAGAAAGAAATTTAAAAAAGAATCAGTTTTTTTTTTAAATCAATTTAAAGAGGGAGAAAAGAATATTATGGTAAAATTTTTAATTTTTTGAAATTATTAATAATGGTAATATAATTTGTATCTCTAGATATATCTATCAACATGTATAGTCCCATGAACCATTTCACCATATCGTAGCATGATAAGTAATCCTCAATCAAGATATTCACTTTTCGCACATATGTGTTGGTTTTCAGATATAAATTTTAAAAATCTAAATCCCTTAAAAAATACAACATATAACAAAATATATGGTTTATTTTATCAAATATCCGTAATCAGATTATTTTTCCTTTAATTTTCACAATCATAACATTTTCTAAAATCATAAAATTTATAAAACTTCATAAATTCATTATCTTTAAATTAACATTTTGACCAACTCATAAATCTAAACAAAAGCAGTTACAATGAATGGTTTAGCATTCCATTTTTTTTTTTTTTTGACAATTTAATCTATTGACAACTTTTAGTTTTAATTATGAGACAATTCTCTTTTCAAGTTCCAGATCAAAAAATACCTAAAATACAATAATAGTTAATTTAATCATTTGTCCAAAATTTTATAATTTTGATTATGGTTTATTCAATTTATTAATGTGTCATTTATTTTAATTTCAAAACAACATTTGATTTTAAAATTTCTAAAATTTTTTGAAAAGTTTGACATGTTCTGCTCTAAATATAGACTATCCTAAACTTCAAAATGGTGTCCAAGCCTATATAAAAATTTTCCAATTCTTGAAATAGTTTAAAAATAATTTCAAAACAAATTTTTCTCCCACCACAGAAAGAAACTCAAAAAGGTGTAGAGAGTGAGAACTCAAAAAGAGAGAGAGAGAGAGAAAGAGTTCAGGAAAGATGAAACCAAATGAGAGATACAATAGAGAGCAGAGAAAAAAAGAGAGCATAAATCTTAGTTCTAAAGTTGAGATATTTAGTTTAATTTAATATTATTATTATTATTTGTTTTATTGGAATACTCTATTATTAGATATTTAAGTTATTTTATTGATAATTTTTTAGTTTTTAATTTTAATTTTGAGCTTAAAATATCATTTCATAAAGGTTGGGAGAAAATTTGTTAAATTTTCAAAATTTATCAAAAGTTTTGAAATATTTTCAAATTAATTTTAAATATATCAGAAATTTTAAATTAAATATCTAAATATTAAAATTTTATTAATACACTAATACTTGAATTACTTTATATACGTGCGAAATTTAAACTAAAAATTTCACGATGTCATAGGTATCTTATAGTAATGCTCAAATTTAAATTGTTTGGAAATATAAAGATCTCAAGAAAGGGATAAACATCTTTTTTTTTTTTTTAGTACTGTAGGACACTAATTCCAATCTTATTTATTTTAGTAAGCGTCATATTTTTATTAATAGATATAATTAATTGATGTAATAATATTTTAAACACTTACTAATAAAATAATAACGACTTATATATTACATAAATTAGTACTTAAAAATTATCATTAAAGTTGATGTTTTTAGTTTTTAGTTTTTTCTTTTGGTGAGGAAAGGAAGGGATAAACATGATCACTATTAAAAAAAATTATTAATATAATTATTGCTTTATTTTTCTTGAAATTATATAAAATTTAAAAAAATCATAGGGTGCATTTGGGGCCAAAAAAAATCTGAAAAACACATTTTTTTCAACACTTCATTATTTTTCACTATTTACATCTCCAAAATGCTATAATAAATTCTAAATTTTAAAAATATATAACTTTGTATATACAAATCCAAATAAGATGATTTTTTATAAATTATATAGAATTTTGAAAGAAACAAAACAATATCTATATTGATATTTTTTCCTAAAAAATTTTTCAATTTTTTTCGCTCTAAAAAAAATATCTCCAAAACCTCCCCCAAACTAACCCTTATTTAAATTAGTACATGTAAAGTTATAAATCTTTAAAATTTGAGAGTTATTATAAAGACTTAAAAATATAAATAATAAAAAAAATGAAGAAGTGGAAAAAATAAAAATAATAAAAATAAAGGTTGTGGAGAAAAAATACACCCGCAAACATGTCACCAAAATATTACCACCCTAACTAATATGCCCAAAAGTCCAGCACAAATGAAAAGAGGGTGTTTTAGGCCTCGTTTGGTGAACGCATTGTATTTACATTGTGCTTGAATGTAATACATTGAATGCAATTTGTATTTAGAGGAAAAGCATTAGCATTGTATTTGAATGCAATGTGTGTTTGGGTGAAAAGTATTTGAATTATATTTTAATAATGAATATGTGATGTGATGGGTAAAAGTAGAGAGAAAAAAAAAAGAGAGAGAATATATGATGTAATTAATAAAAGTAATAGAAAAAATGAAATAATAAATAGTGATTGTGTTTGATTTAAAATATGATGTGATTGGTATTTAAATGAAATATTTTGTATTTGAGGAAAATTGCATTGCATTTAAATGCAATGTCAAAAAAATACATTAACCAAACGCATGCTTAGTTATATAACCTTAAAAGTTAAATGTTTTAATTTCATGACCTTAAAAGTTAGAACTTTTACTACGTAACCTTGGTTTTCATAAAATTTATTGTATGCCTAAAAATGCTCTTTGTCTTAATGATAAAAACTTTCTATCTTTCGGTAAACGCGATAGAGACCATAAAAATTTTTAACAAAATCTAATAAAAATTTTCAATTATAATATATTTAATTTTTTATGCTATTTTAAACAAATTTAACTGTTTGAAATTAAAAAAAAAAAGCAAATTATAATTAATTTGATGTATTATTTTGATGGTAGACATATTTTACCCTTCAATAGACTCAATAATGTATTATTCTACTCGCAGTAGAATGTCTCGACCGAACAATAGAGGTCTTTTAAATTTTAAATTAATTTAAGAAAAAATCCATCTATGTTAAATGGTTATGCAAAATAAAATGTTAAGTTAACATAGTTTGTATAAATAAAATTTAGGAAGTCGAATAAAAAATATTCGTAACACCTTAAGTACTATTACATTGATGATAAATTTTACACTATCAATTTAACTAGTTTTTGTAAATCAAGAGAATACCTTTATTACAAGTGCTTTCATGATATTTGAAATTAATTTAGCTTGTTTAGAATAAAAAGAATTAAATCATAATGAGTTATATTCATTCTACTGATGGTAAAAACTTTCTACCTATCGATAGACCTAATAATTGTATGATTCTATCCCTAATTGAATATCTCGATTAAATACTATAGGTCATAAACATTTTAACTAAATATAATAAAAAAGTTTAATTGTAATATATTTAAGTTTTATAGTTTTTAAAACTAATTTAACTGTTTAAAATAAATAAAATCCAATCATAAATAGTTTTATTCATTTTATTAACGGTAGAAACTTTATACTCTCAGCAAACCTAGTACTTATATGATTTCTACCTCCAGTTGAATGTCTCGATCAGACAGTAGAAGTCTTTCAAATTTTAAATCAATATAAGAAAAAATCTATTTATGTTAAATAGTTATACAAAATAAAATGTTAAGTCATAAGTGATGTTGACACATAATTTATATAAATAAAGTTTACGAAATCGAATAAAAAATATTTGTAACATCTTAAGTGCTATTATCTTGATGATAAACTTTACATTATCGATTTATGGTAAATTAAGAGAATGCCCCTAATATAAGTGCTTTTATGATATTTGAAACTAATTTACTTGTTTAGAATAAAAAGAATTAAATCATAATGAGTTTTATTCATTCTATTGATGGTAGAAACTTTCTATCCCTCGGTAGACCTAATAATTGTATGATTCTACTCCAGTCAGATGTCTCAACTGAATAGTAGAAGTTATAAAAAATTTTAACAAAATCTAATAAATTAAATCATTTTACTAATGGAATAAAAAGAATTAAATTATAATGAGTTTTATTCATTCTACTGATGGTAAAAACTTTCTACCATTTGATAGACATAATAATTATATGATTCTACTCCCAGTTAGATGTCTCGACTGAACGATAGAGGTTATACAAAATTTTAACCAAATCTAATAAAAAAATTTAATTGCAATATATTTTTTTTTTGTGGTTTTTTAAATTAATTCAGCTATTTAAAATAAAAAAGTTCAATCATAATGAGTTTTATTTATTCAACTGACGATAAAAACTTTCTACACCTCAATAGACCTAGTAATTATTTGATTCTACTCCAGTCAAATGTCTCGATCCAACGGTAGAGGTCATAAAAGATTTTAACTAAATAAATGAAAAAATTCAATTGCAAAATATTTAATTTTTTTTATGGTTTTTTAAACTAATTTAACCATTTAAAATTAAAAAAATCCAATCATAACGAGTTTTATTCATTCTACTGATGGTAAAAACTTTTTATACTTTGATAAACTCAATAATTGTATGATTCCACTCTAGTCGAATGTCTAGATCGAATGGTAGAGACCGTAAAAAATTTTAACTAAATAATAAAAAATTTAATTGTAATATATTTAATTTTTTATGATTTTTTAAACTAATTTAACTGTTTAAAAAAATTCAATTATAATGAGTTTTATTTATTTTACTGATAGTAGAAACTTTCTACACCTCATTAAACCCAATAATTGTATGATTCTACCCCGATCGAAAGTCTCGACCGAGTAGTAGAAGTTGTAAAAAATTTTAACTAGACAAATAAAAAAATCAATTGCAATATATTTAATTTTTTATTATTTTTTAAACTAATTTAGTCGTTTAAAATAAAAAAGATCAATTATTATTATTTTTATTTATTTTACTGACGATAGAAATTTTTTATCTCTCTGTAGACCCATTAGAGACAAAGAAGAGAGGTAAAGAACGGAGAGAGACGTGAGGGAGGGTTTTTTTTTTATTTTTTTGATAAAGAAGAAAGATTAGACTTGAGATAAAGAAGAGAAGTAAATTTCAATAAAGATAAATATATAATTTAGTTCTTATATCATCGTTTAAAAAAAGAGAAAAAAGAAATAAAATTAGAACAAGAATGGTTTAATAGAGGCAACACATCAACACAGTTTATTTATGGTTTGTTTGGTGAATGCATTACATTTGTATTGTGTTTAAATATAATGTATTAAATATAATTTATATTTGGACGAAAAATATTAGCATTGCACACATTGTATGAAAAATATTTGAATTATATTTAAATAATAAATATGTGATATAATGGGTAAAAATAAAGAGAAAAAGAATATATGATATAATTAATAAAAGTAATAGAAAAAATAAAATAATAAATAAAAATTATAATAAATTTAAAATATAATATAATTAATATTTAAATAAAATATTTTTATATTTATATAAAAATTACATTTCAATTTCAATTTGAATGCGTATATTCAACGCACATGTGGGGGGCATTTGGAGAAAATATTCAATTTTAATTTTACTCAAATACAATATAATTTTACACCAAATACAAATTTTACAACAGTACTACGAAAACAATTACTATTCAAAATATTTTTAAAACAATCACGTCAACTTTTCAATTCCACTATTTATCTCTATTTTTACCAATCACATCAACTTTTTAATTCTAAAATACTTTTCATCCAAACACACATTTAATTCAAATACAAAACAAATAATTTTCAACCAAATACAACATTCAAAAAACAAATTTCATTCAAATACAATCAAAATGCAATGCGTTTACCAAACGCGCCCTAAATATCTCAATGAAAGGAACCTTCCCCTGCGCTAAAGGACCACCCTCAATCCTCCCACGGCTGCACTAAAATCATTCTAAACCCCCGCCCCTATAAATATTCACTTCGGAATTTATGTCGAACAAAGCTGTGAGCTTTTCCCTTCTGTTCATCTGCCGACAGAAAGGGAAAAAAGAAAAAAAAAAAAAAAAAAGCTGGTATACGAATTATCGGAGTAAGAATGTTTTGGGCATTGTTCGCTCATTTGTTTGTCTAATTTTTTTGCCCTAAAATTCCATGGGGTTGTCGAGTCACGTAACAGAATTCTCTGTTTTTGTTTTCAACTATTTCTCTTCAGGTACTGAAGCCGAGCAAAAGCCTTCAATTCCATGTTCGTTATGTCATTTCATGAGGTCATCTTCTTTACAATCATAACAGTATGCATGTTCATCCAGATTGAGTTTCAATCAAGAAGTTCATCTCTGTTGGAAACGCACTATTAGATTTCGTCCTTTTTTTTGTTGCTTTATTGGCCTTCGGTGCGGCGTGGCTGAAGAGTAGTACTGCTCAAGTCCGAGCTTCTGACAATGCGAATCACACCGGAGCTCTGAGAGAGATCAGCCTCGTGTCTGGAATCATCGCCTTAGCTCTGCTGTTTCTGATCGTCCACCCCGTTATCGGGTGTGTCATTCTCGTCTTTTTGGCTCTCTATGTGATTAAGAGGATTTACTCTTATAAACCGGTAAAAGATGCAATTTTTCTATGCCTTGACAAACTGAAAAAAGCAATATACGGCCAATTGTACGAAGAAATCAATGAAGCGACACCACCCACGTAATTGGGGGCCAGTAGTAGAACCAGGGGCTCTGCATCTTCTAGATAAACTAGCAATAGGGTACTTTGATGCTTGCAAAAATGTTGCAACTGTGTCTGTGTGACAGTGACCTCCTTGGACACACACATCGCCTGATAAATGTTTTCCTTTATTCTTCTCTAGCTGTATTCGTTTGTTGTTCTTTTTATTCTAGTTCATTAAGAGGGGTTCCCTTTTTCTCCAAATTCTAAATTTGTGAGTCAAATGTTTGAATTCAGTAAAAGGGTAGATGAAAAAAAAAAAAGGGTATATATGCGAGGGCGTGTAGTTACAGAAATGAAAGTTCTATCAAGGGAACAAAGTATGTTGTTTATTTGTGACCAACAATTTCATTTCCATCTTGTATATCTACTTCCTTTATGAATTCACTAATTATATTAGTATCCTGTATTTACTAATTTTGCTGTTTGTGTATCCTTTATTACTTCTTTCACAAATTGGCTAATTGTTTTGACTCAGCATAACTAATTTTGTTAAGTCCCCCCATTAAGTCTTGAACTCTATTCTCTGTGATTATATGTTTTTGGCGATCAGTGTGAGTCGAGTTCTGAACGCTTTCTTTCTTTTCGCCATGAAAGACTTTATACTGTAAAACTATTTCTAATTATATTCTCTCTCTGAAGGTTGGAACTTTCTCGGATGCCAAGAAAATCTCAAGCAATGCCAAGATAAACTCCTGTTTGCGCGGTTTCCAAATGTTGATTTCAGGTGATACTTTTCATTGAGGTTGTTTGACTTAACTCATTGGAATAATGCTTCGTAAGTGGAGAAAGACAGTGAACACAATAACATTAATCAGGTGTACCATGTTTTTGGCTTAACTTGTTCAAATATACACTTATTGGAGTTGAAAGACTGCTAATTTTGTGGATTTACCATAACTGCTTTTTCGAGAGTTTCTTTCTTTCATATATCTGGTTAAAGACAACTATTTAACTAAATACTTTGTTATCATGTTTCACATGTAGGATTAACCATTACTAATACTATTGTATAGACATTTAAATTTAACTTTCCTCTTGATGACTACTGAAGCGGAAGAAATCAGTAGTTTTGGTTTCTTCTAGCACACGTGTAGAAAAGCTCTGTGACAGTCTAGCAACAATATTCATCAGCAGTTATATGATCTTGCTGAACTTTTCTGTATCTGGGGAAGGTATCTGTAATAGTTTTGCCTTTTTAGCTTGCAGAGTGTCTAAACTGCCAATGAAGATTGAAGTGCTCCAGAGATAGTGTAGAGTACCAGTCAATATTTAGGGAACTGCTTGTATATAACCTCTAGCTTTCCTTATTTGTGCTTCTCATTCATTATAATCTTCCCTCTCTCGGATCCACTGTTATTATTTAGATCTATAAATTACTTTAGTTGACACTTTTTTTTTTTTTAACCTAAAAGTTTAACTATCTTTCTTTGTTGAGGTCCTCATCATCAAATCGAGTCATGTAGTTTTTATATTAAATATTTTGTTCATCCTGAACTTTTTGAAGACCAGACGGTGAAGTGGAATATTCTCTTCCAATTTTGCCTTTCTGAACGTTGGTTACTATCTTCTGTACCATTTGCGATAGTAATAAACTATTCTAGCTTGAAAGTAGCTGATCCATAAATAATTCCTGTTCAATTTGTTCATGCGTATACTGTAAATTTCTTGCAAGAATTTTCCTATCAAGGTTTTCATTGACCTTTGTTACAGTTTGATTGTTGGGTTGTCAGTTTATCAACACCATCTTACACTCTGAGTACATTTTCTGTGATTCTACAGGAGTTTGAAATTCTTTTGGTATAAACCGATCGTATAATTCCCCAACTTTCTTGGTATTGTAGTCAGAGAAAACTAAGAAATTCGTCAGGTATGCTTTCTCATTTTATTCTTTTTAATTTAATTTATTTGTGAAGTTCCATTATTGTTTTCAGTAGTAACCGTGATTTGATGCTTGATTGTGAATATTTTACTTGTCATACATGGAATAAAGACTTTTAATGAAATCATGGAAGCAACCAGACGATCATGGTTGCTCAAGTTTTTTAACGTTCGTGCCTGCAAAGTCGGCTTAGCAGGGAGCTCATTTCCGTGGGTGGTGTTGGTGCAGTTTTGGACATCAGGACTTCTTAGAGTTGGTGGCTGTTGCAAAGATAATTCCAAGGGATTCTCTCTGCATGCGTGTTGCTGAAACCACTGTAGTCAGGGATGGCTTGCTATATAGCTGAAGAGTTTGGTATCAAAGCAAGAGTCAGCTTGAAGCAACGCGGAACACTATGGTGGAGGCAGTGCGGTTGGGGAAGCTTTTTCTTATTCTCATGCGTCTTTTCTTGTACCCTGCATTACTAATTTTGTTAAGCCCCCATTCAGTCTTGACTTCTATCGTTTATGTAGTTATACATTTTTGGTGATCATTGTGTAAGCTGAGTTTAAAACTTCTTCTCTCTTGTTTCCAGGAAAGACTTTGATGTAGGAAGAATAATTATAAGAGTGAATCCTATTAATCGCATAGAGAGCCAAAACATAGAGAGCCAAAACAAAGAGAGTGACACTTCCGATAACGGGATGGGCGATCAGAAACAGCAGAGCTAAGGCGATAATTCCAGCCGTGAGGCTGATCTCTCTCATAGCTCCGGTGTGATTCGCATTGTCAGAAGCTCGGACTTGAGTAGCACTGCTCTTCAGCCACACCGCAGCGAAGGCGAATAAAGCAACCACAAAAAAAAAAAAAAAAGGACATAATCCAATAGTGCATTTCCAACAGAGATGAACTTCTTGATTGAAACTCAATCTGGATGAACACGCATGCTATGGTGACTGTAAAGACTATGACTTCATGAAATGACATCACGAACTATGTAATTGAAGGCCTTTGCTCGGCTTTAGTACTTGATGATGATTTGTATACCAGCTTAGATTTTTTTTTCCCCCTCGAAAGATGCACAAGAGTGAAGAGCTCACTGCTTTGTTGGACATAAATTCCGACGTGATTATATTTATAATTGGTGGTTTTAACTCTTCCCAGGAAGTAGGTTTGATCTTGTTCTTTTAAAGAACGTCTTTATTTTATTTTCGCCCTTCTGCGACTCAAACTCAAAACATCAAATTCCACAATAAAATAATATAAATATCACATTAAATAAAAAATTTATTATCAATCTATTATATCATTTTTAATTAAAAAAAAACATTCTACGTATATTTTCTTTTACTTTTTTTATATTTTTTTACTAATTTTGTACTTTTTTTATTTCATAAATATTACTCACATACAATTAATTTTTACATATTCCTCTAATAAAATATATTTTATTATTTAACAATATCAGAAAATAATATCTTTTTAAATTATATAATTACATTGCATATTATTTACATATTAATTTTGTTATTAACTATATTAAAACATTGTTAACAATTAACAATATGGAGAAATTTTTTTCTTTTTATAATCACCAAAATGAAAAAAATATTTTGTCTAAAAACAAAAAATTAGGATAAAAATTAAAAACAAATAATATTCTGAGATCTTTTTTATAATTAAAAAATAAAAAAAATAAAAAAATTATAAATAAACAGTAAAACATCAAATTTGATATTCTGCTATTTCAAACACTAAAAATGACATTTGATTTGATATTAGATTGAAGAATCAATGCAACACCAATCCTCATTTTCTACGTTAAAAATACGTAAGTTGGAGTTGACATTAGAATAAGAAAAGGGCGTCTTGTACAACGTGCAACGGTTTGCACAGTGTGTGCGCGCACGATTGGCACTTGCACACCGTGCAAGACCTTTTTTTCTTATCCTAAGAAAACGAGGCTCGTACATATACGGGCAAGCAAAAGAAAATTACCTCAGGAATTTCATCATTTTGCATTTAAATCTCTCTCTCTCTCTCTCTCCCCCCTCTGTAACATTGTCCACGCATTGTCTTCATCGGGCTGTTGGCTCTCACCTCGTTCGGCCATAGGACCTAGGCTCAGCCAGATTTTTTTTTTTTTTATTCACAGTCACAAAATTCGATTTATTTCAGTTAAAACTAATTTTTTCTTTTAACTTTTCTTGTAAAATAATTTTTTCCTAATATAACTTTACTTATATAATTGGTTGTCATCCTCTTAATATTGTCTTATAACTTTACTTATATAATTGGATATTATCCTCTTAATATTGTCTTATCTATATAGATTTTTTAAGTTTTTTTTTTTTTTTTTTGTTGTTTCAATAAATTTTTTATGTGTTTCTTTTAGTTATTGTTTTAATTCCCGGAGGTCACATTTCAGCAAAATATGGCACATATCTATAAGTTCACATTCAAAATAACCTATAGAAATTTGCTGCATTTTACTGAGATGTATTTTAGGTACTTACATCAATGGTGGTGTTCACCTTTTTCAAACAAGTACTGTCGACTTTAATCAAATGCTACATTCACTTCACCCTATATCCATACAGATAAAAGAACGATTATAAAGGGGTATTTAGGGTATTTTCTAATAGTGGTCATGTTTATCCCTTCCTTTTCTTATAAAAGAAAAAAAATTATAGATAACACCAGTTTTAATCATAATTTTTAAGTATTAATTTATGTATAAAGTTATTATTCTTTTATTAGTAACTATTTAAAGGATTATCATATCAATTGATTATATTTATTAATAAAAATATACCGCTTAAATTGATATTTAAAAAGATAAGATTAAAGTCAGTATCCTACACTACTAAAAAAAAAGATATTTATCCTTTTATTGAGATCTTTATATTTCTGAACAATTTAAATTTGAGCATTGCTATAAGATATCTGTTACATCAAAAAAATTTTAGTCTTAATTTTACATGAGTGTGAAGTAATTCAACTATTAATGTGTTGATAAAATTTTAACTTTCAAATATTCAATCTAAAATTTTTTGATGTATTTAAAATTAATTTGAAAATTTTTCAAACTTTTGACAAATTTTGAAATTTATCAAATTTTCTCTCAACTTTTCATAAAATTATATTTTGAGCTCAAAATTATAATTAAAATATAAAAATTATCAATAAAATAACCTAAATATCTTATTATAAACTATTCCAGCAAAATAAAAAATAATAATAATAGAAATTGAGCTAAATATCTTAGCTCTAAAACCAAGACTTATCCCCTCTTTTTCTATCAGCTCTCTCTCGTCCCTCTCCCTTGATCTCACCCCGCCCGAAGTCTCTCTCTCTCTCAGTTCTCACTCTGTCCACCTTTTGCACTCTCTCTCTCTCTCTCTCTCTCTCGAGTGGGGGAAGAATTTTGTTTTGAAATTATATTTAAACTGTTTTAGGACTTGAAACATATTTATACAGGTTTAGACGCCATTTTAAAATTTTAGATAGTCGATATTTTAGAACAGGGCATGTCAAAATTTTTTTAAAAATTTACAAATTTTAAAATCAAATATTATTTTAAAAATTAAAATAAACAACATATTAATAAATTGAATTCACTGTAATCGAAATTATAAAATGTTTTAGGTATTTTTTGATTTGGAGCTTAAGAAGAAAAAATTGTCCCAGAATTCAAACTAAAAATTATCAT
This sequence comes from Antiaris toxicaria, assembly GCA_035233585.1. NCBI lineage: Eukaryota > Viridiplantae > Streptophyta > Magnoliopsida > Rosales > Moraceae > Antiaris > Antiaris toxicaria. Next base: position 9,320,110 of record CP141153.1, on the reverse strand, counting down.
TAAATTAAATTGTTAAAAAGACAGGATATTGAATCATTTATTGTAGCAGATTTTGTTTAAATATATGATTTAGTTAAAATGTTGATTTAAAGAGGATGAGTTTACGAAATTTCATAAATTTTGTAATTTTAAAAAATATCACAGTCCTGAAAATTAAAAGATTTGATTACGGATATTTAATAAAATAAAATAATTATTTTATTATGTGTTCTATTTTTTAAAGGATTTGAATATTTCAAATTTATATCCGGAAGCCAACACCAACGTGCAAACTAATGTGGGGATGTACGCGCAATCTATCCAGTGCCACTGACAATAGAAAGAAATAATCTCAACAGTTGTCAGTTTTTTGTAAAAAGAACTACATTTTTTTCTTTAAATAAAATAATTCTTTGGCATGATTTTTGTCAATACATTTTTTTTTTTTTAAGCAAAGCAAGATATGCGTGCGTTTAGGTTGAGTGAAGAGATTCAAGGAAAAATGAAAGAGGAAAAATGTTGGCTGGGGAGAGTGGCTTTCAAACATGTTGGTTCAAAGATGTTGCAACTAGTAAACGTGGAGCTCGTTCCTTAATGCGGAGCCAGTGCTGAGCTATTAACAAGCGGAGCCGAATATCCTTGCTGACCCAATTAAAATGATTTAATTTCAAAATTTTGACACTTTTTTAGATAGATTATTAGTTAAAAGTTTCCTAATAATCCGCAAGAGCCGGTTCTCTCCACCACCACCACCACAACACTTGTCTTGGAACCAATCAAACCACACAAAAAATATGACCGGTTAACGCACATGGGAGGAGGCAAAGTCTCAAACGACACCAAGAAGCTCCCAACGACACCCTCCTCCAACTGGCCGAGCACCACCCCAATCATGACAATGGGCTCCGCCCAACACCGACCCTCCCCGTCGCACAGCGTCGCCTGCTTCCGCACCACCGTCACCTTCTTCATCCTCGCCACGTGCGCTCTCTACATCCTCTACTCCTTCCTCTTCCTCTCCCACGAGTCCTGCCCCACGGCCACCGCCACCCTCCTTGACCCCCTCCGTAAAAACTCCTCTTCCTTTTCTTCTTCTTCACCCCAAGACTATGATCCGCAAGATTATGTTGTTGACGACCGAAAACTAGCCGCGGTAGGCGAGCCTTATCGCTACGATACCAAGCTCAAGCACATCATTTTCGGCATAGCCGCGTCGTCCAACTTGTGGGACAAGAGGAAGGAGTACATCAAGACGTGGTGGAGGCCTAAAGAGACAAGAGGAGTTGTGTGGCTCGACAAGAAGGTGAGGATCAGGAGGGATGAGGAGCTTCCAGAGATACGAATCTCCGGCGACACGTCGAAATTCAAGTACACGAACCGGCAGGGGCGGAGATCGGCGCTGAGGATATCGAGGGTGGTGTCGGAGACGCTGAGGCTGGGGATGAAGGACGTGAGGTGGTTCGTGATGGGCGACGACGACACGGTTTTCGTCGTCGATAACTTGGTGAGGGTTCTGTCCAAGTATGATCACAACCAGTTTTATTACGTTGGGAGCTCGTCGGAGAGCCATGTTCAGAACATATACTTCTCGTACGGGATGGCTTACGGCGGCGGTGGGTTCGCGATAAGCTATCCGCTGGCGAAGGAGCTGGAGAAGATGCAGGACAGGTGCATTCAGCGGTATCCGGGGTTGTATGGGAGCGATGATCGCATGCAGGCTTGCATGGCTGAGCTCGGAGTTCCGCTCACTAAGGAAGCCGGGTTTCATCAGGTATTAATTAGATGTAAAAATAATAAAATAGAACGTGAGATTACCATAGTTGTTATGTTAATTTGCAATAATTCGACTCTCGAGTTGACATGTGAATGCATGATATATTCAAAAATCAATGTTGGCAAGTGGCAATCATGAGTTTTATAGGATCATCAATTCTTTCGATTTTAAGCAGTTTAATTCCATTCGATTTCAGTTTTCATGCCCTTTTATAAGGAGTAGTTGAATTTGATTTGGTGTAAAATCACACGGCAAAGTGACTTGTTTTTGTTTTTGGGTGCTCTGTTGTGACAAAATGTGCAGTATGATGTGTACGGAGACCTATTAGGCCTTCTAGGAGCCCATCCCGTGACTCCATTGCTATCACTTCACCACCTTGACGTTGTAGAACCCGTATTCCCACGCACCACCAGAGTAAAAGCCCTGCAACGCCTGTTCCAATCCATCAAGCAAGACTCGGCCAGCATAATGCAGCAATCAATCTGCTACGACAAGCGCCGCTCGTGGTCCATCTCCGTTTCATGGGGCTACGTGGTTCAAGTCCTAAGGGGAGTGCTTTCTCCAAGAGAACTAGAGATGCCCACAAGGACTTTCCTCAATTGGTACCCCAGAGCCGATTACACGGCTTATGCTTTCAACACTAGGCCTGTCACCAAGCACCCTTGTCAGAAGCCCTTCGTTTTCTACATGAACAGCGTCCGATATGATAGATCCAAAAGGCAAATTTTTGGGGTTTATGCGCGGGACAGATCTCGTCACCCTTCTTGCCGGTGGAAGATGGAATCGCCAGACAAGATTGATTCTATTGTTGTCTTGAAAAGGCCTGACCCTCTTCGTTGGCAAAAGGTAATTTGTGCGTCTTGATATGTTATATGCTTTTTAAGCATCATGTTACTGCATGGTGTGTAAGCTAGTTAAATGCATAGATCCATTCTCACATTTCCAGACACAAACGGTATTCCTTGAAGTAGTACAAAGCATAAGATCACAAGAGAAGTGGAGGCTTTTCTTAATCTAATCCAGTGAGCTTGTAAAGGCTTCTAAAATAGTGAAGCTTGAACATCAAACAATATCTAAATATTATGCACTGTATTTCTGTAATAAAAATATTAATGTTGAGGCTACTGCAAACACAATCAAGAAGTCGAATTTATAGCCCGTTTGGCACCCGTCTTTCAGCCACATTTCAAACTTTTTTCTAAATGTTCACTCTCACAAAATGAATTTACTGTTTCAATCATGGGTTTAAACTTTTAATCCAAACGGAGCTTGTTTTTAGTTATAATCAATTTTGAAGCTATTAGTGACTGAGACATTTGTGATCTTCCTCTTGTGCAGTCACCTAGGAGGGATTGCTGTAGAGTTCTGCCATCACAAAAGAAGTCAACAATGTACTTATGGGTGGGCAGTTGCCGAAGAGGTGAGATTAGTGAATTGTAATTCTCTAACAGCAGCACAATTAGTCCCAAAAAAAAAAAAAAAACCACACATAGAACTACTTTTTCTCTTGCTACTTCTTTTGTATACTTCATCTCTCAAGACGTACAGGAATACAACTCAATATTGCAAAAGGTGCAAAGAAGTGAAAAATTACAGCATAGAGAGAGAGACAATTTGTTATCCTTGATATAAACCAGAAAATCCAAGAAGAAACAAACCATTCTTAATGTGCTGTATCTATCTGTATAAGCTTGACACACAAGTATGCCTTAAAGGCCGATTCGTGTTTATGTGTCTATCTGATCAATCTCTAGAATTCTAAAACGATGCTGAAAGAAACAAATTGTCTGAGAAACCTGCATTGATGTCATGTTGCTGGAGCAATTGATGGGTCATGATGATTCTTAGTCGCTTCGACTCGCGGTTTCTGCTGATAAGTCACATTTTGGCCCGTGAAATTCGGAGGGCCAACTGCGGGAACTGGGGATATTGTACTTGTAGCTTCTTTCAGAACAGCAATCTCCAGATTAGTACTTTCGTTGAAAGGTAAATCGTCTGTCCGATACATGGCTACAAGTCTGTTTTGCTTCGTCTCCAGTGTAACTGAAATTTTTGTATACATATCCAAATTTCAATTAAGAAATCAAAAACTTCAAAAAAAAATTGCAAATCAATATCCATTTCATATGTAAATAGATATATCTGCGTTCCTTTTATATGGTACAGATGAACCTAGAGAATTATCAATTTAGGGAAGAAATCAAAGTTCAAAAAAGGGAAGAAACTAATTAAGAGAAAATAATCCTCATACATACCAAAAGAAAACATATTTAACGACAATAAAATCAAGAATTCAAACAACAGGAAAAGCAAGAAAGGCCGAGAATAACCACAAAACATAGATTTGATCAAGAAAAGAAAATGTGCTTGGATAGATCAAGATTTGGAATAGTCTGTTACCTGGAAAACAGAACCACCAGAGTATGAAGAGGCACAGCAGGACAACCGCGGGAACAGCGTGGACCCACTTCTCTGCCAGCCACGAGTACGACCGCCCGTTCTCTTTCTTTCCGATGCCAGAACGTGAAAAGTACACCGGAAGACCGTCGCAAGGCTCGGGGATGACCATCCTCTGCTGCTCCGGCGGGCTCGTCATGACGTCCTTCGACGCCGGAGGCCACCAAAACCTGACGTTCATTGCTGATGAACACGTCGGGAAACTAGACACAGAGAGAGAGAGAGAGAGAGAGAGAGAGAGAGGTTGAAGATGAGTTTGGGAGTAGAGTGGGTGGCTGTTACTGAGTCTGTTATGAGGCTTCGTTAGCGAGTTCTTGGTTGGTTACGATCACCAACGGTTTTGGGCGGGAGAGTTCTTCTTCACGTGCTGTGCACGTGACTCGTACGGTTCACATACGGTCCTCGTTTCTAGTTTGGTATTTAAAGTTTAACCACCTGAACTTTTCGTATTTAGAAAAAATTAGCCGCCTATACTTGCCAAACCTTTTACAATGCGGTCCAAAATTGTTAATGTCCTTTAAATTAGTGACCCAAATAGGGGGTTAATTGTAATTATGTGAAGTTCAAAGGGAAATTTACCAACACAAAAGTATAGGGGATAAAGTCACAAAAAAATTGAGGACGATTAAATTAGTTTAGGGGATTAAATATCAATATTAAAGAATTAAGGGACAATTTTATCTTAACAATTTGATTTTCAGATTTTTTTTCTTTTTTTTTTTTTTGGGAACAAATGTTATGGATTAAGTTTTAGCTCTTTAACTTATTTATTATGAATGCTGAAAGCAACATTTTTCAATGTTCATCCAATCACTCGAAGATGGATTGAGGCTAAAACTATTCATAGATAGTAGTGAGAGATGCAAAAATTTTGTGAATAGAAAGGATTTTTTTTATTTTTATAGAAGTTTGGTAATCTGGTTTTAAGTTTTAAACGATTTTTCCTGGTGTCAAACAATGGAACAAATTATTTTTTTCCCCCAAAACACTTTTTTCAATTATTAATTTTTAACAACGTCCAAACTATCCATATATGGTAGTGAGAAATGCATAGATTGTGCGAATAGAAGGGATTTTTTTTTTTTGTAAGAAGTTTGTAATCTGGTTTGGGTTTTTAATGATTCTTTCCAGTCTCAAAGCATTAATTTAACTCAACAAATATATCCCGACAGTACTTTCATCATTAAAAAAAAAAGAAGCACACATGACACTTTTTAGATTCGACCCACCTACTTGTACACGATCCTATTTTCTTGTTCTATATATATATACATTTTAAATCCCATATAACACAAAATAATATATAAAGCTATGGTAAAGTTACTTTACTATAAATTATAGTAAAGCTCATTTTTTAACTGTTAATATATAATCTAACAATTAAGAGTTATTTGTGTACAATAATTATAATTATGATACATATTAAAACATAATATACAAAAATAAAAAAAAACTAAGCAAAAAAAGTAAAATTAAAAAAAAATTCAATCTTATAACCACGCACCCCCCTCCCCCAAAGACCTTTGTCACCACCCACCCCCCCCTCCCTCCCAAAACCATTGGCAAACTCTCCATGGCACTCAATCGACAATGATACCCAACCCCTATAACAAAATCGATCTCTAGCCCCACCCTAGTGATCTCAATCACCAACGACTCCACCTCCACCCCCACTACCAGAACTATCATCGACGACTCAAGCCCACACCCAGTCGATGACTCCTATCCACACAGCACACCCCCCCCCCCCCCCCAAACCAATCTTCACCGCCTCTTATCTCCCATGGTCACATATTCTCACAACCACCTCACTAAAACAAACTAATAAACCCTACATAAAAAAAATAAAAATAAAAATAAAAATAAAAATAAAAAGATTTCTTCTTCCTCAAATTCTCTCTCTAGTTTTTTTCTGAAAAAATAAAATAAAAAAATTGGAAGGATCCCACCCACTCTGGGTTCTTGAAGTGGTTTTATCCCCCTTCTACTTTGTCAATTTAATGTTCTTCTTTCTGATTTCTTCTCTGGCAAAGTCACAGCACAATGTCGACCCGAAAGCCATGGAAGCTTTGCAAAAGAGCATTGGCAAAACTCTCTAGGCTACACGGGGACTGATTTTTACAACTGGCTTGATGTAGTTTACGATAAGATTTTGAGCTTGGGTCACTAGGATCCAAATCAGAAACCAAAACCTTGTTGGAACTCTCTTGCCAAAGATCAGAGGATTATCAGGATCCAAATCGAAATAACTCCTTCTTGATTACGAGCTTAAGGTCAGTAAAGACAAGAGCCGTGTATAGTCTACCAGGGAAGTTGGGTTTCTTTTTCCCTAGGTTTTTTTTTTTATTTCTTGAACAACAACGGTATAAATTAATGTTAATTATAATTATCATATACAAGTACTATTTTAATAATTTGATTAAATTTAAATGGTTTATAAATAGACCCATTAGTAGAGCCTCTCTCAAGAAGACTTTATATAACCTCGCCCCACAACAATAAAAATCTTTTCAGGTGATATAAAATTAATGTTAACAATATGATCCATGTTTTTACATATCAATTATACAATACTCACTTTTCCACCTCATTAAGTAATGGGGTATACACCGTACTAAAATTGAGCTTCATCACATATATACATATATAATGCTGTCAAATCAATTTGATAAGTGCACACAATGCAATATTAGAGCCGACCATTGTTCCAGAAATGCCAACACTACTCAATAGTACATATCATGGTGATACATATACACGTATACATATTATTTACATATATATATATATATATTTGCCACGAGATAGAGGTGAAAATCATGAGATAGGTGAGACTCACCTATCATAAAAAAAGCAGATTCCCATTGGTATCCTGTTTCCTTTCTTTTTTCGGTCTTTTTCCCCCCGTTCTCAATCAGACACATGTAACCATTTCTGTGAATAAATGTTAAAACACAGGCAACTAGCCCCCACAAGACGATCTTTTCGACTTCCACAAAGTTGACAAATCAAGGCTTGGGTTTTGGTATGAACTATGAAGACAAACTAGACAAAAGTTGGATTAAATTTCATGGACCCAGTTCAGTCTTGAGCTGCCATCACACACTCCACTCAAGCATATTGCTCTTCCAAATGGAACACATATATTTATTTTTTTTCCTAATGGCTAAACCAGATTTTACTCATGTTGACGGTATTGAGAGAGTAGAATGACATTCAGGTCCAGAGCTCTTGGCAATTGTGTCAGAAAAACAAAAAAAAAAAAGCAAAAAGCAAAAAAAAAAGACACAAACACAAACAAAAGCAAACCAAGTGCAGTAAAAGTGTCTTGAATGAATTGGCGGTTTTGTAATTTTATGGCACAAACGCGGGCAAAATGGACTGCTATTTTGTCTTTGTTTGGTTTTCTTTGCAAATTCTATGGGTCATCAGCCCTCCTCTTTTTGTTTTTGGCTTGTCCCTTTCCGTGAAGGACTACAATTTAGCCAAAAAAAAAAAAAACAATGCAAGAAATAAAAGAAAAAGACATGTGTTGATCAAAGGAATGAGGACCATAACTTGATCAATAGAATGAAGTGATTATTATTGAAATGAAGGCCAATTAACAAAATGGGAATCGTACATACAAGAACTCCAGCTCACATGTACAGTGAAGGAGAAACGAGGGCAAAAAGGGCAAAAAAAAAAAAGTGGGGGAGAAATTCTTATATGTGAAGAAGATTGGGAAGGGAAGGCAAAATAGCACCTGTTATCTTCTGTATACTTCAAAAATTGATAACTAGGCACTTGCTTCATATACTAACCGCAAAAGGGTAGTTGACTGTTTTCTTTCCTTTTTTTTTTTTTTTCCTTTTTAAAATTATTCTACTAAATACCAAAGTCCTCTTTATCCTCGGTGTCTCTCTGTTCCACTGCTGCTACTATTGTGCTGCTAGCATGCCGCCGCCTATCATGGTTCCTTTTGGAACTTTGGACTGAATGAGTTTGGGGGTCATATGGCTGGGAAGCAATGTAATTCAAAGCCGTAACCACGTCCGATATAACAGGTCGCATGCTAGGCTGCTCCTGAACACACATTGCTGCAATAGCTAGAGCTTGGTACAATCCCCTAACAGGATATTGTTTTTGCAGCAATGGATCGGCCATCTGAGAGAATTTCCTCCTGTCTTTGAACAATGGCCGAGCCTGCAATGGAATTAAAATTCACACGTCCATAAAGCCAGGAAAGAACAGCCTAAACCCGACTAAAATGACTCAACATAAACAACTGTGTCAAAGAAGTACTGATCCAATAAATTCGGTATAAGAATGGAGGTTAGGATTATCTTACCCAGGCAACCAGGTTTTGCTCCGTGGGAGCTTTAGTCTCATCAATAGCTTTCCTTCCTGTGATGAGCTCCAAAAGAACAACCCCAAAGCTATATATATCGGATTTGAATGTAAGTTGACCTGTCATTGCATAATCCGGTGCACAGTATCCATATGTTCCCATAACCCTTGTAGAAACATGAGTCTGATCACCACTTGGACCTACTTTGGCCAAGCCAAAGTCGGATAGCTTCGGGTGATACCCCTCGCCGAGCAAAATGTTTGCACACTTCAGGTCACGGTATATGACAGGGGGTGTCATCTTGTCATGCAAATACTCCAACCCCCTAGCTGCTCCAGCTGCTATCTTCATTCTTGTGTTCCAATCAAGCGCTTCCCTACCAGAGGGAAGATCTGCAAGAGACAGTGTCACAGGTTTTACCACAGGATCCAAAGATGACTAACAGAACAATAAGTTCTCGGGTAGATCGAGTTACATACCATGCAAATGGTGTTCCAAAGATCCCAACGGCATGTATTCGTAAACCAACATCCTTTGATCCTCCTCAGCACAATAGCCGATTAATTTAACAAGATTAGGGTGGTCAGCAAGACTTAGCGTCAGTACTTCAACGACGAACTCCCGAACCCCTTGAAGTCCATTTAGATCAAGTCGCTTGATCGCCACATCCTACATCAAAAGCAACACCACAAATTGAATCACCACACCACTCTCCATAAAAAATGAAAGAAATTATGTTACATATGCTGTTAATCAAGCATTATATTGAATCAGAATAAAAAGAGCAACCTGATTAATACTCTTCAAGTGACCCTTGTGAACTTTGCCAAAACCTCCCTCGCCCAGAAACAAATCCGGCCTGAAATTACCGGTTGCCGCCCGGATCTCTTCTAAGGAAATCGTCTTCGCGGGCGGGCATTTGCGCACGTCATCCTTCAAGTTCAAATTCTTCACGTCCGACGATAACTGATCAACCTTCGAGACAACCTCTTTTTTCACATTCGGATTGATTTTAACAGTACCTAATCACATAGAGACACACATGAAATACAACATCGGATTAGAGAGAGACCGAGAGAGAGAGAGAGTGAGAGATATTAGGCGAAAGAAAAGGACATGAAACAAAGCAGATGGTAAGAAGAGACCAAAAGAGATGATTCTGTGGAAAACCGAAGACATGAGAATTTGAAAGAAAATAAAAAGAACATGGGAAATGGAATAATAATAATAATAATAATAATAATAATAAACAAATGAATAAAAATCAATACCAAGAACCAGAAGGAACTGGGACTATGGACTGGACCTTGCCAATCATGCAAACAAACAAAAGAGAATTAGTACTCCAAAAAAATACCAAAAAAAAAAATGCAGTAAATTTAGCAAACTCCATTGGCAGAACTTGGGCACTAAACCAAAAGAAAATAATAATAATAATAATAATAATAATAATAATTAATTAAAGACCGAAAATTTAAACTACTTATTTGAAGCCCATTTTCAATCGAAACGCAAATTTTTGCCTTGTTCATTCCAACAGAAAGTTTCAAACGCAAACCCAATAAGAAAATAACAAAAGATGTGATCCAAGCGGATTGTGTTAAAACCCAGAAAGCAGTAAAAACAAAATTTTCCAAAGGAAAAAAAAATTGCCCAGAAAAATCCAATTTGGAAGAACAGCACGACTCGGAAAGAAAAGTGAAAAGTTAAGAGCCTTCAAAATTGCCAGAGTAAACGACAAGAAAACCCAGGGGCGTCACGAGTACCACCGATGAGAAAGGAAAAAAAACAAAAAAAGGAATTGAAAGAAAAAAAATAAAAGAAAGGAAAAAATGGAAAATCTATTCCCGATTGAGTTCCCCATAAACCCATATCCAAACTAATGCCCAAAAATCACCGAACACAATTCAGGAAAACAAAAAAGACAACTCCAAAATTTCAAAAAAAAAAACAATAACACGTTTTCTTACTTCAAACGTTTGAGAAACCTGATTGTAAACAAGGAAAGGGTCAAGAACACACCTTGCGCCGTCTGATCGTCAGACTTTTTATTGCGATTGACGGTGCTAGACTCCTTGTCGGATCTTTTGCTGGAGTTTCCGGCGCAAGGGAAGCACCCCATGACGGCGTCGGTTTTTTTTTTTTTTTCCTTTCTTGTCTCTGGGTTTTTCCTCAGCTAGGCAGCGAAAACAGAGCAACGGCGACGAGCTCCAACACCGGACATGAAATGCAGAGGAAATGTGAGACCTTTTTCCGAAGCTCGACACAGAGCTAGAGAGAGAGAGAGAAAGAGAGAGGATAGAGAGAGAGAGAGAGAGTTCTTCTACGGTACTGAGCAGTTTATTTTTATTTTCCTCCTCCTTTTTAATATTTTGCGGGGATTTTTCCCCTGACTTTCTAACGCGTAACATCTACCAATTGTTGAACAAATTAACACATGCCACGTAATCAAAAGAGGGGCTGTCTCGTCATTTGAAGTTTTTTAGCAGCTGTAATAGCGGCATTAGGATGGTTTGGTTGCATTAAAGACTCATAGTGGAAAACGCCACGTCGTTTAGGCGTCACGTATTTAACTTTTACTCTTTTGAGTAAATATTTTATTGGAAAAATGTGTGGAGCCACTCCTGTACTAACAGCTCAACGAGGAGGTGATTAAAATCTTTATCTGATAAATTAAAATCTATTTAAAACAATATAAATTGAGGGTAAAAATTAAGAAAAAAATATAACAAAATATAAATCATAAGAATCATTTTTTATATTAATTGGTGGTGATCAATGTGACTGGTTTTTTTTTTTTTTTTAGTATTTTAGTATTTTGTCACAAGTGGTGAACATCTATGATTCTATGTAAATCAAAAATAATTTTAAAGGAGCTTCAAAAAAAATTTAAGGGATTTCGATAACGTTAAATCCTGTTTATGGCACTTTCTTAAACAGTAAAAAACTGTTTAGCTTCCAAAAATTTACTATTTCATAATCTTTTAATCTAAAAATCAATAAAATATGCATATTAAAGCGTCTCTTTTTCCATTATTCTTCCTTTAGATACAAAACTTTAAAATAACATTTTTTTTAAGTTTTTACCCAATTCTACATTTTCAAAACTCATTTTAACTCTAAAAGTCCCAACAACAAAAAGAGTCCTCATAAATGACCTTAAACATCATCTTTAATAGAATATATGTCCTACCATACGAGATTCATATCTTTATAAATAATATTGTTTAAGAATTTTTCAACAAAAGATTATAAGAAAAGAAAAATATATTATAAGAGAGAAAATAAATTAATTAATTAACTAAATTTTTTGTATTTATTTATTTTTATTATTAAGAGTTATGTTTGAAAACAATTAAGAATGACTATAGGGTGGGGTGAGGCCACATATGCTTCCCCCACCCCCTTACTTGCCTCTCATTTTGCCTCCTATACTTGCCTAATTTAATGTCGGGACGAGGATAGGGGCAAGTAACTCCTACTAGAGGTGCTATATCATATACTCATTTATCTATTAAGAATTAAAAAAAATTAAAACAAATTCTATTAAAGTTTTCATAAAATTTAACAACATAATCATAAATGAAACTGAAATCTCAAAAATAAATTAAAAATCCAGAAATTCATAAAGTAAACTAAAACATTAAAACTTTATTCTTCTTATATGAATTAAATTAAAAATTAGCGATATATATTTAAAAAATTGAAATATAGGGATAGTTCATTATTTCATTTCTTTATGAAAGTTCATTTTTTGTATTCTAATAAAAAGTTCATTTATAAATATATATTTTAATGAGAATAATATATATGAGGTAAATGCAAGTACGAGGAGCTGCCCTACCCTACTCCACAACTGCATGAGAGTTAATCTTAACTCTTACACTTGCCTACATACTTGTATACTAACCCCATATCCTAACCCCATATCCACCCTATTAGGAACATCTCCACCCGTAAATAAAAATGCCATCCCAAAATAATTAACTTACCAACATGTAAAGAAGTTTATTTATAGAAAGAAATATAATTGGAAATTAAAAAAGGAAAACAAATAAGATAATAATTTTTAGTGATCCTTGATTTATATATTAATTAAGAAATTGGAAGAGATAACCCTGTTTTTAAACATTTATTACTTTTGACCAATTTAGCAAGTTAAGTACTAAAATGTTGTTTGTGTTAGAAATTTTATTATTTTTAGAAAATACTAGCATAAGATAATTTAACCTTTGTTTGAGACATCAATCTAACCTTTAAAATTTCAATATACTTTTGTCTTCTTTTTCTTTGAAAAATCAACATCAATTTTACTATTTATAATAATAATTATTATTATTTTATAATTTAAATTTTAAAAATTCATAATTTTATATAAATTTAAATATAATATTTTTTAAAACTGTATAAAATTTTATAACTAATAAAATAAACTTTACATTAATATATATTTTTAAATATATTTTAAATTTTTATATATTTTAATCTTAATAATTCAAATATCTAATCAAATACATAATTTATTCAATATTGAATGTCTCCTTTTCACATTTTTTTATGCTCGATGTGTCCTCGGTCCCTTATTATTTTTCAATTGAATACACTCTCGGTCCTTTATAAACTTATTTTTCACATGTAATAAAAAATTAAAAATGGGAAAGGGGGAAAAAAAAAACGGTATTATTGTCTTGTCTTTTACGCGTCCGATCGAGCACGGGCCCAATGACGTGGCGCGACCTGATTGCTGTACGGCGATTCTTGGATGCGAGCTGGTTAGCAACAGATCTTTGTCCTTTTCCTCCGTAACCAAAGATTGTCTTCCCTCTTTCCTCATTTCCCTTACTTTCCACTTTTATTATTAAAATTTTATTTTCCCTTTTTCTTTTAATTGTTTTAAAAACCAGTTTTTGTCTTGGTACTGCATTACCCGCCTGTGACGCGCACACCACAACGCGGCGCTGCTGGCCGTCCGATTTCACAAGGTCAGCGTTTGAAAAACGTCGGTCCCGCATCGCTGACGTCTTCTTTTTGTTCCGTAGGACCCACTACCCAAGCGCGTTGCCCATTAAAACCTTTATTTATTATATTTTTTCCAGTTTGTTTGTTTTTTTTTTTTTTCAAGTCACAACTACTCCGCCCACCATAACTCGTTGGAGTTAAAGTAGAAAATTTAATTAAAAAAATTTTGTTTTTTCACATTTTTTAGGAGGAAAAGAAAAAGAAAAAGGGGATCAGCCAAGATTGAATCACGGAATCCTGGATCACGGGATTTCAGATTCAGGTGGTATTGACCGCAGAAGATCACAGCTGTTAACCTCCTAAATTTGAGCGTGTGAATTTGCGAAGAGAGACGCGCTGTTTGATTACCTAGCTGGGTTCAACAGGTTCTAAAGCCTCTTGGGAAAGTTTATGGAAGCCTCTCTTTTATTCTATCAGATTCTCGGGTTCAACAAGTGTCAAAGGTTTATATACGACGTTTGTTAAATGCGTTACATGTTTTAATTATATTTAAATATAATTTATTTTTTAAATATTATATTTGATTAAAAAGTATTTATTTTATATTCAAATAAAATATATATTTAGATTAAAAATATTTTAGAATTAAAAAGTTGATGTAATTGATAAAAATAAAGATAAATAGTAGAATTAAAAAGTTGATTTGATTGTTTTAAAAAATTTTCAAATAGTAATTATTTTCGTAACTCTGTTGAAAGGATTATATTTAAATATAAAATTTTATATTTGATATAAAATTACATTGTGTTTAAATATGATTAAAATATAAAGATTTTACCAAATATCTCTTTAGCTTAATGTTTCTCCTAATAGTTCTTTGTTTAAAAAAATAATGAATAAATAAACAAATAAAGTCCTCCGAACAAGCTTTGAATCAGTAAAAATGCAATCATTCATGGATATGAAAGTCAAATATTTTTACCTCGTGGTTCATTAAGGACAAAAAATACTTCACCATTAGATGTAAAAAAAAAAAAAGTTGATCGTAGCAATATGAATAGAATAAGTGAGTTTTCCATTAATATTGTCATGAGAGGGAGAGAGGTTTTTTTTTTTTTTTTTAAATTTAAAAGAAAGGGTTATGAGATGGGAAAGTTGTTCCATTGAGCAACCTCACATGTAAATATTGTTGTTTGATGATGAGCGTTTTATGCCCCTTTCTCATGTATAAATAATTATTTACGTTTATTATTATTTAGGATTCATAAGAAAGAGAATTAGAACTTTATTTGAAAAATTGAAAATGATTAAAATAATAAAATTTAAAAGATTAATAATAAAATTTAAAGAAAAAGACAAAATAAAGTACAACTTATATGGTGGATTCAAATTTATTTCAAATGAACCCTTAACTCTCCAAATAGCGTGATTATACGTTTAATATACATAGACCTTTGAGGATAATTAACAAAAGCATACATAAATTTTATTTTCATTCCACATATTTTAATAATCGGATTTTTAATTAAATGATGTAAAGTTAGGTGTGAGAATGCTGTCAATTCTTTTTTTTTTTTTTGAATAATTTTTCTGAAAATATAATATTGAAATTGTATTGACTATTCCCCTTTTCCTTCTAGATTGCAAATATGGTCGTAATTGTGCTCTCATGGGCCATTTCCCCTCTGCCTTCTAGATTACCATGAAAAAGGTCCTTTTATATTCCAACTCTAGTTCATATTTCGTTGAGATTTGTCGCATTGTTTTCTAAATTTTTCATTTTTCATTTTTTTTAAAGCATTCTTCGATTTTTTTTATGAGACGTTTGTTTTCCATGTATTACGTTCATATTTTAATTTTTATCCAAACATAAAAATTTTACGTTTAAATATAATATTTTTCTACAGTACTTCAAATATATTTATTATTTTAAAATATTTTAAAAAATAAATTTTTTAAAATACATTCAAATCATAGGGGACGTTTGTTTTTGGTCTTGAAAATGATTTTCCATTTTCAAAAACACAGAAAATGAAAACGGTTTCAAAATAGTGTTTGTTTATTTAACGTTTTCAAAATCGTTTCGAAAACACCGTTTTTAACTATGTTGTTTTTTTGGGTTTTTTGAAAACGAAAAAAAGTTGTTTTCACTTTTTGTTTTCATTTTCAAAAAATATTGTGTTTTTTAGGTTTTTTGAAAATGAAATGGGTTTTGAAAAAATATAACCAAACAAAGTTTCATTTTTATGTTTTTCAAAATATACACTCAGAAAACATAACCAAACACAGTTCCAAAAATAATCTTAACACAGTTTTCAAAACATTCTCATTTTCAATTTTTTTGAAAACAGAAAACATTTCAAAAACAATACCAAACGCCACCATAATTTCTCTTTATCTCACTTTTTCTATCTAATTTTATCAATCATTTTAATTTTTTAATTCTAAAATACAATTTAAATACTTTCATTCAAATATACATTACATTCAAATATAAAATAAATACTTTTTATATAAATATAAAATTTATTCAATATATTATATTTAACCATTATTTACCAAATATCTATTAAATTTTGCTTTCACAATGGAAAAGTATGACCGCTAGTATTCGACATTGCTTCAAAAATCTCGAAGTCGTCTATCTGTCACTGAATTTTGCGTTTGAGAAATTATCTCGCCACCTTGTCTCGTTTCTCTACAAGGAATACACTTTCCAAGACTCATTGGGTTTTGACTTTCTCTCGAATATTCTTATTTTAATACCCAAAACAAGCAAACAAACAAACAAACAAACGAACGAACGAACATCGGCACACAAACCACACCAAGGAAAAAATAAATAAACATGAGTGTGTCAAATGATGACCAAATATTTTATTCTAACGTGATATTAATATTTTGTTATAATTGTTTTGCATGGCCACTAGCCCATTACGCCGCTCTCCATTGAAGAAGCTTGTTCACCTACCAATAGCAAAATAAAGAAAATAACATATAAAAGGAAATTTTTACAGCCAAAAAATATCCTTTTTTTTTTACTACAAGTAAAAATTGTAATTTTAACAGGTAAATTAAGAGAGCGTTTGGTAAACACATTACATTTTGATTATATTTGAATGAAGTTTGTTTTTTGAATATTGTATTTGGTTGAAAAGTATTTGTTTTGTATTTGAATGAAATGTATGATTAGATAAAAATTATTTTAGAGTTGAAAAGTTGATGTGATTGGTAAAAGTAAAGATAAATAATGGAGTTAAAAAGTTGATGTGATTGTTTTAACAAATTTTTGAATAGTAATTATTTTCGTAACACTGTTGAAAAATTTGTATTTGATGTAAAATTAAAATGTAATTTTTTTGTCAAATGACGTCTAACTTTCAAATCTAATCGAAGTTTTGCATGGCACCTTATAAAATTTTAATTTACACAATTATGAGTCCAAATCTACACAGTCCAATCCTAACAAAACCATCTTGGATTATGGCCATTTCTCTGAGGGCAAATAATTGTATGTGTTTATGGCCATTGTTTTCTTTTCTTTTCTTTTCTTTCTTTTTTTTTTTTTTCCTAACAAACCATTCACCTAAAGCAAAACTAAAGCAAAAAAAAAAAAAAAGAGCCACATAATCAGGCTGGGGAAATTTAAACAAGTATATATTACTAATTATACCGGAAAATGAAAAAAGAAAAAGGCAAAAACGTGAAAGTGACAAATAAAGATGTTAGAAGAAAAGGAAAAGGAGAAGTAGATAAACTCTAGAGTGGTGTCAACAAAATCATATTCGACCAACAAATTTTTTAATTTACTCCATATACTATACGTGTTAAAAAGTATAACCCTTCTGGTCGGTGCACTAAATCAATATTATATATAAATCTCAGCATGAGTGATCTAGAAAATTCCACTATTAGAAAAATTGACTAATAAAATACTCTAATATTCAAAATAGTCAGGTCATTTTCGAATAGAAAATTAAGGGGTTACATCCCCAAATACACACTTGGCAACGTAAAAACGCAACATTCCCCACAATTACAAGGACCAAAATATCTCTGTCAAGTGTAGTGGAAAGAAGATCCGAACTAGGATTATGAGACAGACACTTGGGAAATTTTGGAAGTTTGGCTAGCTAATTGATTACCCGTCAAAAGTTACTTTTTTAACGAGAAACAATTTATTGAATAAAAAATTAAAAAAACATGAAAGACCAAAAATTAATATTACATTATGGTTGGTCTTAAGAGGATTTGCATATTTCCAATGGGACAAAATAAAATGTGCAGGTGTCACTCCACAATTTACTTCTTTTGATTCTCAAATAGGATTTGATTTGAAGTAAAAGATTTACATATTAGAAGTATAATTTGGGCCTAGGAGGAAGTATTTGTCATGAAGATTTAGGTTGTGGGATCAAAGATCATCTGGTGGAAACCATAGGCCAACGGTGGTAAATGGGTGGTGATTAGTGATCTCATGCATGGACCTTTTTTGCCTTTTTTTGTTTAATTAAATTCATTTTAAAAGGCATACATATATGTATACACACACATATATATATTATATAAGTGATAACCTGGCCTTCTAGAGCTTGAAATGCCTATCCAAAAGACGAAAAAGTAAAAAAAAAAAAAAGGATAAAATATGCAGGGGTAAGCCCCCCCCCCTTTTTTTTTTTTTAATTAAGATAAAAAGAGAATAGATAGTGTACTCGCGTCCTATTTTAATAGTCATTAGATGAGTTTATTGGTTACATTAATAAAATAACAAGGAACTTAATTTTAGATCTTCACAGTTAGTAAACGTCAAACTTTAAAAACAAGCAATACATTATCTTTTTTTGTTAAAGACTAAATTATTATGCACGTCACGACTCAAACTTGAGATTTTATAAAAATGAAGGTTCTAAATAAGCTTTTTTTTACTATAGTATCACCATCTTTGGTGGGCCTTCCTTCAAAGCTCTTTGAATATTAGAACAAGTAGTTGTTGAACCTTTGTACTTACTCCAAGGTCAAGTAGTTCTTCAAATTAGTGGGTATGTGTGTGCGTACCACTATCATATTCTACGTTATAACTGGACAACAGCTTTTATTCGAAAGGAAAAAATAATAAAGAAGAAGAAGAAGAGGAGGCAAGGGGAAAAAAAGCTAGTTAATGGTTGTTTAATGAGAGATATCTAGCATGTCCTAATTCAATAGAGCAACCCCATGACCGAAACTAACGAAACATTTGGTTTTGTATTTTAGAATGATTTTTTATTTTGAAAAATATAAAAAATAAAACAATTTCAAAAAAGCATTTATTTATTTAATATTTTTAAAATTATTTTAAAAACATTATTTTTAACTATATTGTTTTTTTTTTAAATGAATAAAAATTGTTTTCACTTTTATGTTTTCATTTTCTTCATCTATCTCCTCTCTCTTTCTCTATGCTTGTATAGCATCGGTGACAATAATTATATTCGATGATGACCTTCATCACTGGTGAAGGACGATGATCATGGACTGACGATGACGATGACGGTCCCCTCACGGTGATGACAATCGACTCACGACTCAAATCTTATCATCACTGTCAATTAAGACTCAGATCACTAATATTTTTCACCCCTGCCTCTTATTGTAAGTAAGATAGGGAATTCAATACAATAGATTTTAATTCCCTATAGTTAGTTGACGGCCAATCACAATTAACGCATAAACGTACGTAACAACTCTTAACTCCTATTAAACTTTTGTCTACCAATTAATGTGACAAGTACAAAGACGTTCCACTATTTCAAAAAATTTATACGCTAATGGAAAAATGGTTAATGATTGCTTCCAATAAGCTACATAAGTAAAAAAATTTCATGGACATCTGGAAAAGAAAATCATGTAAAATCTTTATAAGAAGAAGAAGAAAATCTGTTGTAAAATTAATTATTTGTCAGGGAAATTGGTGAAGGTGGATTAATGCATAGCACAGGACTTTACTCAAAAGTCTTGTCTACTGAACCATGGTCCAAACGACACCTTTTTATTTTTTTAATTTTTTTAATTTTTTCCAGTTAAGCAACTGCAATGCAGGCAATCATTCCTCACGCTCTCCGTTCTTGGTTCGTACAAACAACGGAAAGCGTCTCTTTATTACTAACCACTAATTAATTGGTACTTATTCACGGCTCGCAATTATGCCCTTAATTTTTTATTTATTTCCCTCTCAATGTTCAAGGAGTTTTATGATAAAATTCTACCAAAATGGGTTTTTTTTTTTTTTCTTTTTTCTTTTTTCTTTTTAAGTATTAAAATGATTGGTGAAGGAAAATTCTAACTTAATATTTCCTCGTAACTATTTATTGGGACAAGGGAAAGAAATTTAATATGAAAAAGAAAGCAAGGAGCAACTTTTGGTTTCCTATGGCTGCTTTGCAGTTAAAAAAGTAAATAAATGAATAAACTTTTTGGTTTTCTAATGAATAAAATTTGTTTTTAGGTTCAACTTTTTAGACGCATTGCATTTTTTTTTTTTTTTAATTTTAAGAAAAGAACTAGACAGGCATTGGTCGTTGCAAAGCATATACTACTCTACACTTACTCTGAATGGCAGAATATTGTTTTTTTCTTTTTTTTTTTCCTTAACGAAAGTGAAAGCTAAATTTATGATCTGAAATTTCAAAATAGAATTTTGTTTTGGTCAAAATTGAAAATAGGATTGTTATGCCATTAGAATTACAAGACGACCATTTTTTTTTTCCTAAAAGATATTATGAAGATAATTTATCAAGCCTTAATAACGAGCAATTCGAAATAATCTATTGAAATTTAAACTGTTTTTATCATATAAAATCCAATAACAAATATCATAATAATCCATATTTATATTGAGCATAACTTAATAATCTTTATCAGAAAAAACATCAATTCTCAAAATCAACCCACTTATTCTTATCAAGAGGAAAGGAGTTGCACGGTGGTGAGGAAATCGGGAGTGATAGATTTTCTTGGTAACCCATGATTTCTTTCATGAAAATATGCCACTAGTACATGGTTTTCATGAAAATGCTAAGTTTCTGACTCCTCCCAAAGAGATCAAGGTATATATGAGCCCATCGAAGTTGGATCAACTGTTGACCTTGAAGGTCACTGATGCTTCTGACATGTGACCATCCCAATGCCTCAACTAAAGTTTTGGTCAACTATGGGAGCTCAAAAAGTTGAATAATTGCATCATGAAACTATAAGAGATTTCTAGGATAGGATTAAAAAAAAAATTTATAAAATGACATTAAAAATAATAAAAAAAAAAGGTGTCTACCACAACTCCAAGGCCTGAAAGGATAATGAGGCTGGTTTAGAATTTAAATCTAGCTATATTTGATTAATTTGGGGGAAAAAAAGGAAAATAAAAGTCAAGACTTCAAATGACCAAAGTAACAAAGATCATGTGTCATGTAGAGAAATGTTAATTATTGGGAAACAACTTTAAACTGATGCCACAGTAAAAAAGTTTGGAGACAATATGCTTGTTACTGTGATTTATTTTTATTTTGGTCAAGTTTGATTGATGAGTAAAATTAGAACACGTTGTATGAAGGTTTTCAGAACGCGTCACAGCTGTTTTAAGAGGAAAGCTCAAGGAAAGCTACTCCAACTAGCCTTGCAGGCTATATAGACCTTTTTTTTTTTTTTTTTTTGGGGCATTTGAAAGCAACCATTTTATTTACGGTAAAGAGAAACATAAAAATCAAGCCGGATTATTATTTTAGATTATGATTAGTGGGCTAAGTTTGTTTAGTTATTTTATTAATAATTTTGGTGGTTGTCCCGAAAGAAGGCCTGGATTTAAGTGAAACAAGAGAATCCGAGCTCACATTTTTCCATGCAGCGACGATGAAAAACAGAGTGTGTCCGCAGCCCCATTATCAGACAAAAAGCCACCAGCTATCGAGTGCAAAGTCGCACCTTGTCAGAATTGGTGGGAGTGGGATTTGTTGACCAAAAGGGAAGGTTTCTTCCCATCTCATCTCTTGTCTTCTCTTCTCTTCTCATCACATATTCCACATCTTGAAGTCCCATTCGGTGTTTTCTAATTTTTGGTAAAGACCCGCCACGTCTCACTTCCGAGCACCGTCCAAATTCCCACCATAATTCATGAGTAAACGCACACGTGCACAACAAACTGTGACATGATCAAATCAAAACAATGGTTGGGCTTCTTAAAATGAAATTCCATCATGTAAGTTTGCACATTTTGCTCCCTAACCCGTACTCCGTTCTACCAATCCCATGCATGGTGGCCCAGCGTTAAAATTTAACGTGATAAGTTAGTGATCAAAAGTTTAACAAATTGTTGTTCTTTGGATGATTTTAAATAATAAGGTTTGTTTCCACCCCCATATATTTTTATCATTAACACAATCGATTAACACAATCGACAGAATTAATATAACGTGTTACTAACCAAAGAACCTTCAACTAATATTCCTGTCAGCTTATGAGAAGCCTCCGTAAAATACTTCAGGAATATGTTGACGCTGATCACTCCTTTTGGATTTTTTTTTCTTTAGTAGTTAAAAAAAAAAAAACCTCCATTCTCTACCAATGGTGCAGGTTTCTAAACACAAAATCTTATCAAAATCACAGAAAAATAATATATTAAACCGGCAGAATTTTCATTGTTTGTTTATCAAGGGAAAAAAAACCTTTTTATATGTAGCTCTATACAATATTTAGGATCAGATTAGTGATACTTACTATTAGCTTTTAATTAATTAAATAATCCCGAGTTAAGTTATCTTTGCAAAACGGCGTTCTCTCATTGTTTGTGAAAATGTGAATTGGTTCAGTCGTAAAATTGCATAAAAAGGACTGTAATGCTAAGCTGACAAATTTAAAGATCCATCCCTTTGATATGATAGTCTTTTTCAGGGCTTTGCCTGTTATCTTTCCAATTTTCAACCCATCAACATCCATCGTTTTCAAAGGTACCGGTCCAATCTCATCGGCAACAATGTCCATCAAAATTGAATCTAGCATGACAACAACCAAGAGAATATGGTCCATCCATTAAAGCAAAGGTGTTTTGAGCCACTACAAGTTGATGCTAAAATTTAAAAGTTAAGTAATCCGATGAGGTTTGGTCGGATAACGCTCACAAATAATGAGTCCTACCGAGTGAGACTTCACATTTGATCTACCTGGTGAGATTTCACATTTGATCTTGTCAAGTTGAATAAGATCACTCTAAACTATATGCATCCATTTATTTGAAATTAGACCAATCATCTTTCACCAGCTAAGAAAAATTACCTGTCACGCGCAACAATGAGTTGCAGGTTCTTGGCAATTTTTACATAAAATCTTCTCCGCAACAGCAAGCTTCGCTTGATTTTCAACTGTTTTCCATCACAGCATAAACGGAGAAAAAGAAGGAATTTCCGAAGGGCCAAAACAAAGTCGAAGAAAACACAAACAAGAATGATTTATTGCATGGAGGCCATCCACCTATAGACGGGTGTGGCCTCTTCCAAGAGGTCTAACGAAGTTTAAAACCATAAGATAAAAGGTTCAGAGCATCTTTGTCGGGTTTCGGAAGTAGAAATTTAATAACAGTTCCAGAAAAGAAGCTAGTTTACGCACACTATATGTACCCAGTAGCTATAAAATTCCTATGCCGCAAATTTAAGGATTCCGATATGCAGGCAGCCAGTTATACGCTTGAAGCAAATCCCAAGCATTATCAGGAATAAGGGTTGGTTAGCCATTTTCATCTTAGCTCCTGCTATTGTACACTGTCACCAGAATAAACCCCGGATTTTAGATCTTGGCTCTCACAATCTTCTCCTGCTTTGGTGTCAGACCTGAGAACAAAAAGACCACCAATGATATTCTTTCAATTTTTTGAGAATGTATGTCAAGGATAAATTAGCAACAATCATGAACTCCAGCATTGATCTAATATTGAATCATACGCTATCTGTCGAACAAATTGTCCCCGAATTCGAGGCCTCTGCTCTGCCAACTTTTTCCTGCTATGGTATCGAACCTGAAGAAGAAGGATATAGAAACAATTATCGTCTTGTCATCTGGTTTGAGTTATACATAACAGTATGAAGCATGTGAAATTTTAAGCATCTCAATTTAGAAATATCAGTGGATGAAAAGCCTTTATAAGTCCACCATAATCATTTGTTTTGAAATGATTGAAAAAATTATCTATGTATTAAAGTGGCTGCAAGGTGGACAAGGCCACAACCTCAAGAGTGATGAATCTTTTTAAAGGGAACTCCTACAAAAAACAAAAGATTTTGGTTTTTCATGGCATCTTGAATTATACTTAATTCCACGTAATAGA
This sequence comes from Antiaris toxicaria, assembly GCA_035233585.1. Classification (NCBI taxonomy): domain Eukaryota; kingdom Viridiplantae; phylum Streptophyta; class Magnoliopsida; order Rosales; family Moraceae; genus Antiaris; species Antiaris toxicaria. The sequence continues at coordinate 9,296,269 of CP141153.1, read as the reverse complement.
CTCGTATGAGTTCTTCTTGATAAGGGGAAATGTGATTTATTTGTCTGTTATGTTATAAAGGTCAAACAGATCTTCAATAAAGGCAACAAGGGCAAGGAGGGAAAGCGTGTTATTGATCCCTAAAAGAATGCATTCAAAGATAAGTACATTACCCTCCTTTCGAAACATCTCTCTTTTCTTTTCTGGCGAAACTTGGTCAAGGCAGCCTCTCTGTGTGCAGCCCGGTCTTCATCTACCCCAATCCCAGTGTTCCTCCTGCTAATGCCATCTCCTCCACTGTTTCCAGCTACTCCATTGTCACTTTCCACATTTGTCAGTCCAGCATTCAAGGCAGCACTACTTCCATTCTGTCCATTGCTCCCATGATTACTACCAGAAGCACTTCCATTCACACTGTGGTTCCCAGCGTTACTCTCGACAGCCTCTCCAAATACATTTGAGGACCCACATTGCTGAGCAGTTGCAGCCATATTCTTCAGAGAGAGATCATCATGTTCAGCCTGCAGCATATGCTGCTGCACATTGTGGACGTGATGGTGATAATGATGGTGGTGATGATGATGGTGCTGGACTTGGACCTGTTTGTAAGAGCTTCTCAGTGGTGCTTCAGCTGGGTCAACCTCTCCATCGTTGGTCTTTCCAGAAGGCACTTGAGGAGATAAACAAATACAACCACTCAGCACAGGCTGGAAGGCAGAAGAATGAGAAGATTTGAATTCTGATGTGGACTCCGGCTTGTCATTGAAAGCTTCGGGTTTGGGGACAACATATTTATTGGTGGAGGCCATGTCATTGTTGTTGCTACTCCCGTTAGATTGCTGGTTCGGAGGAGTGCTATTTGAATGAGATGGAAAGTTGTGTGATGGTCCTGTATTTAGCGCAACAGAGCTAGAATCAAATGGAGAACAGCTTCCTACGATTCCGGTGGGAGCCTGTTATGTAGTGGAAATAACATTAGGCAGTCAAAGTAGGAAATTGATTATCACTTCTTCTCTGTCAGGATCTGTGCCCCAACTGAGGAGAATCACTGAAAATTCAGAGTCAGTTAGAAGAGGAAATGTCTATATTATTTTCCCATTTTGGTCAATTAAGAACACAATCCATTCGTAACACAATGTGCTGCACGGTGATTGGAAAGCATAAATATCATAGAAGAAATTTCACCACTTATTGAAGACACCTGGACATTGTCTGAGGTGCAGTAGCACATTACCTGATTTGCAGAAGAGGAAGTGTTGTATCTGCAAAAAAAAAAAAAAAAAAAGGAAAAAAGAGGAAAGAATAAATGTTGTACTCAATCTTAATTGGTTACAACGTAAAACAATAGCATTTATATAAGACAAGTTATACCCTTACTTTGAGAAAGCGGATAAATCTGAATGTCTCAAAACGTTACGGTCATCTAATGCAGCAGTTCCAACGTCTCCTGCTCCTCTCAGTCTCTTTAAAATTAGTTCAAGAGATGGTAATTCTCCAGAATCACAGTTTCCCTTGACTTGTGATACATTGGAACTGCCATTTGGAGTGCCAAAGATTCTGCCTTCAGTCTGTGGTTTGTTGCAATTGACATTTGGACTACTGTTTATATTCTCAGCATGGCGATCCACCTCTCCTTGCTGACTATCTACCTCAAGCAGTTTATGCTGCCTTTTGCTTGTTAGAGTGAAAGACAGCTTCTTCTGTTGATATTCGCATCGCAAGTCTGGTTTTTTATTTACTCCAATTTCCAAGTCTGTACAAACTGCAACATTATCTACGAAACAATTAGCAGATAATGGTCTTTAATTAATGAAATGCCAGAGTAAACTCACAAGTTTAACAAGACAATTTCATATGGCCATACCAAATTGCTCGCCTAGTTCTTGGCACTCTTTTGTTTCAGTAGAGTGCACCCACCTATTGCTACATTTTTCAGGCTTAGTATGGATCACCTGGGCGCATGTGCTATCAGGAGCATCACCCCATTGACCACCAGGAGACATAGGAATGGGGCTGTGAACTTCAGCCGCCCTTGAGTTCTAATTAAAATATGCCATACGGTTATACCACTTTGAAGATTTTGAAACTAAACAATATACTATTAGCAATGACATTCAAGCCACACTATGGACACCAACGAGAAGGAAAGAACCAATGGCATGTTCTTTAAATGCAAAATAACGAAATTTAAGGTTAGAATCTAATTTAAAATGATCGATTGGATGGTAACATCAGAATTTAAATAGCGTCATGTCATCTTACTAGTATGTATGAGACAAGACCAGCTCTAGATAACAAAAGCATAACCATCACAGAGTGCAATTTGATGTACCCTGTTTTGAAATTAATTCTAACTGACCCTCTCGTAAATATATTTGCTTGTTAATTTGCAACAAATAATTCATAATTCAAGAGCCTATAATTACCTGAGTGCCACTTCCATTATCACTTCCATCCCGGATGCTCAGACCAGTACTCCCATTATCTTGCTCCTCACTGCTAGCAGTATTGTCATCGGACTCATCGTTGCTTTTAGATTTTGCATATTTTCTGTTCTGAGTCCCACTTTCACTCCCACTGCCACTAGACTGAAAGAAGGTCAGAAATTAATCCAAGTTCGGGGACAAAAATCATCAGCACTCTGTTCCAAAGTTGAATGAATTTTTTTATAAACTCATGACAACACAATTCATAAATAGAAAACTATTTTTCGAGTCAAGTCTGCTGCTATAAGAGGGCAATAATAATCTGGCAGGAAAATGGCAACAGTGCAATTGCAATTTCAATAAAAGGACACTCCTAAAACAACCTCAAATGTGTATTTCCATTTCGAAGCTGGTATTGTCTGAGGTGAACAAGAACTCTGTAAGTAGAAATACATAGCAATTAGCAACTCACGCTGTGGCATCTTCTCCAAACATGCTGCCATAGGTTTTTAAGCTCATTCTTCCGAATAGGTTTCACTAAAAAGTCAACTGCACCCTTTGACAAACACTTAAACACTAGTCCCATAGAATCATGAGATGACATCACTGTATGCACAGCACAACAGGTGTGGTAAAAAAGAAAAAAGAAAAACCTCGTCAGAAATAAATCACGGGAACAAGAACCTCACATACAAAAAATAAAGAAAGACGTTAGGAGTGTTACTTACTGATCACTGGAATATTTTTTAGAGACTTGTGACTCATAATCTTGCATAAAAGAGCAATTCCAGATAAAACAGGCATGACTACCTCCGTTAAGACAATGTCAGTGTGATTATTTGGATCTTCTAAGATCTTCCATGCTTGAAGGCCATTTGAAACTGGATTAACTGTTTTAAAAAAAATCGTGCAAAAAGAAGTAACTGTTTAACTTCATGGGCGCTGGATGAATTCTTTGTTAAGTCATACACCAGAAAGGTCTCCATCAACAAATATCTCCTTCGATCCAAAGCAACACCAAAAAGCTTAGTATATCACAAAACTATCACGATTGTACCTTCTCATACAGCAGGATACAACAGCTAAAACCTTAAGGAGAATGAAATTGGAACATTGATAAATAAGAAAAATCAATCAAACATATGAATAGTAATATTGAAGATATCCAAGTGTTTGGCTTTCCTATTACTCTGCAGTGATCGGTTTCAATCAATTATAACTATAACAAAATAAATAAATGAAAAAAGGGTTGAAAGGTATTGAAAATGGAATAGACTCGCACTAATGAGCCGCATATTACTGAGAAGCACATGATCATTAAGCATTCAGATAACATTAAGACTTGCAAAGTTTTACTTGTTTATTTAGCGATAGATGACCTTGAGTCCTGAGGAAAATAGAGCTACAATGTACAAACCTTCATAGCTGCAATTTCGAAGTAGAGCACTAACAACATGGCGTGTAGAATCATCATTTTCCACTAGCAAAACTTTCAAAGATCTGATGGGGAGAAACCTTTCCCAACGTACCACCGGTCCTTGAGGCAGCGATTGCAGAATGGTGGACCCATCAGCAACCTGAATCGCTGCTCTAAGCCCGTTACTCACATCTTGACTGGCATTAATTCTCGATTCATCCTCCTCCGGTGTCCCCAAACCTTGATCTCCATCCACTACCCTGTTACTAACTTCCTTTTGCTCAAAACACATATGGTTGTTTTGACAAGTGAAAACTCTCAGGCTAGAACAATTCCCATCAACCAGATTCAAAGAGGCCAATCATGTGGAATGCACATGATTGCACACACGGAATGGACATACGTATTATTCTCTCAATAATCTACCTCTGCCAATGCAATCCATTTTACTCAAATGGGTCAAACCCAAACATTGCACCATAAAGCAGGATTCCATGAAAAAAAAAAAAAAGAAAAAAAGAAAACTCACACTGGGAACAGAAAGTTTACGTATATATCCGTATATTTATACGTATATATGTGCAATAGAAAAGTGTAATCTAGTTTAACCAAATTAACTATATATATGCGCAATTTAAACAGAAAATGGTCAAAGCAGAAACAGGATCCAAGTCAAATCAACTCAGATCATCAAAATATTCAGATAAACAAATTGAACCATTAACAACTAATCATAATAATGACAATTAACCCGATATATTAGTGAAACGTAAATCTAAAGAACTCAAGACCAGCAACAAAAAATGTTTTGAATTGAAAAGTGAAAAAACAACAACAATCTTCAGGGGTATATCAGCACTAGTTTCAATTCTAATAAACATTTTTTCAGGAACGACGCAAAATACCCTGTCTGATTCAAGAGAGAAAACATAGGAAAAATCAGAAATCAAGATAAGCTCCTAAATCAATATACTCTGTTCAATTAGCAAAATCAAAGTCCAAACGGGCTAAAATAAGTAATATCTTTTAATAATAAAAACCTAAGAAATCCCAAAACATTTTTTAATTTTTACTTGGGAACCAAACAGAGCAACCAAGATTAAAGGCAAATTTATGGAAGGAACATGATAATTATATTCAATTTAAATAAGCAAAAAAAATACTACATGAAATGAAACCTTTAGAGCTCCTCTGACGAGGAAGATACCACCATTGTTAACCTCGATTTCAGCCACACCAAAAAATTGAAAAAAAAAAAGATTAAAAAAAAAAAGATCAGAGCTAGAAGATAGTTTCCACCAAAAAAAAAAAAATCTAAAGAAGAAAAACAGTTTCGAGATTGTTCTTAGGTTTTTTCCATTTCTGTAGAGGAACAAAAATGAATAAATGAATAAATGAAAATTAGAAAATGTAAATAATTGCTTTTTTCCGAGAAAGAAAGACGCTTTACTGGTTAAGAAAATTCTAAACTAAAGAGGGGGGAGAGAGATAGAGAGAGAGAGAGAGGAGAGAGAAAGGCTTGAAGAAGGTGGGCTGGAGAAGATATTATTCGCGATGCTGACGTGTCAGAAATGGAGGTCTGGAGAGGCTTTGAAATTCCACGTAAAAATAATGAGTGATGTCTGATCCCACGTGGACATAATCGCGGCCATTGGTTGTTCTGAGCTGGACAAAATCAAAAGCTGGAAGGTCGGAGAGCGCACCGAATCCTTCAGATCTCGGAGCGGACACGTGGCACGGCTCACGTGCTAGTTAAAGGTTTTCATTTGAGTGTGCCGGGTGACGTACTGGAAACCCTAGGAAAGGAACGGCGCCGTTTGATGGCCGGTTTTTTTTTTTCTTTTTTGACTCGTGCAAGGACCCTTAATGGCCGTGGCACGTGCGGAGCCTTATCCGAATTTCAATATTCCCCTCTCTCTCTCTCTCTCTTTATTTTTTTATATTTTTTGGCTATATTGAAATGAAATGAATCTTATCTATATCCACTTTGTTTTAGCCGTCCCTCCACTTTTTCTTTTCCCATGAGAGTGTTCACCGTCCAAAATGAAGATTTTGAACTTTTGTGGGCTTACAAATTTAAAAAAACAAAAAATCATGTACTAAAGTCTATCGCAAGTTTTTTTACTTAAAAATGGGAAGATTCAAATTTCATATATTTAAATAAAATTAAATATAAATTATCATTAAATTATATCTCTAATAATTATATTTAGGGGAAGATTTTTATTTCTTTTTCTCTTTCTTTTTATTAAATTCATCTCTTTTTAGTTTTGAAAATATTAATATTCTCTTGCTACTTGAGATTAAAATTTATGATCCTAATTGGAATGTCCATGTTTCTTTATCTTTCGGTTCATGAAAATCCATGGGTCAACTAAAATATAGCTTTTTTAAGGGAATCAAATATAGCTATACCTCCCTGTATTATAATTCCCCAGAATATATGTTATACACAACAATAATTTTCCTCGTTTATAAATGTTGGTTAATTTGGATTAGCACATTACTTAAAATTTTTTTTAGCCAAGCATTTTTCCTCATGTTCTCATTTTTTAATGTCCTATTATTTGTTTTGAAAAACATAAAAATCATTTCCTTTAATTTCCCATAACTTGTGCATGTTGTGTGCACCTTAGAGAACCGTGTGTGGTATCTCCATAAGTTTTCAAAATAATAAACATTTCCAATCCAAAAGAAGCGTATTTTCTTATGAACAAAGTGTTGTTGTTGTTCTAGCAAAGAAAAAAAAAAAAAAGAGTGTTGTTGTTTTATTATTATTATTATTATTATTATTAAATTAACGTGGATGGTGGGTTAATCTTTCTCTTTGATGATTTTTTTCAGTTAATTCTATGGAAAATAATATAAAGAAAACTTTTCAATTAATCTTTTTTTTAATTTAGGTATGAAATATTTGAATTCTACACTTTTTGGTCAAATCAAACATGATAATACTATTAAATTATACATGCAATCACTTTCAGTTAATTTAATTGATTAATTAATAATATTAAATTTTACATTAGAGATGTTATCTTGTGTAGGTTGTACTTATTGATATAACAAAGTCAATACTCGTCGCCTAATATTCTTCTAAATAGGATCATCAAAACTACAAATTTGACAAAACTAAAACCAACAAAAATAAAAAATAAAAAACCTAAAAGGAAAATCTCAAGTAGATAAATGTTTGTTTGATTAAACTAAAATATTTATATAATATATGTATTTATATATTAAGAAAAGACAACAATTACAAAATAGATGAAAAAAATGCTTATCCCTAATTAAGAAAGAAATTTTGAAGTTTGAGATGTAATTAGATGACTTTGAATCATTATTATATTATATATATAATATAATTTTTAATTTTAGAGTGGAAGGATTTGAACCTATTATCTTTAATTGAATTAGGGATAAAATTATTAATAGATTATATTTGTAATCATGCTAGATGGAATTGAATTATGAAGACAGCTAATGAATGTTATGGTACAAAGAATAACCAACTAGATGGCATTGAATAGTTTTCAACATAGAAAGGATATTTATGAAAAAAAGCTAAAAATGGTGGGGACATTTTTGTAGTTGACCCTGTTTTAGATTCTCAAAAAAAAAAAAAAAATTTAATCGGTGTACCCTAAATTTATTACAAAGTTATAATTTTTATTCTAAAATTTAAATTTTGACAAATTACACTATAAATTTATAAATTTACAATAATTTACACCTAATTGATAAATAATGTTTATTTTTTAATGAATATTAACACTTCCCTTACATATAGATTGTTAATTAAGGACATAAAATTTCATTTTTAATCAATATTAATTCAAATTTATATATATAACAAAGTTATTTCAACCTTATCTAATCTAATAAAACTTAATTAAAAATTTTAATTCCAATAAATTTTGGTTAACATAGATAAAAATGATTATTAATGCCATGAATTAACAACTCATATAAACTATATATCAATTTTCTTCAAAAAAAAATAATATTATTAATACATATTTATAAGTTTATGATATATTTAAGGCGTAATAATACAAAAAGGCCTTATCATAAAAAATTATTCCAGCAGCAATTAAGAACGACGTCGTTGAGTAGAAAAACACACCCGAATTGGGTAAAGCTCCACGCCAAAACTTAATGGAACAAAAGACCGTCGTAAGTCGTAACCGACCCGTCGGGGAGAGAGAGAGAGCAAGAGGGAGCAATGGCGTCGCTGGTCCGATCAGCGGCTTTGAGAGGTCTCAGAAATGGCGGACCACCTCTCTTCCATACACCACTCAGAAAATCACTCGCTTCTCCGCCACTAACCTTAACCGTGAGAGCGTTCTCGGCTGCCATGTCGCCGCCGTCGAAGGCCGTCGTCTATGATCAGCATGGTCCTCCCGACCAAGTTACCAGGTCCGATCCTCACTTGTTCAATCTTGGAAACTTCTCAAATTGCTTTTCCTTTGTAGAAGTATGAGGAATTGACTTCGGTATTTGATAATCGTTCGTCGCCGTTGATGCTTGAAGAGTGGTAGAATTACCTCCGGTACAAGTGAAGGAGAACGATGTTTGTGTTCGGATGCTCGCCGCTCCTATCAACCCCTCAGATATCAATCGTATTGAAGGTGACCTAATTTGACTTTAATTTGTTTGCTAATATACACACATATATGTTTGTTTGTGTATTAGCTAGATAAAGCTCCATTAAACTTTGCGAATCGGAAAATTTAAGGTTTTTGAAACAACTTGAAATTTCCCCTGTTCAGCGGCCCATTACTTAGCTCGTTTGGCATTGCATTTGGTTTTAGAATGTGAGCGCAGGACAATAGAAGTAAAAGCTGTGACCTTGCAATTAGTATTTGAAACTGTATTTATAAATCTTGCATTAAGAAATAAACATGATATTATTTAAAACTCGAACACAAGGTTTAAATTCTTATTTTAGGAGCTTTTGCGAGAATTGAGATTCCACAAAATGTAGCTTATACTGAGTTTTTTTGAACAGAGAAAGCTAGCTGAAAGCTTTTGAAAGCAATGTCAAACAGTTTAAAGAATCTTTTTCAACTTTTCCGGGCAGGATAAACTGAAATGGCTTTCGTAATATTGCGTAATTAACCGTGACAGGGGTGTATCCTGTGAGACCCGAAGTGCCGGCGGTTGGAGGGTACGAAGGTGTTGGAGAGGTTTACTCAGTGGGTTCTGCAGTTAATGGTCTCTCACCCGGAGATTGGGTCATTCCCTCTCCACCCTCTTCTGGTACTTGCTTAGAACTTGCTTGAAAGTTAACAATGTTTGTGTTTTCAATTTTTCACTTAATGAAACTTAAAAAATCAAAATTGACAGAGCAGCATTGTATAAAAACGGTGACTTGTTTTAAAAGTAAATGTTCGCTATATCTTTTTAAATAATTATTGGGAAATAAATAAAAAAAAGGACAACTAGTGAAAATTGGCATTACTTAAGTAGGAAAGGGTATTTGATGTGAAATGTTGCATGACTGTCACAATTAGTTTGGGCAAGGACAATTTCATGATAAACCATGTTGTCTTGGTCTTTCTTGGTTATGCTGCTTAGGTTGGATTTCCTACTCATCTCCCAAACATTATAATAGGGGAAGTCAAGCCATGGGAAACAAAAATACGATTCTTATTTTCCATATTGTACCACACAAAATGCATTGAAGCAATGCTCATGTCAAAAGAAAAGGGTACAGAAACCTACTGATTTTAACATTACAGGGTCGTCGGAGACTTGAGTTTTTGTCTCACCAACGCTTCAGGGATACCATTTGAAAACATGTTTCCCCAGAAGTCTTGTCTCAACCAAACAAATCAATGAATTTATCATGTGATGGACACAAAAGTTCAAATACAGCATGTACCATGTGATTTGCTTGTCCTTGCTAGACAATAATGACTGTTTTTCTGCTTAGGGACGTGGCAGACTTACATTGTGAAAGATCAGAATGTATGGCACAAGATTAATAAAGAAACACCTCCGGAATATGCTGCCACAGCTACTGTTAATCCTTTGACAGCTCTAAGAATGCTTGAAGACTTTGTTCCTCTAAACTCGGGTACTGCCATTTGTAACATCTGCCCATTCCTTCTTTACCAATTTACCTATTTTACTCTTTTTTCTTTGGCTTAATATGTTACTTTGGGTCTTAACTAGGGGATGCTATTGTCCAAAATGGGGCTACAAGCATTGTTGGGCAATGTGTCATTCAGATTGCACGAGACCGTGGCATCCATAGTATCAACGTTATAAGGGATAGGTGCGATCTTTAATTTTTGGTTCAAATTCTTTAGATTATTATTATTATTATTTTTAAGTCCACTGCTATTTCATGATACTATTTACTCAAGCAGTGAGTCTTTTCAAGAACTCAACTGTTTCAACTGAAATAATCTTCCTATTAAAAATTCTTGGTTTTGTTTAACAATTTGTGCGTCTTACAGGCCCGGCTCAGACGAAGTGAAAGAAAAACTTAAAAAACTTGGTGCTGATGAAGTTTTTACTGGGAGTCAATTGGGAGTGAAAAATGTCAAAGATCTTCTGGTATCATCCTTAAAGACTCATTATGGCTTATTTCTCTGAATTTAGAGGTTTTTGTTCAATAATGATAGTGAACAAAATTTTATTTCATTTTGTGTCCTATTAAAGTTCTTATTCTCACATTATTTTTCATTCGTCTAATCTTTTTCTATTATGCTTTTTGCTTATCTGCTAGGCTAATATACCTGAACCTGCATTAGGCTTTAACTGTGTTGGTGGTAATGCTGCTTCTTTGGTTCTCAAATTTTTGAGGTGGGTGATACACAAAAAAATCGCCTTCAAGCGCTCTAAGCCTAACACATATTTAAAAATACAATATATCCTAAAGCAGAAACAAATTTTTGCTTACAGGCAGGGAGGAACTATGGTAACATATGGTGGCATGTCTAAGAAACCCATTACCATATCTACGACATCTTTCATTTTTAAGGTTAGCCCCATATTCCCCCTTCTTGTTATAAAGGAGGATGCTAGACAATCAAGAGTATTTGTTTGACTGAAAATCTAAAGGCAAACGAAGATTGATTAGTGTTGTGTGTATATACGTATTCATATATAATATTTTAAACCTGCTCAGATTAACTTGTACGCTCGGCGGCAAAAGTCTAAGCTAGGACAGACAAGCCATCTTCGGCAATCACCTTCCTTATGGTTATATCATGAAAAGTAGTTATACCCCTAAGCTCTTTATATTAGATAGATATTTATTTATTTATATTTTTTCTTGATTGTCCTTAGTATCTGGTTGTGATATCAGACTGGAGTACATAATAACGTCTGTTTGCAGGACCTCTCTCTTAGGGGATTCTGGTTGCAGAGATGGTTGAGTACAGACAAAGTACGAGAGTGTAGAAAAATGATAGATTACCTCTTGGACCTGGCACGACAAGGGAAATTGAGATATGAGTATGCTATCTGAACATTACTTATTTTGCTTTCTACCTCTAGTCATAGTTAATGTTTGCTGCATCACATCACTTATAGAGTGTATTAATATGGAGGCTTTTGCATTCGCAGAATGGAACTGGTTCCTTTTGACAATTTCCACACTGCACTTGATAAGGCTCTTGGGAAATTAGGAAGCCAACCAAAGCAAGTCATCAGATTCTGAATCAAAACCGGAGGAATACGTTTCAACAACTTGTAGTTAGTTGTTCGCCTGGTACTTAAAGCCAGAGTATGAATAGTTTGGGAACCTTTTTTCGCACAAGACCGTGCCTAGGCGAGAACCAGTCACCGTGAAATGCGGCTGACAAAAAGTCATGCAACTATGATTATAATAACGACAGATTACGGATGGGTCCTGACAAGGATTACTACAAACGCTGTTAGCTATTCTGGCCTGAAAGATACACATTGCACTGTCAAACGCAACCTTAAACGAGTCTTAGAACTTGCTGGGGTTTAATCCCCTTTATTCTCTAACTTTTGTACTGTGCATATGCTCTGTTCTCTCTTTGTTTACTGATAGCAGCCATAAAAAGTTTGATTGACTTTGATCAGGCATGTTGTATGGCAAGTGGCCCGGTGCCATAAAGTTTTTGACATCAAGCATATAATCGTTTACTCCCATCCCATGCACGAAACAACCAGATGCAAAGTATAATCGAAGCAAGCGGAATTTGGAGGCTTTCAGAACCCTACTACGGAGAACATTAACATCAATGAAAACATGATAATGGCTAAACGGTTGCGCCATGAATTGATTTATTTATTTATTTTTGATGAAAGAACTGATTCCAATTTGAACAATGTCGCTGGGTGTCAATTTTAGATGACAATCCTCCGTCTTGGCGTCCCACTTTGTTGAATCACTCTCACGATGATCGCATTCAAAAAATAATTAAAAAAGGGTATTTACCAAACTCAAGAGGCACACTCCTTTCTCAAAATATAGTCCACCGCTTCTTCGACGGTGTCAACAGCCTGCACAAGCATTTCAAGACTTTTGCTTCAGTGAGGACCATGGCTGTATTATTGTATGTATATATAATCCACAATCATGGTTTTGGTTCAGTGAAAAGTGGTTGCAAAATTGCAAGATTTTGGACAAGTTATTAGTCTAGTTGCTTACCAATCACGCAAGACAATAAATAAAGAACAAGAGAACTTCATAAACTTGCATGCAAGGGACCCCGAGGATACCAAATATCAATATGCAATTTCTGGATTTCATGAAACCTTACCAGATCAGCTGGAAATGTGGGATGATTATCTTTTCCCTTGAAAACTCCAGTCCTTGTCAGAATAGAAAACCAAGGATGTCCGGCCTGAAATTTAGATTTCGTGATTGGAACTAAATCATCTTATACTTTACCATACAGGGAAAGATTATATTTTCAAAATTCCTTAAGTCCCGTAAACATACCTTCCGCGCACCGCAGATGTCAACTGAAGGATTATCTCCTATCATATACAACCTTTTGAGATGGTGAGTTCCAGCATTCATATGATCGGCAATATGAATATTGCGGTACATAGAAGACACGATTTGCTCGAGCAAAGTTTCTGCATTCTTGAATACAAAGGGATTTGGCTTCCCATAAGTCGTGTACTTAAGAGCATGAGGGTGGATTCTGCATATTTAAACTAGTGTCATTACTCAGTCCAAGTAAAAAAAAAAAAATGCAGGTCATTGATCGACAGTTAGCTTTAGCTTTTGCTAAATGGGTTATCATCTTTAGATATTTTTTCAGTTCAGCCAGACCTCATCGTATATTCTATGGCCTTACCTATTGAAAACAGCTTCTAATGCAATCCTGAAAGCTCCCATACCAAAACGCTCGGAAGGAAAGGCAGCCTATCTTTTGTTGACACCACATCAGTAAATGATCAAAATTTATTAATCAACAAACTTTCAACGGAGACCACAAAAACAAATTTTCAAAATTATGGTAAGCATCATAAATGGCCAATCCACAGGGACAAATGAACCAACCTGGTAAGCAAGGTCATCATTTGCAAAGTACAGTGGAGGTTGGTGTCCAACTTCCCGACCGGGAAGACCTCCAGTTCTTAATATGTCACAAAGCACCTGATACCAACACTCATCCAGTCAATTTAGATTACGAAGCTCTTGAAACCAATAATACAAACAACTTTGTTTATTTATTTTTTATTATCATTATTATATGCAATAACAGGAAACTATATAAGTTTTAGAACTGCTTAAACCAGGAATCCCGGAAGTCTAAAAATTTCGGATATGGGACAACTCTGCAATGCATCATATCCCGGTTCCAAATCATTAAATCCTAGATTAGGCAAGGAAGTATCATTACAGAAGCATCTTCACAGACATATCACACTCTTGTAGCTAGTTGACATGACCTTTTTTTTGTAAGATGAATTACAAAACCTATTCACTCTGGTAAATTTATGGTTCAAATTTTTATGGACAAGAAAACTACATGTTCCAAACCAACCTGAATGTCCCTGCTCCAGTCAACAGAATCGCTAACTATAAAGACTGCTTGAACTCTCTTCAAGCATATATTCTCTCTTAGATCCGTTGCCTTGGTATTGTTACTCTGATAGGCAACCTGCTTAGTTGTCCACTTCTTGTACGGTAACAATGGGTCAATATTGTCGAAGCATAATGCATAGTCATCAACTGAAAGAACATTTCTGTCCGAGTACGAAAGCAAATCAGGAGCAAAAACTCATATCACAATCAACACTAAATTGAAATATACTAATGGAAGCACAAACCCGTTAAGCCAGGATAAGCAGATAGGAAGCTTACTTAAATCCATATTCAGACATCACTGCAGCAGGTTCTCCTTTCCCCACAGCAATAACAAGTTCATTTTCAAACCTGTAGAATACGAAGTTGTAGCACCCTCAATCAACAAAATGGGGACAAAGACTGGTAGACGACAGATACTTGGTTAACTAACTATACTGATATCTTCATGAAATCCCAATATTTACCTGATGAATATTAGCGGTACGTTTAATTTTGCTTGTGGTCTAGCCAATTCTAATAGACAAGCCTGGAACTAATTATATACTTGTCACGGTGCTCGTTCTAATAGGATCAGGTCTAGGAATTTCTCAATCCTAATGCCTCAAAAGGAAAAATAGACGGATGATTTCTCGAGTTTTCATTTTGTAAAGGCTGGCAATAAAACCAGGTCAGCCATTTTCACGCGGAAATAGTGCGTGGGCATTATAAACATGTACAATTTCTCCGTTTGTAACATCTCTAACACAACAATCCTAATCAATAAAACAAAAAACGAAACAAACTTAGACACGAGGTGTGTGGATACCTGCCAACTAACTGCTTAAAAGGTGAATGGCCTTGTACAACCTGTAAGCAATATGAGGAAATCCAAAGAGATTGTCTTTATTATACATTTTCAAAATAAAAACTTTTATTGATAAATTTAAGGGAGTGTTTGGTAAACACATTGCGTTTTAATTGCGTCTGAATACAATTCTTTTTTAGTGTTGTATTTGGTTGAAAAGTATTTGTTTTGTATTTGAATAAAATGTGTGTTTGGATGAAAAGTATTTTAGAGTTGAAAAGTTGATGTGATTGGTAAAAGTAGAGATAAATAGTTAGAATTGAAAAGTTGACGTGATTGTTTTAAAAAACTTTTGAATAGTAATTATTTTCGTAGCACTATTGAAAATGATTGTATTTAAATGTAAAACTTTGCGTTTGGTGTAAAATTGGTTTTCGTAGTGCTAAAATTTATTTACCAAACGTATTCTAAGTGATATCCAATAAACAACAAAGATAACTGAACACGAGCAAAGTTATAAAAAGAAAAAAAAAAATGCAGTACCTGTGAAGGCGAAATATTTACACCCAGAAGTTCACTTAGCTCGAGGGCTCTTTTAGATTCACGAAAACCACCTCCTGTTCAAGTTTATTTACACCAAAAAAACTCTCAAACTAAAAAATGAACAAAATGAAAATGAAATGCTTCAAACAATGCATTTCGAAATTCGTAGCTCGTTTAACTAAAAATAAAAACGGCTCACCATTTGTCAGGAATATGTACGGAATCTTCAAAGCACCTGTCCACTCAAAAAAAAAAAAAAGAGTAAAGAGCGGCAAAAAAAATTCAAGATTTTTGATGAAGTTGGAAAATAAGAAAAATATTGGACCTGAGTCGTTGTACAATCGTCTGAGAGCTTGCGGAGAGCCTCCGATGGGAGTTTCGCTGCGTAAAACGACTCCATCGATGTCGAAGGCAATACCAAACGAAGGTCTGCTAAATCAACCATTTATTACGCTCTTAACCACTAGAATTATTGCAAGAAAGAAAAGAAAAAGGAAAAACATGGAGGAAATTGATACGGACGGTGTAGATTGCGACGAGAATGAGCGCGAGATTGCAGAGAGAATTGGAAAGAATCGCTCTCTGTTTTGGTTCTGTGAAGCCTTCCTGAGAAATCGGAGGATCATGGTGAGGATTTTCTCGAGAAAATGGAATTGGAAATGGAAAATGCTGGAATCGGCGAGAGAGCCAAAGTGGGAGTTTAGTAGACTGTGACTGTGAATCCGTTTGTTGGGTACTGTCGTCGGGCGTTTTGATTAAAGATCTAATTAAATCCATTGAAAAAAAAAAAAAAGGTGAAGAGGCATGTTTAAAAATAAAATAAAATAAAATAAATTATTGGAATATATTTTGAAGATATTCAAAAAAAACTTTATTTTTTTCAAAATTTTATTATTTGTCATTATTTATATTTTTAAAATATTACACTAAATTTTAAATTTTAAAAGCTTATAATTTTGTGTATACAAGTTCAAATGAGATAATTTTTTTTAAAATTACATAGAATCTTGAGAGGAACGAAATAATATCCATATTGATTTTTTTTCTAAAATAATTTTTAAAATTTTTTATTTTTTCATCCAAACATTTTTTTTCTCTCAAACACATTTTCGAAAACAATTTTTTCCAACCTAAAAATAATGTCTCCAAACATTTCTCCCAAACACCTTCATAATTTTGTTAGTCGTAGAAAAGAAAACATAAACTACAATAATTTTAGGACTCTTATAAAAAGGAGTTGAACTTTTATTTCATTGATAAGAGAGAATTGTAAGATTAAAAAATAATAGTAATAATTAAAAAAAATATAAAAAATATCATAGTAACGAGACACAGCTTTTACAATATTATGATTTTCACAGTTATTTAATTGTAAGAATATGTACCTTGATTCATGAGACTTCTTAAAGAGGCCAAGCTATCAAAAGACGATTAGTAGAAGATTTCTCTCTATTACCTTTAGGTTTTCTATTGTGCGTATTACTTGATGAAATAGAATGTCTTTTTAATTATGTGATGGAAAAGGGACTTGTTTCCATGCGAATAAACGTCTACTTTCCATCAAAAAATGATATTAATTTAAGAAATTTTTTTTTGGGGGATATTTACCCTCCAAAATTGACGATAATATTTTAATTTTACTATGTATTAAATTGTTGTTATTTATTTACTTTCCATAAAAAAATGGCGCAAATTTTTTTTTTTGGAAATTATTGCTATTTATTTATTATTAAAAAATATAGAATTTGAATCACCGTTCTTAAATTAAAAAAATCAAAAAATTTTATTAAATATAAAATTATTATTAGATTATATTTGTAATCACAATTTTGACACTTTTTTATGGAAACACATTTGGATTTAAAATAATTTTTTTATTTAAAATGGTGAGCTAGAGTCGGAGCAAAAAATAAAAATAATAATAAAAACTGGTTTGAAACGAGGAGAGATAATAGCAGCAGAGAATTATCATAGAACTTCATTTGGTAAATGTATTGTGTTTTTATTATATTTGAATATAATACATTGAATGTAATTTGTATTTAAATGAAAAGTATTTTTGTATTGTATTTAAATGAAATATGTGTTTAGATGAAAGTATTTAAATTATATTTAAATAATAAATATGTGATGTGATGGGTAAAAATAAAGAGAGAAAAAAAATATGTGATGTGATAAATAAAAATAATAAAAAAGTTAAAATAATAAATAATGATTATATTCGATTTAAAATGTAATTTAATTGGTATTTGAATATAATATTTTTATATTTAGATAAAAAATTATATTATAAATGTAATTTTAAAATAAATGGAGGATTATTCCCCTTTGAAACCGCGTCGAAGTTACAATGATAATACATACATGCCTACACACATACACACATATCTTTATGCATGAGAAATCTTGAAGAGATCAAGCTATCAAAAGACAATATTAGTAGAAGGTTTTTCTCTACTACCTTTTACGTTTTCTGTCTTGCATATTACTGATGAAATAGAATGTCTTTTTATGTGATGGAGAGAGGACTAATGTCCTTAGCGAATAAGGATTTACTTTTCATCAAAAAATGATATTAATTTAGGAATTTTTTTTTCTAATTTAGTCCCTAAAATTGACCGATAAGATTTTAATTTTACTATTTATTAAATTATTATATTTAATTTAATATTTAAATAAATATAACACATTAATATAAAAACCTCTAGAAGTAATTGTACAAAATGATCATATTTAAGGAATTACTTGACAAATTGGACAAAAGCAAATTCATTCACAAGATTAATTGTCATAATTTTGATACGTTTTTCTGCATCTTTCAACGCATTTTCATGGAAAGGCGTATGGAGTTAAAATGAATTTTTTATTTGGAATGGTAGACTAAACCACTATAAGCTTATTTTTTAACTCACAGATATGAAAATAAAAACTAAAAGTGATTTAAATTCAACTTCAATTTTATTATTATTATTTAAATACGCACCATATTCATCATTCTCTTCTCGAACACCAAACTACAATTAAAAAAAAAAGAAAAGCAACTGAATATTTTTAAACCAATAAGTCAAACATACCCAACCTTACAAATCAATCCTTTGTCATCCATTTCGGGCTTTTCCATTTTTTCAGCACAAATTTGACTACTAATTCAAATCAGTTGGTCCTGCGGTAGTTCGATAGATTTAATCGTTTGGCGACAAAAAGGTGCTGAAGCTTTTAAAAAACGTAAAAGCTGATCCAAAGTTTAAACAAAAGTACTAGTGAGTGAGAATTTTACTTACAAATCTAAGTATTCAAATCCAAATAATTGCAAGTTCTTAAATATTTTTTTTTTGATTTAATGTGTTTTTGTATTTTTTTTAATAGAAATCGGAAATAAATGAGGAATTTAGAAGAAAATATGACATAAAAGGAGAATTTTGAAAGGACTCGAAAGAATAAGTAAAATAGAGCAATAAGAAGAAGGAAAAAAAAAAAAAGGAGCCGAGAAGACCAGATAAGGGGCCTAGTGGGACAGCATGCACCCAGGGGGGCCTAGGCAGGCCTTGGCTTGGCCACGTCAAGGCTAGGCGCATGCCCATGGGTGCCCAAGCTGGCCTTGGTGTGGCCGTGCACCTGCCAATCCAAAGGGCGCATGGCTGCACCCAATAGAGGCACGGGCACGCCTCCATATATCTGAAGGCCAAGATCTAGCCATTTCTATTAATCTAATGGTCGAAAATCACACCCTTTTAAGACCTATTTATATCTACTTAAGCCTCAAACTCTAGGTGTGGAGAATTGGAGAAAAAACACATAATGGAGGCTCCAAGGTGTTGAAGATTATTTGGAGAATTTTGAAAATTTGAAGACTTAAAGCTCATATCTACAAGAGTTTTCTCTTTCTTTCTCTCACCCTAATCTTACTTGAAATTTGTATTTGGGAATATTATGACATGTTTTTATTTATGCATTTCTTGATAAGATTAGTTGTGGATTCTAATATATTGAGCTAGATTTTATTTTTAGGACTTGATATAGTTTTGCTTAAACTATGTTTTAAATATTTTGTCAATTGTTAATTTAATTCCATTTTCCATTCATTTGTGTTGCTTATACTTAATGCTTTTAATTTATTTTATCAATGAATTAGTTGATATTTGATCTGTAAAATGTGTGCTTGAAAGTGTAAAACTTCATAGATTATATTGGGCAATATAACCTGGGTAATATTGAGTTTGAAAGGTTAGTAAAGCTTAAGTAATCATTAATAAGTTTGAACTTAACGAATGTTTAGATACTCAAATTGAATAGGGATATTAATTTGATTGTTTTGACATATTTTTTTGTGAAATACTCGAGAGAAATTACAAGATTAATTTAGAGTCTTGATTAATAAATTAAGTAGAATTAACTATTAATTACTTAATAAATTGAGCATAGGAACGATAAAGTGACGTCAAATATTTTACATATTTACATATAGAAGTTTCTATATTTTATTTTTCATATTTATATTTGTTTTTATTTTATTTTAATTTTATTTGAGTCAATTGTCTAAATAAAATTAAATTATGATAATTATAATAATTAGTGAGAATTTTATATTTAATCTCAGTGAATATAATAATACTCTTCATTTTATTATCAAATCTTAATCCGTGTACTTACTGCTAATCAAGTACATTTTGCAGGAAAGCACTCAGCAAATATACCGTACCAGTTAGAATCCGAGCAAAGAAGAAAAAAAAAAAAAAAACTGATTGAAAGGGAGAGAAGGAAACAAACGCATTAATTTGAGAGAAGGAAAAAAAACTGATTAATGCGTTGGCATTTTGGTATTATAGCCTCTCGTTTGCTGTGGACTCAAATTTCAAATGTTATACATTAGAATCCGAGCAAAGGAAAAAAAAAAAGAAAGAAAAAGAAAATACTGATTGAAAGGGAGAGAAACACTAGTAGTTGAGAAATGGTGAGCATTAAAGGCCAGAGAGAGAGAGAGGGAAACGAACGCATTAACCTAAGCATAATAATAATAATAATTATTATTATTATAAAAAGACGGAAAACCCGAAAGGCTCCAATGGCATTAATGCGCTGGCATTTTGGTATTAATGCCTGTCATCTGTTTGTGGACTCAAATCTTAAGTGTGATACAATTAACACAAATGTATTAGTGTAATACAATTAACACTAATATATTTGAGTTATTATTATTTTATTTATAATATTGTTTTAATTCAAAAAAAAATATTATTTGAAAAATTACCTATCAATTAAAGTTAGATTATATTTGTAATTACGTATATAACTTAATAATAATTTTATATTTGATTCTATTAAAAAAATGTAGAGTTTAAATTCTTTCACTCTTAAAAGAAAAAGATTATATTTGTGATTGCAGATATAATCTAATAATAATTTTATATTTAGTTTTACTTAAAAATATAGAATTTGAATCCCTTACATCAAATGAAAAAAAAAAAAAGATTATATTCATTAATAAAAAGATATCCTAATATTACTCTTCTGGCATGTTTGAGATGTGGGATTTGGAGGATTAAAAAGCAGATTAGAAAAAGAATTTAATGTGTCGTTTCCATTTATTATTACATTTTCATCACATTACGATGCAATATAATTTTCATTTGGATAGTGAAGCATTATATTTGAATGCTAAAACATTTAAATTTTAAATTTAATTATTATTCATCATTTCACTCTTTTTTATCTATTTTTACCAATCACATCATACATACTCTCTTTTTTTTATCTACTTTTATTAATTGTATCACATACTCTACATTTGAATACAATGTAAGTATAAAATATTTAAACATATATTGTATTTGAATGTAATGTAAATACAAAATATTTAAGTACATATTGCATATAATACATTGCATTCTAATATAATGACAAATCCAAACGGTACATAATAGTTTGATTGGATAAATTTTTAAAGATTGAATAAAAATTTATCCAAGGTGATTTATCAAAGTTATACAGATTACGTGATAATTTTACTACAACTTTGTGCTAATTTATCACAATAAGAACAATGCAAGGCATTTGTTTAAACTTATACTCCGTTTGGTAAACGCATTACATTTGCATTGTATTTATCAAAGTTATACAGAATACGTGATAATTTTACTGCAACTTTGTGCTAATTTATCACAGTAAGAACAATGCAAGGCATTTGTTTAAACTTATACTCCGTTTGGTAAACGCATTACATTTGAATGCAATATATTAAATGCAATTTGTATTTGAATGCAATGTGTGTTTGGGTGAAAAGTATTTGAATTATATTTTAATAAAAAATATGTGATGTGATGGGTAATAGTAGAAAGAGAAAAAAGAGAGAGAGAATATATGATGTAATTAATAAAAGTAATGGAAAATATGAAATAATAAATAGTGATTGTATTGAATTTAAAATGTGATATGATTGGTATTTGAATAAAATACTTTTGTATTTAGAGAAAAATTGTATTGCATTTAAATGCAATGTAAAAAAAAAGTATATCAAACACACTATTAATATTACATTTCCCTTAAGCAAATTTTAAATTAAGAAATAAAGAAGGGGTTGCAGGCATGAACATTGTTGAATTATTGGTAAGGGGTTATTTAAGGAATGTTCTAGAAAATGCACCTTTTAAATTTTGTTACACTTATAATAGTTTTAGGAATTTTATTATCTTTTAAGACAAGTCAATAAGTTAACTTATGTCCTTTCAAAAATATCCTCAATTAATGAAAAAAAAAAATATAATAGAATATCATTTGATAATTTAATCTGTCGGAATGCCTTTTGATAATCCACTGATATATCTTCTAATAATTAGTGGAATACATTTTAATAATATGTTGGAATACCTTTTGGTAATGAAATAATTATACAAACAGTCTATTTTCAGGATTCTATTTTAAAATTTGTTTATTTTTTGATTTTGTCATTTAAATATCTATTTTTAAAGATAAAAATATTCATAACACCCATTTTACACCTTTTAACATGATTGATATTATTCTTCTTTTATTTAGTTTTTTTTCCTTTTTTTTGTTTTTGTTTTTGTTTTTACTATAATGATGATTTTTTTTTTTACTAACAACTCATTATTATTTTTGATAAAATAAAATCAGTTTTGGATTTAATATTAAACATTAACATGAACTCAAAAGTTTTTGGTTTAATCTCAATAATATCAAATGACTAATGATGAATATAAATTATTTATTGTAAAGATAATGTCTCGTACCAAACAACAAACATATCACAATAATTATTTGTTTTAAAGATTGATAAGAAAATTAAAACGGAAAAAAAAAATTATACTAACACATAGTATTCAAGATTTTCGATAAATAATGAATCATTTATGAAAAAATTTTATTATTTATGCTAACTATTAAAAATCACACACTAACAAAATTTAATTATACATAACATCTGCAACGACTTGCCTATATAGGCCGTTATTTTCTACTAATACTTAATCTTAATTCATAATAACTTATAAGTATTTATACTTGAGTATTAAAATTACAGATAATAAGTTTTTTTCTTTTTATAACTTAGTGTAAAAAGCTCCATCATACATTAATTATTGTCATAAATTTTTATGAATATAATAAGAATAATTTTTTTTAAAAACTTATATGTATCTTAGAAGACATATACATATACATGCATATATATATATATCTAGTCTTAAAATATGATAATCATATTTTGAAATAGTTTTGTGAAATAACTACATAGTGGTCTCTCACACTGTCATCACTTACTCACTTCTAATATAGCTGATGAGCTTTTATTTAGTATAAAACTGTGCACATACAACATATATGGATGCATGATCTAATTAAATTCTCTAATGAAATTCATACTCAATTATGGATGTCTTATTTTCTACTATGAACTTATTTCTTTACTTAACTTGTTTATCTATAAACCCTTATGTGTAGGTATCAAGTGCATACGATCAACGAGAGGTTAGGAATTTCAAGTTTTCTAATAACACCGAGATCATAAATTGGACTTGTCCAGAATATAACATAATATAATCCTCCATTATTGAAAGAAAAGTTGGTATGCCACCTTACTTATCATAAATACGTTTTAGTCTTTATTTAACTGAATCTGAATATATTTAATACTCTAACGTAAACATCTTGTTCGAAGACTAAGACTAAGGGTCTGTTTGGATGAGAAGTCCGTTTTTGGAAAATGAAAAATTTTTAGATATGAAAAATAAAAAGTTGTTTGGAATTTTTTTTAAAAGTAAAAAGTTGTTTGGGTGGGTGAAAACTTTTTGTTTTTAGAGAGCTCTTTTTTCATTTTTCAAAAATGAAAAATTTTAGATGCTCAGATACAGAAATTTAGGAAGGTTCATTTTTTTTTAAATGAAAAATTTTTCATTTTCCAAATTTGAAGGTATCAAACAGACAGAGGGTAAGAGTTGAGTTCTTTAACTATGGACATTTTAGTAATGATATAATTAGCACAATATGAAATAATATAAATCATAAAACATGACAAAATGTCATATGTGACATAGTATATGCATAACTTTAGTGAATATTTGATTGTGGTATAACATTGTATAGTAATCACATCACATAATAAACAAAATATACCTAGCATGATATGTGCCTAATATATAATTTGAAAATAATACTATTTTCATATTATAGGCGAGTTTGTACTAATCTTGCACACAACTTTTCCTTTTACTAAACTAGTCTATGATTTAAATCTTACTGCTTGAAAAACATATCCAAGACGAGTATTAACTTAATACTCCATGGATATTTAATACTCCATGGATATAAACTTATACAAATTCCTTTGATAAAAGGAAATTGAAACTTGATTTAAACTATTTTTTTACTAAGTATGATTTTATGGTTATGGTATTTTTAAATCTTGAAATAATTTTCTAACTATTTCAACAAAGATTGGCTTAGAAAATCTAATTTCATTTTCTTAATTTTGTATCAAATTATAAATTTGATACCTTACTTTTAAAAGTCTATATTTTCTAATTACATCAAGCTTTCCCTTAAAATTTTTTTTTTTAAATTCCCTTCTTCTTATAAAAATAAAAAAAAAAAACTTTTTCTTTTTGGTCAGGGGCACTGCAGCGCCCATGCCTAAGCATATTGTGGCCTGTTTTGTCCTAAAAATCCCATGTTTTTGTTAAACATTGAAAAATTGTACCTTTTAAACTGTTGGAAATTTGATAAAAATTTCTCCATATGTTATCTAAATTTTTTGTCCTTATGAAAAAAAATCTAATTTTGCTCATAAGGTCTTCATTTTTTCATAATTCCAAAACTTGATAATTTTTTTTTTGTTAATTTTATCAAATTCACCCATATAACTTTATCATTTTCTTTCTAAAAATTTTAAAATACATACATATATACGTAGATCATGTTTCATAATATTTCTAATATTTACTAATCAAATAAATTTCTACATATGTTCATCAACATATTTATAACATAGATTTCTACATTGTCAAATCACCATTTTACATTGGTATCAATATTCTAACATAGAATTTGAGCTTAAAATTTTTCCAGAAAACTATGAACACTTACTATTTCTACTTAAATTTTAACCCACTAAAATTTGAAAATTTAAATAAAATTAACAAGAGTTTTTGATCGGGAAACGACCTCAAAGATTGATTTCTTGTCAGAAATTTAGACTAGAACTTCTTGGAGAGTAACTTTTATGACGAAGGCTTGATGATTTCTTCATATTCTAGAAAGCTAAGAAAGTGTTTGGGAAGTGGGAAATGGGAGAGAAAGATAGCTCAAGAAAATTTTAAAAAACTTGAAGAAAAATAAAGAGAACTTAGAGATAGCTAGAGAGAAAATTTTGAGAGAGTTAGAGGCTTTGTATGTTTAATTGTGAAAAAATAAAGGGGAGGTGAAGCCTATCTATAGGCAAATCTTAATGACAATGGATTAACTTACTAATCATACTTTAGGTTTTCTACAATTTTCTAATCATGTTTTAACCATAATTAACATTAATTAAATACCTATGATCTAAGCATAATGACATATGCATGAGGTAGAAGTGGAAAATTCAAATTTTGCTTCTAATCTTATCCATTTGATCAAAGTAGTATTTGATCCTAGTCCTTGGATCAATCCTATTTAGGAAAGCTTTTTCTTAGCCTTTGATCTCTTGGCTCTTATTCATTATTAACCATTAGAACAAAAATCAATTTTTTTTCCTTAAATTAAATAGATATGGATAATTTTAGATTTTATCACTTAATAGATAAATTTTAATCTGTTAACTAGACATAACCGTATTTTCTTCTATCTTTCACTAGCATAAATTCTAATATACCTCATACGGTAAAAGTTAATCTATACTACAAAAGTTAAGCAGTATAAGTTTTTACTATATTGAAAAACTTATTTTTCAAATTTCTATATTGAAAAGTATATCAGTCTTATTTCTATCTATCAAATAGTAGCCAAACTAAATATAGCTCTGTCTAGAATTTTATTGTCTAATTCTAACACGACATTTTTATATGTAGAAAAATTAAATTTGAGAAAACCTTAAAACTGTTAATTTCTATACTACTAAAGTTATTGGATATTTTACGCTTTTATTAATTAGTTACATTTACTATCCTTACTTTTGAATAAAGTAAAGTGATTTTATATTTTGTGACAAATAATATAATTATCACGTCATAAAATACATTTTCATAACTTTGAGTTAACCTAAACTTCAATTTACATAAAAAAATTTTATGAATTATATTATTAATTCACTAAAATTCTTTATTCAAAAATTTTGAGGTATTGCAACATTGACTCACATTTTATTTAGAAAAACATTTAATTCTTTATAAAAAAAACTTAATTATTTATGTCGGCCATTAAAGATCTAAAAAATATATTAAATGTATATGTCTTAATGAAAAAAATAAAATAAAATAAAATATTATCATATTAAGGCATGTTGAATTCTTAAAAAAAAAAAAAAAAACCATATCATTTATATGAAGTACTACAATGAAAACCAGCATTTGAGAAGGCGAAAAGAGTCGATTTCGCAAAATCTTGGAGCAAAAAAAAAAAAAAAAGTATGAGGAAAAAAAAAAACCTTATGCATTCAGTTTTACACAAAATTTAGTAAAATCTAAACCAACATGCTTATTATGACCACACACGCTCTCTCTCTCTCTCTCTCTCTTCTGTTTGCCCATACGAATACACGTGCGATATACAAATACAAGCAATGCCTGAACTGAAGCTAAGGAGGCGAGGAGATCAAAAGCCTTCCTTTATGCGCACCAACCCTCCATTGGGTTACCCATTTCATCATTTTCTTCTTTTTTTGTTTTTTTATAATATTTTTATGCTATGTATTTCAAAACTGGTTAATAGGAAATCTTGAACCTACCTCCACTAAGCTCGTCCTACCCGCTAATGTAAACGGATATATATGATGAGAACATAAAGTATTTTTTCTTATAAGATAAGTTGACCAGAACCCCACTCTGTCCCAAACCTGTCCCTTTGCCATCCTCATTTACCATTCATCACCAATGGATATAACCATAATTAGTCTCTGGCTTAAATTACTTTCGTCGTTTAATAGAAAACGATGTGGTGTTGTGAGTAAAATGATATATAAGACGATATTTGCCAGACCTTTTTGCTCGAAATATACAAAATTCTCATTTGCTAGAAATTTCTACGTCATTTGATGCTTAAAAGTTGGATGTCATTTGAAATGTAAACTAGATGTTCTTATCTTGGCGGTTTGCCTTGCTATCATTTAAACAACAATCTTTAATGTATCCTGCTCTACCTCTTTTCTGGTGTTTAATGTCTCATGTTCAACTCATAAGAGACAAGTCGTCTACAACAACTTTTTTTTGGTCCTTTTAAAGTAGAGACTGAAAATAATAATAATAATAATAATAAGAAACTTCATTCTTAAAACGACGTGTTATTTGACATCAAGAGTTGCTGTTGTATCTAGACGGCATGTCATCCGGGTAAAGTTTGTTGTTTTACGAACATTTACAATGAAAACTAGGTCGCCGAATACTGACTTAAGATCATTAATTGGAGAGAACCAATCCCTATTGAAAGAGAGATTCTCATTTCGTTCGAAATCGTATTGGAATGTCTGCTCTAGAAACTGTCCAAGTATACTTTTTCAGATCCAAACTTCTTTGTATTTTCTAAGTCTTCTTCTTGCATAAAAGGACACAACTATTGCAAAAACTGGGATTTTAGTAGTAGGACATCCCCTCTCAGGAAAAAGTTTAGTAGGTGGAGCCATTCTGTTTTGGTTCTTCTCCACATTCTTACCGGGTGATCCAAGGAATGAGCATGGGTCAAAGTTAGGACACCGTTCATGGTTTTTTTTTCCAAAAGATAGCCTGCTTCTGCATTATCCTTTTGCAGACTAAGGAGACTGAGAGTTTCATTTTTGTCCCCAAATCCAATGAATAGCACGGATCAACATCTGTATTCGGGGGCCAACTCTTCTTACGAGACGGCAGATGGATAAAGAGCTTTCAAGATGAGAAAGAACAAGCCTCCTGCACTCCTTTTAAAAGTTGGATGATATGAAAAACTTTGGAGCAAGGAAAAAAATAAGTACAAGGAAAAAAAAAAAAAAAAAAAACATTATGCATTCAGTTTACGCAATTTAGTAAAATTTAAACCAACATGCTTATTATGACCATTCTCTCTCTCACTCTCTCTCTCTCTCTCTCTCTCTCCCCTGTTTGCCTATAAGAATACATATGCGATTTACATATACAAACATTGCCTTAACCGAAGCAAAGAAGGCTAGGAGATCAAAACCCTTCTTTTTATGCATACCAACCCTCCATTGGGTTATCAATTTTCTTCTCAAAACGAATCGAGATATTTCGAACACCCTTCTTCATCCTCTCAAGTCTCAATATAAAAGGGAGAACCTCTCTCCCTATTAAAAAAACTCATGACATATTCTACATTTATTAACCAAAACCAATCCTTCAATCCATGACCCTGGCTAACGAACAACAGAAACAAACGATTAATGACCACTGCCGAAAGGTACGATTATTCCAGCATATTATCCGGGTTGAACTTCAATGATTCCCTCCATATTAGCTCCTTTATGTCTTCTTCATTCAAGGATATCTGTTCAAAATCAAAGACAAAAGGAGACGGGCAAGTGGGCTCCTCGTTGATCTCATGAAGGCTTGTCAAGTATGGATGATTTAGTGCCTCCTCAACTATGCAAACATCAGCAGAAGAAAGATATATTTTCAGGAAAAATTAATGAGAGATCAAATGATATCTTGGTGTTGTGTTGAGAAATGGTGAAGGGCGTACCTGTTATGCGTTTGCTTGGATCAAAAACTAACATTCTTTCAGCCAGATCGATTGCCTCAGGAGATACATTCAGGTACTTCTCTGCAAAGGATTGCTTGGGGACATGCGGGAGCTGCTTAACATACTTCCTAGCATTATCACTTCTAAGAAATCCCAGATCGGAATCATCTGGTGAACCTAGCAGCTATTTTAAAGAACAATCAGCAAGTTTTGTTCATCAATATCTAAATGATGCTCAGAGAATTGAATTACCTCAGTTATGAGAGCCAATTGCTGAACATAGTCTCTACCGGGGAAAAGTGGTTCTCTTATTATAATCTCCATCAAAATGCACCCAACTGACCATATATCAATGGCAGCAGTATATTCTGAGCAGTTGAGTAGCAATTCCGGTGCTCGATACCAACGAGTTACCACATATTCTGTCATGAAATCTGTCTCCGAGGTAGTTCTTGCAAGGCCAAAGTCACAAATCTTGAGGTCACAACTTGCATTGAGAAGCAGGTTACTTGGTTTCAGATCACGATGCAAGACATTTGCAGAGTGTATGTACTTCAATCCACGCAATAGTTGATACAGGAAATACTGCCAAGGGCATCATAAAAGCTTATTTAGATAACAAATTTTAAATCATCTACAGCTTGGCATCACAGTGTTTTAGAAATTATGGGTACATGATCATCACATAACCAAATTGGGACTACAACATGCCTCACGAGTGACAATATATTGCCTATAATGAGAAACCATTGTTCCACATGCAATGCAGATCCTATTCTTCAACGAATGGCATCGCAAAGGTTTTCTTGTAAGTTTTTGGCAATTTCAGACTATTGTTGTCATGAAATCTTTATGCAACACTGTAGTTTTTATGACCAATGCACGTAGAACATCTATCAAAGTAAAAAATGCTACTAGCAGGGAGGAAAGAGAACTTTTTACCTGACAGTGATCATCGGTTAAAGCCTGGCTGGAGCGGATAATTTGATGCAAGTCAGTATCCATCAACTCATATACAATGTAAACATCGTTGAACTTCTCCCTATCTGCTGGCCTTATTATGTCCTTAATTTTGATAATCTGCGACATTAAAATAACATAATTTCTTGCTCACAGTATAAAAATGCAAGAGGCAAACACAATATCCTTAACAGAACTCCCTCTAACAAAATTTCAAACAAAAAGAAAATTTAAATAAAAAAAGAAAGCTAAAGTGACAGCAGATTGTGCATTAAAATGATGAAATGCAAGCAGTTCTTGATCTCCAATCAGTACATTTTCATGATCCATATGGCTGAGGAGCTTTATCTCCCGGAGAGTCCTCTTCGCATCAATGCTGTTGTCAAATGCATTGCCAATCTTTTTTATCGCCACTTCCTCTTTTGTCTCCGAATTTGTTGCGCAACTGCAGTAAGCAAACAAAAACCATCTTACTAAATTAGGAAAAGCTTGAGTAGCCATTAAAATTTATCAAAAGAAGAGCTCTCCCAACTTCCCAAAATAAAGTTTCAATTCAAGCAATTCAGACCATGGAAACATTTTAAGCGATTGTCTCTAAAAAAACCATATCACGTGTGCTTCTGAAAGAGATAAATGAGGCAGATTCAACTCATTGATGACCCCATTGTTAAAAAGAAATGAAGAAAAATAGAAAAGTAAGCTTCCAAAAAAAAAAAATCGAAGTTGAATTGGTCTGTTTGTTTGATATATCCAAAGTTAAAAAGTAAAAAATTAAAAAAAAAATAGACTTTTTTAAATTTCCGTAGTGAATATCAAAAATTTTTTATTTTTAAAAAATGAAAAAAAAGCTCCCTTAAAGAAAAAAAAATCCACCTGCTCAGACAACATTTCACTTGTAAAAAAACTTCTCATCAACTAATCCGATCTAATGAAAATCAACTTCTCTCTCAGTAATACTAGTCAAAGTTGAATTGGGATTTTTCCAGTTGAAATGTATTCAACTTCCCTCCCTGTTTTTTTCCCTCTCCTTCTTGTCCCATCTTTTCTGGGAACTAAGCAAAGAGTATGTGTTATAAACACAACAAGATAATACAATAATCAAATACCATCTAGCACAAAAACTGCATCTAAGGCGAAAAGGGTCGCTAAAAGAGTAAGCAAAAAAGTTCAGATTCCATGAAGCTCAAGTCAACAGAAGGAACACCCTAAAACCAAAAACCAAAAAAAAAAAAAAAAAAAAAAGGAAAGAAAGAAAGAAAGAAAGGAAGGAAGACGGAAAAGACATACCAAACAATGCCGTAAGCACCACGACCAACGGGTTGGATGGGAGGGACGTACTTGGCGGAGACCTCGAAAAGATTGCCCAGAATGTTGTACTGTACGTACTTTCCTCCGTACGCCGGTACCCCTTTCACCACACTCTCCGAATGCTCATTCTCTGTCTCCATTTTCTCCGGTGACTCTTCTGTCAGAAATATGAGGAAAAAACAAAAAAAACCCAAGACTTTCTTTTCTTTTCTTTTTCTTTCTTCCCCTTTTTTTTTTTTTTTTTAAATTTTTTCTTTGGAACTCACTCACCGACTAGACTATGAAACATGCGAGCAATAAAGAGATGCAAAGGCAAAAAGAAGCTAAAGGCAAAGTGGTAACGGAAAGAATGCTTTGTGGTGGGTGCGGGTCGGAGGGTCCGTTTGATGGGTTTTTGTTTTTTGTTTGAAACTTTTGAAATTTGAACAAAGAAAATTCTCATGTTTTGACTGTGGCCTATTAGTGCACCATAAAGAATGTGATTGAGACCTTACACCGTTCACATTCAAATTGTTGCTTAGCCAAGAAATTCGAGTCAATAGTCAACAGGCAGTATTCTAGAGAACGGTAATACTTCCCACCTATTATTGAAAATAAATAAATATAATGCCTCTCGTAACATTGCTTTTTAATTATTAGATTAATTTATTAATTATTTAATTAATGAGTATACATCTTAAAAAATTGTAATGTATAGTAAAAAATTATTTGAGTCATAAATCAAATAATTAAAAATTTAATACACAAATTAAAACAACAGGTTTTATTGATAATATATAATAAGAGATCCTATTATTAAAATTTTTCTCAAGATATTATATCATATAATATATGTTATAGACAATCATTAAGGGGACGTTTAGAGAAAAAATTTCATTTTAATTTTACACCAAATATAAATTTTACAATAGTTTTATGAAAATAATTACTATTTAAAATATTTTTAAAATAATCACATCAACTTTTTAATTCCACTATTTATCTCTATTTTTACCAATCACATTAACTTTCAATTCTAAAATACTTTTATACAAACACACATTTCATTCAAATATAAAACAAATACTTTTCAACCAAATACAACATTCAAAAAATAAATTTCATTCAAATACAATCAGAATGCAATGCGTTTACCAAATGCCCTCTAAATATATAACATACTTTCAAAAATTAATAAAATTATAATATATTTTATTAATTCTTTTAAAAATAATTTATTTTTTTTATAAATATACTTATGTTTCTCTCTCTTCACACACACTCTCTCATCCATTTCTTTCTCGCTTGTCGGCCACGGAGAAGACAGACTACAATAGCATTGCTCCCTTTGTTTTCTCCGATTTTATTCTTCTTTGTCTTCGGCATTGCTTGTCCATCTCTAGCGAGAGAGTGTCGTCATTGAGATCTTGCGATGGCAAAGAGGTTGAGATCTCGCTATTGCGGAAAGCTTGTCGAGATCTTGTTGTTGGAGTTGCCATTTTTCACAACTTGCACCGATCTCGAACTTCTTCAGCAAATGGACAGACAAAGCAAAGACAGAGTCATCGTTATCAGCCAGAGATTTAGTACGATTGGCGACAAGGTGGAAATCAAGATTTTTTGGTGACTTGGGTCACAATCTTGTAGTTGCTTTCCACTACCTGTACATGATTTTGTTGGCCCGCAACACCGTTGTCTTTGATTCTCGCCTATAACTAGTTGGAGTTAGGAGATTTAGTACGATTGTTGTTATTCGTTAGATTTTATGGTTATTTCTTAATATTTGTTGTTATTTTTTGTTGTTCTTTTGTGATTTCTTTTTTTTTTTCAAATTACGAATGAAAATATAAGAAATACTAGAAATATTATAAATAAATATATTAGAAATATTATCTTAAAAAAATACTATAAATATAAGAAATATAGGTATTTTCCATATTTTTATAGAAGTCTAATATTTCTCATATTTCTATGTACATATCACCATCACGATCTCATCTCTTTGTTGTCGTTATTGTCACGATCTAATCTCGCTACTGCCGTCATGATATCCTCCTGTGCAAGATCATTAGTTACAGGAAGAAGAGAGCCATAGAAAGATGGGAGAGAGAAGAGAGGAAAAAATAAGTAAATTTAACATTTTAATATATAATTAGTTTAAATTATATTATTTGATTATATTAATTTTAATCCTCTTATTGTTTTAAAATATTTATAATTAAATATATTATTTGGTTAATTCACGCAATTTTCTTTTTAAGTAATATTTTATTTTTAAGTTGGTTCAAACAAATTTTACATTTGAAGCCATACACTAAATTGATTCGACATATAATACCAAAAGAAAAAAAAAAAGTAACGACGGTTAAGAAAATTATCGTGATTACACGTTATGATATAAATACGTTATCTGATTCTAATTAACAGACCATATTTGTAGCTGCAAAATATTGAAGAAGATGACCATCTTCAACTTGATTTTACCTTTATATCACATGGTACACTATAATGTATCTTAACATTCAAGATCTTATAATTAAGTCACTACATCATTTAGTTAGACATAACATGTATAACTATTAAGTTAAAAAAAAAAAAAAGCATAACTATTATTTTTGAGATAGGTAGATAAATGGTATTGTTTATGGATTTTTTTTAAAGATAATGTCCAAGATTTTATAAAATGAGGAAATGACCTTGAAGTATAATGGGTAATTGAACCCAGAAAGAATAAAACTACTTTTTTATCCAAAGCGGAAAAAAGTACGAGGGAAAAGAAAGAGCCTAAAGCCATAAACGACAAAAAAGGTAGCAACATCATCGTAGTAAACGACAACTGGACAAAAACTTCACAACGTCAACTATCCTTAAACGACATATTCTATAAGGAACGACAACGCGTTGAAAGACTGACTTTAACAACGACAACAATTAAAAAAAAAATCAAACCAAGTTACAAAAGACAACATCGATTACAAACGACAATCTAGTATAAAACGACACCATTTTTAGAACAATAACATCTATTAGAACTTCAATTTATCAAAAACGACAAAAATTACAACATAATTTCATCTTTGGCAATATTTATTTATTTATTTATTTATTTTTGACGTAGGGGAGGGAAACCATCACAATTAGTGAGGTGTACAGGTGACTCAAACCTACAAACTTAAAATATGAATAGAGGTGTCTTATCACTCGGATAACACTCAGTTCGCATTTTTGACAATATAATACATGGATGTTTATGCATCTTAAAGTTCAAAATCTGACAAGCAACGACAATAAATCAACACGAAAAAACCTAGCGGCAAACGAACACTAAACGCTAACAAGAGTGTCTATGACAAGGTTAATTTGTCTTCAAAACGACAAAAATGATCACAAATCAGAACATGCAACATCATATTCATATGAATCATAATCATATCCTGAAGTGAGTCCGTGACTAGTATGTTATTTGAAATAACTCTACAAAACGACAATATCTCCTTTAAACAACAAGAAGCTGCCTGTAAATGGCAATAACTCTGCAAACCGCAACTTCATATTCTAAAACGACAATAACTCTAACAGCAACAACTCAAACTTACATGGTAGAAAATACGGCATCTCCTCTCAAAACGACAGCTTCTACTGACCAAAAAAAAAAAAAAAAAAGAAAAACTCTTTGTTTGATTGCTGAGAAAATGAGGGGAAAAAGATAAGGAATTTAAAAAATACCGTGAATTCTGTGTGCATAGTTCACTCAAGAAGGGGACGTGTTTTTTGTTGGTTTAATTTCTTCACATTTTTATTGGAAAAAATAATTAGCTTTCACAAAGGCAATTGGACTTAAAAAAAAATTAAAAAAAAAAAAGACAACAATGTCAAAGACATTAGGAAAAATTAGATAAAGGAACAGTTTTTAACAACTTAGTTCAATAAATAACCAATTACTGATAACATATGTAAATTGATTAATTATTAATTAACTACAAGCAATAAGTAATTGACCGATTGATTTTTTTTTAAAATATTTTGTTAATTTTACAAAGCTTTGGTGATTAATTATAAAATTTTCTAAAATACGTCATTTATATATTAAAATATCCCAAGATATTATTATATCAAAACGACAACATGTCTGATTTTTGTCGTTTGAGGATATGCATGTTGTCATTCTCGTAGTTGATGTCGTTTTAGGGTTGCCGGATTTTTAAATTAACTTCTTGTTGCGTGTAACTAAAGATGTAGTTATCCCTCAAAACACATATATATATATATATATTTCTATACAATTATCTTGGGATATGTGGGTAAATGTGACATTTCAAGTTTATTGCTTCCTACTGATGCTTTATAAATACTTTGATGAGTTTGGAATTGAAGTGGACAAAAATCATTTTCTTGGTTCCTAGTGAGATTTTTAAAAAATAATGAAGGACAAGCATAATCTTATGGAACAAAGAAACGTCTAATGTGATTAAATGTATCGTCCAAGGAAATTTCACTCCTGATTTTATTACGAGTTATAGAGTTTGATCGAATCCAGTAAAACTTTAACGAAAATAAAAAATAAAAAAAAGAGTAAACTTGTACACCGTACCAACAAACTTGAAACACTAGGAATTAAAGAGCGATGTTATTTTGCAACACTTTACCATTCTTGATTCCTTTCCCATCTGTTGTCGCACTTGCAGGCTCCGTTGGTTTAAACTTGCGCCACAACTTCCTTACAATCCGACACATAAATCGTATGGCATGGAATAAAACGATGAAGGCAAACAGCGACATCCATGTATAACCCGATATTTCCAAGATCTTGTTAAAAAAATGTTCGGTCTTTTCGCGGATAACCATGGCCATTTCTATAAAGAAGGTGGCTCCTAGAGCAGTAACCGCCGCGCACATGGTGAGAGTGAAAAAGAACATAAAGAATTTGTTTTATGGACGGATGCCACTGATGAGCAGAAGCATGATGATGAGTGGTGCCAAAAAAGAAATGCTGTTGAAAATGAGAAAACGGGTGTAAATATCTCCCTTATAAGCCCACGCTAGAATTGAGGTTCTGGCAAAGCACATGTCCTGTTTGCTGCAATTTAAAATTTCTCCCTTGTCGTTGTCTATGGCCTCCTGCCATGCATTCAGTGATGAAGATAGAGATTTCTATTAAGTAGAGCTAATATTTATATAACGGGTAATTAGGGTTTATTTTGATCAAGTTATCATTTTCAATAATTTCTATTACGATTTTTTTTCCCTCAAAATTATAGATTTATTTTTAATTAAAAAAAAAAAGAAAAGTTTGTTGCCGGTTGGGGGG
This sequence comes from Antiaris toxicaria, assembly GCA_035233585.1. Taxonomy (NCBI): domain Eukaryota; kingdom Viridiplantae; phylum Streptophyta; class Magnoliopsida; order Rosales; family Moraceae; genus Antiaris; species Antiaris toxicaria. The sequence continues at coordinate 9,260,161 of CP141153.1, read as the reverse complement.
GGGGGGTGGGTGGTGGGTGGTAATTAGGCCTATTTTCCATGTAGGATTACATATATATATATTTTTCTCAACAATCTCCCCCTCACGTGTGTGTTCACTAAGTTCCTATTCGAACTAAAGTTTCTTGTAATCGACACATCCAAACATTGCACTCCAAACGAGAGTCAACTTAAACATGGAAGGGAGTCAACTTGAGCATAAAAAGGAATCGAAACCATGCGAGTTCACTAAATGATCCACCATTCACGCTTGTAATGACATCAATTGTGGGCAATACCAACCCTTCACAAAAGACAACATGAGAACTTAACAACCGAGTGTGATCGCTTGGCCAATATGAACTATTGGCTCTGATACCACTTGTTAAGGAGAAATCACATATGAAATTGACCCAACATACTTCAAGAGCTTGACTTAACCCAAAAGGTTAATCATTAATTCTTGAATCCTTTTATATATATAAACCATTTCATATTCACTTTTTACTTGGGACGAAACACACATGCAATTTTCTTAGCACCATTCAGTCTCCTTTGTATCTTAGGAACCCGAACCAATTTCCGCCTCTGCCTTTGTCTTTATTAGGCGATTTGGCTAGCGATTCCTTATCGACGTCCTCTTGCTGGGTAATTGCGAAACCGAAGTCCTTAAATATACGTCTTATTCCGTTATATATTGACGAAGACTGTTCCTGGGAAGTGTTCTAGGAGTTCAAGGCTTTGAGACTCCTATGGTTCACAATATCATCTGCTTCTGCTTTCACTCCAGGTATTAAGAGCAAGTATTTTTTTAGAAAACTTTGATTCCTTATCGACTTCCTCCAGGTATATATAAGTTTTCTGTTAAGCATGTTTTGATCATCAGTCTAATTTTTGTCTTTTTTTCTTTTTTAGAAAACTTATATATATATATATAGTTTGGAAATAGAATTGGTTTTCTTAATTTTCCCGCTGCAAGATTTCTCAACTTTGTCCAAAGTTTTATTTTATTTGAATCTTATTTATCTATTGAAGTTTTTTGTCTAAAATACACTTGGATTTGTAATGAGTTTTTTTATCGTTTAAGCATTGATTGACAGAGTGTTGAAGTATTGACAGAGTGTTGAAGTGCCGACTACCTAGTACCTGTTGGCTTGGAAGCCTATATTATGGCGACTGAATTAGAAACCACACCTTTTTTATTAGTATTTTATTAAAGCATTTCACTTGTGAGCGTGTATACTCTATGCTTTCATTTTATCTTGATGATATCATTCATTGATAGTTAAAAATATTTTTCCTCAAAAAAAGAATAAAAATCTAATCAGTATCCGTATTTTTTATATAATTTATAACAACAGTTATAAAAACAAATTGTATCAAGAGGGCACATTTCTTATACTAATATATATGATTATATATATCATATGATGCGATTTCAAATTTTCTTTACAATTGCTTTTCCCTTAAAATATATAAATTTTGTAACCAATTAAGGGGAGAAAATAAAAAAGAGTTAGATCTCCAACATAGATTTCGAAATAAAAAAGAGTTAGATCTCCAACAAATTACTCTATTTTACAAGTAAAAAGAGAGAAAAGATATATTCAATTATGATTGCAAGCATAATCTAATGTCAATTGCACACTCAATGCATGTTAAGTTGGAATTCAAATCACCTTACCTCAAACTTAAAAAAATAATAATAATAAATAATATTCAATTAGATCAAACCGATTTTAATTAATCGATTGACTTGGAGGGGAAACTTACCTCGGCTTGCTTTAGCATGACAGCAAAATGCAAAATCATGTTTCCCTCAACATGCTCTTACGAGTTAATGATCAACTGGCAGTCCTCATCTTGTGATTCAACCAACACTTGAAGATGCTCCAAGTGGTTGTGTATAACACACAAATGCAGCACTATTTTTCCATCGGTAATCACTTCCAAAGCCGACTCCTTTCTCGCGCTAATCAACAGCTTAATCACGTCGATTCGACCTCTCAGGGTGGCATAATGGAGCGGAATCTTCCCATCTTGGTCTTTGGCTAACCACATATCTTGACCACCACCATAATTTTCTTGCAGCAGTGCTCGGACTAGCCCTGCGTGGCCCTCGGAGGACGCCAAGTGAAGAGGTGAACGCTTGTGGGAATCCAATACGAAGGCAAGTTTCGGCTTGTGGAGAAGAAGCTGTCTAGCGAAATCAAGGTGGCCTAATAAAGCTGTTATGTGTAGAGGAGATTCGTTGATGGTGGCAAGTGAAATCCTACTATGGATCTATGGATCTTTTTGTATCAATGAGTTGAAGGTAATTAAAGAACCTTCAATTGATGCTCCATACAACCTAGTTAACTCATCACTTTCGATTCCTTCCATTTCTTAAAATAAATAAATAAATAAACAAACAAATAATTTTGTGCAGATATGTGTTGGATGTGTGTAAATTATTAGTAAAGACTATAAAAGGATGCTAGTCATTTAAATGGTATGTCTATGCAGTATATATACAGATCATGTATTTATATTACTCATATAAATAAAAGTTCTATCTTTTTTTTTGTCATTTTTAAAAAATTTGGTCAAGTTCTTCTTCTTTTTTTTTTTTTTTTTAATACATTTTCTTTTGCTTTATTACTCTACAAAATTACATTTTCAAATATGTTTGAATGAAATTCGTTTTTCTTCTTATTTGTCGTATTGAAATATTTTTCTCTAATATATATATATATCCTCAAATAGTAATTTAAATATTTTTTTCTTATAACTTTGTCAATAATAATTTCCCATGCATACCCTCAACATAATTTATTGCCTAATTGCTACTGTAAATCATTTTTTTTCTAAAATGTATTTCCTCTTTGTAACGAACTCTAAATGATTTAAACAATTAAATCAACCATAATGCGGAAAAATGGATCAAATTTTATTACCTCCGGCCATTGTTTCGGTTTGCTTTCGGAGTTCGATTTCACAAAAATTTGATCTTCTAAACCTTCAACTCTCACTCACAAGATGGTGTTTGAGAAGAATAATTTCGAGAGTTAGGCTTAGGGACCAATTTGGATGCAGGGTTCCGTTTTATACAGTTTCTTTCTATCAAAGAAACTGCTTCGTATTTGCGAACCGGAGCCAACAATCTCAACCATTTTCTGAACGTTGAGGATGTATTTTAAGAGTTGCACATGTGGATCATTTCACGGTTGGTTAACTACCGAAGTTTGGGAGCATAACAACATTCTCCCACTTGATCCACATGTACCACTATTCATTATAGCAAGAAACAAAATACATAAATCATGGCAATAGGTCCTCTAAATGCGAGTATTATCTTCCATGTATTACAGTGTGTTCTGTTTCTCAATAATAGCCCATACAACTTTATGAATAAACCCTATGTTTATTCTTGGTCTAAAACTTAACGATTTTTCTCATCAAATACAAAAAATATATAAATATGTGTACACAACCATATATGAGAAAACATCACAATTAGAGTTTCTTTAATAACATCGTTCTTACAATGAAAATTACATCAAGAAACCAAGTCTCATTCTATCTACATGATCCTTAAATTTCAATGGTGGCATGCCTTTAGTCAAAGGATCAGCAATCATTAAATCAGTGCTAATATGCTCAATGATGACTGATTTATCTTTAACATGCTCTCTTATGGCCAGATATTTGATGTTGATGTGCTTACTTCGACTACCACTCTTATTGTTCTTAGCCATAAAGATAGCGGCTGAATTATCGCAATATATCTTTAGTGGCCTAGAAATAGAATCCATGATTCTAAGCCTAGAAATGAAACTCTTAATCCATACACCATGCGAAGTAGCCTCAAAACAAGATACGAACTCGGCTTCCATAGTGGAAGTAGCAGTCAATGACTGTTTCGCACTTCTCCACGATACAGCTCTACCAGCTAACATAAAAACATATCCTGAAGTTGATTTTCATGAATCAATGCAGCCAGCGTAGTCTGAATCAGAGAAGCCGTTGACTTCTAAATTATCAGTCTGTCTGTACATAAGCATATAGTCTTTGGTCCCTTAAAGGTATCTCATTACCTTCTTCGCAGCTCTCCAATGTTCCATACCTGAATTACTCTAATATCTACCCAACATTCCAATAGCAAATGCAATGTTAGGTCTAGTACAAACCTGAGCATACATTAAGCTTCCAATAGCTGAAACATAAGAAATGTTTTTCATTTATTCTCGTTCAAGATCATTTTTTGGGCACTGGTCTAAATTGAATTTATCACCCTTCACAATGAGAGCTACACTTGGTGAACAATCCTTCATCCGGAACCTCTCTAAAACCTTATTGATATAGGTCTCTTGAGACATAACTAGAATACCATGTATTCTATCTTGATGTATCTTAATTCCAATGACATAAGATGCATCACCCATATCCTTCATATCAAAGTTATTAGAGAGAAATTGTTCACCTTATATAGCATACCCTTATCATTGCTTACAAGCAAAATATCATTCACATATAGAATAAGGAAACAAATTTTGCTCCCACTGACCTTCTGGTATATGCATTGATCTACAATGTTCTCTACAAATCTAAAGGAAGAGATGACATCATAGAATTTCAAATACCACTGACGTGAGGCTTGTTTCAATCCATATATAGATTTCTTGAGCTTGCAAACCAAATGCTCACGGCCACTAGAGGAAAATCCTTCTGGTTGTTTCATGTAAACCTCTTCCTCTAGTTCTCCATTGAGAAATGCTGTTTTCACATCCATTTGTTGCAACTCAAAGTCAAAATGAGCAACTAATGCCATAATAATGCGAAGAGAATCTTTCTTAGATATAGGAGAAAAGGTCTCCTTGTAATCGATCCCTTCCTTCTGAGTGAATCCCTTTGCAACGAGTCTAGTCTTGTCTCTCAATGTTACCCAGTGAGTCTTTCTTTGTCTTAAAGACCCACTTGCATCCAATGGCTTTTACACCATCAGGCAACTCAACAAGGTCCTAGACCCCGTTTGACGACATGGAATTCATCTCATCCTTCATAGCATCGTACCATAAGTTTGATTGATTAGAACTCATGACCTGTGAAAATGTCTCAGGATCATTTTCGGCTCCAACATTAAAGTCTGATTCCTGTAGATACACAATGTAATCACTAGATATCGCAGATCTTCTTATCCTAGTAGATCTTCTTAATGTTGTATCAACGTTCTCTTGAAGATCATGTTGATCAACTGGTTGTTCATCCATTTGTGGCACTTCATGAGCAGTTCGTTGTTCAGTCACTTCTGGAACTTCTTTGAACAACCTGATCTACTGGATCATTATCAGTAGTTTGTGGAATCTCAACAACTGGTTGTTGAACACCCGTTGGAACTTGAGGGACATTAACAATAATAATCATTTTATTACTTGATGTGGAAGGCTAAGCATTAATATGATTTTTTTCAGGAACAATGTCATGAAATCAATCTCTCCCACTAATCATGTCATTCTCAAGAAACTTCGCATTTCTAAATTCCATAATCCTAGTGCTGTGAGATGGACAATAAAATCTGTATCCTTTAGACTTTTCAACATATCTAATGAAATATCCACTAATAGTCCTTGGATCTAGCTTCTTTTCTTATGGATTGTAAACTCTAACTTCAGACGGACATCCCCAAATGCGTATATGATGCAAACTCGGTTTCCAACCTTTCCATAACTCAAATGGCGTTTTCGGGACAGCCTTAGTTGGAACTCAGTTTAATATATACGCTGCCGTTTTAAGAGCTTTAGTCCACAATGATATAGGGAGTTTGGCATTACTGCGCATACTCCTCACCATCTCTATCAAGGTCCGGTTTCTTCTTTCAGCCACACCATTCTCACTAGGAGATCCGGGATTGGTGTATTGAGCAACTATCCCTTGCTCTTGAAGAAACTTAGCAAATGGACCAGGAGCTTGTCCATTCTCAGTGTATCTACCATAATACTATCCTCCTCTGTCAGTTCTCACGATCTTAATTTGTTTTTCACATTATTTCTCTACTTCAACCTTGAAAACCTTAAAGGCGTTTAATGCTTCATTTTTATTCTGAAGCAAGTACATATACATGTAACGTGAGAAATCATCAATGAAGGAGATAAAGTATTTCGGACCACTTTGTATATCCATAACTGGACAATAGATATCTGAATGGATGATTTCAAGTAATTCAGAACTTTTGTGCGCACCCTTTTTAGATATTTTGGTCTGCTTCCCCTTAATGCAGTCCACACAGATCTCTAAATCAGTAAAATCTAAAGTACTTAATACTCCATCATTTACCAATCTCTTAATCCTATCTTTGGAGATATGTCCCAATCTTTGGTGTCACAACATAGAAGAATCCTCATTTATAACACATCGTTTTAAACCAGCGTGAATATGCATAGCATTATTAGTGACATCATTTTGTAAATTAATAGAGAAAAGACCATTCGACATAATACCATTTCCAACAATATCAGATTTATAAGATAAAATAAAAGATGTATTTGAAAAGTTAAAAGAAAAACCCAATGGTACAAGTCTTGAAACAGAAATCAAGTTTCTAGAAAAACTTGGAACATAAACGGTATTTTCTAAATTCAAAATAAAGCCACTACTTAAAATTAAACTGCATATCCCAATGGCCTCCACATGCGAGCCCATCTTATTTCCTGAAAAGATGCATTGCTCACTTCCCACTGGTTTCCGCAGATTTCGCATACCCTGCAAGGTATTTGAAACATGGATTGTAGATCCAGAATTAATCCACCATGTGTTATGACCAACATCAACCATATTAGATTCATAACAAACAAATGAGATTAGTTTACCTTTCTTCTCAAGCCATTTCTGGAATTTAGTGCAATCTTTCTTCATGTGTCCCTTTTTTTTACAGAAGAGACACTTGCATTCTTTCTTGATTCCACCTTGTGGAGGTATTCTACCTTTCCCTTTCTTCTTGGCTTGCTTGTCATCCTTCTTGTCTGTTGCCATCATGATACTTTCACCTTATTCCATTGTCAGCCTGCCCTCTTCCTGAACACATATGGTCATGAGTTCATTAATTGACCACTTTTCTTTATGTGTGTTATAGAAAATTTTAAAGGGCCCATACTGCTGTGGAATAGTGTTCAATATGTAATGGACAAGAAAGGTTTCAGACATTGTAACCTCAAGTGTTTTCAATTGAGCCACAATATCTCTCATCTTCATGATGTGCTCTCGCACACCTTTTACTGTAGTGAGCCTTATCGATGAAAACTTCAGTGGCGTTTGGTATTGTTTTTGAAATGTTTTCTGTTTTCAAAAAAAATTGAAAATGAAAATGTTTTGAAAACTGTGTTAAGATCATTTCTGAAACTGTGTTTGGTTATGTTTTCTGAATGTATATTTTGAAAAACATAAAAATGAAACTTTATTTGATTATATTTTTTCAAAACCCATTTCATTTTCAAAAAATCTAAAAAACACAATATTTTTTGAAAATGAAAACAAAAAGTGAAAACAACTTTTTTTCGTTTTCAAAAAACCTAAAAAAACAACATAGTTGAAAATGGTGTTTTCAAAATGGTTTTGAAAACGTTAAATAAACAAACGCTATTTTGAAACCGTTTTCATTTTCTGTGTTTTTGAAAATGGAAAATCATTCTCAAGAACAAAAACAAACGTCTTCTTCATTATTAAGGTACTAGCAAGCGCCTTATCAGAAGTTTCAAACTGTTCATCTATGGCCTTCAACAGATCTTGGACCTTTTCATAGCCTTCGACAGAACTACGAATACCAGCAGAGATATTAGTGTTTATGAACATAATACTTAGATGATTAGATCGCTCCCATTTTTCATAAAGAATAACATCAGCTTGAGTGCTGGTTTCAGTTATGACAGGTGGTTCGTCTTTCCTAATGGCATAGTCAATGTCCATCCAGCCCAAATGAAGAAGAATTTTCTCCTTCCAGATTTTGTAATTATCACCCCTTAATTCGGGAATGTCACACTTAAAATCAGAATAGTTCATAGGTTGTATAGCTGCACAAATTAAATATACATGCTTAATTCACAATTTTTAAGGCTAAAACTTAAATTATGCTTTACCAATGCAAAACATAAATATGAATATAGTGACATAAAACTTACATGTGGGTTAAAGTTTTACTCAATTAGATTCATCTCAACTGAACAATAAAACTATCAAAATTATGTTCATTTTCTTAATTCCTGTGGGTAGATTAAGAATTATAATTTTGATATTTTATTCTAATTAATCATACAAAATACAATAAAATTTCCTGTGAGATAAATTTCATCACATCAAGTATAATTAATTACAACTAATGTTATAATGTGATCTTGACTCTTAAATTATAATTTTAAATAATTAAGGATGCTGTGACCACTCCCTAATCATATAAAATCATACAAATCACTTAACATTAACAAGTCATATTATTGCATAAAATCATAAGTAATATCAATAAAATTAATGTACTCCATTAATTAACTCAATGTTGCATGTATAATAAAATAACAAATTTATACACACAAACTCAAATAAATTAATTAAGCACATTAAATAAAATAAAATAAAGTAATTTTTTTTTTGAAGCAAAACGACAAAAATAGAAGAAAACGACAACAAAATTTCGTTTGAATAAAAACGACAAAAAAATGGAAGAAACGATAATAATTTTGGACTTCTGGAAACGACATGTCGTTTTTCCATCTGAATGCATTTCCAGCCATCAAAACGACGTGTCGTTTTTATTCAATAAAACGACATGTCATTTTTCCCAGATGACAGCGGCCATTCACCTCATAAAACGACGTGTCGTTTTTCTTAGCCAACAAAACGACTTGTCGTTTTTCTCAGCCAACAAAACAACTTGTCGTTTTTCCGGTCGTCTTCAACCTTTAACCGGGTCTGTTGACCCGTTTTCGAACCAGTTTAAACCCGAAATGAAACCCGACGGTTTCTCGGCCTTCCGCACATCAAATTAAGCGTTTCAAAAGCCTAAATTGATTAAAATTCAATTTCCCAATGATCCATTACATTGTTTTTAAGTTTGAACGTCAAAATTGGATTATCCAAACTTAAAAACCATGAACGACGGTTATAGACAAAAAAATCGTAAAAATTCGAAAAACCAATCATGCTATCAAGGTAGAGGTATTCAACACTCTGATACCAAATGTAAGGAACTCCAAATGATTTAAACAATTAAATCAACCATAATGCGGAAGAATGGATCAAATTTTATTACTTCCGGCCATTGTTTCGATTTGCTTTCAGAGTATGATTTCACAAGAATTTGATCTTCTAAACCTTCAACTCTCACTCATAAGATGGTATTTGAGAAGAATAATTTCGAGAGTTAGGCTTAGGGACCAATTCGGACGCAGGGTTCCATTTTATACAATTTCTTTCCATCAAAGAAACTGCTTCGTATGTGCGAACCGGGGCCAACAATCTCAACCGTTTTCTAAACGTTGAGGATGTATTTTAAGAGTTGCACATGTGGATCATTTCACGGTTGGTTAACTACCAAAGTTTAGGTGCATAACAATACTCTTTACTATTTCTTTTCTTTTTTTTAACTAATGCTACATTAAGAAAATTAAAATATTTAAATGAAGATTTACATCCAATACGCATAAAAAAATTCAGCAAATTGGATAAACACATACATAGCACGTGTCTCTATGTCCGCACAAATACACACACATATATAAGTGTTGTAATTTCTCGGTCAAGAAGAAAGTATGGCCAAAATTATTTCTTTTGTAAAAATATATATATATATATGTGTGTGTGTATGTATGTGTGTGGAATCGTGACATGAAATTGAAATGAGCACTTTGGAAAGTCAAGTACGCAATCTAATAGTAATGATCAAAATCATAGAATTTTCGCTTAATTTGTTGAGTACGTAAATGTGTGTGGATATATGTACATGTATTTGTGTATGTATGCAATGTGTTAACAGTTCACATGCAGTCAATCAATGAAAATATACGTATATATACGTATAAATGCCATAAGTAGTAAACTTCCTAACATGATATTAGTAAGGGTATTAGTAATTTGGAAATGATCAACGCGAACCTTTCATGGCATCTTTGAGTCTTTTTTTTTTTGCTCAAGACATCTTTGAGCCTTTATTCACCGATAATTTCTCATCTTTTCTTTCCCTTTTTTCCCCCAGTGGATTAGTCGGGTGCTAACCATCATTAAGAGCTTACATTTGTCGTTTTCTTTTCGTTATCACTTTAAATTATCAATGGTTTTGATGGATTTATTCCATAATTCATATTTGTATTATTGGATTAACCCGACCGACCTCTATAAATGAATACCTTAATCTCATGTTGATGAAGACCAACGCGTTTAATTGTGTCATAGATGGTGGTATAGTTGATTCTTGTGTGTGTAGATACAGTTTTTGGTTAACTTTTTTTTTTAATTATTTCTCTCTTCCTTAAAGTTATTACGTTCATGTTTTTTATTTTTATTTTTTTTTTATTTTTTCATGAAACAAATACACGTTAGCTAGGTGTTTAATTTCAACTTTTCTAAGAGCCAATTGATTTCTGGTCTTTGGCCAATGTCAGTAGCTTCAAAATAAAAGGGAAAAAAATACATATTGGTATTTTAGCTGTTTATCACTTTTTCTTAGAGATCATTTCTTGTCTTGTCCCAAAAGGCGAGCCCTATTATCATGACTACAAATTTATTCATGCCAACTTGGGAAAAATATACAAATATGAAGAATGAAGATGACCAGCAGAGAGTAGTTTGTCATTGGTGTAATCTAGATTCATCAGTCTTTAGTAATTTGGCAAATATTTTAGTATCAACTTTTGGGACTTCAAATCTCTCTTTGAATATTTTTATTTTGTTCTAATTAATTGAATAAGAAAAATTCTATATCTAATAAAAGAATTTTTGCCCCTTTTTATGGGAGTTATAATTGGAGATTCATGACACAACTTTCTTCTTTGATACAATACATATCATATGTTTGTTTTGACATTTTTGCAAATAGATTACTATTTAATTTGCATGGCTAATTTACATATATTTTTATGTTTCACATTTGAAATATTATATCTAAATGGTCAGATTTTTAAAATTTTATCTTATTTTGAAATTGCAAACTCTGTTTTACTATTAAAAGTTACCATTAGATCTTTGTAATTTAAATTTTAAAAGTCCATAATTTTGTTTATATAAATCTAAATAAGATTTTTTTTAATTACATAAAATTTTGAGACAAACGAAACAAGTTTTATATTAATTTTTTCAGCACATCTCAAGTTTTTACATTTTTTAACTTTAGTAATTCAAATATTTCCTTACTAACTATCAAAATATTGTTTTCTAAATATTAACATCCAAAGTTTTATATTGATTTTTTCAACACAATTCAAGTTTTTACATTTTTTTAATTTTAGTAATTCAAATATTTGTTTATTAACTATCTAAATATTATTTTTTAAATGTTAACCTCCTAATGTGTATTCAAAAGATAATTCAAATATTTTTATTTTAAATATTTTCATATAATGTGTACGACTCTCCCAAACCGAGGCATGATGCGGCTCGAATGCATTTTTCTTGATACATTGTTAGTTAACAGGATTTCAGCCTGGAAAGTCTATCTTTAACTCACTCTTCCCTTACCTAACACTAGTTGGCGGTTCAAATCCGTAGATATAACCGACGCGAGGAGACATCTGCAGATTTTTTCATTCTTTTTATGAAATTGCCAATTAATATCATATTTAAAATAAATAACATACATAATAAAGAAAGAGAAATAAAAGCTCGGGCAATAATGTTTTAATTTTTTATTTTTTGCTCAAAGAGAAAACGAATGTTTTTATGTTAAGAACACAGAGAAATTGTGTTGTAATGACTTTTTGCAGACCTTTCTGCAGAGATTAGGAAATTTGAAAATTTTTCAAGAGTACCTTTCAGGGAATTAGCGCTCAACTTGTTCTATAAAGGGACATCGACTTGAATATACTGTTAACCTGATTATCTTGAGTGTCACAAACCACATTACAGGAAATAATGCATGAAAAGTTATAAATTGTTATTCTTAATTCTTAAATCATAGCTCTCTCAAGTGTACGTACCAATGGCACGCAATCAGTGAGAAGCTAAAAAGGCGATCCTCCAACAACACTTTCGGTCATAGATTCCTCTCGTATAGTTCACTGAGGAAGGGGACATGTTGGAAAAATAATTAGCTTTCACAGAGGTAATAGGTTGAAAAAATAAAATATAATAAAATAACGAAGATACTATATTACAAAAAACGACAGCGCGTCTGATACACCGGGAAACCAGACGACAACAGATATTTTTGGTAAATTAAACGACAACAGATATTGTAACCGCATCCTTTTTTTCTTCTCTCTCCCCATCAACCGCATCGTTTTTACCCACGACAATGAGTTTAAAAATCGACAACCCCAAAACGACATCAACTATTGAAACAACAAAAAATACTGACAATATGCATATCCTCAAACGACAAGTACTTAATGGCGGCAATAACTCGAGAAAACGACGCTATATTTTGATATCAACAAAGCTCCTACAAGAAATGGAATATTGTCTAATAAATTGGTCGGCAAGTTGACAATGCCTCCGGCATCTAGAGGGTATGACTTCCAAGTCTTCATGTAATCCAAAACCACGCTTGAAAAGCGGGCCCTAAATGATTTGTGTTTGTATTTTTTTCTCTCCTTTTCTTTTTCTTTCTTCCTCAAAGGACACCAACGTTTTCATGCTATTTTCCTTCTTTGTTAAGCCTAGAAGCCCACTATGTTTAAACCGTTATATACTAGATCATGTCACTTTGGCAATTATTTTGATACGATTTTGAACAGTTTAACATTTAAAAACACGAATTATCATTTAAATAGAACCACGCTGTGAATATATAACACACGCTTATATTTTCACAATTTATGGCCTAAACAACTTATAAAACTACGACTTTAAAAAGGTGTAAAGAAATTAGTCTAAATCACTATCTTATTTTCCACAAAATATAGGAGACGACAATGGTATTAAAACAGGCAACCTAGTCTTTACGCTGATACTCAAGATTCTTCTTTCAAAAATGCATTCCAAATTCTTCATATGGTTTGGATAGCCATGCGTGAATAGTCATACGTTTTGCCAATACTTTGACAACGTTAAGTAAGCAATTTTAAACGGGAACGTTGCATTAAGCAAGCAATTTTAAACGGCAACGCCTCTTCTTTTTTCTATGCTTATTAGAAATTTAGGAGCGTCTCTATCTTGGGCAGCAAGTACACGGAACTTGTTTAAGAGTAAACAAAAAAACAAAAAAACAAAAAAAAAATCTCACATATAAAAGCACAATAATAATAATAGACATATAAAGATATTAAACTACTTTATTTATTAGATTGATATTTTAAATAGATATATAATCTCTCAAGAGTCTCAAATTTCATTTCTTCTCTCTTATTTTCATATGGTATTAGAGCCAATAAAACTCAAACAAATGGCTCGATCTATCTAATAAAATATTAGAAACCCAAGTCCCATATAATAAAAACACTAAAATAATAATAGACATATAAAGATATTAGGCTACTCCACTTATTAGATTGACTTTTAAATATACAAGCTCAATACAACAATGAAATGTTAATTCAACATTTAAAACAACAATACTATCATATTAGGTAAGAATACTTTTTTTTTTTTATTTTCAATATTAATGATTGCTTAGTTTCTTTTGGAGCAGAATCTATGAACCTTCCACATCTGACTAGAATATTATGTTAGGTTTTTTAGAGTTGGCATACATGGCAACTTATTTAGGAAAAATCAAAATATATTTTTGAAAGATTTGCTATACAAGAAGATAAACTTGGAATTATTTAAAGATAATTATTGAAAGATTTGCTTAAAGATAATGCTGCAAATGAGATAATTTAAAGATTTGGAGATTTGGATAATGCTGCAAATTAAGATTTGATATTGTGGATAAGTATGAGATTTTTCCAACAAGGGAAATTTTAATTTAAATAGAAATCTTACTCCTAATTAAGTTTGAATTTCTAAATTTTATTTGGATCACTTAACTAACCAAGGAGCTATTATGGCAATTTATTAGTGATTTTGTGATTATCTAGCAACTTTAAATTCAGAAACAATCTGTTTTGGTATTAAAAATAGATTTACGATTTAAATTTTAACGTGTTACAGTCTGTATTACAACATTATCTATAATATATTGAAATTCAAAATTTTTTGATTTGTGATCAGATTTGGACGAGCTGCTATTATATAAAGGTCTGATATACAAATTGAAGAAGTATGAGCTTAAAGGATTTTCATGCAAATTTGAAGCTATTTATCTTTAGTAGTTTTACGTCTTTTAGAAGAGAGATTTAACGTTTTCGAAAGGAGGCATTAACTATTGAAGGGAGTTCAACATAGCTAATAAGGGGATCTCGCAGAACGATTTCATTGATTGAGTGCAAGACGACTGGCGGAAACAAAGAAAAGGAAAGGAAGTCTTTAGTTTGTAAAGACCTAGTACCTTGTAACTCTTTGACAGTTAGTGAAGTATTCAATATTTGGGTGTGGCCCTGAGGAATAGGGAAACCAAATCTTATAAAAAGTTGCATATGTCTCTTTATTTACTTACTTTCGATAACTAAATTAATTTGATAAATTAATTAAACTTTTTATATAGCTAAAAATAGATCTAATAATTAGTATCAAAGTGAGTCATTAATTTTTGTTTTGATGAGATTTTAGGATTTGATCTGTTTTGTAGGCATGGATCTTTTGTGTAAGGCAGGATCGGTTTTAACACCCACTACTGCTTGATCAAAGCAACTATCCTTATTGAAAAGCTCGTATAAAGGCCTTTATCAAGGTATTTGATGAAAAGGCATGGCATGCAATTTTAATAGATTAGACACACCCTACTACCAAGGATAATGAAAGTAAAATTATACCTAAGTCCCGAAGAGACATGGTCTAGTGAGGAAGATTGGCTAGCCAACAATAATTCTAAGACCCTGAATGTAATTTTCAAGCCGTGAATGCTAATCTATTCAAGCTAATTTCTACTCACGAAACTACCAAAGAAGCTTGGACTATTCTTGGAACTACATATGAAGACATAACTGTAATGAAGATGTTGAAACTCCAAATTATGGCTACACGTTTTGAAAATCTCAGAATGCTTAAACATGAGACTGTTGTTGATTTTACTGCCAAATTATGTGATATTGCTAATAAAGGCTTTGTGTTAGGCGAAAAATTTTCTGAGACCAAATTGATGAGGAAAACATTGAGATTACTACCTAAAAGACTTGCCTACAAAGTCACTGATATTAAAGAAGCCCAATATGTAAGCACCATGTGATTGGATGAATTAATGGGCTCCTTGCAGACTTTTGAGATAAATTTGAAACAAAATAAAAGTTGAAAAGTATCGCCTTACAAGTCGAGACTCAAAATTCCATTAATGAAAATGAAGTTGATGACAAAGTAGACTTAACTAAATCTCTTACCTTAATTTTTAGTGAAATTCTAAAAAAGTTGAATAAAAGGAATAAGGTTTTAAATTCTAAAAAATCTTAAAATTTTCAAAAGGAAAAAACAGTTACAAATATCTTTGAATTTAAGAAAAATGATAAAGGAATCAAGTGTCAAGACTGTGGAGGTTTTGAGTACATTCAATCTCAGTGCACTAATAATCTCAAGAAAAAGGGAAAATTTATGAATACCACTTAGAGTGATAAGGAATTCGAAGGAAGCCAAGAGAATGATGAAGATCATATGAGCAACAATGTGGCTTTCAATATTTTGAGTGGTCAAGATATTTTAGTGGATTCTACGATCAATGTTTCAATAACTATTGCAACACCTTCTGTGACATCGAACAATGTTGCAACACCCATTGGAACACCGATTGTAACACCAGCTGCAATTACTGAATTTGATGATTCCGAATCTAATTGCAGCAATGATGATGATGAACTTAGTAATGAGGATTTACAGAGGACATATAAGGACATGTACGCTAAGTTGATCCAAGTTTGCAAAATCAATAAGTCTCTTGAAGATCGAGTTGCTGAACTTACAAAAGAAAGAGAAGTGTTAAAAAGGGCCATGAACAACTATGAATTCATTGCAAAAGAAAAAGAGAAAAAACTTGAATATAGGCAGATTAAATTAGAAGATGTTAGGAATTCCCTAAGTGAGAAAGATATTTTATGTATTTCATATAATTTTGAACTGATTTATGATATATTAGAGATTATTTATTACTATATATCTTCATTCTATTTATATATTAAAATAAATGTAAGCAAATATGACTCATTGACTACTAGATGTTAAACTATTAGAATATTGCATGCAATGGCCTTTTGCATGTGAGAAGACAGCGTTCTAAAATTGGTAGTCTAAATTTATAGTCCGTAGTCTATGGGGTTAGAGTGAGCATCTAACTCATGTAAGACTATTAAGTTATCTAAAGCTAATCGGGAAGACGGTTTGTCTTGACTATTTGGAGTATTTGACTCCCGAGTAGAGACATAGATATGTTGCTTGGTAGTAAAATATTAGATTGAGATCAAAATGCAATTAATCTACGTAGTCTGCTTGAGTGGATTAATTCACTTTCGACGTTCATTATGTGATAACTTTAATCCTGAGTAAGTAAATGGCCTTATGTGTTTGACTTGTATACTTTGATGTTCCAAGACTAATGCCTCATTGAAGTAGTAAGCTTATAAACCGGTTTTGTTGAATATATAATTTGTATACGATAGAGGGTTTGCTTATAGATATGGAATCATGACTCTAATAAAGAGTAAAGGTTATTCTCTTAACAGCACTATACTATATGTAAAAATGAACAAGGCCTTATGTCATTTGCTTTGCAAATGATTTCTTATTCACATATGATGAGTAAACATTTTCTTAATCAGATGTATAATGGATCTTTTAGATAGCGTAATCAAAATATTAAACAGATTTTTATCAAAGGTTGATCATAGATATCATATGAGGGTATTACATATATGACTAGGTCATTGAATGATGGCTATTTATTGGCTTGCATAATTTGGTATATAATTAGGAGTGCAGTTTTATATTTATAGTGATATGACTTTGAAACTGATAATTATGTAATGGATTTATTTGATATAGAATATTAGTTACATAGATTATTGCCTGTATTATATATGTCCAATCAATCTTTTACTAGCTCCGTATAATTTTTTAATCGATGGTAATTGATTGAACTATTCTTAATAGCTTGTATTCTTGCATTTAGTAAAGAGAAAATATCTAGGTCACCTAACCTTGGTGTAGGCATTTTTTCTGAGAATGATAAAATGGTAATTTTGTTTTATTTAATTAATGGTATAAATATTTAATTTGTATAAATATTATTTGGAAGATATTATTTGAAATTTAAATTAATTGTATTTGTTTTTAAAAAAATGAATATGAGATTGATTTAAATTTTAAATATCTTATTTAAATAGATATTTTAAATTGAAAAATTATTTTATTTTAATTTGAATTGAACAAAATCTTATCCTTAATACTCATAAGGTTGGCATTTTTGGATATGGATTTGAAAGATAAGATTTTCTCCTAATTTGATTTTGTTTTGGATGATTATTACGTAATTGTTTAATTCAAATAAAGTTACCACAATTTTATTTTAAATATAAACTGGAGTTATGGAACATTATCCATGCAGACAAAATCACAAGATTTGTGGATATTGAAATTTAAATCAAATTTTGAATCTCCCTGGACCTCAGTAGATGAATTTTTTGGGTCATATCTCTAGGGAGAAATTCGGCCATTGTAGAAGGAAGAGAGAGTAAAATCTTTTCTGAAATCCTGTTCAAATTCTGAAAGCCACTTAAAGCACTTTCTATAAATAGGATTCTTGAGACTCCTATTATCTACTACAGACTCTTAAGAGAGCAAATTTATTATTATACCTCTCACTCATAATAATAAATTCTTAGCGATTTAAGTGGTTGGGATGAGACAAGCTGTATAGAATACGAATTAAGGAACCCGGTGCTCACATACTCCACTATCTAGGAATTGGAAAATAGTAAAGAAGGTTAGTTGATTGAAACTTTTTTGTTCATATCCTCCGGCGTTACTAGTTTTTTTATCCAAAATAAAGATTATTGTGTAATTTATTGTATATAGCAACACGAGTTATTACGATCTTTAGAAAATTTTTAAATTCTACTGCATTTGTTTTCAATTTTTCCTACAGAAGATACTTAGAAGTCCTTGAAAATGTTTAATTCAGGATCAGCCAAATTAGATCACATAATTTTTATTGGGAAGTTAAATAGAGATCATCACAGACTAGGTTATACAGGTGAATGCTCTACCTGGAAGACCATGTTTATTAAAGAATCATCACCCCCAAAGCCAAGCTTATGCTTAAGTAAGTCTTCTAGACTCACACTTCGTAGGCGTAAGCCAAAAAGTTTGCTCTTACTTATCATTATTGCAATTTATTTAAATATATTAAATCTAAATGTTTTAAGTATTTGAATACTAAAAAAAAAGGAATTATTGATGGTCCACTTAATTTTGCAAAGTCAACATCCACATTTAAGTTTAAAACTGATGAGATTTCTTGGTTCTTGATGAGATTTCTAAAAATATTGAAGGAAATTTTTTTTTCCTCCTTCCTTTAAAAAGGAAAAATAATTCAATTTGCTGCCTAGAATATTGATGCAAGGAATTCGTCACAAGGCAAGAAGATTATGCCCTGCAAGTGGTGGTACGACTTCCTAGTCCCAATGATCCAAACCCACACGTGAAAAGTTGTTCCTGAATGATTGTAGGTACCTCTATCTTAAAAAAATAATTATTTTGTTTTCTGAATTTTGACTTCCCATCCCATGAAAGATGCGATTTTTGTGTTTGATTTTTCTTTTTATTTGTTTATTTATATATATATATTTTATGAACTTTCTGGTCAATTGTAGAGATTAGATCCGCATAAGCATATAGTCTACACCAACCCTATCGTGTCGACCAATTACTCCTCTATACAACAGTATTGACGACAACAATTCTTTCATAATATTTTCGTTATTTGTTCGGGGCTTTTTTTTTTTTTTTTAATCAACAACAAAAAGATTACAAAGAAAGAAATTGTAGTCTACAGGCGACCTCGGGTCATTTTATGTGATCCATCAATATTTCCGAAGGCAAGCAAAATAAATGGATAGGGTACTCAAGACTTCTTATGAAAAAAATGAGTACTCAACCTGTTAAACCTAATACATATGGACTTTTTTGTTAAGTTTTTATAGGTTGTATAACATACTTAATTATACCTCCTTTTCCTTTATGTCAACTGAAAATTAATCGTTTTTACTTCCGGTTAAATACATATATAGAGTTGCCTATTATTGAATTTGTTTTTAAACCATAAAATCATTGTATCATAGAGATTTTAATTTTTTTACTTGTGATTGTTGAAACTGTTATGATAGGGATACTGTATCATAGAAAACATCTTGTCTAAATGTTGGCTAAACAACAGATAAACGAAGAGGCCATTTAGGGGGGGGGGAGGGGATGGGGGGATGATTTTGGAGACTAAAACTAATTTTTTTTATAATTTTTTCTATCTAACCATCATTTTTTATTATTTATATTTTCAAAATTCTATAATAGTATCTAAACTTTAAAAGTTCATAACTTTACATATACAAGTTCAAATAAAAATATTTTTTAAATTGTATAAAATTTTGAGAGGAACGAAATAAGATTTATATTAATAATTTATTCAGAAAAAATTTTTTAAGATTTTATACCTTTTCACCTTAAATAGCTTTTTTCCTTCAAACACATATTCTAAAACTTACTTTTTTCTTAAAAAAAAAAAAAAAAAAAAAAACTCCAAAACTCCTTCTGTCAGGTCCTAACTATATCACTTTGAAAACTACAACATTAAAATGATAAACTTTACATCAACATATTATTTTCCACAAGTATAAAAGACAACAATGGTCTCCAAAACAGGCAACCTTGTCAAAACGCTAGCATACTAGTTTGAAATGGTCTATAATATTGTAAGCACGCTATAATTCCAAAGTTATCATAAAGTAGGCAAATGCTTGGCCGAGATTTCCTACCCAATTCAAATTTCCATCTTGGGGAACAAGTACGGGTAACAAGAAGCTTAGATTGACAATAATTGGGAAGATAATCTTCTCTGAGACAATGAGAAACTTTGTACTAGAGCAATTACTCTTGAGCTTCTAGAAGTCCTAATGAAATAACTGTTGACTATCTCACATTTCACACATCAATGGAGTTATGTCCTATCTTTAAGAGGAAGTACTGCAGCAAGGAATGGTGCTTGGGCCACCAATCTAATATTCCATTGAGTTTTAGAGTCAACACTATAAGCCTAGAGTTTTCTACCGAAGTTAAAAGGCAAAAAAAAAAAAAAAAATGTGTGTGTGTGTGTGTGTTTGTGTGAAGTAGCCCAATAAAAGCAAAAGGGAAAACCCATCAAATTTCTAACAGATTACTGGCATGTTTAGTTTCTTTTGGAACAAACTCTATAGCCTTCCATATTCGGTCTAAATTACCATATCCACGAAGACTTTTGTTGCATATATAGGAGTAAATTATGACAATCAGCAACAACATCATTATGAGCGCATGCATGATGTAACTATATTAGTCAAGAAAGACGCGTTGTTTAGAAACTCCACATAATCCTTAATAATAGGATATTCACTGACTAACTAAGTTGAAAAAGAAAAGAAATTTGGGAGAAGTTATCTTATTTTATAGCATTGAGTCTGAGATAGATGGCTAAACTACATTATATTTTGTTTAGAAAAGGATTAGTATTATAAAATCCAACACAAAACAAGATGTGCAGAAAGCAAAGGAATCTGGAATTCCAGAAGATGTATGTGTAGGATTGTGGAATCTTCCACGAAGGTCCTTTATGCCAGCTGGATTATCTCACAAATTTATTTTTTAGTGATTTTAAATGCGGATAAAGAATTTTTGGTAAATATATATATATATATATGGGAAATGGTCAACATACAGCTGTCCGATAATTACACTTTCGATCATGCTTATGGACCTTGGAAGACGATTAAGAGCTTCTTCTTCTTCTTCTTTTGACGCAACTTTTTTTTTTTTTTTTTTGGCTAACCTTTATCATGCAACAGTTAATCTGTCATATTTCAAGTATGTTGACTTCATAATCATGGTACCGTGATTAGAAGCTGATTAATGCTTTATGAAGTAGTTTTACATGTAACAGTTAATCTCTCCGGATGGAAAGACGCATTTTTCAACGATCAAATTACATATTAAAACAGTATAATTAAAAAAATAACAGCACCAACAGCGAATGCATGAAAACTCGGCATTTGGTAAACACATTACATTTTGATTGTATTTGAATAAAATTTATTTTTTGAATGTTGTATTTGGTTGAAAAGTATTTGTTTTGTATTTGAATGAAATATGTTTTGGATGAAAAGTATTTTAGAGTTAAAAAATTGATGTGATTAGTAAAAATAGAGATAAATAGTGAAGTTGAAAAGTTGATGTGATTGTTTTAAAAATATTTTGAATAGTAATTGTTTTCGTAGCACTGTTACAAAATTTGTGTTTTGTGTAAAATTGTATTGTATTTGGGTAAAATTAAAATGAGATTTGTTTCCAAACATCACCTTAACAGATTTTCCCTTAGAAGAGATTCAGGGTAAATAGTTCTACCATTAGTTTCAAGCAGAGAGAGAGAGAGAGAGAGAGAGAGAACGCTGGGCAAACAGCTTTCCTAGTTTTTAAAGATGGTAGAAAAGCTAGCCATTTGTTAATTAGCCTCTAATTTTAGCATTTTCTGAGATTACCTATTAAGGAGGAGGCGTGACAATAAATGGGACCATAATTTGGTCACACTTCAGATTGTAGAAACAAAACCAGCGTCACAACACAACTATATCCTTATTTATTCTATAGTTGGATGATTAAATATTGATTTATGAGGATTGGTTTTGGTGTGCAGAACAGGAAAAGGTTGGAAAACGACCGGGTCCAAGTGTCAAGTGGATAGCCAGGAGCTTGCTGTCGTTTTGTGCCATCTTTTCTTTTTAACGTATGCCCCTTCAAGTAAGAAAAATTTATATAACGAAAAAAAAAAAAAAAAAAACGTAAACCGTTTACCAAAACGGCGAAACCCTTTTTTTCCCCACCTCAAGCAAAATATTGACCCATAAATGTACAATCGCCAAATTTTTTTTTTAATTTTATTAAAGCAATCACAACGATAAAAAGCCATTGTGATTACTCTCAGAAATCCTTTTCATTCCAACCTTAGCCCTTATCTCAAAACGCGGAAAAGAAAACCAAAATGAATTCCAAAGTCGTCTTATACTTCTTTCTTCTGTTCCTCATTAATAGATTCAGCACCTCTACTTCATTGGATAGTCTCTTAAAGGTGAAGAGCTGTGATTATCAATGCTATCTCTATAACAAAATAATATGAAAAATATAATAATTTTTGAGATTTATGTTATAATTTGTGAGATTTTTTATATAATAATATGTTATTTTTTAATATTATTATATGTCTTTTTGTCATTGTTATAAAATGTTTAATAAATTATAGGTGATTTGATGAAAAAACTAGAGATTTCAATCCATAACAATCAAATTTTAAATTCAATTTATGTTGTTTTTTGGTAAAAATTATACCACCGAATTTGTCACTTGCAAATTTGACATCAAAATACCAAAAGTAAAACATCAATAAAAGGAAAAAAAAAATAAAACAAAAAAAAAACAAAAAAACTTTAAAATTCAATTAAAAGCGTCAAAAATAAATCTTTTTTTTTTCCAATAAAAATTCATTGAAGAAGTTTTAAGCACAAAAGTCTAACATCTTGCTTTCCATTCCCCGGAATCAAAATGAGACCAACAATATACATATAGATATATACTTTTGAATCCACAACAAATTATGAAAGATGTATCATTTTTCTTGTTCAAATTACAAATTTAACGGAATACAGTTCCTCATAAGACAGAATGCTATTCCTAAAAAAAAAAAAAAAAAAAAAAGAGAGAGAATGCTATAATATATGAAAATTCAAATAAAAACCAAAATGAGTCAAATAAACATTCGCATAAATGTTATTTCCAACATTTCTAATTAAACATAGGGTTACTGAAAGAAGGAAATAAAAAAAAAAAATACAGGGTCTGTGCCACAACCACACAATCCTCAAATATTTCCTCTAAAACCGAGACTCCCAACATTTCCTTATTCTTCCCCAATGATTAAAAAGAAAAATAAAAATAAAAATAAAAATAAAAATTTAATTAAAAAACTTGTTATATATTGTCTACAAACAAAATCATGAAATCCTATACAACAGTCCCTGGAATAAAATCAGATCACCACAGATCTTCTTCAAGAGCCATCAAGTAGATTTCTCACAACGGTAGACCTCACCCCACTTGGCCTAAGTAAGAGGTCCCGAGGATTCTGATTGGACATCCGGGGTGGTCGCAGCTGGGGATGGTAAGGAGGAGCTCAGAGAAGCTCCTTCGTTTCCGTCGTCGCCGGGCTTTTTGGTAAAGCTCTTGATAATCCTCCACAAAACCTGTCCTCTCTTGGGAGGCAAACGAGATTTGGCCTTGTTCTCCATATCTCCAGTATCGAGCAAGAAGTCGAGGAAAACAGAGGGGAACATGAATTACCACGTTCGGGAACGGAATCGGAGTGCCGAGTTTAGAGGGAGAGACGAATTACGGGAGATCAGACACCGAAAAGCCGGAATCAGAGGTGAACCGGAAACAGGGAATCGAAGGAAGGGATCGAGCAATCGGAGTCTGATTCCGGTCAAGAGAGAAAGAGAAGAAAATTTGGAATCAAACGAGAAGACGCGGAAAAGAGGGGGGAATCGAAGTACGGTGTTTGGAAATGGAATTGAAGCATCGAGTTTGGAGTAGAGAGAGAGAGAGAGAGAGATGAACTGGG
Source organism: Antiaris toxicaria (assembly GCA_035233585.1). Taxonomy (NCBI): domain Eukaryota; kingdom Viridiplantae; phylum Streptophyta; class Magnoliopsida; order Rosales; family Moraceae; genus Antiaris; species Antiaris toxicaria. The sequence continues at coordinate 9,236,074 of CP141153.1, read as the reverse complement.
GGTAATTAACACCAAGAAGCCGGAATCAGTGGTAAACCGGAAACAGGGGAATTGAAGAAAGGGATCGAGAAATCGGAGCGTTATTCCGGTCGAGAGAGAGAGAGAGAGAGAGAGAGAGAGAGAGAGAGAGAGGGGGGTGGGTTTGGACTTCGGAGAGTGAAGCGAGAGACACAGAGTGCATCGAGATTGCGTGGGGTTTCAGAGCAAGCTCTATGTGGGCTATTAAAAGAGGGGTAGCTTGATCCCCACGACTGCAACAGTTATCCTTCGTTTGGATGCATAGTTAGAGTATAAAATAAAACGAAAATTTTAAGTGAAAATTAATTAATTTAGTTATAATTTTTATTGATTTTTTAAGTAAAGATAAAATTAAATTAAAAAATTTAGGTGCACACTTGGAATCAAATGAGGCCTAAGAATGTCATTTATATGACGTTTGGGTAACGTATTGTATTTATATTGTATTTGAATGTAATGTATTAAATGTAATATGTGTTTGGATGAAAAGTAGTTGTATTGTATTAAAATTTAATGTTTGTTTGGATGAAAAATATTTAAATTATATTATAGATGATGTAATTGATAAAAGTGTAGGGGAAAAAATGGAGAGAGAAAGAGAGTATGCGACATGATTAGTAAAATTAGTAAAAAAAATATAAATAATGATTATATTTGATTTAAAATATAATGTAATTAGTATTTAAATGTAATATTTTTGTTTTTAAATAAAAATTACATACATTCAAGTGTAATATAAATATAATAAGTAAACAAACGAGACATTAAATATAATGTAATAAATATAATATGTATTTATATATTTTATATTTTTATTATAATTAAATACTATTTGTATTGTTGGTACGAGAAAGATAAAAAATATATAATATAATTGATAAAAATATATTAAAAAAAGAGAGAATGTTGAATATTTATTATATTAAATTTAAAATTTAAAAGTATTAATACTTTAACGTAATTCTTTTTTTTTTTTATGTAATTTACGAATCATTTTAATAAAATTCAAATGTAATAGTTTATTCAAACAAGATATGAGGAGCAGACGACGCGCTTGCAAAGAATTATAGCTTATTTCATCACGTGCCTGTAAATTCGATAATCTTATTTTTTTTAATCATAAAATTCGATTATCTTAAAAGTTTATTGGTAGTCTTTTTTTTTTTAAATTAAATCCAATCCTTTAGAGGCGTCAACGCCAGCTGGAGTTTGAGATATAGAATTTGAGTTTTAGAAATGTTTTAATTGAAAATTAGTAAATATTTAGAAATATGCTTTTGATTGAAAATGAATCAATTACAAAGCGTTAAAATTTAAAATATATTTAAAAATAATAATAATATTAATCTTATTTTGTTTTTTTGGCATTCCATATAGTTAAAAAAAATATACTATTTTTATCTAAAATAAGAAACTTTAATAATAAAAGAAATTTTAATAAAAAATTTTCTTTTATTAAAATTTTTTTTAATAAAAGAAAAGTTTTTAAATATTAATAATAAAACTGATCTACTTAAAAAAAGAAAAAAAGGAAAAACATTTGAAAAACTTTAATCATATGATCCATTTTGATGAGGTGTCTATTTTTAAAAAATAAAAATTTTTCACTTTTAAAAAATAAAAAATTGTTTGGATTTTTTTTTCTAAAAGTAAAAAGTAATTTGGATATATAAAAAAATTTATTTTCTAAACAAAAAACTATTTTATATTTTTAAAAACTAAAAAATTTTTTATATTCAACGTGAAAATTAAGAAAAATCTATTTTTAAAGTGAAAATTTTCCTATTTTAAAAATAAATATGGCAAAAGAACAAAGTAATAGTATTAGCAATGCACGCAACTAAGGCCCGTTTGAGAGATGTTTGGAGACTTTTTTTTTTGTTAGAAAAAAGTTGTTTTGAAAAATATGTTTAAATAAAAAAACTGTTTAAGGTGAAAAAATAATAAATTTTTTAGAAAAAAATATTAATATGATATTGTTTTATTCGTCTTAAAATTATATATAATTTTAAAAAAATCATCTTATTTAAACTTATATACGTTAAATTATAAATTTTTAAAATTTAAAATTTATTATAATATTTTAAAAATATAAATAATAAAAAATAATAATATGTCAGAGTAAAGATATTTTGAAAACATCTAAAACAAAACTCTCAAACGGCCCTAATATTTCGGTTCAGGTTTGCGTATTTTTGAAAATTGCGTATTTTCTCACGTTTATACCCCTTTTTTTTTTTTTTTTCCTTTTCAGTTTTTATCGTGCAAATTGCAATGATTATCAACACAAAAACTGTTCTTAGTCTAGTACACTTTGCAAGTGGAGTTTTTGAGTTGGGACAGCTGCTGTTGTTAATGATATATATGACAAGCAAAAAAAAAAAAAAAACCACATAAATACATATTATAACTGGAGAAAAAATTTAAAAATATACCAAAAAGTTTCTAAACTCATGAATTACTTTGGCATAATTAAAAATGGTATCCTCTAAACAAATTTAAAATATAAAAAAATAATTTAAAAAAAACGCTAAGCATAAGTAAGAATATGGGATCATTCCAATTTCCCAACAGGGTTAGGTTTCATATTCTTAGAAATTACTGACGCTAATAAACTGAACTCATGGGACTTCCTGACGCAGTATTTCCAAATCTTGGTATTAGGATTTGGAGTTCTATCTATGTGTCTGTGTATATGTTTGTAATGTGTATACGCGTACATTGCTGAATGTGTATGCATATATGCAAATTTATGAATGCATGTACATGGCACGATATCGATTTTGTGGTAAATAGCATCAAAGAAAGGATCTAGAATAAAATAAAATAAAATTTAAGTACTTCACGGATTTAATGGAGAGATTAAATTAAAAAAACTGTCAAGGAAATTGCTACTAATGGAAATGACCTTTGATGTCTTTTATGCTCGTTTAAAAAAAAAAAAAAAAGTTCTAAAAGTAAACTTGAAATTTCTTATGTAAATGGAATGATATTTGTCTCTCTTATTCCCGTTCAACCTGCATTTCTTTTAGTGAATTGCAATATTTTTATTATATATTCTCAATAACAGTATATAAAATCACTTTTTTTTTTTGGGGAATGTAAAATCACTTTTAGTGCACTTGTCTCCGTAAATTTGGCCTTTTCTTTTTACCTTCATCCATCCCAATAGAAATTAAAAACACCGGCTTTGTTACTAAATACAAAAATGACTTTACTGGCGAGCCGCCATTAAACTACTTGTGGCAATAATCTGCTTCTAACTTTTCGTCTTAAAGTGTTGGCTATTTTCGTCCAAAATGATATTATATTATTAATAATGGGGGAAAAGAAAAACTTACGTCTAAGCACGTTTTGGATAAGACGATGAAGACATTGAAAGGGAAAGATCCGCCGTTTGTGACGCACGGCTGTGTAACTTTGAATTTGGCTTTGTTTCTATCCAGGTAAATATCCAATATTATTTTGATTTTGTATAAATTATTCTGACAATAAGACATCATCAAAAGATGTACTTACATACCATACCGAACAGGCGTTGGTGATAAGAAAAATAAATAAAAGTAACAAGCTTCGCTAACCTTTGTTTCACGAGTTTTCAGAAAAATAAAATTTAGTAGTCTAATCTAGACGAATAATGGAAATGAGGTTCCAAACCCACCTAAAGAAAACCAGCAAGGGAAGAGACAAAGAGAGAAAAAAAAAACTCTATTTAGTGTCTATTCAAGAAGTTAATCCAAAATCTCCCATAAATCAAAAGCTCTAAAGCCCGTTACACAGTCTAACCAGCAACTGATTGATCAAGGAATTAAAACGACTTTCCAAAGAAAATACACTACAACAATGAAAACTAGTTAAACGACAAAACTGTAACAAAATTAGATACAATTTTCTACTCTTCGACGACACTCTAGCTGTTGTAAAGCTCCTGCATTAAGAAGTAGAAAATTAAACGCACCTTGATCATAAGTTGTGTTAATAGGTTCGCTAACACATTTGCTTTGTTCAACAAACACGTTACATAATAGTCAAATTCTCAACTAGACAAAACAAATGTACTACTCTGTCCGAAATCTCACACATTAATCACTGCTTAAACTATCTTAACTTCATTTTTTTTTCAATAAGAAAGATTTCATTAACAGGCACACGACCAAGCAAAAAGCACAGACAATAACAAACTAATTAAAGGAACTAGTACAAGTTGGCTGGGATTTCCACAACATGCCCAGCAGTACAACAAGGGTCAAAAAGAGCCCATTTACAAAACTCATGAGCCGCTACATTCGCGGTCCTCCTCATCCAAACAAACGTGCAGGACTCGAAATCTAGGGCAGAAGCTAAAATATCGGAAATAATGCTCTCAAACTCCCAACGCAGAGCAATCTAGCAGCGTAGAGAGTCAATAACAATCTTAGCATCACCTTCCAAGATGACAAGATCCACAACCAAAGAGGAGCCAAGCTGCATTGCCCAAAGAGGTGCCTTGGCTTCACCTCAAGCAATAGAACACAAAGGGATCACTCTACACCACAACCCCAGAGGCAGGCCGATCGCACTTCTAGCAACCACAGCAACAGCACAAAAGGATGAAGAAAACGCAGCATCAAAATTAAACTCAACTGAACATACTGGAGGCGGCACCCAACCACAAGAATCAAGAGTGGCAGGGGCACAAGGCCGAACCAGCAGCTGTTTGAATTCCTCAATTCTATCCCATGTTTAGTAAACCGTCAGTCAGTCGGTCACTCACATTGGTAGGCGGCGCCTCAAAACTAGACTCATTCCTAGAAAGCCAAATGGCCTCCAAAATAATCACTCCTCGTAAACAAAACTCATCCTTGCTCAAGCTCAAACCAGGATAAACCTAACCAACTCAGGAGCACACCTAACACCAAACCAAAACGCCCTAGCAAAAGCACAACCAGTATAGAGATGCGCAAACCACTCATACGATCATGGCAAAGGGGGCAATCTAAAAGAATGACACTTTGGGACGGATTTGGAGTGATTTTTAAATTCAAGATGGGAAATTGTTCTAAATGGAAAGAATATATATTAAACCAACAACAGGGGAAAAAAAAAAAAAAACTTCCAAATCCTTGTTTAGCTCAAATTCAGCAACTCGAATTCTTTACAGGCGGAACCAAAATAATAGAAATGCAAAATCAATATATTTGGAAAAGAAAAAAAAAAACAACAAAAATTGCACAGAGAGAGAGCTTCAGCTGAAAGCCTGAAAAAATTGAACAATTATTTACATGTTATTTTTCGAAAATTCAATGGGAAACATTGCTTTTGCAACTAAATTACAGCACACAGGGTCTTTCTTTAAGAACTACCCGCTTCTTAAATTTCCCCTAAAAATCCCTAATTTCCAACATTTTCTTCCTCAAAATTTTACAAAAAAAAAATAATAATAATTCTCCACACAAAACTCAGAGACATCTACACTAGACCCTGAAACCACAAAACTTCAAGTGCTACAAGTCATCCGAAAATCAGCAACCACGACGCACCGGATTCAGGAGCAGTCACACTCTGCGTCAGAGGCATACCCCGACGGAGTCGCCGCCGGAGGTGGAGAGGCGATCGGGCTCGGCTGTCCTCCATTTTCGGTGGGCTTGCGACCTCCGATCGCAGCGACCGAGCTGAAGAGGCTCTTGATGATTCTTATCTTGATCTGTCCACGCTTCGGAGGTGGACCACGCTTCGGTTGATGGTTCAATTTGGGGCTTAGGTTTTCCATTTCGGAAATCGAAATGAACAAGCTAGAGAGAGAAAGACTCAGAGTTAGAGAGAGAAAGACTCAGAGTTAGAGAGAGAAAGAGAGGGCTGTTTGGCGAGTGGATTTGGAGAGTAGTTGTGAGGAATCGCTGCGTGGAAGTTTCGATTTTTATAGGCAGACTCGGGAGTTTGATTAGCGGTGGTGATTCAGTTAGAACTGAGTTCTTCATTTCACTCGTTCGCTATTACTTGTCGAGCAAGGCTTGGTAATGTTTTGTTTAGATTCAGAGAGGGCGCGAAGTGTGTTTGGGAGCTCCACGTGTACGGTGGTCCTTTAGAAGTTACAGCCGTTGGATCAGTCGGATTAGAATTTGATCAAATTTTGATTAGGATTGAAGATCAGACACGTGTTGGTGTCGCTCACACTTGATGGCTGCGCTCTTTCACTGAACACGAAAAAAATGGATGACGGCATTTGATGGATCAGCATTAGAAAAATGCTGACACTATCATTAATTAAAAGAAATCTAGATCTTATAATATAAAATTTATATTTTATTAATAAATAATACTTAATATTATTAATATCTTTATAATAATACTCATAAAATTAAAAATATTATGACGAATACAAAAATATATATATTTTTGTACATATTATTTATTAAATAATATAAATTCTAATTAGATATTTTTATCATTTTAATTCGAAATATTTTTATTTTAAAAATATTTAATTTTAATTTATCTTATTTAATAATCCATCTCTTTATTGTGTGTTTTTATTTTTGGATTACGTTTCTCTTTTTTTCTTCCTTTTTTTCCACGGGTTTGCGCATCTCCGCCACGTGTTGCCGGCAGCTTGTCCCCGCGTGTGAGCATCCTCCAATTTTGGGCCAAACTTGAGCCGGGATCTACCTCTTTCTCCAACTGGGCCCGTTGATCTTTGGCCCATGTATGCACCTCTTCGGAACTTAAATAAACTACCACAAAATCATGACTTAGATTGATTTTAAAATAAAAAAAAACCTTTTATAAAAATGTCATTCATAAACGAATTATTTATCCACACAAAATATTCACTTAATAATAAATGTGGTAAATGAATCATTTACCTTTTATTTACCATTAACAGTCTTTTAATATTATTTTCTATCTCTCCTCTCTCCCCTTTCCCTCCGCTCTCTCTCTCCTCCCCCCTGAGAGTGACCGGCAATCACCATGAGTGGTTTGTGGTAACTGATCCCTATCTCTCTTGCCTAGCACACGCCTCTCTCTCTTCTCTATCTAGTAATCATGCGAGATGGTTGAAATAGCACTTCGACACACTTGCGACTATCACGGAGATTAATTGCCCCCAAATCATTAGCGCAGTAACTCCACTCTCGGCTCGGTGCATCAAAGATCTCCATCATCGGAGCTACAAATATGCGAAAATAACCATCACAACGCATGGAAGCTCTGACCTTAGATCATCCGTGTGTGGAAGCTTCCTACATTAGCTCACAATGGCTTCGTTCTCTTTTACCAGAATAGAGAGAATGGATTCCTCTCACGATCCAGCTTTGGTGGTGAACTCGTGACCAGAGTTGTAGCAGCACCGAGAGAGCGAGAGAGAGAGAGAGAGAGAGAGAGGGATGGAAAGAGAAGCCATCATGGAGAATGCTTAACGGGTAAATCGGAGCTAACGAAGCATGTGCCTTGCCATCAAGCATGATTTGAATCTAATATGCTTGCTAGAGGATTTGTCGAAGTTTTCATTATCGCCTTCATTTTCTCTCGTGACTTCTGCGACGGTGAGTGACCGGAGCAGTCGCAAGATCGCTTGAACCGGGCTCCTGCAGTGAGATCTAGGCGTTCGACGGTGATGGCAACGAAGTCCGGTGAAAAGAGATAGAATGGGGATTACTAGTAAGGGTAAGGGTGTTGAGAGAGAGAGAGAGAGAGGATGGGAAGAGAAAGAAAATAATAAAAAAATTTTGATTCATCAAATGTAATCAAATTTATGATATTTTTTACAAAATTTTTTAACTCACGCAAAAATCAATCCATCCTTTATTTTTGTCACATGTACTTTATTTATCTTGCACCTTTTACTCCAGTTATAGTCCAAAGAAGTGAAATTTATATTGGGTACTTGTAAATATATTTTAACATTAACTTCATATTTAATTTCATAATAAGGTATAGGCTTCGAAAGTTTTTGACCTCAATTAAAAAAAAAAAAAAAAGGACATCTATCCTGCGAGGATAGATTGTTTGATGAAGAATCAACTACCCAAAACCGCCGTATCAAGGAAACAAAAATGGAGACAATGCCAATTGATCCCATCCTTTCCCATTGTCTTAAGGTATATTTGGCACATTTGTTTGAATAGAACATTTAAAAGGATTCTAATTCAAATTCAGAATTTTTGAATTAGTGTATAGGAGAGACAAAAATAAGTGTGATTTGCATTTCAAAATAATAATAATTTATCTTGAAATTTAAATCTTTTTTGAAACAACTATTCATATTCAAGTGCCAAACATAGGGTTAAAAAGTTTTAAAATAACTCACGCGAGTTATTAAAAAAAGTTACCACATATGGTCAAGAATAACAAATTCTAAAAATGAAGGAAGAAAAAGTAAACTTCGACTACTCAAGGCTGTCTAGGCTGCACCTTTGCGATCCATGGGCGGCAAAAAGTTTGCAAACCACGACTGCCAATGGAGCACGACTCTCCTATGAATTGTTTCTATACGATGTAGTGGGTGTGGTGACCAACATCATAAGAAAAATTATAAAATAGCCTTTATATTTTATCAACTGCTAATTTTAACCCTACACAATAACTTGTACTTTGAAAATTTATTTCAAAGAAAACAGTTGTAAAAATATTTTAGCTACGATGAGGGTTGGGTTGATGGCAACCACAAGATCCGAAATGCCTCAGGTTAAATGGAGGGGAGGGGTGTTCCCCCCATTGAAGCACTGTTTGAGCGACTTTTGTGATAGTTGTAGTGGTAAATTGTTATCGCTTGCCCATGGCAGGCATCAACGGTTGTGATATTCGTTGTACCGCTAAAATTATTCCTATACGGTATAATATGGGTTGTATCAATGCTAAAGATTTCTTGTTCTAGATCTATTTGAAGCTTTCCTCGTAGAATTGTTGTAGAAAAGTTATATATATATGCTCTAAATATAGTACATCCTTTTGATTTTTCTTTGTCGGAACTCAATATAAATATATATATTTTTTGTGTATCTTTTGATTTATTAATGAATTCGGTTATTGTTAGGAGTTGAGTCATTTTATATTTTTAATTAAGATCATTCATGTTGTTATTAGTACTTGTATCATTTTGTTGTTGAATGCAATATCGCTTTTCAATATATATATTTTTTCATTCATATCTACAGTCCACCTAAATCTAGTGATTTGGTAACATATATACGAATATCTCTTACTATTGAAAGGGCACCGTTCTTTTAAATTAAATAGGAAAAATGCAACTTTAAGCAATGTATGATGTGAATTATTTTGTTTCAATATAAATTCTAAACCACAGCATTCAGGTAAGTTGAGAAATGAAAAACGAAATGGTGAACTTCACATAATAAAACTTATAGAATGGGGCTCACCTCTAATTTGAGATCTGGACTCACTGAAATATAGATATATAATAATCCTCATTTATTTATTTTTTAATTTTTAATGAGAAAGTATTCAAAATAACGCTCATTTGTTAAAGGTTATACAAATTTTTTTTTTTTGGAATAATAAACGTTATACAATTTACCCCTTATATATGGTTTCTTTGTAAGATTGAAGGCTAAGTATTAGAAAATGTCCTTATAATTCAAACTTATAACAATTGGTGTCCTTCACCATATGGATGAAAATAAATTTGATTTTAATTTCTCTTCTCCTTATCCATATAAATCTGACGATGGATGTGTCGGAAAATATAACAACCAAAGAGTTGTCATATTTGTTAATTTTGCCGGCCAAAAGGCTTGTATCTTCTAAGTCGAGCTATATGTCGTCACTAGTTAATAACAAAACAATATTAATCTTTAGAATAAAATTAATATAGCAAGCATTTTTAAACAGTGTTTCGTCACTAGTTCTTTTAAACAGTATTTAGTTTATATGTATTAAAATTATAAAAAAAAGAACAAGCGTTAGCTTTAGCATTATCTGTCGTGATTATATATTTTTAATTTTATTTTCAAAGGAGTATTTGTGTCTTTTATTAGGAGTACATATATATATATATATCTATGTCAATATCATTGAATTCGTTCACTTTTTAAAAAATATATATATATAATATTAAAAAAAAAAGAATTGACAGATTCAATACTCAATAAAAAAAAAATATTGCTGACATTGGATGAACAATAAATTCTTATAAAGAAGGGCCTAGGTTTTTGACGGGTCTAGGTTTTAGATGAACAAAAATGGAACCGCTATTAGATACTCACGCAAGTAACTCAAAGTTGACTTAGGTTTTAAAAAATTTAATATATAGTTATAAGGACCTATTTAATTACAATCAACTTCTAGAAACTCACGAGTTAGCCCCTAATTGAAGTTACAAAATTTTTAATGTAGCTTTAAAAGGGTAGAGGATGAGCATAGGATTTCTTATGCCGTTGGGTAAGAGATAAAAGAAAATAGGAAGAAATTAATATATATGTATATTTATAGCCTAGAGGTGAAAAACAAAGATGATGAGTTTATATGGTTTGGAGGATTAATATCAAAGTCCCATAAAGGATTTTAAATCTCTCACTCAATTTATTTCCCTTTTTTTTTTTTTTTTTTGAGTACCTCTTATTGTATAAAACAACGATAAGTTTTAAAAAACTATTAATCCTCCTCATGCAGTCACTTAGATCTGGCTCAAATGATTACACACATGAGTGTGATATCCAATATTCCAATTCTAAACTTATTATTTCTTAACAATAGTAATATTTAAAAAATAATTATTAATCCTAATACCCCCTACCAACTTCAAGTACAATTTCCTTCAACCAAATAAGCTTAATGACAAAGTCAGGATTTACTGATAGAGGGTCCAAAAAATTTTTTTAATCAAGATTATACTAATATATGTGTAACAATTTTTATTTATTAAATTCATGACTATTAATTTAAAGTGGGTCAACACTAATTTATACACATATACACTATATTAAAATTAAAATAATCCACTATATTAAAACAAAAAACTAAGAGCATGGGGGACCATGTCCCCCCTCCCTCCCTCCGTCGTCACTGCATAAGTCATACATCTCGAGCACATATATATACATATATATATATATATTGTTGTAGATAAATATAAATTCATTATCCGTGGACCACCGGTATAAAACGTGACTAGGCATCAATTTTCAAGTTAGAATAAATATTTATTAGTAATTAGTAATGTTATAAAATAAACCTGCGGGACTATATATGAAGCATCTTGGACACAATTAGGTACTATTATATGTTGAGTTTCGTCCTAAAATTTAATCTAATCATTTATCGCTGTAAACTTTTAGTGACTACTTCATAATTTATTGATTTAATTTTTTTCAGAGTCAATGTTCTCATTGACGTTGGGATAGACTATTACAGAGAGAATGTTTTGAACGTAAGTGATCGTTGCTCGCGTCTTTTTACTGAGATTGTCAAGTCAATATGTTGGCTGGAAGTTGAATAGTATTTTTTTTCCCTAACTTTTTGATAATGTGGAAGTTGGATGGTATAGTTTATATTCCTTCATTACTATATATTTCTTCTAAAAACAAAGATTGGTTATCTATATGTCAGTGAATTTCAGATGACATAATTAAGGGGCCATTTGGGACAATGTTTCTATACCCCAAAATTCAATTTTTTTCCAAAATTTTACCACTTTTCACTATTTATATCTTCAAAATACTATAGTAAACTCCAAATTTTAAAAATTCATAATTTTGTGTATACAAATCCAAATGAGATAATTTTTTTTTAAAATTACATAAAATTTCGATACGAACAAAACAATATCCATGTTGATTTTTTTTTTTAATTTTTAAAATTTTTTATTTTTTCACCTCAAACAGTTTTTCTCCCAAACACATTTTCTAAAACAACTTTTTTCCAATCCAAAAATAATGTCTTCAACCTCCTCCTCCAAACACCCCCTAAATTCAATGCGAGCTCTGTGATGCATAAGGCCAACTTGAAGATTATGGGCGATATAGGGGTGACTTTTTTTTTTTTTTTGGTTTAAATCTTTGTTATGGAACAATATGTTAAAAGACATCACAAAACTATCTATTAAAAGAAATTGAGTTTCACGATATGAGACTCACAAATAGAATCCATCTTCTATAATAATGGCATTCAAAATCGATGGTAACCTGAATTTTTTTCCCATATTATTATTATATTATTGTCCTTCGTATTATAATAAGTAGATTGTTTTTGTTAGTTTTTGATGGTCTTTATTCCGTTTTATACAAAAAGATCCATTTAATATTTGTATCAAGAAACTAGCTTTCGTCATATATTTTACTTTAATTAGTTTGCGATCAAGTTGTTTAATTGCGAAGCTGTTTTTATAATTTGCTAGCTTTCATCTTAAAAATTAGTTTATAATTAGCAACAAAATCATTTGTTCTTATAAAGTATCAAACGTGTCTTTCTTTGTTGGAGAAAATAAAATCATTTACCTATTAAATGAAGATCAGAATTTAGAATTTGTCGTTTTGCGATGTCTTACGGCCAAATAAAAGTGATTGCCGTGTAAATTGGGACTCTGGCTCCAAAGATGGGGAAGGCATAATTTTTTGAAAAATATTTAGGGAATGGATATTAACTAGTACTAAATACCACACTAATAAAATATATAATTATGTATCTTATATAACATAGGAGACTTATTTTCTATTTTCAAGGGCAACAATTAGTGATAGTAGTAGTTAACAATTAATATCATTGATATTTTTTAACATTGTTCTAATTTTTAAACGAGTCTAGAACAGTGTATACAACCAATGCCAGGTCACAACAAGTTACATGTATAATTTCCAGGAATCTTTAAAGGAAATGGATATATATATTTATATATATATGTTACAGTGATATCGTCCACCCAAAAATTGATATGTATAATTTTGTTGACAATCTGCACTTAATAACTTGTATATTGCTTTGAAATTCATGGCGTCAAGCTGCCATAGAAATTCAGATTCTAGTAAGTTTTACAACAACATGAAACAAATACTTTTACTTTCATTACAGAATGTGCTTTTGTTCTTCGTTATTATTATTTTTTTTCCTACCCCAGCTTCTATCTGTTTACTCAAACAAGGCGGTTGTTTTACCATACATATTGACTATGCCTATAGAAACAAAACGAACCACGCTCATATTGTCGGAGCTGAGGTTCTTTCCCTAGTTGCCTTGCCTTTGCCCTAAGCTACCACCCAGTTTTGAAATTGTGATCTTGACCACCTTATTAAAAAATATTTTGCAATATATTTGGCAATTCAGATTCCATCTCCTATAATTTTCCACGTCAGAGTCCAAGCCATTGATCTTTCCCCCTTTGTCAAGCATGAGCTGGAATCGATTAATAGAAAAAAGTGGTCATAACACTTGAATCTGAATTTTAAGAGAAGCAAACAATAATAATTAACACCAACTTGTGCGCACAGAAAATGACAGCACAAAAGAGGCTCTACATCGATCATGTATGTTTGTAATCTATTTGATGTATTAGTTTGAAATGGAATTTTCAAATTAGATTTGATTGATTTTTTAAAAAGTAATTAAAATTTTTGTTGATTTAAAAAAAAACAAACTAAAATAAAATTCTTACACTTTGATTGTTTGGTATATTTATTTTTAAAAAATAAAGATTTTTTTACTATATAAAAATGAATTATCCTAAATTTCTATACTAAAATCCAAAAATTTTTCATTTTTAAAAAATAGAAAAAAAAGTTTTCTTTAAAATATAGAAATTTTTTACTCATTTAAATAACTTTTCACTTTAAAAAAAATCTAAACAACTTTCTATTTTTTAAAAATGAAAATTTTTTATATTTTAAAAATAGATATCCTTTCTAAACAGAAGGTTTAAGTTCGAACCGATGTTAAAACACAAACTTATAGTGGCAGACGGTTGTCCTCAACTTACTAATAATCTCCTCACCACAAACTTTGGTGGGCCTTGCTGTTTCTGAATTGGTTATGCAGAGCTATGCCGGTTTCTCAACACAAAATCTAAAGGAAAAAAATTAAAAAATAAAGAAAGTACGTGCATATTTTTGTGTGTATATGAATACATAAATATAAACACACATGATCATGCCAGGCGAAATAATAATGTCTATGTTTTCCACATGATTTATATAGAATCATTACATAATTATCTGCAACTTTTAATAGAGAATATCTTCTAACACTATAATTTTCTAACATTTTGAAAGCCCTTATAAATCAACGTAAAGAATAAAAGATCGTATAAATCTGCATGAAATTTTGTAGTTTCGAAGAATCCCATTCTAAGGACTTTTATGCAGCAAGAGTAGCAGAAATTATTAATGTGGGGTCTAACTCATATATTTAAGTTAATACTCATATATTTAAGTTAATCTTATCAATTTTTGCACTAATACGATAGACTTTATACGCTTAAACATTAATTGGTTCACGTGGTCCCAATAAATTGAGTGGGATAATGCACTAGGGGACAGTACTAGACAACAATACAACATGACAATTACGTCCCACATTATGCGTTTAAGAGAAAACAGGCTTTTGAGAGAGATGTATCAAAGAAAGCGGAGACTACTAGTATTTGAAGTCCAACTACGTAAATGCGAAGAAAACTGCCATACACACACAAATGGAACTGTCATATATATATATACACACACACACACCCACACCGAGGCAGACTTTGACTTTAAACTCAATGTAAACACGATTAAATATAAAAATTACAAAATAATAACATGAAAACCAAATAAAATTTTCAACACATTTTCCTAATGAAATTTAATTATCTAAACAAAATATTACAATTATTTTCAATGAGTTCTCTTTTATTTATTTATTTATTTATGTCTTTGTATAATAGCTTCATTGTCTGTAATATTAAAATATCTTTCTCCACATAGATAATTAAATTGTCGTTCATTTGTTAATATAAAATCAAAAACTAAAATTTTAATCTATTTATCAAAATCTATTATATTGTGTATATTTCATAAACATTAATTAAGAAGTAAATTCCTAAATAGTTGTTAATAGGAGCATAAGTAATTTTTAAAATATCATAAATTTTTACGTTGTAAAAATATATATATCTTTCACTTTTTCTCAAGGGGGGCACTCCGTGCCAGTATATCTATAAGCCATGAAGCTCAAGTCAAGCAAAGGTCAATCAAAAACGCGGTTTTCAATACTTTTGTTTCATCGCCTACTTTTGGCATCTGTAGGGCAACCTCAAGTTAGATATAAGGAGAACCACACACTAATGATCAATTGGATTATTGCATTAATGAATTAGACTATTGAAATCGGGTAATGCTGGCTAATTCAATTGGACATTAATGGTGATTAAGGACAAATAATTAATGATCAAATGAGCCAGTTAAATCAATTGAACTAGTAAAATGAAATGTAGGAAGATGTTGTACAAGGCTTCATCCGCATTGATGTGTGCTTGCTGGTGTCTGAAGAATTTCTTTTAGTTTTTGTTTTTATTAAGTGTAGTTCCTTTTTTAAAAGTGTCAAAGAACTTGTAATTACTTCATGTTGAGCACTGCCGTTTTGGCCTCTGAGAGTGTTATGATGTGTCGTTTACATAATCGGTCCAAGAGGTTTGTACTCCTGGCAGTTTGTTTGTGTGGGGGCAGTCTTGAATATTGCATGACTGATGACATACAGATGTGCGCCTCCTTTCACCTGCGTTCATGGATTTGACTTCTATCTTGTTGCGTCATAAAAGGTGTACTAGTTAATTAGAGAAAATAAACCCGATTGAGACAACTTTTGGTCATATGAGATATTTAGTGCGTGATTGAGGCCTTTTTTTTTTTAAATATATTTTAAATTTTAAATTTTTTAATTTCTATAATTTAAACTCGTATACTAAAAATAAATAATTCAATTCAAATCTAATAAAAAAAACTTTATTCAAACTCATATATCAAATACATGCTTAACAAATGTGTTAGTTGTTTTTAATGTGTCAAGTTCCATACTCAAATCCTCCAGGATAGTAAATGTGCTTTATTATTATTTTTTTTTAGTAAAGAGAAAACGAGTCATGGACTATTGTCTCCCTAGCACATATCTGGAGTTTAATTGAGATACCATAGCACCGACCATATATACAAACAGCACTCAACTACCAACTACTAAGGAAATGTGAAAGGAATTGTGTATAGGAATAAATAGAATACACCCTTTTTTATTTATTAATAATAAATGAATACGATTAGAAACCCCTCCCCAACCCCACCCCCCACCCCCCCTTTTTTTTTTTGTACGAATATATCCCTCAACAACTATTCTAGATAACTCGGGCTGAGACTCTGGTGTCTCATGGTAGAATACACCCTTTTTTATTTATTAATAATAAATGAATACGATTAGAAACCCCTACCCAAACCCACCCCACACCCCCCCCCCCCCCCCCCCCCTTTTTTTTTTTGTACGAATATATCCCTCAACAACTATTCTAGATAACTCGGGCTGAGACTCTGGTGTCTCATGGGTGTTGGATAAGTGTTTTGAAGATATATTTTAAACATATTTTTATATATTTTTTCCTATATTATAGTTACTTTTTATAATTTATGTTTTTAAAATTTTATACTAAATTCAAATTTAAAAGTCCATAATTTTATATCTATAAGTTCAAATAAGATGATTTTTTTAAATTTACATAAAATTTTGAAAAAAAAAAAACGAAATAAGATTCATATTGATAATTTTTTCTCGAATAAATTTTTAAAATTTTACATATTTTTACTCTAAACAAATTTGTTTCCCTAAATATATTTTTCAAAACTCTTTTTTTTTTTTTTCTAATTTTCAAAATATATCTCCAGAAACACTCCCAAACAGACCTTAATACAATAAATTAAGTCTATGGATCGTGGCGGCTAATTATATGTGACGTACTAGATTTAAAAAAGAAGTGCGACATATAGTTGGAAAAAAGAAATACCTAGCAGGTCTTTCGGCAAAAGGGTCACACTAATAGGAACTTTTCAGATTAATTAGTAGCTTGCCGTTCATAGTTATATATAGTTATGCGTGTTTTTGGAATATCACATGTAACAACAAACAACTAAAAATGGTTGCACCTGTTGGAATTCGATTAAAGATCTTGACAAAAAAAAAAAAAAACAGTTTTTCATACAATTATTTTGGTACCTGATATGACAGAATTTTGCCATAAAAAATGGGACTATCCATAAGATACTTTTATATGCTTGAATATGTCCGATAAAAAGATTTAAACCACAATTTAAACGTTTTGACAACAGTATTTAATCTTCATTTAATTTTGAACTTTTATTTAAATATATTATCAAATTCATGAACCAACGGGCATTATAGTTAATGGTTAGGGATGACAATACGATGGATTAGGGATAAGTGGTCTACTTGCTATCCTACCTTGCGAATAAAAATACTCCTCATATCTGGTTCACAACTAGTTTAAGTTGGCAAAGATCACAAAGTGGGTTTTTCCATCACAGATTCAAGGTACTCGCGGGGTATCCCATTTACTCATTTATTTTATTTTGTAATATAAAATAAATATTTAAAATTTAAAATTTAAAACGCTTGTAAATGGAATTTTAAGTTAAAATAAATCAAACTTTAGTATTAAATTTTTCATACATAAAATATGTTAAAGTTTAATACTTTCAAATTATAATATTATAAGACGTTATTTATAACATATTACAAAAGCAATATATAGCTAAATGAATCGGGTAAACGAGGAATAGGTTTGGGACCCCAAATCCATCTCCATCACATAATTTATGATGGGCTAAACTTTTATTATGTTTGTAACTTAAACCTATTTAGATCGGATTTTTTTAACCCAATTTAAGGCATGTGCTTCAACGAGTCGATAAATTAATAGAGAAAATTGTCAACCCTAAAAGACTTTTTTTTTTTTTTTTAGTGTAAAACGGAAATCGATGAGGACCATTTCTTCCCCTGCGAGGAAGGAACCGTATTATTTTTTAAGAAAACAGACATGAGCAATACTTCCTTTCCTTCCAACAAGGCCGCCCTTGAAAATTAGATCAAGCAGACTTTCACTCGTTGTTTGAGAAATAAGGAAGAAATTTCAAACAAATTCCATTGATTTTCTACCACACTTACAGACTTTCTGATAGGTCTGAATTTGTTTTATCGCAATTGATCTGATTTAAAAACTCTGAAAAGTTTGCTTGTCCGACCTTCATCGTTTAGGCTAAGAGTCGTCTGCCTGGCTAGTAAACGGTATTCTCATATAAAAATAAAAAGTTTCGTTTTCAGTTTGTCCCTACGTACACTTTTTGACCCTAACAGGTGTATTTAGGGACCAACCAATCATTTTTGCTGGTCCATTTACCCCCAAAAAATAAAAATAAAAATAAAAATAAAAATAACAATAAAAAACACCGATTTGCTAGTGTTAAATTTGTAGGAGTAGGAATTTCTAAACGTTAAGTCTTTAAAAATCACATCAAAATTATAACATAAGTACATGCAAAACAAAAAGAATATGATAAAAATTTACAATTTAAATCAGAATCCTAGTAGAAGGGTATTTTTTTCAAACCCTACATAGTACATAGAATTCTCATTGACAAACAAGTAAATTCGTAAAAATGATAAAGCGACGTGACGTTACTCAAATGCATGCAGGATTCCCGGTTCTCACAACTCTGAGATTTGGTCTTCATTGGTTGTACGGTCATTGTGTCCACTTCGTTGAGTTTGGACTTTTTCAGAAATATGTGGGCTGTATGCGCGTGGAAATATGTGCTTTCGGGTAAGCAATTGAGGTTGAACTATTCTCTCAAAACAAAAACAGAAAATATGAGAATTTTATCGGAATATATGAAAAATAATAATATAAAAAATACTATATACGTTATATTTTAAACAGTTAAATTAGAATCTCATTTTGTCAATTTTAAGGGTATATTATATAGTTCTTAAAAAAAGGGAGGGGTTACTAGCTAATAGAAAAACTGGAATAAATATATATTGATGAGCCTATAATAGAAGACATTATAGGTAATCCTTTTCACCGTTTTCATTTAGATTCTTAATTATTTTTCAAGTGATTACAATTCCACCTATTAAAGAAAAAGAGAAAAGAAAAGAAAAGTTCATGTATGACAATAGAAGGGTGGATTCGATTCTTTTTTCGTAATTTCATTTTAAAAATGATTTTTCAACTTTGTTTCTATCAAAAATTAGTTTTCAACTTCCTTTTAGTTGGGTTCTTTGCATCTTCTTGTTTAACCAACTTTCTTTTTCTTTTTTTTTTTTTTCCTTCTTTTGGACAAATGATTAACTCACCCTTCTACATCATGACTTATCTCTTTCCCACAGAAGTCTTTCTCGCGTTGGAGTCAAACTCTTAATCCTATAGATCATGTATTAATTAGCACCTTCATAATAAAAAAAAATTACTGCATGATACTTTTTCTTAATTAATAAATCAACTATTTAATATTATTTCTTAGCTGAAAGTGTCCTCCCGATATTAAGTTATTGGTGTCTATAAATTATTAATCTATGTAATTAAATATAGACCAAATTCTATGAACCAGATCCTACCTAAAAGAGCAACTAAAGTATAATTGTTGAAGATTCAATAACAAAGCAGTGAAGACGGACTCATTCAGGGGTGTTTGGAGAAAAAATTACATTTTAATTTTACTCAAATACAATACAATTTTACACCAAACACAAATTTTGTAACAGTGTTACGAAAACAATTACTATTCAAAACATTTTTAAAACAATCACATTCATTTTTCAACTCTACTATTTATCTTTACTTTTATCAATCACATCAACTTTTCAATTTTAAAATACTTTTCATCCAAACACACATTTCATTTAAATACAAAGCAAATACTTTTTAACCAAATACAACATTCAAAAAACAAATTTCATTCAAATACAATCAAAATGCAATGCTTTTACCAAATGCCCCCTCAAACCTCTATCTATAGATTATGGTAATTTTAAAATTACTTAGAAGTAAAATTCCTTTTTCTTTCTTTCTTTTACTTCTTCCTTTTTGTTTGTGTGTTTGAGAATTTTTTTTTTTTTTTTTTTTTTTGAGGTAGAATCAGGTAGTCGCTGAGAATAATACAAAATGGGCAAGTATTGGAAGAAAAACCCTTTAACCTATTTACCAGAAAAACAAGAAAACCATTCCAAATTCCAAAATTTCCACCCCAATAAATGTATTAAAAATTCATTTTTAATCCATACATGCATTCCATAAGGGGGGAAAATGCAAACATTATCGGTAAAAAAAGAACAAAAAGTAGATATTGGATCACAGAAACAAAATCTAAAATAAACTTTAGCTTTTAGTAAAAATTGAATAAAGAACAAAACAAGCTGAATCTTTAAATTCTACCTTTTTTAACACAAAAACAACAAAGATTACATCATATCATACATTAACAAAAAAAAAGGTAAATATATGACATATCCCCAAGATTAACATAAATCATCGTCTGCCAAAAAAGTTGCAGAGACAACAACATCGGAAAAACCAAGAACAAACCACCTACACCAGAGACAGATAGAGAAAAAAAAAAAAAAACATTCTGATGGGTTTTTAGTCCTGCAAAACTAACAAAAACACAAGTCGTGCAAGGACAGAAGTAAGTTAAAACTTAAAAGCTAAAACCCATCTCTAATCTTACATTTTCTTCAACACAAACAAAGAAAAACCCAAAACATAATATGGTATCTTCTAAGAAACGTCCTTTTTCCAGTTTTAAAAAAAGGGACTGGAAAAAGGAGTTTCTGGTTTCAGGCAAGCCCTGTACTTGAGAGGACTGAGAGATCATTGACAGAAATATCAACAGATCGAAAAACCCAGATGATTGTTCAGGCGTCAGGGTTTCCTTCGGAGTTATAGGAACTCGGCGGAGGAGTGGCGGAGGCGGAACCGGAGCCGGAGCCAGAGCCGGAGCTCTCGGCGGCTGCAGAGGAAGATCCGGCTCCGGAGACCATGGAGACGATGGCCTTGACAAGGCCGTCAAAAATCTGAGCCTTGATCTGGCCTCGTTTTGGGGGAAAACTTGCCTGTTTCTTCTTCTTCTCGGTTGTAGAGGAAATGCTCGCCGTGCTCATCTGTCAAAAAAGGAAAACAGCGCATGTTAAACAAAAACAGAATAAAGAGGACAGAGAAAAAAAGACCCATTAAGGAAACCAGGAAAAAAAAAAAAAAAAAAAGAAGAGGTGATTTTGAGGCTTTTGTACTGTGGAAGTAGACAAGGAAGAAACAGGCTCTTGTCTTCTGCAGAGAGTCGATTGCGAAAGAGGAGCAGAATGGGAAGGGAAGAAGCGGGGAAGAGAGAGAGAGAGAGAGAGAGGGAGAGGGGTCCGGTTTTCGAAAATTTGAGGGGAGTTTGATAGGGAGCCGAGGTAGAATTTATAGGGCGTCTGAGTTGATACAGCCCGCAAAACCAATTTTTCCAAAAAAGAAAAAAAAATTTTGAGAGTGCCAAAATCGCAAAGGGTCTGGTTTACAAGTCGCAATCAGAATAATTTTAAATTAATATTAATTGATTTAATTATAATTTTTATTAAATTTAAAAAAATTAAAATTAAAATTAAAATTTTAAATCCGAAATAAATAGGATCAAAGACTTTTTTGCATACAATTGTGAGATGACGTTTGAAAAGTGTAGGGCTCAGACTTTGGGGTGTTAATTGGGCACTTTTTGGATAATGGAAGGCATGTTCAAAAGGCTTTACAAAAAGCGATTGTCTCGAATATTTTCTAATCATTCCTCTCAGAATGAAAAAAAAAAATCTCAATATTATTTTTTTTCCATTTTAAACAAAACAATTATTTATTTTTAAGAAAATTTTTTTTTATATATCCACATATTATCTTATCTTCAAAACATAAGACAAGACTTTCTCGTTTAAAAGAAAAAAAAAAGTTTCTTAACGGACATTTTATCCAAATTGGGGAATATTAGGTGCTCAATTGGGTTTGGTTTCTTTCTTCGCAAGTATCAGGCATTAAATCAGATATGATAATCTTGGTGCATATGTGGATTTGTTACACAAGGCTTCAGATTAAAGTAAGCTTTGTTTTGTACATAAAAATGTGTAAGACTCCCTTTAATAAATACTTTGCGTTTAAATATAATGTATTAAATGTAATTTATATTTGAATAAAAAGTATTTACATTATATTTGAATATAATATGTATTTAGGTGAAAAGTATTTGAATTGTATTTTAATAATGAATATATAATGTGATGGGTAAAAGTAAAGAGAAAAAAAAAAGAGAAAGAAAATATGCGATGTGATTAGTAAAAATAAAAGAAAAAGTGAAATAATAAATAGTGATTGTATTAGATTTAAAGTACGATGTGATTGTAATTTAAATAAAATACTTTTGTATTTGAGTAAAAATTGTATTACATTTAAATATAATGTGAATACAATACTGTCACCAAACGGGAGTAAAAAAACCTCATGTGTTTAGCTTGAATATTACTTTTTTTTCTCAAAGGATTATTCAAAACACCTAATGTGTTTGTAAGATCAATTATAAAATATTTTTTCAAATAATCAAATATTTGAAAATATCAAAATCATCTTCCTAATTTATATTTAATGTTATTTTAAATATTAACTTAAAATTGAAAAATATCAAACAAATATCTTAGTCATGTATATTTGTATTTTTTTTTTGAAACATGTATATTTTAATTTTTAAGATTGCTTTTTAACTTAATATTTTAGTTTAACAATGTTTTAAATAGTACATATTATATATATTAGGAATGATAATTTTGATATTTTTAAAAAATTTAATTGCTTCAACAATTATTTTGTGATTGAATTTACAAATAAAATTTAGAGAGGTTTAGGCATTTGTATAATAAGACGGAACACCATGTATCTTCTAGGAACTTTATCTATGTGTGGTGGTCGGATTGTGGCACATGCTTCGCAGCTTCAGCTAGAAACCAAATATATATATATATTTTTTTTTATATGGTTCATTTAATTTTAAGTTGACAATGTCAAGTTTGACCGGTCAAAAACAAAAACTCATGTCATTTATTAAAAAAATTAATTAGCCATTTTGCTTTCATCCAAACACAGATATTTTACATATTATTACTATTATGGTATTTTAGGGTAGGGCTTACTTTTTTTATTTTTTGCTGTTCACAGAACAAGGTTCTTTTGATCATTGGATTAGATTATAGTGGTCGACTCTATAAGAATAAACAATTTAATGCACTTTTTTAATGTGAACTCATAATTTAACTTTTACAAATTTAATTGAATATAAAAAACTTACTCAATCTATAAAGTAAAACAATGTGACATATTATAGACTTACCCTATTATTAATACTAATTATTTTATAATTTTTATTTGAAAAAATACAAGATTTGTTCATGTAAATATTTATCATTAAAATGAGACTTATTTTAACTAGCACATTGAGAGATCAATCGATCATAAATAATCATAGATGGTTATAATATTATATTTTCTTTTCTGCTTGACTAAACATTTAACCCTCGTTAGCAAATCCATTTTTTTTCTCTAATTTCTTTCATCAAACTAGATGAAACCAAATACTCTAATGTTAACTCTCTCTCTCTCTCTCTCTCTCTCTCTCGTGTGCCTTTAAGGTTTGTTGCGTGAGATAGCAAGTGAGGGTCAAGCTCCTTGGCGGCGCCTAGCCTACCTCAACTCTTAGCCCTGGGTGAAGGTCAGAGCTTTTTGGCGGCACCTAGCCTACCTTAACTCTCTGGCCTCAAGGTGAGAAACCAAGGCTTCAAGGAAGGCACTAGACGTGTGACGGTGTATGAGGTTAGAGGTGCTCTGTTTGATGAGGGTTGAGGGGCCTTTCTCATCGTGGTTCTCGACCCACTTGTCAGGATGGCATCAGAATATGGGATTGTGAATGGATTAGGTGTAGCCAAAGGTGGGTTTTTTAAGGTGGTTGGTCCAAATCTGGTTTGGGGGTGGCGTCAAAGTTGAGTTTTGTTGTGGCTTCAAATCTCCGAGACAGTGCGGTCTCTCTGGCAGAAAGTGTGGTCCATCTAGTGATCAGCAATGATGATGCGTGTTTCCCACTCACCGTCACGGTGGTGATTCTCTGATAGCAACTCCAATTCTAATGTGCTCGTTATTTCTCATCCCTTTGCAAAGATTGCAACCCACATGCTGCTTGTGTCCTTATCCCGTGGTATTTGTTTTCTCTTTGTGCTTTGTGTTTGTGTTTTATCTGTAATAAGGGTGCTTTGGACGCCGATTAGGTATTTTTTTTGGTTTGTTGTTGCTTTAGTTATTGTGTCAGTAATAAGGGTGATGTTCTCCCTACCCGAGCTGCTAGAATCATGTTTAGGCAGGTTGTTTGTATCACAACACTTAGGTCTATATGAAATAGATGGTGGCCTTCGTGTTGTACAATCGTTCCTCTCAATCAATTAAAGGATTCCATTGACTGTAAAGGTTTTTTCGAAAGAAACCTTATGTGTGCTCGATATTAGTATGATAAGGTATTTTTCCATTTTTAGATCTCAAGCATATATTTCCCCCTTTATTCGTCATTAGATTTTACTAGTGGATCTCATCTTAGTTGATGGTTGTGACTGTTGTATTATGAGGTTGTTGCATTATTATCTTTTGCTTGTATTACTTTATTAGTATAAATTTTATTTTCCCTTTTCATAAAAAAAAATGTTAACTCCCTCAAAAAAAAAAAAAAACTCTGAAACATTGTTGCATATAGAAATTTTTGAAATACTATGCTTTTAATATTTCTAGCAAATTTTTACCAAAAATCTTTCTTTATTCTAAGCCTTCGTTTGGCAAAAATTTTATATTTTAATCATATTTAAACATAACGTAATTTTACAATAAATATAAAGTTTTACATTTAAATACAATTTTTTTCAACAGTGTTACGAAAATAATTACTATTCATTTATTTTTTAAAACAATTACATCAACTTTTCTACTCTAACTTTTTATCTCTACTTTTATCACTTACATCAACTTTTCAATTCTAAAATATAATTCAAATACTTTTTAATTAAATACAACACTCAAAAAATAATTGTATTCAAACGTAATTAAAACGTAATGTATTTATCAATCAACCTATAATTTTTTTTTTTTGAATTTTATTCAACGTCTTTATGTGATTAGCTCTATACGCATTAAGTCTGCGCTAATCTCTTCATACAAATGTCTTTTTTATTTTTTATTTTTTTAGGAAAAAAGAAGAAAAAAATGCGATACTATTATGAGGAGATTCCATGGTGGGGGAATGCTGCTTTTCCCCACCGATAGGGTAAAATTCTAGGATGAAAAGAGGGTCCACTAATAGTAAAATTCAAAATACAAAGCTTCACACTTGATTTCTACCCTTTTCCCTTTTCCTTTTGATTTTTTTTTTTGGTAAAAGTTAAAAAGTGTCATGATCTTCTTCGATCTTTAAAAAAAAAAAAAAAAAATCTTGATCTTCTCCGTCCATGCCCAACTGTAAGAACCAGTCTCGATTTGAGTATATAATTGAGAGAGACAACAAAACATTTTGTGCAAACGAAAAATGAAAAAAAGATTGAAAGCAGTTCAGATTTTTCTTTTGAAAAATGAAAAAAAAAACAACGGCCCCTTCTTTTTTTAGCGGGGAGTATGCCAATATTGTTCTATATTCATATATATATATATGTACATATATATATATTTCTCCAAAATATAATATTTGTTTATTCCAATACACATAATTGGGATGTCTCTTTGTTTGAGAACAGCATGAGAACGTTGATTTGCGCGGCAAATCCCACCAAAGAATTTTGGCGGCTAAGTAACGTGGGCAGAGATTCGTGGAAGGAAATGCAGTTACAAGATTAGTATAATGTTGGGTGACATGTACTGTCTACTATTATTATCAAGCCATATACCAATAAAAAAACAAAGGAAATTTCAGTACAACAAAACACATTAACAAAGGAAACTTAGTGGAAGAGCCTCAACGTTTGCGTTTCTTATACGGCGCCAACATAAAGATATCATTGATCTGTACCATGTACATACATAGAGGAGTTGACGAGTCCCTATTGAAACATTTTCTTTTTTTCTTTTTAATTTTTTTGAAAAAGAATAAAGAATTAAAAAAAAAATCCTTAACAATATGTTAAACTTGATATCACCATATATAAATGTGCAGCTGCTTGAGTTTTGCTACCCCGGCCATATAATTGTTTTATAAGTATATCAAATAATATCAGTAGTATTTAATATCCATAGTCCTGTAATGTTGCAAAACATTTTTCTATTAAGAAATTTGCCAGATCTTAATATGTTTCTGTTGAAATAATTTCTTTCACTATTAAACTTTCAAACAATAAAGTTTAAGACTATTTACACAATCTTTTATATAAATTCTCTCTCTCTAAATCCTAAAGATTCTCTCAGAGTTTCTCGCTCTAAAAACTGTACTATCTCTAGAATTTAGAACAAAATTCCTCTAATGAATTTTCGGATACCTTAAATTATGAAGTTTCTTATCTATTTATTGGCTTCGTGTACTCCTCAAAAGTCCTGCAGATTATTCTTTTGGTCTACCATATCATCCTTATAGTAAATCCCTTATTTTTCTTTAGTTTGATTCTTTTCTGACACTTCTTTGATCTGATTCAGATCTGTCTTTAGATGCGATCTTAATAGAACAATATTGTTTCAACTCTTCTCGTCATGTCGTTTTCCTCTAACAAATGATATTGTTTTTCTCCCACAAATTTTCATCAAAATATTGACCCAAGTTTTCTTTTCGAGGCTTTTTTTTTTTTTTTGGAAAGCAACAACATTTTTTTATTTTTTTCATTATCACTAGGGACTATAATTTAAGTTATTGGATTAAATTTTCGACAATTTTATTTATGAGTTTTTGTGTTAATAATTTAAAATAGTGAAAAGGGAAATTTCCATTGTAGTTTTTTTCCCTATTAATGAAAAATAAAAACTGAATTTCATTATTGTGTGAAGTATGTTTTTCATCTCATTTCCAACTGTATGGCACCCGTCGAGCACATTGTGTAAACATATGGAATAAATAAAAACAAAAATCATGCATTTATCCAAGAATCGTGCTTAATAGCCGTCCAGTAGTTGAAAATAAGAAGAAACAACAGACATGGAACATCATCGGAGTTTGATAAGATAAATAAGCCAATAAAAAGGGGACCTACCTAAGTTTGTTGTTGTTGTTTTTTTTTTATTGTTGTTTTTGTTTTTGCTTTTGTTTTGTTTTTTGTCGTTAGTGAAGTTTCCCTACACATCTCATGAGATGACAGATGGATAGCTTCGAGGAGAGAAAAGTGGTGGTCCGACTTAAGAACGCCAAACAAAACTAATTAAATTTCTTAGACTTTGTTTACTAAATAGGTTAGGTTTATATTATATTTGAATATAATATATTAAATATAATTTATATTTAAAGAAAAAATATTTATATTATATTTAAATTGTATTTTAATAATAAATATATGATGTGATGGATAAAAATAGAGAGAAAAAAAAAAGAAAGAGAATATGTGATATGATTAGTAAACGTAATACACAAAACGAAATAATAAATAATGATTGTATTGAATCTAAAATGTGATGTGATTGATATTTAAATGGAATATTTTTGTATTTTGATAAAAATTACATTACATTTAAATGCAATACTGCAAACAAACAAGGGTTAAATTTCAATATAAATAAATAAATAAATTATATAAACATTAGAAGAGCACAAGATCATTAAGTAATTTTTTTAAACATAATTAAGTAGTTGAAATCAAGATAACTAATTAATATTTGTATATGATTAAAATTTCCATCAATTTTAGTTATTTAAGTATCTTTTCGCACGTTACAATTAATCATTCAAAAAGATATCATGTTAAATATTTAGTCATTTGGACTACATTGTTAATTTGTGTATAGGGTGAATTCTACTATTAATTGATTGAGTAACTAATGACTGAGTATATAAGTCGCTTGATAGGTCAATTGATCGACGGATCGATCTCACTGGTTAGTGTGATGTAAGAACAATAACAATAATGTGTGATAAAGCAAATAGTGCAGAACGTAAAGTAAGTAAATAGCAAAGACATAATATTTATAGAGATTCACTCATTAATAAGAGCTATTCTTTTATATCATTCACTGTACTTGAAAAATGTATAATAATAAGATCATAAATAGGAAGAAGAAAGATAGAGGGCGAAAATGTAGAATGCAAATACAAAGGGTTTATATGTATTCAACAAGAAGTCAATATGAGTGTTTGAGTGTCATCAGATACGGTTCATCATTAAATGTGGATGTGAATATCCTGAACGCGTCCTTTTATGTATAAAGGGTCTCTATATTTATAGTTGAAGGAGGCGTGGCTTATTTCTTGATTGTTAAAACGATTCAGCCTTTACTTATGGAAGATACATTCCATGTCTTGCTGTCTTGACTTTCTCTTATTGATTGCTTTCCCATTGACCAATCGGATGTGATTTATTATTGATTTGGAGTTGATCGTGGGCCTTTATGACATAAAACTACTAATCTAGCTTCCATATATAGTCGTGTGTTGACTTTCTATGACGGGTGTAATCCGTTGATTGGATCGACTATGAATATTCTTTGTATGTCTTCCATGGGTTGACCCAATGGATTTCATTATCGATTTGGCAAAATTGACTATGTATTCTTCAAATAAGGGAGATCCCAAGAATATTCTTCACTAACTTATTACCCAAGGTCGCATATCAACTCATAGTGTCGATTCATGAGACTCTTTTCGGTGAGTTAATTTGACCTATTGGGGAGTCATTCTACCTTATTTATTGTATTTGGGTGATCCGAGTTAACACGTGATCGTGAGAAATGAGATACGAAATTTGATCTCAATAATGTAGATTAAAATTGTTGCTATTAAATTATGGAAGTAGATGTTGTATCAATTTCAATTTGGGTGTTTGTTTAGAGCATGAGTCGTAATTAAAAAAATCAATTCTAATTAAGAATCTAAATCAAATTAGTTTAAAAAAAGATGCAAAATGGATATAAAGTGAATTTTAAGAAAGTGAAAATTAAAATAAATTTGATTTGGATTGGATTGGATTATTTTCATGAATTTAAGCATTTTACTCCAAACAAGGAGTAAGCAATTTTAGAGGAGAATTTGACCTTCCGTTTGGGTGGGAAGTTTGTTTTTGGAAAATAGAAAATTTTTAGATATGAAAAATAAAAAGTTATTTGGAATTTTTTTTAAAAGTGAAAAGTTGTTTGATGAGTGAAAACTTTTTTTTTTTGTCTAGAGAGCTTTTTTTCCATTTTCCAAAAATGAAAAATTTTGGATGTTCTGATACAGAAATTTAGGAATGTTGTTTTTTCTTAAAATAAAAAATTTTTCATTTTTCAACTTTGGACATGTCAAATAAACGGAGCCGAATATCGTACTATAATTACCATTTTTTTTCACAAAAAGCACAGAGAGACTTTTGTTCTAAATTATGGGTATGAAATATGCTAGTAATACCAATTATAGTTTCAAATTTTGCATACCAATTTATGTGATGTATGAGTTTTTTTTAATTAAAAAAATTTAAAATATTATTATATTAATTGATTATTTTTATCCATAAAAATATTATACATAAGTTATTACTTAATTTTACTATTTGATTCTGACTCTTATTTGAAGCCACTCTCAAAATCTGTTGGAATTATTGGTACTAAGAAATCTGCATTAATATTACTTAGAGTATTTTGAATAATATGCTAAATTGATATAGTAATAAGTTTTGGTATTTGAATAAAAAAAAGAGGATTTAATTCGCTTGTTTCAGGAAGGGAAAAGCAGAGACAAATGTCCTTTTAATAGTGAGAGTGTCAAGAGATACCATTCCTCTATCCGTTTATGACTAAAGTGGGGGAGTGAGTTCAGGTCATAAAAATTAATAGCCCATAAATTATGTAATAAGTTCTACACCGCCTTCCATTATATCACACTACAGGGGTAAGTTTGGGCTACAATCAATTCTCACTTTATATATACTCTTATAACTTCCCTCTTCCATTTCGTGCACACCTTGGAAAAACTCTTTTTCACTTTCTTTACTTTCTTCTTCATCTCCACTTCTCTCCCTCTCTCTCTTGCCTTCAACCAGACATCAATGGAACAATTTCCAGCCCTCCCCGCCCTAAAATTCTTCTTCTTTCTCCTCCTCCTCCTCCTCTCTCTTGGTCATTATATCGTACTGACGTTTTCTCTTCTTTTTATAATAAGAGTAGGTTTGGGTGAAAATGTGCCAACCATTGCAATACAGACTTAGCCAAAAGACAACATCATAAAAATTGAGAGATGATTGGCACATCTTCTTCTCTTACCTTTATATCTTCATTTATATTTCATGAAAGGTCAATCAAACCTTTTATGGTTAAAGTCGGTAGCTTTTTAACCTGTGCGCTACTTTGTGTTTACAAATGCGTCTTTTTTATTTTTTATTTTTGTTTTTTATCTTATGAAGTAAATGCATTGTTATTTTTAATGTAATATTTGATGCGTAATAAAATAGTAAGATCTGACAATTGTTGGGATGTCTTTTTTGTTCGAGAACAGCATGAGAATGTTTGATTTGCAGGCCAAAATCTCACCAAAGAAAGAATTTTGGCGGCTGAAGAAACGTAGAAGGAGATTCGAGGAAGATATGCACTTTTGTTTGATTCCAATATCTAAATTAATCTAATTTACAAATTAATTTAAGTTGGTCAAATTAATTTTAATTTAGTTTAACTTAATATGACACATTTTTATAAATTTTTATCTGTACTTTCATTCTTTTAACACAATTTTCAATACAAGTTATTTCTATTTTTATAATTTTTAAAACAAATCAAACTAAATTAAACTGAAATAAAATAACCAACTTAGCTTATTTTACAAGCTAGAAGTTGAACTAAACGCACGTTTAAAAAGCTAGTGTAAGAGTAGTTGTAGTCATAGTCTAGTGACAATTACACACTTAACCCCATTATAAGGTGTAGGGTGTGAATCCCTCACCCCAAACTCCAAAAAAATATGTAATGTTGGGTATGGCTGGTAATTCATATTATCATATCGTGTTTGTATTATATTATGTTTTTTAGTTGACACTATTACATTTTAAACGCAAACTAGATCTATTTAGTATTCGTGTCAAAATCTCAAATTCAAAACCAATCAGTGTTAGTTGTGTCAAGATGAATTAACTTGTTTAAATAATAATGAATAAAATAATGATTTATTCAACATGATTGTGATATTTCTTTTCTTTTATGAAAACAAGAGAAATTTACTTACAAAGTTTTAATGGATCGTTTGGTAAACGTATTGCATTTTAATTGTATTTGAATACAATTTGTTTTTTGAGTGTTGTATTTGGTTGAAAAGTATTTCTGTGTGTTTGGTAAACAAATTTTGGTATTACGAATATCAATTTTACACCAAACGCAAAGTTTTACATTCAAATACAATCATTTTCAACAGTCCTACGAAAACAATTACTATTCAAAATTTTTTTAAAATAATCACATCAACTTTTCAACCCTAACTATTTATCTCTACTTTTACTAATCACATCAACTTTTCAATTCTAAAATACTTTTCATCTAAATACACGTTTTATTCAAATACAAAACAAATACTTTTCAATTAAATACAACACTCAAAAAAGAATTGTATTCAAACGTAATTAAAACACAATGTGTTTACTAAACGCCCCCTTTGTTTTATATTTGAATAAAATATATGTTTGGATGAAAAATATTTTAGAGTTGAAAAGTTGATGTGCTTGGTAAAAGTAAAGATAAAAAAATCAGAGTTAAAAAGTTAATGTGATTGTTTTAAAAAACTTTTGAATAGTAATTGTTTTTGTTGCACTGTTGAAAAGGATTGTATTTGAATGCAAAACGTTACATTTAGTGTAAAATTACATTGCATTTAAATACAATAGCACTAAAAAACGTTTGCCAAACGTCTCATAAAATTCATATTATTTGTACTTTATTGGTTTTGAAAACCCTTGTTTTGTATCATATACAATTAAGTAAAAAATAACATATATAGTTAAACGTGTCAATTCATATTAGGAGATAAATCAAAGCCTGACCTGTTTATTAATCGTGTTAATCATATCAACTTATTTTTGATCCAATCCACTAATTTTATGTCGTATTCGTGTCAACCCATCGTGTCTTAACCCAAATTTTAAGCCCTATGTTAGGAGTACCTTAAGCGGAAAAGATATTTTAATGTATTTTATTTGTTTTGAACTGGATAATAAAATTATATTTAGAGATTATTCATTACATTATTATGTGTCCTCATTTATTTACACATTAAAGTAAATGTAAGCAAATATGGCTCACTGACTACTTGTGTTAAATTGTTAGAATGTTGCATACAATGGATTTTTATATACGAGAATACAACATTCTAAAGTAAGCAGTCTAAACTATAGTCTATAGTCTATGGGGTTAGACTAAGTATCTAACTCATGTTAAGACTATTATGTTGTCTAAAATCATTTGGGGGACGGTTTGTCTTGATTGTTCGAAACTTTGACTCTCGAGTCGAGATATAGATATGTTGTTTAGTGGTGACATATTAGACCAGGGTTAAAGTGTAATTAATCTACATAGTCTGCTTAGGTGGATTATGTCACTTTTGATGTTCATTACGCAATAACCTTAATCTCGAGTAGATGAATCACTTCACGTATATGACTTATGTACTTTGATGTTCCAATGACTAAAGCGTCTTATAGGCAGTAAGCTTACAAACCGGTTTATTAGGTACATGACTTGTATACGATGAAAAGTTTGTTTACAGAAATTAGAATCATAGTTCTAATAAAGAATAAAAGGTATCCTCTTAAAGACATTATACCAGATGTGAAAATGGATAAGGTCTTAGATTGTTTGCTGGGCAGATGACTTCACATTCACATATGGTGAATAATCATTTTCTTATTCGGTAATATAATGAAACTTTAAGATAGCTTGATCAGTAGATTGAACGAACATTGACCTAAGGCTGATCATAGATATCATATGAGAGTTTTACAAATATGACAAGGTCATTGGACAATAGCTTATCACTGGCTTGCGTAATGCGGTATATAATTGGGAGTTCAGTTTCAAATTTATAGTGGTGTGACTTTGAAATCAGTGATCATGTGCTTGACTTGTTTGGTATAGAACAATGATTACATGGATTCACGGGAGCTCAATTACATATATTCAATTGGTCCCTCTACTAACTCTACATAATTCCTTAACGAATGGTAATTGGTCGAGATATACTTATTAGCTTGTTGTCTTGCATTTTGTGAAGAGAAAAATCCAGATCACGTTCTCACAGGGTATAGGCGTTTTTCTCAGTGTGCTGGAAGGGTAAAATAGTAATTTTATATTATTCAATAAATGAGATAAATATTTATTAATATTTATTTTTGGATGATAAGATTTAAAATTTAAATTAATTGTATTTGAATTTGAAATTTAAATATGTGATTAGTTTAAATTTGAAAAATCTTGTCTTAAAATAAATATTTAAAATTTGAATCCTATTTGAATTTAAATTAAATAAAATCTTATCCTTTCACAAGGATAAGAGGCATCCACTTTGGATAAGGGTGATTCTCTTTTATTTGAATTTGAATTTTGTTTTAGATAAGAGATCACATAATTATTTGAATTTTAAATAAAATTGTCATGATTTTATTTGAATTTGAATTGGAGTTGTGGAAAATTATTCATGTGGATAAAATTCAAAATTCAAATATTTGTGAATTTTGAAATTTGAATTCAAATTTTGAATTACAAATCTAGGAAAAATTGAATTTGATTGTGGATAAATCTATTAGGGAAAATTAGTTTTTCTAATGGATAAGGGAGAGGAAATTTTGTTTGAATGTTACTTGAATTTTGAATCCCTCTCTTATATAAGGTAGCCAAATTTCTTCTTGGGATTCTTCTTAAGTGAGAATAGATTTTTGTGGATTAGGAAGGAAGGAAAATCAAGTTTTAATCCTATTTGAATTTTGAATCCTCCTCCCTTTGGTGTGGCCGAATCTAGCCATGATTGTAGCCTAAAGGGGAGTCGGCTTTTGGACTTTTGGAGAAGACGAAATTTAAGTTTAAATCTTATTTGAATTTTGAATCACTCACTCCCCTAGGATGGCTGAATTCTCCTTTGATTTTGGCCTACAGGAAATTCAGATTTTGGGTGGAATTGGAAGAGAAAATTCTTTTCTTGGTCCAATTCAAAATTCAATAAGTCACTTCATGCAAGATTATAATTAGGGGTCCTTCCACTCCAGTTCTCTTTAGACTACGGACTCTAAGGTGAGTATGCTTATTATTACATAAATCATCGTAGCATTAAGTTTAAAAGAGATTTGGGTGGTCGGAAGGAGACAAGCTGTGGTACTATACCGACCAAGGATCTGGGTGCCCACGCATTCTATTGTCGGAGAATTGGAGAATAGTAGAGAAGACTAGTTGGTTGAAGGCCCTCGGTCACTTTCTCCAGTATCCCAGGCATTTCTTCTGAAAGTATAAAAGATTGTTGTTGATTTGTTGTATATGATATCATGAGTTATTTAACAATTTTTAAAAATTTTTGTAATTCTACTGCGTAATTTTTTTTATTTTTCCTATAATTGGTATCAGAGCCAACTCGTAATTATGTCATGTACATAAATTAGACAATCGTTTTAGTCTCCTTTATGTATGGATTTGATATTTAGAAAGTCGCATTCTAAGATTCCTTTATGTTGTTATCATGAATTATATATGAAGTATGTGGTTATTTTAATTTTTTTAAATTATAATAAGCATGCTTAATTTTACTGGTCATAGTTCCTTAGAATTTAGAAAAATTGTATCTAGGATTTTTTTTATGTAACCATGAGAACAGTCTATTATCACTGTAATTTTCCTATGGATTTTATTTTTCCGTTTCTTAGAATTTGATGGTTAGAATTTTTATACATTGAAAACGGTATAGGAAATTTTATATAATTATTCTTAGAGGAGATTGAACATTAAAGATCATAATTTTTTTTTTCTCAAAGATTACATTTAATTTGAAGATTGAAATTTTTTTTATAGAAAATTCTAATTTAATTAGGATTCAGATTAATTTTAGAGATCCTAATTGGTAAATTGAAATATGACACAAAAATTGAGAACCGGCCCCTTAGGATGGTCACCGGCCTTGGTAGGGCTGCCACGGCTATAGGTATTGCTTGTAGCCAAAAGCGGCGGTGGCCCCCCGGGGGCTGCAGGCACTACCAGGCTGGGCTGCAATTGCAGGCTATGCTTGTAGCTCGACAGGGCTGCAGCAGCCCTGGCCGTGGGCTACCAGCCCTCTCGTGGGCTGATGGACCGAGGGTCGAAAATTTTCAATTTTTAAATTTGGGATTTAATTTTAAATTGTGTATTAAAATATGTAATTGTAAATTTAAATTTTGAAATTACATATTATGTAATTATAAATTTAAATTTTGAAATTACATATTGTTATACATGAAATTTGAATTGTTTAAAATTTAAATTTTGGTAATTTGAATTTTAAATAATTTTTGCAATGAGAAATAAATGAAGAGGTTACATAAAGATGGATACGTAAAGATGGAGCAAAATTCAAAATCCAAAGAATGCTTTGGATGAAATTTTGTTATTTTGTAATTTTTCTTTTTTCTAAGATGGGACCATGACTCGGTTGTTTAATATTTCCGTCAAATTTTTTTCTTATGATAAGTCATGGATGGATGAATATATATTGATGGATGATTTGTATGCATATTTGATAACATATCGCATAGGATAGAAGAATGACACTTAAACAATTTTGATCATACATATTTTTTCATAACTTGGATGTTTTTCAAAATATTGAGTAGGAGAGAGTTTCAAATAAAACCCACGGCCTTCATTATTGATCTATATGTAAAAGTATGGTAACGCCTTATGTCAGTTTTACCTTAACCATATCTCTTGGTAGGTGTTTACCACCGCTGATATACTAGGTTGGATCTCCTATGTGGAAAACGTGTTCGAGCATGATCTTATTCATAACCACCCCTCAGCGGGTTGGTAGGACATGAATTGAACTACGTAAATACTGGTTACACACTCAAGACTCGTTTAGCTATTAACCTTCCCTACAAGCTCTATTAGCTAAACTGGTGGACTATATAAGCGATTATTAATATATGTCTTAACTTTGAAGGATTTAATGCAACGTATATTAATTGGACAGTGTCCATATTCTAGCTATTTGTCTCATGACCACCCCTCGGTGGCTTGGGGCAATAGGTGCAAAGAATTACCGTTACAATGCTACATGTTTTTTTCAAGTTTCATATAGGAACATACTTGTATGTTTTATTTGCTAAAATTTTTTCTTATATTTGCTTAGGCTTTGTAATGATGTTCTAGTACAATTTTATTTTAATTTAAAATTTCATCGATACCTCTTATTTCAATACTCACTGAAAACAAACTTAATGGCAATAATTATAAAGACTGGAAAAGGAATCTGCTAATAGTCCTCAGCTGCGAGAGACACAAGT
Source organism: Antiaris toxicaria (assembly GCA_035233585.1). Taxonomy (NCBI): domain Eukaryota; kingdom Viridiplantae; phylum Streptophyta; class Magnoliopsida; order Rosales; family Moraceae; genus Antiaris; species Antiaris toxicaria. The sequence continues at coordinate 9,199,402 of CP141153.1, read as the reverse complement.
TCGTACTAGACGAACCATGCCTACCTGGGCCCAAACTTGACACACCACTTGAGGAGGTTCCAGTTGCTTATACTCGTTAGAGAGAATCTAATGAGATAGCTCGATGCTATATTTAAGCTAGTATGACGAGTACATTACAAAAGTAGCACGAGATTTACCAAATTGCTAGGGAGATCATGGAAAACTTGGAGGACATGTTCAAAGGCTAAGAAAAGTTGGCTCGACAGTCCGCTATAACAAGCATAATGAACTCTAGGCAAAAAACAGGTACTCCGGTGAAGGATCATATGCTCATGCTTATGGGGTTTTTTGCTGAGGGTGCTGAAAATGGTGTTAAGCTAGACTACAACACCTAGATCGAGATAGAGTTCAAAACTTTATCAAAGGATTTTGTGAGGTTTGAAGCCACATATAATCTAGAAACAAGGGAGTTAGGACTCACCGAGCTCATGCAACTCCAAGCTTATGAGCAAATGATCAGGGATGGTGACACGGTCTAACCTAGGGGAGAGGCCAACTTGGCGGAATCTTTTAAACCCTCTAAGAGAAAGAAGAAGCCAAAAAAGAAGTAGGTGGCTTTTAGTTCTTTTATTCCTCCTGTTTCGGATGAAAAGAAGAAGAAAAAGAACAAGAAGCCCAAGAACCCTAAAAAGTCTAAGTGTTTTCACTATGGGAAGGTAGGTCACTTCAAGAAGGTTTATCGAGAATACTTAGCTGCTAAGGGCAAGGAAGGTAAGGAACTTCATTATTTAAAAGCGTGTTTGGTAGAAGAATAAAAAGACACATGGGTCATTGATTCGAGTGCCACTAATCATGTTTGTGTTTCTTTACAGGGGTTCATAGAAACGAGAAGTCTACATGATAGGAGCCTCTCATTGCAGACTAGAAACGATAGCTTGGTGGTGGCTGAGGTAATGGGAGATGTTTATCTTTATTTTGGTTAATTTAGGTTTATTTTATTGAAAGACTGTTTTTATGTTCCTAATTTTAGGAGGAACCTTATATTGGTAGCTTATTTAATAAAATATTCTTATTCAGTTTCTTTTAATAAAAGAGTTGATATTCGTAAAAACAAGTCTTTTATCTGTTCAGGATGAATGGAAGGGAATATTTATTTGGTTAAACTTAAGATGTACCCACTACTTGATACCGAATTAACTGATAACTCTAAAAGGTTAAATGTTTCTCACTCTAATAAGGCGTACCTTTGGCATTTAAGACTTGGTCATATTAATCAAGATAGGATTCAAAGATTGGTGAAATATGGTCCTTTGAAAGCTCTAAAGGAGGTACGTCTTCCTCAATGTGAGTCTTATCTTGAAGGTCAGATAACCAAGACGTCTTTTGGAGTTAAGGGTACTAGGGCTCAGGAACTCTTAAAAATTGTGCACACCGATGTATGTGGCCCTATGAACGTCGTTGCTGGAGGAAAGTTCAAGTATTTTGTCTCTTTTATAGACGATTACTCGAGGTATAGATATGTATACCTAATGCACCATAAGAGCGAAACGTTTGACAAGTTCAAAGAGTATCATGCGGAGGTGGAGAAGCAATTAGGTAAATCTATAAAGATACTTCGATCTGATTGAGGTGGTGAATACCTCTCTGATGAATTTTTAGGACATCTTGTAGAGAATGGAATACTATCTCAATTGACTACACCTGATACTCTACAGCAGAATGGTGTAGCCAAAAGGAAAAACAGGACCTTATTAGATATGGTACGATCCATGATGAGTTATTCAACACTGCTGTTATCATTCTGGGGATATGCATTGCAAATGGCATGCTATATTCTGAGCTAAGTTCTAAGTAAATCAATTATCAGGACTCTGTATGAGTTGTGGCGAGGCAGGAAGCCCTCCCTTGAATATATGAAAATATGGGGCTACTTGGCACATGTACTGGATGGTGATGCGAAAAAGTTGGAATCACGATCGGAATTATGCATGTTTGTAGGGTATCTAAAGGGAACTAAGGGAGGTCTGTTCTATAACCCGAAAGAATAAAAGGTCATTGTCTCAACCCATGCGACATTCTTGGGGAAGAGTCACATGAATGACTTCAAGTCTCGAAGCAAAGTAATGCTAGAAGAGTTATTAGGTGATAGAACTGCTTCAAGGTTTCGGTCTTAGATACAAGTCCTAGTTTTAGTGAAAGATCTATAGACGATCAATAGTTCAGAGTGCTTCGTCGTAATAGGAGGATTTTAAGGAAACCTAATTTCTTTATGTATAATGCTGAGGTATACCAGGCTGAAGTTCATGAACATGATGATGATTCGGTCATTTATTATGAAGCTATAAATAATGTTGATTCTAAATCTTGAAAACAAACCACGAATAATGAGATGAATTTTATAAAATCTAACTCTATTTGGGAACTTATAGACCTACCGGATGGGATCAAACCCACTGGATATAAGTGGGTCTACAAAAGCAAGAGGGATGTGGAAGGGATAGTTGAAACTTTCAAGGCTAGACTTATGGTAAAGGGATACACGCAAAAGGTTGAAATCGATTATGATAAAACCTTTTCGCCTATTGCTATACTAAAGTCTATCTGTATTCTTCTGTCCGTTACTACGGCTCTCGATTACGAAATCTGGCAAATAGACGTCAAAACGACATTCTTGAATGGCTATCTTGAAAAAAGTATCTATATGGTATAGTCTATAGGGTTCGTGATAAAAGGTCAAGAGAGAAAAATTTGCAAGTTGCTTAGATCTATTTATGGATTAAAGTAAGTATCCCGCTCATGGAATCCAAAGTTTAATCAAGTGATCAAAATATTCAGTTTTGAGTAGAACGTTAATGAACCTTGTGTTTATAAATGTATTAAAGATGGAAAAGTAGTCTTTCTGATACTTTATATTGATGATATATTACTCATTGGGAATGATATAGGGAATTTATCATCGGTTAAACTTTGGTTGTACCAATAGTTTGACATGAAGGACTTGAGAGATTAATTATATTCTAGGCATTCGTCTCTTTAGAGATCGAAAGTATAAAATGATAATATTATTCCAGACTTTATACATAGACAAAATAATTGAAAAGTATGTAATACAAGAGGCAAAAAAAGGTTCACAACCTTCTATTACTGGATTAACTCTTTAATTGGATGACTGTTCTAAGACATCAGAAGAAAGAGAGTATATGAGTAAGGTCCCTTATGTATCCGTTGTGTGTAGCCTTATGTATGCTATATTTTGCACCTGTCTAGATATTTGTTTTACAGTAAGTATGGAGAATCAATATTAAGTGAATCCTGGAATCAAGCACTGGCAAGCGTGAAGCATAAACTTAAGTATTTTAAAAGAACGGGGGATTATATGCTGGTATATTCTAGAAGGGACCTAACACTTGTAGGATACACAGACTCAGATTTCTAGACTTGTAAGGATTCGAGGAAGTTGACTTTGGGATCAGTGTTCTTACTTGGAGAAGATGCCATTGTGTGGAGGAACGTGAAATAAGGTTACACTGCTGACTCTACAATAGAAGCTGAGCATATGGCTGCGGTTATGGCATCTAAAGAAGTGGTTTAGCTCCACAAGTTCTTTAGAGACCTTGAGGTCAATTTGGGTGTTAACAAACCTATCACACTTTATTGTGATAATAACGCGGCGATTACCAATATAAGAGAATCTAGGTACCACAAGAGGACAAAACACATAGATCGAAGATACTATATAATAAGAGGGCATGTGGTGGTAGAATCAGTAGATGTATGTAAAGTCACATTTGAGGACAACATTTAGAGACCTTGAGGTCGATTCGGGTGTTAACAAACCTATCACACTTTATTGTGATAATAGCGCGGCGATTACCAATACAAGAGAATCTAGGTACCACAAGAGGACGAAACACATAAATCAGAGATACTATATAATAAGAGGGCAAGTGGAGATATAATTAGTAGATGTATGTAAAGTCACATCTGAGGATAATATTGACGGCCCTTTTACTAAGACTTTGATGGCTAGAAGCTTTGAAAGGCATATTGAGGTTATGGGGATGTGAAACATAGCATTTCTATTGGCTTAAGGCAACTGAGAGATTGTTAGGAGTACCCTAAGCGGGAAAGACATTTTAATGTGTTTCATTTGTTTTGAATTGGATAATAAAATTATATTTAGAGGTTATTCATTACATTACTGTGTGTCCTCATTTATTTATATGTTAAAGTAAATGTAAGCAAATATGACTCATTGATTGCTTATGTTAAACTGTTAGAATGTTGCATACAATAAACTTTTGTATACAAGAAGACAACTTTCTAAAGTAAGCAGTCTAAACTATGGTCCGTAGTCTATGGGGTTAGATCAAGCATCTAACTCATATTAAAACTATTATGTTATCTGAAGTTATTTAAAGGACTGTTTATTTTGACTGTCTAGATTTTTGACTCTCGAGTAGAGACATAGATATGTTGTTTGGTGGTCATATATTAGATCGGGACTAAAGTGTAATTGATCTACGCACTCCACTTGAATAAATCATGTCACTTTTGACATTCATTATGTAATGACCTTAATCTTAAGTACATGAATCACTTCATATATATGACTTGTTTATTTTGATGTTCTAATGGCTAAAGCGTCTCATAGGTAGTAAACTTATAGACCTATTCGTTGCGTATATAACTGGTATACGATGAAAGGTTTATTTACAGACATTAGAATCATAACTCTAATAAGGAATAAATGGTATCTTCTTATAGACATTATACTGGATGTGAAAATGGATAATGCCTTGAGCTGTCTGCTAGGTAGATGATTTCATATTCACATATGGTGAATGATCATTTTCTTATTCGGTAGTATAATAGAACTTTAAGATAACTTGACTAGTAGGTTAACTTGACTAGTAGGTTGAACGGATTTTGACCTAAGGTTGATCATGGATATCATATGAGGGTTTTGCATATATGACAAGGTCATTGGATAATAGCTTATCACTAGTTTACAAAATACGATATATAATTAGGAGTTCAGTTTTAAGTTTATAATGGTATGACTCTGAAATTAGTAATCATGCGATTGAGTTATATAGTATAAAACAATGATCACATGGATTCACGGAAGCCCAATTATATATGTCCAATTGATCCCTCTACTAGCTCCACATAATTCCTTAACAGATGGTAATTAGTCAGGATATACTTATTGGCTTGTTATCTTCACCCTTTCATAGGATTTAGGCGTTTTTCTTAGTGTACTGAAGGAATAAAATAGTAATTTTGTATTATTCAATAAATTGGATAAATATTTATTAATATATATTTTTGAATGATAAGATTTGGAATTTAAATTAATTATATTTGAATTTGAAATTCAAATATGTGATTAATTTGAATTTTGAAAATCTTATCTTAAAATAAATATTTGAAATTTGAATCCTATTTGAATTTGAATTAAACAAAATCTTGTCCTTACACAAGGATAGGAGACATCTACTTTGGATAAGGGTAGAAGACAAGATTCTCTTTTATTTAAATTTAAATTTTGTTTTGGATAAGAGATCACATAATTATTTAAATTTCAAATAAAGTTGTCATGATTTTATTTGAATTTAAATTAGAGTTGTGGAAAATTATCCATGTGAATAAAATTTAAAATTCAAATATTTATGGAGTTTGAAATTTGAATTTGAAATTTGAATTCAAATTTTGAATTACAAACCTAGGAAAAATTAAATTTGATTGTGGATAAATCTACTAGGGAGAATCGGTTTTTCTAGTGGATAAGGGAGATTAAATCTTGTTTGAATCCTACTTAAATTTTAAATCCCTCTGTCACATAAGGTAGCCGAATTTCTTCTTAGGATTCTCCCTAAGTGAGAATCAGTTTTTGTGCATTAGGAAAGGAGGAAAATTAAGTTTCAATTTTGTTTAAATTTTGAATCCTCCTCCCCTTGGTGTGGCTAAATCTAGCCGTGATTGTGGCCTAAAGGGAAATTGGTTTTTGGACTTTTAGAGGAGACAAAATTTAAGTTTAAATCCTGTTTGAATTTTAAATCACTCATTCCCCTAGGATGGCTGAATTTTTTATTGATTTTGACCTATAGGAAATTCGGACTTTAGGTGGAATTGAGAGAGAAAAAACTTCTTTTAGTCCAATTTAAAATTTAATAGGTTACCTCATACAATATTATAAATAGGGTTCTTTCCACTCTAGTTCTTTTTAAACCACAGATTCTAAGGTGAGTAGGCTTATTGTTACATAAATCACTATAGCAATAAGTTCAAAAAAGATCTGAGTGGTCAGAAGGAGATAAGTCGTGCTAGTATACTAATCAAGGATCCGGGTGTCCACACACTCTGCTATCCGAAAATTGAAAAATAGTAAAGAAAGCTAGTTGGTTAAAACCCCTCGGTCACTTCCTCCAACATCCCAGGCATTTTCTGTGAAGGTATAAAAGATTGTTGTTGATTTATTGTATATGGCATTACAAGTTTTTTAATGATCTTTATAAATTTTTGTAATTCCGCTGTGTAATTTTTTTTTATTTTTCCTACACCCCAATATTGGGTGACAAAATAAAGATTTGTACAATGCATATACATTGGGGTGTTGACAAATTCATGGTGGTACTTTTTTCTTTTTTTATCTTTATTTTTTCTTATCAGTATTTTCTTTGTAAACATGGACAAAAATTCTTTAAAGTTTACCTAGTTTTTCTTTGCAGACTTCTACAATAAGTAAGGTTTTTTTATCCTACTGATAAGGTAAAATCTAAGAGTTATTATTTAATTTGAGAAGGGTTTGCTATTTACCTCATTACACTCAATCACAACTAAAAAAAATTACAAAAACTTAAAAAAATTGAACTCACAACTAAAAAGACCCTATCTTCCATAACTTTGGCATACTCTTCATGCTGGCAACTCCTTTAGCCACAGGCTCTGATCTTTCCCATGCCAGCAACGTCCCCTGTCTGGCTCCATATCCTCTGTTCATCTCCTTAAAGCAACGAAACCCTTTATGGCATCTTCTTCTCAGTTTCTCCCCAACCCTCACCGAAATCACAACGATGAAAGTAGTCATGGTCGAAGGTCAAAATGGTGGCAACAGTTGCGCAAGCTCTGGTTTGGCACCATCGGCGATGTGAGTGAACCTCAGTAGTAATTATTCCAAGCTCTGGTTCGCTTCTCTCCAAATCTAGATCGAGATCTTCCGCTCAACCTTTGTTGCCATCGTCATCTTCTTCATCTTCCTCACCAGTATAGTTGCGTCGTTGCGGTTAGATGATGATGCCCACTGTGGGTTAGGGGTTGAGATTCTTCGACAACCTCCCATCCTCCTATGCCTCTGTTACCCATCGGCAGCTTCGTTTAGGCTCACGTTTTGGCCAGTGGCCAGTGCTACAACGATCAGAGATTAGGCTGGTTGAGTTTTTTTTTTTTTCTCTATTTTCGTTTGTGATTAGTTTGTAATCAGAGGTGATTAGGTGCATTTTAAGTTTTGTGCACATACATCATCTAAATAACCGAAAGTTAGTCCAATGGTTAAAAAATTTATATATTATCAATAGAGTAAAAAAGCTTATCTTATTGTAGAATTACCTTTAGTTTTTTCCATGAATCTTCATAAAAAAAATTGACCTAAGTTCTGTATTAAGTTTGAGTAGGCTTCCTTTTTTTTGGTACTTATATTTGTGAACATATCCAAAGTACAAGGATGAAACTGGAGTAATCCCTTATTTGGTGCATAGGTTTGAACTGAAAAATTTAGGTTTGGATTGTGATTTAAGTTATGATGTGCATTTAGTGTGTGTTTGAACTGTTAAAGATAAAAGTGTAAAAACTTAAAATATGTTTGAAAAAAAAATCAATATTGATCTTATTTAGTTCGTCTCAAAATTTTATATAATTAAAATAAAAATTATTTCATTTCGACTTATATATAGAAAGTTATAAAATTTTAAAATTTAAATTTTTACAAAATAATTTTAATTATTGAATAATAAAATTTATTGATTTTTAAGGAAAAAAAAATATAATTCTTGTGTTGGGTATATTACAAAATATAAATACAAAAAAAATTGCGCTTTTTATCCAAGAATCGTGCTTAATAGCTGTCTAGTAGTTGGAAATTATAACGAACGACAAGCAAGAAAAAGACATGACAGTTTAATGAGATAATTATTGAGGGACCTACCTAGTATTTTTTTTTTTTTTTTTGTCTTTAATTGAGTTTTCTACACATCTCATGACATAGATGGCTTCTACGAGAGTGAAATTGTATATCTGACTAATGAACGCCAGGCCAAATTGACTAATAATGTATACTTCAGAGATTAGAAGATAATTAAGTGATTGAAATGAAGACACCTTATCTTGACATACGATTAAAAATTACAATAAATTTCAGTAAATTTGGTACTTTTTACACGCTAGTCGATCATCCAAAAAAGATATAATGTTAAATATTTGGATTAGTGATTTGTACTTCATTGTTAATTTGAATTAGAATTTAACATGGATATAATACAGGTCTCTCTCTCTCTCTCCCATTTGTGCTTTACCACTTTTTTTTTTTAATTTTTATTTTCTACCCTTAGTTCTTTTCTCTTTTTATGTATTATCATGTGGTCAATTCGTGTACCTGAATATGATTGATAACCATTTTCAGCTAATATTATGAAGCACTACTTAGACTCAATTATTATTTCATATATACATATATATATATACACACACACACATGTGTACACACACATCACTGTTAATAAGATAAGGAGTGCTATCACGATGTGCAAGAACAAATCACGTATTTTTCTCTTGAATTTTAGATCTTTTCAAATTTTAAATTATAATATTCTTTTTTTTTTCTAAATTTTAAAGCGTTGACAAATTTATCATTTTGATGAAAAATATCACGTGTTACTCTCATCAAATAAGGTAAAAAAGACAATTTTATAAAAACATATCTATTATATATAATTAAGATGCCGTAAACATATAAATTTCATTTTAATTTCATTCAAATGCAATATAATTTTACACCAAATACAAATTTCACAACAGTGCTACAAAAATAATTACTATTTAAAATATTTTTAAAATAATCATATCAACATTTTAACTTTATTATTTATCATTACTTTTACTAATTACATTAACTTTTCAACTCTAAAATACTTTTAATCTAAATACACATTTCATTCAAATATAAAACAAATACTTTTCAATCAAATATAATATTTAAAAAATAAATTTTATTTAAATATAATTAAAATACAATGTGTTTATGAAATACGATATAAAGTTATGTAAAAATATACTATTGTAAGTAAAGTACGGTAAATTGGGCAGTTTACCCTTGGTGTGGTGTCTTTTCGATTTTGTCCTTTGACTTTCCTTTGGTATCAGTTTCTTTCGGCGGGCTTTTTGGTCATTACGGCGGGTAAAACCCTGCTGCTCATTTCGTTGGACAACTTTCCTTTTTTACCCTCTTTCTTTCCATGGTTGTCAGTTGTTTCTTGTCTTATACTAAAAGCAAAAAAACTTTGGCCAAAGAACAATTTACTAAAAAGAAAAGAAAAAGAACCGCTCATAAAGTCAAAATGATTATAAGGCAAAGGACAATTTACTGCGTTTGGATACGTTTGATAAACGTATTACATTTTAATTATATTTGAATAAAATTTATTTTTTAAATATTATATTTAGTTAAAAAGTATTTATTTTATATTTGAATGAAATGTATGTTTGAATGAAAAGTATTTTAAAATTGAAAAATTGATGTGATTGTTTTAAAAATATTTTAAATAGTAATTATTTTCGTAACACTGTTACAAAATTCATATTTGGTGTAAAATTATATTGTATTTGAGTAAAATTAAAATTAAATATTTCCTCCAAATATCTCTAGCTCCCCTGATTTCAAGGGTCAAGAACAATTTTTGTTATAAATAAGAAAAGCATATCGTACCACTTAACTTTTACATGAACAAACATTAGTCATTTTATTATTATATACTAAAAAAAATTGAGAGATATTATTTCTCTCAATAGTACACTTTTTACTACTTCTTATTTTAGTTTTGGTAATGTATTTATATTTTCTGAATTTAGGATTTTTTATTTCAAGCCTGTCTCTCTTCTGTTTTCTTTTCTATTTCTATTAGTAAAACATATTCTATTTAATAAAACATATAGAGTAAAAAGATTAATTTAAATAATAATATATTTTTGATCTTAGCCAGAAACAAAATCAATAAAATCATTAAGGAAACGAAAACTAACTAGGTAAATTACTTATTTATAATTAAAAATAAATATTTCTGCATTTTGAACAAAAAAATATAAATTTTTCCTAATTTAACAAAAAAATACCTTTCTTGTTCTTTCAAAATTAACCATAATTTTTTATTATAATGACGAAAAATATCAATAAAAGGGCAAACAAAAGCTATGATACATGATTTATACCTCAATTATTATATAAATATTTTACAATATTTCATATAAATGAAATCTTATTATAAAAAGTTATAATAAATATATAAATGACAATTTATGTAAATATTTTATAATATTTCATATAAATAACAAAAACTAAGTATGAAAAAAAAAAGATCAAAACAAAAAAAAATTAAGCAACACAAGAAAAAACAATTAACTTTTTTATTTATTTTGATTAATTTTATTATATAAAAAACAGAATTATTGATACAAAAAACGGAAAAAATCAAATATTATTTCCTACAAATATATTATAACTTATATAATAAATTAAAGTTTTAAATTTTAAAATTAATTCAAAATACTGTTAATTAAAAACATTAAAAAATTAAACATCTATATAAATGCTTTATACAAGTATTTGATCTATATATTAAACATTTAAAAATTATTTGATTAATAATTTAAATATTTATATTTACATATTTCTTTTTAAACATTTTTGTATTAAATATTTACTAAACATAATGATTTTCCTTTAAATTTCTGTAATAACCACTCTTTTTCTTCGTGCAACATAAATAAGAACCTTTTTTTTCACTAAACAACTATGCATTTTTAACCCAAAAATAAATAAAGAAGAAAACATGGAAAAAAAAAGTCAAATCATTTATATAATGAATATATAAATGACAATTTATGTAAATATTTTATAATATTTTATATAAATAACAAAAACTGCGTATGAAAAAAAAGGTTGAAACAAAAAAAAAAAAAAGCGACACAAGAAAAACAATTAACTTTTTTATTTATTTTTTTTAACTTTATTATATAAAAAACATAATTATTGATACGAAAAGACGAAAAAAATCAAATATTTTTTCCTACAAATATCTTATATGATAAATTAAAATATTAAATTTTAAAATTAATTCAAAATACCGTTAATTAAAAACATAAAAAAAATTAAACATCTCTCCAAATATCCATTTAAATGCTTTATACAAGTATTTGATTTATATATTAAACATTTAAAAATTATTTTATTAATAATTTAAATATTTATATTTGTATATTTCTGTTTAAACATTTTTGTATTAAATATTTACTAAACGTAATGATTTTCCTTTGAATTTCTTTAATAACCACTCTTTTTCTTTGTACAACATAAATAACAATTTTTTTTTCACTAAATAACTATGCATTTTAAACCCAAAAAAAAAAAAAAAAACATAAAAAAAAAAATGAAAGTCAAGACAATTTCCTCCGTTTGTTTGACCCCTCTAAATCTAAAAAATAAAAATTTTTCATTCTAACAAAAATAGATATTCCTAAATTTTCGTATATGAACATTCAAAATTTTTCATTTCTTAAACATGAAAAAAGTACTCTTTAGAAAAAAAAAAATCACCCACTTAAACAACATTTTATTTTTAAAACAACTTTTCAAACAACATTTTTTTCTTTCATATCTAAAAATTTTTCATCTTTCAAAATACAATTTTTCACCCAAACGGAATGTTTTTCCCAGCAACGCAGCGGCAGACATTTCAGCTCGTAAGTTACTAAAATTATTTTTTTACTGAGTTATCTTTTCTTTAAAAAGGATTAACTACTGTTAATCTTCATCCAATATCCCAACTTCCGTGCAACTGCATCCAGCGGCCACCTACCGCCCGGCGATCTACACCCCCACCCCCCCTACCCCACCATAACCCAGATCCGCCCTTGAACCCACGTGAAGAATGTTGCTGCAACCCTCCACCTCCGTCATTGAAAGCTCAAATTTTCTACAAAGCCCAAGCCCATTAATTCTCTACCGCTCATGAGAGAAAAAGAGAAGTAAAAAGGGCAAAAAAAAAACAAAAAAAAACAAAAAAGGGAAACCAACTCAGTTTGAGCTTAAATGCTTTTTAGATCTTGGCATTTTAGTATTATGATTTGATTTTGAGCTTTTCTCAACTGTGGGTTTTGTAAGTAAGAAATGACATGAAAAAAAAGCGACTAAAGAAAATAGAAGCAACGCTGGTAAAAAGCCAAAAAAAAAAAAAAGTATTGCATGCATTTTATGAGTAAGAGAGAATGAAGACAATAGTTTTGGTGGTTGCAGCACACACAAGCGACTACGATGATGAAGGGTTTGCCGGAGATTTTCGGGTTGTTGTCCTAAAAGATGGGATTCCCTACAATAGATTGTTGTTGTTTTTCTTCTTTTTTTTTTTTTTTTTTTACAAGAGGGTTTTTTTTTTTTGTGGAAAATTATTTTTATAGGATTTAAATTTCTCTAAAACTAAGAAAATTAGATTTTAACTTTCTAATTTTTCTTCTGAACATCATTTTGAGGGTAAATTTGTTATTTTAGAACTTTCTATTATATGATACGTGGTATTTTCCATCCAAAATTTAACTGAAGGGGTAAATTCGCTAATGTTTTAAAGTTTTAAAGAGAATAGATGTTACAATTTAAAATTCGAGAGGCAAATTATTATAATGCCAAAAGTTCACGAGGAAAATATGTAATTTGTTCAAAAAACAAAAAATGGTTTTGCGTGCTTATTTCATGTAGAGTTGTCTGATGCAGAGTTACAAAACAACATTTTTTAAATAAGTAGTGTTAGGAATATTAATTTTAATTTCAATTTTTTGAGTATAAACTTATGTGTCATATTTTCATTAGTGGATGCATTTAATTGAAGTGGTAATAATTCAAACATTACTGATAAAAAAACTACATCTTGTATGTCATATAAATTAATACTAAAAAAATTGATATTAGAGTTGATATGACTAATATTTTTTAAATAAAAATAATGTTCTTAGACGACATTGGAGGAGTGCTTCTAAAAACCTACCACATAATTTTTCTAGAAAACAAGTTTGGCCTTTTACCTTTGAGACCTTATAAAACAAATTATTTATGTTTATAAAATAAAAAGTAACGAGCCCGCTAAACAAGTTTATCTAGTTCAACAACGAAAAAAATTTAAAAAGTATGATAAATGTCCTTTGTAGATAAGGATGATTGAATCATATTTATTAAAAAAAAAAAGAATTACTGAATTTAAAAAAAAAAAAGTTAAAAAAATAAAAACAATGACTTAATTTTTCCAGACTTATGTTTGTAATTGATAATTTACTACCTAAAAAATGATAAATTACTAGGTAAATCAAATAATCTAATATATAGACAAAAAAAAATTAAATAAACAGTTTTTAAACATTTATTTGAATAAGTATCCGAAATTTTTTATTTAAGAAACTATTTTTATTTAATAATTGACTATATTCACTTTTAAAAAAAATAATTAATTATGATTAATTAATGAAATATATATTAATATAAATTATTAATCATAAACTCATAACTCATCAATTAATTATTAATTATTATATTTTTAAATGACCATTTTCTTAATTTTAAGAAACATACCTATTTATAAAATAATAAAAAAAAAACTTCATAAAATGATCTCATTTACCTACAAACCCCTTAATCGACTGTTGGACATTTTGCATTTGGCGGGAAAGCACCAAGTCATTCACAGCAATGGATTAGAGCTTCCTTAGAGAGAGAGAGAGAGAGAGAGATGGCCGAGAAGCTGATAAAGGAGATGGGTTTGCCCAAATCAATAGCCAACGTTTTCGCAGCGCGTAACATCACCACCGCCCAGGTATGTAACATTTCTCAAAACCCTAGCAGATGTTCTAAATTGGGTGGTGTAGATTTGATAAATCCCTAATTCTCACTCTTTTTTCCCATAATTCGTGACGAATTCACCATTTTTGGATCCTTTTGGGTCTCAGGAAGCCCTAGCCTTTACCGATTTCGAGCTGATGCAGTTGCTGGACGTGGGAATGGCCCAAGTTTCCTCCGCTCTTGCCCGCATTAGCGAAATCGCATGCCCTCCCTACCAAACTGTGAGAAAAACACAAAAGAATATGTATATATATTTTACAATTTTCGTTGTGGATTTCTCGGAATTGTTGTCTTAGATTGGTTTTTATAGGCACTGTCTCTGATGGAGCAGCGAATGCAGAAGGAGGACCATGCGGGTCATCTTCCGACGGGTCTTAAGGGATTAGACGAAGCATTGTGCGGCGGAATACCGTTCGGTGTTTTGACGGAGCTTGTTGGTCCTGCCGGGATCGGCAAAACACAAGTATGCTTCTCTTTTTTCGTTCTGTTTTTGTTTTTGTGTTAATATTGAGAAGTTGTGGCTATGATGTTGTTCGGATAATCTAGGTAGTGCTATTGAGTGTGTGAAGCCTAATTATTGTCGGAGTTAGTATACTAATCAACCTTTTAGCGGTAGTATATTGGGGTTTACACACGTTTATTTTGGTTAGGTTAGAGAGGAATACAAAGAGTTTGAGAGGCAAGAGGTGTGTGATTTTCTTGTAATTTTCTCCATTATCACAGTTAAATTCTGTCGCGGCTGAAATGAACCTAGCTCACACATCAACGATGAATCACTATAAATCTCATAAGTGTTGTTCGTTTTCTCTTTTTATATTATTGCTCTTATTAAAAAAAGGGATTTATAGCAGTTTGACGCCACAAGCAATGCTGCTTCAAGGACTTGAAATAAAAATGAATGAATTTTGACCTTTTTTCTTCTGAAGAAGATTTGTTTTGAGGAAGTTCTTATTTTTCTAAATATGACGAGCAAGGTTTTTTTGCTTATCATCTGGTGTGTTTGAACGAAGATTTTAATAATGAACTGTGTTTGATGCAAAACTGCAGTTTTGCATGAAGCTCTCCCTATTGGCTTCATTGCCGACAGCTTATGGTGGTTTAAATGGCCGAGTCATCTATATTGATGTTGAGTCCAAGTTTAGTTCAAGAAGGTACATGAATTGCATCTATTGACATCAGTTACTGACAAAATTTCCCCAGAAATTCCTGAATTCTGATTTGTTTCTCAGGATGATAGAAATTGGAGTGCAAGGTTTTCCCGATATATTTAACATGAGAGGAATGGCACAGGAGGTCTACTGAATTTATATTTAAATATGCACATTTTTTTTTAATTATTCAGAGCACCAGTTTCAGTTACTGAGAATTTGTTTTCTATATAAAACACAGATGGCTGGTAAGATCCTAGTTCTGCGGCCAACTTCGCTTTCAAAATTTACCGAGAGGTATGATTTTAGTAAGACTTTACCTGCTTAGCTTTATAATGGACAACATGACACTGAATAGTTAATGGAAAGGCTAAGTCTATATGTTATCTTGAATTGCAGCGTTACTTCCTTTCGGTACAAAAGAACCGATTGAATATCGGAGCTGCTACATATTCCAATTTCTTTTGTTGTATTTATCTCACCCTAGTCATGACTCATAAACTTTTAGTTGATTGTATTTTATCCGATCTACTGCTAGTTTGCAACAAATCAAGGATTCGCTTCTTCAGCAAGAGGTGAAGTTGGTAGTCATTGACAGTATGACTGCTGTTATTTCAGGGTGAGTTGAACTTCTTTGTAATCGTATGACCTTATTTCAGAATCATAGGTTTACATTTGATTTACCTTCATACATTGGATTAGATGAGAATAACCATAACTCGAGTATCAGAACATTGATATGTAGACAGTCCTAATCACTTGAAAGGGTGATGTCCAGCATCATACTTATTATCAATCAAGAATGATATAATAGCTTGAAAATTCCTTGAAACCTTGATATATTTGGTATTTGGTGTCGAAGCTGCAGGCAAGTAATGAGACCAATCTCTCTCTTGGTCAGATTGATTGTTTGATCCTCTTTCAAATCATTGTTCAATTAGCCATCCTCTTTTGTCCAGGGCTTATCAACATGGAACTCTGTTTATTTAATCCAGTCCCTTTTGGTATATAGTTTAAGTAGTGATCATCTTTTGTCCAGGGATTATGGACATGGAGCCCCAAGACAAAATTTACTGGGTTGGCATATTTCTTTTATCAAGTAAGAATCTTCTCTCTTGGTGTTGGAAATGTTGAACTTATTAGCTATTGGTGTGCCCTTTTCTGTTCTAGTGATATAGCTCTCACTTTTTCTCCCCTTTTACTCTAGATCACTTGCTGAAATTTCACGAATCCCTATCGTAGTTACAAATCAAGTACGATCTCAAACTCATGATGAAGGTTGCCAGTATCCTTTCCAAGGTATGTTCAAAAAGTCACATTGTGAAAGCTTAAGCACAAAAACTGTGGAAGACAGTTGGTATACCTTGTTCAGTGCAGAGCACAGAGGATCCTGTAGGATATGATTCTCATCTTGTTGCCGCTTTGGGGATTAATTGGGCTCATTCTGGGACAATTCGTCTTGTGCTTGAAGCTAAATCAGGTTGGTTTGATGCTTCTCTAACCTAAAATGAGCGTCTGGTGGTTTTAGCATTCTTTTACTCGGCCAACCTGTTGTTGTGTGAACAAGCGTTACTTTTTCCTCTTATTTGGATTGTGTTTGCTACTTTTTCTTCTTTTTTGGATAGTTCCTGGTTGGCAGAAGTCTGTATGGGTGCTTTGTAAACTGCACTCTATTAGACAGAGTGAATTTACCTCACAATAATAGCACTATATGATTCTTGAGATGGTGTGATCAAAAGTTTTCCTTGTCGCTAACTGTTTAGTTCTTAACTATATTTACAAGAAAAAATTCAGACATTTCTTATTGCTGATTTTGCAATTTTCTTCTCTCTTGCAGGCCAGAGGTTCATCAAGGTGGCAAAGTCTCCAATGTCGCCACCTGTGGCTTTCCCTTTTAACGTAACAGCAGCTGGAATCTCATTGCTAAATGACTACGGAAGAGAACTCAAAGGCGCAGAGATAAACAGAATTCACTCTCACGGTTTGTCACAGAGACTTGTGTTCTTTCGTGAATCTAGATATCCATAATAAATATATTAGGTGGATTATATCAAATAAGTAGCATTTATTTATCTCTTTACGTTGATCTCTGATTGAAACATGCATCTTGCAAACTAGTATAACTAATACTATTTCAGAATTTCCTGCAACATGATCTGTCTATATTTCTCGAGCTTGTGCTGGAATTTCTTCTTCTAGATACTTTCTTTCTTTGTTCCCACACACAATCTTGTATAGGTTTAAAAGCCCGTGCCACCTTTTTATGGGTGGGTTAAAAAAAAAAAAAAAAAGACGGCTAATTTGGAGGTTCATGTTATAATATCTAAATTGCAGGCCACAGTGATGTCATTAACTTTGACGGTAAAGGTTGCGGTGATCAACTGGGGAAGCCAACATAGCTATATTTGCAAGCATTTTCCAAGAACTTATATTCAGTGAAGTGAGGGATTCATTATGTGCCGTCCTCGTTAGTGAGCTTCAGCCGAAGAAAACAGACAGCAATAGTTGAATCTGACAAGTCTCACCTTTGTCCCCAACAGATACTTCCTAAGATTGCTAAAGCCGAATTTAAAACTGCCGAGGGTAGATTGTCGATTGTAGTTCACTTGTTTCGAATTTTGTTCTTGTAGTTGAGATTGCATCAAAAGGATGTTGAGAAATGATGACAAAAATGTAAGATGGCATATGTTAAGTACAGACTAGCCTCAAAAGGTGAAACTGATATAGATTCTTTTGATTTCATTGAAAGGTACAAAATTTATTTATTTACATTGTGTATCAAATGTACTTGAATCTCTTGAACTTCGGGAATATATGGTAAATAGGAAGTATATAGATGCTAAGGTATACAAATAACATATTTATGAAACTGTTGAATTAAATTGTATATTAAACAAGTTTCATTTTTATTTCTTGAACTTTAGGTTTTGTCACAAAATATCTCTTAAATTTTAAAATGTAACATTATTTTCCTTAAATTGAGAAGTTTTCAAATTCTAATTAGTGAACGTGAAATTTTTAATAAACTTAATCATTTTAGTTTGCCAAATGAATCATGCTAAGAGCTTGGATCTCCTGTTAAATTCGGGAATATATAGTAAATAGTAAGTTTATAGATGCTAAAATATATAAATAACGTATTTACAAAACTATTGAAATAAATAATATATTAGACAAGTTTCACTTTTACCCCTTCAACTTTTAAGTCTTGTCACAAAATGTCTTTTGAATTTTAAAATATAGCATTCTTTCTTCTGAACTAAGGAGTTTGAAAATCCTTGGAATTATTAAATTAAATAGTGTATTAGACAAGTTTTACTATTATCCCTTGAACTTTAGGTTTTGTCACAAAATGTCTAACGAATATCAAAATGTAAAATTCTTTCTCTTTAACTGAGAAGTTTGCAAATCCCCTCTGAATTAAATAGTATATTAGACAAGTTTCTCTTTTACCCTCATGAACTTTAGCTCTTGTTTCAAAATATCTCTCGAATTTTGAAATGTAGCATTCTTTCCCCTGAACTGAGAAGTTTGCAACAACCCAAAATTGAATTTTTAATAGAAAAATGCATTTAGTAGTATGCGTTAAGATATTAAATATGAAATTACGAAGTGATACTTATTAGTAATACATGTGATACTTATTAGTCTTATTAGATGTAAAATTAAAAAGTTACCTTGTAAAGAAACTATTTGCCTAGTAAATAAACCTACTTGCTAAGTGGGCATTTGGAGAAAGTATTCAATTTTAATTTTACTCAAATACAATATAATTTTACATCAAACACAAATTTTATAACAGTGTTACGAAAACAATTACTATTTAAAATATTTTTAAAACAATCACATCAACTTTTCAATTCTACTATTTATCTCCACTTTTACCAATCACATCAACTTTTCAATTTTAAAATACTTTTCATCCAAACACACATTTCATTCAAATACAAAACAAATATTTTTCAACCAAATACAACATTCAAAAAACAAATTTCATTCAAATATAATTAAAATGCAATGCGTTTACCACACGCCCTCTAAGTAAATAATATCTATAATTATAGTAAAAAAAAAATTCTGGTGAATATGTTACTTATTTTAGCTCTCGAAAGAATGCTATTTACCACTTCTTCCGAGGAATCCAAATCTCCCCATCCAAATTGGGTCTTGGCCACTCGGACAGTTGATCAGGTCATTCCCAAACACAATGCCTTTGGGCCCAAAGGGCATGACACTGAATACAGACCTCTGAGCCCTATAGTCTTCATGTTTTTGCTTAGGTTGGAATAAAGATGGAAATTAGAGGCCAGATAATTTAAGTTACAGATTTAATAATAATATTAAGCAGAAAAGAGCGCCATTTTTTTTTTTTTTACATGGAGAAGACCTATTACTGGCAACGTAAAGCAAGCCTAGAGACAAAATAAACTGCCCGCTAAACCCTACCTTTTCATTACAAAAGTACAGAATATATATTTTTTTTTGTCGTAGAAATTAGAAAAATATCCATGTTTGTCAATGTCGTGTTTTCTGCTTTGCTTGTTTTTGTTTTTGTTTTTGTTTTTGTTTTGTTTTTTTTTTTTTTGGTTTTTTGTTTTTTTTTTTTTTTTTTTTTTGTATTTGAGAAAAGCAAGTGAACTAAATTTTCATTTTTATTGGGAGTTGAGATGAAGATCAGCCAACCCTCGTTATCTTAGAAAAAAGGTAAAGAGGAGCTACTACCAACTCTTCCTATAGTCCGACAACAAAAAGGTTAGGAAAGCATAGAGGCCAACTCATAAATAAGCAAGTAAAAAGGGGGGAATAAAAAACTATAACTCCATTTTGATTATAAGTTTAAAAAATAACTGATAACAGTAAATTTAAATTTTTATAAGATAAAAGGCAGTAAAAACTTTTTAAAGAGTATTAAAAATAGTCTCAGAATAAAAAAATTTTAAATAATGTTAAAAACAGTCTTAAAAAAGTTATGTAAACGGATTAAAGATTTTTTTTTTTTGAATAAACAATTGGAATGCTTGCATAACTAACTACATATTCCAGAAACTTAATAAATCAATCATTCAAGTATTTGGTTGAAATTTGAAAAATGGATTGTAATAATCATCTTTCATTCCTCTTATATTTTCAACCAAAATTTGTATTGAACAAACATGTATTTCATGAAAGAACATGCATTTAAATATGGGATATGGCGCTGCTACATAATCTCATTTCAGGTCCCCATTAATTTATGTATCTTTAGTATAACTTGGTTAGACATTTTGTCATTTCTCTTTTGTTGTTGATGATTATATATATTATTTATTTGCAGTGTGATATGTGAACGAGGAGCTTGAACAATAAGGAATCCCAGGTGAAGCACGTTGAAAGACTGGTGCTATAAAATAAGGAGGATATATGCTTTACTTGATCCACATTTTTGTATGAAATGCATAGGAAATCTATTCTAAAACAAATAGTTTTTAATTATTAAAAGATACCCTCTTGCAAAAACCATTAAGTATCAATTCCACTTTGTGGTTTTTAAATTTTAAGATCATTCTCATTTCTCTTTATAAATTTTATAAACTCACTTTAGTCATGAATTTTGAATTAATTCAAGTTAATCAATTCCTTTAGAAGTTTTGTTAAATATAGACAAACAAAAAGAGAAATAGGTCTCACATAACCCCTTCTATTAAAATTTCTGTTAAAATCGATTAAAAAAAAAAACACCATATGATGACACTTGACTCCTTTTTTCGTTTGTTTTCAATAAAACTCTAATAAAAAGGATCAAGTGGACTAATTCAAAATATATAGGGTGAATGATTTTAAAATTGAGGGATACATTGTAGAATAATCCACTATTAAAGTAGCTGTTAATTATTTAATTCACACAGTGACTCTTACACACACAACGTAAATCACTCCTTTTAAGATTATTATCTGGTTTAGGAGTCAGATCTATTCATACAAACAGTTCCTTAGCATCCACTCCATCAAGATTCAATTGTAACTTTTTTTTTTTTTACTTTTTAGTATGAGTAAGCTAAGAATTTTATGTATTATATTTTTATTTATAGATATAATTAATTGATATGTTAATATTTTAAATGTTTATTTATTAAAAAAAACTTATATATCATATATATTAGTATTTAAAAGTTAAGAATAGAATTGTTGTTTAAAATATTTTTCTTTTTGGTGTTCCTTTTTTCTCCTTTTGTAAGAACCACGGGAAGGGATTTTCATATTGCAACATGGACTTTTAAACAAGTATCTAAACTTTGTATCTGTTCATTGCCGACGAAAGCACAATACATTTGTATAATACGCACACACACAATGCAATACAACGTTATTGGTTTATTGGGTTTCTTAAACAAGCAAAATAAATTAATAAATAAATAAATAATTGAGAAGAAGAAGCCAAAGATTGCTTTGGCTTTTTAAGGTTTCTTTTCCTTTATCTTTTGTAGGCTACACCTTTTACATCTTTCTAGCATATCTTTAGACCAAATTAGGTGACTGTCTCTCTCTCTCTCTCCCCCCCTTTAGTTATACAAGTTACATAAATTAATATTGTTCTTTATAGCTGTTTTTAAAGTATTCTTTGAAATCTGAATTCACCCACCAAGATCATCAATCTTTGTATTTCCATTTTGAACTATATTTCAAATCGAGATTATTTTTTATAAGGGAAAATATTATTAAAATAATGTTTAACTAGTGATTTTTTAAACAGAGAACCAAAGCAAAATGTAAATACGACGAAATAAACAAATGCCAGTTTGTTCTCATCTGACCCTACTGTCTGATATGTCTTTGGAATGGATCACCTTTTATAAGCATAGAAACAACAAGGCAATATTAAATTAAAGCTAATCTGGATTATATTCTGATTCACGTCTGACGAGTTTGCGTTCTTATACTAATTAATAATGGATTGGGCATCTTAATCTCCTCGAAATTTTATGTTTTTTTTATGCGTATATTTAGAAAAAGGAAGATAGTTGTAACTGTTTAGGATTATTCTATTACTCAGTACAATGTATCTGGCTGGCCATTATAGTAAATGGTTGATTGATATAAACACATATAATATGTCTGGTTGAATTTGAGTCTGTTTAGTTTTTTAATTTACACCGTTCCAGAATGAAACTTTGTCCCAGTGGAATTCAAATACGACACATTTTGGTTGATATTATTTGGTGTATTGTCTTCGTACATTCCCAGGACAGTCCACTTGTTTCTATTAATTGGATTTTTTTTTTTTTTTTGCCCTTATGGCTTTTTATTTTTGCTTATTAAAGTTCTTTCAAAGGACACCACCTGGGATCTAATTTTAGAATATGCATTTTGTAGAGACGTGTAGCCTTTGATATTAGATTGTCTCAAAAGTAAAATTTGATTAATAGGTTAATGTGTAGTAATTAAATTAATCACGTTTTGGGTTTATGGGAAAAAAACAAAATTGTATATTTTCCCTTTATTTTTCTCTTTCATTTTTTTTTCCCTTGTCCCACGGATAAGTGTAGTCTCAGTTTTTTCTTTAATAGCTTAGATCGAACAGAAGATACAAACTCAACATATGATGAAGTTACATATAAAATTTGAACGTCCTTTCAACCACATTTGGAGTCAGCTTTGTTTATTTAGGCAAAGCTTATAAATAATGGGAAGATATTATAATGGATTATCTTTTCTACGGTTCAAGAAAAGCAGTGCTATGTTGGTTTTGATGTTCACTTGTCTGGTGTGATTCATGTGAATGCTTTTCAACTAGGTCCCTCAAAGAATAGAAATATCGGATTTACAAACTTGTCTGACCAATATATATTCATTAAGATATCATGGTAATAGGATCCTAACTTCATTCATGTGGTTTTGGAAAACAATCTCTTTTTTATAAGGCATTTGGTACGCAAGAAAATCAATTTACTCATAATTTTTCATTTTATTTTATTATGAGACCATAACTTGGTTAGTAGCTATTTTTTACCCCCCAAGGAAAATATATTTATTGAAAGCCAAAGAGCTAAAACATGGGGGCTAGTATCTTATATCTACCACAAGAGCAACAACTTTTTCTACTAGCCATAAACAAATACTACTGTAAGTGTTCAGATTTAGATGATAAAGAAAAGATGGGTACCAAAAAAAAAAAATTGTAACCTCTTCTTACGCCAATAAAAGAAACAATGAGACGAAATAGAAGAAACAATGAATCAAATAATGATATAGCCACGTCTTCCTAAACAAGATTTCTTTTGTTGATTGCAAATTCCTAAAACCCTTTTATCAATTATGCACACTTAACAATCTCTACCAAGAAACAAGTTAATTTTAGGGTTCTGTTCAAAATATAGTGTTTGTGTCGGCATAACCAGTAAATATATTGAAAATCAAACAAGAACATGAAATATTTAGTATGCAAGGAACACGACAGACATACAAACATGTTTAATGAAATTTAAACCAATGGTAACCCAATTAGTGAAAATTATAAAATCACTAAAAATAAGAATAATTTAGCATTTTTAATCGAAAGTAATAATGTTCCTACACCAATCGTCTTATATTTATAATAAACAAGCACTCAAAATTTCTAAATCTTCGTATCTAAGCAAACAAAAACATTTAACAACTTTTTTTTTTTAATCAAAGTTTATACATGAATGGGTCTCCCTATTCCCATGCTTAATTGATACACAATCGATCCATTTAATTTATCCAAATCATGAGGGTCAATTTTGAATTATGCGAGTTAACACAAAATCAACGAATTTATACATATCAATCGTAAAATAAATTTAGTCACCCAGAAATTGCTACAAGTAAGTTTGAGGAATGAATGGTATTCTCGCACACTACACATATGGTCCAAATTTATTTGTCTTGTGTTATTTTTTAGTGATATTCTCGTATCATATGTGTCAAAAATTGCTAATCTTAGAGACCATTTAACACTCCGGAAAAAAAGTCTCCAAAACACATTTATTGGTACTTTGTTTTCCACCTTATTATCACTTTTTACTAATCACATCTTCAAAATGTTTCAGTAAACTTTAAATTTTAAAAGTTTATAAGTTTATGTATACAAGTCCAAAAAAGATTTTTTTTTAAATTATATAGAATTTTAAAAAAAACGAAACAATATCTATATTGACAATTTTTTTCTAAAATAATTTTTAAAATTTTATTTTTTTTACTTCAAACAGTTTTTCTTCTAAATATATTTTTTAAAATAACTTTTTTCTAACTAAAAAAAATCTTCAAAAAGCATCCAAATGGACCCTAAATTATATTGGGTACAGGTACTTTGTGAAACACGTGCCTGTAAATATTTATTGTGGGGTTATTTTGGTGTTTTGGTGTAATAATTGAGAAAAAAAATTTTGTGTGAAAAGATAAATAATTTTACTATAACTTTAAATGGTGCATTGTAAGTGAGGAAATAGTAAGACATGCGATATATTTTAGGAATTATCGTATATCACGTATACATAGGAGATAGTACAATGGGAGCACTCCATCATAGGACTTATTTTAAATAATGCATGTCGTATGGAGTTTTCTTTTTTTTTTTAAGCAAGAAATTTCATTTAACCAAAAGCGGATTTCGTTATAAAAATGCACAAAGAATGATCTCACCAAATTAAAATTCAAATCCTCAAAAAAAATTGATAATGTTCAAAGGGAAAATGAATGCTTGAGACTCGAAAACGAGAAGTATCTCGGCATTAAAAATCAAGCACCGAGTCGGCTCTTTTTCAAGACCCCTTTAATTAGGTGAAACCGATTGATAAAGAACTAGAAAATCAAAGTATTAGGACCTTTAAAACACAGCATCAAGATAACTCAAACGGTACAAAACCTTAGCATTCCACCAAAACACACAGACAACGACAGCAGACCTAGATTTTAATACGGGTCGAGAAGGAAAATCATCGCCCTATTACAAACAAAATAAAAACAAAAGCAAATAAATTAAAAACGCCTAAGAGGATCACCATTCTTCAGCGCCCCAAAGCAAATTTCAACACCGTTGGAAAAAATGGCAGGAGAAACTTCCATGCTTAACGGGAGCGAGCTGCACTACTGAACATTGCTCCCAGCACAGCACCGTGACCTGCGTCTGGAGTTGTAACGCCGACCGGTGATCACGTCACACACCGACTTGCTCTAACACGTCGTCCAAACCTGAAAAACGCCCCCAAACGGTTGACTTCGGTCGAAAGCTTTCTGGCGACACAACCTCTACCCTCTTGTCGATTGGGAGGTGGAGATCCTTTAAACGGAAGATGGAGGCGGCCTGACGACGCGCCGGCCATCGGCCTCCGACGAAACTCTCACCTTCCTCTCTTTGTTAAGCCGACTCTTTCTCTCACTAGTTTATCACAAAAGCTGAATATATCATGTCTTATGGAGTTGGACATTATGAAAACATTTTTCAAACCACACTCGTCCATGTAATAAGGAATTTAACTTCAGCAAAGGCAAGTAACTTCCTAATTTTAAATTCCAGTGCTTAGTTATCGATAAGAGACAACTTATCTCCTATCTTCCATCGGCAAAACTAACGGTGTGTTACACACATTTACATTGTATTTAAATACCAATCACGTCACATTTTAAATCCAATACAATCACTATTCATTATTTCACTTTTTCTCTTACTTTTTTAATTATATCATATGTTCTATTTCTCTCTTTTTTTTTTCCTCTCTACTTTTACTCATCACATCACATATTTATTATTAAAATACAATTCAAATACTTTTCACCCAAACACACATTGCATTCAAATGCAATGATAACACTTTTTCTCCAAATACAAATTAAATTTAATGCATTGCACTCAAATGCAATGCAAATACAATACGTTCACCAAACGAACTATAAATTCCTTTCCTAAATAATGATAGGACTAAATAACTACCTAATTTATCCTTACTTTAATTTACTTATTTATTTCACATAGGAGTAATTTTGTAACCGCACTTATTCTATTCAAATTCCTCGAAATTTTTTAATAAAGTAAATGATAGAATGAAAATTTAATTATTCATAAAACTTAACTTTCTAATAAATTAGCAAACAGTTTTATGGAAGTATGAAATTTAATTATGCAAAACTTAATTGATTTTTTCTAGCTTATAAAAAAATTGATTGTTTATTTTTGGTGAAACTTAGCTCCCGATTTACACATTGTTTTAAACTATTTTCAAACTATTTTCTATAATATTCTCTTCTCTTGAAAAATTTAAATTTACTATTTAATTGTGGATTTGAGCTTATGATTCAAACAAACCCTTTTTCTTATTTTTGAAATTATTATTAGTGAATGCTCTCATTTTATAAGTGTTGTTCAATTTAAATCATATGAGTTAGATAAGTAATAATTATACAAAATAAAGTTATTTTTATCAATTTATACATTTAAATTTGCTATGTTCTTAGGATTTTAAATTAATTTTCTCAATTTTGTAGGTTAATTAGGTGAAAGAGATAAAAAAAAAAAAAAGAATTTCTAGAGCTACAGTATTAGTTAGAGAGAGCTGTAACCCCAGTCGATACAGTGAATGGTGGCTGCTGACTGGGGCTGCAGTGGTAGAAACCCAAGGTCGCAGCCCCAGAGAAGGCAGATTATTGGGGTTGTAGTGCCAGAATCCTAAGACAGTAGCTCCAGTTCTTGAATTATCAATTTTAGGAAAGTTGTGTAATTAGAAGTTACCTTTTGAAGCAACTCTATAAATAGAAAATATATGGGTTAGTTAAGGGGTGCCTTTGGTTGTTCATAGAGGTCGAAATCCATGAAGAATGAAAAAAAAGAAAAAAAAATATTGTTATGCTTTGTGTTATGTTTGGTAAATGTATTACATTTCAAATGCAATTTACATTTGAATGAAAATATTTGTATCGCATTTGAATACAAAGTGTTTTAGGATGAAAAATATTTAAATTATATTTAAATAATGAATATGTAATGTGATTAGTAAAAGTAATTAAAAAAAATAAAATAAAGAATAGTGATTATATTAGATTTAAAATATGATGTGATTGGTATTTGAATACAATATTTTTATATTTGGATGAAAATTACATTGTATTTAAATGTAATATGAATGCAATGTGGTAAACAAATGAAGCATAGTTTTTAGAATATTAATTTTATTTTTGGTTATGTTTTCTACAAAATTAGGAGATTGCATCTTGAAACATTAAGAATAATAAGGAGAAGAAATTTAGAATAAGAATCTTAGAGACTTGTAACACCTCCACAAATGAGTTTTTTTACTTATTTTCTTTATATTTTAATTTTGTAATTTAATAATGCTTAAATCTTTATTTTGTAGATTTTCATTTTTATTTATGAATTAATTTTCTTTTTTGAGATTGCAATTGAAACTCAATATGTAACTTAAATTTTATTTATTTTCTTCCTTGATTTTTATTAATTGATATTAAATTATTCCTTCTATTTTATACTTAATGCTTCTAATTAACTGATCACTAATTAGATTGATTTGAGAAATCCTAGTGAATTTGGAAAAGAGAATTTTGTGTTTAGCGTTAGGTAAAATGATATATGATCAATATGTGAAAGTCTTGAATTTATATAAGATAGGAATATACTAAGTAAATTAAGAGGATATTTCTATTTGATTATTGGAGGAGGGTTTGAAATAATTTAGGGCTCTCGGTCAATAATTTAATTCAATTGATTTATCAAGGAAAAAGTAGAGAGATTCAAATGAAATATTCAAAAAAAATTATAATCCTAAACTTTATTTTATTGATTTTATCTGTTGTTATTTTTTTATATTTTATTTCTGATTAATTTTATTTTTAACTTTTTATTTTCTTTTCAATTTATTCAAATAATATTATAATTGATATAATTTTAATAATTGATAAACATTTATTTTATTAAAATGATACTTTATTTATTATTTTATTATTGGTTTGAGAGACATATACTTGTATGGTAAAAACCCCGACAATGAGTGCCTATAGTCAAGACCTCTTATCGTAAAATCCCTCTATATGTTGTGTATACACACATGATAGATATCTTGTAAAGTCAAAGACCAATCTTTATAATCCAAAATTAAAATCCTTCAACTAATAATATTTAATGCAAACACGATGTTGAATTTGAACTCACTATGCTAAACCGTCCATTTAAGACGCCGGCCACGTGTCGGTTTATTTTGATTAGTTGACTCGCCGTAGTTTAATCTACCACGTAATAGCGAAATGCGGGCAAAGCGCATTTTCGTAAATTCAAAGCAATTTGTACATTTCCTCTTTCTTTAATATTCATTTCATGTTTTTTTTTTTTTTACGAACAAATAATAATATTATTTTATTTTTACCCTAAAAATATTATTTTAATTAACTTGCCTTTTTTTTTTTGCCCCCTCTTTTTCATGATTTCAAACTAAACCAATAATTGCAGTTGGAAGAGTTGAGAAAGAGAAAGTAATAAAATAAAATGAGAAATGAAAAGCAGCTGAAATTAATATAAAAATAGAAAGTTTCACAAAAGGACGAGTTGTGATATGGGGTGGGGAACTTTCAATGAATGGAGAAGGAGCGTCCACGTCTCCCTAGGTGTAAACCTCGTACATCCTATGCCGACAATATACATACTTGGAAAATAAAAAAGAAAGCCCTAATTGTACTTTTTTTTAACCTATTTTTACTATTAATTGATAAATACGCCTAAAATAAAACAATGCACGTGATGTGCTGGAAATATCAAGTGATGTCTTTAAAGTTATAGACAAATGATATTGTCAAAATGTTACTGGATATTTTAATATATAATTAAAAAAAATGGCTGTGGTAGATATTTTACAGTATCTATTGATAGGTTCTAAATTTAGGCCCTTAAAATGTAATTTGATGGTAAATGATAATTAGTTTATCGACTATCTCATAATCATACAGAAGAGTGAGTATGTAAAAAGAAAAAAAAATGGCCAAGGTCTATAGGTGAAGTCGTGAAGGCCCCCCGCCTCTGCAAAAATCGCCCTTCACCACCACCCTTCCACCATTGCCCTCCCCCCGACCTTCAACTTCCACCAACCCCCCTAGATTGAAGTTGGATGATTGCAACGACAACCCAAAAAAAATATATAGAATAAAACGTAGCCACCATAGAAGAGGAGAAAGATAGAGAGAGCCGCTATGGAAGCAAATGGAAGGTTACGTTGAGGGAATGGGGAGCAATGGAACGTTGGGGGGAAGATTTTGGGAAGGTAGTGGGAGAGGGGGGATTCTATGAAGGTTGCAGCGACGAGGGTGTCTCGTCAGTCGGCGGGGCCATCTGGGGTATGGGGGGACAATTTTGCCAGTGGGGGTGAGGAGGTCGCTGGCGGAAGGTTAGGACGAGGGGGGAAGGGGGATGCACTGGAATTTTTCACTTTTTTTTATTTCTTTTTTATTTGGCTAGAAATTTCTTTAAATTTCTATACTGTGAGTTAAGGTGTAATAATTATTATAGATAAATAATATGTCAGTCGTTCAATTATGTCTTCAATTACATCTAAAGACATAAAAATGAGCCGTACCTACCACGTATTCTTATATATGTATTTTCCCAGATTATTACGGAGAAAGAGTTCTACACATTTGTGCATTTATCACTATATATATATATATGTATATATATGACGACATAGCACATGTACCGACCTCAATATACTTGACTTTTACCTCTAAAGTTTTTTATATGGTTTGAGTTGTGATTTTTCGAGTTCGCGATTATGGGTAGCTCCTATATAATAAAATATCAAACTAATAAGGTTGTAAATGCTACGCAGTAAGTTCGCATCTTTTACAAACTATGGATTTAATATAACAGTATTAGTTGAGAAAAAGGATCATCCTAAAATATTTATTTCATGAGTATTAGAAACAAATAAAATCAAATAATATTATTTCTCAATCTTTATGGTATGGTTTTAAAATAGAACTAGAACAGTAACTCATGTCTCTACTTTCATAGTCCAACTATAGAAGGACAGTTAAAATATAGAGGGCTATAAATCCCTTTTTAAATTTAAAACAACGGATTTATTTGATGCTTTTTAAATTTAATAACAATTTCGTGGGTAGGATTTTGCTCAGCAAAAAGAAATTAGTGGGCAGGCGAGCAAATTATATATCTTAAACACAAGCACCCCTATATATATATATTTTATTTGTTGAATATACAAAAAATTTATTGATTCATATGACCTTTAAACTAAAAAAAAAAAAAAAAAGTATGATCACAATAGACAATTGAATCTATAAATAAACTTGAATGAAACATCAAGGCTTGTTTTGGGAGACGTTTGGAGATGGTATTTTGGAGGTTAAAGATAGGTTGAATTTTCAAAATGTATGTATGAAAAAAATGAACTATTTCGAGTGAAAAATATGATAATTTAAAATGTGTTTAAAAAAAATTTAATAATATAGATCTTGTTTAATTTCTCTCCAAATTATAAATTCTAGATAATGTATAAAAAATAAAATATCTCGTTTCGACTTGAAATGAGAATATTATAAACCATTAAAGTTTAAATTTTTTGAAAACTTTGAGAAAAATAAATAATGAAATTTAGAGAAAAAAATACAAAAATACTTTTGAAAATGGCTTTTGGATAAGCCACCCCAAACACACCTAAAAAGGAAAAAAAGTCTACTGAATCTTGAAATAGACATCAAAATAAATATACTAACAGTAGAGTGCACACTTACTCTTTAACTAGCGCATCTATCAAAATATGCACTCCATTGAAAATTGAGAGACTCACGCAAAACATTGCTTAGATATAAATCTAGTACTTAAAAAAAAAAAAACAAAAGAAGGAATAAATCTATCAGACAAAAAGCACAATCTAATACTAAAAAAACAAGAAAAATACACCACCAGACGTGAATAAAAACCAACGTTATTACAAAACCATAATAGATATGAAACAAAATAAAAAAATAAACCCAAGCACCATTAACGAAAGAGCCACCAAAAAAGCAGTTGAACTTCGAAAGAGCCACCAGAGACAAACAATTGAGCTCAAGACACATAAGGTATAGTTCAAGCATTGCCCAATAGCAACGTGCAAGGCCCAAGTGCCACCACCGTAGTCACCTGAAGACTGCACCACCACCATAAGAATTTCTCACTGTACAAATCAAACCTCTAAGAACAATCATCTTATTTATTTTTTTTTAATGTGATTTTAACCATATTCAATAAGAAAAAAATGCCATATCGATAGAAAGTTTTATCGTAGAAATACACGTAAAAAATAGATTGAAGATCTATTTGTGTTTTGTGACAAACCCTACTGGTACCATATGTTAATTTTCCTTTGAAAGACCAAGCAAAAACTAAAGCTTAGGAAATTCTATGGTGGGGAAAGCTTGCTTTTCCCTAAGGATGGAGAAAAAAATATAGGCTCTTAGATCATCGATCAACGGATTCGAATGATGTTATATATAGATATAAGCTACAATCAACTTCATAGGATTACACTTTCCTAATAAAATATTATAATTATTAGAATAATCCAAATATTTATAAAATATCAGTTTCTCCCAAAACCAACCTCAACCATAAAGTTTATTGTTCTTTTTGATTTTAGCTCTTGATTCTTAAGATTAGACCTTGCCCTAACAAACATTGAAATTCGATTTTTACCGCCAAAATTTCAAAAAAAAAAAAAAAAGAAATCTAATTCACCACAAAAAAATATACGAGAAATCCCCTTAAAAAAAAACTAAGAAGGAATCCTGTGGTCGCCATTGATGTTGCTGGGGTGACTCGCCATCGTAGGGGTGAACATTTAGGGTGGGGGATGCCCTTTGCAGGGACTAGTGTCGTCGTGAGTACGACCACATGCTGCTGGGGTTGCGTGGTGGATCCTCTGTTGGGTGGGTGGAATTGCGGCAGAAGGGAGCTCTGAGTCTACCCGTCCGCTCTTCGTCCTGTGTCGCGACTTAAGCGGCTTCTCAGACTTGTTCTCCGACTGTCAAGCCAACCAGTGGCAATTTTCTGGTCGTGGCAACGTCGTCTCAGACTTGTGCACGTCCCACGTTGGCAACCAGTGGCAACGTCGTGATTGTGACCCACCGCAACACCACCACCGTGAGTCCATTGAAGGGATAGACTTTTTATTTTTTTATTTTTTCAAAAATCTGTCATCCTAAATGTATGGGGTTAATATGTTAATTTGAGAAAATATACAGATTTTTTTAATAATAATTAGAATAAAAATGAAGCATGTCATCTAATGAGATTATATCTATTTCTTTTTCTTTTTGTTAGACGGTGATTTTAGACCATTTGATTTTCATTCAAAGGTCTAAAATTTTTTTTCCACGAATAGGGAAAAGTAAAGTTTTTCATATATACAAGTTTTCATATTATTATAATTGATTACAAATATAAATTAATAATAATTTTATATATAATTTTATTATATAATGCAAAGTTTAAATCCCTTACGTCAAACTATAAAAAGAAAAAAAAAAAGATAATAGTTCCTGGTAAAAATGGCATACTTTCCTAGTTCACAGGAAATTAAAAGAGACGTGAGCCGTCGGATCAGACGATCGACATCAGAGACGTTGACCACACGAGAATTTGGACCAGAGTTGGGCGATTCCAGAAATACCAAACGTGGCAGTCTCAGATTGGCCAAGCGATGAACTTGTGGACAGGTTTGGATGTGGTACTTTTTATGTGAATGGATTTTTTTTTTGACTGTTGAACCACGGGCTATAGCCGGTAGAAAAGTCGCATTCATAGGGGTTGGTTTAGGTTACCAAAATTGGAATGTAAGCTTACAAAAGATTTTAAGGTGGCGGGATTACCCTAAGAGGAAGGTACTAATTGCTAATCTATGATTAACAAAAAAGAGTTATTTTTCTTTTCTCCCTCTGTTTCTATCGTTTGGTTTGACTCGTCCTTATTGCTTTTTTTTCCTTCTCCTTTGCTGCCACGTGTAGGTCTTGCTTTACCCTTAATTGCAATGCAAAAAAATAACAAAAAAATGTGAACACTTTATTGTCCTCGTCGCCTACGTGGACGTAGCCGTATCATGATTCACGAGGAAACGTTTGCCTGCGTATGCAAATGAAATGACATCTTTGTCCCTTATAAACTTAAGGGTCATTAGGAGGGATTTTAAATATCAAAATTTTCACTTTTTTGATTTTCTTTATTCTTTTTTATCTCACCGTCACTTTCTATCTTTAAGTGTGCATTTAAATATGTGATGTAATTTAATATAATTTAAAAATTAAATTAAGTTAGATAGGATATTTTATAATTTAACTTAATTTAAAATTTAAAATAGATCGGATTTTTTGTAATTTAATTTAAAAGTTAGATTAGACATTTTATAATTTAACTTAATATAAAAGTTAAACTAAATTATTCTTTTTGTATATAATTTAGTTTGAAATTTTTTTTAACTTCATCTTGGAAAGTGCTTAAGTAGGGAAATGAAAAATTTTAACATGTAGTTAAATTAAATTTCTACATATCTAACTTTTGTAATATTAATAAAAAAAAAAAAAAAACTAACCCCACGACTATTTTTTTTCCTTTCATCTAGTAGATTGTACGTAAAAAAAAATGTCAATGTTGTTTTTATCATGGTTGTTAAATATCAATATAAGGGACCACAGAAAAGTGAGACAAATTTTGTCCCCTTATTCATTAGCTAACATATTAGATTTAAAAATATATCAAAAAAAAAAATCTCACTCCTACTTATCTCACCTCTATGTTCTGAATCTGAATATATATTGGTTAAAAAATAAGGTCAAAAAATTTTTTGTTTTAAGTTATGAGGTACTGTATAGCTTTAAAAAAATGGTTTGTTTTGAACTGGATTAGTATTGTTTAACTTATAAAAAAAAGAGTTTGTTTTAAGTTATATTATCCTAAAATAAATAATGTAATGTAATTCAAAAGCTAGATCAAGCTAGATTCCTTTACCAAACACACTCTTATATTTTCAAAACTCAATAGTAAATTCTGAACTCTAAAATGAGATTATTTTTTTTAAATTATATAGAATTTTGAGAGAAATGATACATTATCTATATTGATAATTTCTTATAAATAAATTTTAAAAATTTTATACTTTTTTAATTTAAGCAGTTTTTTTCCCCAAACACATTTATCAAAACTTACCTTTTTCTAACTCAAAAAAAAATGTCTCCAAAACTCCCCCAAACAGCCCTTTAGAGTTAGTTTGATTCATAAATTGAATTTAGATTGAAACGAAATTTTTAAGTTAAAATTGGTTAATTTAATAATTTTTATTAATTTTTCAAAAAAAGATAAAACTAAGATGAAAATTTTATATTCAAATCTAGACCAAACAAGCCCTTAAAATTTTACTAAAGTCCATTTTATTTCTAGTCTAAATTTTTGAGTACCTAACTAACTAACGATGAATTGTCACTTTTTTATGGTAGATATAATTTTTAAATTTTAAATGAGGTGATAATATTTTAAAAACCTATAAGTAAAAAATGATGGTTTATATGTGTGACATAGATTAATATTTAAAATTTTGAATTAGATTTAGTGTCATTAATATTATTTATTAATAAAACATTAAAAACACTTGTGTAGTAATTTTATCTTTTTTCTGCTTTAAAGAAAAATATAAATTTTTTTTTGTCTCATTGTTTTCTAAAATCAAATAAGCTACCAAAATCAGTTTATAGACGAAAGTCAATTTTAGAATCTTTGAGATAGAACAAATAAAATAATTAGAAAAATGAAAAATCTACAAAGTCAGTCAGAAAATGAACTCAATCTCACCAAACAAGCTAATTTATGTAGATCACTACAAGCACATACGGGTCCCTAAAGAAGGTAGCTTAATAAATGATAAATGCTTGAAGTCAGAAATAGCCCCGTTTCTACATTATCTACATATCATATACCTAAAATTTCCTAATTCGGACTTGTTATCCTAATCCAACTTGTTTTAAAGTACTAATTCTTGGAAAAATATCCTTAAATCTAACCCAACTTGTAATCTTCAGTTGAATGGACTTTGCTATTTTCAATTCTTTATATATACTAGGACAATAGCACGTGCAAAAAATTTGTAAATTTTTTTGGACATAATAAAATTGAATATTTTTATATATAAAGATACTCGAGAAAAAGATAATTAACAAAAATAAATAATAAAAAAGTATTTTATAAGATATGGTTTACAATATAAAACTTATAAAAGAAACGAAGAAACCAGAAAAGAAAAAAAAAGTGAGGATTTATTTGAGAAAATTATTTTATCGGGGATAAATCAAAAAGAAAAATGATAAATCAAAATAATGAACAAAATGTTTAAACAGTAACTAAGCAAAACTGTTATATAGAAACTTAACTAATGTACACATGAAAAAAAAAAATGTTTAAAGAGAGACGCATTTAAAAAAAGTCTCAATAGAGAAATTAAATAAAAATACAGATATAAAACTTACATTCTATAAAATAATATTTTAAAACATGGAAAGAATTATCTAAATAATTAAAAATATATATATCTAGTGGTGTGTATTTGACATAAAAGTTTTAAGATTTTAAAAAACAATAGGAGAAAAAAAAAAACATCAGAAGATATAAAAGGAGAAAAAAAAAATTTATATGCTATAGGGGAGTAAAAGAATTAGAAGGGGAAAAAAAAAAGCCAAAAAGAAAGAAAGAAAATACGGTGGCGATATGTGACATAAATGAATAGAAATAGAGTTTTTGATTTTTATATATAGAACGTATATATATATATGTATGTATGTATGCATGCATGCCCTTCGGCATTTGAAAAACTTAACCAAACCTAAGTGGTTGGAGCTGGGGCCTAGAAAGATGTCATATGCCGCATCCCACAGTAATTGCCACAAAGTGTTAGAATGAAGCAATTATGCCAAGCTTTGAAGGAAGGATTATCTATTTTCATTTGGTTCTACTTGAAAAAAAGAGGAAAGCAAAGTGAAAGCCCTATTGATTATTCGCATGATTATGATCATACAACCAAGACTAAATTCCGCAAATATTGCTGTCGAATCCAATAATAAAGTTTGAAAATGACATCTAGAGCAAGAGAAATGGAAACTCCATGTGCTCGTAATATTCCGAACGCATACATGTCGACATTTTGAGGAACCTCAGCTATATTTTAATGGGGAAAAAGAAAAAGAGATAAAGATAAGGTAATTTGGTTGTCATAATTTGCAGATTGTATGGAATGATATTCATATAAGAACTGAATTTTATTTTGATGCCCGTGTTTGAAAGACACTTAAGTGAAGAAAGTGTCAAAGTTTGATGAATGGGAAAGCCGCAATGGACAAATGTGATATGTTTTTTGTTGATAGAAGAAGATGTAAATTTTGCAGGAGCTCATAAATCAAGCCAAAGAAGTCAATTTTATTTGAGGTCATTTGGCCTTGGAACATTTGTATGGTCTTTATAGGAGTACATATTAGGCATGATTCATGAAACTTTTTTTTTCCCCTTTTTATTTCCTTCAATTTCTTCCACATGAATAAGATGTTAGATTTCACTTTCAACCTTGTTCAAGATCATAAATCTAAGGGTGTTAATCGGATAGGATTCATCCTGATTTAGGTATATAACATCTAATTTAATTAAAGGTTAATTTTTAAAAATCTCATCAAATTCAATGCGTCAGAAATATAATATCCAATCCAATTTAATCTATTTGAGGTTAGTCTAAATTGGATCAAGGTAATTTGTTTGAAATATATCACATATAATTTAAATACTAAATTTCAAAATAAAATAAGTAAGAATTATTAAACATATGAAGATGTATCATAATATGTTAGGAATTAAAAAATAAGATAAAATGATTTTTCTTATATTAAATCATAACATGTTGGTTTTTAAGTTTTTTTTTTTTTTTTTATATGTGAAGGTGTGTAAAACAAAAATAGACATTGATTTTTAGTCTAATTTTATAAAGTATAAATATTATTTATATATTTTTCACATATAATATACATAAGTTAGATTAAATTGGATTGGATATTTTTAAGGTAAAAATATATATTTGATTCAACCTAAATCAATTTTTAAGAATTGACATTTAATTCAATTAAAATTAGTTATTTGCAAAAGAAAAAAAAAAGATTGGATTAGTTCAATTGGTTTGATTAGTTGATTGAAACACCTCTATATAAATCAACGAGAAACAAAAGATGAGAGAGTAGACAAAGTCAAGGCAGCCAATTGGTTTGATTAGTTGATTGAAACACCTCTATATAAATCAACGAGAAACAAAAGATGAGAGAGTAGACAAAGTCAAGGCAGCCAACTAATAAGATTAAGGTGTTGTTTAACACACAAATTTCATTTTAATTTCATTCAAATACAATACAATTTTACACCAAACACACATTTTACAACAGTACTACGAAAATAATTACTATTCAAAACATTTTTAAAACAATCACATCAACTTTTCAACTCTAAAATACTTTTCATCCAAACATACATTTCATTCAAATACAAAACAAATACTTTTCAACCAAATACAACATTCAAAAAATAAATTTCATTCAAATACAATCAAAATACAATGCGTTTACCAAACGCCCCCTAAACCCTTTGGAGACAAATTTGAAAATTACTTGTAGATTTCATGATGTATCCCATCTCAAGAAAGATCAAGGCGTGCGTTTTTTTTTTTTTTTAGGATAATGGATTCTACAAATCTTAAAAAGATCAGCATAAAGTTATTTTACCATTTTTTCATGTATAAAAATTAGCTTATTCTTAAAAATTTTATTTGTTTTTAATTTGATTTGATTTATTTTGTTTTATTTATTTTAATTTAAATTTTTTTTATAAATTTCACAAAATTCTTATTTAATTTTGTTTATTTTATTTTATCTTTTTTTAGTAATAGTGTATTAAATAAGTTGAAAATTAAATATTTTCAATGAGTTTACCTATAGAATAAGTTATTTTACCATTTTTTCATGTATAAAAATTAGCTTATCCTTAAAAATTTTATTTGTTTTTAATTTTTTTTGATTTATTTTGTTTTATTTATTTTAATTTAAATTTTTTTTTATAAATTTCACAAGATTCTTATTTAATTTTGTTTATTTTATTTTATCTTTTTTTAGTAATAGTGTATTAAATAAGTTAAAAATTAAATATTTTCAATGAGTTTACCTATAACATTTTACTTGGGAAATATATAATTTTAGTATTTTATTTTTCTACAATATCAAATTGAGGTAAAAAAACTCATATGTTCGAAGTGGGTCCCACCAAACAAACAATTCATGTCAGAAAATTATAAGTTTAACTGATCTTATTTAATCCTCTTATCGATATGATTATTTAAAAAAAAAAAAAAGAATCACTCTAATCGGAGCTTATATAAAGAAATTATGACAGTTTCTAAAATTAGATCAATAAGGAGACAATTTACTTAAGATCATATGAGCTCACATTTTTTGGTCCAATAATGACATAACATATGGTAGAGGTTATAAAGAAACCAAGAAGAATATGACATATGGTATTTTCTTGATTTTAGAAAATTAAAATCGTGCTTATAATACACCCTATCATACTGGATCCTTTCTAATCATATGTATGCTGACTACTTTAGCTACTGTAGCAAAATGAAACTGTGAACTGAATACCATATCATACTATAGCAAATTTGAAAATATGCACCGACTACTGTAGTTACTAGAACAAGGTTTGAAAACTGTGCACGACTACTGTATCTTATTGTAGCGAAACTGATTTTTCTCCGCTTTTGCATTGTAGATTACTATAGCAGTCAAACTTTTCTCTTAATTTTCACACTGGGGTTGGTGGAATAATGCAGAAATTCAGCCTATAAAATGCTATGTAAATGAAGGCATGAAGAGGCATATTCAAGATGTGAGATTAGCTTTGAGGAGATTTAATGGGGAGTGAGAGTTAA
Source organism: Antiaris toxicaria (assembly GCA_035233585.1). NCBI lineage: Eukaryota > Viridiplantae > Streptophyta > Magnoliopsida > Rosales > Moraceae > Antiaris > Antiaris toxicaria. The sequence goes on along the minus strand of CP141153.1, from coordinate 9,160,151 downwards.
AATGTTAAAAAAAAAAAAGCTTTTTATGAAGTTAAAAAAAATTCTTTTCTTTTATTTAGCTTTGTTTTAAAATGAAGAGTTTTTAGAAGGTTCGCCAACATAAATATCAACAACCATTTTAGAATCTTTTCTTTTATTTTTATTTTGTCATTATGTTTAATTTATTTTGTTGTGTTATTTTATATTTCATTATAAACTATATAAATTGATTCTGGGAACTATGACGTAGCCTGATTATAATAATTAATTAAATTAAGTATATTGTTATGATTGTCATATTTATTAGCGTATTTATTTTCAAATTTAATGCTTTTAAATTTCTAGTCAACTTTTTAATAATTTAAGGAATAAAATGAAATCGACAAAAAATTTTTATAATATGACTCTAGAATAAATACTATAAAATCTGGGATAGTATAAAAATATATCTATATATTTTTGTGTGGTCATAATATTAATTATCACAGATTTCTTGACAAATATTTTTTATAATTGAATTCGGGTTTGTATTTTTACTAGTCGTATTTTTTACTGTGTGGTCATATTATTATTATTTTTATTATTCACATGTATAGTATTATTTATATATAATGTACTGTAAATCGTGAATTTTAATTTACTAATTTTTTATATAAATTAAATTATAAAAATATATAATTTATATATAACTTAAAAAAGAGTACATAAAGTAAAAAGTGTAATTAACCATCAATAAATATGAACACAAAATCATAATAATATACTGAAATAAAATTAAATCCAATTCATTATGATGAAACCATAATTCCTAACATCTATATACTTATTTGTATATTATTAATTTATGTTCATTTATTTTTATAATTTTATTTTATTTATTTAATTTTTTAATAATAATATTTCTCGATCATTCAAATAAAATTAAAATTAATTAATTTTAATACTTAATAATAGCGTTATTATAAAAATGATATTTTTCTTGTTATTTTATTAATTATTGGATTCATGCACTTTCCAAAAATTCATAACACAACGTTTAGTCAGTGTTTGCAACAACTATTTTTGTTTCCCCTTTTAAAAAAGCAAGGAAACTTCATGTCCTAGGAAACTAAAATGATTGTATTTTATAAACTACTTGCCCAAAAGATGTATTTTTTTCCTCGAGCTTAGTGAAGACTGAGGAATGCCAACAATACAAGGAAAATGATGTCCAATATTATATCCTATATTCCCTCATGATCTCCTTTTTCTTAACCTTTCTTTTTCTTTTTTAATTCTGTCGGCAACTCCTCACTTGGAGTAGATCGATGATAAAAGGGTTTCCTTGACGTAGAATCAGTGTATACATTGATTTAATTCAAGGTAAATTAGATAGATTAGATAAAAATACAATAAGAGACCAAGTAGTTCATAACATTTTCTTGTAAGCTCTTCATCATCACAATGTTTTGTTACACTAATTGAAAATGATTATAGCTCTTATATAAAGGGTGAATTATTCTAAATATTACATGTTTTTGTTTATTCATTATTTTCCTATACTATTTTTTTACTTTTTATATAGAAAAACAGGATACAAGGAGTAATATCATTTTTTTTTAATGTTTTTACATTATTGTACTGATTATCATAATTGATTAATATAATTTATAAGAGTAATTACATAATACCTTAACGACTATAGAAATTGAAATAATCATATATTAAAAAAATCAACATTATTGTTATTTTCTAATTACCTTTTTTTTAACTTAGAAGTGATGGTTACAAACATCAAGCTTCATGACGGAGTCAAATATATAATTTGTTCGAGATTATGTGCATAATCACTTCTAATTACCTTTTAAACCATTACACAACAACAACAACAACCCATGGCTGAATTCTCCCTCAACTACTAAATTGAAAGTATTTAAGTGTTTTAAACATGACTAACATTTTGTTAAAAAACTATATTTCTTGTTGATGGTTGTTACATATAAACATAGAAGTATAATTAATAGCAGTTGTTTTCGTATTTAAGAGCGTGATGTTACATAAGTATCGCACATAATTACTCTAACTAAATGTTCTGACAAAATTAACTTTCGTCCATACTCGTGTATATACCGTATCTATCAACCACTCTCATAAGTACTATATACCACTTACAATATATATAACTGTACGTATGTATTGATTAATATGCATTAATTCTTTGTTTATTTGTGGTGAATAAAGTAATAACCCGATTCTTGTTTAACCCCATAATTGGAAAGCAAGAATTCACGACATAATTACCTAGTCATAAAACTATTATTTATAATATGTTTACCCCGACCTACCTATGTTGCTTCAAATATGTACTAAAACGATAATAAAACCAAGGCATATTCACAAAACTCAAATAAATCATTTCCATCCAATACAAACAAAAAATCAAATAAATCATTACAATATGTCACATATGTTACGTCCAAATTTTCCGTGCCCGCCCAAATGTTGTGGGCTAGGATTGGCTTGTAGTGTTGTGCAATTGCTAAAACAAGAAAAGGACATTGACAAGTGAAAAACTACTTAAAGTTCAGCCAAAAAAAAAAAAGGGGGGGGGGTGTGAAAACTACCAAAAGTGGGGCTAAAAGCGAAATACGAGAGTTTTGGAGGGGGACCGAGGCAATTTCCCAAACTAGGCATGTAAAAATAAACCTAACAAAAGCAAACCGATCTTTGGAGTTTGTGCTTCAACAAAATATTGCTCGGTGCGGCGATTTTGCGTTAGATAGGGATATTTTTGTAATTTCATCAAGGAGGAATCATTTAACTAACCATCGCCATGTCTCTTGTGAGTCCATAACTGACAAGATGTTGCGGCCACATAGAAGAAAAGCACGTGTTGTTCATGGTTGGTTAAGGAACGGCAAGGGTAGAATAGTCAATTTGGGGAAAAAAAAAGGGCCAATGTCACGTTTCTTTGTTTGCTATTTTCCCACAAAAACACTGGATTTTACAATTTTTTTTGTCACTTTATTTATTTACTTATTTTAGTAGAGTTACTTTATCTAAAGAGAGAATAAATAATTCCAAAAACGAGAAAAGAAAAATAAATCAAGAGAGAGAAGAATAATTTTTTTGGTTTTCACTTTCAACCTTTTATCAACTTTTATTTACTCTTGTAATTAAATGATTTGGCTGTAATTAATAATTCTGTTATCTAATTTTTATTTGGTAAAAATTATGTTTGTTGTTTTTAATTTCAATTAAAATTTTATTGATTTTTCAAATAAACACAAAAACTAAAATGAAAATTTTGTCCCGACCTGAGAGCCAATCAAAGGCCTAGTCTTGTAATTAGTTGGCTAATTTTTGTTTGGTAAAAAATTAGTGTTATGCTTTCATTTTTATTTTTTTGATAATTGGTATTATAATTTATTTCATAAATTGAGTTTGGAATAGAATAAAATTTTTAGGTTGGAAATGTTTGACTTTTCAAATCTAGTTATGATTTTTACAGAATTTTCAGGAAAAAAAAAAGATTGGAGCGAAAATTTTGAATATAGACTCAAGTTCCAAACACCCCCTAATGAGTTTGGGTGAAACTCATCTCAAAAATTAACTCAAGGGAAGAGTATGACCAATTCATGTGTAAACATTATAACACTTTAATAAATTAGCTATAAATTTACAATCTAACACCCTCCTAATGGGTCATGCATACGGGTTGGGATCAAAATCCACCATCAAATGAGTTTAGGTATAACTCATCTTTAAAACTAACTCAAAAAAAGCGAGTCTAATTCACATACATATATACATATATATTACAACAGCTAATCATCTAACGATGTGAATAAATTCAAAATTTAACTTAATTGACCGACAAAAAAAAACATAGATACCAATGTATGTGTGTACAAGTTTATACTTGTATAGTGTTTAAAACCTCTTATTGTGTTTGATGCATAGATTTAAAATAAAAATTTTAAAATGGAGTTAATTAATTTTTTAAAAATTAATTATAATTTATTTTTTTTACAAAAACACAGAAACTGAAATTAAATTTCTGTCTCCAATGAAAAGCCAAAAGTGTGCTTAATTCAACATGTTTTTCTTTAGGATTTAACCATAAATTATACGTGAAACCATTTTTTTTTCTTGAACATGTGAAACCAAATATTTGTAAATTACAATAACAAAATAATTGGTTGGACCACATTAATTCTTGTTAAATTTGCATAAATCCAAGCTTCGAATCCGACAGGTACTTTCATTATACAGTAAACAAGATTTTCAATTTGACAAGCCAGAGAGAGAGAGAGAGAGAGAGAGAAGATTTAAAAATTTTTCCTGTCCCTTTACCATGATTTTCTATATATATATATATCATTAAGCATATAAATTATAATCAAGTGAAAAATAAATAAATTTAAAACAATGTGAAAGGACCTAAATAATTAAATTAACCATACATTAATATTGAAATTGGTTTACCATGGGAAGTTTTTTTTTTTTTTTTTTAAAGGATTAGTCAGGATGGAAGTACGGATGTCTCTGAAAAGCAAGGAAAAGGAAAAGCAATAAACCATTCATTACGTACGAACGATGTATAGGTTCCAATTATTAAGAAAAGAAAAAAAAAAAAGAAACTTTACCGAAATTTAAATTTTAATATGTTTTTCTACGTTTCAGAATTATAAAAGGAGAGAAAATCTAGGACTGCGCGATTATCGATCATTGAAGAATTAGATTATACGTGGCTTAACCCCAGCCGATGGATGTGTGGAGAATCACGTAAAACACGTCTAGATTGGTCAAAACGAAGAGGTCCCACTTTCAAGATGTATTATTTTTCAAGCGAACGCTACTACTACTTTTGGAAATTTGGACCATGCACTTTGTGTGTCACGTTTCTTAAAAAAAAAAAAAAAAAAAAAAGGGGCAAAAATTTTTTTTTAAAAGAAATTTTAGGAAAAAAATAGAAATGTTTAAGAAGAAAAAGAAAATTAAGGAGAAAAAGGATTTTTATATTAATATTTTTATTAAAATATCATACTTTTTTATCTGCATAATTATGAGAGGATCTGATTGATAAAAACTGTAGCTATAAAAACAAGTTTCCACGGTTTCTCGTTCAAAAGAGAAAAATATGGTGTGGCAAATTGCTAGCATAAGTTTCATATTGTTGTAGACTGATAGAATTCTACAGTAAAATATAAAAAATATTAATAAAATATAATTTTAGTTTATTAAGTCACATTAAAATTATAAAATATTAAAAATATAATAGTTTAATAAAATTTGATTAAAATATGACGATCCGAAGTTATAATTATTACAAAAAAAAAAAAAATCAATATCAAAGAGCTTTTAATTATCATAATAATCATAATCTGAATTAAGTGAAGGATCTTTTAATTGTTAGGTTAATTTTTTTAATTAGTTGATCCATAAATGACATCACTTTTATGTATACAGTACAGTATACATTTTCAAAATGGACATTTGTTTGTTAGACCTTTAAAATTTTCATCTAATAACTAACTAGAAGGCAATTTCTTGAAAATTTTCATTTTAAAAATACCATGTCAGTTGGGGTATCCATCGAATCTTAATTAAGATTTATCAATTTATCATATTTAATCAAATTAAATTTTCAAATAGTCTAACAATTCAAAACTATCTTAGTCAGTGGTACTATTTCATACCTTATTAATAGATTGGTACGATTAGACAAAATTTTTTTATGGCATTAACCTGACGGAGACATTTATGTTCTAAGAAATTGGTCCTTTAACTAGGCATAGGCTCAACTACTCTTTTATTTATGATTATATATGTATATGAATAGTCTTCCCAACAGTCGAATAAGTTTACCAAATACAAGTTTATATTTAGATAATGTACTACTAATTTATTTACATGTAATGTTACATATTAGTTATCTTAATCTTATATGATATTAGTTTTATATTAATGTATTATCGGATCATGACAACCGCTGGATGTGAAACATTACCTAAGTATACATTCAAATATGGACAAATGGAGTGTGTTTTGATCTTTTTGTCAGGCAATGGCACTATAGAAATTATCAGTTTTGCTTATTTGAGCAATTGTTATTGTAAAAAGTAAGGGTTTTTGCATGACCTTTTCGGTGAGTCTCTTAACATAATGTAGAAAGAATGAGATGTAACAATAATTTAAGACAAACATAAGATAACACATAATAGGAAAGATCCGCTTTCAATATGTTTTGTGTAATAATATATAAGAAATATGATTTATATTGACATTACAGATCTTACAAATTCATGTGCTATATTACCCTTGTTTTAATTATTGATGCGTCTTATTTATTTCACGTAACTTAAAATACACTCTATATTATATTAAAGGGACCTCTCATCCAAGGAATTGTTTGGACAAGCCCTACAAAATTATAGAATGCAAAGTTGATATATGGAATATATTTGTTGTGCTAGTTCTACTGCTGTATATTAGCCTATCTGGAAAAATGGTCTATAGTTTCAATTATCAGAAAACTATATGCACTTTACAATTATGTCTAACACTTTAACAAGTCTTTCTTACGCTTAGTGGGAGCCCCACTTCAAACGATCCAGTATATATACATATACAAAGTTTCATATACAGTATAAAATGCGAACTAATATATTAACATGAATGTTAATTGCGATTGCTAAAAATATAAGCTTATATATCAGAAAATATGAACACATTCACGTGATATTTTTTAACATCTCGATATTTATATTTTTTTTATATGCAAGTTCAAATTTTTACTAAATAAAATTCATATATTTGATAATATTGGTTTATAGCTGATATTAAATATGAGACTGTTTTAAAATATAAATATATAAATATTCACACATACACGGTAAAGAAGCTTATCATTAAAGGAAAGCAACAATATAAGGCCACCCAGCCACAAGGCAGCAAGTCTGGTGAATATATTGTATTTATATTACATTTCAATATAATGTATTAAATGTAATTTATATTTGGAGGAAAAATATTAGTATTGCATTTGAATGCAATGTGTATTTGGGTGAAAAGTATTTGAATTGTATTTTAATAATAAATATGTGATCTGATGGATAAAAGTAGAGAGGAAAAAAAGAGAGAGAAAGAGAATATATGATATAATTAATAAAAGTAATAGAAAAAGTAAAATAATAAATAGTGATTGTATTGAATTTAAAATGTAATATGATTGGTATTTAAATGAAATACTTTTATATTTAGAGAAAAATACACCGTTAAATCTGATGTACCAAACACACCGTTAAATCTTATATTTACTGAGATCAGCATAAACTTATATTATTGTCTACTCTAATTTAACAAGAGAAATAAGATATATTTCTACCAAAAATTAAAAAAAAAAGGGGGGGGGGGGGGGGGGGGTGGAAGGGACATATGGGACAAACTTCCGTTTCATGCATTCATACATCTATAATTATATTGAATTATTTATATATATATAGTTTTTGAGTGATGGAACCATTATTTTATTTCTATATATGGACATAAATATGGACCACTACACAAAAAAGAACTTCCATTTTAATTATGTTTTCCCTTTTGTGTATTAAAATTTTAAGAAGCAATCCACAGTTGACAAATGCTAAAATGAAAAAATAAAAAGAAAAATAATAAAAAAGAAAAAGAAGAGATTTTTGCTAGCCAATGAAAAATGAAGATTGAGGATTACTAGTAGCAGTGCGCCGGTACTGTGGCAGGAGTGCAGTTAAGTAGGACTAGGAGTTACGGTAGACGGTTGCTTCCGTCTACGAAACCTCCAATTTGGACAAGTGGTAGTATGGAAAAATCCCTTGGCACTATCAACTACCGGTTACCGGCCGAAGAGGGGGAGAGAGAAATCAAACTTTATAATAAATAAGAAGAATATATAAAAATTTTAATTATTATTATAATAATAATAATGTTTATATATTCCATCCTTTAAAACAGGGACCGAAATGAAATGTTCCTTCACCAATCTCCCGTCCCGTCTCTCTTCTTCTTCCTTTGCTCTCTTCCCTCTCTCTCTCCCTCTCTCTCTCTCTCTCTCTTCTCTCTTCTCTCTCTTCTGGTTTTCTGGCTAAGTCGGCGATGATTTCACTCCCACCGATCAACTCCTGGCCGATTATTTGACAAATGAGTGTACTCAGCTTCGTCGCGGTGCTCGCTCTCTGAACGACGCCGTTTGACTGCCTTTTCTTCTCCTTCTTCTTCTCAACCGCCGGCTGTTGGTCGGCAATTTTATCCAGCGACGAGACGGAGAAGACGAAGAGATAGAGATAGAGAGAGAGAGAGAGAGGGAGAGAGAGAGAGAGAGAGAGTGTGTGTGTGGGTGTTTTGTTTTTTGAGCTTCTTCTGTCTTCGTTTTTCCTGTTATTACCAGCACTTTGTTCTTTGAGCTACTGCTCGCCAGTCCTCTGAACTCTCTGGAGTTTCTCTCTCTAAGTTTGACCTTCCGATCGTCTCTTTGAGCGGCTTAATCTCTGGTCGATCCATCTCCGCCGTTGGATTCTCCGCAGCATTGATCGGCCGGCCGGGCGGATGCGATAAAGCGTGTTGGAGAATTTTGAGCTGAAACTGGAGCTAAATTCGAAGGAGGGAGAACGCGAGGAGCCATGCTGGATCTTAATCTGAATGTGTTCTCGGCCGATTCGGCCAACCAAAACGACGGAGACTCGGTCATGTTCTTCGACAAGGCTCCTCAGGGCTCCGGAACCCAAATGGACGAGTCCGGAACCTCGAACTCGTCGATCGTCAATGCGGACGCGTCGAGCAACGGAGGCGACGACGATTCGTGCTCCACACGCGCCGGCGGGGGCGAGGTCTACACCTTCAACTTCGATATCCTGAAGGTCGGGGCCAAGAACAACGTCGTCGTCACGAAGGAGTTCTTTCCGATGACCACCGGAGGAGCGAATGGGGATCTCAAGGACTGGCAGGGGCAGTCTTCATCATCCTCCTGGTCTTCGAGGAAGAACTGGATCGAGCTTGGCTTCGATCAGAGTGGGTCTGGAGAGGTGGGGATGCTTCAGCAGCAGCAACAACAGCAACAGCCGAAGAAGAGCAGGAGGGGACCGAGGTCTCGGAGTTCACAGTACAGAGGAGTCACGTTCTACAGGAGGACAGGAAGATGGGAATCTCATATTTGGTGAGCGAATTTGGTACTTGTGTTAATCAATTTCTGTTCATTGCTTGATTGAATTTTGTGGTCAATTAGATTATGGATGACTTCGTTTTTTATTTTGATCATTTTCATTCGTTTTGACTGAAATTTCATGTACTAGTTTTTAATGTGCGAATAATTTGGGTGCCAGTTTGTACGAGTTCATTCTCGCTTGACTCTTATTTCCTTGTTTTTTCTCCTTTTCGTTTTCTTTTTCTGGTCCAGGGACTGTGGAAAACAAGTCTATCTCGGTATGTATTTGACACTTTTGTTTGACAGTTTTAATCATGAATATTGTTGTTATTGATCTTCTAATTTTGGAAAAACTTTGGCGAACTTGGTGTTGGGCTTGTCTAGGTGGATTTGACACTGCTCACTCTGCTGCTAGGTAAATTTCTTCTTATCTGCATTAACTTTTGTCTTCCATAATTTGCTTGAATTCAATTTTCCATCGCTTTGAAAACTTTGGTTATTCTAGTATATAATTATGTATGTACGAATGTATGTATGCATTTTTCGTTAACCTGGGGTTGCTGTTATTTAGAGCCTATGATCGTGCTGCCATTAAGTTCAGGGGAGTGGATGCTGATATCAATTTCAATCGCAGCGATTATGAGGATGATTTAAATCAGGTATGATTGCTATTTTGTCCACCAAAATATCTGAGTCGGTTTTGTTTTGGGCTGTTGGTAGAATAGGACTAATCATGGTTTCAACAATTGTCAGATGAAGAACCTGACCAAGGAAGAATTCGTGCACATACTACGCAGGCAGAGCACAGGCTTCTCTCGGGGCAGCTCAAAATATAGAGGAGTGACGCTGCACAAATGTGGACGTTGGGAGGCTCGAATGGGGCAGTTCCTTGGCAAAAAGTGAGGAACTAGTTTTTGGAATTTAAATATTTCGATTCTGTTTAGGCTTTAAAGGTTAGATAATTGAAGTTTTATGTGCCCATCGGAGTGGATGGAGAATTGTTGCAAACAATCTCTCAATGAGTCGTTTTATTTTCCTTGTCTGGGAAAAAAATTCAAAGATATTAAAAAAAAAAAGGACGAAAATTGGGGACCGTGTTTACATCATGGAGGTTACAATGCTTGAATGCAGGTATATATATCTTGGGCTATTCGACAGCGAAGTAGAAGCTGCAAGGTCCTAATGATCATGAATTACACTCTACCTGACTGAATTTATTACCTTCTCAACCTCATTAGGGTTCCTTCCAACACGTCTCCCTTTTGATTTTCTGGAAATCAGGGCATATGACAAGGCAGCCATCAAATGTAATGGAAAGGAAGCGGTCACCAACTTTGAGCCAAGTACCTATGAAGGGTTTATGCTTCCGGAGGTGAATAATGAAGGTATTGTCTTTTGTGTGTCTTTCTCGTCATTCTATAGAACTTCCAAGATTTTCCTTTCTTGGTTCGTGTCTCAATTTCTTTTTTATGCAGGTGGCAATCACAATCTTGATCTCAATCTGGGGATATCTCCCCCTTCATTTGGCAACATTCGAAAGGAAAACGAGGGGCGTATCCAGTTCCACCCTGGCCCTTATGACGTGCATAGCAGAAAGCTTTCGGGGGTAATCTTAGATTTTTAGTTGGTTCAAAACAAAAACAAATCCAGTACCAGATGTTGAAAAATTAAGGATTAAATCATGCATTCTTCTGTTTTCTTATTTTTTATGAACATAATAGATTTTTTTCCCTGTTTCTTGAAATATTTGCAACTGCTGATTGTTTATGCTCAATGCATTGTTCTTGTCAGATGGAGAACCATACTGGTGCAATACCAGGCAATCCACCTTTTAAAGGGCTGGTAATGACATCAGAGCAGCCTCTACTGTTGAATGGTGCATATCCTGGTTTCTTTCCGAGTGAGGTAGGTTTCACTTACCTTTTGACCAAGAACTCCTTTACTCATATTAACAATACCATTATTTTTAACAACAATGCCACTGCTTAGTTATGATTGAATCCAAAACGTGGCGTTGAATTTACTCATGGAGGGGAGATGAGGGAATTAATTTCATTTTCTCGCGAGTGAGGGAGTATTTCTATGTTTTATATATATCTTCTGTAATGAACGAACAATTTTGAAAAATGAAGCTTACCAAAATTGTTGTTAGACACAATTTTTCCACACAAAATTATGGCAAGGGTGAGAACAGAACATGACGGCTATCATTCTGTTTTGTCTAATTACATGGGAGTGTTGTTTCTGTTCCTAATATTGCCAGTACATCGAACGGATAATTTAAAAACAAAAACAAATTGGAATGCATTTAGTATACTATTCAAACTCTTCAAATTAGGCTTTTTTCCCCTCTCTGCTTTTTTTTTTTTTTTTTTTTTAAGAACAAGGATCCAGGCGTTGATTATTTGATATAACACTCACCTTTGAATCCTTTCAACAGGAAAGGGCAACAAAGAAGAGGATTGCACTAGGTTCTTCTCAAGGTCTCCCTTCATGGCAAATGCATGGCCAGGTCACTGCAACCTCAGTGCCACTGTTCACTACTGCAGCATCATCAGGATTCTCATTTTCAGCCGCCCCTCCATCCGCCGCCATCCTTCCTTCAAAACCATTAAACCCGACGACCCTCAATCTCTGTTTTACTTCCTCCGCCACAGCTGCCGCCAATTCCCCTCAATATTATTACCAGGCGAGGCCACAACAGGCACAACCCTAGGATGGCTAAAACTTTATCCTCCCTCTATAAAAGGTTTGAGAGGGCTTGTGTAACCGCTGTGGTTTTGAATATTCTTTTGTAAGACCCACAGTATTGATTGCTCTTCTACACTACTATTACTACTATCACTTGATATTCTGACTTCTCTTTTAAGCCATTACCGAATTCTGTTTGAAATATTGGTATTAAGAAAATTGCCAATTTCTGCTTTGCGTTGATGCTACAAATGCATCGTTGACTTGGGAGTTTCTTACATAATTGAATTGTTTTGATTTTATGTTTGGATTTTATCCAAATAAGATGCACGTTGAAAATATGTCCTTTATTTGCAAATAAAAAGAGAAACAATTGGGACACTCTGTGTGAAACCCCATCCATCGCAAATAAAATGCGCATCTTATTTAGGAGCTCTATGTTGTAGGGCTCGTTGTTTAAATAAAATGTTTTGTATATTCCTCGTTATTCATTGATTCGAAGCTTTTTTTTTTTTTTTTTTAAGGTCTTAGAGATCAAAATTTTTATTTTTTTGGTATTTTTTGCACCTCATGTTATTTTTTATTATTTATATTTTTAAAAACTTTACAATAAATTTTTAATTTTAAAAATTTATAATTTTATATATACGAGTTTAAATAAAATGATTTTTTTTAGTTACATATATATTTAAGATGAACGAGATATAAAATAAAATATATGCGATAAGATTTATATCGATAATTTTTTATATAAATTTTTAAGATTTTATAATTTATCATTCTTTTTACTTTTTTTTTTCAAATATATTTTATTAAACTTATTTTTTTATCTGAAAAGCGTCTTCCAAACTTTTTCCAAATAGCCTTTAATGTTTTTAACCGCTATTTTCTTCCCCCTTTTTTTCTGTGGGATTAATAATACTTTTACACCAAAAGGTCTAAAAGACCCGTCAAAAAATAACCTCCCCTGTTTGTAGAATTATATTCGTATCATATTAAATATAATATAATTATTATTTTTATTAATTATATTATATAAATTTTTTCTTTATTTTTATATATATTTATAATTAAATTATAATTTAAATATTTTTTATTTAAATATATATTATATTCAAATTTAATATACATTTTTTTTATAAATACAAATTATATTTAACATATTATATTTAAATATAATAAAAACATAATAAATTTATCAAAAGAAAAAGTATCTGTTTAGATGAGAGATCTGTTTTTAGAAAATAGAAAATTTTTAGATATGAAAAATAAAAAGTTATTTAAAACTTTTTTTAAAAGTAAAAAGTTGTTTAGATGAGTGAAAACTTTTTATTTTTAGAGAATTTTTTTTATTTTTTAAAAATAAAAAATTTTAAATGTCCAGATAAAAAAATTTAAAAAGATTTATTTTTTTTAAAATAAATTTTTTTTTATTTTTTAAATTTAACGGTACGAAACAAACAGAGTTTTAATATTCCCTCGTCATTTCCAACTTCAGTTGCACAACTCTGTGTGGGTGTGCGTGTGTGTGTGTGTGTTTTTTTTTTCCCCTCTCTCTTTAATTTAATTAGTGATTCTTTTCGCCTGGACCTTTATTTGGCAGCAGATTGATATTTTTTGCACTCATCACATATTGGGTCCCACAATACCTCGGAAATCTTGAAATAGTCTTTATTTGTTGTTTTGATGAACAGAAAAAAAAAAAAAAAAAGTTTACTTTGGGCTTTGAGCCGAAAGGTGTGCGTACAATTGAATAGCATACGGCTTTTTGGATTTGGTCCTTTTTTTGTTTATTTTTAGAAATCGCTTACCCGATTGAAAAACAAGAGTTTAAATTTAATTTTATATTTGATTTATTAATATATTTTATGTTTTTTAATTTATAATTTATATAATATTTTAAATTTAAAAAATACTATTTACAAATATTTTTTATATAAAAATTATTTTAATTATATTAAAATAATAATAAAATATAATTTTAAATATAAATATAAATTTAATTTTTATTATTTAAATATTTTTAATTTAAAAATGAAATTCTCTGATTCAAATTTATATATCAAATATAAAATTTATTTTATAATTTAACTTATTTTAAATTTAATTTAAATTTTTTAACTGTGATCGAAAAAATTTTTATTTTATTCTTCCTTTTCTTGGATTAAGTTAACAAGACAATTATTCTATGAAAGCCAGAGAACCATAAAGAAGATACTTTTGGGTTTTTTCCTTTTTCGAGTTAAACCCTAAGAAGATCTCCCTCTGGCTCTTTTTTTTTTTAATGTATAATTTTAATTTTTTTTAGTTAAACACAGGTATCTATACATTTAGGGTTAATTTAAAGAAAGTTTTAGAGATTTTTTTTAATTAGAAAAAAGTAATTTTAAAAAATGTGTTTAAAAAAATTATTTAGAGTGAAAAATATAAATCTTAAAAATTTGTTCAAAAAAAATCATCAATATAGATCTTATTTTGTTCATTTTGAAATTCTATGTAATTTTATAAAAAAATCATCTCACTTTGACTTGTATACGTAAAGTTATAGACTTTAAAAATTTAGAGTTTATTAGTAGAGTTTTTAAGATATAAATAATAAAAAGCGATGGTAAGATAGAAAAAAGTATCAAAAAATTGTTGTAAAGACCAAAATTGATCCCCCAAACTGTTCCTTAAATTTTTAGACTTTAGTTTGAACAATAATGGATACATTTTCTCTATATACAGCCGATGAGTTTTGTATATTGAATCTCAATTAGTTATGGTTTCATATTTTTCTAGCGTGTTTGCATGCTTTTAGAAGATTTTTTTGTTTTTTTAATGTTCAGACAATGTAAATAGACTCATTATTGTATTAGGCAGAGGGATTTGCACCTGTTGCTAAAGGCATTTATCGCAGCCAAAGATTTTTTTTTTTTTTTCGATATGCACCACAAATTGAACCAATTAAAAAAAAAAAAGAAAGAAAGAACAAATTCCTCCTTGTTCTTTACTCTAGGGTTGTTCGCGGTACGATATGGTCTTGAACCATAAGTTTTAGAAAATACACTGAAGTTTTGTTTTGCATAAAATATAAATTGCATCGAACCAAAGGCAAAAGCAGACTAAAATCGCCCATTCAAAGGTGGTTCGGTTTGACTGTAGATCAGCAGTGCAGAAAAGAATGGAGCGAATGTAGGAAAGCAAATAGAGAGCGTCGACATCAAGTAGTGAAGATAAGAATGCCGAGAGAAAGATCACCAGTGTCGAGATTGATGTTTACAACGCCCTGAAAGGAAAGCACTGACCATGGACAATGAAGGCAGAATGGCACGCGAGTTTTACAGTGTTGTGAGAGAAAGATGGTCAGTTAGAGGAGACTTTTGGGATATATTTATACGTATGTATGTCTATATATATATATATACACACACACACACATGTATGCATTATAAGTGTTAAGGGAGCAAAATAATAACATTTTGAGGAGTGAAATTAGACCAAACCGCACCATCCAAATGAATTGTTCGGTTAAGTTTTAGAACTATGTGGCTCTTTTTCGGCGGTGAATAACTGACGGCTAGGTTACAATATACTCATGCATAAACGTACTTTATTCGAAGTAGCGGCTTGATTCTTTATTTATCGTAATAGATGTTAACTATATCAACCTTGATAATTCTGCCCAATGTATAGTTGTAACATTCGTTTGGGTTTATTGAAATGAACATCTTTATTTGAAAAGGAAGAACTAAATAATTAAATGTAGCTTGCAGGTATTTAATAATAATTGTTTAAAATAAAGAGAATATAATTGCAACAGACCTACTTATGAAAGAGAATAAAAACAGTATAAGAAAAACTAAGGTGGCGTTTGGTATTGGTTTTGAAATATTTTCTGTTTTTAAAAAGATAAAAAATGAGAATGTTTTGAAAACTGTGTTGAGATCATTTCTGAAATTGTGTTTGGTTATGTTTTCTGAAAAACATAAAAATGAAATTTTGTTTGGTTATATATTTTGAAAACTCATTTTATAAGTGATTATCTTATAAAAAGATATTTATTTTTAATTTTAAAAAAATTAAAAAATAAATTATTAGTCATAATTAAAAAAAAACTTTGGTGGTAGGTTTTGCAATGAGCGATAGGGGTAGAAGAGATTAGTAGTCTAAACTCTAATGACGGTGATAGCTAGATTTAGGTCATAAGTCGATAGTCATCGTCGCGAGGGGGCCGTCGTCATCGTTATCGTCACTAGCCCATGGTCATCAGCCTTCGTCGGAGATGGATGCCATCGTTGGACATAATCATCACTGACGCTATACAGACAGAAAGAGAAAGAGAGAGAGATGAGCTGGAGGGAGAAAACAAAAACAAAAAGTAAAAATAACTTTTTTTTTGTTTTCAAAAAACCAAAAAAAAAAAATATAGTTGAAAACGATGTTTTCGAAATGATTTTGAAAATATTGAATAAATAAAAGCTATTTTAGAACCGTTTTCATTTTCTATATTTTTGAAAATAGAAAATCATTCTCGAGTACAAAAAACAAATGCCACCTAACTGTTTTGGCATATATTAAAATAGGTTGCCAAAATATTATAGTCAGGTAAAATTTTCTTTTTAACCACTTTTTGATTTTTCTTTTTAACCACTTTTGTTTCATTTTTTAGTCCCTTGGGCACTTAATTTAACTCAATAAACTTTGAAACCTAAATATGCCAATGCCCTTCTAAAGATTTTAGGATTGTGCTCTTTTAAATTTATTATATTCCACATTTTAGTTAAGTAGTGTTTGAATAAGCTTTTAATATTTATTGGGAAGAGTAATTTAGTATTTTAAAAAAATAATTAAATCGTTTCAAGAGAGCTTTTTGTGTTTGATTCAGCAGACGCAAGGATGCTGTCGTAGGCGTTTATATAACATGAGGGTTAAAAGTGGCATTCTAACTAGATACATGGATTGTTTAGGTATTTTGCCTTTTTGGATTTTGGATTTTATCTTTTTATCAAAATACTAAAAGTTAAATCATTTCAGCGGTTTTTAACCTCAAATTATTTATTCGTAACGAAGGGCAGTATTCTAGTATTCGGTTTTTTTTTTTTGAATTTAGGATTTAAATTTTACAATTTTAGGTATAGTCTGGCATTATATTACCGTTAGGTTATTCTTATAATCTTTTTTTTTTAGTTTTTTTTTTTTGCATTAATACATCTTAAATTTATCATAAAATTACAATTTATACTCTAAATTTTTAATTTTAACAATTTACACTCTCAACTTATAAATTTATAGCAATTTACACTCCATTGATAAATAATATTAATTTTTTTTAACAAAAATTGGTATTTCATTTACATATAGGTTATTAATTAAGAACATAAAATTTTCTTTTTAATCAATGTTAATATTAATATTATTGTAAATGTGTAATAATATTATTGTATTATTTTCTTTTTAATCAATGTTAATCTAAATTTATATTTATAGTAAATTTTTGTATTTTGATAAAACTTAATTAAAGATTTTAACCTCAATAAATTTAAGTTAACATAAATAAAAATAATTATTTATGTCATAAGTTAACAACTCATGTATAAATCACATATCAATTTCTTTTTAGAAAAATAATGTTATTATCAATAATGTGTAAATTATTACACATTTACAAGTTTAGGTTGTAAATTATTAAAATTAAAAATTTAGAGTACAAATTATAACTTTGCATTGAGTTTAAGGTGTGCTAATATAGAAGAATCTTTTTTATTTTTTATTTTACAATACAATTTTCTAGTATTCGATATTATGTGGCCAAAAAAAGTTTTTATGTTAAAAAATGAAAAAGGACCTTTGATCAATTAAAAATCTGTAACCTCTACACGGATAAAACAAAGAAAAGTATTTCCATCCCCTTTGCAAAAGCATTGCATCTTATATTAAGATATAAAGGGTTTGTATACAATCCACCCTTCATAGATTGTTACAGTCTTTTTTTTTTTCCTTAGTTTTTACTATTTTAATTCTCATTGACCGTTAAATAAAGGTTCTAATCCTTCTCTATACGAGTCTATAATATGTGAATTTGGATATATTATATTAAAATATAAATATTTCTAATTTCAATTTAATACACTCACTATTTATCATTTTTTTATTAATTATATCACATACTCTATTTCACTAACAACCTAAACACATTTTATATTTAAATGTCATGTAAAAGAAAAGAAAGATTCTACCATAAGGACATGCTTCTTTTCCCCATGGATCGGATCAAATCTGATGGTCCTTGTTTAATCTGGAGAGGGTTTTTAAAATTATCATATACCCTATCACACTCGATTACGCCTTAGGTATATACTTTTTTTTTTTTTGGAATTTTGGCTTGTCTCACTCCCATCCATTAAAACTAAACCCATCATCGGTGGTGCAACCTCCGCCGACCACCCTACCACCACTTCCCACATAAGGAGTTTGTCACGTTATAAAATTTTTTTAAATTTAAATTTCATACGTGAGTATAAAAGTTTAATTATTAGCATGCCAATTCTTTTTTTTTTTCTTTGGGAATTCAATTTTAAATTTTTAGTGTATTAAATATTAATTTTAGAACATTTTAAACATTTTGATAAATTTTAAAAATTTTATAATTTTACTCCTAACTTATATAAAATAAAAAATTTTACCCGAATAAATAAATAATTAAAAATAATACATTCCCAGTAACACCTACTATCTCTATTTTCTTTTTTTTTTTTTTAATTTCGCACTTATATTTTTATATTCTTTCCACCTCCACCAACCACACTAACAAATTTTTTAAAAAAATCTCTATCTCTTTCTCTCTCTCTACTTACTCTCCAATTGGCCTTTACCCTTTTTATCTCTTAATTAAAAAAAAGTCTTCAACCTCTCTCTCTCTCTCCCTCCAACACTCACTCTCCTACTCTCTCTCTCCATTTTCTTTCTTTTCTCCTCTCTTTTCTTCTCTCCTTCTATCTCTCCCTCTCCGTTTACCCTCTCTCCCCACAACCACCCACCACCAGACCCGAGCTAGCCACGCTCACGACCCCGGCCCCACGCCCAAACCCGTCTCCACTGAGCCACTGAACACCGACAGCCTTCCCAAGTCGCCTAGTCGTAGAGTCGCAGTCGTGCCAAGCTGAAGCTTCGTCGTGCCCTCGCCCTCGTCATGCCCTTGCCCTCGTCGTGCTACCGTTGAGCCTCCTCCTGGCCCGACCTGAGTCTCCTCGAACCCTGAGTTACCTGCCACACCTGGACTGAGAAAGCCCAGTGCCAAGCCCCTTCCTCGCAATGTCGAATCGTACCAACTATGTCACCCTGCTAGCCACCACGCTCGGATCGTGCGCAAGCTCACCAACCTAAGCCATTCCCTTCACGAATGCCGAGCTCCCGTCCCTCGCCAAACCAGCTACCAAGCTAACCGCAACCCACACAATGGAGCCACCTATCCACCGTCGAGCTAGGCGTCTCCTCTACCACCACTGAGCAGCCACCAACCTTCACCCGAGCCACCTCTATGCCAATTGCCCCACCAAGACGAACACCATGCCCAGCTAGACCTCCATCACGCCACACCATCGCCAACCCAGTCAGCATACCAACCCACACTGCCGTCTTCTGTCGCCGACCGAAAGCCCCTTCCCTCAACATATATATAGATATATGTATGTATATGTATCCACGAATGTGTGTATGGGTATATATATATATATAATACAACAAAACAATAATAATAATAATAATAATCATAATGCTAATTTAAACTAATTTTTAAATGAATGTTTTAAATTGCTATGGATTTAAAATTTGAACTGTATATGAATTATTTTGAGAATTGGAAATGGTTTTTTTTTACAAATTAAAGCATTTTGAAGTTTTTAAACAGTTAATATTTTAAAACAAGTCATGTTGAATTTTTTTTTAAATATGAATATTAAAAATAAGATGTTATAAAAAATTTACAAGTGTTAAAATAAAATATCATTTCTTAAAATTTATGTTAACAGCATATTAATTAATTGAATTTATCATAATTACGATTACAG
This sequence comes from Antiaris toxicaria, assembly GCA_035233585.1. Lineage (NCBI taxonomy): Eukaryota > Viridiplantae > Streptophyta > Magnoliopsida > Rosales > Moraceae > Antiaris > Antiaris toxicaria. Next base: position 9,140,273 of record CP141153.1, on the reverse strand, counting down.
GATTTTTGAACAAATAATTAAATTATTTATGATTTTGTTTTAGGTACTTTTTAACCCGGAATTAGAGAAGAAGACGGTCATAAAATACGTATTAGAAGTTGTTAGTAGATAATTGTCAAGAGGTAGGATATCTTATCCTTTTTTTGTAATCAATTTTATTTTTTTAGCAATTTAGCCAAAAAAGTTTATTTAAAAAAATGAATTTATAAAATTTTATAAATTTTGTGATTTCGGAAAATGACACAATTTTGGAAATTATAAAAAAATAATCCAGTTACAGATATTTAATAAAATAATACGGTACATTTTATTATGTGAATCATATTTTCAAAGGGAATTTGGAAAACAGAATTTGGTATTAAAGATATATATTGGAAGCCAGCACACACATGTAAAAGGTGTACTGCTCAATCAAAGACAACTTATTATGCTTCGGTATGGTAAAGGGGCCCATACACAACGTAGATGTATTTAAGGGCACGAATTGCATAATCACGATGGCACGTTTAAGATTCTATATTGCATTAATCTATTAATATTATGTAGATTAAAATAAAATGCTTGAAAATAATTTAAAAATATCCTACTGAGCATTTTGCTCATTGTTTTAAAACTAGTAAACCCCCAAAAGAGAAAGATGAATAAAAAACATAGGTGACGTTCAATCACCTATTGGTGACAATGATTAAAAAGTTAATATAGTATTCTTTTATTTTAAGATCAAGTATGTAATTAAATATTTTGAGATTGTAAATTCTAATTTTTATTTTTGTATTTTACTTATTTTATTTTATCCAAGTATGCATATGTATTTCAATTAAATTACACAAGTATAATTTGTAAACAAAAATTAAAAAGACAGTATAAGATTTAAAAAGTAAAACTTATAGGCCTAGGAATCCGATATTCTTTTTTTTTATTTAAATAATCCTACACATCATTATCCTGGATTTTAGGACGTAACAGAGTTGCTGTTGTCCCCGCCTCCTTCAACCTAACCCATCACCGGCCTCCTACTACTCTTTCTCTCTCTCTTCCTCTTTCTCTCCATTTCCATGGCTTATTTCTTCTCCCTCTTCCTTTACCCCCGCTCTACTGCCATATAAATCTGCTGGACCTAAGATTTTTTTCTTGCAACGATGGCTATAGATCAAAGTGGGAGGAGGGGAGTTTGGATCTTGCATCGGTAGAGGAAAGGGGCTTATCGATGGGGTATGGGGGGAAAGCTTTGGGGCTTGTTTGGGGTTGTTTTCCAGCCTCCAAAAATCAATTTTTTTCCAAAACTTCACCACTTTTCACTATTTACATCTCTAAAATGCTACAGTAGACTCCAAACTTTAAAAATTCATAACTTTACGTATACAAGTCCAAATGAGATATTTTTTTTTAAATTGCATAGAATTTCGAGAGGAATGAAATAATATTTATATTAATATTTTTTTTCTAAAAAAATTTTTAAAATTTTTTATTTTTTCACCTCAAACAGTTTTTTCTCCCAAACACATTTTCCAAAACAATTTTTTTCCAACCCAAAAATAATATCTCTAACCTCGACCCTTAAACTCCCCTTGATCTCGTAGGTTGGGGAGCTATCAGTGGGGGGAGGGTCTGCCAGCAAGGGAGAAGCTGTAGGTAGATTTCATAATTTTGTTTAAAAGAAAAAATTAAATGTTTTGTAAAATAATTAATCAAGTATGGCTAGTTTCATGATTTCTTAGCGTCTGAGCACCTCTTAGAATAGGAGTTATATGCCAAAAAAAATTTTTAGAAAGGGATATTGTTTTTAGAAATGAAATTTTTTTTTACCATGAAAACACATTTTTATATTTAGACAAAAAAAACTTTTTTTTGTCTCAAACAATACTTTTTTTTGTTTCCAGAAACAAATACCCAGTTCAAACAAAAGCTTTGTTTTCTTTTAGACGTGAGATCCATTTTTCAGAAAAGAAAAACTTTTTATAAACATAGAGAAAGACTTTTTATTTTTTAAAATAAGGTGGTGTTTAGATGTTTTAAAAAATTTTCTTTTTTAAAAATAAAAAATTATTTAGAATGAGAAAGAATTATATTAAAAAATTATATTATAAGAGGATTAGAAATAATTAATTTTTTCTAAAATTTTACTATAAAAAAACATTTTAAAAAAATTATCTTTTCTTTTTAAAATAGAAAGAATAATAAATAAATATTTTTTTTATAAAAAAAATTTTCGATTTTTAAAACTGGAAAAGTGAAACATATGGATGGGTAGTTTTCACTTTTATTTATTTTTTTCCTCGTTTTTAATTAGTGTCAACCGTCAAGTACAAGCTAAGCTAAAAAAAAAAATAATCTCGTAGCAAAAAAAGATATTGGTACGGGAAAAGCCACGTGTTCATGAGTTGGAGTGAAATCTGGTGTTAACTGTTCATGATATTATAATCATTGTTCTATCAAATCAATCACCCTCTCTCCTTCTTTTTTATTTTTTATTTTTGGACAGAACCTTTATCCTTAGCAGCTGGCACCCTTTTTTTTTTTTCCCCTTGATTTGTTCCACCCCACACTTCATTGAATTATTTATTTTAAAATCAGTTTTTTTTATCATTTTTATAATAGTGATAATTAAAATCGCGAGATTTACCTTCGTTTGATAATAATATTATATTGATAAATACAAATTACATTCAATACATTATATTCAAACACAATGTAAACGTAATACATTTATCAAATGGAGTCTTAGGTTTTTCTTAAATGAGTTTGGATAAAAAAAGTCGAATCCGTCAAATACTATTAAATAAAATATCAAACCCATACAAACTTGTCAATCCGTAATTGATACAAAATAACACGGTTAATAAATGAGTCATATATAGATTGACATGAATACGACTCATAAATTACTCATTTATAATCTCTAATATATTTATATTGTTATATATATTATATAATATTTTACTATTTTCAATTTTAAGTTTTTAAAATTCAAAATATAATTATAAAATATATATTTTATTTTTATATATATTTTAAAATTTTTTAATATAGAAAATAATATCTAAGTTTTGCTTTTGTTTCTTTAAGGGTATTTAGGAGCAAAAAAAAAGCCTTCAAAACAACTTTTTTTACCTCACCATCATTTTTCACTATTTATATATTCGAAACGTTATAATAAATTCCAAATTTTAAAAGTTAATAACTGTGTGTATACAAGTTTAAATGAGATTTTCTTAATAAATTGCATATAATTTCGAGGGGAACAAAATAATATTTATATTGATATTTTTTTCTTAAAAAAATTTAAAATTTTACATTTTTTCACTCCAAATTGTTATTTTCCCCAAACATATTTTCGAATACAATTTTGTTTCGATCCAAAAAAAAAAAAAAAAGTTTCCAAAAGGGCGATTTTGCTCTTTACCTCCCCTCCCCTCCCCTCACCCTGTCATCATCGCCCCTTTCTCCTTCCTTTACCCCGTTGCTTTCTCCTCCCGCTCACCATAACACTATATATTATTTTTTACTTAATTGTATATGATATAAAACAAGAGTTTTCATTACTAATAAAGTACAAATAATATGAATTTTAAAAACTTTATAAGTAATTTCACTTATTTTTCATAAAATAAAAGATGTGTTACCTGATAAACATATTAAAGTATCACAATTGTATTAAATAAGTCATTATTTTATTCATATTTAATTTAAATAGATTAATTTAGGTTGACACGATTAATATGATTACTAAATAAGTTAGGTTTGGGTTTGAAATTTTGACATAAATAATAAATAAGTCCGGTTTGGGTTTCGTATAATAGTATAAACTAAGGAGTATAACATGACACGATAATATAAATTGCTAGTCCTAAATACTTTGTGCATACGTGTACACTTTCTTTTTTTTTACTAACTACATTTTTTTTTAGATATCGATTAAAAAAGAGAATATTTAAAGTATTTTGTTAGTATTGTGTTTCCATCGTTCATTAATTACTGGGATAATTAAATTATGTGAATTAATTTTTATCATTATTTAAAAATTATTAGACAAAATTCTTGTTATTAATTTATTAATTTATTAAATTTTTTTGTCTTTCTCACTCGCATCTCTTCTTTCTCTCTCTCTCAGCCCACGTGCAATCCTTTCTCTATAGTTCTCCATTCCAATGGTGAACGATGCTAATAGTGAAGACAAAACCAATTGGATTTAGGGATCTCAATTTGTTGGCGACCTCATCAAATCTGCCCCACGGGATTAGCGTCATATCTTTGATCGTGACTGCTCTAGTCCCTAAGGAAATGATCCGATTGCTATAAGGCTAGCGACTTCGTCTCAGTTCAAAGCCATGCTTGGACCACCTCACAACTTCGATCACAACCTCCTGACCTTCGATCATGACTATCTGGATGAGATCTGCCAATGGAGAAGCTTCTGACATGACGAGGCGAGGTGAGGCAGTGGTCTTTAAAACCCAACTCCATCGTGGTAAATTACACGAGGATCTGAGGCTTGTCACTTTTATTTTGCCCTAGATCTAGTGTTTTTCATCAATATCGCCAAAGATTGTAAGAAACTGCAATTAATTCTCCATTAGGAAGTTCGGTTTCCTTACAAGTGGCTCTCTGTGGCAACCTCAGTTACTTTAGTTTCATGTAGATCTAGCTAGCATTGGAGGAAAAAAGAGAGAAACAGGAAAAAAAAAAAAAAAGGCTTGGGACCAAGATCGAGTTTCGAGACAGGGATAGGGTTGGGTTTTGGGATGGGATCAGGGTTGAGTTTCAAAATTAAGGATAGGATTGGATCCCAATATAGGGCCAAGGTTGAGTTTTGAGATGGGGGTTGGGATTAGGTTTTGGGGTGAGGGTTGGGGTCGTGGCCGGGGTCAGGGGCCAAGTTTCAAAACAATGGTCGAAGCTGGGTTTTAGGATAAGACATGAGATTAGGTTTCTAAATGAGGTTGGGAATGGTGGGTTAGGGTCGAGTTTTAGGACGGGGTCAAGGAACAGGTTTCAAGACAGGGTTTGGGGTTGGGTTTTAGTACGAAAGTTAGGGTCCGATTTCGGGATGGTGGTTGTAGCCAGGTTTCGGAACGAGGTTAGGTCATGTTTTAAGACGAAGTCTGAGGTCGAGTATGGGGACGGGGTTAGGGTTGGGTTTCAGCCTCAACTCCCTCCTGAAACCCATTCCCAATCCCCATCCTGAAACTTAACCTCGGCCTTCGTCTAGAAACTTGGCCCCAACCCTAGTCCATTAACCCAACCCTAACCCCTATCTCGAAACTTGACCTTGTCCCCTATTCCAAAGCCTGACCTTAACATCTGTTTCGAAGCCCGGGCCTTGTCTATAAACCCAACCCCAATCCCTGTCCCAAAGCCCATCCCTGGCTCTTGTCCCAAAACTAATGTAAACCCCATTCAAAAACCTGACCCCAACCTCTATTCCGAAACCCAATCCCTTCCCTGACTCTAGTCTCGAAACGTGACCCTGACCCTCATCCCAATTCCTATCCTAAAACTTGACATCCATCTGAAACCCAATTGGACTTGACCCAAACTTGTCCCAAAACACTACCCTATCTCGAAACTTGACCTTAACAAAATTTTAATTAGGGAAATTGTAGTAAATAGGCCATTTTTTGTGTTTTAGGAGTAAATAACATAATTTGAAAGCTTTGAAAATTTATAGCATAATCTAATTTAAGTGTAGATAATATTCCCATTTAACCATTGAAGTAGGTTTTTGACCTATTTTTTTGATATTTCCCCACCTATTCATCTTTCTCTCTTCCTTCTATCTTCTCTCTCTCTCTCTTTCTCACTTTCTCTTCTAAGTCTCACTCTTTCATTCGCCCTCTTTTGTGACGCCTCAGTCGTTGTCACCAACGATGATTGTTACTTCTGTCATTCTTTATCGCAATCTCTGACAAATTAGTAGCCACAAAATCACGAGATCGTGATGAACAAACCTTCGGATCATTCTCGTCAAAAAATCGCGAGATTGCGATTTGGATCTTCGCGAGATTTAACCTTGTGTTGGAGTTCGATGGCTATATCTGAGCTCGATCGTGCCAGAGATTATCAAATGCTTCAAAACCATTACTATCTTGGATTGTTAATTTTTGTTTTTGCTTTGCAGGTTGAACAAAACTCAACAACGGTGGCAACGTTAAATCTGTGATCTAACGGAGCCCGAAATCATTTTTATGATCTAGATTTGACGGTAACGGCGAAGATTGTGTTGGCATCATAATATCCACGTTTGCAATCACGATTCTCTGAGTGACGTCGTCCTTATCTTTGTGGTAGTGATAAGACTTAGCAGAGTTCCGATTTGGCGGTGGTGGCGATCATAAGGACGAGTGTTCTTCTTAGCATAGATAGCAAGGTCGGAGTCACCACCATGATCTCTTCTCCCATGATCGCGATCTTCTCTTTCTCTTCACTGCCACCACTTCTCTCTATCAAAGTATACCAACTAATTTTTGGTTTATGGATTTTGGGAAAATTGGGGGTTAAGGATAGGGTTAGGGTTTGATTGGAATAAATTAAGAATTTATATAAATCGATAAATGTAATCAATGATTCAATGGAGTAAAATAAAAATTTACAATTAATTACACCAATAAACTAAGGATTTATTAATGAAAGATTTATAAAAAATTGGTAAATAAATGATTTACTAAGTAAAAAAAGTGATTCATTAGATAGATTTATTAAAATCAATAAATAAATGATTTACCAAATAAATTTATTAAAATTTACATATAAGGGTATTTTTATAATTTTAAGTTGTGGTATCATAATTTACCAAAAATATATCATTTACAAATAACCCAAACCTTTTATTCTATTTATTTTTATTGAGGTTAATTTTGGTTTATTTACCTCATATTCTTTTTAAATGAATTGTCATTTGAAAAAAAATAAATAAAGTTATCATACAATACAATATAATTTAACAAATCACTAAATAGTGTATTAAGTTTTCTATATCTTTAATACATTATATAATTAATTATTGCATTGTACAGATAATACAACCCAGTACAAAATATTTTAGTTAATATAATATAATACAGTCTATCAAACATTCCTGAAATGGCTAAATTATCATGATAGCTTCTTATAAAAACCATAATAAACTCTTGTAAGAACATCTGTCATGTAGATGCATCTCTAATAAGGATGCATGAGTTTCTCCTGTCAGGTTCATTATACGGAAAAACTAGAAAATAACATGTAGTAAGTTCATATGGAAATTTAGTTATTTGTTTTCGTTTTGCAATTTGAACATTGGGAAAATATTAGGATAAAGGAAAAATCAACTGAAATTTTTTTTTTGTATAAATAATTAAAATTTCCACTCATACACCATTCATATGTAAAATGAGTCCAATTGAAAACAATTTTGAATACTTTGGGATCTAAATAACTTTTTGAGCAATAAAGATTTCATTTGATATTGTTTTTAAAATATTAAGACAAAGGAAAAATCAACTGAAATTTTTACTGTATTAATAATTAAAATTTCAACTCATACACTATTCACATGTGAAATGAGTCCAATTGAAAACAATTTTGAATACTTAGGGACCAAATAACTTTTTGAGCAATAAAGATTTCATTTGGTATTGTTTTTAAAATGATTTGTATTTTTAAGAATTTTAAAAATGAAAATGTTTTGAAAATTATATTAGGATTATTTTTTAAACTGTGTTTGATATTGTTTTTTTGATGTTAGTTTTTTTTTTTTTACAATGGTTTTTTAACCAGTGATATCTTTCTATATTTGAAACATCCACTACTGCCATCATCGAGTTGACCTTTCTCTCTCCTCTCTCTTTCCTTCTTTGGACTTGCGATCTCGACCAATCCTCAAGAGCGACGAACCTTCATTGGAGGATGAAGACCAAATCTAACGAGCTTCCGTTTGATCTACATTGCCATCATTGGATGCCGTAAGTTTCGTGAAGATGGTGACCTTGTCAGTAGATCTGTGGACAGAGCTACAGATCTCCATGGCAAGCCTGGGTGGCGGTGACTTCACTCATCAAATCTAGGTGTGGATATGAGTGGCAGGGGCCTTGTGAGCAGATCTGTGGGGAGAGCACTTGCTGTTCCTTGTCGTCGCCATGGTCTCAATGTCATCTATGGTCCCAGTGAATGGCTATCATAGCTGGAGATGGGGGCGGATGAGATTTTGGCTGTGGCTGTCGTTGTTGCGTCTTCAACATTAGAGAGAGAGAGAGGGGGGGAGCGGGGAGGGAGAAAATAAAAACAAAAAAAATGAAAACAACTTTTTATTATTTTCAAAATACCAACACACTTGATTTCTTCTTAAATCTTACAATCTTGGCAAAAGGGAACAAGTGAAGAAAGGAAATGACTAAAAGAACATGGATATGAATCTTAGATGTGAATTCACAATTTTCCAAAGAATTACGGACATGAATTTCGTCAAACTAATTTAATTTTGTTAATTTGTCTATTATTAAGATTCCGTTAATTTGGTTCTTAAATTTTTAATTTTGACAAATAATTTGTAGATTTTAATGAAAAATTTTAAAATATTTTACTAAAAATTAAAAATTTTGAGGATTAAAATGAAAAAAAATATAAATAATTCAGGGATTAAATGGGATTTCTCATTTTGCATTCAGTTATCAACTCCTATCTTATCTTGAGGTGGGGTTGTAGGGGTAAAGACTCCATAAACTAGGAAACAGCCCTTGACCTATTGAAATAAATGGAAATAAAGTAGGTTTACTAGCTGGGCAATTAATAGATAGGTGTATGCTATTAAAAAACCAAAAATCCTCTACTTCATAGCCATTTTAGGAACTATTAATAAAACCTATTTTTTTAGTGTCATGTCTTTAAAGCTTATGGAATATATATCACATATAGATGGTAGAGAGGACCACATAAGTTACTTCTCTGCTTTTTGATAGGTCCCAAACCTAAAACCAAGCCAAACTCTTGACAAAGAAGTTCCAAATTGTTGTATAAATGACAAACAATGCCTTAAATGACCTTTAGTTGAAACCCCGGGCCTTCATTTTTTATGGTGAATTCAAAAAATCTACCCTATATTTTTTTTATTCACATGTCCCTCTATTCTTAATAATTAGGTACACGACCTTCAAAAGAAAATTTCTTACAAAAATATACCCTAGTGGCGAGAATTAGGAAAACTAGGGACCCAAGGGTCAAAAGTTCAAACACAAGGGGAATTTTGTAATTTAACTTTCATTATATGCATGAAACAAAAAAAAAATGAAGATCATAGGCATTGACTTAAAAATTTTTATATAGGCTTTTAATTAATGACCTCAAGTTCAATTAACATATTATATGGTAATGATTAAGTGACCCAATAATCAACTTTACGAAGTCATAATGGGTTTTTCTTTTCAATATCTGCGGGTCATTTCATCTAATCTTAATTTGCATAAGATTCTAAATCAGATGAACTTTGCCACAGCAATTTGAATTTTTTCCCCTACTTTCAATGTGTACCACTCAACAAAGTCCAAAGAGATGACTGGTAAATCACATGACATGCATCATTCCTCAAATTCAACTCACCATCAAGTGTAGGTACCACTTTTGTTTTTGTTGTTGTTTTTGTTTGTTTTTTTTTTTCTTGGTAAAATTTATGATATAAACTGCATTTTTATTTAAGTAATATTATTTTAATTATTAGATTAATCTTTTAATGATCTAATCTATAAATGTTCATGTTAAAAATCTTCTATGCAATTTTATATAATTCTTTTCAATTATATATACAACTATTGAAAGTTGATTCAACAACTAAAATAACAATATCTATACATAAAATAAAAGTACAATTCTTATCATATATTTTGTTTTAGTTTTAGTGTGTTTTTTTTTTTTAATTTTTTTTCACATAAGAGCTTGTAGAAGAGAAAAAAAAAATAAACGAATATATTTCTCTAAAGTCCAAACACAATCCCTGTTTATATAATTAGAAAAAAATAATAATAATCCCTAATATATTTCCTCTAAAGGAAAAGGAAATAAGAAGTCCAAGACACACAATGAAACACATAAAATACTTGTGTAAAGGACAAATTGTACTCGGCATTTTCAATTAAACAAAAGTGTACCTAGCCTTGGAAGCCTGGACATTTGGCATGCAAACCAACCCCATTCCAAATCCTCCATTTTCAAATTTAGTCTATGCTCTATTGGTAATTATCTCAAATTAAATGAGGCAGATTATACTTGTTCTCAATAAAACCCAAATGTAAAACTTTAGATGGTGAATTTAGCACCTACATCTTAATTGAATTTTTAGCTTCATCAAGGAAAAACAATATAATTGTAGCACTGAAATGTCCCCCTTGGATACTTCTCCCTCATGTTTCCATTAGTTTGTTACAACTCAAAAGAGTTGTCACGTAAATACAAAAAGATGAAAAAACTTTGCACATATTGCAAATGGTCAATAGGACTCAAATGTTTTTTTTTTTTTTTTTTTTTGCACCCTTTTAAAATATTTTCTATTTAACAACGATAGATTCCAAGAAGGCTATAAGGCCAAAAAAACTAAAAAATAAAAACAAAAACAAAAAAGAAAAGAAAAGAAAAGAAGGTTTTGGAGGTTTATTGGTCCGGTCCTATATTCCTCCTCAAACATATATATCTATATATATTTATATATACACACATATGTATCCCCCACATAAAATCCTCTTACGAAAATAACTCTTTGCATTCACCCCCTGCCATGATTGGAAAGGATAGAACAGGCATCTCACTAGGCCTATAAACACGTGGCGGGCCCAATCATGGTTGGATTTTTTTAAAGGGCCCACTAGCTTTACTATGCGATGGGCCCCATCTAAACTTTTATTGGATTTGGACTCTGGGTTAGGTTTGGTACCTAGCGTTAGGGTTTTTAGTATGTGGGGTATATAAATAGATTTTGCATTTATTGAATCATTAAACTAATATTTATGTGTGGCGCTGATTGAGACACCCCCATTGGTGGGGGAAGCCATTTATGATTGTTTTGCTGGCTCTTTGTTTGGAGCATAGTGCCACATCTTTGTGCTATTTTCGTCTTTGTCACAAGTATAACATATATATAAATACATATGCATACGTATAACATATATTTTTTTTTTCATTCTACCAAAAAAAAAAGCATAGGGGGTGTTTGGAGGAGATGTTTGGAGACTTTTTTTTCTGTTGAAAAAAAGTTATTTTAGAAAATATGTTTAAGGAAAAAAATTATTTAAAGTAAAAAAATATAAAATTTTAAAATTTTTTTTAGAAATAAAATATTAATATATATATTGTTTCATTTCTCTTAAAATTTTGTATAATTTTAAAAAAATTATCGTATTTAAATTTATATACATAAAATTATAAATTTTTAAAGTTTTAAATTTATTATAATATTTTAAAGATATAAATAAAAAATATGATATATTAAAAAATATATATTTTAGAGAAAGTAAATTTCTTACCCCAAAGGATCCTAAATATTTTCAGAAAGAAGATATATAATGTACGTGTATATATTCTAGTGGGTGAAGACGTGCTTTTACAAAAGCCACCAAAACCAATACAATGCCTTTTTAGGGTACCTATTGTGATAAAAGTGTCCAAATGAATACAATGGTTTTATAGGGTACCTATTGTGATAAAAGTGTCCAAATGATCTCTTTTAAGGAGACCAAAAAGCTCTTCTCAACAGGATATATTATTATTGGAGTCTCAGAACTTTGCGTTTGGAGAACTCTTTAGGAATAGATGGCCATCTGTCATTTTTCGTATTGCCCTAAAGAGGAGTGGATTTTATGGTACACTTGCTTGCCATATATTAATTGTGGCAGCTTTTTACTGCAAGCTATGTTTACCAGATTGTCAAGTGTTGTTTGGTGATCATCATGTTTTTTTCAAATTTGAATAAGGCCCCGTCTTTAGATTCCATGATTGATAAATATAAATGCAAACTGTTTTTAGATTGAAAAATCTACTTTAAAGATTTAACATTATTCAATTTGGTGACTTGAACATACTTGTTATGGTAGAATTCTAATACGTGAATCAAAATGATACCCTACAAGTATATTAAAAACACCCCATAAAAAAATCTCATTAATTATATGGTGCTTCCATTCTCCCTCTTTCTCTCTCTCTCTCTCTCTTTAATACAATAAGATGTGGGATTATCAAGCGACATCTCTCAAGTACTTCTATAAGAAAAATACTGTAAAGCAACAGTGCTTAGCATGACTTTAAGACATAAATATAAATGCATAAAAGTCACGCCAAATGGTTAAGTAGCAATGATGATTCGCTATAATAATGTGACAGTTACAACTACTTAATTATTAATAGCATAGCGTGTTGCAACATATGTTGTTGATGGATTAGGGTCCTTGAGCAATTCTTCTTAGCCGTTAAGACCTTTTAGTTTTGTCGCAATGTCTATATTATATCATCTTTAAACCATTATTATAAAGGAATAGTTGTTTTTACCATTGAATATTCTAACATTTTAATTTAGGATTAATTCTAAATTAATTCTATTTTAGAATTTTATTAACATATTTATTTTAATTCTACAAATTTCCTTCAAGCTATATATCCTAATTGACTCTGTCTCTCATATTTACTAGACTATTTATCGTGCTTCCTTTTATATATATATAAAACTATTTAAAATATTCCCTCCGTTTACACTTATTACTTTGACAAAAATTATTAAACTGACATTCCATTAAAGATTAAATAAATGTTTTAAAATATAAATCTTGATTATAAAAATAAATATTAAGTTTTAATTTAAAAATAAATTAAAATATTATCTCTCTCTTTCCCCTTTTTTTTCTCTCTAAACTGTAAATCAAACAAAAATGTGCAGAAACTTCTGGAGAGTGAAAGAAAGAGGTAACATCTTCGCCATCTCTGCTGCCACCACAACCACTAGCGCAACCTCTCTCCTCCACCATCTTAGCTCTCTCTCTCTCTCTCTCTCTCTCTCTCTCCAATGATGTTTAGCTGCCAATCTCCTATCAAGCCCGTGACGGTCCCTCAACTAATTCAAGGAAAATTAGGCTGAGTAACTTATTTTGGTCCCTTAATCTTATAAATAACCGAATTTTTTTTATTTAACAAAATGACAATTTGTCACTTTATCAGATTTGATCAATTAGTAATTAATTAAAAAATTAGTAATTTACATTATAATCAATTAGTGATTAATCATAATTTAATTAATCATTAATTGATTATTTAACAAAATTGATTAATCATTTTAAGAAAACCGATTATTTAACTAATTTTTAAAAATTTAAGTCATTTATTAAAAAAAACTTATTAAAAAAAGGTTGTTTAACTATAAATCCCTTAATTCAATAGCAAAAAAAATAAAAGTTCTATTTATCACGTAAAATATGATATCATACCATAAAAGCTCCTTATAAGTAAATAACCTTTATTCTTTACTCTCTCTCTCTCTCTCTGTATCCTAGGGAAATTAATTTTGATTTTTGCATGTGGGCTCCAAGGAAAATGTTTCGTGCGGGCTCCTCTACGATGCAAATCTTAAAGTGAGCCTACGACATGAAGGCCCGCCAAGGCCCCTACACCAATCTGTCATCATTTTAACAAAGGGCCACACTACATTTTTAACGTTTACCAAATTCCTTGTTGAGCAAATTTCACGTTATCAAAAAAGCAGAACAAATTCCAAAACCAACTGTTTTTAAGGAAAGAAATAGGGGGAAGGAAAATGACAAGTCAGTTTCTTTAGCAGTAGATGCGTGCATCACGAACAGAGATTTTCACCTTTTAAAGGGACCAACGAGCGTAAATTAATGGTTGCCGACAAAAGTAGAACTCCTTGAATTATTCGTAATCACCCTCTCTGAGGAGGCAAAACCCTAATTATTAACAAATTGGGAGACTGCATGACATAAAATTCTTGTTTTTTTTTGAGGTCCTCGATTTTGATGGCTGTCACAATACATACCAAAATCCTTGTTTGGTCCTATTTTTGTAATGAGGTATCAAGAAATCTAGGACTCTTAAAAAAAAAAAAAATCACAACAACAAAAACAATTAATGTCTAATGCATTTCTAAAAGGAGTATCCTAATAATAATCACAAGTAGAGTTTAACAATAATTTTATATTTAATTTTATTATAAGATGTAAATTTCAAATCCTTAAATAAGTAACAAAATAAAAAAGGAATATTCTAGTCAGATCACAAAGTAAGATCTTAACCTAAAATACAAACTCACATATATTGTATCAAAGGTTGTTTACTTATATCTAAAGAGCTTAAAGGAGACAGTAAATAATGAGGCCTTTGCCATAATAATTTGATTTAGACAGGTCGGGGGGATATTAAAGGAAAAGCATCAGACAACACTGCAACAAGATAATGCAAATTATTCCTGGAATTCTCTTTTGAAAACTTTGGAATTTCACGAGAAATGAACCTTGTGCTTTACAGGTATATTCATGCTTGAATGTCCTCTTGGTGATTTTTCAATTAAGCCACATACTGAAGTATATTCCAGCAAGAAATCTGAACTGAAAGATAAAGTACGGACATAAATGAAGTAAACTTTTAAACTTTTTTTTTTTTCCTGTCTCGTTTTCAAATTAGGAGTTCAGAAATATATATAGAAACTGAAAACTACAAATGCATAGTATATTCGTTACGAGAACTATATGATAAGATAAAAAGAAATACCAGACACTACTTTGATGTAATCTTAAATAAATATGTTTCAAAACACGTATTACAAAGAGATTTTCTCTAAATGAATAGTAGTCGTTTTTTCACTATCGGTAAAAATTACTGATATAATTGTTATATTAAATTTTGTTTCTTACAATTTTATATCTAAAATAGCCTTGTATTATGAGTTGTAAGATTTTAACGTAGATACTCATGAATCAAAAACTTCAAAAAATATGTTAACGTTAAGCAGCAGTAGCTAATAGTAGTAAAAAAGATGGGAACAGATTCCAAAAATAATTACATAAAGATCACCTGAAATTGAGGCATGGCTTGGACATAAAGGGTTCCTTTGTTACCATTGGATCAAAGATATTGACCAAAGTTCTCTATTCCGTTCTTATTTCTCGATTTCTCTAAAGTAAAACTAGGAAAATCAATTGCAGATTTTTTTAGTTAATGGTAATTTCATTATTGTAAGTTTTGATTGTCAATGTGCCCTGTCCTTTGCTTTACGTTATTCAGAATAATATATTTGCAAGTTCAAATGTCAATGACAATTCAATTTGATAATAAAATATACAAAGCAGCTAAAACCACCTGTTGCCATGTTTTGCATAGAAAGATTGTAGGAAACATAAATGCATACCAAGAAGTCTCTTACCACTCAAATTAATGTGGACAGTCACACCTCACATTGATTTATCGACTCTTTTCTTTTCAAAAAATAAAGAGATCCTGTTCATAAAAACAACACATCGGATTATGAGCAGAATTAATGCTTTACAAAGCCATCAGGGCAGCCCAATTCGTGAGAGACGTGAGGGTTAAAGGATTAAGTTTTAGAAGTCCAAAGTTCAAATATCAGCTAAGTGTGAAAAATTGAGATAATGTGGTATGGGTGTTTATCAATTAAAAAAAAATAAAATTGATGCTTTATAAATTAGACAAGTTGTGATAAATACTCAAAAATAATATCTACCATAAGTATTCGTTTATAGGTTATAGGATGAATTTTTAACAACTGAAATGCCAATTTATGACAATTATAATACATTTTATCCCATGAGATAATAATTAAGAAATTTTAAAAAAAATTAAAAAATTCAATAAATTAAAAAAACCCAAAAATTCTAGCAACCCTACCCTCGACCTTCCAAGACCACCCCCCTCCCAGACGACCTTCCATTTGCTGCCTCTCCACCCATGCATGCCCCAAATCAACAAAGATGGTTCCGAGGGCAGAAGACAAGTTCGATTACATGAGAATGTGGCTTCAAAGAAAGACATAACGCCTTCAAATCCCCTGCCATCGCCAGAGCTCGACGAAGCAAGAGCTTTCATGCCCCCATATCATGATAGAGGAGAGGGGCCATGAAGGCCCCCAATCGGTAGACGGATTTACGACTCAAAGGGCCATGGAAAGGTCCACTGCCCGACTGGTAAGTGGACTTACAAATCGTCGGTTAAGTGAGCATGGTAGAGCTTAAAAGTATAGGGAGTTTCCGAACTCTTTTATTTTATTTTATTTTTAATTTCTTAGGGGGTTTTAGGGGGTGTTCCTAAGTTTTTTATTTTTTTTAACTTTTTAATATATCATATAATAAATAAAGGTATATCTTAATTATCATAAATAATTAAATTTCAACCGTGTTAAAATATATATATATATAACAAGTATTATTTTTAATACCTACCTTATACTTCCACTTATAAATAAGTTTAAAATTTAAAAAAAAAAAAAAACGACAACAAAAGTTAAACAAACTTTCAGTTCTATACGATACAAGTAGATGGCACGCACGATACACGGGGGTGGCAATGTTCTAAACACTCAAACGTTCGTATATTAAATATCGGAAAACTAAAACAATGCCAGAAAGTTGTGTTTAAAAAAAAAATCACAAAGCATCATAAGAAAATTCAGTTCAAATCAATTTGAATATAACCACAGTATGTTCAAATTGTGAAAGCCGGTATTATAGAACTTCAAAAGGAGAAGGGGGTCAGATTTCATCTAGTTAGTAGTGAGAACAACGACCAGATTCTAGTCACTTCTATAACAAGGAGCTAATACTTGATATCCAGATGATGAACCGTCGGAACAATATTCAGCAATCTCCAGTACAGTATTTGCGTCAGATATTGATCATAGCATACTTCACCTGCAAACACAGTAGACGAGAGAGAGAATCAAACAACACAGGAAAAAATTGCAAACCATAATGACCACTTGTTCTTATGCGGACTCAATAGTTAAAAGACGACCGATGAATCCAAAAATCTTACGAGGAACAACAAATATCACACCTATGAGCTGAATCAACTCATTGCATATATGGATTTTAGTTCTTTTATTTTTCCTTGGGCCAATTTAATTGTCAACTCTACTCCTTAATCAATAATAGAAAACTTGAGAACCCTGAACCTGAAGTTAAAGACGACCAGAGGAGATCTGCTAGCCGACATTTTGCCAACCTATTTTACATGAATGGCATTTTCTCGGGCTGAATGTTAAATGCAGCCACAGAAACGAGAGAAATCCTTCTCCCCAAAAACTTCTTGTAACCTTGGAACTGAATAACTAGGATGCCAAAAGGTGCAATCTTGAAGCAGCAAACTTGTTGCAACAATTTCATCCGATACCAGGAACAACTAGAAATATTAGAATATCCATATAGATCAGAAAACTCAACAAGAATTTCACTCTTACCTGCAGGATTGGAAACTCCATATTTTTGGGAGTTCGATCCTACATCTGCTGCTCACTGAGACCAGTTATGAGTCAATCCCATCATCAAGTATACAAGGCCACAACACCACGCAATACACCTTTGATCTTCTCTCAACCGTCGGCCAACTAATGCCAACTAGTAGTCTAGACATCCATTCCACAAAACTACATCCCAAATGTTCTGTCGTAAAGATCTGAACTGGACATCCGAAACTTTGAGTCCTCATAACCAGAATAGAACTTGTTAAATCCTACTCTTTCATTTCTAAGGAGCTCTGCCATGCCCATAGCGTTTCCACCCTGAACCTCATTCCACCCATCCCAGTGGCCATTTGAAGCCAGCCCATTTCTAGGCTGTGTTACAAATGGTGATAGATTGTTCAATTGTGATTGTTCAACAATCCTCGAAGATATTCCATAAGAATCATTAAGGTGAGAAAACCCATCTCCAATGTCAGGAAATCTAAGGTTCTGTTGTTGAGAGAAGGTTCTTGACATAAGAAGTTGAAGCCTGGCATCATTTTCAAAGGGGCTTAATTGTGATGGGAAATTTGATCTCATTTCCAGCGCTGGATTGTTCAGCCCACCTTGAAGCCTGCCTTTACCAACTGCCAATATAGCAGGATCCATGAACTCAATATCAGTAGAGTTGCCCATGTTTCCAGTCACCTGTGGTTGGTACGCATTTCTCAACAAAGAGGAAGTGTCTAGTAAACGATTCCCTGAGATGTTAAAATACAAATTAACATTATCATCTCAATATAAAAGCACAAAGCCAAAGCTAACTAAAAGAGATAGAATCGATGAAAACTCACCAGATAAGGAGTCAAAACCCTGGTCCAGCCTTCCATGAGATGCAAAACCTGGAGGTGGTGCCCTGCTAGGCACCGAAAACCCAGGCGGAGCTGATATTTGAGCCCTTGAAACAGCTGAAAACATTGATTAAGAAATGGTAAGAAACCAACCACCTAGTAATATTTACCCGTCGCAACACAAGAATGAAGACATCACATCTATACCAAGGCACAATTGCACAAGAGAGCTATAAAGAAACAAATATGAAATGTCACTATCACCCATATACATGGCAACACAAGCATTATCGACTTGGACAATAATCTTGACAATAAAACATATATTAATATAATAAAGTTCCTCCAAAATTGCATATAAACACCATCCATGATCATCTATATACCTTCCAATATTCAGATAACTCATTGAAACAAGCAGCACAACCAAACATGCACTATAGTCCGCAGTCGTTGGTCTTCAGAAACAATTTTCCAGAAAAGGTTTTCACACTAAACATGCACCAAGTGCATACAGTTCTAAACCAACGATAAAAGCCACAATTAGAAACGTAAACCACCAAAAAAAAAAAATCGATTTAAAAATAATAATTAAAAAATGGGCTATAAATGAGCCAAACCCAAACAATACGCACCAGAAGGCTTATTATTAGGAGGGAAAGCTGAATGACTGCTTGCGTGATTCTCAGATTCCTCAAAACTAGTGGATGAGAAACCATTAGCAAACCCAATCTTATCTAGATATAGATCTCTGCTATCGGCAAAATCATGGCCAAAAGGGCGATTATTTGACAATTGCCCAATTACACTAAGAGATGGCTGTACATCAAATGCTTGATTTACAGACTCCTCCTGCCTTGCAAACGAAAACCTGGACTGATTGTTAGTTTGTCCCTTCCAAGAACTTGATATTCTGTGAGATCCAGACTGCTTTTCATCATCTCCTAACAATTTAGCCAAATTCTTAGGTGATGCTAATGATTCATCCCAGGTATCAAAATCAAGTGACAATATATTTGAAATTATGCTGCTTTCCCCTTTATCTACAAAAGAATTCATCTCAGCACCAGGTGCTTCACCCAAGAATCTCCCTAGGTGCTTCTGTGTACTCTCATTCGGATGCAAAAAGGAATGCTCTAAAGTTCTATCAGAACCAACATAGCTGTTAGGGTACCCGTTAGACGTTAATGAAGAAGTACATGCACCTACAAATGAACTGTCCCTAAGTTTGCTATCCACAAATAGACGATCAGCATTTGAATTAATTGCAGAGTAAGCCTCATGTTGTTGCAAATGATTTGAAGCATAGAGCGACTTGGTAGAATTTGGAAAATAATTAGAACGACTCACAACTTCAGGATCCTTTAGCCGTTGATTATCAAAAGATATTATGTCCTCTTCCAACTCAGAAGATGTACTTGGCATTACTTGTGTTTGTGAATCTGATAACCAGTCAGACTGATCTCTTGACATGCAGTCATCAATTGATGTTTGAGCTATTGTCGAAGATTCTCTAGATTGATCAGTATAATATTGTTGCAAACCATGATCCCGAGGTGATTTAATAAAGGAGTGATCAGAAAATCCACCATTGGGTGAAGTTTTACCAGAGTGTTCGTCCATGACATTTCTTTCCATGCTTAAAGAAGACATTTCAGAGCATAGATTCTGGATACGACCTTCAGAAGAGATGAGCAGTTCATTTTCATGACAAGAAGAAGTAGAAGATTGCCCGTCCTGGTCATTGGCATCTGAAACGTTTGGTGGCTTAACAACACCTTTATCAACGTCTTTCAACATTGTTGGAGAAGAGATCTGACTGCTTAAATTAACAGAAAGACCTCCATCCAGTGCAGAAGGTTTCTCAGACATACTGTTTCGAAAGTCCAAGATATTTTGCTGTTTCGCAGACTTCAATGGTTCTGATTTAACTTTAGCATCGATATTGTGACCTTCATCAACCAATGATGGCCTCTTCCCTCCATTGCCATGCAATATAGAACCCTGAGTAGAAGCTGCAACTGCTGACGAAATTTCCAATGTATTACTGGCTGTATCAAGTTTCTGTTTTGATGATCCATTTGTACATGTTAAATTTGCAGCTAGTGGATGGCATGCTGAACCACGCATACCCCTGACATCCAGTGAAAAATAAAGAACGGTTACACAAATAAATGAATGGTCAAACACAAAGAAGAAGAAGAAGAAGAAGAAGAAGAAGAAGAAGAAGAAGAGGAAAAAGACAGAGGCCTGCTTACCATGAGGCTGCAGCTGGAAGAGCAATAGATCTACCAGCAACTCCATTTGGAGGAGAACTTCCAGTAATATTTCCAGTATTCTGCTAGATTAATACGTCAAAATCAGAACAAAAGTTGACACCCAGAATTTAACGTAAGCAGAAGTCAGCAACCGATATGTGCTTTCATACTTTTTTTTACACAACTTCTAAAAATGTTCGGCTATATATGCAGCAAAGTAAGAACTCAAGAGAATAGGGAACTAGATGCTTAAAAACTTATTCAAATGTCCATGTAAACACTAAACATAGACGAAAGATGGACGACAGAAATGATAGCATCTTACACTTGACATATTTTTTACCATAGGTTTTCCTGAAGAAGCAGAATTGCTATTGCAATAATCGTCTATAGGTGGTGGTAGAACATTCCCTGAACGCCGTTGCACATTGTTTGCAGCACCAGTAATTTGTTGAACCCTACTCCTTTAAAACCATCATGTAAGTTCAACGAAGCATAAAATAAAACACCACATATACCATCATATAGCACCCAAAAAAAAAAAGGTTTAAGACGTGTAAGGATTAGAACAGGGAAGATATCTTAGACACATGGGAAAGGAAGTTGCATATAAATCTATCCATGTCCAAGCTAACAAACATTACCTAAAGCACCAATGCAGTTCACAACATGTTATAACTAACTTCAATTACAAGAGTACCTATCTTCAGGGGGTAAAAACTATGCAGAAAAAATTATAAAAAAAAAGGTTTCAAGGAATTGATACCACAACTGACGTCATATCAACAGGAAAATTCCATTTTTCTATTAAGTATATCCCTAAACTGTCACCCATAGAGAAAAAATGATCACAAGAGAGTACAACATACTACAGTCTTAAACAAAACATTTGCAGGAAGCAGATTCCAAATATACCTTGTGTATGCTGAAATTATTTCATCTTTTGTAAAACTATCTTCTTGAGAACCAATCTCGTGCAAATACAAGCAATCAGGATTGGTGCATGGCTGGAAAACGACAAAAAATCAATTATCCATAAAACAAATAAGAAAAGAAGAACAATTTAGTAAAGTTCTGTTTACAACAAAGAAGTAATGGCCGTACCACATTTCTCAACCACGCATGGCAATACTTTGTGGTTCCAAAACAAGCCCTAAAAATGATCATCATAAATATATATATATATCAATTGTTTTACAAATATGCTGCTATACATATTATCAATTGCATATTATCAATTTCAGTAGGTCTCAGTAACAATAAACGAGCCTGTACCTCAAAGATCTACCCTCCAGGACAAACCCATGTACATTTTGAATACAACGAATGGCTTCATCCTCCTTTGAGTAAGTAATATATCTGAGAGCAAAGAAATACGATCATAAAGAGTGATGCTTACCATAAAAGATAAATCAAACAGGCAACAAATGACAGAATTGAAATCCATTGCACTTGGAAAATAATGTCCAAAGTATAACTTAAAATGAAAAGAAGTCGGTGAAAGAGCATGATATGAAAAGGTGCAGCAATGATACTAGACATACAGAAGAAAATAAAGCAAACGAAATATATCTTCTCTAACTTCGAATAAGTTAAAAAACAGACATAATGGACACGTATAACTTACACACTACACGTATTGTTTTGATATTGCTGAATAACACCAGCTGCGGTACGAGACATAGATACTTTGAGAACCTTCCCATACTGACCAAAATATTCTCTACGCTGGAGTAGCTGCAAATGCACGCATAGCAAATCATAAAATATTGACACCTAACACTGAAATTCATAAATAATCTCATACACCGTTGTGTGTGTATGTGAGAGAGAGAGAGAGAGAGAGATAAACTACTTCTTCATCTGCCAGAGTAAGAGGCAACCCAACAATGTATACAAGGTTCCTTTGAATCACTCGCACACTGCTGAGCTGCTTCCGTCCTTCAGATGACTTGGCCTTTGCCTTCTGTGATTTCATCTTTTTCTCCATATTGATTTCAGCCACCAATCTGCTGGGGAATGATAAAGGGAAAAGGGGGAAAAATAAGAATGTAATAATAAAAAGCTGAACAGATATACATATCAGTTTCAAGACAAGACAAATAGCACAAAATAAATAAAAACCTTTCACATTTTGCAGCCATCCCCACTATCTTTTCCTTGTCATAGGGAGAACGACAAGCAGGACAACGTCCCTCAGACTCATCCTTCTCAGCCATGTCCATTATGTGATGCCAGCACCAGACACATATCTGGCATGAAAAAATTATGAATGAGAACTAGATTCAAGCTGGTAATATAGAAAATATAATTGAACGTACATAAAATTTTATCCACAGGAGTAGGAAATTAAAAAAGATGACTGTCACAAACCTCATATCCACATTTGCAGGGCTTCAATTGCTGGTCCGTCAAATCCATCTCCTCAGCACAAAGGGGGCAAGTCTTTTCTCCCTCGTCACTCATGATTGCCCTAAATCAATCCAAAATAGTGCAAATTTGACAGTAAGGTAAAACTCTAAACAAACTATTCTACCAAACAGATCGATTTATATAAGCGAGTTTAAAGACTCAAGCTTTCACTTCACTGATAGGACAAAAATATACAACTGAAGACGAAACAAACGACGCTTTGGGTAAACCAATGCGCAATTCATACATGCAAGCAAAGATTAACTAGCAGGACGTTGCCCACTCTCCATTTCACAAGTTCTCCAAGACTAAGCGAAAGGGAATTTAAAGAAAATAAAGAAAATGTCTTTAAATTCAACGAAAATGTGATATCTGAAATCCATAAGAATGTCATTCAAACATGCAATTAAAGTTCAGTAATAGCAAGCCCATTGCGCACTTTATTCATTTTTTTTTTTTCAAACAGACATCACCAAAGCATCCAAAGGCGTCAAAACCCTAGCAAAATCCCAATCAAACTAAAATAAGAATCGAAGATATAAATCCTAAAATACATAGAATGAAACCCTAAAATCCCAAATCATCCAAAGAAAGCCACTTCTAACTCGAACAAAATGAAACCAAATTAACAACAAAAATAAATCATGAATCGGAGACATCTCACATCAAATTAATTCCATCGATAAAAAAATCAAATAAGGAAAGAATCGCAAAAAGAACACAAATTCCAAAAACAAAATAGACTCAATAAAAATCGTCGGCATGCAAGCAGGGAAAATTTTCTAATGATCAACACCAAATCGAACCGACAAATCAAGAAGCGAAAGTAAATTCAAAAAAAGCATCAAGGAAAAAAATTAAAAGAAAACAACACAACGGAAATCCAAAAACACAAAAGTAGAAGAAATTGGGGATCTGGGAAACGAAAGGGGAAGATCGGAATCGGAAAATTAGGGTTTAAGATTGAGCTGAAACAACTTACAGTTGGGGGGATCGAGAAGGCGACAACGAATCTCCGAAGAGGATGAGATTTTGTGAGAAGAGAACCCAGACACAGAGAGGAGAGAGAGAGAGAGAGAGAGAGAGATGAGAGAGAGAGAGAACCACAATCAGAGGTGAAGGAAGGAGAGAGAGAAAGGCTCTTGTTTAGATGGCTCTTTTGGCTGCTGGCTTTCACTCCTGCGTCGCTGTCAATTTAATATCAAGGACTTTCTCCTTCTGCCCTTGGATTTTCCATTAATTACGAAACCCGCCCCTTCTCCTTTGTGTGACCTTTGTGGCTTCTATGGTTCTCCCTCTCTCTCTCCTTCAGGTTTGTGGACATTGCAAGCTCGGTCCTGCCTTATTAGATCCCCCTTTTGTTACACGTATTTCAGGGGCATTTGGACAAAATTTTTTATTTTAATTTTACTCAAATATAATATAATTTTACACCAAACATAAATTTTACAATAGTACTACGAAAATAATTACTATTTAAAATATTTTTAAAACAATCACATCAACTTTTCAACTTCACTATTTATCTCTACTTTTACCAATCACATCAACTTTTCAACTCTAAAATACTTTTCATCCAAACACACATTTTATTCAAATACAAAACAAATACTTTTCAATCAAATACAACATTCAAAAAACAAATTTCATTCAAATACAATCAAAATGCAATACTTTTACCAAACGCCCCCTCAGTTTTATTTTTTATTTTTAATTTATTTATTTATTTATTTTTATTATGTGATTAAGGTGATCTGTCAGGTGAGTGACGCGTATATAGGGGCTACAGGCATACTGTTTTCAATCTAGGTGCTGGTTTTTAACACCACGTTTCATACGTACATTTAATTTAATTTACGTTTTATTTAAATATAAAAATATTTTATTTAAATATCAATCACATCACATTTTAAATTTAATATAATCATTATTTATTATTTCACTTTTTTTATTATTTTTATTAATTACGTCATATATTCTCTTTCCCTCTTTTTTTCTCTCTATTTTTACTCATCACATCACATATTTATTATTAAAATACAATTTAAATACTTTTCATCTAAATACACATTACACTCAAATGTGTAATGCTAATACTTTCCTCTAAATATAAATTACATTTAATGCATTACATTCAAATATAATACAAATATAATGCGTTCACCAAACAAACCTTAATAATTTCTTCCATTAATTAGGGGGAGGGAAAAAAATTGGGATTAATTATTTTGTTATGTGTTCTAGTTTGATTGAGTATAACCAATTTGTCAGTTTTAAAATTTAATCAATTTCTTCTAGGTTGTTTTTTTTTTTTTTTTTGAATTTGGCAAAAGGGGATTTGAATTTCAAATTTAGGTTAATATTTAGGTAGTGTGTATTTGTCAATAGATTAAAATCACAAATTGAATTTTGTAATTTGGGTATATCTATTTTTATAAACTTATATAGAAAGGAGGATGGTTTTTGCACTTTAACCTTGACTTGAATCAATTTTATGGTTTAAACATTCTTTTTATTTTATTTTAACCTAATGGTTTACTTTCAATCTATATGGCTTTGTACTCGGTCTGCACCTCCTACACCTTTTATTTTTGTTTTTAACTCCTCCAATGACTTTTACATTTTTATACAAATCTATTGATCCTAACTTAACTTGACCAATAGTCGGTATTATTACATTTTGGATTTTTTTATGGTCCGTTTGGTAAACGCATTGCATTTGCATTGCGTTTGAATGCAATGCATTAAATGTAATTTGTGTTTGAAAGAAAAGCATTAGCATTGCATTTGAATGCAATGTGTGTTTGGGTGAAAAGTATTTGAATTGTATTTTAATAATAAATATGTGATGTGATGGGTAAAAGTAGAGAGAAAAAAGAAGAGAGAAAGAGAGTATATGATGTAATTAATAAAGGTAATAGAAAAAGTGAAATAATGAATAGTGATTGTATTGGATTTAAAATGTAATGTGATTGGTACTTGAATGAAATACTTTTGTATTTGAGGGAAAATTGCATTGCAAGTTGAAAGTGTGTACCAAATGGGGCATTAGTTTTCACTTTTATTTCTCGTTCCTTTTCATTTTTGGCAAATTCTACTTGTGCATGTCTTTCACTTTTAATGTTATTTATATTTTTTCATTTTTTTTTACATTTTTCTTCCACTACTTTTTTTTTTTTGTAAATCATATTTTTTAAAACTTTTTCCTAGAAGTACTTCAATTAAACAGATTTACTTGCTTGTTTGGCTTTTTCTTAACATAATTATAATGCTGTTTATCAATATATTTTACGTTAAAGCTAAACTTTTTTTAATATGTATCTATTTTATTTATACATTTTTTCACACTACCTTTTAAATATTCATTAGTTGTACTTGACCTTTATATAATTTTTATTCTCTCTCTAAAATAAATTTTATTCACATTTTTTTTAATTCAATCTTGTATATATTGTTTATGTGTTTTGTATTACAAGATATGGAACATAAAAAACAAACAAGTTCAATATGATCAAATGAAATATTACAAAGAGAAAAAAGATTAAAACAACAACCAGATTTAACCTTTACCTGAATTGGAAGAAATTGATGAATGTCGAGACACGCAAAACTCGCACTATCCTTAAAACATATTTGTCTCATCTAATAAGTGCTTAAGAATTCAATGGATATCTGTCTTTTAGGATACAATAACAACAACAGTATTCTAAATACGATCAAATACTGTCACCGATGAACTTGAAACCGAGCCTTCTATCTATTACCAAAAAACGTAGAAAAATACTTTGGAACACCTCTAGAACACAATGATAATAAGAGGGAAGAAATTCTGAAAATTGGTATGTGTAAATATAAGGTGAAAGCCTCCTTATATAGATTACTAATGAAGAATGTTACAAAGCAAAAATAATGAGGATTAAAATTGGTTTATTGAGATTAAAACCCTAGGTTACAACCATCTAATTCTTGCATTAAATCACAAGAATATCAACATAGCCCAACATTCAGACTGACATTCAAGTCATCCATGCTGTGCAGGTGCACATATTGGGTCCTAACCAACCAAGTCCGTAATTTGCACCCCTTGCACATGAGATAGCTTTTTAGGAACATCATCTTACTTAAGTCCAAAAGTATAATCACTTATAAATTTCACATTTCTAACATGCCTAACCAATGTGGAACTTCACATTTTAGCAATTTTCCAACAAAATTAAATTTTCAATGGGCAAATTTTAAGCATCAATTTCACATTCACCTGATTACCATTTTAAGTATATAATTATATGATTTTGATCTTTTCGTAACAAAGAACTCAAATCTGTCAAGGTCAATCACTTTGACAAAATGGATCCCACTCAAATTTAAATCTCAAAATAGCTCATTAAATGGTTTACAAACCAGTTTTTTCCCCCAATTTTTTTGATCAAACTACAATATCTCATTTACTCTAACCTTTTGGAGGTTGAGCAAAATCTTGCCTACTTAGTCTTTTTTTTTTTTTTAATTATGGTACAACTCTACTCCATAGATGTTGTTATTTTAGTTACTGAATTAACATTTTAATTATTTAATATATGGATATTTGTATCAAAATTTATAAAGTGACTTGTACAATTACTTTTAATTATAGATCAAACTATTAAAACATTGATAAAGAATAAATTTAATCATATTTTTTTATTTAAAAAATTTGAATGTTAATTATTAATTTTTTTTAATTCAATTTTCTTAGTTGGATGTAAATCTCTATGCTATAAATAAAAAAGGCAATTACATTATTTTTTTCAACTTTTCAACCGAAAAAGTTGATCTTGTAGTAAAATTTTAACACTTTCTAATAATCACAGTTAGATTTAATTAAAAAATATACCCGTAGTAAATGAAATGTAATAAAAAAGGGTTGTAAGCAAGAATTAATTCCAACTTTTCATTTAATCAAGAAGTTGAAGTTGAAGGTGGATATTAATGTATTCTGATAATAGTATTATAATTAATTTAACAAAACTTTCTTATTTTTTAAAATGATTTGTTGTAAATATTAATGGGAAAATATAAATGCATAGCACACGTGCCTTAGGCACGTGACCCGATACTAGTGGCTAGGTGGAGTGAGAACCAGCATGGAGTTGTTTATGGTAAAATCTCATTGTGACCAAATTACTTTATAAGGTTTTTTCTTTTAACTTAGGGAGGTGAATATGAATTCTTTATTTTATAGAGTAATCCATTATGTCCGCAATCAATGTATTTTTATAGGACGTTTGGATGAAAAGTTTAAATTTAATTATTTATGTTTTTTTTATTTTTTTTATGAAAAATTAACAAAAATTGTAATTAAATTTTCAAAAATTAATCAATTTTAATCTCAAAATTTTATTTTAAATACTCGCTTAATATCAAGTATCAAATTTTTAAAAGCAGGTTAAATTATTTATATCATTTAAACTCATATGATTAAACATAGTTCTAAATCAAGCTTGTTCATGGATAGACTGTCAAGAAAAACAAAATAATCATTGAACAAAAGCACTTCAATAATATTACCAAAAAGAAATATAGAGCATTTCAAAAAATTTAAAATTTTTGCCCCCTTTTTCAATTAAAGGAAAAAACATTGACGTGAGTCAAGAGTTATCAATTTTTACTGCTAAGATGTCTTTAGGAAGCAGGTTTCCAAGATATCAGACACACAAACAATTGGTCCGAAATTTAACCACATTAATAGAAAATTTTTTTTATAGGTCAAGTAATTGCACTTCGCTTTTGAAAATATCAGTGCAAGTATAATCGATTAATTAAAAGAAATAGAACTTATAGTTTTCAAAATTAAAATATATTAAAACAAAACAAATGTGCATTGCTCAAAGTTGATTGCATGATTATTTTATATTTCGTTTATTTATAGCATTTTATTCGTATTGCGTTTAAACTCAATGTAATTTTTATTCAAATATAAAAATATTACATTCAAAAACCAATCATATTATATTTTAAATCTAATATAATCATTATTCATCATTCTACTTTTTCTATTACTTTTATCAATTACATCACATATTCTCTTTTTTTCTCTCTTTATTCTCTCTACTTTTATTAATTACATCATATACAATATAATTAAAATACTTTTCTTCTAAACAAATATTTCATTTGAATGTAATACAAATGCTTTTCAACTAAATGCATATTGTATCTAATGTATTACATTTAAATGCAATACGAATGCAATGCATTACTTAAATGTCCCATTAAATAAAACATAAGTTTTGAACTAATCATTAGTTTGAAGAGGATATAGTATTCAACTAAGGTGCCATTTGGCACACATATCACATTTTAATTTCATTCAAATACAATACAATTTTACACCAAACACAAATTTTGTAACAGTGCTACGAAAACAATTACTATTTAAAACATTTTTAAAACAATCACATCAATTTTTTAACTCTACTATTTATCTCTATTTTTACCAATCACATCAACTTTTTAACTCTAAAATACTTTTCATCCAAACACACATTTCATTCAAATACAAAACAAATACTTTTCAACCAAATACAACATTCAAAAATACTTTTCAACCAAATACAACATTCAAAAAACAAATTTCATTCAAATACAATCAAAATACAATGCGTTTACCAAACGCCCCCTAAATTGAGTTTATGGAGTCATTTCAAGAAGTGGGAGGCCATGTAAATCTTCAGTTTGCATTCTGTGGCTGATGATATGATAGATTGGGTAATTTTGGTCCCTAGCAAAAAAATAAGCTAGGTGAGAATTATAATATTCTATTTTGGTGTGCCAATTTTTTTTTAATTCTTCTTACCCTTTAACGGGTGAAATGGTAGAAATTTGAAAAGGTGTTTTGTTTCTCTTCATAAGCCTCTTGTCCTAAAAAATGTGGAATGTGTGACAAATGGGTTTGAGTTCGAGTTTGAGGGCACATCTCCTTTTTGTGTGGAATTTTTGTATACGTTTTGCAAGTGACAAAAAGCACGATTGTTGAGGACGCAAATGAATGTGGTGGAAATTTTAACGTAGAGCAACAAGCACTATTACATGAATGATGTCATTTTTTGGGACATCATCTGTTCAGCCCAAGTGGAGTGAGAACTTTGGGTAAATTTTAGGTGTTGTTTGTTTCTAACATTACATTTCTATTACATTTAAATACAATATAATTTTCATTTAAACATAAAAATATTACATTCAAATGCCAATCACGTCACATTTTAAATCCAATATATTTATTATTTATTATTTTATTATTTTTATTAATCACATTATATACTTTCTTCTTTTCTCTCTTTTTTCTCTTTACTTTTACCCATCATATTGCATATTCATTATTTAAAAAAATTTAAATATTTTTTTATCTAAACACATATTACATTCAAATGCAATACAAATATTTTTCCTTTAAATGCAAATTGCATTCAATACATTGCATTCAAACGTAATACGTTTACCAAACGAAGCTTTAATGTAGTAAACTTATAAGACAAACAAACAAGACAGAGAGGTTTTCACTGTTCACTCAGTTGCACATACTAAAGAAAAGCTGTTTTGATTCTCTTGTACGAGAGTTAAACCATTCTCTACCTACACTACCTTGTTTAGTTGCCATTTTATTGCAATAAATGTATTTAAGTTTGTTAATCTTCAATTTTCATGGTTTGGGTACAATATCCCACAGAATTCAATTCCAAATGCGAAACTTAGAGCACAAACTAAGTGTGTGTTTGGTACACACACTTAGAGTGCATTACATTTAAATGCAATACAATTTTCCCCCAAATACAAAAGCATTTCATTCAAATGCCAATCACATCACATTTTAAATCCAATACAATCACTATTTATTATTTCACTTTTTCTATTACTTTTATTAATTATATCATATATTCTCTTTCTCTCTCTTTTTTTCTTTCTACTTTTACCCATCACATCACATATTTATTATTAAAATACAATTTAAATACTTTTCATCCAAACACACGTTGCATTTAAATGCAATGCTAATACTTTTTCTCCAAATACAAATTACATTTAATGCATTACATTCAAACGCAATGCAAATGCAATGCGTTCACCAAACGAACTATAAATATGAACTCCTAAGTAGTGAAAGTTAGTGAGAACATTATCTTCTTGAGGTCATATGTTGATACACCGAAGGACTTCAATATCAATGTGGACGGATAGAAGATCGAAGGTATCCCTCGATGTAATGCAAACATGTGTACCCACTGCGGCTTGATCCCCAATGCATGGTTGGCTGGGGATCAAAGAAATCATCCTACACAAGAATAAGCGGACTCTGTGGACTTGGTTGAGTTCATAAAATTCGACTTCATGGTCTCTATAGAACTACATCATGTATTCCACATAAACAATTTGATTTTGTTTCATTATATTAAAGGAGATGTGGTTTTCTTAAAGGAAACAATCTCTTATATTAAGACTATCTTCAATTAATATATTTATTTCTGCTAATGCTATATTTATACAAATAGTGTCAAAAATAGTATTATATTACTTTATACTCTAAAGCTCAATATTATTTCTATCTTTTATTATTACTATTATTATTATGTTTTAAATATTATAAAAGTGAACTTTTGATATTTAAATAAATGAAAAAAAATGTTCTAATAATTATATGAGATAATAATTAATAAGAATCAAATGTGAAATTTAATATTGATTATGTCTTGTGATACAATGTTTAGCATATGACAAATTTAACATCAAAGATAAATACTTTAACAATGTATCAGATATGTTCTCTCTATATGGGATATTCTAACATAGAAGATCCATAGGGAATTGCAACAATATGTGTCTAACTTAGATTTATTTCTGTCAATATTATCCTCTTTTTTTTTCCTACCATTATATGTGTGGAAAATTATAAGTGGGTGTCGAGGGCGATGGGCACGGCGCCAACTTTTAAACCGGATCAATGATGATCAAGTTAATAATATAGTGGTCTCGAGTAAATTCAAAAAACCAAAATTTGCATGTGATTAGCATTTGTGACCAACGTGAACCAGCAAAATAAGCACAATTCACCACCATTAAACACTATTCATCACAATTGACTCACAATCTATTGACTTGACAATTATATATTTATATGTTTACATAAATGTTTTACCAAAATAAGGATATTAGAACCGGAATAATATCTTAGCACCCAAATAATTAGTATCCAGCATATATATTTCATGATCGAATCTAGAAATCACATCTAGTGTAGCCAAGGCTAAGAAGATCAAAATTCATCCAAAATCACGCACACATCCAATCAGCAAATCAACATTCAAGGTTAAGATCCATATAAGAGCTTCAACCTGAAGACGACCTAATGCTATTTATATTTACATAAAGTGCAAGCAATATTTAGGTCCGAAAGGAAATTTACACATTGGGAGGTAAGCTATTATCTTCCTTTGTCTCACATCAAAAAGTCACGAAGCGTTTGTATACTTTAAATCCTATAAATCCTATAAAAGGGACTTCTCAATTCTCATTTGAGATATATCAAAATTTTGAAGTTGTTTTCTTCTCTTAGAAATTCTTCCTCTCTCTAGTGTCCTTAGGGTATTCAGTGAGATAGGGTTCGGACATGTTTTCAGTTCGTGTGATAGTGTAACTAATATTGACAAAAAAAAAAAAAGAGAGGGAAATAAAAAAAAAAAAACTATTTTCAGGACAAACTCTTGCAATATACAAATGCCCATAAGAACAATTAATTTGATCAAGCATAATACGTCCATCCCCAGTGTCGTAAAGAGAGCTCGATCTGCATACGGATTAAGAAAACTTGAATTTTAAATTGATCAATATGTGGGTGTGTGTATATATATATGTATATCTGTTATAAATTTCGGAAGAGTATGAGTTGCATTACTACTCACACTTTGTTAAAAAGTCAATGGTGTTTCTGCATTAAAAAATTTTAATTATTAATAAATAATTACAAATATTAGCAATTCAACGTGATCATTCCCCAAAACGTGATCATTCCCCAAATATCAAAATACTCACTCCCTCATTAATCATATGAGCTGATCTGGCAATTGGCATTGTACAGCTGAAGCAAGAATACTGTCACTCAACGTGGCCGAAGAAGAATTACCTTTCACCAAAACCTTCATTTTCAAACAAAATCTAAAAGAACGTACAAGAAACAGTCTTTGACTCAGAATTCACCAATATAAAACAAGATGATCTAACATATTCAACATTATTGCACCGTTCAAAACTTCCACTTAATTCGCGAGTATAAATATATATATATATATGAGCATATAAAGAAAGGATCTTTTCACAAATAATAATCAAGGTACAATAACATGATGTTTCCTAAAAATCAAGAGAGAGAGAGAGAACAAACTAAATTCTTTGAAATATCAAACATAAAAGTAATGCAATAAAAAATGCACACACCTGACGAAATCAATCTTATAAAAGTAATGATGATTAAATTCCGAGAACGTAATCCATATGACATAAAAGAAGTTGAAGAAGAACTCATTTATTAAATTAAAAAAGAAGAAAAAGTAGGATTTGGGAAACTCACCGAAGTTTTGTGGCGAAGAGAGAAATTCACGTTTGCTTTTGATATTATGTCTTCGTGTATTCTCTGTCTTGTTAGTTTTCTGTTTTGCTGGTTGTCTGACAACCATGTATATGTACGGCGAAATAGCTATTAAAAGGTCCCGGTTACTAATGTGGTTAACATTTGGGCCGGATCAACAAAAAAACCCATTAACCCAAACAAGCCCACTTAACTTAGTCCACTATGATGGGAAAAACGGGGAATGATAATTCACATGCATTGTCATATTAGGACCTTAGCGGGCGTTTGGTAAACGCATTACATTTTGATTGTATTTAAATAAAATTTATTTTTTAAATATTATATTTGGTTGAAAAGTATTTGTTTTATATTTGAATGAAATGTGTGTTTAGATAAAAAGTATTTTAGAATTGAAAAGTTGATGTGATTGGTAAAAGTAGAGATAAATAGTGGAATTTAAAAGTTGATGTGATTGTTTTAAAAATGTTTTGAATAGTAATTGTTTTCGTAACACTGTTGTAAAATTTGTATTTGGTGTAAAATTATATTGTATTTGAGTAAAATTAAAATTGAATACTTCTCCAAATGCCCCCTTAGAAATTATAAAACTAATTTCATTTATAGTGATCAAAATAGGACCTTAGTTTTATTTAAAAAAAAAAAAAAACAATGTCCAAAAACTAACTAGTTTATAAAATTGAACAAAAGAAGAAAATTATTTATTGTATAGTGATCAAAATACTCATATATAAGAGATCAGATTTCCTCTTACAAGGTAGGATTATTTTTCTATGAAATTCAAAAAACAAAAATTTAATTTCACAATATTGTAATAGGATAAGCTTCCACAAAAATGCGAAGGTAGTGTTTAAATAAGTTTTTGGAAATGTCTGCAAATTTTTGAAGGCAATAGAAAACAAAAACAGATTTTAGATAGTGTTTCATTGTTCAAAATCACAAAAATCATTTACAAAATATCATTTCCAACTCTCTTTTGTTCTTTTTTTTTTTTACTTTTGGAAACACAAAAAAAAAAAAAATAGGTTTTCATTTTTAATTTTCATTCTCATCCATTGTTGAAAACAAATATATGAGTATATTCCTTCGCCCCATCTCCGTCACTAACTAAAATGATAACCCTACAAAATAAAATTATTTTATCATTTTTTATATATAAAAATTAGCTTATTCTTGAGAATTTTATTTGTTTTGATTTATTTTTGTTTTGTTTTACCTTAATTTAGATTTTTTATAAATTTGGTGAGATTTTTATTCAATTTTACTTTATTTTATCTTATCTTTTTTTAACAATAATATATTAGACAAGCGTAAATTTGAGTATATCCAATGAGTTTATCTATAATATTTTATTTTAAAAATATTTAATTTTAACACTTTGTTTTCTGCAGTGTCAGATTATAGTGAAAAATTCATGTATTGGAAGTGAGTCCCAACGGATATCACTATTTATGTTAGGAAACTATGAGCTTGACTGGTTTTATTTGATTATCTCATTGATACGGGATTAAAAAAAAAGAATTATTTCAATCAAAACATGTATGAAAAAGTTATGACAATTTCTAAAATTAAATCAATAAAAAGATAATGCATCTAAAACCACATAAATTCACTTTTTTTTGAGTCTAATAATGATGCAACACGTGGCGGATACTAGAAAGGAACTAATAAAAATATGACAAGTAGCATTCTCATAGGTTAAGTATATTAAAATCAATCTTATCATCTACCTTATCACACTAAATCCTTCAAATCAAATGCATTGATACTATAACTACTATAACAAGTTTCAAAGTGTACTGACTACTGTAGTTATTGTAGTAAAATTTGAAAACTATGCACTAATTATTATAGTTACTGTAACAAAGCTGATCTTTGCCATTGCATCTACTATAACTACTGTAGTAAGCTGACTTTTCTCTGCATTACGTTGTAAATTACTATAACAGTTGAATTTTTTTCCGTGTTTTCCACTATAGGTTACTGTAGTAGTTGAATTTTTTTCCTTATTTTCACACTGGGGTTGGTGAAATATTGTATACATTTAGCCTTTAAAAGGCTAAGTAGATGAAGGCATGAAGGGACAGATCCAAGATATGAGATCAGATCTAAGGAGATCTGAGAGGAGTGAGAGTTACAGTGTAAATATAAAGCTTCCTATGAAACTAATAAAAAAATTATTTTCTTTTGTTTAGCTTTGTTTTAAAATGAGGAATTTTTAGAGGTTTTACTAGTATAAATATCAGTATTCATTTTAGTCTATGTTTTTATTTTGTCATTATATCTAATTTATTTTATTGTGTTATTTTATTTTTCTTTATGAATTAAATAAATTTTTGTAAGGAGTTATGATATAGTCTGATTATGATGATTTAATTAAATTTAACATGTTGTTATAATTATTGCATTTGTTAATGTATTTATTCTTAAACTTAGGCCCGTTTGGTTGTGTTTTTGAAGACTTTTTTTTCGTTGGAAAAATCTTGTTTTGAAAAATATGCTTGGGAAAAAAAACTGTTTGAAGTGAAAAAAAAATGTAAATTTTTAAAATATTTTTTGGAAAAAAAATCAATATAATATTGTTTCATTTCTCTCAAAATTATATGTAATTTAAAAAAAATCATTTCATTTAGATTTGCAGCGTTTTAGATATGTAAATAGTGAAAAGTGATGGTAAGGTGAAAAAAAGTTCTTTTGAAGATTTTTTTTGGGCCTCCCAAAACTCCCTTAATGCTTTCAAATTTTTAGCCAACTTTTGAGTGATTTGAGGAACAAAACAAAATTAATATGAGATTTTTATAATATGACTTTAGAATAAATATCATAAAATATGGGATAAAATAGAAATATATCTATCTATTTTTGTGAGATAATATTATTAATTATCATAGATTTATCAACAAATATTTTTTATAATTGAATTTGGATTCATATTTTTACTGTTTATTTATACGGTATTGTTCATCGTGAACTTTAATTTACTGATTTTTTTACGTAAATTTAATTATAAAAATATAAAATTTATATATAACTTAAGAAAGAATACATAAAGCATAAATAGTAGTTAACCATCAACAAATATGAATGCATAATAATAATAACATACATAAATAAATTTAAATCTAATTAATTATAATGAAATCATAATTTCCTAGCATATGTGTTTTTGTTTGTGCGTTATCAATTTAAGTTCATTTATTTTTGTAATTTTACTTTATTTATTTAATTTTTCACTTGTAACATTTTTTAGTCCCTAAAATAAAGTTAAAATTAACTAATTTCAATACTTAATAATATTATCCTCGTGAGAATGATATTTTACTCATTACTTTTATTATTTGTTTGATTCATGTATTTATGAAAATTCACAACAAGTTTGTTAATGTAGCTTACTATAGCAAAATTGACTTTTTCTGATGTAGCTACTATAGCTAATGTAACCCAAGACGCCCTCCCAAGCCGCATCCACAATCTCCATGAAGAGGACGAATACGAGGTCTTGGAATACTTTGGCAACAATTCTGATCAATCGCCACTACCATCGTTCCCAAAACTTGAGATTCTCATCATGACGTTGATCAAATCCCTAGGCAACTCCGTCTTCCCCAAGCTAGATTAGGGTGCTCTCAAGGATGTGTCATGGATATCCACCATCAGAACCTTGCAATGGACCTTGTTCTGTGAGATCGTGCCACTTCTCTACTCATCCACAACCTCTACCACGCCTACGGCTTTTGCTCCAACAAGACCTTGTGGCTTGTTTGGCCATGTTATTTGCTTTCAAAATCCAAAATCATATTTTCAAATATAAGAACAATAATAGTTCTTACTTCTTCTCAGATGGCTTATGGTATTTATAATAGTTTTCTGGAAATAGTTATATAAAATTAAAAGAAAAAATGTATGTGTGGATAGAGTTTTCCGAAATCTTTTTTTAATTATATTTGTCATTTACCTTTCATCAGTTTCCAAGATCTAGAATCAGCTTGAGGACTATTGTCGAGTTGTAGGTTTAAGGTAGAGGTCAGGTTTTGGGATTAGAATTTAGGATCATTAGGAACCTGATCCAAAACTTTGATATCGGCAACATTCTCAAAACCGAACATCTTGTTTGTGTCCTTGTCTGGCAGGAAAAAAGCAGCATTACAATAAGACCCACCTCCACCAGTCAATGGTTGTGGCAAGGTGATTTTCTCAATATTGAAGTCAATCGGACCATTGTCATCATCTTCTTTGTCGAAATTCATAAGGGAGTTTAATGTTTCTAAACGACGTAGTTGGTATATAAACTGGCTTCTCCAACTAAATAAGAATAAATTTCTCTCAGAATTCATGAGATGTTTGGCCACAAACCATTGGCTTTTGAAGAGAGTGTTGATGAGAGCATACCATGACTTCTGAACACACTGTAACCGCAACAGAGATTCGGGAAGCAGCCACGACATGATTGCCACCATTAACTTTTCAGGAAGACCGCAAAACCTTGCCATTTGATCCGCTTCCAGTTTCTTTATGCATTAGAAATTCGAGACTCAAAAGTTTATAAAGGGCTTTTTAGATGAATTGCAAAATCTAATTATAAGATCAATTCGTAGATGTTTCGACAATTTGAATAGGAAATAGTTTCTGTTGGTAGGTCGATTTTGGTAGAATTTGCAAACAGTTAAGCGTTTGTGATCTTACGATGAAAAAGGTATAATTGTTTTTTCCAGCAAAAAGGTTTAATTGTTTTAAAGCTAGCATACCAAAATAATTTTAAAAACAGTTCCAATCAATGAAATTGCATGATCAGAAAGAAAAATAAAGGGGAAAAAAAGTTAAGTTGATACCAATAATATTAGAAATAAATGCTAGGGATATTAACTTAATACCAATCTTATATAAGTTATCATTCTCTTGTTAAGAAGCATTTAAAAAACCATTGTATCAATTTAATTCAAAGATTATATCTACTAATTAAAAGATCATACCTTGTTATGTGTATATATTTAAAAAAAAAATTTTGGGGGTTAGAAATTGATATGCATATCAGTACTCCAACATGAGTCAATATAGAAAGAAGGAAAGGAGACCAAGAAAACTCACTTGGCTCGGATTGAGAGGGTTGGCTTTGATTTGGTAAACCAGCTCTGCGCATGTTCACGTGTACCGGCTTTACCAGAATAGCTCCATTTATACACACACACACATACATATTTTAAGGAACTCTTCCTAAACTTTGTTTTTTAGGGAAAACACATGCAACCGTACTTATACTAATCCTCTCAAAAATTGAATTTAATATTATTTCTTAGTTAATTTTTTTTTTGTTATTTGTTTTTGATAAAAATTTTTGGCTTCATCACTGTTGAAAGTAAAACTAAATAAATAGAGAAGTTTCCTTTATCCTTTTGTTCTTCAATTTAATTCTTTCTTTATTACCAATTGGATCGATAAAATACTTAAGTTAGTATGTTTATTTTTATTTTTATTTTTAATTAATTTTATTTTGTAATATTTATAATCTAAGAAAAAATAAAACTTTTAACAACAAGATTGGTATGTCTACATTATTTCATATTATTTTCAAGTAATTTTCATTAGGATAATAATAAATAACTCACATATGATTAATCGAAATGCTATTTTCTATTTTTTGAAAATAATAAAACTATATCATTTATTTTTAATAAGACAACTTTTGCTCTTATGTTTTTTTTAATCTCATAAATTCACCCCTAGTATATAAATTTGGTCAAAATTAGTTGAAAAGTTATGTGCGGACACTTAAATTTTGAAGAGTTTAGTTTATATCTTAATGTATTTTTCATTTAAGAGTTTAATAGAACTGTGTAAGCAATTAATTAATTATCACGTAATTTTTTAAAAAAATTGTACTTGTTTCTAAAAATTTTGTAGAATTGGAAAATATTATATATGCTTTAGAGGTCGTTTGGTAAAAAAATTACATTTTAATAATATTCAAACACAATATAATTTTACACCAAACGTAAATTTTACATTCAAATACAATTCTTTTCAACAGTATTACGAAAACAATTACTATTCAAAAGTTTTTTAAAACAATCACATCAACTTTTTAACTCTACTATTTATCTTTACTTTTATCAATCACATCAACTTTTTAACTCTAAAATACTTTTCATCCAAACACACATTTCATTAAAATACAAAATAAATACTTTTCAACTAAATACAACATTCAAAAAACAAATTTCATTCAAATATAATCAAAATACAATGCGTTTACCAAACACCCCTTAGTGTGCTAATTATTAGCTATTGCAACACACAAATCATTAAGAGTAACTAATGGAGCGTTTATTTTCCGTATTGCGTTTATAATGTGTTTAAACGTAATATAATTTTTGCCTAAATGTAAAAGTTTTGCATTAAAGTACAATGTTTTTCTATAGTATTGCAAATACATTTACTATTCTATAAGATTTTAATAATAAATTTTTTAAAATCCATTCATATCATATTCTCTTTTTATCTCACTTTTTCTATATACTTTTACCAATCACATCAACTTTTTAACTCTAAAATACAATTTAAATACTTTTCCTCCATATACACATTGCATTTAAATGCAAAGTAAATACTTTTCATTCAAATACAAAATGTATTCAATGTATTGCGTTCAAATGTAATTCAAACGTAATACGTTTACTAAACTCCCCATAAATTTTTTATTGAAAAATTAAAGAGAAAAGTCATGGCAAAAGAGCATGGGTGGGGAGAAAGTAAGTAAATTGTGACATTTTTCACAAATATAACCAAACATGATTTTACTTTATTATTATTATTATTATTATTTTTTGAGTTTGGAGATGAGAAGATTTGAACCCTTCACTTTATAATGGGGTCAAGTATGGAATTACCTTTAAATTATACTTGCAACCACATTTTGCTTTTTCTTATACTCAAACTAATTTCTCAAAACACAATCAAGTATAATTTCAAAAAATATCTTAACACCATTCTCCAAACATTCTCATTTCTATTTCATACTTAAATAAAATCATTACGAAAATACTCCTAAACTAGCACTAAGTTTTCATTTTCTAAAAATTCCTAATACATTTATTTTTCTCTCTCTTAAACACATACTTGGATTCATATGTTTGCTTTAAATGTTAAAAAATAAATGAAACCTATAATACAACGCACACTAAGCTTAATCTTTTCCTTGCAGTCATGTTTATTATTTCCCCAGCCACCAATCTATTTTTTTGTGTTTCTAGGATGCTACGGTCTATTTATGGTTGTTTTTGGTCTCATGGAATTTCCAAATTGTCCTCAAGAAGAACTTCTATTGCAGCAAGTGTCTATCTTGCTTTGTTTTTCGTGTGTTAGATTTTAATATCAAGCTATCAACCTTCTAAGTTGATAGGAGCATATCATATATAAAATCTCATTACTTTAAAAAGAAAAAAAAAAGCGTAAGGTCATTTCATTTTTATAAAAACTCACGTCCAAATTTCAAAACTTTTGAGTATTATCCTAATTATTGTTTCCCTATCATTAGACCAAAAGACCTTTATTTTTTGGCCGGTTATGGATGAGGAGGGATTCAACGTTAGACATCATGGTTCGTAGTCAAGTGTTTTAATTATCTAAACTACATGTCTCATCTTATTTCTACTACATTCTTGTAAGTGTCTTTATAAAGTAATTGATTTTTACAATAATCAAGCCGTCAGTTAGATCCAAATTGTGTGAAAATACAAAAAGAAGATTTGCTATAAAAAAAAAAAAAGTTTTTGTGTATCAAAATTAGAAAGAATATACAAAGGGCAATATATATATATATGTATATGTATATACATAGCGAGCAACTGCAAACAAAAATCTCTAGCTTAAACCATTCCTTCCGGAAGAATTATTAAAATATAGACCAACACACTCCAAACACTCGCCATTGACCAGGAATGAATGTATCTTTTCCTTTTGCTACGCGTCTCTCCCACACAAATAGGTTTAATGAGCAAAAGTTCAATGAGTAAAATATGTGAGCTCCAATGCCAAAAGCATTTGAATGTTTGCTTTCCCTTAGCCTGCCCTCTTGCCACGCCATTGCTCGTGGAGTCGGAGTCAGATCCGGTGCCGGAGCTGGCCCGTGGATATTTGCAATAGGGGAGAGCAAAATGAAAACCACAGCACGAGACGTTTGTAAAGGCCATTCTTAATTTCCTCACTCTATATCTTCTTCTCTCATCTGTTCTTTGAATGTCAAAATCTCCCCTTAAATAAGAGAGAGAACGCAAAGAGAGACAAAGAACAAAATAAGAGACAATATGTTTGTATCAAAGGGCAAGCTTCCTGTGTCTTTATCTTGGATTTAATGCCTTTTCTTCCCTTGGCTTCGACTGTATGGATGACCATTTCAACGTGCACGCTTGATTTGATTATATATATATATATATATATTATGGTAGTTAATGACTGATTCTTTATACATATAAAAATTCCACAATGAAAACAAAACAAAATAAAAAAAAAAGAGTTAGAAATCATAATTAAAAAAAAAAACAACAGCAACATACGAGAAAATTATAAAAACAGCCTATCAAATAAACTGATGTATGCTTTTTGTCGTTTCTTTATATTTATCTAGATTTGTAACCCTTCATATTTACCTAATTGAAATAAAAAAGGCTGAAATTATTGTAACGAGAGCAATAATTTATGAAGTGTTTGGTACAATAGTTGTATTTATATTGCGTTTAAACATAATATAATTTTCATTTAAAC
Organism: Antiaris toxicaria; assembly: GCA_035233585.1. Lineage (NCBI taxonomy): Eukaryota > Viridiplantae > Streptophyta > Magnoliopsida > Rosales > Moraceae > Antiaris > Antiaris toxicaria. Next base: position 9,097,970 of record CP141153.1, on the reverse strand, counting down.
GTAAAAATTTTATATTCAAATATAATACGTTTCAACAGTATTGTGAAAACAATTACTATTTATTTGTTTTTTGAAAACAATTATTTTTTAATTTTTTTATTCATATTATACTTTTTCTCTCTCTAATTTTTTTTATCTATTTTTACCAATCACATCAGCTTTTCAATTTTAAAATACAATTCAAATATTTTTTATCCAAACATACATTTCATTTAAATACAAATCAAATACTTTTCATTCAAATATATATTTTATTTAAATATAATATAAAATATATTTTTAAAATTATATTTAAATATAATACGTTTATCAACCGTCCTAATTCCATCCTATTATTATATATGTGTACGTGTTTTTAAGGGGTAATTTTTAAAATCATCCAATAATAAGGCTTATAAGGCATGTAAGGCAGCGAAGCGCATAGGCCCAAAAAAATGTGCCCATGTAAGGGGATCCAACAGCGTTACTCTTGGACCGTTCAAATAATACAATAACACTGTCTTTGAAAAAAAAAAATACAGTAAATAGTGGCTTGCATAAAATAATTAAAATATGTAACATATTTATAAAATATTTATATTAAATAATAAACTCATTAGATAAATAAAAATTTTACTAAATAAATAATATATTTACAAAATATAAATATACTATTTATCTGATAAAAATATAAATAAATTATTTACTTAATATATAAATACATTATTTATTTATTAAATATAACATAAATAAATTAATTATACAATAAATCTAGTATTTACTTTAAAATTTTCTGAAAGCTACTGTTTATTTCATTATCATAAAAAAAATTGTAGTTGTTTGCACTAGTCAAAACTCTATATCATTAATCTATCACCCCTATTAATAATTTTCCTAAAATTTTAAATTCCATCAAATCTTAGATTTTAAAATCCTCAAATCTAAAACATAAAAAAAAATACCTTAAATCTCTAATGAGATCAAGGTTAGAGACTTATAAGAAAAGCGAGGTTTGATGGTGTAGAATCACAAAATCAAATGATATAAGGGAAGAAAGTGGACAAGGTGGTTTAAGAGAAAAAGAGATATTTTTTAAATAAAATATTTATAATAAAACTTAACTGAGAGATTTAAACTATAATAACTAATCTCCAACTATCCGATGGTTAGAATTAAAAGTTGGATGATGATATAGTTATAAGGATTAAAATAAACCTAGAAATCCATTAAGTTGGCCACCTTTTCAATTTCTTTTTCTTTTTTTTTGTTTTTTATATGGGTGTTGTAGCACTCAAGTCTGCCTTTAACATTTTTTTTTGACTCGAGAAGCCACTTAATATTTTTAATGTATTTTGACCATAACTTTTTACTCAGACACCAGAATTGGACGATTTAAGAGACATTGGAAAGTTAATGAAAAGATTTACAATTTTTATCTCAATGTTTTGTCTAATTATAATGTTTTCCTAATCCAAATTTCTGTTGACCATAAAATTATATTAATTATGCAAAATTTTTAACACTTAACATTTTAAACATGAATTTTCGTAAGCATATTAAAGTTATTATCACCATTACTTAGATTTTAGATAGAAAGAACATGAAAGCAAAAAAAAAAAAAAAAGAGTTAAGAGAGAAAAGGAGAGGGAGAAAATAGAGAAGAGAGAAAAAATAATTATTTTTTATTCATACTTAATAAAAAAAATAATTGTATTTATAATTTGGATTTTATTTGAAAATATTTTTTTATCTTTAATAACTTATCACGTCTGTAAATTCATCTAAATCATAAACAAAACCAAACAAAAGGAATATTTTAAATAATTTTATATAGATCAAAGACATGATGAATGGTTTTAAAAATATGAGAAGTAAAGTCAAATAAGATATATAATCTAAGAGTAAACTGTAAATTAATTATTCTTAAAATAAAATGACTTTTTAATTTTAAATAAGAAAATTTTTATTTTCAAAATAACCCCTCGTTTAGTGATAACATTGTATTTGTATTGCATTCAAGTGCAATACAATTTTCATCTAAATACAAAAATATTACATTCAAATACCAATCAAATCATATTTTAAATTTAATAAAATCACTAATTATTATTTCATTATTTCTATTATTTTTACTAATTACATAACATATTCTCTTTTTCTCTCTCTCTTTTACTTTACTTTTACCCATTACATCATATATTCAGTATTAAAATACAATTCAAATACTTTTTAACTAAACACACATTGTGTTCAAATACAATATAAATACGTTTCTTCTAAATATAAATTATATTTAATATATTATATTTAAATATAATGTAAATATAATGCGTTTATTAAATGAAATCTAATGGAGTGTTTGGTATCATAATTATATTCGCATTACGTTTAAACGCAATGCAATTTTTACTCAAACGTAAAAATTTTACATTCAAATATAATACTTTTCAACAATACTACAAAAAAAATTACTATTTCTTTATTTTTTGAAAATAATTATTTATTAGTTTTTCAATTTTTTATTTACATCATATTCTTTCTCTCGCTAACTTTTTTATTTATTTATACTAATCACATTAATTTTTTAATTTTAAAATACAATTCATATTTTTTTATCTAAATATATATTTTATTTAAATACAAATCAAATATTTTTTATCTAAAAATAAAATTTATTCTTAATATTATATTTAAATAAAATACAAATGTAAAATGTAATATGTTTATTGAATGTTCAACAAATATGCTATCTAACATGCTCTAATATAGAATTAGCTGGTAGGGAAGGGGAAAAAAAAAGGCCGAAAAAAGAAAAATGAAAAAGGAAAGAAAGAAAGTACCTTTAAATTAGGAAAAGAAAATACTCTTCTGACGTCATAGGAGAGGGGGCCCACGGTGGATTAAGTCAGCTAGATGCGGCCCCGTGGGGATTTGACTTGGTGACAAGAATATGCACTTTTTTTAAATTTTTTTAAATATTATATTATTATTTAGATAAGATGATTATTTTTAAAAAAATAAAATTTTTATTTTAGTTGTTTAAATTTTTTTAAAGTTAAAAATAGTTTAGATAGATAAAAAATATTTATGTTTTAAAAATATTTTTTTTATTTTAAAAAATTAAAAATTTTATATATTTAAATATTAAAATTTAAAATGAATAATTTTAAGAGGGAAAATTTTTCTATATCTAAAAATATATCCGACAAACAAATAAAGCATATAGCTTTTGTATTATTTTATCTAAAGAAAAACAAAGTCGCCCACGGCACATTAGTATATTCCCATGATCTTATCCAGGTTCCAAAAATAGTAATGTGCCAGTGCGACGCGTGTCTTTAAAATTTAATTTGTGTTTAATTGATAAGTTTTAATTTAAAATTTTTAATTTAATTTTTTTAAATTAACAAGTTTTAATATTCAATAATTAAGGTTATAACTTAAAATTTAAATTTTAAAAATTCATAATTTTATACAAATAAGTTAAAATGAGATTTTTTTTAAAAATTATATAAAATTTCAATATGAATTAAAAAGATTTAATTGATTTTTTTTCTAAATATATTTTAAGATTTGATATTTTATGATTCTGGTTATTTAAACACATAGTTTAATTCTAACTACAATTCAAATCATAATTTTTGAGTTAAATTCCATCAACTAAATGTACATTTAGAGCGTGTTTGGAACACAAAAAATAACATATCTAAAATATTTTTTTTCCAACACTTTATCACTTTTCACTATTTATATTTCTAAAACGCTACAATAACATCTAAACTTTAAAAGTCCATAACTCTGTGTATACAAGTCTAAATGAGATGATTTTTTTAAAATTACATAAAATTTTGAGAGGAACGAAATAATATCCATATTGATATTTTTTTTCTAAAAAAATTTAAATTTTTTTTATTTTTTCCCCTAAACATATTTTTCAAAACAATTTTTTTCCAACAACAAAAAAAAAATCTCCAAAACCTCCATAAAACTCCCCATTATATTTTAAAACCCATTATTGAAAAATTGAATTGGGATTGGAGCATGGTCAATATTTGAAGTTATATCTTCGGATTTCAAATTTCACCACCAATAAGAAATATAATTGTATAGCTAGTTTTTGCTCATTAAAAAAATACTATTTTTTTTGGCAAATAGTTCATTTACATTCTCTCGGAATTATTTATTTCAGTCTGCTATATGAAAATATATTATAAAACCTCCTATTCGTTTTTAGTGGTCAACGGCCAACCTCAAAATAATAATAATAATAATAATAACTACTAGTAGCGCATCACCCAGCCATGTGGATGGAAATCGTGCAAATGCCCGCGGGCGAGTAACTTTCGAGTATGGTGACAGTTCTTGAGGGCTTACATCAATCATGTTTTCCACGGTTGCAGTGCCTGTTTTGCGCCGGCCTATTTGTCCAATTCTACAAGATAAAAAACGTTTTTCCCAAAAAAAAAAAAAAAGAAACCTTATAATTTTTTAATAATGACGTGATTTTAATATCGATATTTATAAATTATATTATTAAAAATTAATTCAACAATGAAGAAATACATTTTTATCAATATAATAAAATTAGGGTCTTATTATATAAACTCTCTAAAAAATTAGAAAGAATAAGGATGGAAAAACAAAAAGAAAAAAGAAAAAAAAAAGGTGAAATGTTTGGACGTAGAAAGTAGGGTGCCAAGGTATTGTTTGTGAAACAAATTACACTTTAATTTAACTCCAATACAATAATATTTTACATCAAACATAAATTTTATAATAGTGTTACGAAAATAATTATTATTTAAAAGATTTTTAAAATAATCATATCAATTTTTTAACTTTACTATTTATCTTTATTTTTAACAATCATATCAACTTTTCAACTCTAAAATACTTTTCATCTAAATATATATTTTATTCAAATACAAAACAAATACTTTTTAACTAAATATAATATTTAAAAAATAAATTTTATTTAAATATAATTAAAATATAATGCGTTTACTAGATAGCCATAACAGTTTTTCTTGGGCCAATTGACCTGGCAAGGGTGAGTTAAAATTCTTCATTTAGGAGGATGGCTTAATCATTCACAAAAATGGGAATCTTCTTTAAGATGGGTGCGTTCACACTATGATGTCTAGATATGTTTTTTTTTCAAATTATTTCTGCTACCAGTTCTTCAGCTTTTGGACCCTTTAAATGACATATATAACCTTTGCATGTGCGAGGATTTTATGCACCCTTTGTCACCAGAAGTTGACATCAAATTGCACTTTCTTTTTTAGAGTATAAAAAAATAAAATCATACTACATTAGCAAATTATATATACACTAACTATAATCTTAATTTTTAAATATTATCTTATATAATAATATAATTATATTAAATTAGAATCTAATTTTGAAATATCATCTTGTATAAAAGTGAATTATAATTTTCTTGTTAATAAATATAACTTAACATATAACTAATTATGTGATAATACTTTAAATACTTACTAATAAAAAAAGAAAACCCATGTACCACATAAATTAGCAATAAAAAGTTAATATTAAGGCCTCGTTTGCTTTTCAGTTTTAGACCTAAATTTTTTATTTTTGTTTTATCTTTTTTTAAAAAGTCAATAAAAATTATAATTAAATTGACCAGTTTAAAATTAAAATTTTATTCCATTCTAAACTCGACTCATGCATTAAACTAGCCTTAAAGTTTGTGTGCTTGACATTTTCATATGATTTTAATCTTTGTACAAAATTAGTTAGACAATGCAAACAACTTACATTGACTTCAAGTACGGTATTGTAAAAAAAACTACAATAATGTAAAAATTATTTATGCTCATTCTTCTCAACAAAATTTTGAAATTTGTCTTGTACCAACAACGAGTAACTAGAGTATTCAAATAATCTAAGCATGTATCTAGTATGCTGATTGCATTCAAATATAATTATTTTTTTAATTTATTTTTGGTTTTTTGAAAAGTCAACATAAATTTTATTATTTATATTTTCTATTATAATTTTATAATTCAAACTTTAAAAGTACATAATTGTATATGCAAAAGTTCAAATAGGGTGATGTTCCTTGTTAAAAAAGGTTGTCATTTGAAATACTCAATTAGATGAAGTTTTTAAGAGGTGGTGAAGAAAATAGAACAAGTAGTGCATATTTTTTGAAAGACATTCAAATATATGACATTTAATTCATAATTGATTTTATATGCTAATATTTGGAAAGAGATCCACTCCTCCATCCCAAAAAAGTTGATCAGATTTCTTGACTCAACTGTTGTTAAATTCTACCACAATTAATATAATGTAAAAAAAAAACATAAAATATAAAAAAGAAAGCCCATAAATAAGGTTATCTTAAGTACTAATATTTTTTCAAGTACTGATTTTCATTTCCTTTTATCTTAAAATTAGGGGGCGTTTGATAAACGCATTGCATTTTGATTGTATTTGAATGAAATTTGTTTTTTAAATGTTGTATTTGATTGAAAAGTATTTGTTTTGTATTTGAATGAAATGTGTGTTTGGATGAAAAGTATTTTAGAGTTGAAAAGTTAATGTGATTGGTAAAAATAGAGATAAATAGTAAAGTTGAAAAGTTGATGTGATTGTTTTAAAAATGTTTTGAATAGTAATTATTTTCGTAACACTATTGTAAAATTTGTGTTTGGTGTAAAATTGTATTATATTTGAGTAAAGTTAAAATGAAATATTTTTGTCAAATGTCCCCGAGTTGTCCTTTTCAAGCATTCGATTAGATGATAAAATCATAAAACTTTATAAGATGTGAAAAAAAGAAAAAGAAAAAGAGAAAAAAAAAAAGCCGCTTTTCACAAAACATTGAAATCTGTATATTTAATTTATAATTGATTTATATGCTAATATTAGAAAGAAATCCACTCCTCCATCCCAAAGTTGATCAAATTTCTTAACTAATTTAAGGGGTGTTTAGAGGACCAAAATAATGTCTTCAAAATAATTTTTTTTTAACATATCATTGTTTTTTATTATTTACATATTTAAAATATTACAACAAATTTTAAATTTTAAAAGTCTATAATTTTATAGATAAAAATTTAAATGAGATGTTTTTTTTTTAAATTATATAAAATTTTGAAAGAAATTAAACAATATTTATATGATATTTTTTTCTAAAAAAATTTTAAAATTTTATATTTTTTCACTCAAAAAATTTTTTTCCTCTAAATATATTTTTTAAAATAACTTTTTTCTAACATAAAAAAAAAAAAATTCTACAAACATTGTTTTCAAACACCCCCCTCACCTTACCAACTATTGTTGATTTTTTCCCACAATAGCTTCCTATTTATAGATGCCAAGCGAGAACTTTTTTCACATGCTACATTTTTTTCCCCCACACTAATTAAAGCCAAAAAAAAACTTTTCCAGGAAAAAAAAAGAGAGCCAATTAAGATCGTCACACGTAGTCATATTAAAATTCTTTCACGGTTATGATGAGGTTATGAGACACAGGATCACAGCCTTGGCCCGTACAATAAGGGCAATTTAGTCAAACAACCGAATAATCCGGTCCGCATTACCTTTTTTAAATACAAACATGCCTCACAAGGTGGGCCGCACCAACTTTGCAGCCATTCCCGTGAAACGAGCCTCTTTCCTCCAATCACATTTGACCTTTTTAATACGTTTCAAAATCTGTCACCTACCCACGTGCTTGACCGCACGTCACACTGTCCAAACGAATCTCAGCCGTCCAAATCGAAACGCAATCTCGACCACACGATCTCCATATATCTAACGACTGCGAGAGAATTACTAGAACCTTCTCTTCTTTCCTCCTACCCCCTATATCATCCACACCATTACCGTTCCCAGCAAAGCTCAGTCTTGGCTTGTGCTCTGCTCGTGCCAGTCCCACGCCAGGGTTTCTTTTCTCTCTTCTCTCTCTCTCTCTCTCCATTTCTCGCCTAAGCTTAAGGTTTGTGACGATCATTTCGTTTTTCTGTCGTTGATTTCGAGGATTTAGATCTTTTTTTGTTTAGGTGTTTTGATTCTAGATCCGTGTATGATTGTGATCTGAACATTTCTGATCTGTTTGGTTTGGATATGGAAGCAGAAATCGGTGATCATGGGGAAGTGTTACCCAACTGTGAGCGAGGACTACAAGAAGGCTGTCGAGAAGGCCAAGAGGAAGCTCAGAGGCTTCATCGCCGACAAGAACTGCGCTCCTCTCATTCTCCGACTTGCGTATGTCTCTGTAAATCCCGATTTCTTCCGTTGTTTGTGAATAAATGTACGATTTATGGAGTTTTTTTATTTTTTATTTTGTTTTTGTTGATTTGCGCTTCTTCAGATGGCACTCTGCAGGGACCTTTGACAAGAAGACGAGGACCGGTGGTCCGTTCGGAACCATTAGGCACCCGGAGGAGCTCGCTCACGGCGCCAACAACGGCCTTGACATCGCCGTCAGGCTCTTGGAGCCAATCAAGGAACAATTCCCTATCCTCTCTTACGCTGACTTCTATCAGGTACGTAATATTTCGTCGTCTTCATTTTTTTTATTATTTACTTGGAGATGTGATGTTGTAATGTTAGATCTGTTCTTCTTATCAGTCAATCATTTTTGTTGACTCTGTATTTTGTTGAAAAATGTAGTTGGCTGGTGTTGTTGCTGTCGAGATTACTGGTGGCCCTGAGATTCCATTCCACCCTGGAAGAGAGGTCAGTGCAGTTTCTTCTGTTTGCATTTTTGATATTAATTTTAATGTTCGGCATTAATGCCTTTGGTTTTTCCTTGTAAATGATTTTTCTGTTTGTGTTAGAATTAATGGCCGATGATAATGATGTTTTATTTTTAGTTTTTTCTGCTTGAAATCTGAAGTTTTTGGGACAGTGTTTGACTCATTCTTCAACCAATTTACTTCTTCATTTAGTCTTTTCATTGTTCATATTTGAAAATTTTGTATACTGGCGATGTGTGATTTCTTGAACTTTGGTTGTTCCCTTATTCTTTGATTTTCCTCCCTGTTTCTTATTCTGCATATTTGTACATGACTTAGTTATATGTATGGTCGATGGAGAAAATTGAATGCTTAATTTCAAAAGTATTCTTAGTAACTGCTTTGTACAGCAGATAAATCATAAACTTTATTTCTTTCAGTTCAACAATAGGGTTATTCTAATAATATTTTCAAATTTTTTACTTTAAAAATTTTTGTTTCTAAGTGTTATAAGTTTTATGAAAAGTATTTCATTGTTATCTTTCCTGTTACATAGAATGTATTTAATACTGATTCAAGTCTTTTTGAATCTTAGGACAAGCCTAAATCACCACCAGAAGGCCGTCTCCCCGATGCTACCAAGGGTGGGTATTCTTGAAATGTCGTACTATTTGAGTCTTTAGGAATTTGTGTGTTTTGTGCACTTCGAAGTACAACTTAAACGATTGGAGTATTAATATCTCATTTTTGATGTTTTAGGTTCTGACCATTTGAGGGATGTGTTTGGCACCATGGGCCTCAGCGACCAGGATATTGTTGCTCTCTCTGGTGGTCACACTCTGGTTTGTGCATTTTTGGATTTGCCTTTGATCTTTTGAGTATAATTACTTGGGAGGAATTTTTGTCATACTGGGATCATTGTCATTTTGCAGGGAAGGGCCCATAAGGAGCGCTCTGGCTTTGAGGGACCCTGGACTAGCAATCCTCTCATCTTTGATAACTCCTACTTTGAGTGAGTTCCATTTCCCATCTTTGCTTTAGCATCTGAATTTGGCCTTTCAGCATTAGGAGTCATGGTTATTATACGCATATTCTTAACAATAGTCCTCAATTTTTATCAGGGAACTCCTGACTGGAGAGAAGGAAGGCCTTCTACAGCTTCCATCTGACAAGGCACTTCTGACAGACCCCGTTTTCCGCCCACTGGTTGACAAATATGCTGCGGTGCGATTCTTTTCTGTTTCTTTTTCTTCAATCTGTCTGCGTTCTAGGATTTTTATCTGTGAACTTATGTTTTCTTGTCAATCTTATTTTCAGGACGAGGATGCCTTCTTTGCCGACTACTCTGAAGCTCACCTCAAGCTCTCTGAGCTAGGGTAAGGGGATGCATGTTTTATCTATTTCATTTGTTGTAAATATGTTCTTTTGAAAATCCTTCTTCCAAAACTTATAAGTGGCGTCATAATATTAACGGTTTGACTTGCATTGCAGATTTGCTGATGCTTAAGCATGGGACACCTGGAATGTTGCCAACCAATGCTTGCCTGGCTTGCTTTTCTCTTTTGCCCAATAGCTCTGGATCTTTTGGTTGTTGGTATGGTAGAATTGGTGGGTTTTCTACTTCGCAAAAAGGGGGGGAAAAAAAAAGAGGGAACTAATTTTCTGCTGTGCTTTTTGTTGGACATGTTTGAACTGCAGTATTTAGTGCGATACAGTGGTAATCCTCTTTGTTAAATAATACATTTCTTATTAGTCTTGAAGTTCATATTGTTTTTGCTCTAAGCTATTCTCTATCCCTCTCTTGTTCACATTTCGTTCCTCGTAGTTCCAAACTGTTCTTTTGCTTGTCGATTTGCGTTGTAAAATTGTTATGCGAATGTTAGACGTCTGAGAAAGTAGTCTAGCATTGAGTATACGCATTTGGTCTTTTGTTTTTATGAGTGGAGTCAGTAGTCATCCGCTTATCTCGATTGATAGCAATACGAATTAAAAAATGTCGATCACGTTGGAGAACTTTAAATCTTGGGAAGTGGTGCTAGCTATCGTTTGTCGTGTGAAAGGATGAATTATGCTAAATTTATTTTGGATTTTTTTGTTGTTAGTGGTTGATTTTGGAGTACGATTTAACACAAAGGAATGCCCTAGTGGATCCATTCTTTGTATTCTTTTGGGGCTCAGTTTACCAATATTAATTGGATTGGTGCAACGATTTATAGTAGTTATAATATAAAAATAATATTGATGTGAAGGCGGTGTAAGTGCGCACCTCATGAGCCATGAGTTGGATCTTTTTTCTGATCCTAATCTCTGGATTAAAAACGTTGAATTTAGGATGTTACTCTTTACTGAGCCTGCGCATGCGATAGTTAGGTAGGTCTTTTTTCAAAGAAGAACAAAGGAGTACGGTGGTTTGTCATTGATTTGTGAACCGGGCTTCTCTCTCGGCCGCGGGACTTTGTCAAACCAGTACTCTTCTTGTTCCGTTTACGTGTTTGTACTGGCTTAGGCAAATGTATTTTCAAGCTGAAACTCCCCATTCAAACTACCATTGTGGTAAGAATTATCATTTGTCTAACCGGGAGTAATATGTAAATTTATAATAATTTTTTTTTATTAATATCTGTGCTATACATCCATTGTAAGAAATATTACGTACTTGTAATCTCAGGCTACGGTGATAGGGATATGTGGGATGAAGTGAAAGTTGTTGTCCCGTCTTTTTTTTTTTTTTTTTTTTTTCACTTCAAAAATTTAAGCCTTTCCTACTCTATATTCTCAGAATTGGTTATCTCTACGTAAATCTCCATTAAAAAATTCTCTTTTTTGTCTTTACCAAAGTACCAAAAAAAGGTTTCACAAGAGGAAAAGAGACAAAAAGAGGGAAAGGTGCCATCTGAAGGTGGTGTTCACTTCTTACAAAGTACAAGGCTCTTTTAAAACGCACGTTTAGGATTTTTATTTTGAGATTATTTTTCATTTGATAATATAAAAAATAAAAAATTATGAATTTATTATAATTAAGATAATATTTTCAAAATGTATTTTTTTTAAGGGCATTTGTCAAAAAAAAAAAAAAAAAAAAGAACCCAAAAATTTTTGTCAGCCCTGGACCTCTCCAACCTCTCCATGATGATCTTACCATGAAGCAGTGGCGGAGGGACGTGGAGCCCAGTGGGGGCTACAACTGAAAATTTTTTCTTTTATTTTTTATTCCACAAAATTTTATAGTTTTTTTTTAATTTTTAAATTAAAAATTAAAGATTTTATGATTTTTTAGCTCTATCCCACTAGTAATTAAAAATTCTTAATTATCTTGTAAAAATTTTACCTTTTACCTTTTAATTTTTATATTTTGATATTATTAATTTTTTCTTTAAAAAAAATTGTTATACACTCATATGTCTAATTCTGCCACTATTATGAAGATTAATTTACTTGTCGTATTTGATAAGGATAATAGTTACACTTCTCCACTTAACACATTTTACATCTCATCCTTTTATGTCTCATCTACTAAGTCCATTCTTCCTTTCTATTTTTTATTTTTTCATCATATGTGATTCTTTTTGTATGCATTTTTTTTCAAATAAATCAGATAACTTAATGAGTGACGCTTAAAGGTATTTTGGTGTGTCTACATTCTGAAAGTACAATTTGCGTCTACATTTTGCATCCATCTATCCCATTTGAACCCAAACCAAGTTCAATTAGATAGGAAATTTTCAATCTTGTTAATCACTGTTCAGGATTCATTGGGAACATTTAATTTGAAAAGGGTATAAAAGTGAACAAAAAGATAACTTTGTTATTTAATAAGGGAAATTAAAAGTTTTGAATAACTCAACGAAGTTACAATCACAATGTGAGACAATATTAGGTCATGGACTTGAGGGAAAATCCAATCCTTGATTGAGTAGTAAACATGATTATTGGGAATACTAAGGGTGATAAAATTTTTCTCAACTCTGTATTTCAAGATAGATGAATGGGCTTGCAATGATAGGATTATCTGCAGATAGACTTTAAGGTTATTTGCTATTAGGCTTCTAGGGGGTGTTTGGGGGAGAAGGCTGGAGACATTATTTTTGGGTTGGAAAAAAGTTGTTTTGGAAAAAGTGTTTGAGAGAAAAAACTGTTTGAGGTGAAAAAATAAAAAATTTTAAAAATTTTTTTAGAAAAAAAATTAATATGGATATTGTTTCGTTTCTCTCGAAATTCTATGCAATTTAAAAAAAATTTATCTCATTTGGACTTGTATACACAAAGTTATGAATTTTTAAAGTTTGGAGTTTACTGTAACGTTTTGGAGATATAAATTGTAAAAAGTGATGAAGTTTTGGAAAAAAGTTAAATTTTGATGTCTGGAGACATTGCCCCAAACACCCCTCTAGTGTTTTTTATGGTGTAACAACCTGGAAAATTCATATTTTTCAGAGAATAAATACACATTGAATTTAAGCGTTAAAATGTGAAATTAAGTGATTTAATATTGTTTAGAACTAAATAAAATGTTCTAACAATATTAAAGAATGAAAAATGAATAATAGTGATATTATGTGTGTGCACGTGTGTGCCACTTACAGTATCAAGAAGTAGGTCAAGATGATATTATCTTGACATAAAACTGATAAATTTGGGTTTAGCACTCCGAAATTAGTTAGGATAGCCTGTCAGCACGCTTAAATTTGATAATTGAGCACAAGGGTAATTTTTGACCGAAAATTCGCAGTATCGGAAACGGGTCAAAATGACCTCAGATGAAAATAAAACTGATATATTTGGATTCAGGATGCCCAAATTAGTCAGGAAGCCCATGTTGAAATTTTGGACGAAAAAGTATATAAAGAGCGAAAAAAAAATGAAATATCCTCATTTGTCCACGTACACCCTCTCTCCTCACTTCTCTCTCTCTACCCCCATTGATGAATAGTAATCGACCACCAGAAACGGTGTCCGTTTTCGACACCGCTGGCACCGTTGGAAAGCTCTCGCCGAACTGAGTTCAACGGTGTGCCGAGTCAACGGAACCGACGCCGGAGGAGCCCGCACGCGCCGCTTGAAGCCGCCGGCCACCGGAAAATTCGTGACGCCATATTTCCGTCGTCCGACGTCCGATCAAACTGAAACCGGTCCCAAAAGACTCGTGGTGAAGAGTAGAACAAAACCCAGGTGGAGTTTCAGCCCAACGGCCGCCGGATCGCGCCGCCCAACTCCGCCCGTCGCCGTCGCTGCCGTGGAATCTGTCGTTTCTGGCGGAGTTGAGTTGCAAGGTTGGTATCAAAACACTCAGAACAACACGTAGATCAAAAGCCCCAAATCAATTTTGGGCAACAATCGCCGGAAAATGGAGATTCAAGCTCGCCACCGCCGTCGATTTTTTGAGGGGTAATTTCCGGCGATAGAGGTGTCGAATGGTGAAATTGAAGCCACCAATGGATTCCTCTCATCGAGATCTTCAAGATGGACTACCCACTTTCCACCGTCGCCGCCGGTCAACGGCGGTCAACGGCGACCGTTGACCAAATTTTGGAAGTTTGGCCCATTAGCCTATTTTCGACGTTCCGGAAGTATCCGCGGAGTCAGAATTGCAAGACGGGACCTCAAATATGAAGAACGAGGAATTAAGGTTTATGCCGTCGAGACCGGACTGCAATTCGGTACAAATCCCGACCCCTTTACGTTCCGCAATTTAATTGTTTGGGACTATTGTATGATTTTATGATTATTAGTATGAAAAATTATGGAAAAGAATGTATGTAAAAAGAAGAAAATGGCTGTAATGGAGAAAAAGAAAAATATGTGATAATGTAACGATTTTACGTAAATAGTATGAGTTTTATGTAAAATCTAGGCCTCTGGTATAGTACGTGATAGAATTAGATTAGGATAGATGGTTTTCAGGCGTTTCCTAAACGCTGGAACCTCAAAAATTAAGGGGAAACTTTGTCGAAATTTCTAAAAACGGCACTAGGGGTAATATGGGAAACGAAGGGTAAAAATATGATCGGGAAGGGAACCTGAGCCCCCTCGAGGAATTAGGGCATGGAAAAAAGAGAGGGCAAGTTATAATTAGTAAACCGACCATTCGAAACCCTAGAACGTAAGAAAACATGAAACCGATTCTTAGGTCGAAATAGTACTTCCCGAGGACCGGGAATGTGAAAAATTGGTAAAATGATAAGAATTGATCCGGAAAAGGTCCGATAAGATTTAGAAAGTTAATTAAATGATTTTGGGTTTAGAAAATCCAGCCTAAGTATGAAAATGAAAATGTTATTGTTAAACGACCCATCAGGGGTAAAATGGTCATTTTGCCCAAAGATTCTCAAATTATGGGAAAAGAGCCCCAATGACCCCAGAATAGGTGAATGAAGTTTGTAAAAGCCAAAATTGAGGTTTAAGTTATGAAAAATCACGTCAAGGGCAAGATTGTAATTTTGTCAAAAGTTAGGGGTAAAATTGTAATTTTTCAAAAGTTGGAGAAAAATTCAAAAAGGGCCATTAAGGTTTAAAAAGTTGTCCTAAGGCTATAATTAAGGGTTATAAGATCAGAATTAAGCTTTTTAATAAAATAAAGGCTATAAATTAAAATGTGATTAACGGACAAAGTTTGTCTGCAGGAACTCGATCCAGACGCGACAAAGGACGTCGATGGATTCTAAGAGGAGGATAAGCACGCTATAAGTAAGTTCAGACATTTACTCGTCTGCAACTATGAACAAACTTATCGTGTTTATATGTTTTGTATGCAAATGTCATGATGTGATTTATGATGATGCTATAGTAAATACTATAGCAATGCTATGATGATGTTAAAAGATATGTTTTAATAAATAATTATAAAAAATATATATAAATATAGGTAAATATTGAATTATGAAGGAAATGTATTATAAAAGCTTTATGAGAGTAACGATGTGATAAAGAGGGATAGAAGAATGGAAAGAGTAAGAACGAGAATGTTATGATAGGATGTATAAGAAAGAGATGAGATATGAAAAGAAAGAATAGATGTTTTATGAAAAGTTTTATGGAAGTTAAGTTATGATTGATAGAGCAACGATGATCGGTGATGAAAGGAATTAAGAAAGGGTATATTTTATGAGAACGAAAAGATAGATGTTTTATGAAAAATGATATGAAAGCAAATAGTTAGACAAGAAAGAGAAACAATGATAGGTTATGATGAAAGGGATGATGAAAAGATTAGAATATAACGATAAGATGTGATTGATAGAATATAACGATAGGCTATGATTTATAGAAATGTGATGATAAGATACGATAGATAGAATGATGCAAATGATAAGATAAACGGAGAATAATTGTCTGCACTTAATTAAACGTGTTTTGTTTGTTATGATGTGATGTAATGATGTATAAGTAATATGTGCTATATATGCTATGCTAAAGTGTGATTAACATAATTCACACAAATAAAATAAAGAATTAAGAAAAGAAAAACAACGAAAGAACAAATGTTCCATGAAATGTTATATGAAAAATGAGAAATGAAAGATGATGAATGCCATGAAAAAGACGTACAATGAAAAATCAATATAAGAAAAGCTAAAAGAATACAAGATAATAAAACTGAAAAGTTAATGGTTGGCGTACCGGTCTCCCTATATGGTTGAGACTACCGGTCTATATCCTCTGCGCAGATGTGGTGCTACCCCGAAGTGTGGTAGATTATAGGATGGACCAACCCTGCAGGTGAGGTTTTATGTGACTGTGAGGTAGGTTGGTGGGTAGCTCCCCCTCCTCCCACTGTCAGCGCGCAACTAGGTACGTTCAACGACGGGGCCCACCAGTGAAAGATAAGAAAAGAAAAGAAAGTGAAAAAGAAAGGAAAAGAGCGAGAAAAGAAAAGAAAAGAAAAGAAAAGAGCGTGAAAAGAAAAGAAAGGAAAAGAGAGTGAAAAGAAAAGAAAAGAAAAGAAATGCTACGAAAAGAAAAGAAAAGAAAAGAGCGTGAAAAGAAAAGAAAGGAAAAGAGAGTGAAAAGAAAAGAAAAGAAGAGAAATGCTACGAAAAGAAAAGAAAAGAAAAGTGAAGAACGATAAGAAAAAAAAAAGACGAATGATACGAAAGAATGACGTAATGAAATCAATGAAAAGTAAATAAATAATAAAACGAAGCTAAAGGAACATAATAGAATTAATATATATGATGTGATGTATTTGATGTTATATGTATGGAATGACACGTTTTCACGTGATGTTATGCTAGTGTATATGTTACTAGCTTTTAAGATATGAAATGTTAAGAGATGATGATAAAGCGATAGAAAAGTTATAAAGGATTAGAACAGAAAGTTAAGAAATGATAGGAATGAAAAGCAAAGAAATGAAGAGATTAGATTAGAATGATAAGAGATGATCGATAGAATGATAAGAACGATGAACGAAAAGATAAATGAGCATGAAAAGACTAACATAATATGTTATGTTTTGAGGATATATATAAACGATGAATATGATGTGTATATACGTGATGTCATATATTCTAGTAATAACATATATTACTAGTATTTATAAGTTAATAAATGTATGTTTGAACTTACTGAGCATCTAGCTCATTAGTTGTTTATATGTTGCAGGTAAGCAACCTGTTAGTTTAAAGTAATATGATGGACAACGGACGGATCTGCACGTGCCAAGGGACTGGGCGAGGGTATAGTACTACCATGAGTCTTTCGCTGAGCGTTCAAAAAGGAAGATGAAAGAAAGAAATTTATGAATTATATGTTATAAGAGTATGATAGAGATATAGGTATAATATGTAAGTTAAAAGAAAAGGGAAAAAAAATTTGCTATAGAAATTGCTTCCACTTTAAATGAGAACGTTAAGAAGGGAAAGTTAAGTATGTTAAGTAAGAGGATGACGACCCACGAGGCTGCCAGCCATCGAGGTCGGCGTCAGAGCTCGACTGGTTGGTATGGTAACGTACGTGGGGGGGGCGTCACATATGGTTTGCTGGGATGACGCCTATTCATAGGTAGGAGGAAAAGGAGGTTACTCAACCAAGTATGAGACCTTAGAGCTCTGTTAGTGCAGGTTAGAGACTTGAACTAGGAATGAAAGACCAGGTTTACCAAGATGGGACAACATATTGGGTTTCAGCGGTCTATACCAGGTTGGAGTGTTCTATACTGTGTTGCAGTTTATACTAGATTTGGAATGAAGTCTATACCAGGTTCAAGTCTATGCTAGGTTGAGGCCTAATATGAGTACAGAGTATGCTTACCTAGCTAGATCTTAGAGTTTAGAAGGCTTGTACCTGGCATGATATACTTGTACCTGATATAGTATAGCAGGTATGATAAAACAAGTTTGAACTTAGTATAATAGTATTTCAAGTACAATATACCATGTTTTTGTACATGGTATGGAAGGTGACATGAACTAGGTACAATAGAAAACTAGAACTATTCTTAGTTATGCTATTTCTCTTACCCAAGTTGATAATATTAGATTAAAAACACTCTAGTCTATCTTTAAATATTTATTTATTGATTTTACTCTCTAAATCAGTTTTTTTTTAAACAATCACGTTCAACAATTATTATTTATTTTTGAAGAAAAAAAACGGTTACATGACCACACATATTTCCAAGAACGTAGAATATGCATTCTTAATACTTTTAATTTATTATTTTAACATGATTGAACACTTATAATAGGATATTCATTGACTTTAATTATTCCACTTAAAAAGATTTAGTAATATGAATATATTTTTTAATTTCAGAGTTGATACAATGATACTTGATATATTAATAATGAATTTCGATATATTATTTTTTTAAATTGATGATGGCAAAATTATTAATGATGTTATGGTGAAAATAAAACTATATGTGCGGGCAAGCACTACCATTGGAAAGTTTCCCTTCTTCCTTTTTTCCTCATTTTTGGCTAAGACAATAATTCCCATGAAAAAAATTTGAAATTCTTGGGTTTTAATCCTTCGAAACAAGGAGGAAACTCATTAATTCAAATTTGTATTCTTCGACTACTAAATGTCTAACTATACTTTCAGTCATGAAAATGCATGTTGCATAAAAAAACCATTGTCAATATGCAAGCATAGGTATGAAGTCCCGAGAGTGTTTTTTTTTTTTTTTTTCACTCCACTCTTTTCATATAAATTATCAAAAAGTAGTCTTATTTCAAAAGCAACGTGCCAACATCTAGACCCATAAGACCCACAGTGTTCATTAGAAGCTTGCGTGTGGCTATGGTTGACCCTTTTTAATCAAAATATTTAGGTTAGAATTGTTTGATTTTTCAAAATTTAGTTAAAATTTTATTAATTTTTTTAGAAAAGGACAAAAACAAATTGTAATATTTTAGTTTGAAATGATGTTTTAAACAAAACATAAAACCTAACCATGTATTTAATTCGTGCAATAAAACTCCGCATGTTGATGTTCCCATGATAGTTTAGTTTAGTGATAGGCATTATGTTCAACGAATTAACAGTTTGGTGATGGGTTTGGATTTAATAGAATTTTGAGATTAGATTTTCACAAGTTTTGAATATCATTGGGTGTTTGTTTTTCGCGTTCACATTGCATTTAAACGTAATATAATTTTTATCTAAATGTAAAAGTTTTATATTCAAATATAATATTTTTTACAGTGTCTTAAATATATATATTATTCTAAAATATTTTAAAAATAAATTTTTTAAAAATCCATTTACATCATATTCTCTCTATATTTCACTTTTTCTATCTACTTTTATCAATCATATCAACTTTAAAATACAATTCAAATACTTTTTATCTAAATACAGATTGTATTCAAATGCAAAGTGAATCCTTTTAATCCAAATAAAAAATGTATCCAATGTAATACAATTACCAAATGTCTCATAAATAGTTTTGACTTTGATACCAATTAGAGAAATCGAATCTAGAAAAACTAGAGGATAATTAATTTTTTTATCCATTCATTCATTTATTTACAATGAACATGCACATTAATATATAGAGAAGATACAGTCAGACTACATAAAAAATCAAGCTCTTAATATAACGTTATCATCTCTCTAAAAACTAGCTTGATTCACGTGCCTAGGCACACAGAGTATGTAAACTTTTTTTTTTTAAATAAAAAAATCATAAAAAATTTTTACATTAAAAGTAGGCAAAGCCTTTTTTTTTTTTTTTTTAAATTTTTGAATAGTCATAATTTTCCTCAGAATATATATCAAATACCCAATTTTTTAATTTTAGTTTAGTTTTAATTTTTTTTGGGAAGATTTATTTTGATTGCTACTGGAAAAAAAATGTATTTGGATTGAAACACATAAAAATTATCAAATTAAATATAAGATTTTTTATTAATATTTAGAGTCATTTGAGAATAGTTTTTTTTTTTTTTTCATGTGATAATTTTAAATATATATTAAGTTGACATTTGATAAAATAATATCTTAGAGTTGTGTGAAAAAAGATGACATTTTAAAAGAAAAGTGTGTGCATATATATATATATATAAATAATATTTCTTCTTCTTCTTTATTATTTATTTGGATATGTGATGTTGTATTGTTAGATCTGTTCTTCTTATCAGTCATTCCTGTTTGTTGACCGTGTATTTTGTTGAAAAATGTAGTTGGCTGGTGTTGTTGCTGTCGAGATTACTGGTGGCCCTGAGATTCCGTTCCACCCTGGAAGACAGGTCAGTGCAGTTTCTTCTGTTCGCATTTTTGATATTGATTTTAATGATCGGCATTAACGCCTTTGGTTTTTCTTTTTAAATGATTTTTCTGTTTGTGTTAGAATTAATGGCCGATTATAATGATGTTTTATTTTTATTTTTTTCTGCTTGAAATCTGAAGTTTTTGGGCAGTGTTTGACTCTTCTTCAACCAATTTACATCTTCATTGAGTCTTTTAATTGTTCATATTTGAAAAATTTGTATACTGGTGGTATTTTTATTTCTTGAACTTTGGTTGTTACCTTATTCTTTGATTTTCCTCCCTGTTTCTTGTCCTGTATATTTGTACATGATCTAGTTACATGTATGGTCGATGGAGAAAATTGAATGCTTAATTTCAAAACTATTCTTAGTAACTGCTTTGTACAGCAGATCAATCATAAACTTTATTTATTTCTCTCAGTTCAATAATAGGGTTTTTCTGATAATATTTTCAAATTTTTTATTTTGAAAATTGATGTTACAAGAGTTTTAATTTTTATGAAGAGTATTTTATAGCTATCTTTCCTGTTACATAGAATGTATTTGATACTGATTCAAGTCCTTTTAAATCTCAGGACAAGTCCGAATCACCACCAAAAGGCCGTCTCCCCGATGCTACCAATGGTGGGTATTCTTGAAATGTTGTACTGTTTGAGTCTTTAGGAATTTGTGTGTTTTGTGCACTTCGGATTACAACTTAAACAATTGGAGCATTAATATTTCTTTTTTGATGTTTTAGGTTCTGACCATTTGAGGGATGTTTTTGGGACCATGGGCCTCAGCGACCAGGATATTGTCGCTCTCTCTGGTGGTCACACTCTGGTACATGCATATTTGGATTTGCCTTTGATCTTTTGAGTGTAATTACTTGGAAGGAATTTTTGTCATACTGAGATCATTGACACTTTGCAGGGAAGGGCCCATAAGGAGCGTTCTGGTTTTGAGGGACCATGGACTAGCAATCCTCTCATCTTTGATAACTCCTACTTTGAGTGAGCTCCATTCCCCATCTTTGCCTTGGCATCTGAATTTGGCCTTTCAGCATTAGGAGTCATGGTTATTATACGCATATTCTTGACAACAGTCCTCAATTTTTATCAGGGAACTCCTGACTGGAGAGAAGGAAGGCCTTCTACGGCTTCCATCTGATAATGCTCTTCTGACAGACCCTGTTTTCCGCCCACTGGTTCTTCTCTCTTTCTTTGTCTTCAATCTGTCTGTGTTCCAGGATTTTTATCTTAAGCTTATGCTTTCTTGGCAATCTTATTTTCAGGACGAGGATGCCTTCTTTGCCGACTACCCTGAAGCTTACGTCAAGCTCTCTGAATTAGGGTAATGGGATGCATGTTTTATCTATTTGATTTGTTGTAAATATGTTCTTTTGAAAATCCTTCTTCCAAAACTTACAAGTGGCGTCATAATATTAACGGTTTGACTTGCATTGCAGATTTGCTGATGCTTAAGCATGGGACACCTGGAATATTGCCAAACCTATGCTTGCCTGGCGTGCTTTTCTCTGTTGCTTAAATGCTCTGGGTCTTTTGGTTGTTGGTATGATAGAATCGGTGGGTTTTCTATTAAGGAAAAAAAAAAAAAAAAAAGGAGGGAACTAGTTTTCTGCTGTGCTTTTTGTAGGACATGTTTGAACTGCAATATTTAGTTCGATACAGTGGTAATCCTCTTTTTGGTTAAATAATACATTTCTAATTAGTCTTGAAGTTCATATTGTTTTGCTCTAAGCTCGACTCTATCCCTCTCTTGTTCACATTTCGTTCCTTGTAGTTCCTAACTGTTCTTTTGCTTGTCGATTTGCGTTGTAAATTTGTTATGCATATGTTAGACGTCTGAGAAAGTAGTCTAGTACTGAGAATCCGCATTTGGTCTTTTGTTTTTATCAGTGGGGCCACTAGTCGTCCGCTTCTCTCGATTGATAGCAATACGAATTAAAAATGTCGATCACTTTGGAGAACTTTAATCTTGGGTAGTAGTGCTAACAATTGTTTGTCGTGTGAAAGGATAAATCGTGCTAAATTTATTTTGGATTTTTAGCTAGAAGTTGATTTTGGAATTCGATTAAACACATGGAATGCCGTAGCGGATCCAGTCCTTGTATCCCTTTGGGGCTCAGTTTACCAATATCAATTGGATTGGTGCAACGATTTATAATAGTAATAGTAACCAAAATAATAATGATGTGAAGGCGGTATTAAGTGCGCACCTCATGAGTCATGAGTTGGTTCTTTTTTCTGATCCTAATCTCTGGATTAAAAACGTTGAATGGAGGATGTTGACTCTTTGCTGACCCCGCGCATGCGATAGTTAGGTAGGTCTTTTTTCAAAGAAGAACAAAGGAGTACGGTGGCTTGTCATTGATTTGTGAACCGGGCTTCTCTCTCGGCCGCAAGACTTTGTCAAACCAGTACTCTTCTTGTTCCATTTACGTGTCTGTACTGGCTTAGGCAAATGTTTTTTCAAGCGGAATCTCCCCATTCAAACTACCATTGTGTTAAGAATTATCATTTGTCTCACCGGGAGTAATATGTAAATTTATAATAATTTTTTTTTTAATTAATATCCATGCTACATCCATTGTAAGAAATATTACACACTTGTAATCTCAGGCTACGGTGATAGAGATTTATGGAACCAAGTGAAAGTTGCTGTCCCGTCTTTTTTTTTTTTTTTTTTTTTTTTCACTTCAAAAATTTAAGCCCTTCCTATTCTATACATTCTCAAAATTGGTTATCTCTACGTAAATCTCCATTAAAAAATTCTCTTTTTTGTCTTTACCAAATTACCAAAAAAAAAAAAAAAGTTTCACAAAAGGAGAAGAGACAAAAAGAGGAAAAGGTGCTAACTGAAGGTGGTGTGCACTTCTAACGAAGTACAAGGCTCTTTAAATACGCATGTTTAGGATTTATATTTTGAGATTATTTTTTATTAAATATTATAAAAAATAAAAACTCCTCAATTTATTATAAATAAGTTAATATTTTAAATATGTATTTTTTAGGGCATTTGTCAATTAAAAAAAAAAAAACCCCCCTAAAATTTTTGTCAGCCCTGGACTTCATGCACCATTTCCAACCTCTCCATGACGATCTTACCATGAAGCACTGGCGGAGGGACGTGGCGGTTAGCGGGGTATTTTTAATTCCATAAAATTTTATAGTTTTTAAATTTTTATCCCAATTAAAAATTAATTTTTATAATTAAAAATTCTTAATTATCTTGTAAAAATTTTACCTTTTTAACTTCTACCTTTTAATTTTTATATTTTGATGTTATTAATTTTTTCTTTAAAAAAAATTGCTATACACTCAAATGTCTAACTCTGTCACTACGATGAAGATCAATTTACTTGTCGTATTTAATAAGGATAATAGTTACACTACTCCACTTAACACATTTTACATCTCATTCTTTTATATCTCATCTACTAGGTCCATTCTTCCTTTTTATTTTTTATTTTTTCATTGTATGTGATCCTTTTTGTGTGCATTTTTTTCCAAATAAATCAGATAAATTAATAAGTGATGCTTAAAGGTATTTTAGTGCGTCTATATTCTGAAAGTATGATTTGCGTCTACATTTTGCATCCATCTATCCCATTTGAATCCAAACCAAGTTCAATTGGGTAGGAAATTTTCAATCTTGTTAATCACTGTTTGGGGTTCATTGAGAACATTTAATTTGAAAAATGTATAAAAGTGAACAAAAAGATAACTTTGTTATTTAATAAGGGAAATTAAAAGTTTTGAATAACTCAACGAAGCTACAATCACATGAGACAATATTAGGGCATGGACTTGAGGGAAAATCCAATCCTTGATTGAGTAGTAAGCATGACTGTTGAGAAGAGTGAGGGTAATAAAATTTTTCTCAACTCTGTAGTTTAAGATAGATGAAAGGGCTTGTAATGATAGGATTATTTGCAGATAGACTTGAGGGTTATTTGCTATTAGGCTTCTAGTGTTTTTTGGTTTGCTAGGATGACGCCTATTCATAGATAGGAGGAAAAGGAGGTTACTCAACCAAGTATGAGACCTTAGAGCTCTATCAGTGCAGGTTAGAAACTTGAACTAGGAACGAAAGACCAGGTTTACCAACATGGGACAACATATTGGATTTCAGCGGTCTATACCAGGTTGGAAACTTGAACTAGGAACGAAAGACCAGGTTTACCAACATGGGACAGCATATTGGATTTCAGCAGTCTATACCAGGTTGGAGTGTTCTATATTGTGTTGCAGTTTATACTAGGTTTGGAATGAAGTCTATACCAGGTTCGAATCTATGCCAGGTCGAGGCCCAATATGAGTACAGAGTATGCTTACCTAGCTGGATCTTCGAAAGTTTAGAAGGCTTGTACCTGATATAATATAGCAGGTATGATAAATTAAGTTTGAACCTAGTATAATAGTATTCCAAGTACAATATACCATGTTTTTGTACATGGTATGGAAGGCAACATGAACTAGGTACAGTAGAAAACTTGAACTATTCTTAGTTATGTCATTTCTCTTACCCAAGTTGATAATATTAGATTAAATACACTCTAGTCTATCTTTAAATATTTATTTATTTATTTATTTATTTTACTTTCTAAATCAGTTCTTTCTTAAATAATCACGTTCAACAATTATTATTTATTTTTAAGGAAAAAAGAAAGGTTACATGACCAAACATATTTTCAAGAACGTAAAGTTTGTGCATTCTTAACACTTTTAAGTTTATTATTTTAATATGATTGAACACTTATAATAAGAGATTCATTGATTTTAATTATTCCACTTAAAGAGATTTAGTGACATGAATATATTTTTAATTTCAGAGTTGATATGATGATACTTGATATATTAATAATAAATAGTTATAACGAGAATATGATATATTATTTTTTTAAATTGATGATGGCAAAATTATTAATGATATTATGGTGAAAATAAAGCAATATGTGCGGGCAAGCACTACCATTGGAAAGTTTCCCTTATTCCATTTTTCCTCAATTTTGGCTAAGACAATAATTCCCGTGGAAAAATTTGAAATTCTTGGGTTGTAAGCCTTCGAAACAAGGAGGAAACTCATTAATTCAAATTTGTATTCTTCGACTACTAAATGTCTAACTATACTTTCAGCCATGAAAATGCATGTTGCATAAAAAAACCATTGTCAATATGCAAGCATAGGTATGAAGTCCCGAGAGTGTTTTTTTTTTTTTTTTTTGTAACTCCACTCTTTTCATATAAATTATCAAAAAGTAGTCTTATTTCAAAGGCAACATGCCAACATCTAGACCCATGAGACCCACGGTGTTCATAATAAGCTTGCGTGTGGCTATGGCTGACCGGTTTTTAATCAAAATATTTAGTATACGTTTGATATACGTATTTAAATTGTATTGTATTTAAATATAATATAATTTTCATTCAAATAAAAAAATATTTTATTCAAATATCAATCACATTACATTTTAAATTTAATATAATCACTATTTATTATTTCAGTTTTTTTATTATTTTAATTAATTATATCATATATTCTCTTTCTTTCTACTTTTACCCATCACATATTTATTATTAAAATACAATTCAAATACTTTTTATTCAAATATACATTGCATTCAAATGTAATGCTAATACTTTTCCTCCAAACATAAATTGCATTCAATGCATTACATTCAAATACAATGCAAATACAATGCATTCACCAAACGAATCCTTAGATTAAAATTGTTTGATTTTTCAAAAATTAGCTAAAATTTTATTTTATTTTTTTGGAAAAGGACAAAAACAAGTTGCAATATTTTAGTTTGAAATGATGTTTTAAACAAAACATAAGACCTAACCATGTATTTAATTCGTGCAATAAAACTCCGCACGTTGATGTGGATTATCATCCCATGATAGTGTAGTTTAGTGATGGGCACAATGTTCAACAAATTAACAGTTCGGTGATGGGTTTTGATTTAATAGAATTTTGAGTTTGGATTTTCACAAGTTTTGAAAATCATTGGGCGTTTGTTTTCTGCATTCGTATTGTGTTTAAACGTAATACAATTTTTATCTAAATATAAAAGTTTTATATTTAAATATAATACTTTTTTACAGTGTCTCAAATACATTTAGTATTCTAAAATATTTTAAAAATAATTTTTTTAAAATCTATTCACATCATATTCTCTATCTATCTCACTTTTATATTTATTTTTATCAATTATATCAACTTTTTAACTTTAAAATACAATTAAATACCTTTTATCCAAACATAGATTGTATTTAAATACAAAGCAAATACTTTTTATCCAAATACAAAATATATCCAATACATTGCGTTTAAACGCAATACAAATGTAATACAATTACCAAATATTCGATAAATAGTTTTGACTTTGATACCAACTAGAGAAATCTAAACTAGAAAAAATAGAGGATAATTAAATTTTTTATCCATTCATTCATTTATTTACAATGAACATGCACATTAATATATAGAGAAGATACAATCAGACTACATAAAAAATCAAGTTCTTAATATAACGTAATCATCTCTCTAAAAACTAGCTTGATTCACGTGCCTAAGCACATATAGAGTATGTAAACTTTTTTTTTTAAATTAAAAAATCATAAAAAAATTTTACATTAAAAGTAGGCAAAGCCATTTTTTTTTATTTTTGAATAGTCATAATTTTCCTCAGAATATATATCAAATACCCAATTTTTTAATTTTTAGTTTAGTTTTAATTTTTTTAAGGGAAGATTTATTTTGATTGCTACTGGAAAAAAAAATTGTATTTGGATTGAAACACATAAAAATTATTAAATTAAATATAAGATTTTTTTTCTTAATATTTAGACTCATTTGAGAATTTTTTTTTTCATGTGATAATTTTAAATATATATTAAGTTGATATTTGATAAAATAATATCTTAGAGTTGTGGGAAAAAAGATGATATTTTAAAAGAAAAGTGTGTATATATATATATTAATAATAGATATGCATATATAATAAGATAATATATTAAGAAGTTTGTGTATATATTAATATGTAAGGTGTGAAGTGTAAGAGAAGTAGAAACTATGTGGACTAAAAGAAAAACATTGGATTTAAGTTAAGTGAAAATGAGTAATTTTGAACCATTAGATCAAATAGGTTGGAGTATAAAAAGTCAAAAGCTATTCTCATTTTTAAACTATATATGACAACAATAATAAAAAAAGTAATTACAAGAACTAATCATCTCAATCAATCATCCAAAAAATCATAACAATTATGAGTCGATTACTCACAATCAACTTAAAAAAAAATATTAGTAACTAAAAATAATCGATAATAATGTATCTGATTGATTCATCGTTTTACTTTAATTTAGTTTAAAAATTAAATTAAATTAGTTATTTTATTTCAATTTAGTTTAACTGGAATTTATATTGAAAATTATATTAAAATAATGAAAGTAGGAATAAAAAGTTATTAAAAGAGACCCTATTGAGCTAAACTAAATTAGAACTAAATGATCAACTTAGCTTAACTTTTAAGATGAATCAAGTTAAAATAGTGAACCAAACAGATGCGATGTCCATTTGGTGAACCAATATAGTTTTATTTTTGCTTGAGTTAAGCTAAGTTGAAAACTAAGTTGAGCATTTGGTGATTTAGTTTAACATAAAAGTTTAGTTTGATTTTATTTAAAATTTGTATCATAAATTGTAATAAAATATTGAAAGAAGTTAAAAAAAATAGTTTAGTTTAAACTAAACTAAATTAAGCTAATATAAAACAAAGTGTTCAACCTCGCTTGATTCAAATTAAAATAGAATAAAATTAGAGCACCAAACAAAAGCTACATTTAGGGTATGTTTGTTTGGAATTTCCATTTTTGGAAAATGGAAAATTTTTTTATTTTAAGAAAATAAATTTTCTTAAATTTTCGTATCTAAAAATACAAAATTTTTCATTTTTAAAAAATAAAAAAAGAGTTCTCTCTAAAAAAAAATAGATTTTTTTACTTTTAGAAAAAATATTCAAATAACTCTTTATTTTCCAAATCTAAAAAATTTTTCATTTTCTTAAAATAAACATTCTATTCAAACATACCCTTAAACATATGGCATTGGGTTTAGATCTTCCAAGGCATTGTTTTATCTTTTCTTTTCTTTTTGTTATATTTTGTTATTGTTGTTGTTGTTGCTGTTGTTTTTTTTTTTTTCACCGAGTAGGTGCCTATCCTGCTGTCTTCGTGGATTGGGGAAAAGGGCAATTGCTCTGCTTGATTCCACACGGAACTTCGGAAGAGAAATCTATACCAGCTGAAAAGAAACCTTAATATTAGACGTGTTTCTCGTTTGTTCCACTTACACGTTGCTTTCAACCACCCAACAAAATGTCAAAACACTTTTGGTAACCAGTTTCTGTCATCATTCTAAGTCTTGGGTTGTTTCCTCTTTTTCTGATAGGAGTAAATATTGGGTGTATTGATTAGATTTTTAAGAATTTTTAATCTATTTAAACTTGTTTAAATGGATTGATTTTTAAATTCAACTTAATCAATCAATTTAAAAATTAAAATCAACTCACTCAATTAAAATTTGAATAGATTAATCAGATTAAATATAATGAATAAATAAATAAATAAATAAATATAACCAATCATTCAATTAAAAATAAAAAATATATAAAAAACCTAACTTTCAGTGTATTATTAGTGTTATAAAACTTTAAAATTATCTTATAAATTATAAATTGATATAAAAATAAAACATATACAAAACAGGTTTCAATATAAAAATTGTAAATCAACAAATAAATAATAATAAAAACTCATACAACATGAAATACAATATATTATCAAGTAATTAATATAAAATATAAGACAAATACTATTTATTATGTGATGTAAAAATATTTATTTTTATATATAAATAGATTGGATATATTCAGATTAAATTGAATTTAGAAAAACTCAACCTAAACTCACATAATTAATAGTCAAATTAAATATATTGAATTGATTTCTTAATCGAATTCATTGGGTCTGAATTATAATGCACGGATTAAGTGAATTTATTGAATTCGTTGAGTTATGGGATTTGTTTTGTTTATCATTTTTTGCTGATATCAGCATGTTATAGTATTACTTGCCTCGTCATAATTCATATGAACGGGAGAAAAAAAAAAAAATTTGTGACAACAACAGTTACTATATATATAAAAGAGCAAATCCAATAATGGGATATCCATAGTTGTTAATTTCTGTTTTATTATTTTTGGGGGAATTTTGTCCGTTTATGAGAAAAAAGTACGTGACCAAATTTAATAACACCAATAATGGAGCTGTCGTATTGTTTTCTATATTTTTATCAATTCCTCGCAAGTTGCTCTTGGAAAAACCAGTTGTCTTACCCTTATCCAAATCACGACTACCCTTTCTTATTCATCTTTTATTTTTAAAATCTCCTTCAACCGCAGCACCATTGGGTGTTATGTTTTGACCAAGGAATTATTAAATGCTTCAATTTTTTGTTATTTTTGTCTGACCTTTTTAAACTATTATTTGATCTGTTATGTTAAAAAAATTAATTAAATTGATAAAAAAATAGTTCATATTGATATTGTTATGATAAAATAAGAGATTTCACAACATAAACTCCTATATATTTTTTTAATTTCCATAAAACTACTAGATGTTTATTTCTATTAATAGAGATTGTTATTTTAACTATTAAATCTAACTTTTAACTTAGACTAAACACAGTTACATTTTGATGGAATAAAAGCACATTTAAATCATATATATATATTATATATATTTTTTCTAGGTATTTCTTGGTACTTCTTCACTATCTCAACTAAATTTCGTTTTTTTTTTTTTTTAAATCGCCATATTGATAATATTGGTCGACCAAAGCTTGCAATAAAATTTTAACTTAACTTCAAACCTAACGAGGCGTAAATTTATTTTATATATATATATATATAAAAAGAGGCAAAGTCTGACCGGAACGACCGTTGAATTGTTCGGTAATATCGTGACCGTCCATTGGAGGCGGCTTTGATCTCAGCCCTCCGATCCCCTTCTTCAGGCAAAACGCGTCCTCCTATGACCCCTTTGGCGCGTTTTCCGGTTTCTTTCCTCGCATTTACTACGAAGTGAAAACCAAAAAAAAAAAAAAAAAAAAAAGTCTCTTTATATTTCTCTTGGATAGATTTGGTTTAAAGCCTCACTTTCGAAGGATCTCCGTGCTCGTCTTCACTCTTTGCTCTTCGAAGACTTCTAGAGAGAGAGAGAGAGAGAGAGAGAGAGAGAGAGAGGAAGTCGTGCAGACAGACGGAGAGCAATTCCATTGTTGTGATCGGAGGACGTACGGACATGGCTGACGCCACACAAGGCAACGGCGGCGACGCCGTACAACAGCCGTACGGGGATTTCCCAGCGGTCACTTCGCACGGAGGCCAGTACATTCAGTACAACATCTTCGGAAACCTCTTCGAGATCACCAGCAAGTACCGCCCTCCGATCATGCCAATCGGTCGCGGCGCCTACGGAATCGTCTGGTATGTCTTTAACCCGAAATCGACCTCAATTTCTTGATTTTTCACGCTGTTTGGATCATTTTGACTTTTTTTTTGGTTCAATATATTATTTGAGCTTTTTTCTGGTTTGATTCCGATTCTGAAGCTCGGTGTTGAATTCGGACACGAACGAGATGGTTGCGATGAAGAAAATTGCCAACGCGTTTGATAATCACATGGACGCGAAGCGCACTCTTCGTGAGATTAAGCTCCTTCGTCATTTGGATCACGAAAATGTCAGTAAGAAGAGGATTATTATACAATTCCGTTGCTGGTAAATTTGTATTTATACATATACGCACACTTCAAAGACTATACTTGCATAATTCGATGAGAGCTTCAAAACTTTATATATAAAGGGCTACGAGAAAGGAATTTTTATCTGATTTTTCCGGGCGTGATTAATACGTACAGGTTCATTGTTTCAACATGTTAGCTAAATTTTACCAAATTAGAGACACAACGATCATTAGGTCCTGTTTAGGACATGAGGAAGAAGAATCTCTTGGTTAAAAATGAATAAAAGAAGCTGTTTTTATTTTTTTTATTGTTTTATGAATAGCCTGTATATCTGTATATGATAGACAAAAGTTGATAATATAAAGCTAATTGTGTTATTTTGCTGATCAGATGATTAAATGGTGAAAATTTTATGCATGTACAACAGGTCACAGCGATAAGAGATGTGGTCCCTCCACCTGTACGGAGAGAGTTCACCGATGTCTACATTGCGACAGAGCTTATGGATACTGATCTTCACCAAATTATTCGTTCAAATCAAAGTTTGTCAGAAGAGCATTGTCAGGTGAGTCCTATTCAAGATTGATTTATTGAAGCTTATTTCTGTTCCTTTAACCAATGAGATTGACATGATTTTGTAACCGGAAATGTTCTGCAGTACTTTTTATACCAGGTTCTTCGAGGGCTGAAATACATACATTCTGCTAATGTTATTCATAGAGACTTAAAGCCCAGCAACCTTCTGTTGAATGCGAATTGCGATCTTAAGATATGCGATTTTGGCCTTGCTCGTCCCACTGCCGAGAACGAGTACATGACCGAATATGTTGTCACCAGATGGTACAGAGCACCCGAGTTATTGTTGAACTCTTCAGATTACACCGCTGCAATAGATGTGTGGTCTGTTGGTTGCATATTTATGGAGCTTATGAACAGAAAGCCTTTGTTTCCAGGCAAAGATCATGTTCACCAGATGCGCTTATTGACAGAGGTAAGACCAAATAGAGGGGAACAAAAGCAATCTCTTAATTTATATTGTCGAACTTAATTTGCTTATCCATAGGTGAAAGTCTAAAACTTTTAGATACTCGCTTTAGAAAAAAATATGCTGCTGAAGATACTTATCCTATAAAAGTATAATTCTAAATGTGAAGTACTAATAATCCACATAATTAGAAAGCTGATTTTTCACCTTGTTACGTTTATAGTATTTTTAGGAACCAACTGTAGTGAAATATTAGGAAAAAAAGTACTCGATATGTATGTTAAGAAAAAAGTGTATGTAAAGTGCATCTGCTTTGCTGATTTCATCTACTATTTATGATTTCTTTTATTAGACATAGGATTGAATTTGAGTATTTTATTGAAAGCAATCTTTGCTTATTAAACTACTTATGCATCCTTGTATTTTCTGTAGCTCCTCGGCACACCAACGGAGTCTGATCTCGGGTTCATTCGTAATGAGGATGCAAGAAGGTACATTCGGCAACTCTCCCAATTTCCTCGTCAGCCATTGGCCAGAGTGTTTCCACATATACATCCACTAGCCATAGATCTCATTGACAAAATGTTGACATTTGATCCCAATAGAAGAATCACTGGTAATTTTCTTAACCTCGTGCCAGTCTTTTGATTTTTATTCAAGTTCAAACGTATAATCATTGAAAAATTTGGCATGAACTTTTGTCCCACGACTCAGCATGGCATAATAACAAAAACCCATTCTACCTACAATTTTCAAATTCTATGACTTATCTTACAACCAATCTTGATCCAAAATAGGGAAAACAAAATTGAGATTTTGGTGTTACTGGCAAATGATACGTTGACCTTAAGCTTCACTAGTTGTTTAAGCGATCGTTGAATCCCAACACTTTCTGTATGGCGTTACGTTGACACCCAATTTGACCTTGCATTTGAATAGACTTATATCTACTACCAGATGTTCATCATAAAGTTGCATATTATACCTGAGTTAACTTTACTAGGTTCATCTCTAACAATGGAATTTGTAAATTTGTATTATTATATTTGCAGTTGAGGAAGCATTAGCCCATCCTTACATGGCAAGACTGCATGACGTTGCTGATGAGCCAGTCTGCTCAGATCCATTCTCCTTTGAATTTGAGCAACAACCATTGTCGGAAGACCAAATGAAAGATATGATTTACCAGGAGGCCATTGCACTCAATCCAGAGTATGCTTGATTTGTAAACAAATCAAGTACACTTGTTTTTCATGCTCAGTTTCTATGTTGTGCTTCATTTACCAAGTACACTTGTTTTCGTTTTTTTAGTTTTTTTTATTTTGGGATAATTTTTTTATTTATTTATTTTACATAGACATGAACCTATAATCTAAGGAAGGCTGCCGTTGGCGGAGGTTATCATGTTAATACACCATGATGATCGGTTGCGTGTCTGTTTGATCTGCGTCAACTCTAAGCTGGGGGTCCACTTATCTTCCCACATGGCTGCGAATTTGTTGTACTAGGCCTCCCAGTTAAAATTTTTGAGGTCTTTATTTTATTTTATTTTATTTTTTGTTTGTTTGACGTTTTAGTGTCTGAAAATTATTCTTGATGTGCTAAACTTGTGTCCTTGTTCTATGTATAGCTTAATAAAGTGAAGAATAAAGTCAAATAATTTTTTTTTTCTTTCCTTGATATCTATAATGCAATTTTTGGGCCTAAAGTTATCTACTTCAGCACTTTTCTTCTAGTTCGTTGCTTACCAAAAAAGTAAGTAGTTTGCTATGTAACGCGGCACCAAGAAGATAACTAAAAAAATAAAATAAAATAAAATAAAAAGAAAGATAATTAAAAAGAACAGAGTAATTCCTTTCTAATAGTTTGAGTTACAGGACATGGTTAAATTCTAGAAGGTTTAAAAATCTTGAATACTAACAAATATTAGTTCCCATAGCCAGAGATGGCCAGAGAAAATCCTTTGGATCTCTAGTAGGTGGGTGCTGGAGGAGCAGATCTTCCTCTTCATAATTCATAAAGGAGCAAAAAGGTAACTGCCCTTATTTCACTTTTGACTTTATTTTCATCCTGATAACATAATATTAGAGAAAAAGTTAGAAAAATCGTGGTCAAGGGACACACTACCCTACTAGAAGAAAGAACCAAAAAATGTCGTTGTATCAAAGATTGTAGTAAAAAAGATCAAACGTCCTTTGTGCCAGCATAGATCTAATAACAACTTCACAATGTGAGGCATGTTTATGCCTCCATGTAACCGGTGGTCAGTGCTGTAAATCTCACAACTCTTTGCTTTTCTGTTTCTCATTTACGAGTCTGCCAATATCAATATCGTGAAAGCCTTCCTTTTCGGAACTTGTTGCAACTTGTGATTGAATAACAACGAAAAAAATGTGAATTCATTAAGGCAATGATGTCTCCCCATAACGTGGGTAAGAATTCACCTTTGTTATGCTCAGCTGTAATTAGTCTAGAATAGAGTTTTGATCTGTGGAACAAGGATTTTTCCTTGCAGATTTCTTAACCGAATGGCCTGTGAAACTTAAAAAAGGACAAATTCTTATGGGTACAACTTACCCTTGCAAAATCGGCTTGCGAGGCTTGGGGACCCATGGGCTTATTAACACCAACCACATACTTTATAATCTTTCTATATGGGATATTTAGTATCTAACGAACCTTTGCTTAGCCAAAAACAATGGGCCAGCATTTGTCAACGAGGATGTTATAAAACATTGCTCACAACAAATTCATATACAGTTTATTACCATTTAGAAAGCCAATTTTGGAGGCTAAGGGGGGCTAATCAGGTTTTATTTCGACAGATGACTACTAGATAGCCTTTTCCCTTGGTTATGAGAAATCTTTAAGTTGACAATATATTTTATTAATTGCTAAAAGCGTAACAAATAAAAGCACCTCAAGTAATTCTTTATTAACTCCTTGTGAACTTAAAAGTCGTGGGTGCTTCTCTACTTGATTGGAGCAGAACTATAATGAAGGCTACAGTTAAATTAGATTGGATGTCGAACCTACCTATGCTATTTTTTCGCGTGTATCTTAAAAGATTTAGCCTAGATTCGAGAATTATATCTGCCTCACAAAAGTAAAATTTCTTTTTATATTTTTTCACTCTAAACACTTTTTTCTTTTAAATATATTTTCTAAAATAATTTTTTTCTAACAAAAAAAAAAAAAAAAATCTCAAGCATCTCCTCCAAACACCCCTTATTATTTATACTCCTGAATTATGATGACCATACAGGACAGTTTACAGGTTGAAGTCATTGGACAAAGCACACGCATATATTAAACTTTATTGATGAATGGACGTCATGCAAGATTGTAGGGTTTATAAAAATTATTTTTAAAGTGAATTATGAGAGCTATGTCTACTTTGCCACTAAATAATTAATTATTCCGAGAGAAAGTATTCTACACCTTTCTCGTCTCACAAGACGCCTCACTCCTCTTTTTCTTTCTATTAGTCTAAAATGGCTACCCCTAAAAACCCTTTTATTAGGCTCTGCTTGGTAAATGCTTTATATGTAAATGTATTACGTTTTAATGTAATACATTTAACATAATTTGCATTTAGAGAAAAAGTATATGCATTGCATTTGAATACAATATGTGTTTAGGTGAAAAGTATTTAAATTGTATTTTAATAATGAATATATGATGTAATAGATAAAAGTAGATAGAATTAAAAGAGAGAGAAAGATAATATATGATGTGATTAATAAAAATAATAGAAAAAATAAAATAATAAATAGTGATTATATTAGATTTAAAATGTGACGTGATTAATGTTGTCACAAAAAGGGGTTAATAAAATTATTGTCATATTAATGCAAGTGTAGAATGCCTAAAATACGACAGGAACAAGGTCTAATCGACATCTCTACATGTAAGGAAATAGGTCGATAGTATAATTAGGCTCCACACAACTGTACATGTAAAGGACTAACTGACCACTAACACTACTTATTAGAGGCTATTCATGAAGCACATTTCAGAACAAGAGCAGAAATGGCTACCACGGAGTCACAAGAGTTGGGTCCTAAGATGGACGAGTCAATCTCAAGTGATAGACAAGCAGAATCATCGCATTTGGGTGGAAAAAAAGGCGGTTGGATTACCTTTCCATTTCTTATAGGTCTCTCTCTCTCTCTCTCTCTCTTTCTAGAACATGACCGATTGACTGTGTCGCTCTTGTGCAATATGCTTAACATATGCATTTGCTATATTCTTCGATGTAAAATCTTATTCTACAATAGCCTAAGAAACAGAACACACACCTCTTGTGCTCTAACACAGGTGCTTGGTGTTCAAAACCAGGAACAGTGATGGGCTTGACGCTAGCTGATGGTGGACTCATGGCAAACTTCATTGTATATCTAATTCAGGAATTCCATGTGAAGAGCATTCACGCAACTCAGATCGCAAATGTGGTCTTCGGCGGCAGCTTATTAAACATCATCGGAGCGATTATTGCAGACTCTTTCCTTGGCTGTTTCTCTGTTATCTCCATCTCCTCTTGCGTCACTTTGCTGGTAATAGCCTCGCTCTCTTTCTTTTAACTCTCTCTATAGTATTATCTAACCGAGTCGGTCTACGTGGTTTCCGTAAGTTTTTCTCTTGATCGAATATTCTTTACCAATAAAACAACCACCAAAAGAAGAAAGTATCAAATATGGAAACTAGAGAATACTATATAGATTAACTTGATAAAATATCACCATATTTACCTTTACAGGGAGCGATTATTTTTGCTCTAACCGCAGCACTAGACTCCTTGAGGCCACCGACATGCGAAAGTGAATCAAGCTTTTGCAAATCACCATCAAAGCTTCAGTTTGCAGTCTTATTTGGTGGCGTAGCCGTGGAATTAATCGGCAAGGCAGGTTCGGGCTCTGTTATGGCAACAATGGGTGCAAACCAGTTTGACAAACATGAAGATCAAGAGAGTTTCTTCAACTGGTTCTTCTTCGCCTCGTACGCTTCGTCTGTGATAAGTGCAACTGCCATTGTCTATATTCAGGATACTGTTAGCTGGGCATTGGGGTTTGGCATATGCGTAATGGCAAGTTTTGTAGGCTTAGCCATCTTCTTGTCAGGAAAGCGTTTCTATCGTCGCGAGAAGCCGCAAGGAAGTCCATTCGTGGGCTTAGCTCGTGTTGTTGTTGCTTCGATAAAGAAAAGGAAGGTTAAGCTTTCATCGAGAAGTGAGGATTACTACTATGGTCATGATCATGGGAAGGATAATGTTGTCGATACAGCACCCTCAAGGACCTTCAGGTACAAAATATTAGATAAACAGAAGTTTACCTTATTATTTTTATTGTTACTAGTTTTCAATTAATGAAACATTAATAGAAGAATGCCATAGCCTCAACCTTGGAATAAATGTTTTGTTCATCTGATATATTTATTTTTAAAAAAATAAAAAATTTTTCACTTTTGAAAAATAGACTATCTTAAATTTTCGTATCTAAATATAAAAAACTTTTCACTTTTGACAAATTGAAAAGGAGTTTCTCTTTAGAAAATGAATTTTTTTTATCCATCAAAACAACTTTTCACTTTAAAAAAATCAAAATAACTTGTTATTTTCCAAAAGTGAAACTTTTTTTTTCAAAAAGTGGACAGCATATCTGAATGGAAGCAAAATAAAAGAATACAAATGCTTTATCTAGCATAGGGGTTGATTTTCGAAAAATGAAAAATTTTTCACTTTTAATAAATAAACATTCCTAAATTTTAATATCTGACCATTAAAAATCACTATTGGAAAATAGAAAAGGAGTTTCTCTCTAGAATATAGAAATTTTTTTATTCATTCAAATAAAATTTTATTTTTGAACAGAAATCCAAACAATTTTTTAAGGGCGTTTGATTTTGTTTTTGAGAATGATTTTTCATTTTCAAAAACATAAAAAATAAAAACAGTCACAAAATAGTGTTAATTTATTCAACGTTTTCCAAACCATTTCGAAAACACCATTTTCAGCTATGTTATTTTTTTGGGTTTTTTGAAAATGAAAATAAGTTATTTTTAATTTTTTGTTTTATTTTCTCTCTTCTTCTCTTCTCTCTCTCTCTCTTTCTACCTGTGTAGTATCGGTGATGATGATCATGTCTGATAATAGCCTACATCTCCAGCAAAGGGTGACGACTACTGACTCATGGTGATGACCATCGACTCGGGATTCAAATTTCATCATCGCTACCACCTAAAACTCAGACCACTAATGTCTGCCACCTTTACTCTTCATTGCAAAACCCACTACTAAATGGGTTTTTTTTTTTAAATTATGACTAATAAATTATTTTTTTGTTATTTTTAAAAAAATTAAATATAAATATGTTTTTATAAAATTTCCACTT
The DNA here is from genome assembly GCA_035233585.1 of Antiaris toxicaria. Lineage (NCBI taxonomy): Eukaryota > Viridiplantae > Streptophyta > Magnoliopsida > Rosales > Moraceae > Antiaris > Antiaris toxicaria. The sequence goes on along the minus strand of CP141153.1, from coordinate 9,059,372 downwards.
ATGGAATAAGTTTTTAAAAATATAATTAAACAAAATTTTATTTTTATGTTTTTCTGAATATATATTTAGAAAATATAATTAAATACAGTTTTCAAAACATTCTCATTTTCATTTTTTTAAAAACAAAAAATATTTCAAAAACAATATTCAAAAGTAAAACTTTTCCATTTAAAAAAAATAGGCACTCAGCCTAAATGAAAACAAAGAAAAGTCCATAAAAAAGGGAAAAACAAAGCAATCTTAAAAGATGGCAAAACATAGATCTAGTTTAGAAGGCTGATACAAGAAGCCGAAGGCCGGTATCACAAAGTTGAGCCGAAACTCGTATCTGGAACGTAGGTCTCAAATATGCTTCATTAAAAAATCATAGTCAAAATACAACGAGAAAAGACCTAATAAACAATAGATTGACTCTAGTTTTGGCCTTATCATTTTGATATATCATTGAGTGAGAACCCTGTAGTTAGCTAGCCTCCTTACTCCAAAACAACCACACAGTTGTATCTAGAAAGTGGGTGGTGGGGTATGTTCGGATTCTGCTGATTGGCTTATAATGAGTTAGCTATTCCATTGTACAACACTATATTATCATCATTATGTTCTCCTCTATAATTTTAATTATTCACTTTAATAATGATTCTTCAATCATTTTGATGATATAGCAATTTCAAAGTAATAGGCCATTTCAAGTTTTCTTTTGAAGGAATAGGCCATTCAAACTTCAAAAGGACAAACACTATAAAACAATGCCACTGACCCTTTATCCTATAATATAAAAGACATAACTCTTAATTGAAACTCATTCTACTAATAAAATCTGATGGTGTTCAAAATAAAAGATTGATTCGTGACACATGATAACAAGAATGTATTTTAACATATTAGGATTGAGTATATATAAGATTCTTTTTAATAATATCTATACAATTAATGGAAACTTCAAATTGGTTGAGAGCTAGAATTCTATAACACAAAGAATACCACGTACCATGCACATAAACAAATTTAGCAAACCAAAACAAAACTAAACATTCCAAGTCTTTTTGTCCAACCAACTGTAGAAATAACTGGATTTTAAGAATTCTCATTCAATTCAAAGGAACATTCCATCAAAATTTCATATATATAGCTCTCTTCAAAGCTTTAGAGTTATGCTTAATACTAAATTTAGTTGATACTGTTAGAAAATCTTTCATAGTTATGAAAACTATTATTGTCCATAAGAGTATATATGACACATTTTCCAATTGAATTCCCATGCAGACTTCTGAACCGTGCAGCTTTGAAAACTGAAGGAGACTTAACTGATCAGGAAGGGTTAGTTATAGCGAAACCATGGAGACTATCCACAGTCCAACAAGTAGAGGACATCAAGAGCCTTCTCAGAATCTTCCCCCTTTGGTCTTCAAGCATATTTATGGGCACCACGATAGCAACTCAGAGTAGCTTAACCATCCTCCAAGCTCTAACCATGGACTGTCACTTGGGCCCACACTTCAAAATCCCAGCCGGCTCAATACAAGTCTTAGCCCTAATCACCACCAACATTTCCCTCACTCTGATCGACCGTCTACTCTTCCCCACTTGGCGGAACCTGACTCGCCACTCGCCGACGCTCCTCCAGCGAATAGGCTTAGGCCACGTGTTAATCATCCTCAGCATGGTCGTTTCAGCACTAGTCGAGTCAAAGCGTCTCAAGGCCGTAGCACAGGCTGCAGAAGACTCCCACATTGTCCCCATGTTGGCCTTGTGGCTATTTCCGCAGCTGATTTTGGTTGGCATTGGAGTGGCCTTTCAGTTTCCGGGCCAAGTTGCCTTGTACTACCAAGAATTCCCTGTCCCGCTTAGGAACACAGCCACTGCAATGGTTTCATTGGTGATTGGAATTGCTTTCTACTTGAGCACCGCCTTGATCGATCTCGTTCGGAGGGTCACCGGGTGGTTGCAGGATGATATAAACCAAGGGAGGCTTGACAATGTGTACTGGATGGTGGTTCTGATAGGTGTGCTGAATTTCGGTTACTTTCTGGTGTGTGCCAAGTTGTACAAGTACCAACGTAATGTTGATAAGGTGGAGGTACCGAGGGATGCACCCTCTACATGACCCTTGATGCTAGTACTATTGGACAAGCAATATGCCATGGTCGCTTTCGTTATTGTGTCTTTTTTATTTTTGATTTTATTTTTGTTATTATCAATGGAATAATTTATGTTGTATGTCGTCTTTCATTTCACTATCGTCATCTTTCATGGTCATTACCGTAAATAGAATTGATAGGGATACGGGCTCAATTAAAAGGGCAAAATGGAGCTATGTTTTCCTATCATTCATACGTATTAGATATAATCTAATGAATTGAAATTGTGTTCTACCAGAAAAATTTCGAATGCAAAAAGTTGAAAAAAAAAAAATTTTAGAGAGGAGAAGAAAAAGAAGGTGAGACACCACGTAGACAACTTAATGTGAAAGCAAAAATGAAAAGAAAAGGAAAAAAAAAAAAAAAAAGGGGCGACAGAAAGCCATCTGCCCAAGGAAAGAATGTGCATGCATTAAATGCTTTCTAAAAAAAGCACGTGCTAGCGAAGTCAAAAAGAACTCCACGACTTTAATATGGATTGGAAAGGGGGAAGAAAAAAAGAAGAAGCAAGCAAGCAATAAAAATGTACTTAAAAAAAATTCTAAAAAAAGAAAAAAAAATGCAACAACAATGTACTGATAAGACCGAAAAAAGTTTGAAAGAGGAAGAAGAAGAGGAAAAGGTGTTGTGAATGTGTGGAATGATTACAAGTAGATGACTTTTATGTGAAAAAATAAAATAAAATAAAATAAGATCGCATTATATCGTTAGATTATATAAAAATAAAAAAGGGTATAATAAAGTGAGAATTAATCAAATTATTGTTTAACTCTGATATTTTAAAATAATAAAAAAATTAAAAATAATATAATCAAATAGTAGAATTTCAATTAACTATATATTAAAACACTAAATTTATATCCATTTTTATTCTCTCAATTTCCTCATTCTCTTATGTTTTCTCTCTCCTCTGTCTCTTTCTCTCTTTATCTCCCTCCCTTCCTCTCGTTCTCGATAGTACTACATCAAAAGACATAACGATAGTAGCGATGAAACCAGATCACATCAGTGATGACAACAAACGGCAAAGAGATTAGATATGATGAAAATATTGTACTTGCATAGAAATATGAGAAAATACCTATATTTCCTATATTTTTAATATATTTTTTATATTTTCAATATATTAATTCATAATATTTCTAATATTTCCTATGTTTTTATTTACAAAAAAAAAAAAAAAAGAAATCACAAGAGAACAAAAAAAAAACTACCAACAAATACCAAACAAATGTCGTAAAATAACCACAAATATCGATAACCATATCAGATTTCGTCGGAATCCACCTTGATCCATTCACATTTTCCTTGAACTTATTAAAATCCTCACCAACCATACCAGAATCATATGACTCACCCTTCTCACTCCCTCACCGTCATGAAAAAATAACCACAAATATCAATAACTATGGATTTCGTCAGAATCTACCTTGATCCATCACATTTACCTTGAACTTATTAAAATCCTCACCAACCATACCAGAATCGCGCGACTCACCTTCTTACTCCCTCGCTGTCATGAAAAAATTGGAATCACAAGAGAAAAACACAAAATACTAACAGATACTAAACAAATATTATATAATAATCACAAATGCCAACAACCACGCTGAATCTCATCTATATTTCTATTCACAGCAAAATGAAAAAAAAAAAAAACGACAAATACCATAAAATAACCACAAATACCAACAACTATGCTATAGCTCATCAAAATCAACTTCGATCCATTCACATCCATCTTGATCTCATCAGAATCCTTACCAACCACATCGAAATCATGCAACTCACCCTTTTCTCTCCCTCACCGCTGTGAAATCACAACTCAACTTGATGGATCTATGGCGTAAGACTTTCGTCATCGTCAACTTCCTCTGGCAAGTCGCAATAGTTGCAAGCTTGCTGGCTCCGATGAGCTCGAGTGAGGCAGCTTGTCACGTTGTGAAATTTTTAATTTTAAATTTCACACGTGAATTTATAAAACTCAATTATTGGTGTGCCAATATATTTTTAATTATGAGAAGTTAATTTTAAATTTCTGGTATATTAAATATTAGTTTGAGGATATTTAGAGCATTTTTACAAATTTTGAAATTTTTACAATTTTTACTAAATGTTATTTTATCGCATTTTTTCATTTTTCTTTTTCTCTTTCTCTCTTTTCGAATTTCTCCAAAAATCCGTTTTTTTTTTCTCACTCTCTTTGTTTCTTTTTCCCCTCACCGACTCTCTCTTTCTCTGTTTCTTTCCCCTCACTGTCTTCTCTTCCTCACATTTTCTTTCTCGTCTCACTCCCTCTCTAGTTCTCACTCTCCCTCATTTTCTCTCTCTCTTGTTTCAATCAAATGTCACCAAAGCCACAGCGTCGACCCAACCAAGCCGTTCTCCGTCCTCCATCACGCGAGCGTCGCCGACCACCGAAGCTCAACGCTACCCAGCCGCGACTTAGCAGCCCTAAAGCCAAAGCCCCTCACGCTCACCGCCATCATGCCCGAGCCAACATCTACCAACCCACGGCCTCCCTTGCTTGTCGTCGTCCGATCGTGCCAACGCCCAGACCATCGCCCTTCGCCGACACCCGCTTGACTCCGATCGAGACCAAAGCTACGCAACCATTGGCCGAACCAGCTCCTCCCCGTTTCGTCCGACCTAGCTGTCAAGTCCCGTGAAACAACCGCGCCTCACCCTCCTCGTCGCTGTCCGTCCTCGCCTCACTTGATTGCCCCTCGCCACACCGCCAACTGTCATGCCCGAGTGCCGCCGTCCTCCCGTCACTATGAGCCACCAACCAGAAACCCTGCCTTCCTAAATTATATATAAATATATATGTGTATGTGTATACAGAAAATAATAATAATAATAATAATAATAATAATAATAATAATAATACGTTTTGAAATGAGTATTTTAAATTTATTTGAGATTTGAAATTTAAAATTTAAACTGTTCTGAAATTGAAATTGTTTTTTTTGTAGGTTAAGCATTTTGAGTTTTTGGGGAGTCTATATATTTTAAGGCAGGTAATGTCATAATTTTTAAAAATATTTTGGGTATTTGTATTAAATTTGTCGTTTTAAAATTTTGGTGTTAAAATAAAATATCGTTTTGAATTCTACAATCAATGGCATACTAATTAATTGAATTTATCGTAATTACGATTATGGAATTCCTGGATAGAAAATTAAATTATCTGTGTTTCTTGTTTTAGGTACTCGTTGATTGAATTTGGAAAAAAAGATTATCTTATAATTCGTGCGAGAAGTTGTCAGTAGAATAAATTGCTAACGAGGTAGGATATCTTACTATTTCCTTTTAGCCAGTTTTGTTTTTTGTGATTTGGCCAAAATAATTTAAAGAAAATGAGTTTATAAAATTTTAAAAATTCTGTGATTTTAGAAAATATCACGATTTCAGAAATTAAATGAAAAATATCCAGTCACGGATTTTTAGAAAATAATACGGCATATTTTATTATGTGAATCATAATTTCAAATGAAATTTTGGAAATTGAATTTGATGTTAAAGTATACCGAGAGCCAGCACACATGTGCGAAGAGTGTACCGCTCGATCGAGGATCACTCATCATGCTTCAGCATGGTGGGAGGCTCATACGGACCGTATACGAATTAGATGTATTTTGGGACATAATTTGCATAATCACGATTCCGCGTTTATAAGTCGGTACTGCATTGATATACTTAGTATGATAGTTAGAATAAAATGTTGAAAAATGTTTTTTTTTTTAAAATATCCTAATGAGCCTTTCGCTCACTATTTTAAAATTAGTAAACCCCCAGGAGATAAAGATAATTAGAGGATACGGAATACGTGGAATCACCAATAGACAACAAGGACTAAAGATATTGAAGTAGTTTCTTTACTTTAGGACCAAGTACGTATATGAGTCTTCTTGGATTGTAAATTCTAAACTTTACTTTTGTATTCTTACTTATTTTATTTTATCTAAGTATGCATCTGTGTGAGATGGATATCTCACTACCTAATATTGTGATAAGAATTGAAATACAAATAATAATTAATTTAAGAATATACAAGCATAATTTGTAAACAAGTATAAAGAGATGATAAAAGGTCAAATATAAAAAATGGTAGATTTAAAAATCTGATATTTTATTTATTTAACACCCCATATTTGTCACTGTCGTGGATTTTTTGGACGTGACACAGCTTGACACTCCTTTTGCTATAGCGTAGCTTTGATCACAGCCCTCTCTCTCGTTCTCTACTCTTAAGAAGTAAGGCCAAAGGCAACCAAACTCCGATGATGGTTGCAGGGCTCTGACAATGATCTCGCAGCGACTAGTCCTCTAACTCCATTCTTTGATCTCCACCACAATATCTGATCAATCTCTGTTGCAAGCTTCAATCTCTGGTGCTAGCTTCCATCTCTACATCATGGCCAATCTACAACAACCCACAATCGAACTTAGCTAATTGGACCAGATCTAGCCAGATCCAAGTGTGATGAGATTCAACAAGGTTTGGCTGGCAATTTGTTTTTTGCGACTGTGTTGCGATAGGGATGGAGGGGAGAGAGAGAGAAGAGACAGGAAAAAGGTTGGGGGGTTTTAAAGAAAAAGCTAATAGGGATAATTTTGATAGTTTATTGTGTAACAAACTCAAATATACTATAATTTTATATTATTTTAAAAATATATTATAAAATTTAACTAATATCTTCTAAATATGTTACATTATATGATAGAATTTGATAAATATTTCATACTTAAATCTTATGAGAAAATTCAAAAAGTATCTCCTACTTTTTAAAGTATTCCAAAATTATCCCCTGGTTTTTAAAATAAGTTAAGAAAAAATAACCCTTTGTTCTGCTACAGTTTTTGAAATAGCAAAAACGTCTTTAAAAATTAATGTTTAAATGTTATTTTATGCATTAATGATAAAAAAATTAAATAATGTGTAATTTAGATCTAAAAAAAAAAAATGGATCTCTATATTTGTTCGATTAGCCATATAATTTCTTTGATGTGATGAGAGCAGAACTAGTCCGACTAAAAGACAAACAAGATTTTGGAAATCCGGTGTGTTGTAGAAGCCGTTTACAAGATGCTGCTTGGTTACTCTCTCTCTCTTGTAGTGGCGAAACTGGATAACTAGGGTGGCGTTTGGTATTGTTTTTGAAATGTTTTCTGTTTTCAAAAAAATTGAAAATGAGAATGTTTTGAAAACTGTGTTAAGATCATTTCTGAAACTGTGTTTGATTATGTTTTCTGAGTGTATATTTTGAAAAACAAAAAAATAAAACTTTGTTTGATTATATTTTTTCAAAACCCATTTCATTTTTAAAAAACCCAAAAAACACAATATTTTTTGGAAATGAAAACAAAAAGTGAAAACAACTTTTTTTCGTTTTCAAAAAACTCAAAAAAACAACATAGTTGAAAACGGTGTTTTCAAAACGATTTTGAAAACGTTAAATAAACAAACGCTATTTTGAAACCGTTTTCATTTTCTGCGTTTTTGAAAATGAAAAATCATTTTCAAGAACAAAAACAAACGCCTCCTAGATTTCTACAAAATTTTAAAATTTCTTTTTATTCTATTCACATATTCCACTTGATTTTCTACACACCTTTATTAATTAAAATTTTTAATTATTAAAATATCTTGAAATAAAATAACATAAAAGGACAATTATTATAAACTTTATTATATAAATAAAAAAATAAAAAAGAAACTCAATTATATTTTATTTTCTTTCTTTATAGGTACATATGGAACCTCCAAATCAACAATGTATAAACATTATTATTTTAAAACCTATAACAAAATCCTAATTGTCACCATAATTTTTACGTTTTCACTCCAGAAAAAAACTTTATTAGTTGTTTTCTAATATTTTTTTTTCCGAAGAGAGTTATTTTTAAATTTAATTACTTGTTATCGAATTATTCATGTTTTTTAGTTTTTTTTTGTTTCATTATATTATTCATGGTTTTATATTTGGCCTTTTATTTTTCATTGTATTGTTTTTATTTTTTCTTTTGTATTTTTGGCTTTGTAATATTGTGGTTATTCGTTATTTACACATAATATATATGAATTTCTTTTTCTAGTAAAATATTTTATTTAACATACAAATAGGGTAAGCTCTTTTTAATTTGAATGTTTTCAAATAAAGTATTTTTTGTAGATACTCAGAGGTAACAATAAAAAAAAACTATGTGTAAAAAGAAATTTAAAGTAATGGAGTATTTTTTATATCTTATAGAAATAATTAGAGATAATTTTGGAATTTGGAGGGGTGTGTAATAAATAAATTTAACAATTTCAAATTTAATAGGGTTGTGTGTTTAGAAGGGGATATTAAAAGTTAAAGAGATGTGCCAAAAAAACCTTTTTTTTTTTGTTTGAATTTAATTTAGTTTATTATTAGTAAAGAAAATGCTTAAATATTGATTATGAAGGGTATTTATGATATTTTTCATTGGTGGGTGGTCAAATTACCTTCATCCCATGTAAATTAATACAAAACTAACATCAAAAGCAACTTTTAATCATAGTTTAAGGACTATTATGGGATGAACTGAAAATTTAAGAATTGATCTTGAGATTAGGGACTAAAATAGAATTTGACTTATAATTCAAGGACCAAAAATGAAATTAATCCTTAACTTTTGGTAATTTCGATTTTTATTGTCGTTTAGACGATTCATATTGTTATGAAGGTTATTGTCGTTTTCTTGCACGTTTACTTATAAGAAAGAAATTGAAAGAATAAGAAATAAATTCTAAAAACAAAAAAAAGAAAACAAAGTTCCACGAAACTAAATTTCATAATTTTATTTAAATGTTTACTATTCTTTTAAAAGAAATCACATTATATAGCATATTTTATAGATGCTCATTTAATATATAGTATATTTTTAAATATTGGTAAAATTATAGCATATTATTTATTCTTTTGAAAACAATTTATTTGTTTTCAAATCTACTCTAGTTTCTCTCTCTACTTTCTCCCTCTTTCCCTTCTCTCTCTCTCTCTCTCTCTCTTTCTTTCTCTTCTACCTCCTTTCTCTCTCTCTTGTGCACGCTGGCTGACCACAGAGAAGACAACGGTCATTTCCTCTCTCTCGCCATCATCTTGCTATCTCCCCATCACTATTTTTGCATCGACGGAGTGGTGAAATCTCCGATTATGAATGAATATGGGTGAATATTAGGTGGGTTGGGTAGGTTTTTAAGAATTTTCAACCCAATTGGATTGTTGATTTTAAACTTTAGATTAATTTGGTGGGTTGAATTCAAATTCAACCCACCCAATTAATCTAAAGTTTAAAATCAACCCAATTCAACCCACTTAATTAATCTAAAGTTTAAAATCAACCCATCCAATTAATCCAAAGTTTAAAATCAACTCATCCAATTAATTCAAAGTTTAAAAAATATAATTAAAAAAGTTTAAAAAAAGTTTAAAAAGTTTAAAAGTTTAAAAAGGTTTAAATTTTGGATGGGTTAGGTGGGTTGGTCTAGTTGAATATAATTAAAAAATAAAAAAATAAATATAGTTAATCATTTAACTCAAAATAAGAAATATATAAAAAGAAAACTAACTTTCAATATAATATTAGTATTATAAAGTTCTAAAATTATCTCAAAAGTTATAAAATTAACATAAAAATAAAATATATGCAAAATAAGTTTAAATATAAAAGTTGTAAACTGACAAAAAAATTGTAGTAAAAACTTATATAATATGAAATATAATAAGTTATTAAGTAATTAATGTAAAATATAAGACAAATATTATATATTATGAGGTATGAAAAGTAATTATTTTTATATATTAATAGATTGGGTGGGTTTGGGTTAAGTTGAGTTTGAAAAAACACAACTTAAACTCACCTAATTAATAGTCCGGTTGGGTGGGTTAGAATGATCTCTTGATTAGGTTGGTTGGGTTCCGGGAGTTTGTCGAGTTAGTCGGATTGTTGGATTTCTTGTTCACCCCTATGAACGAATCTCAAATCTCTAGTTGTTGAAGGCCAAAGATCTAGCCTTGCTGCGAATCTCACAATTCAATTCTGGCCTCACCATCACAAATCTTCACCGTGAATCTAACCATTGCGAATCTCCGACCTCGAAGATTGCTAGTCCACCACAAGCACGAATTTACTTCTCTAATGATTATTCCACCCAAGGAAGTATGGTTATTAAGATTTGATTTGGGGATTTTTTTTTTGAATTTTGGGACTGATTTATTGTTCTCTTATGATTTTTTATTTTTTTTTTATTTTTTTACTATGAATGGAAATATTAAAAATACTGTGAATGAATATATTGCAAATATATGTATTTTTTTTTATATTTTTATGAAAATCTAATATTTGCATCATGATTGATTCTCTTTGCCACTGTCATGATATCCTCTGATGTAATATCATTGGGAATGGGAGGGAGGGAGAAAGGTAGAGAGAGAAAGAGACAGATGAGAGAGAAAAATGAGAGGTAAAGGATAGAAAGGGAACAAACTAAAAAAAAATAAAGGGTAAATTTGATATTTTGATATGTAATTAATTTAAATTATACTATTAAATTATATTAGTTTTAATCCTACTTTTATTTTAAAATATCATAATCAAATATGTTATTTGGCTTATTCATCCTTTTATTAATGAATTAATTATATGAAAAATTTAATTCGTATTCTACCTTTTTTTTTTAGGAAAAATGATTGAATTTTTTTTTGGTAAATAGAAAAAATAAATGAATTTAGTGAGAGATAAATTTTACCTTATCAAGAAATTTCTTATTTTTATACGAGATCTAGATCATGTTATTCTCAAATATAAAAAGTAAATATTTCCTTAAAAAAAATAAAATGTAAATACCGAAATTTAAAATAAGAACTTATTTTAAATTGAATTCCAAATTAGTACAAGCATGTTTGTGCTTTTATTGCTCCTCTTTGATTTTTGTCTTTTAGTTTTCCCATTTTTTTTTTGTAATTGATGCCGTTTTTGAGGTCAATGTTTCTTTTGACATAATAGTCGTTTACCAGTAGATGTCGTTTATTATATCATCGTCCTTTACAAGAAAATCCCCCAGAAAAAAACAAAAAACAAAAAGCAAAAAACAGAAACTTTTTAAATTTTTTTTGTGATAGTGTATATAAAGCAGATGAAAGATGCTGCAGAATCTCACAAACTAGTGGAAAACCCGAATCCAACATGATTGTCTAGTCGACTATTTTAAAAATCATAAATAATAAACCAAAAAAAAAAAAAAAAAACAAGGCGAATCGCTTCTTTGAATGACTGATACTAACTAGTGTTGAATGAGAAATTTCCATCAATGCTTTGCTAATATCGAATCTAACTTTGGTTTCATTATTTAGAATTGTTCTCCACAAAAATCGGAGTCAAGAATCTGGTTCTAAAGCTGTAGCCATTTTCATTTTTATTTTTCTTGCAGTAAAGGATATGTCATAGCAATAACTCAAAAGACATGTCATGACTACAACAACTCCAATTTAGCAGGCATCATATAACGGGTACTTACAATCAAACGCAGTTTGGCATCAAAAAATGGCAACGACTGAGCTCCAACAGCCAAGTTCCAATCTTGATCCCCAAGTTCAAATATCAACCTCTGGCGGGAAACATGGCGGTTGGATCGCTTTTCTCTTCATCACGGGTCTGCCCTCGATCTCTCCCCTCCTTACAAGACTATATACATGTATATATTTGTGTAGTAATACAAGTGTTTGTGTTATATAACAAGCCAGGAACCGTGACGGGCTTGACACTTGCTACGTTTGGATGGATGGCAAACTTGATAGTGTATCTAATAGAAGAGTTCAATTTGAAGAGTGTCGATGCTGCTCAGATTTCAAATGTGGTCAATGGTTGTATCAATCTGATATCGGTCGCCGCGGCAATCATTGCAGACTCTTTCTTTGGCTGCTTCAACGTTACCTTGTTCTCTTGTTGCATACACCTGTTGGTAAATAGCTGTCCAGTAGTACTTCTTTCATTCTGTTTCTATGCAGACAAACAAGAAATTTTACCACCCCATTTCGTATTCATTTTTCAGGGCGTGGTTCTTTTTGCTTTAACAGCAATGCTTGATTCCCTGAGGCCACTGCAGTGCAATGAAGGGTCGCCGGGCTTGTGCAAATCACCATCAGGAGTTCAGTTAGCAGTGCTGTTCTCTGGCTTGGCTATGTTATCAATTGGTGTAGGAGGTACTCGTTCTGTCATAGCTGCAATGGGTGCAAACCAGCATGATAGACCTGAAGATCGCGAGACTTCCTTCAACTGGTACTTCTTCGTGAATTACGGGTGTGCTGCGATCGGTTCAACAGCCATCGTTTATGTCGAGGACAACGTTAGTTGGACATTAGGTTTTGGCATAGGTGCTTTTGCTAATTTGATTGGTTTGGCTATTTTCTTGTCAGGAAGGCATTTCTACCGTCCTGATAAGCCACAAGGTAGTCCGTTCTTGGATCTACCCCGTGTAGTTGTTGCTTGTTTTCGCAAAAGGAAAGTTCTTTTGTCACCTAGAAGTGAGGACTACTATAATGGCTATGATGGAAAGGCAAAACAAGTTGTCACAACACCTGCGAACAATTTCAGGTATGAAACTCAAGTTGGTAGACAACTTTTATATGTTTCTGGTTCTTTATATTTTACATGTTCATTCTGTATGTGGGTGAAGGAATGACCTACAATTTATTAGTATTGAACCTTACAAACAGATGATAGTGATAGAGCTTGCAATAAGGTGGCCTTTTTGTTCTGTTTGGTTTGCTTTTTTCTAAACGCAATCGGGAAAAAAAAATCAATCTGAAAAAGATTTATGTACTGCACAGTTTATCACCAATGGGATTGTACAGCTGTTAGGATGATTTTTTTTTTCCCCTTCTCCTCCCATGATGAATTCAATGTTTGATACCTTTTCACTTAAGGTCCTTGCTCATGTCAATAGATTGTGTGGCGCTGGAAGTGGCCTGGTGGGTGTGAAACTAATTCTATTCTTTGAATATAATTGGATTAGGTCTTTTTCGTCAGATTGGTAGGCTTTTAAATTTATGCCATGGATAAAGGTGATGAGGGACAGGATGATACCAACAATCCCCTTGTTATTCAAGCAAAAAAAGAAAAAAGATTAAATGCACTGTGTGAAATCTCAAACATAGTTTGCTTAATTAGTCAAAAAAGGTTAACAATTAACATTTGTGTACAGGCTTTTGAATAGAGCAGCGTTGAAAACGGAAGGAGACTTAAGACCAGATGGCTCAATTGCAAAACCGTGGCGGCTGTGCACAGTCCAACAAGTGGAAGATCTCAAAGCTCTCATAAGAATTCTCCCACTGTGGTCATCCAATTTATTTGTGACTACTCCAATAACAATCCAGATTAGCTTGACAGTGCTCCAAGCTCTAACCATGGATCGCCACCTCGGTTCACACTTCAAAATCCCAGCTGGATCTTTCCAAGTGCTAATTTTTATATCAACTTCTCTGTCTGTCATGCTAGTTGATCTTTTCCTGTATCCCATGTGGCGGAAGCTGACTTGTCGATCACCAACGCCTCTCCTACGAATTGGGGTAGGCCACGCAATTATTGTACTTTCCACGGCGGTCTCAGCTCTTGTGGAGTCAAAGCGTCTCAAGGTTGCCCATGACCATGGTTCTAACGTGGTGGTGCCAATGTTGGCCTTATGGCTATTTCCACAGCTGGTTTCAGTTGGAATTGGACAAGCATTTCATTTCCCGGGTCAAGTTAGTCTCTACTATCAAGAATTACCTGTGTCACTTAGAAACACAGCAACTGCTATGGCGGCAATGCTATATGGGATTGCTTACTACTTAAGCTCGGCCGTCATCCATCTGGTTCGAATGGTTACCGGATGGTTACCGGATGATATAAATAAAGGGAGGCTTGATAATGTGTACTGGTCGTTAGTTGTGTTGGGTGTGCTCAACTCTGGCTATTTTCTAGTGTGTGCAAAGTTGTACAAGTATCAAAACAACACTGATAAGGAAAAGGATATTTGTAACTCTAGCTCTGACATGTAACGATGATAAATAGAAATATTTATTCATATTACAATGCTATGAATGGTAAAGATAAGAAATTTGCAGTTGGTGATCATGTCAATCACACTTTCATATGTTTTCCTAGTATTAGGCCAAAATAGAATATTTCCATAACTGGTTTGGGTTGGCATTGGAGAGGCATTTCACTTTTGTCGTTTTTGCATTACGTCGTCTGTTAATTTTTCTGTCGTTTGTGAGTTTAATGCTGTCTTCAAGTTCAATGTCCTTTTCTTGAAGTTTCTGTCGTTTTTTGTTCTCAATATATCGTTAGGGGATCAATGTCGGCGTGGGTCGTCGTCGTTTTCAGGAGTTTGTTGCCGTTTTCCGTTAAAAGGCCGTTTTGGAGGTCATGTCGTTATTGATGCCGTTGTCCAGTTTCCTCGTTCTTTTATTTATTTATTTATTTATTTTTCATTTGTTTGGATTTTATTTATTTATTTAATGTGGGCTGAAGTCTTTATTTCGATAACATGCAAAAGTTTTCTTTTAATAAATTTATACCAACTACAGTTGGATTTAAACGCGTTGATTTCTTATTTGATGTCGTTTTTCAAATTTTGTCATTTCTTGAAATTCTGCTTTATTATATATATATATATATGGGTGTGTGTGTGTGTGTGTAGAAAGGAGGACAGTAGGAAAAGACAAAATTTTTTATTTCCTTTTTTACTTCAAGAAAATGTTTAATGCTAGAATCAAAGACCACGTAAGGCAGTTATTCTGTTACTTCAGGTTTTAAACATTCAGATAAACATCAAATATCCCAATAAAAGATTCCCTCAAATAAAAATAAATAAAACTATCCCAATAAAAGAAGTCCAAGACTACTTATTTATTTCTTAAGTAAAACTTAGAAATATAAAACTTAGAAATTACTGCACAAATCTCTGTCATCCCACAAGTTGGCTAGTCCGAGTGGGGCATATCCAAGACTATTCCAACCATTTGTACAATGCAAAACAAGGGTCCTTTACGGGAGTTATTGAGACTATTTTTTAGGGAAAAACTAAGTTTTGAAAAATGTGTTTTAGGAAAAAAAAAAACTGTTTAAAATGAAAAAAATGTAAAATATTAAAAATTTATTTAGAAAAAACGATTAACTTGCATGCTTGTTTATTTTTCTTTGTTTTTTGTTTTTTTTTAATTTTTGTTTGTAGGAAAAGGCAAAATTTATTTTTTTTGGTTTGATTTTGTAAATTAATGTTTTAGTATATATAGAAGTGTGAATGTTTGGGGGAAATTTTTGCACTTCCACCATAAAATGACAAAAAAAATTTGTTCTTCTAACCTCAAATTTGCCACATGTTTGCATATGAATGATGCTTTTTTATTAAATACCATTCTTTCTTCTGACTAATGACTGCTTTCAAGTTTTAGTTAATTACTTGCTTAATTCTCTATAATTTTTTTAATGTTGTATCATACACTTTTACTGCATACTTTAACTACAAAACAACAAAACCTTACATGCTCATCATGATTTAACTTCAGCTTTTTTTTTTTTCCATTTTTTTCATCTATTTTCTTTTGCTCTCTCTTTTTTTTTTTACATTGCACATTTTTTTATTTGCCGTTAAAATAATTATGTTATATAATTTACCCTTTAATTATTATTTTTCAAACACTTTTTTTCCCTCAATAGTTCTTTTTTTCCAACTACTCGTACGTGCTCATTTTTACATTGCTTGCTTGCTTGCTTGCTTGCTTGCTTTACAAACTAAGGACAAAACTCTATTCATTTGAAACTTTATCATAAATATCTGTTTTTCTTCTTATGGTATCTTTTGTTTTTCTCTTTCATGTGTGTGTAGACATTTAAATTTCAAAGAAGAGACTTAAGTCTTCCAGACAGATGAAATACAGAAAACATAACAAGAGCTACATCAACATCACAAATCACAAAACACAAAAAATCGTGGGCTTTGTTAATAAGTTCACTTTTTTTTAATCTTTATTGTGATAATGTCGTTTACTTTATTAAATAAAGCTTTCGTTTTATCTATTAGTTGTTGTGGTTTTGTGTAATTAATACTACAGTCGTTTCTTTATACTTCATAAAAGCTGATCTGTAACTCTTTGAGCTATGGAGTTTGCTTTGTCTAAATTGTATCTCTCAGAGTAGATTATTGTCACTATTAAGCTTTGTAATTGCCCCCTTTCTTTCAATCCGAAATTGGAAGTTAAAGTGCTGACTCAAACTTCCGACTGTGATTGTTTGTCTTAGATTTTCCATCAATTTTCCCTGCTTTCATCAGATAGTAATAACAAAAAATAATGATAAGAAAACTAGACCAAACAAGCCGCAAATTTGCACCGTAGGCACTTCACAAAACTAGTCTCATCTAGAAGCGAGGGTTATTGTGGCTTTACACATAGTGTAGTAGTAAGTTTATACGTTATATATGTAGTCTAATTGTAATTTCACATCTTATTTATATATAGAATTCAAATCCGTCACTCTTAAATTAAAAAAAAAAAGCTACATATTATTTTTGATCTTGTGTGCAGCAAAGATCTTCTGTTTGTGTATATTGTCCACACACACACATCTGAATTTGTATGATTAAAGATTATATTTTGTTAAGGCGGTGGATTTTGCCATCATGAGTGGATTTTGTTATCATGAGGATGATTAATGATATAAGTAGAAAAATGATAATTATTAGAACTTGGAATAGATACAATAACTACTGAATATAAAGAACAAAATGATAAAATGCATTACAACTACCATGATAACAAGAATTATATAAGAAGTTGGAGGTGTACCTGTTGTCACGAAAATGCCTTTTGTAATAGACAAATGAAAGTTTAAAAAAAAAAAAAAAAAGTAATAGGAACAACGATGCCAGTAGATCAACTGGGAAAAGTTTAACTCCCACAGTTCAGAAACTGTATGTTGACAACCGGATATGGACCACCATCTCTTAAACTCTCTGTTAGCCATTCTTCCCGTCTTCTATATCTATATCTATACTGCTTCTACGGAAGTGTTTCCCATAATCATTTTCTTTTTATTGTCTTCCTATTGTATACTTCTCTCCTGACAATTGCCTCATCTCTCAACTCCATTATGTATCCTCTCTGTCTCTCTCTCTCTCACTCTTCTTTTTTGCTTCTCTCTCCTCTTTTCTTTCTCGTCCTTTTTTCTCGGCCCCTTGTTTTTCCTTGTGATTCACTTTTATGCGTTGATCTTATAGCCCCCCTCATAATTCCTTCCTCTCCTACTCCTCCCTTGTGCTTTTTTGTCCCCTGCTGGTATAACCCCTGGGAGATAATTATACCAAAAAACTCCATTCATGCTTTTGTTTTAAAATATATCTATTTTTTAAATATTTTTATATAAATATCTATTTTTAAATAAAAATATATCTATAATATTAATTTTATCTCGTTATCATTATTATACTTCGTTTGTTTAACACATAACATTCGCATTACATTTAAATACAATACAATTTTCATATAAATACAAAAGTATTATATTCAAATACTAATCACATTGTATTTTAAATCCAATACAATCACAATTCATTGTTTTATTTTTTTTATTACTTGTACTAATCACATCACATATTCTCTTTCTCTCTCATTTTTTCTTCTACTTTTACCTATCACATCACTTATTCATTATTTAAATACAATTCAAATACTTTTCATCTAAACACATTTTGTATTCAAATGCAATACAAATAACTTTCAAATCCATTCAAATACCAAACATATCACATTTTAAATCCAATACAATAACTATTCATTATTTTACTTGTCCTATTACTCTTACTAATTACATCATATATTTTCCTTTTCTCTCCCTTTTTTCTCTCTACTTTTACTCATCATATCACATATTCATTATTTAAATATAATTCAATACTTTTTATTCAAATATATTTTGTATTTAAATATAATGCAAATGCTTTTCATCCAAATGTAAATTACGTTTGATGTAATGCAAACACAATGTGCTTATCAAACATGCCCTTAATATTATCCCCTTTTTATTTATATTTTTTCTTTTTTTTATACTATAATGATAATTTTTTTTATTAACAACTCATTATTACTTTTTATAAAATCAACTCAGTTTTAATTTTAATTATAAATATAAAACTTGAATTAAATAGTTTTTTTTTAATTTTAACAACAGCAAAAGAGTTATAATAAATATAAAATATTTACTATAAAGGTAATGTCTTATATAAAAAAAATAAAGACATCACATCAATTATTTATAATAAAGATTGATAAAAAATTAAAATAAAAAAAACTATACTAACACAAAGTATTCATATTTTTTGATTAAAAAAATATTGCTTTTAAAAAAACTTTTTATTATGCCAACTACTAAAAATCACACATTAATAAAATTCAGTTACTAATGATATTGACACACACTTTTTATAGAAAATTATTGTATTCTTTATGAAAAATTTTATTATTTATGCTGATCATTAAAAAAATATTTAAAAAATATAATATCTATATACCTCAATGATGATGATGATCCTAATAATAATAATAATAATAATAATAAAGATTATTACAACAAAGCGTTTTTTTATTCTTTACGAAAATACCATATTATTTATATGAATCACTATAAATGAAACCGATAATATTTTTACTAGAAAGACTAATTTTTTATAAAATCATATCATACATTCTTTTTAATAAATCAAATAAACAAAGTCAAAATTGCATTTAAAATTACCTTATATATAAAATTTAATTACCCAAAGCAACGTATTAATATAATTTCTTTATATGTTAATTATCAATTTTTTATAAAGGGTTATATTATTATTATAAATACTATTTTAGATGTTAATGTAAATAAAAGAAAAAATTGACATATTTTAACTCAACACTTTAAATTTAAACATTTACATAAATAATCTTTGCCTAGGGTACTTATAGGCTCAAGCTACCCATTAAACAAACCTTGATTTGCCCTGATTGAATGGTTACCGTATTTTGGTGGTGAGTCACAGCGATGTATCCCCTAATTCTTGCACTCCCTTAGTTTGACATTCCTTGTTTGTTTGTTTGTTTGTTTAATTTTTAATTTTTGTTGGCCAAATTTATAATTTTACATTCCACCAATTACATATTACGTTTCATAATTTAATCATTATGTTAATTTCATTTTGTATTATGATCTATCTTCTAATTTAATATTAATTATTCATCTAATTTTACAAAAATACTCATCATATTCACATGTAAAATTGTATTATACAAAAGTAGCTGTGAAATTATAAATAATGGATGTATCATTCCCATTAGTATCGATTATCTATCTCCATACCATTAATGCTCCAAAACAATGGAGTTAATGAGTGGAAAATTCATTAATAACAAACCTGAAATGCACCCACAAAAAATAAGCTTTGCAAATAATCGACTTATTAATAATTCACCTGAAATGCTACTCGTTGGTTTTTTAAACATAAATCGTTTGGAAGATGCCGCAGAACCTTACAACTAGCGGACATCAACAATACTACTTGAAAATGATAATAAAATAAAGATGTAAAAAGACTGACGTTGACTAGAGTTGAATGAGAATTTTCCATAAATGCTTAGCCAATGCATATCAAGAACCACAACAAGTGGCATCTCAATTCCAACTTTGGTTTACTTTATGTCGAATAATTTATCACAAAATATCAAACTCAAGAATCTGGTTCTAAAACTGCGCCATGTATATTTTCGGAATAATACTGAGCCTTAGATAATTTTGGATAAAACAACATGCCATGACTATTAGTGCCAACAACTGCAATATAGCAGGCACTATATAAAGGTTACATAAAATCAGCACCATTTGGCATCAAAATGGCAACAACTGTGCTCCAACAATCAAGTTCCAATCTTGATCCCGACGCTCAAATATCATGTTCTGGTCGTAGACATGGCGGTTGGATCACTTTTCTTTTCATCGCAGGTCTGTCCTTAATTTTTCCTCCTATCTACATGACCACCATACAAATATAAAAATATATACGTGTATGTGCAAGAGACAAAATGTGTAGTAATTAATACAAGTGTTTGTGCTATATAACAAGCCAGTAACCATGATGGGCTTGACACTTGCTGGTTCGGGATGGCAATCAAACTTGATAGTGTATCTTATAGAAGAGTTCAATGTGAAGAGTGTTGATGCTGCTCAGATTTCAAATGTGGTCAATGGTTGTCTCAATCTGTTAACGGTGGTCGCAGCAATCATCGCAGACTCTTTCTTTGGCTGCTTCTCCGTTATCTTTTTCTCTTCTTGTATCAACCTGCTGGTAACTACCCATCCACTTCTTTTTCATTCTGTATCTAGAAAGACAAAACAAGAATTTTTACCACTCCATCTAATATTCCTAAAAGATCTGATTTTAATCTAGAATTATTTAATTAACCCAATTAATTAATTTTTAAAAGCAAGTAAATAAAGAAGACAAACAATTTTAATAAGGTTTGGTTTCCCTACTTCTCAAAATCACGTCCAGATGTTGAACTTTTCACTAATAGTAAAAACGATTACAACTCTAATGGTCTTATGCAATTTAAAACTCCTTCTTTGTTGTTGTTGCTAGTCGTCTTGAAATCCAGTCAATGAACTCATTCTGCAAGATCTCTTATTAATATATATTGAACTCCCTTTCACTGCTTTTGTCTTCTGCTGAAGACATCAACTCTCTTTCCCGAAAGATGAAACAAGCAACAGTTTTAATAATCTCAGAATATGCTATAACAAATTTATGTTCCGTATCCCTACCATTCATGGTATTAAAACTTAAATAGGCAACTCTCAAAAATCTAAGTTAATCTCGAACTTGTAAGGTATTCAAATTTCAAATTGTTTCTCAATCTGGTACGACACATGTTGAAACATCCAAATCTTCGGTAAATATGCTTAAATACTCAAAAATTCATTGCCTTTGATTAGAGATAGTAATCCTAATTCAAATAGGATTTAAAATCCTGCTTAAATTAGGATTTCTTTTTAATTTCAAATCTCAAAATTATCTATAATTTATCCAGTCACAAATCTCTTAAATAAATCCAACAATTCGTTTTTCAAATCTCAAAATTTGATTTTTCAAGATTTAAACCAAATCTTCTAAGATTATCTCGAAATGTATTCAAAATTTCTAAATAAGTCTTCCCTGTGCTTATCTACGTCAGTAATCCTAGTCATCACTTGCCACACCAATTGGATCTTGATTCAAAACGCAACCTGTCTAAACAAACTCATATTGCAATACACTGTATGACATATAACTTAAAAACTGTCCAAAAATTTATCTAACTAATAGATTTTGTTTTTAGTTTTTCCTAAACATAATTACCATAAATGCCAGCACTAAAAAACCTAATAATTCCTTCTTGCAGGGCATGATTCTTTTTGCTTTAACCGCAATGATAACTTCCTTGAGGCCACCATGGTGCGAAAAGGAGTTGCCAGGCTTGTGCAAATCGCCAACAAGAGTTCAGCTTGCAGTGCTGTACTCTGGCTTGGCTCTGTTGTCAGTTGGCACAGGAGCTACTCGTTCTGTGTTGGCTACAATGGGTGCAAACCAGCTTGATAGAGACGAAGATCGCAGCATTTTCTTCAACTGGTACATCTTCACAAATTACGTGTGCGCTGGCATAGGTTCTACAATAATTGTGTATGTTGAGGACAACGTTAGTTGGGCATTGGGTTTTGGCATATGTGTTCTTGCTAGTTTGATTGGTTTAGCCAGTTTCTTGTCGGGAAGGGGTTTCTATCTCCATGACAAGCCACAAGGTAGTCCGTTCTTGGATTTAGCTCGCGTAGTTGTTGCTTTTTTCGGGAAAAGGAAGGTCCCGCTTTCATCTAGAAGTGACGACTACTATGGCTATGATGAAAAGACAAAACCACTTGCTATAACACCTGCAAAGAATTTCAGGTATGAAGCTTATTGTCATAAAACCTTCAAAACAGATTAGAGTGACACAAGTTCAACAATGTACGAAATCGCAACATTCTCAGCTTAATTATTGAAGAAGATTGAAATTTGTACGTAGGATTCTGTACCGAGCAGCCCTGAAAACTGAAGGAGACTTGAAACCAGATGGCTCGGTGGCAAAACCGTGGCGATTGTGCACAGTCCAACAAGTAGAAGATTTTAAAGCTGTCATAAGAATTCTCCCACTGTGGTTATCAAATTTATTTGTGACTATTCCCACAGCAATCCAAGCCGGCTTAGCGGTCCTCCAAGCTCTAACCATGGATCGCCACCTCGGTTCACACTTCAAAATCCCGGCCGGGTCTTTACTATTACTAGTCTCCATATCTACTTCCATATCTCTCATCCTAATTGATCGGTTCTTGTATCCCATGTGGCGGAAAATAACCAGTAGATCTCCAACGACTCCCCAACGAATCGGAGTAGGCCACGCAATGATCATACTTTCCATGGCGGTCTCAGCACTTGTGGAGTCAAAACGCCTCAAATTGGCAAATAACCATGGTCCTAATTTTGTGCCTATGTTGGCCTTATGGCTATTTCCCCAGCTGGTTTTGGTTGGAATCGGAGAAGCATTTCTTTACCCTGGCCAAGTTGATATCTACTACCAAGAATTCCCTGTGTCACTTAGAAACACAGCAACCGCTATGGCGGCAATGCTAATTTCAATTGCTTTCTACTTGAGCACGGCCGTGACCGATCTGATTCGCCGGGTTACCGGTTGGCTACCGGAGGATATAGATAAAGGGAGGCTTGATAATGTGTACTGGTTGTTAGCTGTGTTGGGTGTGCTCAACTTTGGATACTTTCTATTGTGTGCCAAGTTGTACGAGTATCAAAACAATGCTGATGATAAGGCAAATGATTTAGGAACTGACTCTAGACTGTAATGCTGATAAATAACTAAGACTTCCTCATGTTGCAATTGACTTTTTTTTTTTGTTTTTTTTTTAACCCGTTTTTGCAGTTTATGTTCAATTTCCATCTCTTGAAGTTGCTATCGTTTTTCCAGCTTATAAGGATTGTTTTTTTGTCGTCGTTAAGAAACCAATGTCGCCTTAGGCTCGTTGTCGTTTGATGAGTTATTTATCGTTTCCATTTAAATGTCGTTTTAGAGGTTTTTGCCGTTAATTGATGCCGTTGTCGAGTTTTGTTGATCTTTGGTTAAAAAAAAAAACTGGGATTCTTTTGTTTTTATTCAATTTTAAAAAGTCTTTGTTATCGTTAACACAATAAAAGTTGGTTTGAATGTCGTTCTGTAATACTGTCGTTTTCTGAAATGATGTTTTATGATGTGTCGATTTTGTATGTCACAACTATTAAAACTTAACAGATGTTCGTCCCCCGTTATTGGTTAAGTGGGTTCTTAGTTATTACGAGCCAAATATCATACAAAAACTAGAAATTTTTTCACAACATCAAAACAAGATGATATAGATATACATATACATCTACATATATTTTTTATATTGAAAATTTTATTATCATATTTTACTATTTTTGTTTTCCTCTTTTTTTTTTTTCTCTTCGTCTTGCATGACAGATGTTAAAAAAGAAATACTGAAGCAAGTTAACAATATTAAATATATATATATAAGCAGTGTATTTTAGTTAGTATAATTTATTTTATAAAACATTTATGTCTCGTTTGTTTATCACATTGTATTTATATTGTATTTGAATACAATGCAATTTTCATTTAAAAATAAAAATATTATATTTTCAATCCAATACAATCACTATTCATCATTCCACTTTTTTTTACTGCTTTTACCAATCACATTGCATACTCTCTTTCTCTCTCTTTTTTTTTCCTCTCTACTTCTATAAATTACATTACGTACAATATAATTTAAATAATTTTCATATAAATAAATATTTTATTTAAATGCAATGCAAATATTTTTCATCCAAACATATATTACATTCAATACATTGTGTTCAAATATAACTGTGCGATCCACTGGATATACTATTTCAAGACATATATATGATTGATTTTGTTTTGAAGAGCTCGTTGTTGTTTATATTTTAGAAAACAAAAATCACTTAAATCAAAGTTTACATAAAAAAATATATATTT
Organism: Antiaris toxicaria; assembly: GCA_035233585.1. Lineage (NCBI taxonomy): Eukaryota > Viridiplantae > Streptophyta > Magnoliopsida > Rosales > Moraceae > Antiaris > Antiaris toxicaria. The sequence goes on along the minus strand of CP141153.1, from coordinate 9,035,080 downwards.
TGAAATTTGAGTTATCCTTTATAATATAATATAATTTATATGTGTGTGAATTGCTCTCAGCAAAAATCAAGACCCACGAAAAGTTTAGACTCTAAAATCCATTCTATGAGCTTTCCTACAAGTTTTTAGCCCACCCACTTGTGTAAGACTCCAGTAAAAAGACCGAAAAACAGTGCCGAAACCAAGACCAACCAAAGGGTAAATCCTTCAAAATACCTGTCAGAACATCAAGGAAAGCACGCTATACAAAGAGACAGTATTTTTGTGTCAACTTTAATTATATATGATAATATCCAAGTGCTAAAAAGAAAAGGAAAAAGACAAAGACAAAGTCAAAAGTATTCTTCTTTCTCTTTATATTGTGTACATTTAAATATTCATTCACAAAATTTTATCGATTAATACAGAATCTTTTCGTTTCATTTGTTTTTTGTCTTTTTGCTTTTAATGGTAAGGCGCAACAGAATGTCAGGGCTAGTGGAAGTCTCGAATACACCATGAGTGATTATTTCGGCTTCTCATGAAGTGGCCATTTAAAGTAATTATAACCATTTCCAATATAACCATTATATTGGAAATGGTTATAATTCAAAGGAATAGCTTTCTTTGGAAAAGTGACAAGGGGTAAAGCTAAATAAAAAAATATTGTAACGAGACATCAAGATCTTTTGAAGAACTCAAAGCACTTACTCACTCATATACTTCCACTCCACTAACTCGCAAACTCACGACACACACTTAACACACTTGAACACTAGCATTAGAGCACTTAGCTAACTAGGACACCTTTGAACTTTGTTGAGCGCACACACACCAAGACCACTAAGACTCCTTATATAGTGCTTTTAAGTCGGTAATACAACCGGCTATGCTACTAGCTAAAACATTCTAGCATGTAGCCCTATTTGTTTATTTATTTTGCTGACTTAGGTTTGTTGAACCACTAAGCCTCCTTATATAGTGTTCTAAAGTCCGTAATACAATCGACTATGCTACTAGCTAGAACATTCTAGGATGTAGTCATATTTATTTATTTATTTTGCCGACTTAAGTTTGTTGAAGCTTCGTGTTGGCGACAACTTGCAGAGATTAAAAAACTTTAGTTAATTCTAGAGTCTCCTAGATTATTCTTAAAAGTCGGTTATGACTTTCAACATTCCCCCTTAGCACCAACTTCCATTGATGTTCTTGTTTTCATGTTGAGTTGATCTCTAAGCTTTTGAAATAGTGTAGAATTGAACCTTTTAGTAAGCAAGTCTGCCACTTGATCGTTTGCTTTGATATGGTGCATCTCTAACTCTTATTGTAGGATCTTTTCTCTAAGAAAGTGATAGTACACTTTAACATACTTGGTCCTTGCATGAAACATCAGATTCTCTGCTAGTCGAATCGTAGACAAGTTATTGCAGAACAATGGCACTGTGTCATCAACTAGCTAGTGTAAATCACTCAGTAGTTGTATGAGCCACATACTCTCCTACGCCACCATAACTCTCGCTATATACTCCGCTTTTATTATCGATAACAAAATAGTTGATTGTCTCTTGCAATTCCAAGATATGGTTCATGAGCCAAGTTTGAACATATATCCTGTAGCCGACCATTGCATATCGGGATCTCCAACCTAATCAGCATCACAGTAGCCAACCAACTTGACACCTTCTCCTCTCTTGTACACAAATCTGTAATCAATTGTCCCTCTAACATATCTTACGATTCGTTGCACCACCTCTAGGTAGGGTTTTTTTGGATTCTGCATGAACTAAATGACAATGATCACTACATAAAAAATGTTAGAGCTTGGTCAACATCAGATAGATTAAACTTCCTACTAATTATTGATACATTGTTCCATCTCTCGATCGATCCATCAAGGTGAGTCTTTATCTTGTATACCCATTTGCAAGAAATGGGTTTCACATCCTTTGGCTTCGGCACCAAATCCCAAGTTTGATTTTGCTTCAATGCAGTAATTTCCTCTTGCATGGCTTCCCTTCAATTAGGACTCTATACTACCTCTTCAAATGTTATTGGCTCGTTCATGTTTGCTTCTTCTGCTATAGTTGCATTTGCATACTTGAGATTTGGCCACCATACTTTGATTGATCTTCTAGGCTATGCCACAAGTTTGGGTCATTAATTTAAAGAGTTCAAAGAAACGATCGAAGGAGAAGTTGGTAGGAAGATCCAATACTGGTGCACAAACAGCAATAGAGGGTCCTTGGTGGACTAGAAGAAAGAGTAACAAGTTCACAGTCTGATAAATTCTAGTCCACCAAGGACCCTCTATTGCTGTTTGTGCACCAGTATTGGATCTTCCTACCAACTTCTCCTTCGATTGTTTCTTTGAACTCTTTAAATTTCTTAAACGTATTAGATTTTTCTTTCATAAAGAAAACCCACACGTATCTTGAGAAGTCATTGATAAATGTGACCATGTAACGTATTTCGCCAATTGATGGCTGCTTCACTTGTTTGAACTCATCAAAATGTACAAGCTCAAACGTCACCTTTGCTTGAAACTTTGACTCTTTGTAAGGAAGTTAGTGCACCTTACAATACTGGCATCCAACACAGACTCTGTTCGTTCTAACTACAAGTTGTGGTAGAACCTTAAGCATAGCTTTCTACATCATCACCTTTAGCTTGTGGCAGCTAATGTATCCTAATTTTATGGGCCACAAATATGCTGTCTCACTCAGTTGAGTCTTGTCTACAAAAGCCAATTTAGCTGACATTATGTAGACCAACTCCATTCTCCGTCCCACCAACGTCAGTGTACTTAAAATCTTGACATTCTAATATACTTTCACATCGCTTAGGCCGAATAGGACATAATGACCTGACGATGTTAACTGTACTACTGATAGCAAATTATTCTTCATACCTATGATGTGACAGACATCTTGAAGTGGCACTTGATTTAGAGCTGAATTGGAGTAAAATGGTTGTGTTACCAATGTAAGCAATTGGTAACCGTGATACACTTCCACTCCACTAACTCACAACCTCACGGCAACACACTCGAACACTTTGACTCTTAAAAACTTGAGCACTTAGCTCACTAGGACACCTTTTGGACTTCCTTGAGCACACACACCAAGACCTAGTGCTTTTAAGTTGGAAATACAACCGACTATGCTGCTTGCTAGAACATCCGACTATGCCACTTGCTAGAACATCCGACTATGCCACTTGCTAGAACATTCTAATATGTAGCCTTATTTATTTATTTTGCCGACTTAGCAAAGTTTGTTAAAGTCTCCTGTTGACAGCAAAAATAGGCAACAACTTGCAATGACTAAAGAACTCTAGTTGATTCTAGAGTCTCCTAGATTATTCTTAAGAGTTGGTGGTGACTCTCAACAAAAAAAAAAAAAAAAATTCTGTAAGTAATGTTTTTCTAATAGTAACCACAAAGCCATTATTGGCCTCTCAAAAGCTTTCCGACTTTGGTTCGTATCTGTAGAATTAAAGCATCTATCAGCCTCGTAATCTAATATAGAAAACAACTTGAGAATATGATTCTGAAGTTGAATTAGCGTTGACCCTTAACTCTTTCTTCTGTATAGCAACTATAATTTGACCTCGGAATAGTCTATAACAACTGCATTTTAGCAGCAATATTATATTTGAATGTTACAATATAAACACAATTTGGAATCAAAATGGCAGCAACTGAGCTCGAACAACCAAGTTCCAATCTTGATGCTGAAATTCAAACGTCGAATTGTGGTAGAAAACGCGGTAGTTGGATCACGTTTCCCTTCGTCACTGGTCTGTCCTCGATCTCTCCCCTTCTTACATGACTATAACATTTAAAAAAAAAAAAAAAAAGGTGTAGTAACACGCGTGTTTCTGTTATGCAATAAGCCAGGAACATTGGTGTGCTTGACACTTGCTGCTTGGGGATGGCTATCAAACTTGATAGTGTATCTTATAGAAAAGTTCAATGTGAAGAGTGTTGACGCTGCTCAGATTTCGAATGTAGTCAGTGGTTGTGTCAATCTGTTTTCGATCATCGGCAAAATCGTTGTAGACTCGTTCTTATGCTTTTTTTTTGTCACCTCTTTCTCTTCTTGTATCAATCTAGTGGTAACTAGCTGCTTTTTTTTCTTTATTATTATTATTATTATTATTATTATTTTGTTTATACAATTATGTACTAAAAACAAGTCATGCAAACAGAAACTTGACCGCCCCGTTTTATGTTACTCTTTGCAGGGATCTATTCTCTTTGCTCTAACTGCAATGCTTAGTTCTTTGAGGCCACATCCGTACGAAAACAAATCGCCGGGCGTGTGCGGATCACCATCAACAACTCAGTCTGCGGTGCCATGCTCTGGCTTGGCTTGGTCTCTACTACCAAGAGTTCCCTGTGTCACTTATAAACACAGCAGCCGCTATGGCAGCAACGCTAATTTCAATTGCTTTCTACTTAGGCACGGCCGTGACCGATCTGATTCGCTGGGTTACCGGTTGGTTACCAGAGGATATGGATAAAGGGAGGCTTGATAATGTGTACTGGTTGTTAGTTGTGTTGGGTGTGCTCAACTTTGGATACTTTCTGGTGTGTGCCAAGTTGTGCAAGAATCAAAACAAAGCTGATAAGGCAAGTGATATTAGTAATTCTGACTCTAGGATGCAATGCTGATAAATAGTAAGACTCCTTCATGTTGCAACTATCTTTTTAGTTGGTGGTCGTAGAATCAAGAATGAAGTTTTATGTCAATTACAACAATTTGAAATGTTTTCCTAGCATTTGGCCAAAATATCCTTTGGCTATTTCCATAATTGGTTTGAGTTGGCAGAGGAGAGGCGATTTCACTTCCTCTAGGCTAGTTACTTTGTATTAACAATAATTGCTGGTCTTACTTATGCAGCTACTGCTAAACGGCGTTTAGTTTCGCTTTCTACTTCAGCTCGGCCTGCCTTTTTTTATTTTTTATTTTTTGGTGTCGTTTTTCAAGGTTACCGTCGTTAGAAAATTTAATGGCATCTTCAAGTTCAGTGTCCTTTGTTCAAGTTTCCATCGTTTTTTCAGCTTATGTCGTTTGTTCATTGTCATCAAGAAATCAATATCTCTGTAGCGTCGTTGTCGTTTTTCTGAGTTAGTTGTCGTTTACTATTGAAATGCTTCTTTGGAGGTTATTGTCATTTATCCATACCATTGTTCGGTTTTGAAGATCTCTTGTTTTGTCTTTCATTCTCTTTTTTTGTTAATCTAAATAAGACTGGGTAGGTATCCAAAAATAATACTTACAATAATTTTCTTTTTTAAATCATTTAGATATAATTGAACTGTCAAGATGTTATTTATATATAATAATTAGAGTGTACCTTATCTCATAAGATAAATAGATTAAGAAATAAAAAATAAAAAAAACCTCTACCTACTTTAAAAACAACGTCGTCCTCGACCACCAGCGAGGTGCCCCCACCTACCTTAGACCTTCGCCATCTTTCCCCGACCAATTTCTTGCTTCTACTACTTGGTGACTCGATTTTCTTCTACTGGAAAGTTTTGTCATCATGTTTTCTCAAGAAATTTCATCGTCTTCAGATCAATGAGGTCCCGAAGGGGGAGTTCATTAGAGGTAGAAGGAGAGAGGAATCTTCAAGACTAGAAACAGAAATGGTAACTTCGAAATTGGAGATGAAATCTCCATTTCGTTTCAACATAGGGGTAAAGGGTAGAAGGTCGTGGCAGCAATTCTAGTAGGTGGGGGGCGATTTTGCTGGTGAAGGTTGCAGGAAAGGAGGTCGATTTCAATTGGGGGCCCTTTCTCATCTGGAGATTGAGTTTTTATAGTGGATGGATAGTGACGTGATGTTCACAAACATGGCATTTGAGGTTTTTTTTTTCTTGAATTTTTTAATTTTTTAGTTTATAATTATATGAGTTAAAATATATTATAATTATTATATATAAACAATATCTCAGTTGATGTAATTCAACTGAACGATTAAAAATAAAGTACATACTACATATTTTAATAGATATTATTTTTGAACACCTATCACATTCTCCCATTTTATTTAATAAGTGTCAATTTATGTCTTTTTGTTGTTTATATAATAAAAGTTTGGGTAAATTACTATAATGGGTAAATTGGTACATGTTTGAATAGATATTATTTTCGAACACCTATCACATTCTCCCATTTTATTTAATAAGTGTTAATTTATGTCTTTTTGTTGTTTATATAATAAAAGTTTGGGTAAATTGCTATAATGGTTTCCAAACTCTTTATGGTAGTATCAATTAATTTCTAAACTATTTTTTTATTTTATTGAAATGATCCCTGAACTTAAAAAAAAGATACAATTCAATCGTTTTTATTGATGGCCGTTAAAAATTTGATGAAACCTAACCTTAAATTTTAAATGAATTTACCTAATTACCCTTAACAAAATTATTTTAAAATATAAACTGCCCGTCCTAGCCTCATTTGCTAGCCTCCATAGAAGAACTCTACCACCATTTTCAAACTCTACCTTAATAGCTTCCAAAATCCCAACTTTAGAACCATTCATCCCAAATAATGACTCTTCAATGCCTTTGACAACATCATCAGCAATTTCATGGACCCCCTCTGCATCCTCTCAGACAACTTTGCCTTGGTCATCGACAAGCTTCTCCCTACCAAATGCGTCGTCACGCATGGCTCCTTTACCCTCTCGCCTCCTGGCACCTACATCCACAACGGCCCGAACCTTGCAGGTCCTTTATTTGAAAACCTCCCCCGGCAAGCCCCCCATTCTCTCTCTTTTCCCTTTCTCTCTGTGCAGGTCGTGTTTTTATTTTTTGAAGAGTCTGATTCTTGGGCTGTTTTTATTTTGGTGAAATTTTATGAGTTTTGGTTTTTGTGTATATAGTGTTGGAAAATGACTTGTTAAGTCATGTTAAAGGCCTATTTTAATGCCGGTTTTAGAATGGATCCAATTAGAGTTTGGGATGAGTCTTAGTGGATTCATATTCTCCGTTGCAAAGGGATCAAAATCGGATATTCATAAGTTTAAAATAGTAATCGAGTGAATGAGAAATTGATATTTCAAACGTGCTATTTAAAATTGTAGGAAATTATAAAAATCCCACATTAGTTAGAAATGAAGTGATACTGATGTATATAAGGGAGTGCATTTAAGGTTTAAATAAGCATGTATATCTAATAGGCTCTCTCACAGGTTAAGGGCCCAATGTGTCCTCCCACGACTTGTAGATATGAATACCAGATCAAAAAGCTCACTCTGTATAGGCTTTATTTTGTATTTTTTTTTACTAGTTAATTTTTAATTTAATGAGTGATTAATCTCATTAATCCATATATGTAATATCCTATTTTATTAGCCTATATAAAGGTTATTGACTACATGAACATACATTGAACAAAAACACACAAAACACTAGTTTTCCCCCATCTAAATGACTACTACACAAATATAATATATATATATGCATGTATGCATGTGTGGAAAAATGTGTAGTAATACAAGTGTTTGTGTTATATAACAAGCTAGGAACTGTAATGGGCTTGACACTTACTGGTTGGGGATGGCAATCAAACTTGATAGTGTAAATTATAGGAGAGTTCAATGTGAAGAGTGTTAATACTGCTCAGATTTCAAATGTAGTCAACGGTTGTCTCAATCTATTAACAATAGTTGTGGGAATTGTTGCAATTTCTTTCTTTGGTTGCTTCTCCGTTATCTTTTTCTCTTCTTGTATCAACCTCATGTTAACTGCCTATTCACTAGTTTTTCATCCTGTATTTATAAAGAAAAAAAAGAATTTTTCCCACCCTATCTGATACTCCTTACAGGGCATGATTCTTTTCACTTTAACTATAATGATCACTTCCTTGAAGCCATAATAGTGCGAAAAGGGACTGTCAGGCTTGTGCAAATCACCATCAAAAGTTCAGTTTGCAATACTGTACTCTGGCTTGGCTCTGTTGTCAGTTGGAGCAGGAGGTAGTCGTTTTGTGTTGGCTATAATGGGTACAAACCAGCCTGATAGAGATGAAGATCGCGATATTTTCTTCAACTGGTTCTTCTTCACAAATTACGTGTGTGAGGCAATAGCTTTAACAGCCATTGTGTATGTTGAGGATAATGTTAGTTGGGGATTGGGTTTTTGTATGTGTGTTCTTACTAGTTTAATTTGTTTAGCCATGTTCTTGTCAGGGAGGGGTTTCTATCGCCATGATAGGCCACAAGGTAGTCCATTCTTGGATTTAGCTCATGTGGTTGTTGCTTGTTTTCAGAAAAGAAGGTCCCACTCTCATCTAGAAGTGAGGATTACTACCATGGCTATGATGAAAAGACAAAACCACTTGCTACAACACTTGTAAAGAATTTCAGGTTTAAAATTTATTGTAATTGCAGGGACAAAATTTATTGTTATCATACCTTCGAAACAGATTACAGTGACACACGTGCAACAATACACGAAATTGCAAACTTTTCACCTTAATAACTGAAAAAGATTAGAAATTTATACATAGGATTCTGTATCGAGCAGCACTGAAAACTGAACAAGACTTGAAACTAGGTGGCTTAGTGGCAAAACCGTGGTGGTTGTGTATAGTACAACAAGTAGAAGATTTTAAAGCTCCCATAAAATTTCCCTGCTTGGTCATCTAATTTTGTTACAACCGATAAATTTTACTGTTCTCCAAGAATATGTATAGGGTATGTACATGATTAATTTCATGTTTAAAAATGTGAAATTTATGATTTAATATTATTTAGAATGAAATAAAATGTTCTAACAATATTAAAGATAAGGAATTTGGTGGTGAAAAATTTTACCGAACCAAAACAGGTAAAACGATACCAATTCGATATCAAAAACCCTAGACGATGACTAAGGTGCACTAAAAGATGAAATACTTACGGTAGTGATTTTTAGCCAAACAGAAGTGAATTAAGGTAAACTGATCGGATAGACGACCTCAGAAACCCGCTTATGCGATTTCGGTAAAATTTCATTCGATTTGACTTTTAGTTAAACTTTGACCAAAAAGCATAGATATGATGTCATGAATGAAGTCACAAAGTAATGACATAAATGAGAATGAAATTAGTATGAAAAAAGTTAGAAATCCAAGAGTTGAGATTTAAAGAGGTTTTAATCCAATGGCTAAGATGTTGCCAAAATGGCATGCCAAATTTTGAAAAATTTTGGGAATTCAAGGCACATGGAGTCCGTGATGAAGGGGAAAAATTGGCACAAAATTTAGTTATTGCAAATTAACCCTAAAAAGATTGCAAGAAAGTCCCTAAAAAACTTGTAAGTTGGTCCCTAAATAATTGCCATTTAGTACTTCTTTTTTGGGCTGCTTTATACACGGTTTTGGGCATGAAAAAACAGAGCCATTCTTGCTGCCCATGGCTTCCGTGAGCCACCACCAACCACTAAGCCAAAAGTTTTTCAAGTTTTCCCACCAAAACTTGATCAAAAGTCTTCCTTAGCTCAAGTTGTGAGGTAAGTATTAATTTTAAGCTCTCCCTTAAATTTTTTTTATGTTGAAACCATGGGATAGCTTGTTAAATGAAGTTATGAATTTGATGTTAAAAATCTTGTTGGTTTATGCTCTAAAGAGCTAGGTTGACATATGTTTGAGTTATGAATGAATTGGAAGCTTAAAAAAAAAAATTTGGTGCATTGGTTTCAATGAAAAACTGTGGCGATTGCATGTGGAATGATGGATGAAATTTGAGTTTGAATTAGATAGTATGTTGATTTAAAAGTTTCTAGGAAGCATGTGATTTGATTAGGAAAAATTTAGAAGCATAAATTTCAATTTTATGCTTGAAATGAAAGAAAAACTGTGAGCTCCATGGGAATGAAGAATGAAAATTTTAAGTAGATAATCTTGTTAATTTATGCTCAAGAAAGCTAGGTTGGCACATAAATGAATTAGAGAATGGATTAAGAGCTTGAAAACAAAATTTTTATGCATGTTTTCAAGTGAAATCTGTGGGAGTTCATGTGGGTTAAGAGCGAAAATTTTAGCTTGATTTTTGATGATATATTGATTCAAAAATGTTGTAGTGGCATGTGAATGAGTTAGGAAGAAATTGGAAACTTTAAACTTCAATTTTTAGGCATGGATCAATGGAAACTATGGGGTTGTCAAGTGTGATGAATGGAAATTTTGTGAGGAAAAATGTGAATTTGAAATGTAGATAAAAACCGAGGGTGAGATTGGAAGAAAATGAATCGAAATGTCGTTAGAAACAATAAGGTTTTCATGAAAATTTTTACATAAAAAGTTTATGTTTTTACATAAAAATTAAGCCTCTGATTTAATACGTGGCAGGTTAGATGGTTTTGAGATGTTACCTAAACGCCGGGAACCTAAAATTTAAGCTAAAATACTGCTAAAATTTTTAAAACGACCCGAAGGATATTTTGAGAAACGAGGGGTAAAATGTAGTCGAAGTTTGAAAACCCGAGCTCCTCAGTGACCTAGGCCGGGGAAAGGATGATGGATGTTTTGAGGATTAGTGAAACATCCATTCGGACCCCGAAATGTAAGAAAAAGAGGATTAACAACCTAAGGTCGAAATAGTGCTATCCGAGGGTTGGGTGAATAGTAAACTGAGAATTTCAATAATTAAGACTGTAAAAGCTTGGTAAATTTAAGAAAAATTATTTTATAATTTTTAGGTTTAAAAAATCCCGTTAAAACGCTAAAATGAAAATTTTACGGTCTAAGGACTCGTCAGAGGCAAAATGGTCATTTTGACCAAAAATTTCAGAAATATTAAAAAAGGACCATTATGGCCTTAGAATGGCTTAATTAAAATTCCAAAGGCCAAAATTAAGTTTTAAGTCAAGGAAAAGTAGATTTAAGAAGAGAAATCATGTTGGAGACAAAATAGTCATTTTGTCAAAAGTTGCAGACCAAATGATCATTTTGCCAAAAATTGGAAAAAGGGCCGTTAAGACTTGAAATAGTATCTTAAGGTCTCAATTAAGATTTTAAAGGCTAAAATCAAGTTTAAGTCGAAGAAAAATAAGAAAATTATGTTAGGGGCAAAATAGTCATTTTGGCCAAAAATTTAGGAAATAACCAAAATGAACCGTTAGAGCTTCAAATGCGATTCAAAGGCTCTAATTAGGATTTTAAAAGCCAAAAGTAAGGTTTAAGTGGAAAAATCCCGCTAGGGGTAAAATGGTAATCTTACCAAAAATTCGGGACACAACGGTCATTTTTTCAAAAGTTAGCAGAAAAGTGGAAAATGGGGTAAATTAAAATTTTAATGGCCAAAATCATGATTTAAGTATAAAAAAAAAAGTGAGAAAAGTCTAATAGGGATAAAATGGTCATTTTGTCAAAAGTTGGGAACAAAATGGTCATTTTGGTAAAAGTTGACGGAAAGGTTAAAAATGAAATATTAGATCCCTAAATTCATTGTTAGGGACTCAGATTTAGAATTTTTACGTTTTTGTGACGTTTTAAATATAAGATGAATTTTGAAATAATCATTAATTATTTCGGTTATAAGGACCCGATTCAGACACGACTAAAGAATGTTTGTGGACCTAGAAAGTGAAAAGGGAGATACTAGCGAAGTATCTATAAGTTCAGATTTTTTTTGTCTATAACATTAATTGACGATCATGTTTATGTGTTTAAAGAAAAGTTTCTGACTTGCACATTACGAAATTATGCAATTGTGACATGACATTTTAACAAGTTCATGAAATTGGAAAGAATGATAAGTTAAAGTAAAGAAAAATAAAAATAAGAAAGATAATAAAATTAAAGATTTAAATGTTGGCATACTGACCTCCCTATAAGGTGAGGTTTTATGTTTAAGGCCTCCACCTCAGTGTGGTACTACCCCAAAGGTGCGGTAGTTAAAGGCATTTATGGCCTGACCTCTACTCTACTATGGTGCTACCCCGAAGGTGTAGTAGTTAAAGGGTTAAAGGCGCTACTCCGAAGGTGCGGTAGGTAAGAGTTAAAGTTCAGGTACGACCATCAATGAGACCCATAAGTGAAAGTAAAGAAAAATGAAGAAAAGAAAAGAACAGAATAATAGAATATGAAAGAAAGAACAATGAAAACGAAAGAAGGAAAAATGAGCAAGCATAATGAGACTAACATAAGTTGATATACATAAACAATATATGTTATATGTTAAGTTAATGATCTGTGCTATATGGTACGAATATTTATAAGTCATATATGAATGTTTGAATGTACTGAGTAATTAGCTCACGAGTTTGCTTATGTTGCACGTAAACAACTTGCACACCTATAGACGAGTTGATGAATAATGGGCGGGATCTTCATGTGCGAAGGGACTAGGTGAAGGTTATAGTTATGCTACAAGTCTTCCACTGAGTAGTATTTAAAGGGATGTTGAAATGATATAAATTAAGTTTACGACAATATCAAAATGTTTACTATAGTAAATGTTTTACGGTGATATACGTTTCAAGTTCAGTTTAAAAAATATATATATTCCTTATTTTCACGTCAAAATAGAAAGATAAAATGAGTATATTAAAAAAAGAAAGTATATTGAAAGTAAGTTGTCGACGACCTATAAAGTGGCAGGCAATCGCAGTTGGCTTCAGAGTTCAACCGTGATAGTACTGTTTAGCCTCCACAAAGGACGGGCCACCATAAATTTATTTGTGGCTAGTCCTATAGCTGTCCTAGCAAGCTTAACGGTCCTCCAGGCTCTAACCATGGACCGCCACCTCGGCTCACACTTCAAAATCCTAGCCAAGTCTTTTATAGTACTAGTCTCCATATCTACTTCCATATCTCTCATCCTAATCGATCGTTTCTAGTATCCCATGTGGCGGAAGATAACCAATAGATCTCCAATGCCTCTCCAACGAATCAGAGTAGGACACACCATCATCGTACTTTCCATGGCAGTCTCGGCACTTGTGGAGTCAAAACGCCTCAAATTGGCAAACAACCATGGTCCTAATTATGTGCCTATGTTGGCCTTATGGCTATTTCCCTAGCTGGTATTGGTTGGAATCGGAGAAGCACTTAATTTCCTTGGCCAAGTTGGCCTCTACTACCAAGAATTCCCTGTGTCACTTAAAAACACCGCACCCGCTATGGCGACAATGCTAATTTTAATTGCTTTCTACTTAAGCACGGCCATGACCGACCTGATCTGCCAGGTTACCCGTTGGTTACTAGAGGATATAGATAAAGTGAGGCTTGATCATGTGTACGAGTTGTTGTGTTGGGTGTGCTCAACTTTGGCTATTTTTTAGCATGTGTCAAGCTGTACAAGTATCAAAACAATGCTTATAAGGCAAATGATATTAGCAACTGACTACTATGTAATGCTCATAAATAGTAAGACTTCTTCATGTAGCAACTGACTCTTTCTTTCTTTCTTTCTTTCTTTTCTTTTTTTTTTTTAATGTCGTTTTGCAGTTTGTGTTTAATGTCCTTTCTTGAAGTTGCTGTCGTTTTTCCAGCTTATAACGATTTTTTTTTTTGTCGTTGTCGTTGAGAAACCAATGTCGTCTTAGGCTCGTTGTCGTTTGATAAGTTTGTCATAGCTTCCATTTAAATGTCGTGTTTGAGGTTATTGTCGTTTATTGATGCCATTGTCGAATTTTGTTGTTCTTTTGTTTTTTTAACTGGGATTCATTTGTTTTTATTTAATATAAAATTCTTTGTTGTCGTTAATACAGTAAAAATTAGTTTTGAATGTTGTTTTCTGAGCTATTGTCGTTTTCCGATTACTGCCGTTTATTGAAATGATGTTTTATGGTGTGTCGTTTTTGTAAGTCGCAACTAGTTTGCGCCAGAAGACTCCTCCCTATTCATCAAAAATGATATCTACTGGTTATGGAATCTTAGGTGTCAAAGTGTGGATTTCATATAGTTAACAAAAAAAAAAAGGGATGTATATGTTGTTCAGGTCGATTAGAAGGCACGGAAACAGCTAGAACTGAATGCGGAAAGTTTAGAAAAACATCACTGTTAAAAGATGTTGGTCCTTTATTATTGGTTACAAGTCTTAGTTATTTTACCCGAGTGCAAAAAAGAAAAGGAAAAAGACGAAGACATAGTCAAAAGTATTATTCTCTCTCTATATATTATATATATTTATATATTCTTTGACAAAATTTAATCGATTAATGCAGAATCTTTTCCTTTCTTTTGTTTTTTGTTTGTCTTTTTTTTTTAATGGTAAGGCGCAACAGATTCTTAGAGCTAGTGGAAGTCTCGAATCCACCATGAGTGATAATTTCTGCTTCTCATGACGTGGCCAATTAAACTAACTATAACAATTATGTAAACAGATTCAAAGGCATAGCTTTCTTTCAAAGAGTGACAATGACTAAAGCTGAATAAAATATTCTGTAAATAATGTTTTTCTAACACTAACCAAAAAGTCATTATTGGCCTCTCAGTTGCTTTGCAACTTTGGTTCCTATTTGCAGAATCAAAGCATCTATCAGCCTAGCAATTTAATATAGAAAAAAACTCGAGAATATGATTCCAAAGTTGAATTAGCGTTGGCCCTTTACTCTTTCCTGTATAGAAACAATAATTTGACCTCCGAATAGTCTATAACAACTGCATTTTAGCAGCAATATTATATATGAATGGTACAATATCAACACAATTTGGAATCAAAATGGCAGCAACCGAGCTCCAACTACCAAGTTCCAATCTTGAAGCTGAAATTCAAACGTCGAATTGTGGTAGAAAATGCGGCGGTTGGATCACATTTCCCTTCGTCACTGGTCTGTCCTCGATCTCCCCACTTGTTACATCACTATAATATTAAAATTAAAAAAATGTGTAGTAACACGCGTGTTTCTGTTATGTAACAAGCCAGGAACGTTGATATGCTTGACACTTGCTGCTTGGGGATGGCTATCAAACTTGATAGTGTATCTTGTAGAAGAACTTAATGTGAAGAGTGTTGATGCTGCTCAGATTACAAATGTAGTCAGTGGTTGTGTCAATCTGTTTCCGATCATCGGTGCAATCGTTGCAGATTCGTTCTTAGGCTGTTTCTTTGTCATCTCTTTCTCTTCTTGCATCAATCTAGTGGTATCTAGCTGCTTCTTTTACTGTGTTATTGTTATTTTGTTCATACAATTATTTACTAAAAACATGTCATGTAAACAGAAACTCGACCACCCCGTTTGATGTTACTCTTTGCAGGGATCGATTCTCTTTGCTCTAACTGCAATGCTCAGTTCCTTGAGGCCACCTCCATGCGAAAACAGATCACCGGGCGTTTGCAGATCACCATCAACAACTCAGATTGCAGTGCTATACTTTGGCTTGGCTCTGTTAGCAGCTGGTGTAGGAGGTACTCGCTTTACGATAGCTACAATGGGTGCAAATCAGTTTGAAAAACAAGAAGATGGAGATATTTTCTTCAACTGGTACTTCATTATATTTTACGTAGCAGCCTTGATAGGCTCGACGGCCGTTGTGTATGTACAGGACAACGTTAGTTGGGCGTTGGGCTTTGGCCTTTGTTTTCTTGCTAGTTTGATTGGTTTGGTCATTTTCTTGTCTGGAAAGCGTTTCTATTGTCATGATAAGCCAAAAGGAAGTCCGTTCTTGGATATAGCTCGCGTAGTTGTAGCTTGTTTCCAGAAAAGGAAGGTCCCAATCTCACCTAAAAGCGAGGATTACTACTACGGCGATGACGGAAAGGCAGAAAAAGTGGCTACAACACCTGCAAAGAATTTCAGGTACAAATTTAAGTTGATCGTAAACACTCTTGTGCTTTGGAATAAATAAGTGAGTGGGAATTTTATAACTAGAATCAAACCTGAATTCTACCCACCAAATATAAGCTTTACAAAGAATCATCCTATCAATGAATTGGCCCGAATTCCTTTGCAAAAATGTCACACATTCTCTGTGTAAGTATGCAGGTTTCTGAGCAGAGCAGCACTGAAAACCGAAGGAGACTTAAAACCAGATGGCTCGGTTGCAAAACCGTGGCGGTTATGCACAGTGCAGCAAGTAGAAGATCTAAAAGCTGTCATAAAAATCCTCCCACTGTGGTCAACCGGCATATTTTTGGGTACTCCAATTGGATTACAAGCCAGCTTAACGGTCCTCCAAGCTCTAAAAATGGATCGCCACCTCGGTTCACACTTCAAAATTCCTGCCGGATCTTTCCAAGTACTAGCGTTTATAGCAAGTTTCATATCTGTCATACTAGTTGATCGTTTACTTTATCCCATGTGGCGGAAGCTGACTGGCCGATCTCCCACGCCTCTCCAACGAATCGGAGTAGGCCACACGATGAACGTGCTCAGCATGGCGGTCTCAGCACTTGTGGAGTCAAAGCGTCTCAAGGTAGCGCATGAACATGGTTCTAATTTCGTGCCAATGTTGGCCTTATGGCTATTTCCACAGCTGGTTTTGGTCGGAATTGGAGAGGCATTTCATCTCCCTGGCCTGGTTGGTTTCTACTACCAAGAATTCCCCGTGTCACTAAAAAGCACAGCAACCGCCATGGTGTCGATTATGATTGCCACAGCTTTCTACTTAAGCTCGGCTCTAATCGATTTGGTTCGGAGAATTACCGGATGGCTGCCGGATGACATAAATAAAGGGAGGCTTGATAATGTGTACTGGTTGTTGGTTGTGTTGGGTGTGCTCAACTTTGGCTATTTTCTGTTGTGTTCAACTTTCTATAAGTATCAAAATAACGCTGATAAGGGGGAAGATAATGCTAATTATGGCCCTGATATGTAGTGCACGTTATAAGAGAGATTTGTGTTGTAATATTGCTTGCTAAAATGGGAGTGAAACACTTATTTATTAGTGGCTTGAAGAGTTAATTATCTCTTATATGTGAATATATATATTTAAATTGAAAGTAAGAGATTCAAACTCTATTTCTTTTAAAAAGAATTATATGTAAAATTATTACTAGATTATACTTCAATCTTATATATTGTTGAGGTATTTTAGTGCTTTATCAATGATGTTTCCTAAATAGTGCCATAATATCTCTAATTCTGATTTCAAAAAAAAAAAGAATCATGTTACAATTTTTAGTGCAGGGAATTTAAAAAAGAGGGATTTGGAAATTGAAAGGAAACGACTCCATGAATCTCGCTGGAAAATCATGACTCCAACTTCCAAAACGAAAACCAAAACCCTAGTATAACTTTCCCACGCCTCCCACACCAAACCTCACCAACCCCCCCCCCCCCCTAAATTAGTGGTATTAGTTTTTTTTTTTTTTTTTTAAGAAACTATACTAACTTAAATAGGTTTTGAATGTATAATATAACTTCAAAATTCAAATTACTAGTCCTAGTAGATTTTTTTAGTTAGATCATATATCTTCGAATCCTTTTTTTAAAAGAACATATATATCTTGATCAGATATATAAATTTCAAATTAAACTTATCTATATTGCATGACTAATAAAAAAAGAAACTCACATAATTACCACTATTCGTCTCTCATGTAAGCCTAGCCTTTTTTTTTTTTCCAACCTATATACATACATACATATATATATATACACACATATGCGCATGTATGTAAATATCATAACGACTCATTATATTGGTGCCAGCTTCCTCTCAAAACCACAAGATCCTTCTAATCATATCTTCCTCTTTGAATATTCTTACTAGCATATTGCAAAGTTGTTATCCATGAAAATAGCCATGGAATATCCCATCCCTCTCACCGCAGAAGAGCTCGATCTTTTCCATAACATTGACGGGAAGGTTTATGCTCGGCTTGTGTGTGACGTAGGGTTTAGCCAAGCCTCAGCCATCAGAGTTGTAGCCTTTTGGAATTGGCTTGAAACCTGTGGCCACCCCAATGTGGTTGCCAAGGCCTTGCCTCTATCCCCCTTTGTGCTGCGCGCCATAGCCAAAGAGACGATTCGGTGCATGCAATTTCTACATACGGGGATGGCGCCGTTACCTTATTATTCAGACGATTTCCAACCCCTGTTCATGCCGGGCTTTCTAGGCTCCGATTTCTCTTTTCGTTTGCTCCGAGACAATATAGAGATCAGCATGGCTGCCATGGCAAAGATTGAAAAATTTGTGGAGTACATGTTCAAGAAGATAACTCTTAGTCATGTCACATGTGATGGTATGGTTCATGGGACTGAAGTACCAGCTCTTTTGTTCTATGAACATCAAATGTGGACCGTGCTTCGCGCTTATCTCTGCGGTTGTAACATGCCTCTTCTCCATCACCGACTTAGTACTCCGACGAAAGTCCTCTCTCCAACTCCAAGCATCAACTGATCGAAGACTTTGTTACTAGTATGTACGTACATTTTTTTATGCATCTTTTATTAGTAGTTGTAGTTTTTATGAATATAGTTATTAGTTACACTATAAGCTTTGTGATTACAAGCATAGTAAATAGTAATTCTACATCTTACAAGGGTAGAGTTCGACCTCATTGAGTTTATTAACAAAAAAAAAAATGCTACTGGTAGAACAATTTTCAGCTCAAATTCTGTTATTGTGATCAAATATTAGTTGTAACTTTCAAATTAAATTACGTGATTTCGTTATCGTCATATTTTAAGCCGTTGTCAAATCTGTGTTTTTTATTTTTCCTTTAATAACTTTTTTTTGGTAAGATTTTTTTTTAGGGTTTTTTTTTTTTTTTTAGTTTTGTATTCAAACACACGGTTAAGATTTTCAACACGGTTAAGATTCTGTATGATGATAGTTTAGAATTATAATATTTCGTTTAATTTATTATTTATTATTTTGTATTTTGAATGAGTCAATTATCTATTAGAATTTGCATTGTAAAATTAATTGCTTATTTTTATTATATTTCTTTTAGTGTATGGCATAATGAAAAATTTGAAAGACTACTTATCTTTTGGCTTCGTGCATGCTTCTGAAAATCAAGTCTAACCTTGAATGTACTCACAAATCCATTCTTTTAAATTCCTTCTAGATATAGATTTGTATCACATATTTTTTCTAGAAAAATTATGCTAAATGGTTCATTTTGATCATCTGATCTAATAGATAGCTGAACTTTTTTTTTTTAACAAAAAAAATATTTGTTATTTTTTTAGCTTTGGTCAATCAATAATGACTAAGAAAATCGGTAATTTACGTTATGGATTGACTATAATTTGATCAATTATTAATTAACCATTTAAAAAAAGGTATTTTAACTAATTTTCAATAACTTAATTCATTTGTTAAAAAAATTGTTTAAAAAAGGTTATTTAACTATAAATCCTTTATATAATGTGATTAAAATAGCATTCAATTTACAGGAAATACGGAGATTGTGGATATAAGAGGGTGAAAAAGGGAAACTATAGCATATAGCATGTTTTACAACTACTTTTGAAATATATACATGTTTCTAAAAATTGATGAATTATAGCATATAATCTTTGAATTTTTGAGTAGATTAATAGATTTTTCTTGAAAAGACTTGGATTTTCTAGTAAATAACAAATTTATGGTTTATTTTTAATAATGTATATGCATAATTTCATGCTAAGAGAGAAAGAGAAGTGCAAGGAGGACGTTTTTAGTATTATGTGGTCATAAATCTGATTATGATATTTATTAATTTGCTTAAAATTTTATGCTATAATTTACAATTACTAGCTTTAAAAATACTATTTGGATTTTTCTTCCAAGAAAAAAAATGGCAATGCAAAGCCCTAAATCATGTATAATATGTTTTTCTTTTCATTCACATCTAAAAGGACTCCGATGACATTACCGTATAGCGAGTCCATGCATATACACTAATTAATATCATTTTTTATTTTGTCAAAAAAAAAAAAAGGGTTATAAGTGTGTAATATAATATATGCTAGATACGGTATTTTTTTAACATGCGAGTTAAAAATTCAAACTCTTATTTTTTATGATAAAATCATATGTGAAATTATAATTAGTCTATATCTATATCTGCAAGCATTTCACTATAGTTATGTGCCCAAATGTTGAAGAACTGCAGCATGATGATAATTTGGCACAACATTGGAGCTAATGAGAAAAGATGAATGAAACTCAGCCAAAGTGAAATGCTCTTTATTTGAAATTACATGTATAGTTTAGTGACATTTTTTTTTTTAACACAATTTATAATGTGTAGATTTTGCATCTTGTTATCTCAAATTCCAAAAAAAAAAAAAAACTTATCTTTGAAATATGTGTAAATGACTTTTTTTTTTTAATAAAATGTATTAAATTTTGTTAAATAAGGAAACGGTTATGTTTTTTAAATGGTCAATCACTAATTTGTTGGATAAATTGATCAAAATTGCAATGGTCAAACAAAAAATTTGTGGAAGAAAGGTTGAGGACATCTTTTTTGAGCAAAAAAAAAAAATCTTCTTTTCACAACATTTTTCTACAGTTTTGGCAAATTCGTCGACGAACTCCTAATTTAGCGGTCAATTTGATGGCGGGATAAAGATTAAAGGAAGAACCTTCCATAAATTTTTTTAAAAGAAATAGACAAAAAAAAAAAAAAACCCAAACTCAAATTCCATCAAAAAATTAAAGGAAGGACCGTGCTTGACAATCTAAAATAAACAGGCGTATCATCCAAAGAGAAGAAAATTTAATGAAAGTGTTTTAATATCAACAATACAAATTTACATAATAATCGTTGTAGGCAAGAAAAAAGTTGAATCAGTCCAAGAGAAAAAAAAAAAAAAAGGTTGAATGAAGACTTAGGGGCAACAAGATGATTTGCATTTGCCCAAAGTTAGTGGCCATAGGGTTCTAAAAACATAAAAAAAAAAATCATGTTTAGACTTGTCAGCAAAGAATGATAAGTTGAAACTGCTCCAGTCATTGATTCGTACTGGTGTATTTTGTACAATCATATGGCCCGATTCCTTGATTGTGCTTTCGTTTCACCTGTAAACCAGAGACAATAAAACACATTAGTTACATTTTCAATCGTTAGCTAACAATATTCCAAATAAACATTTCTAGTCTCATGCGATAATTACAATTTAAAAACTGGGATAATGATACAATTGAGAGATTTGTTTCCTAAATCCTAAAGTTTGTAACAACACATCTTGATAGTGTTAATTGACAGCATTGAGTATGAAGACCTTTTCCTGGTAGATCCTTTCAAGTTTTTCTTGCAACGAAGAGAAAGAGAATACAGGTGTCATAGGTTCACGAATGGGGATCTTCTACGTAAGAATCCACAAACCTTCAAGGTTAATCTTAGTACCCTATGACATGCAAGAAAATTCAACATTACCGGCGACCATGGACCTGGTCCTGGTTGAGATCTGTCCTGTGGTGAATTTTGTACAGCACCACTTTTCATGGTTAAGATCTCCTACAGACAAATTTTTATAACATCAATTTCTTCGTAGAACAAATCAAGAACACCAAAAACAAAGAAACAAACACGATTCCTGCCATGCAAGGCTTGCATGTGTCATAAATGGAACATATCCTACCTCTCCAGCAGCTTCAAAAGCCGCTAACCATTCGTCTGAAAATGGAATAGCATGTGGCGGTGGTTTTACCACAAGGCTTTCTTGCTTCGTTTCAACCCCGGACTTTTTGCTGCAATGGAAAACAGCAATATTTAAGGTTCTCAAAATCTTTGATAACAACAGAAAAAGCAGATGAAATGAACATAAATAGAGTACGCACTGTTCTCTTGTTACATCCTTATCTTCTGTGGACAGGGTATTCTCCAGCTTGTGCTGGTGTTCAATGTCAAGTGTGCAATCGACAAATTTTCGGCTCTCGCTAACATTTGGATGTGGATAAGACTTTGGAGAATTATCTTCATAGCTCAGCTCATTTTCATGTCTGCACTTCGTAACACAATGCATATTCTCAACAGAAGGCACAATCTCAGGGGAACTGATCACTGCAACTTCCACTTGTAAGGGCTCGACTTTTTTGTTCACATCAAGATCATCAACTAGTACTAAAGGTGCCTCATTATGTTCTTTGATAACATTCTCAAAATCATTTTCCTCATTGAGTACTTCAGCACTGTTTTCTGCTAGTGACATGCGAGTCAAACCAACACCAGAAACACTTGGAGAGAAAACTTCTTTGATTTGAATAACTGGACCTTGAAGCTCGGAGTTCCCATCTGGCTCCCCAATCATGCAGTCAATGCCAGCAGCAGACTGCACATTCTCAGCAGAAGGTGCAATCTCAAGGGAACTAGTCACTGCAATTTCTAGTTCTAAGGCCTCAGCATTTTTGTTCACACCAAGATCATCAACCTGTACTATAGGTGCCTCATTACGTTCTTCAAGAACATTCTCAAAATCATTTTCCTCATTGAACACTTTAGCACTGTTGTCTTCCAAAGACACATGATTCAAACCAACACCAGTAACATTTGGAGGGAAAACCTCTTTGATTCGATTAACAGAACCTTGAAGTTTGGTGTTCCCATCTGGCTCCCCGATCATGCAATTAACAACCTCAAATTCCTTCAATGCTTGATCCATGTGTTCATGCAGAGATAAACCAGGACTTTCCACCCCACTTCCATCTTTAATACTGACTTCCGGGCTAAGATCTGTGATTTTTCCATTTTCTGATTTCTGGAGCTCTCCAAGAGAATGGCTGTGCTCAAATAACAAGCAAGCCCCTGAACTCTGTTTATCTTCATAAGATACAAAAGAGTAAGTGATTACCCGCCCATCCTGACCTTCCTGGTGCTTGCTAACATCATTTTCATCTCTTAACGTACACATTTGCCCCCCCGAAGTATTCTCACAATCAGGAGAAAATTTATCTTCAAGCTGTGAATTAGAGTTACAGCAAGAACTTTCAACTGATAAATTGATCTGTTTGTCTTCTGCATCATCATGATCAGCTGTATGATTTTTCCACGAGTCACCTTCAACTTGCACTCTAAGACTTGGTTCACAGGTGACATGGGGAACTTCTTGTTCACTTACACCAAAGCGTCCACTTCTCTGACAAATGACATTACCATCTTCGAGACTCATTGCATATGTTAAACTACCTTCATCCATGTTCTCAAAATGAGCATCCAGGGTGTAATTCTCAACAACTGCTTTGCTGTCAACCGGAACATGTGGAACATCCCCCTGGTTTTGGCACTCTACCAGTTTGGCCATAGCAGATCCACAATCTTCCATAGAAACTGGTATCAGACAAGGAGTATGAGGCCTTTTCAA
This sequence comes from Antiaris toxicaria, assembly GCA_035233585.1. Classification (NCBI taxonomy): domain Eukaryota; kingdom Viridiplantae; phylum Streptophyta; class Magnoliopsida; order Rosales; family Moraceae; genus Antiaris; species Antiaris toxicaria. The sequence goes on along the minus strand of CP141153.1, from coordinate 9,011,913 downwards.
CTCACTTTCACAAGCATCAGTACCTTTGGGTTTATCAAAAACATTATTTTCCTGCTTCAATTCTTCGGGAAAAAAGTTTTGTTCACCAATTAAGCAATCATTGAGGCGCACCACAATCCCATCCTGCAAAGCATGTTCTCTCGGGAGGAGAGAGTTTGGTAACTCTAAATATTCAGGTTTCTCAGTTACATTGCTAAAAACCGTGTCGTGCTGATTTTTTACCGAGGTGTTGATGTAACTTTCACTGCTTTTAGCTGTTGTGTTGCCATCCAGTGACTGCATGCCTTCATCTTTGAAATTTGACTGTGCTCTCACCTTACCGAGGGCATTAGTGTCACCATTTTCCTGCTCTGTGGACCTACAGTCAGAGGAAGCATTACCTTCAGATACAATAAAGTCTTGGATGTCTGAATCGATATTTGCAACATCATCCTGAAGCATCTGGCTGCAGGAAATTGGACGGGCTTCGCAGGATAAGGCAATCATCATCTCTGCTTGTTTCCCAAATGGTTCATTGACGTTGAACTTTCCCACATTGATCTCTGAAGAAACACCATGATCCTCAATTGACAAATAAGATGGTTTGTCTTCTGCAAGCAGGTGATAATTTATATCACTTTTCCCAAAGAGAGTTTTAACTTCCAATGCAGAACTAGAAAGGGATGTGAGGTCTGGATTTTCCCATGCACTCCTTTTAGTACCCAGCGTGCTACCTTCAACAACCTTCAGGTCAGTGTCATACTTAGCTGCCACTTTTAAGGTATCCGCTTGTAAAAAGTTGCCATCATTCCTCTGCTCTATTACATCTTCCATTTGAGAGGTTGATTTACCCTTAACCTGTCCTGTTTGTCCAAGCATTTGGTTGTCCACGCTGACAAAAGTACTATAAGACTCCTTTTTACTTGTTATGTCTTCAGAAACATTATCATTATGTTGCACTTTCTGTTCCATCTTCTGCAAATTAATTACTTGTGAGTCTGACTCCATTGTCTCATGCAAGGCAAAGTTAACGCCAGATGCAACTGAGGATCCCGAGCTCAAGATTGAGGCTTTAATATTTCCTGATTTTGCCCTGTTGTTAATTACTTCAGATAAAATTCCGGACGCATGTGGGGACCTTGGCTCAAGAACTGGATGTGACGCACCAAGTTTAATGGCAGATGGAACTTGTGAGTCTGATTCCACAATATTGTTGTAATGCACTATCTGTTCCATCTTCTGCAAAGTACTTACTTGTGAGTTAGATTCCACTACTTCCTGTGAGGCAAGGTTAACAGCAGATGGAACTGCACATCCCAAGCTAGAGCATGAGGCTTTAATATTTCCTTTTTTTGCCCCATCATTCATTACTTCAGGTAAACATCTAGGAGCAAGAGGGGGCCTCGGTCCAAAACTTGGATTTGGGGCACCTAGTTTCCTCAAACTAGATGAGTCAGGCTCAGGAAGATTGGATGGCTGAGGAGTCCTACTTAATGGATTTTGGAAAGGGGGAGCTCTCGACTGCAATTAAAAAAATAAATAAATAAATAAAAGAAAGAGGAAGGAATCAAACATTGTAAGCCATAAATTGTTTCCAACATTGATGTATGTACACAAATTTATAGACTTAAATTCAAGCGTTCATACCTGACCAAAGAATCCCAGGGATGGAGATGGCATCCGCAAACCTGATGGTTTTGCTGTTTGAAGTCGAGTATGTTGCTTGTTAACACTGATATGGGAAGCAGTTTGGGGGAGAGGTTTTGCACGTTTGCAGGAAATATCATGATGAATATTTGGCGCAAGCCGAGTTGAAGGAAGCAGAGGATTGGAGGTCACCTCTAAATCACCATTTGTTTCACAGTTCCACGGTAACTGTACGTTGGTAAGCAAACATTTTACAGAGCTAGACTGAGGAATGTAAATGGCAATAAAGATTTCAAAAGGACACTAAACGAGAAAAGGTGGTGAGTTTTCAGTCCAAGAAATGGTAAAAAGTTTGTAAGATTTAAGATATCACCACTTAACTCCCACACCAAAAAAAAAATAACAAAAAACAAAAAAATAATAATAAAACAAAACAAAACACACACACACAGAGGTGGAGAGAGTGAGAGAGAAGGAAGAAATCCTCACCACAGTTCTTTTAGCCTGCCCAAGAGTGGTCTTAGTAGTTAAAGATTTGCCAGCAGGACCAGCTTTTGAATTGTTCACTACATGCATGTTATTGTTTAAGGAGCCCTTTAGTCCAGATTTTTTCTGAACATGTACTGCTGTATTAAGAAAACACAAAAGAAATAAGCATACCATACTGACTATGACAGTTTACTTGAAACCAAACTTCGAACTCCAAATTTTATTCTAAAATCCAAGATCCTCATAATAATACCTGGCCGAGCTATATTCTTTGAGTCACTTGCACCTAGTGTAGAACTCTTGGAAATCCTGGAGGACGCACCAGGATTTGTCTTTTGAGCAGGTACTTTTGAAACCTTTGAATCTTTTGTTGATGTTGTTGTTGTGACCAGATTCGAAGGCCTTTTCAGAGTATAAATAAGTCAAGGTGAACCACTCCAAAACATTCACAATGTAATTAATTTAAATTAAGAAAATTAACTCTGGAATTTCTTATACATAAGATCTCTAGAGTATGTAACCTAGTGTAAAGGATATGAAGATGAAGCCACAGGTCGTGGACAAGCATTGCGTTTTGAGCCACTTCTGTTGACATCATGGGCTGAAAGCACTTTGCGGGTGGCCTAAGGATCATGACACGGTAAGTTAGACTCACCAACCATCCATGCAATATAAAGATTTTAAATTAAAATAAATTGCAAAAAGTGACCACTTGCAAAACAAGAAAACTTAGAACTTCAAGATTAAGACTAACCGTTGAAGTAGGAACCTCATTGTTTCTTTTCTTTGGCAGTAAGCTACCACCATTACTCCGTATTTCTGATGTAGTCGCTGGCACTTTTTTGAATAAATTTTCTTCAAGTGTCTGCAGATCCGATGAATTACCATCACAATTTGTGTCTTCTTCCTGAATAGCGGACAAAGTTTCCCCTTTAGACTTGCTAAAAGTCCCACTAATCATAGATAACTCTACAGGATCCAGAACACCTAACAATAAAAAAGATGAATAAATGATTAAATTAAACTTTTCCCAAACAGGAGGGAAAATAACTTCAACAAATCTCAACCCAAAAAAAGAAGAACCTTCTTCAGTAAAGAAAGCACGGTCCCATGCCAAGCTCTTCCGTAAATTGTACCCGCCACCCTTTTTCTTCCTCTTCATTTGTTGAGGCTCAATACTGAGTTTCACCATTTCTGCTTTGTCCATATTCAAATTCTCTTTATTCACATCATCCCTATAGCATAAATGCTTGGTATCTTCCGAACCCTCATTAGCCGCAATACCTCCTGTTCGTCAGATGGATTATCAAAAACATTTTTTTTTCTTCTTTCATTTTATAGAGGTATCTTTACTTCTAAAAAACTTATAACTTCATTTTAAGTTCATCATATGAAACCCGCAAAGAAATTGTAATTTGATTTATAGACAAAAACAAACATATAATCAATACAACAAGTGAAATCCATTTGCCTATGGTAATAATATGAGACCTTCAATCATCTACAACGCAATGTAGTTTAACAGTCACAACGCATTTACGTTAGAACAGTTTGAAAAATAGCAAAATTTTATATTAAATATTAAAAAAAAAATGTTATTGACGCTTTTGCAAAAAGATGTCGTGTTTCCAAGATGTCGCTTATAAATCTTTATTCAGCTGTCGTTTTCAACTTAATTTGTCGTTTTAAGCGTTCGTTGTCGTCAATTTCACAATCAACATTGTTACGAAAGCAATGGCAATCAAATCAATCAAACAAGAAAAACAAAAACAAAAACAAAAACAAAAAAAAATTGGTTAAAAAGAACTGCCTGATTTCTGATGAAGTGGCCTAATTTGAAACCAAAATCGAAACCGAAAACGCAAATGCACGGCACAAATCGAGAACTGGGGCTAAGATTTTTCATTTAAAAAAGGGAAATCGAAAAGCGAAGGCGAAAAACCTAACCGGCAGGCTTAACTTTGGGTGTAGGGAGGTGAAGAGGGGAGCACATGAAGTAATCGCCGGTGCGACTGGTGCCGGCGCTGGAAACGCCGTCGCCGGGGATCCGCTGAAGAAGAGAATCATCTTCGCCGGCGATTTCGATGAGCGAGAGATCGTCGGAGTCCATTTTTCTTTGAGATCTGTTATTCTTCTGTGTCCTAGTTTCTAGAAAGATCTAAAATGGAAGTTTAAACAGTTTGGTTTCGAAAGGGGTTGGGTTTGGTGGTTCTTTTTGAGTTCGAGTGCGAGTGTTTGTGCACGGTGATTTTTGAATGCATTAGAGAGCGGGCAGCGAAGGATGATCTTGAAATTGAAGTCACGTGCTTGGTGTACACTTAAATTACTTTATTGCCCATGCAGGAGTCACAAATTACATTTTTTTTTTTTTTGAAGGAATGTTTCCCGTGTTTAATGCTTTTTTTACATGGGAGTATTTTTTGAAAGGAAAAAATTTTTGTTCTAAATTAGAAAATATTTTATGTCTAAAGTAAAAATGTATCTGAATAGGGAAAAAAAATTTTCATTTCTAGAAAAACGACGAAGGAAAGTCTTTTCAAGTAAATAATATTTGGTAAATATTTTTTGATGTTACGAAAATCAATTTTACACTAAATGTAAAATTTTACATTCAAATACAATTATTTTTAATAATATTACAAAAACAATTACTATTCAAAAGTTTTTTAAAACAATCACATCAACTTTTCAACTCTAACTATTTATCTCTATTTTTACCAATCACATCAACTTTTCAACTTTAAAATACTTTTCATCCAAACACACATTTTATTCAAATACAAAACAAATATTTTTCAACCAAATACAATACTTAAAAAAGAATTGTATTTAAACACAATTAAAACACAATACGTTTACTAAACGCCTCCTAAAAAAATTTAATATCTAATACAAAAATAAAGACGAATTAATTTTAGACAAACAACTTTTTAATATATTTTTAAATCATTTCTAAGTTTGAACCCCATCCAAACATATGCTAAGTGTGTGAAAATATTGGACTTTTCTTTGGGCCTAGCAACATGATTATGTGCCTTCTCCACTCTTGGCCAAATTATGATGAGAAAAAAAGATAGGGAAAATAAGGGAAAAAAAAGATAAATAATATTACTATTTATTTTTAAATATTTTAAAATTATATTAACTATTTTCTTTAGTTTTGTAAAAGAAATAATTTCCAAAAAAATAATTACAAACATCATCAAGTATCTTTGATGTTGTAGTTGAAAATATAGTCTCTACAACTAATGAATAATTCTATACCTAATGTATTTTAGAATTCAAATTCTTCCATTATAAATTTAAAAAAAAAATTGTAATGTCTAAGCTAATCTTATTTAAAATTGAATAGATATTGATTTATTAATTAAACATTTGATCATTGTTATAAAACTCATTTAAAACTCTCCTTGTTTTGTTTGGTAAGAAGGAAAGAAAATTTATTTAAAAAGAAAAAAGAAAAATTTAAAATAATAAAAAAATAGAATATGTTATTATAAACAGAAAATGTTTGATATAATAATAGTTTTTTATAGGTAAAAGTGAAACCTCCAACTAAACAAGCTCATCTTCTATATTAAAGGCTTGTTTGGGGAGATGGATTACAATCCATCTGTCATGGGTTATTATAATATTTTTTTTATCTTTTTTCTTAGCTTTTACTATCAGCTTTTACTATTTAATTCAAATCTATTTTAGGGGGCATTTGGAGAAAATGTTCAATTTTAATTTTACTCAAATACAATATAATTTTACACCAAACATAAATTTTACAACAGTACTACAAAAACAATTACTATTCAAAACATTTTTAAAACAATCACATTAATTTTTCAATTCCACTATTTATCTCTACTTTTACCAATCATATCAACTTTTCAATTCTAAAATACTTTTCATCTAAACACACATTTCATTCAAATACAAAACAAATACTTTTCAACCAAATACAACATTCAAAAAACAAATTTCATTCAAATACAATCAAAATGCAATGCGTTTACCAAACGCCCCCTTAATCTATACTATATGGAATTAAATAACTTAGCCCCAAAAGCCCCCATAAAAGCCCTAAGAGCATAAGATGTTAATGAATAGATAGCTCTATTAGTTTCTTGATACATAATATAACTTAGATCTTTAAAAATAATAATAATAAGCTAATCAAATCTGATAATAAATATCCAAATTCATTATAATAAGAAGGAGGATTCTTCAAAGCTTGGACTATTGTCAATATATCTAATTTCATGAAATGGAGATTTTGACCAAGATCCCTAATTTGTTATTTGAAAATTTCATTTAAATTTGAATCCACTGCCTTAATGACCTACAACATCAATATACTAAGAATTAGTAACCTTTAAAATCTTGATTAAAGGGAAAAAATTTTTGAATAGGCTTATTGGTATGTACCATTATCACTTTAATAAGGAATGTTCGGAGTAATGTCTGTAGGAAATAAATCGGTAAAAACATATCAGAGCGACGCAGCAGAACAATAAAAATTTTTCAAGATCGTTAAATATCTCGTGATGCTATATACAATAAATTAATAATAATAAAACTCATACCTCAAGAGGACGCCAACTGTAGGAGGAGAATGACTGGAGGGCTTTAACCAACTTGCCTTCTCTACTATTTTCCAATTCCCGAATGGCTAAATGTGTGGGCACTCTAAACCTCGATCGGTATGCTAGCACTGCTAGTCTTCTTCCAACCACCCAGATCTCTAAAGAACTTATTGTCACGGTGAGTTATGCAACAATAAGCCTGCTCACCTGAGAGTCTGTAGTCTGAAAGAACTGAAGTGATAGAACTTCTATTTATAGACTTGCATGAAGTGATCCTCTAAATTCAAATTGAATTAGGAGAAGATTTTCTCCCTTATCTACAACACAAAATTTGAAATTTTTTTAAGCCAAAAATCTAACTAAAAAATTCGGTTACCTTCTAGGATTTTGCATTCAAAATTCAAACAGGATTTTAACTTGAATTTTATCTCACCATTAACTAATAAAAAACCGAAAATCCCTTTTAAGATTTCCTTAAAATTTTTCGGCCATAAAAAGTAGAGAGAGAATTAAAATTCAATTAGGATTTTTAAACTTGAATTTTATCTCATCTTTGTCCATAAAAAAAAATCAAAAATCTGCATGAGATCTTCCTCAAAAATTTCAGCCACTTTTAGGGAGGAGAGAATCCAAATTCAACTGGGATTAAAACTTGAATTTTTCCCTAAATCTTATCCATACAAAAACTGAAAAATCTATAAGGAGATTCCTCAATATTTTTGTGCAAGTTAGTTAGGATTGGGATTAAAAATTCAAGTAAGATTCAAACAAGATTTTCCTTATCATAATCCAACTCAAATTCGAATTCTAACCTTGTAGAATTATCCACAAAGAATTCGAATTCCACTTGGACTGTGATTCAAAATTTGAATTTCAAATTTCAAAATCCACAAAAAGTTGTATTTTAAATTTTGCCCTTATGGATAATTTTCTATAACTCCAATCCAATCTCAAATAAAATCATGGCAACTTTATTTGGAGTTCGAATAATTATGTACTTTATTATCCAAAACAAAATATAAATTCAACCAGAGAGAATCTTGTCCACTATCTTAATCCTATATCAATACCATCCATGTATAATCAACTAGCCAATAAGCATACACAAATCAATTTGCCAATTGTTAAGGAATTATGTTAAGCTAGTAGAGGGACCAATTGGACATATATAATTGGACTCCCGTGAATCCATATGATCATCATTCTGTACCGAACAACTCAATTATATGATCACTAATTTCAGAGTCACACCACTATAAACCTAAAACTGAACTCCCAATTATATACCGTATTATACAAGCCTGTGACGAGCTACTGTTCAATGACCTTGTCATATATGCAAAACCCTTATATGATATCCATGATCAGCCTTAGGTCAAAGTCCGTTTAATCCTACTGATCAGGCTATCTTAAAGTTCCATTATACTACCGAATAAGAAAATGATTATTCACCATATGTGAATAAGAAGTCATCTGCCCAGCAGACGACCCAAGGCCTTATCCATTTTCACATTCAATATAATGCCTTTAAGAGGATACATTTAACTCCTTGGAGCTATGATTCCAATATCTGTAAATAAACCCTTCATCGTATACAAGTCATACACCCAACGAACTAGTCTATAAGCTTACTACCTCTGAGACGCTTTAGCCATTGGAACATCAAAGTATATAAGTCATATACATGAAATGGTTCATTTACTCAAGATTAAGGTTATTGCATAATGAACGTCAAAAACATATTGATCTACTCATAGCGAATTACGCAAATCAATCACGCTTTAGTCCTGGTCTAATATGTCACCACCAAGCAATATATCTATGTCTCTACTTGGGAGTCTATACTCCAGACAATTAAGAGAAACCGTCTCCACCATGGATTTAGATAACATAATAGTTTTAACATGAGTTAGATGCTCGGTCTAACCCCATAGACTACTGACCTTAGTTTAGACCACTTACTTTAGAATATTGTCTTCTCGTATACAAAAATCCATTGCACGCAACGTTCTAACAGTTTTAACACACGCAGTCGGTGAGCCTTATTTACTTACATTTACTTTAACATGTAAATAGAATAAAGATAAACAACAATGTAATGAATAACCTCTATATATAATTTTATTATCCAGTTCAAAATAAATACATCAATATGTCTCTCATTGCTTAGGGCATTTCCTAACAATGTCAGATACTTTTGTCTCAAATCTTGCTATGGCAACCGCTATAACAAAAGGAAAAAAGACTAGATTTTTAAAACTCTTATAAATAAGAGAATAATACTAAAATAAAATAGCTATTGAAACTATCATGAAGGGAAATTTTTGAAACTCTCAAAGAAAGAGGCTTTGGAAACTCTGATAAAAAGAGACTTGTAACAAGTAAATACACATAAGTATTTAAGAAAATATTATTTATTATTAAAAAATCATGTTTTAATTATTTAAAACATGATATTATTTATATTTGGGAGATTAATCAAATAGTATATTTAATTGTGATATTTTAAAATAATAACAAGTTTAAAACTAATATAACTAAGTAGCATAATTTAAATTAATTACATATTAAAATACTAAAGTTACCCTTATTATTTTTATCTCTCTTCACTCTTTTTCCTTTGTCTCTTTCTCTCTCTACCTCCTTCCTGTTACTAATGGTGCTATGCTGAAGGACATCACAACGGTGGTGACGAGATCAGAGAGTGACGGTGATGAAGAGATTAAATCACTATGAAAATATTAGATTTCTATGAAAATATGACAAAATACCTATAGTTTCAGTATATTCATTCATAACATATCCATTTCACAGCAAAAAAAAAAAAAAAAACTAAAATCATAAGGAAACAATAAAAAATATCAACAAATACCAAATCCGTCCCAAACAAAAGCAATAAGAGTTGATTGGACATACTAACAATAGTTTTGTTGGTGTAAGCACTGGCATGGAACGGGGAGGAAGGGACTTGGTAAGCAGATAATCGGTGACTAGGAGAAGAACTAATGTCGATCCACTGCTATTTGACAAAAGATGGTGATGGCATGTTGTTCGATATGTTCTGATCTCCGACCAGACTCTTTTTGCTGAGAAAGAGAGTGATTAACTTTACGAACCTTTCGATTAAACTCCTGATGCTAACAACCTTGACAAATATCATTGAAGTCTCCCTTGCAATATAAGATTATGAACAAATCTCCTATCGCGATGGAGGAACAAAGGTCACAATCATCTTCGTCATCAGTTACTCAAATTTTATGCAATCACAATCTATAGACAATGCTCGTTTCTCAAATTTTTTTGATGATACGGCGGTGGCGGTAGCTTTAGAAGCTTCATGAACAATCTCCGCCACCAGCAACTAGACATTTTGCTATCTCTAGAAGATGTGTTTGAATCTCTAACAAAGCTTCAAGCGATCTTGTCTTCTGGTGAGAAGACAATGATGGCGGAGGAGAGAGAGAAAGAGGAGGAAGGGAAGGAAGAAAGAGAAAGTCTAGGCCTGGGAGTAGGATGCTCAACAAGGGCAAGAAAGAAAGAACAGAGAGAGAAAGGAGGCAGAAGCGAGAGTCAAAAATAAAAAAGGGATAGAGTGAGGAAGGAAAAAAGAGGTAGATGTGAAAACAAATAAGTTGTTTTTAAAATAATAAATAAAATATACTATAATTTTACTAACTTTTAAAAATATATTATATATTTAACAAGTACTTGTCATAGATATTATAATAGAGAAAGTATAAGATAGGAATCTCAAAATAATACCTATGATGGGTATTTTTTTATTAAACCGTTCAAATACAATCGTATACTTAAAAAGTCATATGTGCATGATAACTATAATATACATTAGCTCATAAGATTAAAAACTAAAAAAAAAAAAAAGTTTGAAAAAATAAAAACCAACTACACAACATAGTTGACCACCACCCCTCACACCCCCAACCCCCCTTCCCCCCCTCCCAACAACACATCGGTGGTGAAATTAACCATACCTTGGCTGACCAGCAACCCCTCCACCCTAATGCTACTGCAATTTCGTTCTCTTGAATGTGTCTTACGACTCCATTAGCGTGCTCGCATGGCTGTACCTAGCAAAACTACCATTTTTCTGGTGGAGTGTTCAAAGGTAACCAAGGAAAGAAGCAAGGGAGATATTTGCAGAGCTTTAATGCTGGATTTGAGTTTTGCTCTAAAACTGATCAATGAAAGCAATTTATCAAAGATTTTGCAAGCAAAATCTGTGAAAAAAGTTTTCAAAAAATGAAAAAGAGAATACCCAAATTTGATAACATTCAATATGAAGAAAGAATCGTCTACTGACAAAAATTGAAGCTTTAACTTGTTATCTTTTTAATCCCAGTTTTGGCTGCATTGAAAAATACACGAAGTAAGACAAAATGGAAACCAAAATCTTGCATCATTGTGTATGGGAATAAAAGTAATAAAGGGAAAACATTTCTTCCAAATTTTCTTCCTTTTCTGGGGAACCAAACAAAATACCAAAAGGCACAAAAAAATGTATGAAATTTTTTTTTCTTTTTGGTACTCAGTACCTCTAAGAAGTGAAAATGGATTCGCATTACTCTCTCAAACTTCACCAAAAAAATCTGAGAATCAGAAAGAGAGTGTGAATAGAACCTCTGAGAGAGAGAGATCCGATCGTCGGGGTTGGGGTCATTGGGGTGCATCTTGCCGACAGTTGAAGGGGATGGGGGGGCGCGGGGTGGTAGGGTTCCTCGGCGAAGGTGGCACTGATGGGGTGGGCTGGTGTTGACAAAGAAGTTTGGTTTTTTTTTTTTATAAGTTTTGTTTCTTGAATTTTTTTTAATTTATTAATTTATAATTCTAAGAGTTAGAATGCATTGTAACAAGTAAATTTCAACATTTTGAATTACATCTGAATAGTTTAAAAAAAATATTTATCATAAGTATTATTTTAAGATTCCTACTGCAAACTCTCTCATTATTATATTAGTGATGTTCACAAAGACTATAAATGATGGAAACCAAATCCATGAGATTTATGCTCATTTAGGGGTGTCATTCTAACAATATAATATATGTTGGAATAGTATATTCATAACTTTACTTCTCACTTTCTCTCTCTTTCATTTTTAAAAAACTCAAACTTTAATAGTCTATAACTTTCTCCTTTCAAATCGAAATAAGATAATTTTTATGTTCACAATGATGTGATAAAAATAAGATTCATTTTATATATATTTTTTCCTGAACACATTTCAAATTTTTGTGTAATTTTCTATATCACTGTCCATTTTCAAAAATTCTCTCCCCAAACACAAATTTCTAATCCAACTTGTACTATACCGTCTCCAACAGCACTCCCAAAAAAGCCCTTAAAATATCTATACACAATCCAATCAAGGTATGAAATTCTAATCCAAAGGCTTGAACTAATCAAAACCCAAATCTAAAACTTACCCAGGAAACTTTCGTGGTAAAATTACAAGTTTGCAACAAAACAAAAAATGCCCATCTAAAGAAAAGAATAATGGGTGTTTTGGAGACAAATTTTAGATATTTTTTTAGTACTTTTTTTCATCTCACAACCACTTTTTACTATTTATATTTTTAAAATTCTACATCAAACTTAAACTTTAAAATTCATAACTTTGTGTATACAAGTCCAAATGAGATATTTTTTTTTCAAATTACATTGAATTTCAAGAAGAATAAAATAAAATTCATATTAATAAATTTTTAAATAAATTTTTGAGATTTTGTATTTTTTTTTCACTTTAAACAGTTTTTTTTTTCCAAAACATATTTTTCAAAATTCACTTTTCTGTAACCTTTAAAACACATCCAAACAAGTTCTAAAACTCACAGATTTAACACTTGTATTTTTCTATTTTTATTATGAGAAAGGCTGTAGTAGGACTCTCAAAATAATACCTACGATAGGTACTCTTTTTTAAACTATTCAGATGTAATTGAATGATTGAAACTTGTTTTTATATAATAGTTACAATGCATCTTATCACATAGTATTATGGAATAAAAAATTAAAAAAAATCTGTAAAATTAATTTAAAAAAATAACTCAAAAATCCCTCCATCCTTATTCAATTGGCGACCACCCCCCTCTCGCGGGCTTCCTGCTAACCAACCGCCCCCAAACCTTTAGCGAACACCCCACCCTTATTCAATTGGCGACCACCCCCCTCTCGCGGGCTTCCTGCTAACCAACCGCCCCCAAACCTTTAGCGAACACCCCCCCCCCCCCCCCAAAACACAAAATTGACCCTATGAATTCGATAAACCCTTCGACCCTCCAATACCCACTCACCCCATTTAGGTCACCCCCAAAAGTTTTTATTTTATTTTTGTTTCTTGAATTTTTTTTTTAATTTATTAGTTTATGATTATATGAGATAAGATGTATTATGATAAGTAAATCTTAACTATTTAATTAGTTAAATATATATGGTTTAAAATAGAATAATTATGGTAAATATTATTTTGAAGTTTCTTTCTCTTTTATTATTTATATATAAATATATATCTTTAAAAAAAAAAAAAAAAAGCGGTTTCAAGCTACAAATACGCATTAGAAGAAGAGATTCACTACCACAGAGTAATAATCTCTTAAAAATTCAAAATTTGTATATAAAAAGAAAAAGAAAATAAAAACAGAGAAAATCGACTCAGACGGGACGAAACAGAAACACCGTTGAGAGAGAGTAACTTGAGGAAGACAACACGAAAGGAAAGGAAAGGAAAAAGGGAGTAGTTGCCTGGAAGTGAATTTGAATCGGGAAAGGAAAGGAAGCGCATTTGCAGATATGTGCAATGAAAGGGAAGTTATTATAGTCTTATAGAGAAAGTAAGAAGAGAGAGAAGAGGATGGATAGGAAACAGTGACTAAACATTCAATCGATTTCTGAAAATTTTATGATTACACAAATACTATCTACCCCTTTGGTTTCTTTTGGCATCTGATTCTCTCTCTTTCCTCCCTACGTCTCTGCCTGTGCGCGAACCTTCCTTGCCGTTCATGAATTTGGTGCAAGAGGATTTGTGGAAAGCCCTGAGCTTTTCCCAGAAAAAGGTCGGAACTTTGAGCGACGGCAAGGCTTTCCACAGAAAAAGGTCGGAACTTTGACCGACATCCTTGTACTCGGCTGTGGCAGATGAAAACCCACTAAAATTGGCCGAAACCGAAGAAGATGACGAAGATGAAGGAGATATTTGGGTTGGGACCGGAGCACCAGCGAATTTTGGTGCGAGAGGATTTGTGGAAAGCCCTGAGCTTTTCCCAGAAAAAGGTCGGAACTTTGAGCGACGACAAGGCTTTCAACAGAAAAAGGTCGGAACTTTGACCGACATACTTGTACTCGGCGGTGGCAGATGAAAACCCATTAAAATTGGCCGAAACCGAAGAAGATGACGAAGATGAAGAAGATATTTGGGTTGGGACCGGAGCACCAGAGAATTTTGAAGAAGAAGAACGATGTCGACGCTTTTGAGAAAGAACAAAAAAAAAAAAAAAGGTTAAATTCTCCTTTTTAGGGAGTCCAACATTTTGAAAGTGACAATTCTACGTTTTGTTCAACAACTTTTAACGTAATTACAGATTGGTTCAAAAATTCGAAATTGCTAAACAATTGCCAGTTATAAATCTCAAAACAATAGGTATTTTGCCGTCATTAACAAACATGATTACAATTTATCACAACACCAAGAGGAACTAGAGAGAGAAAGAGAGAGACGAGAATATTCAATTTTAACAGAGCAGCAAATACGTCAGCCGAAAGCGAAATCGCAAGCCCACTCCAGAACATTGAACCTGGAAACACTACTTTTTCCTGCTATATAAAGCGTTTCGATTTTTCCGAAAAAGCATTATTGTTTCCAACACTCTTTCTCTTCTCTCGTCTCTTTCGGAGTAAAATCATCTACAATCAACAATGGCAGTCACGAAGAGGAAGCAACAGGTCGACGACATTGATGTAAATAAAAGAAAAAAAAAATTGACAGTTTTCAACTCAAATGGCAATTAGCCGAGTAAAATCCTAGCCGCCCGTTTTGTATCTTAGATGCGTCTGTTCTTGGAATTTTTAGTTCCTGATCCTGTAGTTCTGCATCTCCAATGTATCACTGTGATTTCTTTTGTAATCTGCAACGATACGAGAGGTGAAAGAAAGCAAAAGGATGTGTGTGTACATACATATATATATATGTTGATTGTCTGTAAAACATCTTTTATCAAAAGAAATTTCTGAAATTTTTGGTTAATATCATCATTTTTATTTTTTTATATTTAAATTTGGGTTACTTTTTCTTCCATTGTCAGTCTGGAAAACAAGCAGAAAATGAATGGCTAAGTAGTGAAGAAGAAGCACATCCACTCATAGATAGATGGATGACGAGTAATTTCAATGGCTTTTGTTAGTCCGTTTTCTGGATAAAATTTCGGTTCTTTCATTCTGATCATATCACCTTTTGCCAAACAGATTTGTTCAGAAACCCACAAATTGCGTCTAATCTTGATGGATTTCGGTTGCTCTTTTTGTGCTATACTCTGCTACATTTTCCCTTGGGTATTTAATGCCATTTGTACCAAGTTAGTTACGTTTTTTTTTGGGGGACAATTTTTGCACTAATTTAATAATTAGGAAGCAAAACTATAAAACAATTAAAAAATTATTCGACCAAAAAAAACTAAAACTGAGCTTTACATGATAATAAATAGTTCAAAATTGTCGTTTTTATTTAAAAAAAACGATAACAATCTAAATTTAACAATCTAAATTTAGATAATGATAACAATCTAAATTTAAAAAATTCAATTTATAATTTTGTAACTTAAATTTAAAAGTCTATAATTTTAGATATACAAATTCAAATAAAATATTTTTTTAAATTATATAAAATTTCAAAACAAATTAAACAAACTCCATGTTAATATATATATTTTTAAATATTTTTTTTTGTATTTTTTTCGCCTAACAATTTAGAGCATGTTTGGTAAACAAATTCTAGTACTACGAATACTAATTTTACACCAAACGTAAAGTTTTACATTCAAATACAATCATTTTCAATAGTGTTATGAAAACAATTATTATTTAAAAGTTTTTTAAAACAATTATATCAACTTTTCAACACTAATTATTTATCTCTACTTTTATCAATTACATCAACTTTTTAACTCTAAAATACTTTTTATCCAAACACATATTTTATTTAAATACAAAACAAATATTTTTCAACCAAATACAACACTAAAAAAAATTGTATTTAAACACAATTAAAACATAATGTGTTTACCAAATATCCTCTCAAATAATGTAGTAAATTTATGTTTCAATTCCATTCAAATATAAAAATTTAACTTAAACTCGTGTATCAATCATAACCTAATAATTCAAGATTGATTGCGCTAGAACCTATTTTGATTTGGTACAAAATATTTAAACGCGCCGTCAATAACGTGCACGACAAGGGAAAAAACTTGTTTGAAATTTTCAATCCCAAAATACCGTATATGGATGATTTATTATTCTATTTGACCGATGGTAACAATTTTGCGACTTCTTGGCAAGAAATTCGTGTGGCTCTGGATATGAGAGTGAAAGGGCTTAGGATACGTCAGCTGAAAATCATCCCAAAGTTTATTTGGTTTACATTATCATAAAATAAACAAATGTTAAGATGTAAACTTGAATTAACTTTATTAACAGGTGCTTGTCTAAATTAACGGAATGTTTAGATAACATATTATATTTACATTGTGTTTCAACGTAACACATTGAATATAATATATATTTAGATGAAAAGTATTTATTTTGCATTTAAATACAATGTTTATTTGGATGAAAAGTATTTAAATTGTATTATATGTGATGTGATTGATAAAAATAAAGAGAGAGAGAAAAGGAGAATATGTGATGTGATTAGTAAAAATAAAATGTCGTTTTAAAATTTAAAGTCAACAGCACACTAATTAATTGAACTTATCGTAATTAAGATTACTGGATTTTTAGATAGATAATTAAATTATCTATGATTTTGTTTTAGATATTCGTTGATCGGAATTTAGAGAAAAAGACTATTTTGGGATAGGAGAAGTTATCAGTAGATATTTTGTTAAGAAGCAAGATATCTTACCCCTTCTTTATAGCTAGATTTGTTTTTTAGTGATTTGGCCAAAAGATTTATTTAAATAAAATAAATTTATAAAATTTTATAAATTCTATGATTTTTGAAAAATATCACAATTTCAAAAATTAAATGATTTTTGAAAAATATCACAATTTCAAAAATTAAATGATTTTTGAAAAATATCACAATTTCAGAAATTAAAAGAAAAATAATCTGATTACAAATATTTGAGAAAATAATACGTCATATTTTATTATGTGAATTTTATTTTTAAAAGAATTTAGAATATGGATTTTTGTGTTAAAAGAATATACCGAGAGTCAGTACACACTTGCAAAAAGTGCACAACTTAATTGAGGATCACTCATTGTGCTTCATTATGGTGAGATGGCTCATACGGACCGTATAAAATTTAGATGTATTTAGGGACACGATTTGCATAATCACAATTCCATGTTTATATTTATGTACTGTATTAATATATTATTAATATAATGGTTAAAATAAAATATTTTAAAAATATCATACTGGGCATTTCACTAATTATTTTAAAATTGGTAAACCCCAGCATTGATATATTATTAGTATAATGGTTACAATAAAATATTTGAAAGATGTTTTAAAAATATCATATTGGGCTTTTCGCTCATTGTTTTAAAATTGGTAAACCCCCGGGAGAGAGAGGTGAATAGAAGACCAGGTGACGTGGAATCACCAATTGGTGATCAGGATAAAAGAACTGACGTAATACTCCTTTACTTTTAAATCAAGTATGTAAATAAACATTTCAAAACTGTAAATTTTAAATTTTATTTTGTATTTTCACTTATTTTATTTCATTCTAGTATACATCTATGAGACATAAATACCCTACCACACGACATCATGATAAGGTTTTGAATATAAACAATAATGTTTAATTAAATTATACAAGCATAATTTGTAAATAAAATTAAAAAACGGTAGAAGGTTTAAAATGTAAAACTAGCATACCTAGAAATCCGAGATTTCCTATATTTATTTTAACATCCCTTACATGTCACTATGCCAGATTTTACGATCTGACATAAATAGTAATTATATTGGATTTAAAATATAATGTAATTGATATTTAAGGGTTCGCTTGGTGAACGCATTGCATTTGCATTGCGTTTGAATGCAATGTATTGAATGCAATTTATATTTGGAGGAAAAGCATTAGCATTGCATTTGAATGCAATGTGTGTTTGGGGGAAAAGTATTTGAATTGTATTTTAATAATAAATATGTGATGTGATGGGTAAAAGTAGAGAAAAAAAAAAGAGGGAGAGAGAATATATGATGTAATTAATAAAAGTAATAGAAAAAGTGAAATAATAAATAGTGATTGTGTTTGATTTAAAATGTGATGTGATTGGTATTTGAATGAAATGTTTTTGTATTTGGGGGAAAGTTGCATTGCATTTAAATGCAATGCTAAAAAAATTTGTGTCCCAAACACTAGCTAAATGTTATACTTTTGCATTTAAATGAAAATTATATTGCGTTTAAACGTAATGCGAATACAATACTTTAAACAAATGAGGCATAAGACATTGTTTTTAATAATATATTGAACTATTAAAAGTCAATCTAATAATTTTTAATAATAGTAAAGTAAATTACATTTGTTCTTATATAACTTTTTCTTAGGGGCATTTAGAGGTCAAAAAAAAGTCTCTAAAATAACTTTTTTTACATTATTATCACTTTTCAGTATTTACATCTTTAAAATGTTATAATAAACTCTAAATTTTAAAAATCCATAACTTTGTATATACAAGTCCAAATAAGATATATATTTTTTAAAATTACATAGAATTTTAAGAGAAACAAAATAATATTCATATTGTTATTTAAAAAAATTTAATTTTATTTTTTGTTACTCCAAAAAGTTATTTTCCGCAAACATATTTCCCAAAACAACTTTTTTCTTAAAAAATATATATATCTAAAAGGACATCCAAACGGGCCCTTAATAATAAAATGGAGCTGACGTTGACGTATGCTTTGAAAATTCAACTAATATATTTGTCGAACCCTTAATAGTGGGGTTAACTATTAATGTCCCGTTTATTTACCACATCGTATTCGTATTATGTTTGAATGCAATATAATTTTTATCCAAACACGAAAGTATTACATTCAAATACTAACCATATTATATTTTAAATCCAATATAATCACTATTCACCATTTTACTTTCAACTATTTTTATCAATCACATCATACACTCTCTTTCTCTCTCCATTTTTTCCTCTATACTTTTATCAATTACATTACATACAATATAATGCAAATACTTTTCATCCAAATACAAATTACATTCAATGTATTGCATTCAAATGCAATGTAAACGTAATGTGTTATTTAAACGTGCCATAAATAAAGAGTGTTGAGACTTATAGGCTTAATGAGAAAATAATTACAGTCAAGTGCGGAAGGACATCGGGACAGGGGGTAAATGCCTGTGAACTTTTGAAATTTTTTTTAAATCTTAAATTTTTTTCATAATCTTTCTTTATAATAAAATATTTTATAATATTATTTCTTATATGATTTTTCAAGAAAACTTTAAATTTCATCCTTTTTTTTTAATTTTAAGTACTCACATTTAAATTTTATGATGTGTTAGTTGTAGTATTGCATTTGATGTAATGTACTTTTCATTTAAATGTGAAATTATTATATTCAAATGTTAATTATATCACAATTTAAATATGATGTAATTACAACTTACTATTTCATTTTTTTTATTATTTTTACTAATTACATCACTTACTCTTTTATTTATTTATTTATTTATTTTTACTAATCACATTATATATTCATAGGGCATTTGGTAAAAATATCGCATTCACATTGCATTTGAATGAAGTGCATTAAATGCATTTTGTATTTAGATGAAAAGTATTTACTTTGCATTTAAAATATCAATCATATCATATATTTAAATTTGATGTAATTACTATTTATTATTTTACTTTTTTATTACTTTTACTAATCACATCATATATTTTTTTTCGCTTTTTTTTTATTTACTTTTGTCGATTACATCATATATTCATGGGGCGTTTAGTAAATATATTACATTCGCATTGCATTTGAACGTAGTGCATTGAATGCATTTTATATTTGGATGAAAAATATTTGCTTTGCATATGAATACAATGTGTATTTAGGTGAAAAGTATTTAAATTGTATTTTAAAGTTAAAAAGTTGATGTAATTGATAAAAGTAGATAGAAAAAGTAAGATAGAGAGAATATGATGTGAATAAAAAAAATTTATTTTCAAAATATTCTGGAATAGTAAATGTATTTAAAGTACCATTGAAAAGTATTATATTTGAATACAAAACTTTTGCATTTGAATGAAAATTATATTACATTTAAATACAATATTAATGTAAGATTGTAAACAAACACCCCATTAATAATCAATATTTAAATACAATTTAAATATTTTTTATCCAATCACTCATTGTATTTAAATACAATGTAAATACTTTTCATTTAAACGCATACTCCATTTAATACATTCCATTTAAATTTAATGTGAATACAATGATTTATTCAAACGCACTATTAGTATCTCAAATAAATCAAAATCAATTATACTATTATGTAAAATTTATCATTTTTTGAATTCTAAACTTTAAAATGAAATCATTATGAGAAAAAAAAAACAATAATACGAACTATGATAACATATTTTAACATTAAAATTATGATTTAAGTTTTTTTTTTTTTTTTTAAATCACGCTTTCTCTGAAAAAATTTTCTGGCTCTGATTACAGTTAATAGTTGAAGTCAAATTATCATGTTAGTTGCTGTGTTATGTGTCCTTCTGGGCTAAGGCAATTGGAAAAACGCAAAGGCAGGGACTAGCCATGAAAATAGAGGAAAGGACATGCACTAATCGGTAGTGGTCCATTCCCCACTGTCACGTAAAGTAGAAGATCCATTCCAGGCGTCACGCCAAACTATGGTCCCACCTACCAATTATAGGCCCTTCATTTTCTCTAAAATTATTCCAAGAAAATAAAAATAAAAATAAAATAAAATGATGCTTTATCAGAATAATAAGCAATTAATGATTATTGGCCACGTCGAATTAAAAAAAAAATTTATATAATGAAAATTACGACTCAATAATTGTTTAGTATTGAATGACATTCACAAAGAGTACATTTTGGACATGAATCGACTTTATAATACCAATGCCATTGTCTCTTGATTTTACTTTTTCATTTTCTTCAATCATTATATACCCTTTATATGATATTATGAAAATTTAGTATTAGTGTAGCAAAATTTTGATTTATTTCGATATAACTTTGAATAAGGACTACAATTATAAACAAAAACTAGACTAATAGCCAAGACTAAATTTTTAAAACTCAGAAATTTTAGGACGACAAATTTTTATCGAGTCGTATGGCGAGCCAACAAAATATGAACTGCAACCGCAAGTTTTTTTTTTTTTTTTTACCCTACTATAGAAATGTCCTAATAATTTAGCCATGCCTAAATGTTCTTTTCTGTAAACCATATGCAATCCATGAGCCGAGGTCCTTTCTTTGTACCATATAAGGGAAAAGAAGAAAAAGCCATTCACTGGCCATGTGTGGGGGACACATTAGGAAAGTGCAGCTACGGGCCATGCAATCACAACTCGTTATGGGGAGAATAGATAGAGAGAGAGAGTGAGAAAGACATATCACTCGAACCATAAATTTCATACTCTAGGAAATTTATGGCAATTTGATTTACACTAACAGGACAAGAAAACAACAAAAGGACCATCATTTCGTTTCGAAAACATATCTGATGTCCCCTGCAGATCACTGCCTCTAGTACTCTAAACCGGAAAACAAAGAATGGTAGTGCATAATCTATTGAGAAAGTTTTGTGGTCGATGCTTATTTGAGAAACCATGATAACAAAATTGAATGAGTAAATCCTAGTATCTCTACTGTATACTATGAAACGACTCTAAAAATGGTTAAGTAAAATTCAAGAGGACTTGACGATGCGACATCTATATTACCAAAACAAACATTCAAAAACAAAAATAAATACTTAAATTAAAATTAAGTTACTTACAATTAAAGATGAGAATATCGATATTAATGAAAATATTGGTAGTTTAATTTTATAGACATTTTAGAGATATTATTGATATCAATTGAAATATAGGAAAAAATTATGACAATTACGATAAATTATTTTAATACATATTTATAACATTTCAGGATAGTAAAAACACTAAATTAAAACATAAAAATACATAAGTTTTACATGAGATCTTACATATCTTAATACTAAAAGGAAGTCTTATGAAATCTAATGTATATATAAATATATAAGTAAGTTTATAAATAGTTATCTCCTTACGTAAATTAAACGAGATATCTATCTGCAAATAATGGTTAAACGAGATATTTATCTGCAAATAATGGCCTTTGACAAATTTTTATAGGAGCCTAAGTAAGAACATGGTTACAAGAAAAAGACATATTCTCTGTCTCTCTCTCTTTTTGTTGGCATTCTTAGATTTTATGTTCTTTCTTTTACTCGGATTTTTTTTTAATTTCTTTTTTTTATGAAGTAAATTATAAGATAGCATTCCTAAAAATATATATACAAAAGATAGTATATAAAAAAAATATAAATCTTCTAACAAAAATTACATATATATTTTTACCGAAATTTCCATCAAAATTTTTGATATTTCCCCGAAATTTATTGATATTTTATACAAAATACACTATAGTTTACTGATATCAATATTTTTACCAATGTTTTTATGATGATTTAACGGAAAAGATATTATTCTTAAAAAAACTTTTGAGACTTCTCAAATACGTAAATTTGAAAAATATCGTGGATATTTTGTCCCTGTCGGCGTAAGTGAGGACTTGAAAGGAAGTGAGTTCTATTACGTACACTTGGCTTATTATTATTATTATTGGGAAGCTACTCCTAAAATGATTCAGCTCTACAATTGTGCAGTTTACATGGAAAAGTCCACCAATGCCACTCAGCAATGAAAACATAGCTCCCGAACCAAACGCTGCTACCATGCTGCAAATGCACAAGGAAGCTGATGATTTTAAACAAGTATAAAGAGATGCAAACAAGAATATTGCAAAACTTTTAGAATAGACTTAAAAATGAAAAGAAGAAAAAAAACTATTATATGTAATTTTTCGAATAAGATTGGTTGTATTTAGTCATCACCATAAATCCAAATGCAATCATCCCATCATAGTAGTAAAAGCATGATCTCTAGGAAATCTGCCCAAAACCTACTTGACCCTAATTCCCATCTAGCGCGAATAGCATAACTGAAGAATTCACTCTTGCCATTAAAAAGTTTGCATCTTTATAGTTGGATGGTGTTTAGTGTTATAAAGTGAAATGAGAAGAACCCAGAAATATGCGCTGAGTTTGGCAAGCAGATCACCAAAACCTAATTTATTCATGTACTCGTGTTGTTTCACTTAAAAACAAAGGATAAAAATGCAATTTTAATTAACATAAGGTGGATTTTAAGTTTTCCTTCCATTTTTATAATGACTATAATGAGTGGATCCACTGTAATATTTATCCATTTTATTTTCCTGTCCTCCTCCTTTTCCATCTTACGACAACAATCAACTTCATCATTTTTCACTAAATTATCCTTCATACAACTTCCTTCCTCCTCTACCATTCGACCAAACATAGCATAAATAGAACTGTGAGCCAAACTCAGTTTTAACTCGGAGTTATAGAGTTGATCATCTCGCCTCTTTTATTTTTTGGTGAAATCGGACCAATGTATAAGAAAATGATAATGTCTAGTTACAAAAGCTAAACATGTGTTTGGTATATAGGTTAAAGTTGAGTATTCTTGAGTTGATAACTTTTAAAAAATTAGTTAAAATTTTTGTTGATCTTTCAAAAAAAAAAAAAACACAAATGAGTTGAATTATTTTTTTATATTGGAGTTGTTGCTTCAAACAATCCATAAGGCTTGCCTTTATAAAATTATATATACGCTAGGTACACACAAAAGCCCTTTGTTTTTGTTTACCAACAAGTAACATCTATCTTAGCTAACGTTACACTCTCTAATGGTTTCTATCGGCTCCTCCTCAAGAGAAGAAGCACCGCCATGTGAGGATCGTAGCGCAGAAGGCTCTCCCATTTCTTCATCACTACTCTCAATATCAGCTCTATCGTATCTCCTTTCGATGTATGCCATTGCTTGCCGTCTCTGCAAGCGCAACACATGCATTATCACATCAGGTGTAAGGATCACACGTGCTTGATCCTCTCTTCCTCGTTTGTTGGACTCCATAACCTGTGGACATACATAATTTTTAGGGAACAGGTCAACATTTGAGACCTCAACTCTTGATGATTAATCAAATATAATAATGCTATCGACCTACCCTTATATCCCAACATTTTAATACCAACCGACGTGATTTATACAGCAACTAACATTTGAAAGTTGCATCTAGTCTACCAATGAAAAGATGACAAAGACATTACCAAATGAGTTCGTATAAAAACCTAATTGTGTACCTTCTCCACGTTAGTTGGAAGTGGAGGACCATCAGTTGCAAGAGGAGTCCATATCTTTACACTGCTTTCGATCCCACATGTTGCAAAAAAGGGCGTATGGGGATGGGGCTCAAGATGGTTCACAATGCGCCGGTCGCCTATCATAAGGCGTATGAGCTTAGCTCCCTTCTTCCTCCAAACAAATATATAACCGCAGTCAGATCCGCTTAAGACGTACTCATCACCGGGGCCAAAGAAACTCACTCCTTTAACTGTTTGTGCATTCCTATGACCCTGGTAAACTTGTGGCTCTTCTAATTCTTGAATGTCTTCGCATGAGGTGGAAGGCGGCGTCGGGCCCCATCCCATATTCTTCTGAAACAGATATATGTGTTCATCATTGTAAGAGACAAGCAGTTCGCTTCTGCAAGAGTAAGCCAACCCGGTGATATGAACATTGTTGGCCTCAATCAGGTGACTAGGGCAGAACGTGTTCACCGGTTTATCCAAATTGCTTGACGCCCAGCATTTTCTTATGTCGTACACACGAGCAAACTCATCGTCACCTCCTACAGCAAAGTAATGTGGATTTCTTGGGTCTATTACAATGGCATTCAGACTTACGGTGTTTCCAAGCTGCTGATTGGTTTCTGTCAATGAAGTGCAACAGAAAAGCTTTGTAG
The DNA here is from genome assembly GCA_035233585.1 of Antiaris toxicaria. Taxonomy (NCBI): domain Eukaryota; kingdom Viridiplantae; phylum Streptophyta; class Magnoliopsida; order Rosales; family Moraceae; genus Antiaris; species Antiaris toxicaria. The sequence continues at coordinate 8,986,838 of CP141153.1, read as the reverse complement.
CAATATTACTTCGCAGATCAAACTGCAAAAGAAAAAGTAACCCTGAAACCGGAAGAAAACATAGTATTTTCTATATAAGGAGCAGATTAACATATCTGCATACATGTTGAATATAACCATCTTCACCACAACTGTAAAATACGCGGGAACTTCCTGGCTCAACAGCAAGCTTGAACACACGACCTTGGTGCCTCCCCAACCTTTTGGTATCAACTCGACCATCCTCCATGACCTGACCGAGCCTTATCTGAATATAAAAGATGGCATTGATGGAAGCAAAATATCAGAATCTACCTCATACAGGTATTGCTAGAAGAAATCTAAGTATAATTAACCTGTCAAAGGGTAGCAACTATGGGCTACAATATATACTAGAAAGCTCAACCCTTAGTTTTCATCCAAAAACTACTAATCAATTTTATAAGTGATTTGTTATATATGAGTCAACTGACTTATTTCAAGAATTTTCATACGTGACTGAAACCAGCCCATTAGCATGAGGCAGCAGAAATAGAAATGGAAGTGCCAAAACGATTGTTGAAATGAGATGTCTAAAACCAAACAAAAGGAAGTATTGTCCTATCCTTTCAGTAACCCCTTGGGCAGGCATTCTGCTATCCCAATTGTCTTACTGATTCTCTTCGCCAAGAAGTGCTATCATGAGGAAATAGCTTTCACAAGAACAATAAACAAAAGAGAAGTGCGCTTTGAGTGCTTCTAGTAATGAAATTAATGTGCAATAAATCAAGAACCTGCCTTTGAACCTGTCAACAGGCAAAGGTGTTCATTGACCTATATATATATATATATAGGCTTTGTCTCCTGTAAGAAAGGATCATCTTACATCATAACCCAGAAAAATGTGGTGCAAGGTGACATTAGTATCATGTTCTGTCATCCGCTTCTATATGTTATGTAAGACAGCGCAGCGTAGCCTTTGCCTATACGTACGAACATATTCACAAGCACATACATATATGAAGGTGTATAAAAGGAATTCGCAAAGATTTCAGTACAAGTTCACCTGCCCATCTCCAGAAGAGGTTACTATTTTCCGATCATCGGTAAAAGGCATGATTTTGGCTTGGAATATGTTGTCACAATGGCCAGAAAAATAGGACAATTTTCTGGTCTTAGTTTCCCAATCCCAAAACATAACCTGTCGGTCATCAGAACCAGACACAAGGAGATCACCACTGGAGTTGAATTCCACTGTATTTACACATCCCTTATGCCCATTCAACTTCCCATAAAGATTTATTCTCTTCACAATAACCTGCCATAACAACACGATAAAAACAAATTTAGTGTTTCAATTTCATGGGAACCAACCATATTATTCAATAATTTTTTATTATTTTCTTCAAGTGCTAAATAGAATTTGCAGATTTACTAGTACAGTTCAAAGTTTTGTTTTATCAAATGAATGAAAGAAATAAAGAAAACCCAGGTGAGAAATAATCAAAAGGGACAAGGAAATGAAGACCTCGGAAGCTGAAAACCGGCGAGTGAAGCTTCTGGGGCGAGATAAACCCAACTCTCTGCGGCAAATCTCCGCAAACCCATCTCGGGTGGCCATGTGTAGAAGCCCACTACAGGCGTTTCGGAGCTGAAATTTTCTTAGAGAGAGAGGGAGAGAGAGAGAGAGAGGAGAGCAGAGACAAAGGTCAAGGACTGTTCCTGAAGAGAGTCGGACACATCAAACAAACTCAGCCACGTAAGACTTTGCACTTCCTATTTATTTTAGGTGGCTGTTTGGTTGCGGTGCTGGGACGAGAAGAGAACAGAATGAGAATAGGAATATATGGGAATAAGCCCTCGATTGTTCATGCAAATCCTACTGGTAAAGTGGACGAAGTGAAGAACGTTTTATCACTCATGGCTCCTTTTTTCATCCGTGGAGGTTCCATTTTTTACATCCTTATCTAATCTTTTTGAGATTCTCATGTTTTACACGTATGGATATTTGATAATTGTCGATGAAAGCGTAGATTGAGTAGCTTTTTATTTCACCTATAGTCCTAAAATAATTTTAAAAATAATGCTCATCATTAAAATCCTCACTTATTTAGAAAATGTGGAATTGGGATATAAAGAGAATCGACGGTGGAATGAAAACCTGATCATAAGCTAGAAAGATTAATAAGGTTAAGAAATTAACTGTAAATATAATCAAAACGACTTAAAAGGAAATATGAATTGGTGTATTTTAAAGTTTAATATATCATAACTATTTCTTTAAAAAAAAAAAAATACACCGTAGTTTTTCAATTCTCAATTTGCAGGGTAGGAATTTAAATTGAAAATTAAATTCAGTAGAGGACTTATTCTTTTGGAAAATGTCATCCCATTACCTAGACTAGAACCGCAACGTAATTTAGAATTTTTTTGATTTCGTTCCATATCAAGGTAATAAGTTTCATAAATGGATTTTTTTTTTTTTTTTTTTTTTTTGCGCTGATAAATGGTTCTTTGACATAAGAGAAAATCCATTCTGGACAACGTAAAATAGCTCTTCACGTAACATCGATACGAAATTTGGTAATGATCGAACACTCAAGTTCATGAAAAAATTGATGGATAAGGCTCCTCTGATGACATGGAATACAACAACGCTTCTTCTTACATTCATTCAAACAAACTGAAAGAAAGAAAGTTTCTATGAAATTTATGCACTTAGGAGACATACAGTTCTGTTCAACTTCTTTAAATTGATTATCCAATCCTACAAAAATGGAGCTTCTAAAACCGTGAGAACTAGAACATCGGAAATTATATAAGATTTCCACATAAATCCCTACAAAATCCACAACGCCTGGCGTGTTAGTTTGTGTGTGTGAACGTAAATCTATAAATTTGCCTCCCAAATGAACTGCGATATGTGCCTAATGATTCCCAGCTCCTCTTTACAAGTTGCCCTCCTCTTCGTATGGAACAAGAAAAATTAAGTACACCTCCAACAAGAAGTTTACCATGACCGTAAGCAAAACCCCAATATACCCGCACATCAAAGAATAGTAGTCAAAATCGGAGAATCATTTATGTTGATGAAAAACAGGCTTTCCTTCAAGAGGACAAAATGGGTTTGTGAATCTCATTTTGCGCTTCAAAAGGTTTCCAGCCTTCTTAGTTTATCTCCAACCAAGGAATCTTATGTATCCATGTACGTTAATCCTCATCCTCAACCAAGGTGGCAAAAGAGAAAGGTTTGAACTTGTAGCCATCGCCATGGTAGAACTTGTTTTGAAACTCCACCCAATGAAGACGCAAGGCATGAAGAAAAGCACTTAGTGTTTCCATCATAAGCAGTATGAAAGCAGTTGCAAAAGCAAAAACTGCCAACCCAACCAACCGGATGGCAAAGTTGTTATATCTGTTATAATCACAGGCAATAGCAAAATTAACGGTAAATGCATGAGAAGATTATATGATAAAAGGATTGCAATTTCTTTTCTATGTACGCTACTTTGTTACAGGTTTTCCAAAATGCCCCTACTACCACCAGCCTAAAAATATCAAGGTTTTCTCTATTAGCTTCGTTTTGGCCCTTGAACGTATACGATAGCACTATTGAGAGAGAGAGAGAGAGATGAGTCAAACTAGCATAAGAAATCAAACTGGAATTGAAACTCACCCCCAGGCAAGGAGGAGGACTTTCTCATAGAACACAGTCGCGAGTTCCGAGTGAGCCAAGCTGTTATACAAGTAATAGATATCAACCAAGCAGTGAGAAATCAGACAATAAAGGGTAAAGGATTTTAGATGAAAAATCATATTTGTACCTTAAAGCCCAAAGTCGAAGATACGATGCTGTATTGGAAACTGCACCAAGAATGAACTCTATGGAGTGTATCATTTGGTGCACAAATACTTCACTAAAATTAAACTCCTCATGACGTTGCCTTGCAGAATCAGGCTCCACGTCTAGATCCATCTCTGAGGTACCAAGAATACCGTAGGTGCGACCTTGAAATCTCTGGAAAATGTCATCAAGAAATCACGATCTTGTTATATCTTCTCCAGCTAGATTTGTAATCAGTTTAAAGCTAAGAGTGACACAGAACCAAAACATCTTCCAGGATGTTTTTAACCCAAGCATAGACACAGTAGTAGTTGAGGAAGAAACAAGAAGCCAAATTTGCAGATGATTGCATAACCTCAATGGGATTCTTAAAAACAATGTGGTACTTTCAACACGAATGCTAGCAGCATAGAACTTGATACCTCTGTGTGAAGCTTCTTCAAAATGAAAGGTTTTGGAAAAAGCATCCATGGAACTGCAATTAGAGCCAAAAGCAACAGTATAACCTGCAAGATTGGGCTAAATTAGCCATCAACATCATAATAATAATAATAATAATAATAGTAACAATAACAATAACAATAACAATAAAAGAATCGGAATATAGAGAGATAAAGAGAGAGAGAGAGAGAGAGAGATGAGTTTCAATCATGCCTGAAGTGGTCTTTGGCCCCAGAACAACTGATTTTCACCTAGATTGTCAGTCGGGCTCAGAAACATATAAATCATCACATGGTAGAGGTCTGCTTGAGATCCAGTACACCACTTGATGATAATAAGAAGTGAAAGATACCCAAACAGACTGTTAAGAAAGATCATCTGTGGCACAAACTGGTACCTACCACCAAGATGCACAAGGGTTAAAACTTAAATCCTTTATCTGATTCCTTTAGAAGAGAGGCTGGTCTGATGGAGTATGATGATTTCAGAAAGAACAAAAATGTATGAAAAAGAGAGACACCTTATATCAAGCGAGCTGCCAAAAAAACGTGCATTGAAGTAACTTAGAATGATTCCCAAGTTCATTTGGGCTACACCCAACAGAATGGACATTTTCATTTTGAGAGAATTCAAGAACGGCAGTTCTGAACGACTACCACGCCAACTAGGGTCCACACCGAATGGGTATGGTTCTCGGACTTTGACTAAGCCAGCAGTGTGTGCATCACTGCTCAAAGAAACAAGAAAAAAAAAATGTAATAACATTAACATTGCTGACTACATGGGAACTAAAAATATGTATAATATACTATGAGGTTGAAAATGAACAGATATTTAGTTGGCACATGTTTATGAAAAGGAGAGATAACAAATACCTGCAAGTAGTATCTCTGCATTTGTAAGCAGATTCACCAAATATGTGATAAGGAACAGAAAAGAATTCGTTGTAAATCAACCCACAATAAATTGAAAAAAGTGACATCAAAAGAAGTACATAGCGTCCACCAAATAGCATCTCCATAAAGCTCCCTAGTTTCTGGGATAAATAAATCTAAATGTTAGATACCAACGAACACTGAGAATACAATATGCCTTGTATGTGCATTTAATGCATTTTATCCAAAAACATTATCAATATCTTTACCAAAAGAAATAACGTTTTTCCTATGTATTGATCCTATGATATTCCTAAGTATAAAAACAAATCAAGTCCATATTCCTTTTTTCTTTTCAAATCAACAAGTTAATCCTTTTTCACATGCTTTCCAACTAAAGTCTAAAGCTACCAGTCTTAAGTTGTTTTGATGATTCAGTTTACTCGAAAAGACATCAAAATCTACCTTTGCCCCTAATATTCAACCGAAGTCTAGAAGCTACTAGTCTTAAGTTGTTTTAACAATTCAATTTACTCGAAAAGATATCAAGTTCTTCCTTTGCCCGTAATGTATACAAGTATGAATATTTATTGACCTCTTGTCTCAGTTAAAAATCTAAATATATATAACGAGAGAGAGAGAGAGAGAGAGAGAGAGGGAGGGACGTTTTCCCCATAAAGAATAACTTACAGATTCAATTTTTTTTTTTTAACCCACTAGTGGTATCCTCAGACCATAATTTTCAAAGTTATGAGATAGATAAAACTCTTCCAGAATTGTAAGAGCGAAGAAGGATTAGTGGTCAGAGATCAGTAGTTAGAAAACTTTAATATAATTTGGGCCCTCTTATGCCCACTTCTGGAGGTATGATTTTTCAAGAAAATCTTACAGATATGAATTCTCTCTCTCCTTCTCTCTCTCTCTCTCTCCCCCCAACACAAACCCCACACACCCCCCCCCCACCCCCACCCCCCCCCCCCCCCCCCCCCTTTTTTTTTCCCCCAAACGCATCAAGCCAACATATAAAAATATGGAATTTAGAATCAGCAGCTTTTAGAAAATTTCGTTTTGACTGGAGCCATTTGATTCACATTTCTGTTTCAGCACAATTCCTACTGACACAACAATTTCTCTTAAAACTGTTGTGCAAGCAATCGGTAGAAAGACCGCACCTGAGTACCGAGCTTACTTTCACGAGCTATAAGAACTAATGCTCCCAGCAGCAAGCATATTCCATGACCCCAATCCCCAAACATCACCGCAAAAAGAAACGGAAAAGTGATAACAGTGTATACTGCAGGATTTGCCTCTTGATATCTAGCAACACTGCAAATAAAATGTTTCGTCAGCTTCTGATCAGCTAATCAGTTTAGTTCAAATTTAGTTCAATTCCACTTTTCCAATTATCATTTTTTTTTTTTTTTGATAACCATGGTGTCTGATACTTTTCCCTGACTAATCCACACAAAGCGCCCCTCCACATGGATCAGGTAAATCTCAGGCCTTTGGCCTACAGGCGTGGCCCCAAGGAATTGATAGCACTCAATGGGAATTGAACTTTAGCCTAATGCTTCATGAGGCACTTAGTTTAAGTGATTCAGTGATTCACCACTTCGAATTAACATTTTCTTTCCTACAACGCATGTTAATGAATGGAGGATAAAAAAACGTGGACAAAACCACAGGTTCAACCATCTACCATTTTTCCTTGCATTTTGAAAATGTAAAAATAAAAATGAAACAAAAATGCGGAGGAAGAAGGGGCTGCAGATAATGAAGAAAAAGATAACTCAAGACAACATCTAAAAATTTCTACTAGGTTGAGGAGGGGCAAAGGAAATAAACAAAAGCAAAGGGGAGAAGTGCAGCAAAGGAAGTAAAAAAGATGATAGTGAAAAATGGTACAAGAAGCAGGGACAAAGATTCCATCATCTATAAATATTTACGTCCTGATTAAAGATGTTAACAAACAATTGACACCAAAAAAAAAAAAAAAGGGGGCTCTTATAATGCAATTAATTTGCTTTAATGAGGTTCAAAAGCAATCATTTTAGAGTCGGCATTCCACACAGATGGAATCTTTCATATGTTACCATACGACCCATCTTACAAGGAAAATGCTTTAGATCAACATTGGTGAAACTCATCTCATGGTTTTAGTCCATAATAGCTTTTGGTGACACCCTCACTTATGATTGGTCACGACAAACCCCACAAACAATGAATTACTTCTTTAGCAAATTGACAATCCTTTATTTATTTATTTTTTCTTTATCTTAATAAATTCAAATTCAACTCGAAAGAACTGTTAAATTTATGTACAATGTTGTACAACCTCCATTTTGAGAATGTTTATCAATTAACAAATGATCCTAATTTTTTCTATTAACCATGATTATGTAAATGCAAAATTAAAAAATTTCTGATCTTGTTATCCCTATTTGCACTTATTTACATTTTTAAGACGAAATTAGTATTCTAATTTTTTTGGGAGGGGGTTGAAGATGACAAAACTTAATTATCAGACCTCAACACTAAAAATTAGAGTAAAAGTCTATCTAATATTTTTTAATATAGTATTAAAGGTCTATATATTTGTGTGACAAGAAATGCAACAGATTGTGGCCGGTATTTCTAAAATGCTTCAAAGGGGAATGATAGTAGTACTATTTAACTCACCCATATGCGTCAACAATTTCCTGAAAAGGGCTTGTGAAACAATTTGTTCTAAAATACGTTGGAGGTGATTCTACAGTGTCCATCTCATGAAATATTATGCCCACTTGTGAACTGCTATCAAATGTTGCACGATGCAGTACCTCCTGAATCTGCATTGGAGCAATTAATTACAAAATAGTATAACCTTGACAAGGTCCTCCACAGTTTAAAATGTTATATTTTCATGTAACTGCAGTACCAAAAATGAGTGGGAATTGTAGAAGAAACACACTAGTTGAAACAGTGGGATAAATTACCTGAGTTTTTGCAAAAATTGGGCACCATCCCTCTCCAACAAGACATTTCTTTGTAACATCAAAATTTAGCATATTTAGCGTATCATAAACAGCTTTCTCCTTTCTTACCTGGTTAAAAGTAGAAAACAGGATACAAATTGTTAATTGTACCTTCCTAGAGCAAAATTGAATCCATGTTAGTTCAATTGACAAGAGAGAAGAACACGCAAGATGATACCATCTTCATCCATTTTGCTAGATGGAAACTTATGGAAGTAAGGGCCTTATTCCGGTGCCGTATCCCTGCATGTAAAGTTGTTTCCAGTTCCACAAGTCGTGATGATACCTGCAAGAAACAAAAAATAAAATAAAATAACATAAAGAGACAAAGAAGAGAAGAAGCTTCATAAAGTTAAACTAGGTAACATGTGTTCCAGTAAAATCATCAACTGCACCTATAGCATGTGTTCCAGTAAAATCATATGTGTTAGATACCAAATATCCCATATGGAAAGATTACAACATAAGCAGTGGGTTATAAGCCCTTGGGCCCCCTCCACTTGCAAGAGACCAAAGCAAAATTGTATTTTAAGCTTATAGCATATATTGAGTTCAAGAAAGGCAGTCAAATCCTCGACTGCAAACTTACTTCTCTAGTTATTTGTCTCTGCTTATTAACATCTTCAGGCACAGGATAGCAACTTGCCCCAAATGCTTCACAAATTTTAGTAATCTTCGTTCTTGCCTGCTCCCCAGAGAAAAACACTACAAATACCATTTTTTCAACCTGCAAAGTTGTCTTGTACTCTTAAAGGAATTACTAAAACGCTGCCTATTTAGAAAAACCTCAAAAAAAAAAATAACTGAGTGAAAAGAAAAAAGAATGAAAGACAGGAAACAATCACATTTTGTAGGTGGAAAAAGAAAAGGGAAAAGAATTTTCAAAATAAATGAGAGAATTGAGGCAGAAAACCATTTCGATGGATAAAGGATCCATGATCTGTTCATCAGCCGGTGCCTGGTTGAAAAGCATGTTCCCCCTTGTAGCACGAAACAACATCCTCTCAAATCTAAGCGCTTTGGACTTGCAAATTATCCCACTAATAAACCTAAGGCCAGATGGATCAGAGCGTCCAGTCCTCATCTCCTATAAAATAAATAGGAAAAGTGAAACCTTGGGTACTAGTTTAGTATCCAAAATATATATATATATATATATATGAGATTAACAAGGCATGAAGTACCTGTTCAAGCAAAGACGCTGTCTCCGCATAACTATCATTAGAGTATATGTTCTCATCTAGTTCCCGTTCCTCCATAACTGAGTGACTTTTATTTGATACAAGAAAGCCACCTGCCTGATATTACCACAAAAATGACACACATAAAGGCATAGAAAAAAAACATCTTTGTTTAGATAAATTTAAACCTCCCCTCAAAATAAAAGCCAAAGGTAAAGACTATGAAGTGCTACACTAAAGTAGCTTTATAAAGACAATGCAGAAATAAAAATAGCAACAAAGTTTAATGTCAACCAACCATTGCTTCTAAAAGTAGAACTCTACATTTGATTTGTAAGCTTGAAAGGTTGAAACCGTACAGACCAGATTACCACCAGAACAAAAGCCTAACGTGCCCCTAAATAGTTTAATAGTCCATAGCCTTTTCAAAAAATATAGTGCAAATAAGTGTGCCAATAGGTATGGCATGCAGCCTAATGCTATTACTAGAATCATGTACAAGTAAAGTTAAGCAACAGGCTTTGCACCAAAAATACACAGGTTTAAACCAAATCACATGATAGGTTTTCTTTGTACAAGACACAACAACATAACATAGATACAGGGAGCCTGCCAAAGAAAATTTTAAAACAATCGCATACACATTAAGAAACTCTTTGGCAAGACTCAGAAAGTTGCTTTTAGGAGTGTAATGATTGGCCAATTTCTAAGAAGAGTTTTGACTTTTCAGAAGTGATTGAAGCCAAAGTTGGTAGAGTGTAACTTCCTAGAAGCTCTCCAAGTTTTACAAGTAAGATTATAGACTTTATTCACTTTGATAATCCGTTCTTTACTCTTTTTTTTTTTTTTTTCCGTCTAAATTGGAAACTAAAATACTATCTCTGTCCTGTTAAGCTCTTTTAAAATAGAATCTCTAAACACCAATAGAAAATTTATAACATTTTCTTCTTTCTTATACTGCCACCAAGTAGAACTAAAACTCGTTTTCACAAACAATACAAATACTAAAAGCAAAGAAAATACATCAAGTACCTTTTGCAATACCATCTTGAACTCCAGGAGCTCGTTATATGATTGTCGTAGTTTCTCACTATTTGAATTCATTTCAATTAGCTCATGTTCATGTTCAGCAAGTTGTATCTGGGATAAAGAGAAAACAACAAAGGGGAAAAATAAAATTATTAAGAAAATATGAACAAGACGATGTATTTAAAGTATACCCCATGGAAACAGAAATTACTCAATTTACTTTTTATGATAGGTTTCAACTATACAGTAAACACGATACCAAGGGAAAGCAGAAGAAAGAAAACAGAATAGAAAGCCATCAGAAAAGGAAAGCAGGAACGCAGAAATGACCTCTAATTCCTCCAACTCCAGATCTGGTTGCATAACAGGCCGTGCAGAAGCAATTAGGCCAGCTTTACTGATTTGCTCTTTGAAAAAACGTAGCTTTCTTGACATCTCCGCACATCGCTTTACCTGTAGAGGACCTCAAGAGATGAAACAACCAGATATACAAATAATTGGTTATCCACAGTCAATATCACTCTCAACTATGAAAACGTATAGCAACAGCAATGAAACAACGGGAGACAGACGAGCATATAATTGCCAACACCTCAGAAAGAAAGATCCTCTTGAACATTGCGGTAAGACAATGGGAAGGGCAGGGGCGAAAATATAGAGTCAAGTTTTAATGTTGAACAAAACTTGCTTTCTTATTCTTCGTGGTCAATATTTTAATGCCGACGTAGAGAACACAGCAATGGGTGGACATGTCAAGCATAAAACGCTGTGAAAATAATGACACTAAATTGCCACAGTTTCCTATTATTAGCCACAAAAGATGAAGCAATCCAGGAAACTCAGTTCTTTACAATTGTCCTAATTGGATCCAAGTAGATACCTATTTTCCCCAGCCCCCTCCCTCCACGTCCAACCCCACACGCACTACAAAGCAGACAAAAAGAGTTCATACCTGATTGACAAATGTTCGTTGGAAAGGGCTTTTATCAGAATTCATCTGTAAAGAAAAATAAGAAAACCATAAGTATAACTTAGCAGAACTATTATTTTAGGAACAGAAAAAATGTCGTCCATTCCTTTCAAAAAATAAAAAAATAAAAAATAAAAAGCCCCCACGTGAACAAGTAGAAATACACCTGAAAATATGGGATTTGTTTACTGGGCAATAGTAGTTCACATAGGCAGTTAAACACAATACAGTGACCACTGACAATCACAAGTAAGCTGAAGCATTCAAACCTAAATCTATTATCAAATGAATTCAACTACCTCATCAAAATTCATATACACGTTATGTAATCTACCAATAACTTGGTTAATATTTTTTTATTTTATTATTTCTTAAAACAATGACTTGGCTATATTTTCAGACAAATTGGGGACTAACCAAGGAAGCTAGTGATATGTCTCTGCAACCATAAATTAGCATCAATATCATGAAGCTTATACCCAATCTTAAGTCATCTCCACCTTAATGACCAGTAAAAATTCAGGTAGGAAAAATTACTTGGTTCAATCTAGAACTCCGCTGAATAGAAGACGTTTTCTCATAATTTCACCGCCATAACCAGCTCCAAACGAATAAACCTACTTCTGCTGTCATGCAAGCACATGCACATATATGTATTGAGCAAGTTTACGCATACAATTCCAACACTAAAAAGCCTCCAATTCGACACAAAACTCAAATTCCGCCAGAGTGCCGGTACGAGAAAAATTGCAGATATAAAACCGAAATACAAATTAAAGCTAAATATTCTTTGATCAACTCCCAACCAAACTTCCTATTTTCAGATTAAAGCTGTTTCGACAGCCGCAATTAACTCTGAAATTGAATCCTCATTTCAGTTTCTGCGAATTAGAATCAACAAAACGCAGGAAAACGAAATGCTAAATCGAAAAAAAAAAATTTTTTTGAAACAACCGCGTCGGATCTGAAAGAGAAACTTACGTCTCGGAGTTGCAAGAGGCCGAGTTCGCCGAGATAGGAGACGGCACGGTGAGCTGATTCGACCGGGATGATGAGCTGGACGAAGGTCATCTTCTCCGAGCGCATCAGATCCATCGCCGGCAAGTTGTCGATGAAGTCGTCCATTTTCGCGGGAATCAAACGGCAAATGCTTCGGATCTAACAAACCTTTTCCAGATCTGAAAAAGAATTCTCTCTCTCTCTCTCCCCCCCTCTTTCTCTCTCTACGAGTCCGCGAAGGAGAGTGCGTTTGGTGTGTCACTTGTTGGTTTCATTCCCTTTCTTTTTTTTTTTTTTTGGGTTATTTTCGGTTTTCTCTCACTTTGGCCACTGCCATTAGAATTGCGCAATTCTCCTCGAGGTTCAAATCGGTTGGAGAAGTTGGAATTAAATATTAAAAGAGCCTTTTTTTTTTTTTTTGGCCTATTTTCTCTTTATGTCCCTGATATCAATTTATATGGACGACTTTTTTTCTTTTTTTTTTTTTTTCCTGGTCTTTGACACTGTTATTCTATTGCGTAGGAACCACTATGTGGTCATTTGCATCATCCATCACATCTCGAAATCAGACACATCACACCAATAGCCAGCTATAAGTTTATGTCGTATAAACTTTTTTTTTTTAAGTGTACGTCGTTTAAACTTTATGGGCAACTAAAAAGTCTTTTTTCTGTAAATATTTCACGACTTTTAAGTGATTGCACCTACCCTTTTAAAAGCCGTATAAATTTTAGAGTTATTCTACTGCTTTTTTTTTTTTTTCCCCAAATTTTCTTGACAAAATTGTAAGAATAGAGTTGTGTAATTGTATGGATAGTTTAGCCAAATTTTTGCAACAGATTTTACCAAATATTATAGTTCGGACCCCTCGTTTTTTAAGTTTTTTTTTTTTTTTTAAGAATTATATGTCGTTTAATCAATGTGCAAAACGAAAGTCAACAAACTATATGCGGCAGTCAAATTGCCGTTATTTAATTTATTTTAATTGACATAAAACGATAGATATTAGATCATTTATGTCCGAAAACAACACGTCGCTTTTTTTTACGAATAAAAGAAAATGTAAAACGACGTAAGTTTTATCAAGGGAACAAATGACAGCCATGAAAGGATTTGTTGCATTATGTAACTTCTTAGTCCGTTATTTATTTTTGCTATGACTGTAAGACATCTTTTAAATAAAGCAGTAAATTAAAAAATGAAATGCGGTCATGCTGAAAACCATCAAACACGGAAGAAGTGTGTATTTACCCAAAAAAAAAAAAAAGGGGGGGAAAAGTCCACTGATTCGTGGATATCATTATCTTATTTTAACATATATCTTAATCTTAACATCTATTATTATTATTACATATTTAAAGAGCTAATATATTACAAATAGTATTTTTTAGTCTTTATCTTCATGGTTATGCTATCATCAATTATATAATGATTCAGTCATTACCATATAGTATTCTGATCATTATCATACGATTTTTTTTACATTATTTTATTTTATTTGTCAAGGGGATACAACTAGTGTCCGTGCATATATATATATATATATATATATAAAAGAGCAAAAAGACGCTCTCTCCTCCTTGCTCCATGTGTCAGTCCCTTGTTTTTTTATTTTATTTTAATATTTTGTCTTTATTCCTATCTTTTATCTTTTTTTCCAATCAATATCTATGTATACACATAATTTTCTATCTATTTATTTAATAACTCATGTATTCTTTCTCAATAATAAAAGTAAGAATAAGTTTTTTTTTTTTGTTGTTTTTTTAGAGTTTCGTATAAGAGTTTACTCCTGATTTTTTATAAAGGTTTTACAGTGGAATTTCGGTCCTTTTTTTAATTTTATTTGCATTTTATTTTTCCGTGTTGTGAATTTTTTTTATTTTTTTCTTAAATTTTGATATCATATCGACTATATAATATTTCACATGTACTTTTCAACTAAGTCATTACTCATTAACGACGGTCAACATATGGATGTACGTTTTTGTTTGACGGAAAAGTGTTTGTCGTTTACATTACTAAAACGACATGTCATTTTCTTCCATGAACAACCACAAAAACACAACACACTGTCTAGATGCAAGAGATGCGTCGTTTCTTGTATGGTTAAACAAGTCAAAATTAAACGTAGCGTTTGGTATTAGTTTTGAAATCTGTTCTGTTTTTAAAAATATTGAAAATGAAATCGTTTTGAAAACTGTTCTGAGATTGTTTTTGAAACTGTGTTTGATTATATTTTTTGAGTGTATGTTTTCAAAAAACAATTCTGAAACTGTGTTTGGTTATATTTTTGAAAACCAGTTATTTTATAAGTAGTTTATGAAAATATATTTATGTTTAATTTAAAAAAATTATTATGAATACCAAAAATTAAAAATTAATAAAAATTTTAATTGAAAAATTAATTGAAAATTAGTAACCATAATATTTAAATATTTACTATATCAATTAAAACATAATTAATCATTATATTTAGTTACAAATACATTACAAAATAATTCTTAATAGTAGAAGTAACATTTAACTAAGAAATTACAAATTTTAACTATCATAACAATTAGGATACATATTATTCCCACATTACTTGTGTTATTTGATCCGTAAATTGGCTCATACGTTGTCGGTCTTTATTAGTGGAACTAATATCAAAAGTTGATTCAGATTCATGGTAATTTGTATCCTAGTGATTTTCTAGTCGCCTCTTAATATTTTCTACAGGCTCATCACCTCTTAATACATCATATGCTCCCACCAAACACACGCACACACACAAACACACACTTTTTTAATCTTCGATCCCCAATACATAAAACACACACAAACACTCCAATTCCAGCATTACTTGCAGTGGGTCCCCACCTGTTGCAATACTCCAAACTCCATTGCCAAATTTCCGTGTCCCTTTCTCATCTCCTCCAATCCTAACCCCAAAAAACCCCCCACCACACCAAACAAAATGGACAAAGCAGCTTAGCAATGGCATCATCCCCCATAAGCCCCGCGGAACACGGCATCTCGCTGGCGACGGCCGTCCTTGTCCAACCCTCCTCTCTTGCTACCCCGCCGGTGATGCCCAGCGCAAGATCGGCACAACCCTCGACCTCAGCGATGAGAGCGCCTTCGCCGTTCGATGGGCCGTCCAGAACTACCTCTGCCCCGGCGATGCAGTGGTGCTCGTACACGTCAGCCCCATGAGCGTCCTCTACCGCGCCGATTGGGGCGTCGCCGACGCCACGACGGCCAATGATGAGGAGACGCAGAGGAAGCTGGAGGACGATTTCGATGCCTTCACCACCGCCAAGGCCAACGACCTGGCGGACCCTCTCGAGAAGGCTTGGATTCCATACAGGATCCACATCGTGAAGGACCACGACATGAAGGAGCGGCTCTGCTTGGAGATCGAGAGGCTCGGCCTCAGCACTGTCATCATGGCAGCCGAGGCTTCAGCACCGTCGCCAGGCGGTCTTCCAAAGGCAGGCTTCGAGACCTTTGTTGGCGAGATTTGGAGAGGGGTGGTCGGGTAATGTGTATATGGAGTCGAGAAAGAATGGTGAAACCGAGTGAAAACAAGTGAATAACGTTTTCAAGTTTTATTTAAAAACAACCGGAAATGAACCCACGTTTTCGGGTTTTATTTTCAAAACCAGACAAAAACAAACAAGATTTCAACTGGTTTTCAAAATCGATTCTCTCGGGAATCGTGAAAACCATTTGTAAAACAAAAACAAACACACACAAAGTTTTTATTTATTTATTTATTTTTCTCTTTTAATGTGTGGCATGGTTGGTGAAAACGACATTGGAGGAATACAAACTAATGCTATTCGTATTAAGGTGGAGGACAGCAATTCATGCACTCGTGTTCTGTTTTTATGTTTACTACTTTTTTCATTTTTCTTTCCTTTTTCTTTTTGGAATAGTTTGTGTATGTTTGTATTATTATATACACTAAAGTGAGGATAAAAAAAAAGGGAAAAAAATATTATTCATTCACTGTTAATAGGATAGTAGTGTATCAATATTATCTCTGATTGATTAAGGATTTTTGATACTTTTACATTTTCTCGTATGAATTTTTTTTGTTATTTATTTTCTTCTTAGATTCCTTTACTCTTGGGTTTTTGATAATTCTATCATAAAACCTTTCCATACTTATCTTATTTCTTGCTTGCCTTCATTTCTAAATATGTTTACCCTCTCTCTCTCTCTCTTTTTGCATTTTCATTTCCTTTGTCATCTTTGTTTCTCTGCTTAAATAGAGTACGATGGCCTTCTTCCTTATATTTGTTTTAATTTCCTTTTTTTGAATTGGGGTTTTTTTTCTTCTACATTTTTTTTTTCCTCCTCAATTTGCTACTTTGTCCCTACTTTCCCGTTGGTAAGGCTAACGAAGTTTTTATCCCCTTTGATTTCTATTTTATCATTGTTCTTATTAGCTTCCTAATTCTATTTTTTTTTTATAGATTTTTTGCTTTATTGATCTTTCTTTGATAATGTGTGAGTTAGATTTGATCTAGGTCAAAGAAAAACATAGGCCTTGTATTTCCTCTCTTTACCCCTTTTTTTATTTTTTTTATTTTATGTGTTAGTTTACTATTGCCCTTTTTCCCATATTCTTAGTATACACCGTAGATTTTTTATTTTTGTTTTTTCATGTCAACGGAACTTTGTCTATGTGTGTGAATTTTGGCAGCAAAAGAAGGACACAGGTTATGTAAGTAGGTTAATTGATTTCTGATTTTATATACTTATTTTTTATTTGAGAATCAATATTCATGAAATTATTTGGAGTGGATTGAGATTTTTTTTATTTTGGATATATGATGTTGGTGATGATATGTACATTGTAATTCTAATTCAATTTGAACGTGTTAAATTTTTTAAAGGAGCTAAAAGTTAAAAGAGAAAAAAGTGAGTTAATTATCTCCATGGTCAGCCAAGAATATTAAATTGGATTCCATACAAATTTTGGCCTATTCTGGAAATCTGGTGAGGATCCTTCCTCCTTCCATACATCAGATATAGGATAAGACAATAGAGTTTCCTTTTTTTTTTTTTAATTAAGAAAAATATAAAAGTATTGATAGGATTAACGATTATTAATTATATTTATTTATACATGAAACATGTAGTTGAGGACATGGCCTAACTAGCCTTTATTTAAAAAAATTAGAAATAGACATAAACCTATGAGGTTATAAAGAAATGCTTTTCAATTTGTCCAGAAAGAAAAAAGAAAAATAGTATAAAAATGAATAGTTAACACTCTTAAATGAAGTAAGTCTATGTTATAGTCTTTTTTATTTACATTAACATCTTTATTATTTTAACTTGAATTACGCAAAGAAGTGAAATGGACAAAGGGTCTTAGACTCTTATAGTAGTCCAAGTAATTGGATTTTTAAGTATCCGTTCAAGCAAGCATAAAAGAATGAGTTGCTATAATTTTACAAGGAAAAAATAAAATAAAATAAAATAAAAAATACAAGAGTATAAAGAAAATGAAAATGATTGAGATTTATGATATTTGTTACATTAATAGCTAATTATTATAACAATAAAAAAAAAGCATTATAAGAGTATAAAGTAAAATAAAAATTGAAAGACTCATTAAGAAAAATCTGCAATAAAAATGAGAATGAAACTTACGATAATGAAAACAATAAGAAACAATAATAATGCACTAATCATGTTGCAAATTTTTCTTTGACTAAAAAAAAAAAACTTTAATGAAGCAAATGAAATAATTAGAGAGATAAAAAAGAGATGAAATGTATGTTTGTAAAAACTTGAAGATGAATGAATTTATATGATAAAATTAATCGTTTTTTGCCGTTGGAAGGTAGGAAATTTTTGAATTTTATATAATTATATTCTTAAATGATATAGATAAAATAAATATAAATAGTAGATATATCTACTAAATAAAAAATATTAACAATTTGAAACTGAAAATCACTTTAAATTATTATTAATAAAAAATTTTTAAAAATATTTATATAAATTAAAAATCAAATTTATTGAAAATGTTAGTTAATAATTAATACTATTATATTTAAACGTGCTTTTTAAATTAGATTCTTCAAAAAAGAAATTAGGAATATTAATATTTTTATTTATAAATTTTAAATTTTTATTAATTTTTAATAATAGATGAGTAATAAAAGAATGAGAAAAAGTCCTGTAATATTAAAGTGTCAACATAAGTGGCATAATTTTCCTCATTCTGATCAAGATTTTGTGTTTGAAAACAATGAATGCTTAAGTGAAAGATATAGAAATTTCAAAACTCTTTCAGCAAATGTTTTTTAATTCAAAATTGATACGATATTAGTCTTTTTCGAGTTTAAAAGGTAAACATCTTATTCAACTCAAACATCAATTTTCAAAAATCACAATGAAAAATCAAATTAACTTAAGCAATACGGGAACATAAGAATGATTTTTATACAATACAACCCACTGCAGTATGCAGGTTTTTGGTTAGTTGATATATATAACACAAGTAAACTCTGACATTAATAAGATCACTCAATAAATGTGCTAAAAATCTACATACAAATAGAGAATATTTAGAAAATAAAAATTAATATGGATGACCTATATTAACTAACTAATCTAATAGATAATCTAATTTTTTCATTTAATTAAATGGACTAAATATTATATTTTGGTCTATTAATTTTCATTTTCCGCACTATCCCTCCTCTCTCTCTCTCTCTCTCTTTCCTCTCTCACTCTCTCCTCCCTTCCTTCGCTCTCCCTTTCTCTCTCCTCGCTCCTCCCTCCATTGCACTCTTTCTCATCTCCCTTCTTTTCACTGAAATTGGGATCACAATCCCTGACCCATCTCCAATCAGATTGGAATGTTACTGCCCACTCCCAGTCACATTGAAGTTCGCACCAACTTCAATTGTGCTGGAGTTTGCCCCAACTTTGTTGGAAAGCGCCTCAATCACACCAGAAGTGTAAAGTCCATCCGCGACTTGATCCATTATGTGACCCTCTTCAACAAATCCACCGTGAACCACCTTAATTTGTAAGCACCCACAACAAATCTGCAAAGGAGGGAGAAAGAAAGAATCGCTAGAGGTTAGGGTATTTATCATACTTAATTATTAATTAATTAAAGATTTAGTGTTTTTGATCATAATCAATCAATGATTAACTATAGTTAATTAATGATTAATTATAAAATTTGGTGATTTATAATATTATTGATTGGTGGTCAAATACAAAAATTAAAATAATGTTTCAAACTTTTTGAAAAAGCAATAGATTATTTTTTTTAACTGTACTTGTTTCCCCTTTTTGTAAAGTTTTTCAATATTTTAAATGTCATTATCCAAAAGAAAATGTAACAAGCCGACGTTTTTTTATGGATTATCTTTCAACTTATTTTATAATAATAAAGAATAATTTGATTTTTTAGAGAAAACCAAAATCTCAAAAATACTAAAATGATATTTCAGAAACGGAAATGATAACCACATTTTCATTAATGAATAATCTGCCTTATAAAGAAGGCTTGCAATGTGCAAAATCATAAAAATAGGAACTAAATTCCATAATTGCAGATAAATGGGAAGATGGAAAGTAATGGTAGAAAAATAATCTAACCGACAAACTAATTGACTAATTTAAAACTATCTACAAAAGAAATAAAAAATAAAAAATAAAACGTAAATATTTTATCTACGTAATTGGAAAAGAACCCACATTTTTTTATTCAAAATTTCTCATCTAAATTATGTTTAACCACTTAAATCATACCATTTCATAAAAAAAAACTGCATTTATTTTTCTATTTATTTTTAATCTTATAAAGTGGCATGATTTAAGTGGTTAAACATAATTTGAAACGGAAAATTTTAGACAAAGGATATGAGTTCATTGAAAAACATCAAAATTATCTCAAACCAACCCACTAGAGTTGCAAAATTGCCATAAATAATCCAATACCTTGGTAAAATTATAAACATGTATTTTATTTAAAAGATAAATAAGTAAAAATATTATTATATGTGAGATTTTGTCAAATATTTTTGTACTTACATCATTTTTTATGTCTTTTAAATAGAGGAAGCATTGTAAATCATGCTTATATTTGGACAATGCGGGATTTAAATGAATAATTACTCTCATTTGTATCTCTTGAGTTGATTTTTAAAACTTTAAATATATCTTAATGTAATTTTATTAGTTTTTCTAATGTGTTTTTTCCTAAGTTTTTTTATGTACTTGACTAACAATCTTTTATTAACTATGCTTTTTTTTAATTGCTAATTAAAGATAATCCAAATTTAATATTATATATGTGAGTGAGGCAAAACCGAACCAAAAGATAGCATATATGTTACTGCTTCTCTCAATAACTATGTTCAAATCATTCGATTTTAAGTTGGCTAGCTCTAAATTCACATCTTATTAGACATATTAGGGGGTGTTTAGGGGAGATATTTGAAGATATTATTTTTAAATTGGAAAAAAGTTGTTTTGAAAAATGTGTTTGGAAGAAAAAACTGTTTGAGATGAAAAAATAAAAAGTAAAAAAAAAAATATCAATATGGATATTGTTTCGTTTCTCTCGAAATTTTATATATTTTAAAAAAATATCTCATTTGGACTTTTATACATAAAATTATGAATTTTTAAAATTTAAAATTTACTATAACGTTTTAAAAATTAAAAAATAAAAAATAATAAAATTAAAAAAAAAATGATTTGGGATACCTCTAAAACATCAACCAAACACCCCATTATTTTGTATAACTGAAGGAGAGCTCATTTTCATTGTTACTTCTGCAGTATTTTGCCCCTTTTACCCCTAGGGATTTAGTGCTTGGGCTGCTCCTTTTGGGACAGTTTTTTGGGCATTTCCCATATAAAACCCCTAGGCCCCTTTTTCCTTTATTCCCTTGATCCCATTTTCGTCCGCTGCTCTGCCCCAATCTCTCTCTTGTTTGGTGTATTAGTCAAAATCCTAGGCCCCATTGCTTTTTCCCCTAACCTGCCTCTTTGTCTTGCTATTTAGCCGATTGGTGAAAATACTAGGCCAGATTGTTTTTCCTTTGCTTCCCTTTTTGTCAGATCTGCTCCTATCTCTTTTTCTTGTTATTTGGCCAGTTGTTTGAGTTTTTTTTTTTTTTTTTGGTGAGTCCTCCCTAATGGAAGCTTAAGGTCCTATTGTTTTTTCCTTTCCTTCCCATTTCTTCCGATATGCTTCTCTCTTTCTCTTTCTTGCTATTCAGTCGACTATTGGTGGTTCTTTGGGGTGAACCTTTTGGATATTTTCCGAATAGAAATCCTATGCATTCTACCTGTTGTTCATGGGCTTGGTGATTTTTTTTTGGGTCCCTGGCTTGTGTTTGATTTAGAAGGAAAAACTTCAGGCTATGTTTTTTTGTTTATTTCATGTCTTTGGTTTTTTTAATTTTGGATTTTTTTGTATTTGTGGTTTTGGATTTTTTTTTCGATTATTTGCTATATTGGGTTTTTGATTTGGGATTCCTCTATATTTTTGCTTTTTTATTTTTGTGGCCCTTTTCTATGAGCCTTTTTAATGCAGAATTTTGTAGTTTTGCATCTTTTTTTATTGTTCTTTTTTTTTTTTAGATTCGTCTTTCTGGTTATTTATGTTCCAAATTACCAATCAACAAGTATTTGGATTATTGTTATTTTTCTTCGTTTCTCTCTCTCTGTGGATGGGTTTCCGTTTGTAAACAAATTTTTGTGAGTGTGTCTGGATTTTTGTAAAGACTGACCACCAAATGTTGGGTAAGTGAATTTGTCTATTCTTTTAGTTTTGTATTTTGTTTTCGTCGTAAATCTTGATGCTCTTGGGATTGTGTGCACCGAGTTTAGATTTCTAAGCTTTGCATTAGTAGTATTAGTGATGAGCTGTGCATCCGACGGATTCTCTTAGATTGTTAATCTATTCTTGTTCATACGGATGCATTTAATGGGCTGTTTATAATCATTTTTCTTTCTTTTTTCTTTTTCTTTTTCTTTTTTCCCTATTGATGATTTATTTAGCTATTTTCGTTATTTTTGTTTGATATATTTTCTGCTTTGACTTTTCATTCCCATTGAACAAAGGATTAGAAGCATATGCTAAGATATGCTCTTTTTGATTTCATTATCTGATTTACATTAACTAAAAAAAGGGCGCAAAAAAAAGGAGGCTGATATATTTTTTTTTGTTTCTGGAATCCTCTATGTTTGAGTACATGCCTGCGTAAGGTTGCGTATGGTTGTTTTTGTATTGATTAGTCTCGTTGTTGTGCTTTATGCTTATATATATTAATAGTGTATACGGTATTGTTTGATATTGTCTCCTCTTCTTAGTGTGATCTTATTTAGTGCTCACCCTTTTTGTGTAAGTACATTTACTGCTCTACTTTTGTTTCTATCATTCCCACGGTTGTCCTGCTTGAAGCTTACAGTATTGCTTTTAATAGATATCAAATATTATTAAATATTTCCCATGTATTTATCTATGCTTTCTTCATGATGAAAAATCGTGTATATATTCTCTTAAATTGATCTCACTGCGTTCAATTATTGTTAAGAAGTGTGTGTTCATTCATTCTACACGTTTTATTAACAAAACGATTGTATTGCTTTTCCACTTCTTAGGCACATTGAATTTTCTCTGTGTGTGTGTGTGTGTGTGCAGGTGTGTATGTACATATGTATTTTTTGCCATGTATGAATTTTTTATTTATGTTAGGTTTCATTTTATCCTGAACTAATCTTAGAAGTTTATCGACTAATTGTTGGCAACGGTTTTATAATCTTATTGTCTTTGATTAGGTTCATAATGTTGTTTTTATTTTGCTTAGTATTTATTTGTTGCATGGATGGGATTTTTGGTATTTTTGTTTCTTTCGTTCGTGTTTTCTTTTCTTTTTTTTGATTCGGTCATTCTTCTCCCTTTATATTGCTTTGCTTTATTGATTGGATGACGATAATGGATGCATATACTTTGACGTGTTGAGTTTTATATGGGTCATCCAAAAGTTACTTTGGGTATATTTTTGCCTGCATCAGTCCTTTTTAAGCAGTTTTACTAACATGGTTTTGTTATCTTTCTTCCTCTCTCCTCGCTTTCCTTCCATTTTTTGTTTATTACCGGACCCTGTTTGTCATTGTCTTTATACTGTTCAAACATGAGTCAAATCAATTTGGCAGCCCTTTTTGATCATAACCTTTTACCAAATGGTTTTATTTGCCTTTTACAGTTCCAAAAAACATCCACTTCCATAAGGGCACACCAATAAAAAAATACAACAAATTACAGAATTTTTAACCGTCTGCATGTGAAAAATCGCATGGAAATAACAAATCTAATTCACATGCCCAAAACCATTAATCCTTTTAGTCAGATTCTTTAATCCATGCTAATACATTCGTTGATCCATTTCAATTTCCAACTCGAGTTTTTTCACGACTAAGTTATAAAGGAACAAATAGGATATTTTATATATTTACCCTTAAAAGATCAACAAAAATGCATTGGACACATTAAAAATATTAACTTCAACAAAATGAAATTTAATACAAAAGTTGTAGAACAAAAGCCTTTTTATTGTAATCATATAAATATTTTGGACAATCTCATATATATATTATTATATAATAATATAGTATAATTTAATATAAACCGCATAACCTTTATTTTATATGTAATTAACCACGCGCATTGCAGCACGACTTGGGTATTTTGCTCGTTTATTCTAAAATGATTAAAATTATAGTGAAAAAATAAAGAAATTAAAAAAATTTAAAGAGAAAATAAAACGACCTTAAAATACAAAATTTATATTTATTTATTGTTCAATCTTTTATTTTAGATTTCGTTGGATAAATGTATTATATTTATATTGTATTTAAATATAATGCATTGATTGTAATCTGTATTTGGAGAAAAAGTATTTATATTATATTTAAATGTAATATGTGTTTAAATAATGAATATGTGATGTGATGGGTAAAAGTAGAGAGAAAAAAAGGAGAGAGAAAGGTAGTATGTGATGTGATTAATAAAAATAATAGAATGCAATGCATTTGAATGTATTGATTGGCATTTGAATTGGATTTAAAATTAGATTTAAAATTGTATTTAAATCTAATAGTGATTGTATTGAATTTAAAATATGACGTGAATGGTATTTGAATATAATATTTTTTTGTTTAGATAAAATTTATATTACATTTGAATATAATGTGAATGTAATATTAAAAACAATCGATACTTTAAAATTAAAAAAAAAAAGGGTTGACAAATAGAATAATTATGACTGAAATTAAAAAGAATTTGCGGACCATTTCTACTTGTATTTATTTAATAATTATAATTATGATCAAAAACAGTGATTTGTTTGACAGATTTTTAAAATTTTGTTTTGTCTCAAAAAGTTTTAACGGAGCGTTTGTTTCACGTCATATTTTCTTTTTATCTTATTTTTTTAATCTATTTTTATTAATCATATTAATTTTTCAATTTTAAAATATAATTTAAATATTTTTTATTTAAATATAAATACATATTATATTTAAATATAAAATAAATATTTTTTATTTAATATAAAATATATTTAATGTATTAATGTAATGCAAAAATAATACATTTACACCAAGATCTCTCGTGAATTTGTAAATTTCCGTGATTGTACCTTTTTACCCCTTCCGTCTCTCTCTTCCCCTTTATTATCTATCTCTCTTCCAGACGGAAGCACATTTCTGTTATTGGCTTCACCCTAGACTTTCCACAGAGTAGAAGCCAACCTCTGCAGCGAAAATTTTTGGAGCTAAAGGACAAATTTTGAGGTTAGGGTTTTTTTTTTTGAATGGCCTCAATCTGAAATTTCGCTATTGGATTCTTCTTTCCTTCTTGTTTTTTATTCTCAGTGTAATGAAATCTCTTTTGTCATTCTGATTTTAAGCAAAAGAAAAACACTCAAATCCTGAAATTCTCAGAACTTAGATGTTGGCCTAATGAGTTTTTCCTTGATGATATTCTTGTTAGTTCATAAAACGGATGGAATATCTTTCTATTATCTTCGTTTTCCTAATTTTCTGGGAAACCAAAACAATAACCAGTTTATTAGGGGGCGTTTGGTAAACGCATTGTATTTTGATTGTATTTAAATGAAATTTGTTTTTTGAATGTTGTATTTGGTTGAAAAGTATTTGTTTTGTATTTGAATGAAATGTGTGTTTGGATGAAAAGTATTTTAGAGTTGAAAAGTTGATGTGATTGGTAAGTAGAGATAAATAGTAGAGTTGAAAAGTTGATGTGATTGTTTTAAAAATGTTTTAAATAGTAATTGTTTTCGTAGCACTGTTGTAAAATTTGTGTTTGGTGTAAAATTGTATTGTATTTGAATGAAGTTAAAATGAAATATTGACACCAAATGGCATCTTAGTTTCCCAGGAGGGAAATTCAGTAGGTTGATTTTTTTTTTTTTTGGAGTCCTACTCAGAGAATATGATTCGTACATCATACTGGTTGATATGAACTTGCCTTTTTTCTTTCATTATTTTCTTGATGAATATGTAATTACTAATATCTATATGTATGACTTCCTCGTGCATATTGCTTGTGGATTGTGCTATTTTGGTTAATCTTTTGGATTTTTTTTAACTTTTTGTTGACTTGGTTGAGTTTGCAGTGTTAAAGCTTGTATATTAAAAAATTACCAAGATTTTTTTTTTTTTAAATTTTGTTTGCAGGTCTTTCTGTGGTAGCTCTAAAATAATTATAAAGATGGTTTTTGCCCCCAAAAATTTAGGAAACTGAGGATGAATTTCTAATTTGCTTAAAAGGAACTTATCGCACTAGCATAGTACTCGTAGGTGCCTTTCCTAGGTCTCCCTTTAGTCTCCGTACCAGAGCTCGAATCCCCACATCCTCACTTTGCATTTTGCAGGAACTATGAGCTTGTGACATACTCAGTTACCTTGGGCTTATGGGAGAAAAGCTCATGTTCTATTGTTCTACATGTGGTTTCACACTTTCACTAGATTCTCAAATGGATGGTGGGTAGGTGAGGACACCACTGAGCTCTTTTTGGGTTAGCAAAAAGAAAGGGGAAAAAAAAAAAAGAATTTATTGCAATTTGTTGTCTTGCTCTACGATAAGCAAGTGACTGGGGCCGGTGCATGGCAAACGGGACAGTTCATCAAGCCATTTCTCGCCTCAACCCCCTACTAAGGGGGTAATAAGCGACAAAATGCGTCAGATGTTGTGCTTTAATTCTCTTTCTGCTAGATGAGAAACAACTTAATTCCACTAAATTTTGGACCTTGACATTCATGTGTTGCGTGACTAAATTTAAACCCACTTAATGAGTTGAAATCAGTAGGCTTCTATTCTCTTTTTTTTTTTCCTTCCTCTTATAATCCACATATGGCTTAAATTGTGATTGTTTATCTTATTTCAGTTTGTATTCCTTGGAACACATATTGTTATCTAGAACATGGGAGGCTCCGACCCTGATGAGAAGATTCTGAGCTACAATGATGTTGTACTCAGGCGGTCTGACCTGGACATCCTTAGTGGCCCGTATTTTCTCAATGACCGGATTATCGAGTTCTATTTCAGTTACCTTTCTTCGTGCTATCCATCCAAGGATGTCTTACTAGTTCCACCATCAATATCTTTCTGGATAATGAGCTCCCCGGTGATTGAGAGCCTTGAAGACTTTGTAGAACCTTTCCATTTGCCTGATAAAAAGCTGGTACTCTTTCCTATCAATGACAATGATGACGTGAGTCAAGCTGAGGGTGGATCTCATTGGAGCTTACTCGCTTATGAGAGACATTCCAATATGTTTATTCATCATGATAGTAACAGAGAGATGAACAAAAGGCATGCAAAACAACTTTACAATGCCGTTAGAGGGTTTATGTCTGATTCCGATTTGGCATCTGCTGCCAAATTTATAGAATACACAGATTCACCGCAGCAAATTAATGGCGATGATTGTGGCTTATATGTCACAGCCCTTTCGAGAATCATATGTCTTTGGTATGGTGGTGACGGTAACAAAGACAAGGATGATTTGTGGTTCTCTGCCATGAAGGAGCAGGTGACTCCATCTGTTGTTGCTGAAATGCGGAATGAGATCTTGGGGCTGATCAGGGGTCTCATGGCTACGAAGTGAGGTTTTACTGCTAATGCGCTACGAAGTGAGGTTTTACTGTTAATGCGATAAAGTGGGACTGAAGTTAAAATAAGTTAGTTGTAAAAACAGGTCAGCTTTCTTTAAACAGGTCGTGAACTTAGATATCCTGTTATAACATGCTATCGGTCTACTTGTCGGTCGTAGAGGATGATTGCATATACGAGCGACCCTTTTGTTTGATTGCAGCAGGCTACTATGTGGGAGGTAGAGAAGGGTTGTGGGATTTATGGTGAGGTAGGTCGGATGTCAAGTTTTTTTGGGTGGAGAGGGGAAAGTTGAAGTTGAAAGGTGACCGAAATTCTTTGACTAAAAGATGGATTAATTCTTAGTACAAAATATATATATATGTAATTTTTGTTGTTTAGCTCGGTTTTAAGATGCCATCATTATAGTAAATGGAAGCTTTATGTTATTGTTACCACAGGGAATCCAAAAATTTGTACTTTGTACTCGCTTTATATAAGTTTGCCATTCTCTTGTTTGCCACTCTTTTTCATCTGTCTCACTTAGATTTTTTTTTTCCTTTTCCCTCATGCAGTTACTTTCGTTTCTGCAATCCATTTTACCAAAAATAGTGTCAATGGCGAATAATTATTTGTTGGCACATTTGCATTTAGTATAATATCATATGATATTGAAATTGCTAATTTATATGGCGCATTTGGTAATCTCAGCGGACGGTGGATGGGAAGGAAGGGGGTTTTGGAAGTAAAAAGTTGCAGGCCCATAACGTAAAGGTGGTGTGTGTGTGTTGAGAGTTTTGTTTGGTATTTGTTTAACACAGTCTATGATCTTTTTTTTGGTTTAATCAGTCAACATGATTAATGCAATTCAATTTTGCCTCATTCTATCTATTTAAGCATAGAATCATAACTTAATAGCTCGATATCGTCAATTACATATGAAAGAACAGCAAAATAGTAGGATACGCACCAGCTAAATGATAATGGTAGAAACATGACACCCTATAATTATTCAATTAGTTTACTAATTACATGGCAA
This sequence comes from Antiaris toxicaria, assembly GCA_035233585.1. NCBI lineage: Eukaryota > Viridiplantae > Streptophyta > Magnoliopsida > Rosales > Moraceae > Antiaris > Antiaris toxicaria. The sequence continues at coordinate 8,958,331 of CP141153.1, read as the reverse complement.
ACCAATTGCTAAACAGAAAAAATGCTACAAAATTGGACACAAAACGAAACGGGCATTAGCCTCTGAACTCACAACGTGCTGCATCTGCAAAGAAGCCTACGGTTTGGGCAATTCCGGTGTTTATATGGGGTTGTCCCTCTCTAGTCTTGAATTTTGAGAATAGACAAGGAAAAAAAATTGAGCTAGAAAATTTCCCATTCGGCACATTTTAAAATAGCCCTGAAAGGACCAAAAAAACACTATTAAAAAAGAACGGAGCTCAGGTTAATGTGGCACCACATAGAACGAAATGAGTGGGGTCGAGAATATACCCCTTTTCAAGTACTAAAACACTTGCTGCAACCAGCACTAGAATGGCTAGTGTCTAATATTTTTTTCTAGTTCAACTTATCCTCAAGCTTCGAGTCCAGACTATCCAATGCAGTTAATTGCATTCCATATGTTATAATGTGACGCTAGATTATATCATTCGTCTTAAACTTAAGTAAATTATGTCGTTAACAGAGATTAACATAACTACATCTGTTCTGTCCAATAAGTTAGACGTGCTAGTCAAAATTTATTCGAAGATTTGATTTCTTACCACAAACAGGGGCCATTCAAGGCATGCTTGTGTCCACGGGATAACTTCCTAGTACCCTAATGAATGTAGCAAACTCCTGCCAGGGAAATGAATCATTTCATGTCAGTCATGGGATTGTTTTGGCCTCTGTATGGTTGTAGAGATTTATAGAGAACATACATTTAGATGCTTAAGTGCATTCTGAGCATTCTGGTCAGCCATTGATGCTTCAAAATCCACATAGAAAAGATAGTCAAAATATCTGAAGGAAAAAAAAAAAAGTAAGCTTATTAGTAATATCAGACAACCAGAACACATCAAAAGTCAGACCGAGTATCTGATAAACACAGCAAAGAACAATGAGCTTGGCCAAATTGTTCAAGGAACATAATTATTAGTAATTTGCAAATAGAAACAACCGATATTTTCAGCAGACTTACTGTGAACCATTGTTCTCGTCGCGTAATCTCAAGGGTTGCTTTCGCAAGGGACGGCTCTCAATCTGGTTAAAGAAACAAAATAAAACAATTAACATGGCCACCATGCAAGGCAAGTGCATCTTCAAGCTAAGACAGATTTACGAAAGAAAATACCTTGGTAAGGTTGATTTGTCGAAGTGCAAAAACAGCAAGTGCCTTGAAAAGGATTCCAGGGCCTTCCTCTAGCGAAAAAACTATACTGGTCTGGCAACGTCACATAAATTTTTTAGTAGAGCAAAAAAGAAGACAAGAAATCTTCATGATAAAGAATTGCTCTTATAGTCAATATCCAAGAGTGTTGGGTGGAGGAACAATAACAGGGCTAACCTTGAATAGCTTATCTGTGCCAGGAATTATAGGTTCTCTAGCCAGCATAAGAAATCGAGTAATATTATCACTATCATCCTGTAGAAAGGAGGTTCGTGAGTGATTGATAAATGATAACGATGACGGAGATGTCAAGCAAAGTACATGAAAAACACCAAAACTTTGCATACCAACCTGAATATCTTCGGCAAGTACATTCAAACCATATATCAATCCAGCAGCCGAGCTAGCAACCGCTCCTGTATCCTTTAGTTTGTGGAGAGCGACGTACTACAAGTTAAGGCGACTATGGGTCAGCCCCAACAACAACTAGCCAAAAAGAGTTGGAAACATTGAATTTTCAACAGACCAACACACGTTATAGTTTCTATGACCATAAATCATAACCAAAGAGAACAGAAACGAAGAACTCAACCTAATTTGACTAAACTGGATGAGAAATCCCCCGCAAGGTACTATAGATGTAAGTGGTTCTGCCTAAAATAATAATTAAAAAAGCAAAAATGAAAAACCTCTAACATAATCCTAGGACAGTGAAGACGTAAAATGGGTAAAATTGGACAAAAAACTCTTAAAGTCTACCTTTGCTGCACCAGCAGTATCATCCACGGATTCTCTGACCAAACTCCATTTTGTTAATGTATGCTCACACTGAGCAAGAGCCTGAAATCATAACCTTTTTTTTTCAAAAAAAGAGAGCTCCATGACAAAATTCAAAATGGAATACCAGTAAAGGAGCCAATACTTAATATACCTGTGGATGGCTTAGAACCCTTTTCAGGTCCTCAAGTTGAACACCAGGATTGGCTAGTAAGCAATGTCGAACTGCAAATTTCACTTCACCTACAATGTGCAAGTGGTGGCGAAGCAAGAGGTCGTAATTTCGGTGGATACTTCCACCTAATGAATTCTCGATCGGTAAAACCGCTCTGTCCACAACCCAATTCTCAACAGCCTGCAAGAGAAGAGGGCAAAAAGCGTATCGTCTTTTTATCAAATTGGAAGACTTCCATAATCCTTAAAATTATTCAACCTCCGATTCCTTCTCGTATAAAAAGCAATCAAACAGAATACATACATACATACATACATATATCCATGTGGAAGCACCAAATGCATTTTCACTTTGATAAGCCAAAAAAAAAAAAAAAGAGCTTTAACATTAACTAAACATGTAAGATTAACCTAAAAGAAATTTTTGATTATTTTTAAACGACGAAAACACAACAAAAATCAAAATTAAAGAAAAAAAAATCAGAGATAGTTACTTCAAAAGCGGAATCGAATTGTTCACAAGGCACCGCTTCACAATTTGGGTACGCCTTCTCTGCAGCCGCCTCACTATATGCTCCACGAACTCCCTAAAATCCCAAAATTCATCCATAGAATATATATATATAAATATAGAAACAAACACATACAGACAATCCATTCCAATATATATCATTATATATAATTAAAAAGCAGGCGTAAACTAAAAACAACAAACCTGGTAAGCGACGCGAAGGCGAGACCCATCGGAAACCGGACGAGAGAGCTTGCTCGAAGACAGAGGCCCTGAAAAACGAACCAGAACTGAAGATATCGGAACAATGAAACTGAAAATGCGATTTTCTCAATTGGAAGCAAATTGCGAAGGTGTTGAAGGCGTACTGGGAAGAGCGTGAACGTCCTTCGACGCGGCGTCGTCGTGCAACTCGAGAGCCCCTCCGACGGCGCGACTGCTGTGGCCTTCGTCGTCGCCATTTCCGGCGCCGCCCGAGGAGGCCGAGGCCCGAACGCCATGGCGCCGCTTCGAGGAAGGCATGGGGATCCTGACGGTGGTCGTCGACAGGTAATCGAACCGCGACGAATTGCTCCGGTGTCGCGCCGGGAGAGGAGGAGCGAGTGCGGATCGCGGGGTGGAAGCTGCCGACATGGCGCGTGAAATGGAGAGAGGCATAGGGTGACGATAGAGATTGGCGCGGCGGAGAGACCGTTGAAGTGAAATTGGGGAATTTTTTATTTTTATTTTTATTTTTTTTCGTTGAAACTCCGTAGTAGTATTGTTCCAGCAAGATATTTCCTCTTATAGTCCAAAAAAAGTAAATTTCAAAAAAATTCTTCCGAAATTATATAAGTCATTTTCTTACCCACAAAAGAAGTCCTTTTTTATTTTATTTTATTTTATTTTTTAAGTAACAGGGTAATATTTTTTTTAGATTTTCTATTTTAATTAAAAAGTTTTTTTATTTAATTTATGACACAGATTCAAATTTTATATTATTAAATAGAATCATATACAATGTTGTTATTAGACTATATATGTAATTATATAAGATTTTTTTCTTATGAAAGGGAAAGAAGGCTAATTTTTAGATAATAAAAAATTCTAGTTTATATAATTCAAAAAAAATAGTTTCACATATAACCTAGTTAGAATTCCATCTCACCATATTTAGGGCTCGTTTGGACAATGTTTTGGAGACCAAATATTTTATTTTTTTTTCAAAACTTTATCACTTTTTACTATTTAATCTTCAAAACGCTACAGTACATTTAAAATTTTAAAAATCCATAACTTTGTGTATACAAGTCCAAATAAGATGATTTTTTTAAAAATTATATAAAATTTTGAGAGGAACAAAACAAAATCCATATTGATATTTTTTTTCTAAAAATATTTTTAAAATTTTTAATTTTTTCACCCCAAACAGTTTTTTTCCCCAAACACATTCTCTAAAACCAACTTTTTTCCAAATCCCAAAACCACATCTCCAAAACCTCCCCCAAACTCCCCCTTAAAGGTTTAAAATTCAAATCTCTCATGTCAAATAAAAAATATATATATCTAAAGTTTATATATTCACCTATTTCATATTTATATTTTCAGATTAAAATTCATACTAAATTCCTATCTTTTAGGTCAATTTTGAGCACTTAATTGTAATATATATGTAGGCTATGTTTGTTTGGGAGTTCCATTTTTAGAAAATGAAAAATTTTTCATTTCAAAAAAATGGATCTTCCTGAATTTTTGAATCTGAACATCTAAAATTTTTCATTTTTAAAAATTAAAAAAAAGTTATCTCTAGATTAAGAAAATCTTTTACCATCCAAACAATTTTTTACTTTTACAAACAAATCTAAATAACTTTTTATTTTTCATATTTAAAAATTTTTCATTTTCTAAAAATAAACCTATTATCCAAACATATACCTATGCATCTCTAAACATCTTTAATAAAAAGAGAACTAGAAAACAAAAACGAAAATTTCAAAATATGAGGGATATTTGTCTTTTCAATTTCAATTTTTGATCTAAAAAGTATGAGAATTTAATATGAACTTGAAAATATAACGTGCAGTCTAGTCTAGTTGGTAAGACATGATTCTCTATTAAACTTAAAATGTGATAAGTATTTTAATGTTCTTCTTTACGACGTGACACAATCAATAATATGTCATTATTGTCATTCCACGCATTAGAGGAAAGCTACTACATCAGGATTGCTTCATGAAAAGCGTGAATTTTGTCCTTGCTTGGTATCTTGAGCCTTGTAGCCTCCTCCACTAGTAGCTTCCTAGTTTCAAATTATAAAAAGAAAAAAAAAATTATCCATTTTGTCTCATTATGTTCACTGGTATAAAATAATTAAGGTCCCGTTTAGGGGAGGGTCTCCAGACCAAAATTTTTACCTTTTTTCTAAAACTTTATCACTTTTTATTATTTATATCTTCAAAACGCTATAGTACATTTAAAATTTTAAAAATTCATAACTTTGTGTATACAAGTCTAAATGAGATGATTTTTTTTTAAATTGCATAGAATTTCGAGAGGAACAAAACAAGATCCATATTGATATTTTTTTTCTAAAAAATTTTTTAAAATTTTTAATTTTTTCACCCCAAACAGTTTTTTCTCCCAAACACATTCTCCAAAACCAACTTTTTTCCAAACCCCAAAACCACATCTCCAAAACCTCCCCCAAACTCCCCCTAAATTTTGATTAGGGCTAAAATAGTAAAATTATCAGATAAAAATTCAAATTGTGCATTTTTATCTTATTTCTTGTTCACGTAGCAATTTGGCCTCGGTCTTCTCCTTTAAAATGTTTATATTTAAAATAAAAAATTAAAGTTCTCTCGTTAGATGACTTTTGTGTGAGTCTGTTGTGATGGTGAAGACTCTATGTTATATAACAAAAAGAAGAGTTTATATATTCACTCTATCGTATTTATTATTTTTCAGATTTGAAATTTAAACTCAATTCTTATCCTTATGTCATTTTTGAGCCCTTGACTTAAAAAAAAAAAAAAAAAGACCTAAACACCTTAATTAAAAAGAGGACAAGGAAAACAAATTTTTGAAAATTTCAGAGTACGGTGGATATTTAGGTGGTATTTGATATTGGTTTTAAAATATTTTATATTTTGAGAATGTTTTCAAAATTTTATTGAGATTATTTTTAAAATTATATTTGATTATGTTTTCTGAGTATATTTTTTTAAAAACATAAAAATAAAACTTTGTTTAGTTATATATTTTGAAAACTCATTTTATAAGTGAGTATCTTATAAAATATATTTATTTTTAATTTTAAAAAACAACGAAAGTTAAATTATTAATCATAATTAAAAAAAGCTTTGGTGGAAGGTTTTGCAATGAGGAACAGGGGTGGAAGACATTGGTAGTCTTAATTCTAGGTGGCGATGATGGTGAGATTTAGCTCATGAGTCGATAATCATCCTTGTGAAGGGGCCGTCGTCATTGTCGTTAATCCATGGTCGTCACCTTTCATCAGATATGGACGACATCATTGGACATAATCATTAATGACGCTGCACAGGTAAAAAACCTAAAAAAATAACATTGTTGAAAATAATATTTTCAAAATAGTTTTGAAAACGTTAAATAAACAAACGCTATTTTAAAGCCATTTTTATTTTTTGTGTTTTTAAAAATAAAAAATTATTCTCAAAAATAAAAACAAACACCCTCTAATGGGGTATTTGGTACCACAATTGTATTCGTATTACTTTTAAACACAATACAATTTTCACCAAAACGTAAAAGTTTTACGTTCAAATATAATACTTTTCAGCAGTATTTTTCAAAAATAAAAAATTATTCTCAAAAATAAAAACAAACACCCTTTAATGGGGTATTTGGTACCATAATTGTATTCGTATTGCATTTAAACACAATACAATTTTCACCTAAACGTAAAAGTTTTATGTTTAAATATAATACTTTTCAGCAGTATTACGAAAACAATTACTAATTATTTGTTTTTTGAAAAGAATTATTTATTAGGTTTTCAATTTTTTTATTTACATCATATTCTTTATCTCTCTAACTTTTTTTTATCTACTTTTACCCATGACATTAACTTTTCAATTGTAAAATATAATTCAAATTCTTTTTATCTAAATACGTATTTTATTCAAATACAAAATACATTCTTAAAATTGTATTCAAATGTAATGCAAATGTAATACGTTTACCAAACGCCCATAAGTCTTTGTTTTTTAAAAACAATTATTTATTAGGTTTTTAATTTTTTTATTCACATCATACTCTTTCTCTTTCTAATTTTTTTTATCTATTTTTACCATCACATCAACTTTTCATGTTTAAAATATAATTCAAATATTTTTTATCTAAACATACATTTTATTCAAATACAAATTAAATAATTTTTATCTAAATATAAAATATATTCTTAAAATTATATTCAAACATAATATAAGGGGGTGTTTGGGGGAGGAGGCTGGAGATATTATTTTTGAGTTGGAAAAAAGTTGTTTTGAAAAATATGTTTGGGAGAAAAAATTGTTTGTGGTGAAAAAAATAAAAAATTTTAAAAATCTTTTTAGAAAAAATATATCAATATGGATATTGTTTCGTTACTTTCGAAATTCTATGCAATTTAAAAATATATCTTATTTGAATTTGTATACACAATGTTATAAATTTTAAAATTTGAAGTTTACTATAATGTTTTGAAAATATAAATAATAAAAAATAATAAAATAAAAAAAAAAGATTTTTGAGGTGTAGATAACACCACAAACTAGTCCTAAATATAATGCTTTTATCAAACCTATTATATGCTTTTTTTTTTTACCTTCAAATTCAACATTTTATTTAAATAGTGTAAAAATTTAATATGAATAGGTAACACGTACTCTAATACGTAAGAATCCATTCTCTGTTAAAACATGATTAGCATTTTTGTCCGATATGACATGATAGAAAGAGTGTCATTTCACGCGTAGACAAAACGTACTGCACCAAAATTACTTCATGAAAAAGCGCAGTGAAAGAGAGAGGATTGAGATTGGCGTGGCGATGGGAGTCGTGGAAACAAAATTGTGAATTTTTTATTTTTTGTTGAAACTCCTTGGTGCCACCTTGGCCCGATATTTCCTCTCGTATCCAAAGAAAAGTAGATTTCAAAAAATCCTTCTGAAATTTAAAATATTTTTTTACCATGAAAAAATATATTTGATCTATTTTAATTTTATAAAAACGGAATTTTTTAAAACCAGTTCTACAATAATATTAGGTCATTTTTACCCTGTTAATAATATAAGCGGGTGTTTTGAAGACTTTTAAAATCAATTTTTTTTTAAATTTTATTATTTTTTAATATTTATATATTTAAAATATTATAATAAACTTCAAATTTTAAAAGTTTATAATTTTGTGTATACAAGTCCAAATAAGATAATTTTTTTTAAATTATATAAAATTTCGAGAGGAATGAAATAATATTCATATTGATATTTTTTTTTTAATTTTTAAAATTTTTTATTTTTTCACCTCAAACAGTTTTTTCTTCCAAACACATTTTTTAAAATAATTTTTTTCTAATTCAAAAATAATGTCTTCACGCATCTCTCCCAAACACCTCATAAGACTTTTGAATTATCAGATTTTTTTAAATAATTAAAATTAAAAAGATACACCAAAGACCCATAAAGCCAACCACACTTGATTATTATCTTACAAACATTTCAAAAAAAGTCTGGCGGTCCCCTCCGCCACAAGCTCCTCTACTGACCGCCTAACCACCGTGCAAAGGCGACCTTAAGACCATCCATGGCCCGAGACCACAACGGGGGCAATGGAATTTCGTCGAACAAAGATTTCTGTCCATGGCTTCCAAACGTTTTCAGTCAATCCCAACCTCCGTCAACTTCCTTAATCTTAGGTGTCGTTTGGCAAAAGTATTTCATTTTAATTTATTCAAATACAATACAACATTACACCAAACACAGATTTTACAACAGTGCTACGAAAATAATTACTATTTAAAAGTTTTTTTAAAACAATCACATCAACTTTTTAACTCCATTATTTTTCTTTACTTTTACCAATCACATCAACTTTTCAACTCTAAAATACTTTTCATTCAAATATAAAAAAAATACTTTTCAACCAAATACAACATTTAAAAAATAAATTTCATTCAAATACAATCAAAATACAATGCGTTTACCAAACGCCTCCTTAGCCTTAACAATTCCTCTAAAAGCCCCTTCAACCTTAACTTCCCAATTTCATGTTCACGGCAACGGAATCACAGCGTGAGCTTAGAATCACATAGTGGCGATGGTGGCGAAGCCTCCGAGCAGGCTTTCAATGGAAGCGCAAGATGCCCAACCTCTGTCTTCCAACCTTCACTGCCAGAAATCACTGCTCTCGTACCCAGCTCGGTTTTTTGTGAGCCCTCTCCACCACACGAGCTATCGAGTCGAGCTCCCTTAGTTACGTAAGCCGTTGAGCCCCCAACAACTCCCAGTCGTGGAGACTCCACCGCCACTAGAGCTCCCAGGCTCACTGAAGTTCTCAACCATGGGAATTTTTCTTTTAGGTGTCGTTTGGCAAAAGAAATTGCATTTTAATTTTACTCAAATGCAATACAATTTTACACTAAATATAAATTTTGTAACAGTATTATGAAAATAATTACTATTTAAAATATTTTCAAAACAATCACATCAACTTTTCAACTCCACTATTTATCTCTACTTTTACCAATCACATCAACTTTTCAACTCTAAAATACTTTTCATCCAAACACACATTTCATTCAAATACAAAATAAATATTTTTCAACTAAATACAACATTCAAATACAATCAAAATACAATGCGTTTACCAAATGCTTTCTTAATATATTTTAAGCTTTGGCGGGAGTTTGAATCAAGTGCAGTGGGTATATACTTATTTGGTGTTCTTTACGTCTCTTTCACCGTTGGATTTTAATCAAAGGGTATAGAATTTTTACCCTATCTTATCTCATTGTAGATGTCTCTATTTTTTTTTTTATTTTGCTGCTTTTTTTTAAGGGAAAAGGCAATTTTTAAGGTAAGCTTTATATAATTCAAAACATATATAGAGATTACATAATCACCTATATCATATTTATATTTTTAGAATCGAAATTTGTACTCAATTCTTACTTTCTATTTCAGTTTTGAGGCCTTGACCATAAAAAAGACCTAAACACCTCTAACTTATTAAAAAACGAACAAGAAAAAAAAAATAATGAAAGTTTCAAAAGACGAAAGATATTTAGGGGGCGTTTAGTAAACGCATTGCATTTTAATTGTATTTGAATGAAATTTATTTTTTTGAATGTTGTATTTGGTTGAAAAGTATTTGTTTTGTATTTGAATGAAATGTGTGTTTGGATGAAAAGTATTTTAGAGTTGAAAAGTTGATATGATTGGTAAAAGTAGAGATAAATAGTGAAATTGAAAAGTTGATGTGGTTGTTTTAAAAATATTTTGAATAATAATTATTTTTGTAATACTGTTGTAAAATTTATGTTTTATGTTTGGTGTAAAATTGTATTGTATTTGAATGAAATTAAAATAGAATTTGTTTGTCAAATAGCCCCTTAAGTCTTTTATGTTCAAATTCAACTTTTTATTAGTTTAATATGTACTTAAAAATGTAACATATACTTTAACATAAAAGAGACCACTCTTTGTTAAATTTAGAGCGTGTTTGACAAAAGGTTTATATTTTAATCATATTCAAACGTAATATAATTTTACACTAAACGTAAAATTTTGTATTTAAATATAATTCTTTTCAACGGTATTACGAAAATAATTATTATTCAAAAGTTTTTTAAAACAACCACGTTAATTTTTCAACTTTACTATTTATCTTTACTTTTACTAATCACATCAACTTTTTAACTCTAAAATACTTTTTATCCAAAAATATATTTTATTTAAATATAAAACAAATACTTTTCAATTAAATACAATACTCAAAAAATAAATTATATTTAAACGTAATTAAAACACAATGTATTTAGCAATCGACGTCATAAAACTGGGCTAGCATTTTTGAACTCTCGTTACGATATGGCACGACCGAGAGCAGGTAATTCCGTGCATAGGCAAAAGCTACCGCATCAGAGTTGGTTCATGAAGAGCGTGAATTTTGTTCTTGCTTTGTATCTTTTTAGCCTCCTCCACAAGTAGCTTTCTCATTACAAAATATGAAAACAAAAAAATAAATAAATAAATAAAAAAATAAAAACTTATCCATTTTGTCTCATTATATTCAGTGGTATAAATGATTATATTTTGATTTGATCTAAAATAGTTTATTATTTAAAAAATGATAAAAATTCAAATTGGCTCGAGTCTTTATCTTTTAAATGTTTGTATTTAAAAAAAAAAAAAATTGGAGGCCTCTCATAAAGATGACTTTTGTGTGAGTTAGTTGTGATGATAAAGACTTGTATGTTATACAACAGAAATAAGATTTTATATATTCACCTAATTCGAAGTTTATACTCGATTCTTATCCTTCCTGTCAATTTTGAGCCCTTGGCCGTAAAAATAACCCAAACAACTTTAATCAAAAAGAGAACAAGAAATACTTAAAAAATAATAATAAAAACAAGAAAGAAAAAACGCAAATTTTAAAATAAAAAGAGTATTTAGGGCTTTTATGTTCGAATTTAACTTTTGATTGAAAAGGGGTAAAAGTTTACTATGAACTAAAAAAATGTAATATACACTCTAATACGATCCTTTACTAAATTTAAAACGTAAATACTTTTTTTTTTCCATTTGGACTCCTCCTTACAGTATGACACGACAGAGAGCTGGCCGTTCGACGCAGAAAAGCCACTGCATCAGAGTCGCCTCATAAAAAGCCTGAATTTTGCTCTTCCTCGGTGTCTTAAGCCTTATAACCACCTCCACTAGTAGCTTTCTTGTTTCAAAGTATGAAAATATATATATATATATATACACATATATATATATATCCGTTTTGTCTCATTTCACTAGCATGAAATAGCCAAGGAACGTTTGAAAAACGTATTATCTTTTTTATATTTAAATATATATTTTTTTAAGTGTTACATTTGATTGAAAAATATTTGTTTTGTATTTGAATAAAATGTATGTTTGGATGAAAAATATTTCAAATTTAAAAAATTGATATGATTGGTAAAAGTAGAGATAAATAATTAGGATTGAAAAGTTGATATGATTTTTTTTAAAAAACTTTTAAATAATAATTATTTCATAACACTGTTATAAATGATTGTATTTGAATGTAAAATTTTACGTTTGATGTAAAATTAGTTTTCGTAACGCCAAAAAAGGTTTTCCAAACGCACCCTAAAATTTGATTTGAGTTAAAATCAAGGGAAAATGATCGTAAATTCATTTTAAAGTTCGGAGAGAGCATAGACTTTTTTTTTTTTTTTTTATATCTGGAAGAAAGTTAATACGTTACTAAAGTTTGGCAATTTATAAAATATGTCCTAAATTTAATTTACCTATTTAAAAAAAAAACAAACAAACAAATAAATTGAAGTGCAATAATGGACATATGGTATTGTCAAACTTGCAATTTATTTGCCGGAAACGATGCAGACAAAACTGTTATATACTTTACCACTTTGCTTAAAAGTTAAATCAGCAGAATATCCTTGTTCTTTAAGCATCAAAAGCACTTAAAAAGGAATATTGGCTGAAGTAAGCACGTGAAAGAATGACGCTTAATATCCCTTCCAAAGTCCAAACAAAAAAAAAAAAAGAAAAAGAAAAAGGAATATACAAAGAAGCCTGAGACTCTTAACATTTTATGCTATCTTCTTTTAACATATTTATTTTAAAAAAGTGAAAATTTTATTATTTTTTAAAAATAAATCCTCTTAAACTTTTATATCTAAACATCAAAAACTTTTATTTTTAAAATATAGAAAAAAAATCTCTTTAAAAAATAAAATTTTTTTTAAAGAGATTTTTTTTCAGACATTCAAACAATTTTTTCTTTTTAAACAAAATCTAAACAATTTTTATTTTTAAAAAATATACACCGCCTCTAAATGAAAACTTATTCAACATTGAATAGATGTAAATCCAGGGAAATATAACTTTTTTCTTGTTTTAAGATATTTTTTTGACAGAAACTACACATTTTAAAAAGACACCAAAAGTAACATCAAAACATGACGACAGCTGTCGCAAGGACGCATGGGTCCGTTTGTCCTAACAAGTGGCCCAAGGCCTAAGTATATTATTACAAACAGGCCCGCTGGGTTTCCCAATTGGCCCAGACTGCCCATGTTGGGGCCTAGATGGTGTGGGCTTATCTAGGCCACTGATAAGTGTTTCATTTAAATTCCAGAAAATTACACTGCATCAATTTTTTTTTTAGTGGAAACTAAATGAGGTTTTTCGAGGAACGCCTCTAAAAAGGGTATATCATTGAAATATTGTCTCATTTATAAAGATTTTAGAATTTTTACTTTCTTATAATATTAAATAAAAAAGTTGTTTCAAATCATGGGGCAAAATCCTAAACATATGCATTGAAGGAGTTATTTTCACAATTTCTCAAACTTTTTTATATTTTAAAGTACTAGAGGGCACTACAATTACCAGTTCATACACAAAGTCTCCAACAACAGAAAACTTGACAACGATAAACAATTAGTTCTATTAGTAAATTTGAATGACACATAAGGGGAAATAATATGTAATGGACTCTACAAATGGAAGACACATGAAAAGGTATACAAAATATCGAGTGCATATATGGAATTTTTAACAAATCCTCTACAATTGAGTTGAGAAAAATATCTAATCATCCGATAACATGAAATCTGTAGAAAAAGGCCACAAAACAACCACAAAAAAGAAAAAAAAAAAAGATCTTGCAAATGATAAATAAAATTAAATACTAACAAAACAAGATAAATACCTAATATAATTGTGGGAAGAACCCCTATTATTACCAACGAAAACAACAAAACCACAATTTAGAGCATCAATATATCAATGAAAGCAAGGTCTCTTAACACCGGTAGAAGAAAATGGTAGAAAAGGCAAGCGATTAGTAAACGAATGTCTCCAATGGCTACAAAGACAAACACATGTAACATCATATGATTCGTCTCTTCCTACTAATTAAAACCTCCAAAGAGAAGAAAGAGATGATGACCAACATGCTCAAAAACACCTCACTTTTTAGTTTATTTGTATGTTGTTTATTCCTACAAAACACCAGATGAAATAGAACGATTTTAGAAAGAATATAATAAAATTGTCAAAAGTAACCCATCTTGATCATTTATAGCTTCGATCAAGTTTCACTCCCACTCCACAGATGGCATGAACCTCATAAAATCAAAATTTGACAACGGACTTGTTGATGACACCAAAGGCTAGACGGTACACTAAACCTACGACAAAAAATGCTTTCCTCTATCTTTCTCACTCATTCTCTATTTTACTAGGGCCGGCTCTCAATCCATTATTTACTGTATAGCATATTAAACATGTGAAATTAGAATATAGCAAAATTTTTATAATATTTTTTAAATAACATGAAAATGTAATAAATCTTGTTTTAATTTAGAGATAAGTGGATTCGATCTTTACATTTTATAATAGAGTTAAGTATGTAATTATTATTAAATTGTATGTCTGCAATTACGATTACGAAATATGTCATGATGTAAATTGAAGCTAATGCTGATCAACCACTAACAATATAAATAATGTTGAGAAGAATCATCGATTTGTAATCGAGATCAGAGGATAAATTGGAATTGCAGAAAGAATTTTCCACTACTCAACGTCCATCACCAACCTCATGATAAAACACGCTCAAACTAAATCAATATAAAACCTCTAGAACTCAAAAACTAGTATGACACGCAATTCTACTATTGTAATCCATCAAAAAAATAGTCTTAAAACCACTATATCATTATCATTAAGTTAACAAACTACTACATAATTATGAAATTAAAGAAAATCATGCACAAACATTTAAACAAAATTTCCAAGTTAGTAGGACCTAATTTAGGTAGCATGATTTATAATAATTTAACAAATTGAGTAACATCATTAAAAATATGCTCGGACACTAAATATATTTTTTCTTACTTTACTAGAAACTTCTCAAACGAATATGCAGTCACGTACAAGCTCTTTTTCTTTTGCTCTGGTACCAACAACACATGTTATTTCTCAATCGAATTTTAGTACGACAGAGTTCACTATCCTTACCAATAAACTTTCAATACCCAATTATAAACTACTCTACATGTCCTTTTTTTTTTATATAAGAGAAAAAGAAATTTGATGATGTTATCATGCTTTTGTATTAATGATCATTAGATGAGTTAGTTACGCTGATGAGATGAAAAGAAATATAATCGTATGTTTTTATAGCTAATAGACTATATGTTTCAGAATCAAATAACATTTGGTTTTTTTTATTCAAAACTAGACTTTTATATGTATCATAACTCAAACTTGAGATATGATAAAAATAAAAATTTTAAGTAGATATTTTCTATCATCATGTCACTGTAATTACTTTATAAGTACTTGTCTTGTACGTTTACCGGTTACCACTCTTCAATAATATTGGTCCCAAATAAATAAGACCTGTTTGCATTGTTTGGTCGAGCCACTTTTTGGATCAAGTTGGCTATTTAATTATGTGATAGAATCTATATAATACAACTAGTACCACACCTTTCGGCTTTAGCCATGTTAATTGCCTAAATAAGTCAATAGTTTAGAATAAAACTGATACACACGGAACAGGAGTATATACGCTAGTCAACTTGTCATTAATTAAAACAATTTATCTACGCCTAAAAAAACAATTTATTAATATATTAAAAAAATAATATATATATTTTTTATAAAAAGAATATAAAACATAACCCAAAACGTGTTTGAATATTTATTATCATCTTCTATTCTGGCCGCGGAGGCGGAGAGTGCAGTGATCTTTTCACATGCAGATGGATTCATTCAACAATTCACAAATCACGCTTTACATCCACCGTCATTTTCTTGGTCCCATTTTATATTAAATTTTCACACGATATAATTTAGCACTATAGTTTTTGTCTAACATTCTTCGTCATCCGCTGAAGTCAGAGAGAATAATATTGTTAATGATTTTATTTTATTTTCTTTTTCTTTTCATTGGAGATGCGCGTCAACTGAGCTAAGTAAGTTTGAAATTTACTAATAAAACGACATGAAAAGAGCATTGTACACAGACATGAATTGGACCAACGTTATCCAGACGTAGTACCAGAAAATCTTTGTCGACAGTGCATAATATTCTTGTTCAACATTATGAAATTATACGCTATATAACTATATATATATATATATATATTGGCTATATGGGCCATGGTGGAGACCAAGGAAGAAACTTGGTAACGAAGAATAGCATTTTTTTTTCTAAGCAACCTAATGCTTTCACATGGAGCAAATAATATTTGAAAATGTTGTCCCTATTGGCGAACCAATTAGAAATCCTTCTCAACCAAACAAAAACAAAAAAGGAATCCTATCAAGCCAGCAGTCACTTAGGCGGCCATGGGACCCAATTGATGTGCATGTTGTCTCTTCTTTTATGTATGAACTATATGTATATATATATTGTCACGAAGTAAATAAGAAAACGTTAAAAAACTCTAGACAGGAGAAAAAAAAAAACCACATATTGAAAAGAAGAAATTCACTAAATTAAAAATTAATACAAAAGATGAGTATAACGTGTTGTTATAAAAATAAAATAAAATCGAAACTCTAAAATTATATTATATATAATTTGAAATAAAATAGGTTTTTTACCTGATCTATCTGTTATCATCATAAAGTTTCAAAATATTCTCATAATAAGTTACATCATAGGTTCTTTAATCCATCCAGGTCAAATCAGAATTCAAATAATGCAATCTAATATATATATATATATATGTATGATCCTTCTATGCATCATTTTCTTCAAATACATATCTGAATCTTTGTCAGTTTGAAAATGAAATTTGTATTGTTATTCATAAATAACGTGTAGTACTTCACGTCGGTTAACTTGTTTGGACATGTTTAATAATGCCTGATAGATCCAAATGCCCAACCTGTTTGTATTCATGAATTGTCAAATAATGTTAGCATTTGACTGTCCAATCTTCGCAAGCAGTTGACTAGTACATCCCTATACATTCTAACCACTGTCAGCAAAATAGAGTACAGATTTTTTTTTTTTTTGCCCTTTTATTAATCTTTATTATTATTTTTTTTTGGAGAATTCTTTTATGAAACTCTAAAATACTTACATTCTCCTATTAAGCAGGTATGCACTTTCTTTTTTTAAATCAAATTATGAGGACACTTAGGTCTCGTTTGCAATACACAATTCTAACAATAAATTTAAATTTTTGTTAAAAAAAAAATAATAAAAAAAGTTTATAAATTAGTTTAAAATAGATGCCAAACAACTTTCCTTTTATTTTTATCTTTTGAAGCTTCAACTCACCATGTTTATGGTGGCGGTAATATAATAACAAAGTGGACGGGTTTGCAAAATTTTTCCTATAATGTTGATGATGTTAAAACTCGTCGGAGAATGTTTCTCTCATATATATTTTATTGCTAATGTGATTCTCAAGTTCTTAATCATTGATATTTCATTTGCCCTAATTTAAAATGTGTTCTTTAAATGATTTTTTGCGTGTATCCCTAGACTTGTCTTCACATATAGTCATCCATAAAATAAACAG
Organism: Antiaris toxicaria; assembly: GCA_035233585.1. Taxonomy (NCBI): domain Eukaryota; kingdom Viridiplantae; phylum Streptophyta; class Magnoliopsida; order Rosales; family Moraceae; genus Antiaris; species Antiaris toxicaria. The sequence continues at coordinate 8,940,887 of CP141153.1, read as the reverse complement.
CAACAGAAAAAAAAAATCAAAATAATAAAAAAAAATAAAAAACAGTTTTTCTGTTGGAGAGGCTATTATGCAAGTAGGGGCAAGAGGGAATGTATAATTTTGTTTCTCTCTCCTCTCTCTCTCTCTCTATATCTATATATATATATACACACACACACACACACGAAGAAGTGCATTCATCACGTTGGATATTAATCATATACGTTACTCTACTCATTAATATCTAACTTGTAGTGTATATTTCATTACGGGCTCTTTCGAGTCACCCAAATAAAACAAAATAATAAAAAAAAAAAAAAAAGAAAGGGCACAAATTTCTCCAAGCAACGACAAAATCCAATCCGTTACCAAACTCCACTCATCTCACGAATGACGTGTCACTTCTTTCAAAGCTCGGCTCAGCTCAGCTCGCCTCCTTCGTGCCTCGCGTGAGAGCCTCATCATTATTTCCCACGTGCCAAATAACGAACCCACCTCTCTCTCTCTCTCTCTCTCTCTCTCTCTAAGGAATCTTGGCGAGGGACAATCTTTGCTTGAGGAGGAGGGAGAAGTATGGGGGCCCACTAGACAGGCAAAAAAAAAAAAAAGAAAAAAAAAAGAAAGCCCACTAAGCCCAGAGAGATTTTTAACAAGTGTAGTGGGACAGGTCACAGGAAGTCTGCTTAGTAAATATGGCTAACGAGAGGCTATTGGCAAGGTTTGGGAGGGTACTTTCCTCGATAACCGCAATATTCGTCTCGTAGCCGCACTGCTCCTGCCACGTGGCCTGTCAGTGACTGTAAGCATCATTTTTGTGGGTCCCACCCAACACCGACCATATCACTCGGGTTCTGTCCCTATGTCTCCTGTAAGTTTTTTTTTTTAATTGTTGGTTATTTAATTGGCTGCTATTTTAGTACTGCTCGGGCAGTCGCCGATTTCAACTTCACAAAAAAGTGGGTTGGACTGTTGTTGTTGTTGTTTTTTTTTGTTTTTGCTAAAGAAACTGATGTTGTTCATACTTGGATGGGATCACATTCACATATGATATATATATATATTTTTATATTTATATATGCCCAGTTGGCGATCAGAGTTGTTGCCTTCATATCTACTGTGAAAATTGCATGATTGTAATTTTTGTCCCTAGCCTTTGTTTTGTGCTTGAGTTTATAAAATTTACCGAAACAAATAGTTGCCTCCATATTTGGTTGCAAATGAACGCATATCCTCAATTCCGTACAAAAGAAGAAAAAAATAGTGCTGACAATATATATTTATATGTCTGTTTTCCTAATTAATTTTTATGCTATAAATAAGAAATTACATAGAGTTGATACTTTAAATCATAATATGAGATCTATACGAAATTAGAGAGTTTGAGTTAAAAAGAATCGAACTTATCAAATGTAATTAAATAAAAAGTCAAACTCGCACGAATCCGTCCACCTGTAATTGATATAAAATAACCCATTTAATAAATAAATAATATATGGATTGATACGAACACGACTCATAAATTACTCATTTATAATCTCTTATATTTATATTATTATATATATCACATAATGTTTTACTATTTTTAATTTTGAGGTATCAAAATTCAAATATAAAATATATCTTTTATATTATATATATTTTAAACTTTTTTTTACATAGAAAAAAAAAAGCATAGGTTTTGCTTTTGTTTTTTTAGTCTTTCATTGCCTCTATAGTTCTGCTCTCTGCCTCTCCTCCCCTCAATCTGTCGCCCTCTCCCCCCTTCACTCTGTCGACCTTCGCAACTACATGACCAATCACTCCTCACCCTGTCGTGGTAGCCCCCCCTCCTTTCCCCTCACCCCATCGTCCTCCTCTCTCCTCACCCTGTCGATGTTCGTGACAACATGACTAGTCGCCCTTCACACCGTTGCCTTCTCCTCCCCTTCACCACAACACTATATATTATTTTTTACTTAATTGTATATGATATAAAACAAGAGTTTTCATAACTAATAAAGTACTAATAATATGAATTTTAAAACTTTATAAGTAAATTTCACTTGTTTTTCATTAAAAAAAAAAGATATTTTACCTAATAAACATATCAAAGTACCACAATTATATTGAATAAGTTATTATTTTATTCATATTTAATTTAAACAAGTTAATTCAAGTTGACACAATTAACACGATTAATAAATAGGTTGGGTTTAGGTTTGAGATTTTGATATAAATATTAAATGAGTCAGGTTTGGGTTTAGTATAATAATATCAACTAAGAAGCATAACACGAATACAATACGATAACATGAATTGTAAGCCTTAAAATTAAGGACTAAAAAGCAGCTGTATATTTGTTGAAAGTTAATTAATTGCCATAAGATAAAGCGAGGAACATGTTTCTACAACTTCCCAGACATTAGCTTCAAACAACGTGATTTGTGCTTCAAAGAGTCGCAAGCACCAACTCATAATCCAAGCTTTGTGTGCATCTATAAATTTATAGTCATATAAAAATCCTCGTTAAATGTGTTACTGATTACTTGTATTACTACAATGGTAATCTCTGTTAATCATATATAATACTAGTAGTAATAAAGAGTGAGAGATTAGAAATGCCCAATAGATCATCTTTCTTAACTTAATATAACAATAATTCCATATCTGATGATACCACAAGTATAATTTAAATGCCCTCAATTCTTAGTTAAGCTAAAACACATACACACACAACAGTCTCCAAATTTCAATTAGGGATGGAACTTCCTGTTTATGCAAAATTCATTATAAGATTTAAGTCTTCGGTAGTCACATGAAGATCATATATCCTTTCATTATTACTTATTGGAACTTTCTTCTAGGTATAACACAAGCTAAGGAGAGTCACATGCAAGATGAAGTACAAATACGTCTACCAACAAGTACGATAACTTTCAGGCCTATGCGGGCTACTCAAGAAATTAAGCTAAGGAAATAGGCAATATGTATACATATATTATATTATTAGATACTTTACTCAAATTAATTTCAGATAATATTCTATTAATGAGTTTGTAAAATTTCTAATTTAGAATTACATGAGTTTTGGAAAAGTGTAAATTTTATGTTTAGTTGAGAACCTATAAATAATTTATTATGATTAGAGTTATATGTGATTAGAAAGAACAAAAAGAGTGTTTTTTTTTTTTTTAGATAAAGTGAGAAAAGAGACGGAGAAAAGATATAAGAAATTTTAAGTAGAGAGAGATTAAGTAAGATTGAAGAGTGTATAATTTTGAATTTATTAGTAAAAAAATTCTCTCTTTATTATAAATATAAGTAATTTTATTAAATTACATGAATCTTCATATTCTCTTTATTTTTGTTTATTCTTTTTTTTTTTTTTTACCGCGTTGGTTGTAGGGTTGTTTTCCCTGTATATATATGTGTGTATATATACATATCCCTGTCCCGACACTGCTCATTTTCTAGCCTTTTTGACGAGGTACGAAGACAAAAACTGAGAATAATTAAGACTTAACGACCAATAAGAACTGCCACTGCGAAGCTGTCACTTGAGGCAACATCTAAAAATAGTTTTTCACGTACAATACGGTACTACGACAGCTAAAATAACAGAACTAAAATCTTACACTCACTCATTTTTTTCCCGTTTCATTTTTCGTAACAAACTTTGCATGAAAGCAAACGATATATATGTGTGTGTGTGTTGCCGCTAATGTTATCAAAATGGCTCCAAGTTTGAGAATTACTCATTATTTAACCATGAAACAGGACTACATAAAATCTCATGTGCGATCTTAACCAAAGCCACAGAGAGATTCTCACAAATTTCAGCGGATATTCTTTTCTTCAGTGAAGATGCAAACCATACAAGCCGATGTAACATGTCCCGGGGCACAGTGTCCCACGCAACTTTACTTTTACTTTTTCTTTTCTTCGAGCCTTCTTCTTCGACTGTGTTTTTCCTTTGACTGATGTATTTGACCGGTCAACCAACTTGACTGACCACTAAGATGTTCATACCAATATTGGCCCCCACTCTCCATTACAATCAATTTTTGCACCCAAGGTGGCGCTTACATATTGTAATAATTATCATTAAATAAAAAAGAAAAATAAATAAATAAATAAATCTTTTTTTATTGGCATAAAGACAAAAAAACCAAGAAAGAATTCCTATCCAAATTTCTTTACTTGAAATAGGTTGGAGCCTAAGCAAAAATTTCTCATAGGATCCGAAGACCATCATGGCTGGTATCAATCATTGTTTGTTTATTATTTCTTGATTTCTGACAGATGGTAACAGGTTAGAATTTTGGTTGGCTCATTGTTTTTCCCACCACGACTCCAAGAATCTTGGCCCATAAATGGTAATGTCTAGCATACGTGTTAACGGTGGCGGAATATGGGCCGTCCGATCTTTATTCAATTTCATTAGGTGATCATCATCAGATCAATAGTGGGTTGCATGTGGGGATTCTAAACTCCCCCTTTCTACGCCCCCCACCCCCCTCCTTTTTTTTTTTTTGGGGAGTATTTAAACATAAAGAATTGCACTCAATGATGGGTTTTGTTTTATACGTGGAGTAGGTTGATTTGTTTGTTACAATTACTATATGCTTAGAGAATGAATGTAGATAGACTTCAGTTGGTAGAAAATCTATTTTTTTTTTTTTTTTTGACTGCTAAGTAGCAGCAACCAATGGACCCATAATTGAAGATAAAAAAAGAGACAAAATTAAAAAAAAAAAAAACCCAAACAAAAAAGAAGGAGATAAAGACCATTTCATTTTCTACATGACGTTCGAACATGGATTAATGTTAATCATTTTGATTGTGATATAGAAAAGATTGCTACATGTTTGTTATTGTACTGAAAGATTTTTTTTTTTTTTTTTTAACGTGTATGAGACTACATGCAGATCATGTGACCATGAATAGGTCAATATTCGGTCAATATATCTATATATATATTATTCATTTATCATATTTTTGTTGTACAAGTGACCTCATGATTTAAGATCATGTAATTAAACCTTAATTTTCAAGACAATACTATAATTAATTTCATATTTAATATAGATAATGTCTTGTAAACGTTTTCTCAATAAAGTAAATATATATATATATATGGTACACTCTGATTGACTAAACTGATTCATGATATATATATATATTATAGGGGGTAGAATTGGAGGTTCATGCATGCAACTTTTGCGTGCCCAACTTAGATTTTGAGCAAAGAAGGATTATGGATGCCAACATGCTCAATTTAATAACTTGGACGCTGTAGTATCCAAACTATAAATAGTAGAAAATTAAAACAAAAACAATTTTAGATGAAACAGAAAAAACATTACCCATATATTCTATAATTGTTGTCTCCACTAATTAGTGATATACAATATCCACATCAGCCATTTTAATTTTTCTTTTTTATACCCAATATTCCATAACACAATATTGTCTACAATGTTACCAAAACAAGTTGTGTTTTCAACCAGACCCCAAATAGTTGCCATATACATCTCTAGCTGATTCCCACAGATTCATACAAAACAATGGTGATTATGATGGGTCCTGAGTGCAGGGTTGAATAGGACTGATCACAAAAAATGTTTTGAAAAAAATGTTATAATGACAAAAGAACAACTGTCAAGCAAAGAAAAACATTGTAGGACTGGGCTAATCCATGAAGAAGAAGAAGAAGAAGAAGAAGAAGAAGAAGAAGAAGAGACTATCACTGTCAAAAATGTCTCCTGCATGTCCCAACCATCATTATAAAGTCCACATCATCAGAACCTTCAACAAACAACTAAAGCAGTATTTTTCAGCGCAAGTAACAGCATCAACAACAACAAACAACAAAAACAAAATTTGAAACAATCAAAGAAAAGATTTTGCAAGTGGGCCACCCACTATCCCCCACCACACTGCAACAGTCCAAAAAACAACTAACTCATTCTTCTCCTCCTCCTCCTCCTCCTCCTCTTTCTTTCTCTTCCTTATCCTTGTTGGTTTTGTTCTTCTGCTTATGCTGGCTGGCCTAGCTAGACCAAATCTCAATTTTTCCTTTTGTTTTCTTCCTGTTTTCCTTTATTTTTGGCTTTCTTTCTGCTTTTTGTATTTTTCTTGGGTTTGTTTTTGGAACACGAGGTTCTTGTTGGTGGGCTGATTTAGTATAAGGGTAATAATTATTACTATAATTGTTATTTTGGACTGGAGTTCGAGTTGGTAAGTAACTCGGGGAGAGTTTTTGACGATGAAATGAGAGAGGGAGAGAGGAGTGGTGGGGACCACGTATGTGGGGTCTCTTGTTGTGTGTGGGGTCCACTAATAGTTGCAATCCACGCCAAAGTGGGACCCACAGAAGAATGGACCTGGCAATTACATCTATCAAAAAAAATTCATATAATCAGATTCATGGATTGAAAGTGAAAACCGTTGCAGCAGAAGATTGAGAAGTGAGATGGTCAGGTGGGGACGTCTCGAATTTTCTTAATACTTTCTCTGCGTGCAAGCCAACCTCATCGATCGTCTCGTACGGTGGAACCCCCCACCACATCATTACTTTCTCTCTCTAAACACACACATACACACCCTATCTCTCTATCTATATCTCTGTCTGGAAGAAATTCTTTTATTTATTTATTTATTTATTTTATTCTGGTCTCTCTGGGCCTGGCGATTTGCTTTATATATTAGATGGGAGGCTGTATTTCCTTACTTTGCATGATCACTGCCTAACTCCATCTTTCTCTCTCTCTCCTCTCTCTCTCTCAGTCACTCTTTCTAGTTTCTTCTTGCTTTTTCCCTCCCAATTCCTTCCTTTGAAATCAAACTTCCAGTCTTATAACAACCAGCTTTCTCTCTTTTTTTCTTTAAGTTAATCTCTTTCTGAGTTTTAACATTTTTTTCCTTCAAGCTCAAACATCAGGAGTGTTTGGTGAATTCATGCATGGATCCTTCAAGTGGACAAAATCAGGTAGGGTTGAGAAAGCTGTTTGGTTTCTGAGAAATTAATATCATATTCTTCTTCCTTTCTCCTACTATGATTTTTCCTTCTTTTTTCCTTTGTTGGGTCTTTACTGGCTTTGGTAATTGATATGGTTTTGGGTTTCAAGGTCTGACTCCAAATATAAGGAGATGTTTCATATTAATTAAAACTGACGAGGTGGTGTGCTAGAAGAGAAAGATTTAAGCTTTGAACTCTGGTTTTCTGTTTTCTATTGGTTTTTCATTTTTTATTTTTTCAAGGTGAAACGTTTCTGATAAAATATTCGTGAATTTCTTTTGCTTTCTCTAGTAAGATATCGGAACAAAAATGCTTCTATTTTCTTTTCCCACCATTTTTTTTTAACATAGTTTAGGGATTCAACTCTTCCGCAAGAAAATTCCATTTCTGTGGATTAGTTTGCTTTTTTTTTTCCCCCCTGTTGTTGTGGTGACATGAGCAAAAACATGAAACCCATGAACTATTTTGCTGTCGAAGTCCTGGATAGCTGATCTGCCGGAATTGTGTCCACCTAGCTTGCTAGGCATAATGTTTTCTAGGAATTAATTATATGAGTAATTGTTAATCTTAAAAAAAAAAAAAACAGAGGAATTCTAAATTTTTTACATTGGTTGGTTTCTCTCAATGGAGGGAAAAGCAAAGAAGAAAGGTATGCAAGAAGGGGAAAAAAGAAGCAAAACACCCCCTGATATAGCACTAAATGACACTTTCACCACACAAGAACCACCTGTCTGTTTTTGTCCATTATAAATAATTTCTTTTAATAGATAAACAACAAAACCCGTATATATGCACGCATCTTACCATATCTGTTTTCAGATCTAATTAAGCTCTTAATTAACTAATTATGTGGTAATTAATTAAACAATTTCAGGAAATGAGCTCAGACTCACTGGGAAACATTCTGGTGGGTTCAAAACCCCAGCCAGACAGGAAGCCAAGGCCTCACCCCGAGCAAGCCCTGAAATGCCCGAGATGTGACTCCACAAACACCAAGTTCTGCTACTACAACAACTACAGCCTCACCCAGCCCAGGTACTTCTGCAAGGCCTGCAGGAGGTACTGGACCAAAGGGGGCACGCTGAGGAATGTTCCGGTGGGGGGAGGGTGCAGGAAGAACAAGAGGTCCTCATCATCCTCATCGTCGGCGTCATCATCATCAACTTCATCATTGTCATCGTCGATGTTATCAAAGAGGGGAGGGCTAATGCAGGACCATCACAACCCACTCAATTCCAATCCACTCACACTGCCGTTGCCATACGGAGCCTACGACTCCAATGACCTCACACTGGCCTTCACTCGGCTGCAGAAACAGTCTTGTGGCGGACAGTTGGGTTTTGATCATCATGATCATCACCTTTCGATTTTGGGAAACCAGAGCAATGACATGCTTGGGAACCCAGCCTCTGGGGGAGGGTCGTTTCTTGATGTGCTGAGGAGTGGGTTTCTTGAGTCCCAGAGTCTTCACAGTACTACCACCAGTAACAACAATACCGATACTGCTTTTCAGAGTTTGTATTATGGGTTTGGAGAGGTTGAAAATGGTGGGAGTTGTGGGGCCAGTAGTGTTGGAATTAGTGGTGGTGGTGGGGATCATCAGCACATGGGAGGACTGGGTTATGATCATCAGGAAATGATCAGCAATGCAACTACTACACCAGCAGTGACGGTTACCACAATCAAGCAAGAGCTTTGCAATGGGAATGTTGTTAAAGATCTTCACCACCAGGGCCATGAGAATAGAGGGTTGACGTGGGGTTGTCCTTGGCAGCTGAGCAGTGGGGATCATGGAATGGGTGATTTTGATGCTGCTGGTAGAGAAAGCTGGAATGGACTTGGTTCCTCTTGGCATGGCCTTCTCAACACTGCTCCTCTAATGTAGTTACTCTACAACTAATTTGGAAGTCTTTCTTTTTTTCTTTAATTTTTAAATTAGTGTCTGCAAGAAAGAAAAGGAAAGAAAAACACAGAGTTTCTGCTTTTCAGACTGAAATTTTCAATCTTAAATCTTTGTAGTTTTTCCTTTTTGGTTATTTTTACCATGGATGTGATTCACTTATCATCTCCCACTTTCTTTTATTTAAAATATATATAGATTTTGGGATTTCTTGTTTAGGTCATGAGCTATGGAGATCGATTTCATATTTGTTTGCAAACCAAGTCAATTTGAACTTTCTTGTTTTGATCTAAAATCTTTATTTCCAGTTTCCATTATGCGTTAGAAAGAGGAAAAAAAAAAAAAAAGAGTGAGAAGTGAGAGTGATATTTCATGTTTTTTTGCAGTCTGAACTCTCTGAACTCTGAAAGTATTAAAAGGTGGAGGCTGGTGTACGCAGGCCAGGAACATTGGTTAATTGAATTGAGGGGTGTATTTCAATATATTCTGTCATGATTGCTTTTCTTATTTTCAGGTTGATTCTTGGAATATATAAATATAAAAATATAGACAAAGATTTATTCAATCAAAGATTTCAAATAATTATATAATAATGGGGGGTTGATGGATAGATCAAGACCTCTCTTCTCTAATTCACCCAATAAAAAAAAAGAAAAAAAATTCTCTTCACTCTAAGCAATTTGAATTTCAGTGAAGAGAGCGTATATTTAGCACCAATTTCGGGGTAGATTTTCTTTCCCTTGCTGATATTACCAAATCCAACTTAGGATTTGGGCGTGAAGAAATGGTCAGTGAAAGAAATTGAATTGTTTATAGAGCCACTAGTACTGGCATGTCAAGTGACATTATTTTAATTATCTTAAAGTCCTAATTAATTATTGTATAGGAATTTGGCTAACCGACATTGGAATTTGATTTGAAGAGGGGTATTAGAAAATACTATGTTGTTGTTCGTAGGTAACAGATAAAGATGTAGCTAGGTAGCTGCCTGTTTGACAAAGTGGTAGTTCTAAGAGAGATTTATTTGCGCATGATTCTCTATGTTGAAAAAAACAAAAAAACACCTATTTTTTAGTATGTCAACGATCGAGGTATTCCGTTATAACGCACAGTATCAGCACAATTACACACGCACACGCACATATATATATATATATATGCTCAATAATATTAGAAGTCTTCGAAAAACTATTAATATACAGTTTCGGCCTGTTTGAATGGAATGATTACCCACCAAGAAAAAGACTCGGCTTATCAATCACATTGCACAACATTCACCACTATATGGCGCTATAGTTTTGCTAAGAGTGCATTCCATGTACCAATTACACTTCACATACTATCATCTTGGCAGCATAGTAATTGAGTGATGCCCACTTAAAGTTTCTCATGCTCTTAATTTAAATTTCATTCTTGTATGCATTTGGGGTGTGATATGTGAACTATTGATTTACTTCTCTTATTATTTCACCTGATAGATTTTTATTTTGATACCGATCTATGAGACATTAAAACACTATCGATCCTTTCTTGTTAATTAAAAAAAATAACTTAATATCTATGAAAGAATAAAAGACATAAAGAACTCAATTTTGATTATTTATTTATTTATTGTGAAGCTTTACTTCTAGTCTTGCAATCTTTTATTCAAGAAAAAAGTATGCCATGGAATATATTAAAACATCTAACAAGTTGACATACCGTTTTATTCACGATTAGAGATGTATTTTGAGTCTTCGATATACCATTTTTTGAGGCTTTGACGGTTACAAATGTGCATATGTAAAAGAATAATCTTTCACAAAAAGTCCTACGGTTATTGACATTTCACATTTCTTCAACTTGAGGTTTTGATAGGTATTTTTGGCAAGTGCACAAGCCAACTCCAGTAATAAAGTAATAAAGTAATAGGAAGATATCATTCTCAACGAGGACTATATATTAGTAAGTACTGAATTACTTTAATCTAAATTTTATTTGAACAATAAAATAACGAGAGACAATAAAATAAAAGAAAATTAAAATAAATACAATGCAAGCAAAGAGAAATTTAATATATTAAGATATCTAGGGCTTCCGATTTCACCAAATTAATCGTGCTCAATGTACCAACTTTAATCAACCAATGATTATTCCTATGTTGATAATGAACTTCTCCAATATAATCACTAATCTTTCTCAAACATAGCAAACTACCTTAACAATCCAATTTTCACTTCTTGGTCTTAAACTCTAAACTTATGATTTATTAAGAACAAGAAATTCATAATATCACACAAGCCTCATAGATATCACTATCGTAGACAATCTCATGGTATTTAATCAAAGATTAATCCAACTATCACTTTTCAATCTCAAATCGGATCACAAATCAATGAGATAAGGCATATAAACTTTCACAAGTATTAAGAATAGATGAAACACTTAGCATAGATATAAATAAACATCGAAATTGAATTAAACCATTGTAACCTTGAACATTCATAATCCGGCTACATCACAGTCTTTAGAAAAGAAAATTTAGTTCATAATGAAACCAAACAAAATCCTAAACAAAGTCTTAAACATGATGAGCAAAGAAAAAGAATTAATTTATAAATCAGAATTGTTGCATTCCATCTCTGGGTTCGCTGCTCTTCTTCTCCAAATCATCAATTGCTCTCTCCTTGTTCACCATTTTTTCTTGCATGCTAAGGTCCCCCAAAAACCCTAAAAATATTCTATTTATACTCCCGAGTCGAAAGACTGTGTTGAATCAAAAATTCGAAGAATGATCAAAAAACCGATTCTGAGGCCCAGGCCCTCTTTTTCTGCTCTTAGGCCCTAAACTATTGTTTGAAAATCTCCAGGAAGAATCACAATCCGCATCTAAGTGCAAATTTCTCAGTGCCTAGGTGCAAAGTTACAAAGGCAGACGTCTCTTTTGGCACCTAGGCATGACTGAAACAACGCCTAGGCACTTGGCTCTCGGGAAAATGTATCGGAAAATGCTATTCAAACGCCCATCGCCCAAAAACTGAAGTCTAGGTGCCCAAAAGCCTGAAAATGACTTCACACCAAAGCACGCCAAGGGCTCCATTTTAGCTCCATTTGCACTGAAAAACACCAAGTACACCTTTTTACATAAATCCTACAAAAGAGAATAAAACCAAGTGAAAGAACCTAAAAACAAATTGAAAACTAACAAAATACTAAGTTTAAAGTATCCCATTAATTAGTATAAAACTAACTTAGCAGGTTTTGTGGCCGATCTGCAAAAGAAGGCTCAATAACTACTGTAAGTAGGCTATGAACAGCTCAAACAGCCAGTTTATCTTTTTCTTTTCTGTTTTCTGTCCCCCCCCCCCCCCACACCCTCCCCCCCGCCCCCCTTTTTTTTTTTTTTGGTGTGAGTAACGTGAAATTTGATAAGAGGAATGCCAAAGAAAAACTTGAAAGGAAATCTTTCTTAGCTGTTCATCAAATCATCAGCGTGCATATTTTCTAGTAATGGGACATGAGTTATTATTATCAACATGTGTTCCATCATGGGAATTACGTCATCTGCCTCATTTACAGGTATTTTTAACGTGGTTGTTTTTTATAACATAAAATTTCATATGCCTTTTTTTTCTTCTTTTTAAAATTATGAAAAAAAAATCTATAATTAAATAGCTTTTTTTAAAAAGTTTTTTTTTGGACAAAAAACCTAAGTTTTTTAAAATTAATTAAAAGACTTTTTTTTTTAAATGATTAATCATTTTTCTTAAAGGATTAATTATTTTTTGATTGATCATAATGTAAATTATCGATTTTCTTAATTAATCACTAATTAACCAATTATTAATCACTGATTGATCAAATTTGAAAAAACAACAAACAACTATTTTGCTTAATAAAAAAATTCAACTATCTATTAGATTTGGTAATCAAAATACACCACCCAATCTAATTTTTCAAAAAATTATAGTAAATAAGTTATTTTTTGTGTTTTGAAAGTAAATAGCATAATTTGAAAAGATTAAAAATAAATAGCATAATTTATTTTATAATTTAGCCTCTGTCTGTTTCACGTATTTGTTTTTCAATTTTGAAAAACAAGACGTTAAAAGACGTTTGGCTATGACAGTTGAAAATGTTTTCCTTTCAAACGGCAGATTTATTCGTTTTGTGTAGGTGAACGTGGATGCACAGTGTATTGGGTCAGACAGCAATAAATTGAGCCATGTGACACCGAAACTCTTTTCCCTACCTAAACGACATCATTTACTTAAGTGAAATGCCTTTAGTTATCTGGCCATCTCCTCCATTTTTCGTCGTATAAGGCACCAACCAAATCTGATCGCTTTTTTCTTCGACAAGACAGGGTCGAGCGATTGATAGGAAAACCATTACACTCTGCAAATATTTTTTTTTCTTTGATGAAAACTTGAAAAACTGTGCAGGCGTTGTTAAATCAGAAGGTCAAGGTTCGGTATTTTATTCGACGGTATTATCGGTGAAAAATTAGCCGACCACGACACCCATTTCCATCGTCGACTCCTCCCTAAATTCCGCCATCATCGTGTTGGGTTGTTATCCCTATTAGTTTTTTTTGCGAATCAGTTGGATCTTCCTCTCTGATAAGCCGATTCATCCCTTTTTTCACTTTTTCCCCCCCTCAGATCTGACGAAATAACGCCAGAGTTATAGTATATGTTTGTCGGGCTATGTTGAATCTGGTTATGCATGTGTAAATAAGTTTGCTGGAGCGGATTTATTTTGGGAATCTATAGCTCAATCAAACATTTTACATTTCTGAGCAAGGAATTTTGTGTTATGTTTGGGAATGATATCACTGAAACAACATTACCGGATTAGATATGTATAAAATGTGTATGAGGATTTAACTATTTCAAGTCATTTTTCTTGAAATCGATTCAGTTTTTGCGGCATCTATACCTAACCAGTTGAAAATTCGAGTACCGGTTATGTAAAAATTATTTTGTTTTTGTTATGCTTCTTCTCTGTAAGTGCGTTAGCCAACATCATGCTCAAATGTTTATTCCACTTCTGGGTTTTTGTTCATGTTCGATTTCAGCTATGGATTGAGACCTAAATAAAGGTCAAATTTACCATAGTTGTTCATATTTGCGTTATATTATTTATTGTTATGTTGGGTAGACATTTTAACTTTACTTGATGATTTATACGGATCACTTCAAATTCAAACTAATGTTTTGAATTTTCTGGTCATGCCATGTATTGTGTTGTGTGTTTCTGGTGTTTGGTTTGTCTTTGTTTTGTGTTGAACAATTTGGTGTGTGCAAAACAACCAAAGTATGCTATCAATTGCATTATAAATACTGCAATTTATTACAATTCATCACAATTACTAGACATTCATTACAATTCACTTGCACATTAATGCCTGATTTGCTACCAATAGACTCATTGAATGTTACAATGTATTGTAAACAGTAATGTGGTTTTGCCTAATTGTTCTCAATGTTCTTAATCTATTTCATATCATTCGATAAGATGTCTGAGGAGAAATTGTGGGACGATGAAGCAACTCTCATGTTAATTCAGCTACTCTATAATTATGCATTAGAGCACAGACGTCGGAGGCCCGACCTAACTGATTGGGACACCTGGTTGGTGAATTTAAAAGAAGTGACGGGCGAGGAATTCACGGCTGCACAATTAAGTGGCAAAAGAGACCGCTTACGATGCCTTTACAATGCGTTTCAAAAATTAAAGAGTAATACCGGGTTGGGTTGGAATGCGACACTTAAAACAGTAACTTGCTCGAACGAGTTTTGGAGGGAATACGTTAAGGTAGTACTAATCAAGGCGCTGGTTCATGTTTATTCCATTACTAATTTTTTTTCCAGTTGTTAAACTATGCCTTTATGTGAAATGCCTTTACAATTGCATTTGTAAAAAAACTCCTAGGCGTGTTCATTATAACATGGTGGCATTTTAAGAGAGGAGATATTGGATATGGTGTTTGAAAAGGGAACTGCTACTAGTATTGGGCAATATGATTCAAGTCATGTAGTTGAACTATCACTTGATGTATCGGATGATGAAGATGATGGGGACGTGGGTCTTGTTGGTGGTAGTAGTGAACATATGCCACGTGTAAGACCCATATTTAGAGACAAGCAAGAGTTATTGGCAATAAAAAAGAAAAAAGCATCTTTCAGCAACCAAGCGAGGTGTTTGAATGCTATGGAGTTGATAGTTGCTAGCTTCTCAGCTAGTCAATCTGCAGAGTCAAGAGGAAAGTCAACTAATTCCCTTACGCTTAGGCAACATTGCCAAGATATCGTTGAGTAAATGGGCGTGGATGACGACACATAATATAAGGCACTCGACGGATTTAGTGCAAACCCTTACTGGTGTGAGTTTTTTGTGAATATGGCTGAATCGAAACTGTACAAATAGCTAATTACCAAACTTGCTCAGCCCCAAGCACCTCCAAGCTATCCACCATATCCGGATCCTAGTGATTGTAGCCCACTTTCACTATAGTTTGTTTGTTCAATAACTTTTTATTTACTTGTACTCTTGGACTATGTTTATGGTACGCTGACTTATTAGACTTGTTGACTTGATACATTCAGTATTTTATGTAACTTATGAACTCTACCTCAAAATGTCCTATGAATATCCCTGGTAATTCATGTTAGATTTTCAACTGTGTTTGTGTTTGTGTCATGTGTTGAGTATTTGTATTACAATGTATTAGCGTATACGTGCAACAACGTCCTGTGCTTAATGCAACATAAACCATTACATTTAAACGTGTATGTACATGTCTAGTAGCTTATATTATTAGATTCTTGTATTTCATCCATATAATTGTAGGCACCTGTTGACTGAAGGAATACAACCTTAGTTCTATGTATATGCTATCAATTGCGAGAAATAGGTATCGTAAATTTTTTGCGATAATTTGTTAATTTTCAATTAAGTTGTTATGTTTTTGTCACCTATTTAATTACTTCTGATAAGTTGCAATGTTGTCAGTAATGATGATGATAATTCTGTTGCTGAATGTGAGAGCAGAAGATAGGAGCACCGCATGAAGGAGAAGGCTACTGTAGGAGCTGCCCTGTACTACATGTACACCTAATTTCGATCGAACCCAATACCAGTCCACAATAGTAAGCTAAGCAGGATTGAAAAATTTCGAGAGTTATTACATGGTCCTGACAAGGCTATTAGTAACAAGATTCATATGAACAAAGAGGTCTTCTGGAAGTTGTCGCAATATCTTAAAGACATTAATGCGTTGACTGACATGTGTAAAATGTGTGTGGAGGAGCAACTCTTTATATTTCTAGAAATTGTTTGTCAAGGGAGTACAAACCGAGAAATGTAAGATCAATGGCAACATTCTAGGGAGAAAATTAGTCGTTGGTTTGATCATGTGATTCAAGTAACATGCAGTCTTAAAGATGTGTTTATTACACCTCCAGATTATGATATAGTGCAAGATTTTATCATTGACAACGGACACAAATACAAACCTTGGTTCGATGTATGTGTGCATTTTTATGTTAATTATATTCATTGCGACCTTGGATTCAATCAGTTATATTACCATGTCGTCCAATTACAGGTAGTTGTTTCTTATACGCATGGTATTGTTTTAACATTTTTGTCATTATTATTATGCAAAACTGTGTTGGTGTTTTAGATAGGACTCACATTCCATGCTGTCCACCCAGTGAGGAACAAGAACGATATCGAAATAGAAAAGGATTTTTGTCAATGAACGTACTGGCGGTCTGCTCTTTTGATTTGAGATTCAGTTACATGCTAATCGGATGTGAGGGATTTGCTCACGATTCTAGAGTACTTGAAGTAGCATTATTAGATCCTATTAACTCATTCTGACGGCCCTCACATGGTAATACCTTATGTTGGTGTTCAAATTGACTTTATCAATATAAGTTGGAATATACGTGTTAACTATTAATAGTTAATTATGTTTTGAGATGTTGTAGGGAAGTTCTTTTTAGTGGATTCGGGGTATGCAAATAAGGATTGCTTTCTTGCACCTTATTGCGGAAGCACATACCACATTCAGAAATATGGAAAGCGTCGACGTGGATTAAATAAGTCGAAAGAGGTGTTCAACTACACCCACTCTTTACTTAGAAATTGTATAGAGCATACATTTGGAGTGTGAAAGAAAAGATTCAGAATATTACAATGTATGCATTAGTTTAATATGGATAAGCAGCTTATGATTCTCGTGGCGTGTGTGGTACTTTATAATTTTATCATAATGGCTAACCGACAAGATGATGACCTATTACATGCTTATTTTATGATTGAGTCTTTAGTAGAAGATGACTATGCATGTGCCAACGACGACAATACGGTACCTGGCCCGAGGTTGAACATGGTACTAGAGCTATAATGGGTGAGTTTAGAAATGGGTTGGCACGATACATATATAGAGCATTTCAGTAGAACCCTTGGTAGAGGTGATAGAAGAAAGTTGATTTAAATACATGGTATTATATTTTTAACATTTTGTTAGTAAACAACGCTCAAATTAGTATTACGTGACCTTGTGTGATGTTCAAATTTAAAAAAAAATACGATATTTCAGATTACAAATTATCTTTATATCATATTATTCTTTTATTTCTCTCGTATTTATTTTCGTTTCATTTAAATAGTTAGTACAAAAATATATACATATATGCAAACGTTGCCTATAACTAAAAATTAAATTTTTGAAAAATATTGTTTATAAAAAATTTAAACATAATTAACAAAGTAGTAATGTATGTGAAATGTGTTGAATCAGTGTAATTTTTAATTTTTTCTCATTTTATTAAAAAAATTTCTTTTTCAAAACTAAATATTTTTCTATCATTCCAAACTACTTTTTACGTCCTAAATAAAAAACTTTTCATTTTAAAGCTTAATATTTTTCATTTTTTAAAATACACACCCCATCCAAACGGACATTAATGTGCGTGTTTGGTTTTGTTTCCAAAACAGATTTCACGATTTCTGAGAAATCGATTTCAAAATCGGTGTGAAATTATGTTTGGTTTGTATTGTTTTTGAAAACAGATTTCAAAACGAATCCAAAATCTCTTTTGCTCCCAACGTAAAATTGAAAACGACTAAAAGTCGTTTTCTCTGATTTCATTTTTCTTATTTCTCCCATTTCTTTGATTTAATTATTATGATTAATTAAGATTTAATTGATATAGTAATTACTTAAATATTATGGTTATTAATTTTTAATTCATTTTTTAATTAAAAAATTTTATTAATTTTTAATTTTTGGTATTCGTAATAATTTTTTTTAAATCAAATATAAATATGTTTTTATAGAATACTTATAAAATGACTGGTTTTCAAAAATATAACCAAACACAGTTTCACTTTTTTGTTTCTCAAAACATACACTCAGAAAATAAAACCAAACACAATTTCAGAAACGTTCTCAGAATTATTTTCAAAACGATCTCAAATTCAGAGAATTTGAAAACATAACAAATTTTAAAAACAATACCAAACGCTACCGATGTATCCCGTTTTTATCCATCGCTCTCACGTAACCCCAATCCTTACTCTCTTTCTCTCTCTTCCATCTCCTCTTGTTCGAAAGCGTAATTTATCTCTCTCTCTCTCTCTCTGTCATGCTAAAAGCCGCCATCATCGCCAGCTAACCAAGTAGAGATTCACAGAGATCGTCCAAATCTTACGGAATGTGTCGTCACTAACTCGCAAGTTATTGGTTTTCATCTTCCCCGTTCTCTCACTGTCATGGAAGCTCCATCATAGACTGATTACAACAGCAAAGAGGAGTTCGCAAGCTCCAACGTCAGGAGGTCTTGTTTGGATCTGTGAGATTGCGATCGGAGAGGTGATCGTCCTTCTCTCCTATGCCTGATCCTCCTCCCCACAACACCCACCACCCCCCCCCCCCCCCCCCCCCCCCTCCCCCCGGCCAAATCCTCTCTTTTCCTCTTCAACGAAACCCTTTTCTCCTACAATGCTCGATCTTCTCTCTCTCTCCCCCTTCGACGCTTGATCCGAGCTAGATCAGGAGAGATCTCCACCGATCTCTCTCTCTTTCTTTACGTGTTTTGGTCGTGTTCGACAATGTTCACCAGATCTATGGGACTTAGGCCAAATCTCGTTGGAAACACAAAGGAACCAGAGCATGCTAACCCCAAAGATTCAACAAAGGAGTTCACGAGTAGATTCTAGTGCAGTGGGTAATCTCTGAGAAAGACAACGGTGACGACAACTTTGATGTGGCAGCGGCGGCTAGCCTTTCTCGTCCTTGTCTTTGTGGTTAAGATCTTGTGATCTCAACCTTCTGATTGCAAATCGCGATTAGAATCTCACAATATTAGGTTCATGATTGCGATTTTGGCAGGCAGTGCTTAGATTTGGGTCGACGACTGTCGCTGGTCTAGAGATCATGAGGCTGAAATCCAATTGTTGTTCTCAAAATGTTTATTGAGGGTATATAAAGGATTTATATAGTAAATCAAGTATTTATCAGAGTAAATTAAGAAGTTATAAAAATCAGTAATATGTAAACAAAAGATTTATATGCTAAATCAATTATTTACTAGAACAGATTAAAAATTTACACATTTTAGTAATTATGTAAATAAAGTATTTAACCGCAAGGAGGGGATGGCGAAGGCAGGGTTAGTGATTGAAGTGAAATCGTAACAATGTAGCCTAGTTTTGACGTAGCAGTTATATTTTGATTTACTTCTTTTTTCAAGGGTTTCATAATTGGACATTGATTCCTATAGAACAGAATATCTAGGAACAAGAAGATTTAATCGGCAATATTGACAGATTACTGCATAGTCTAAAGTAATATGAAAATGAAAAAAAAAAAAAAAAGATCCACTGTTCTAATTTTTGATTTTAATATCAGAATAGTGGATATAGTTATGATTCAATGGATTAGGGCCACTTACTTTTTTGTTTTGTTGATCTCTAATCGATTTGTACCGTAGTCTCATGTATCAAATATTTCCATCTAATCTATATGGATGGATACGATATTTTTATTCCGATAATGTGATGTAAAATGAAAATGGGTGTAAGAAAGAGGGCAAACAAGGATTGAATGGACCCCTTTACCATTATGGTAAATCAATACATACATATAAAGGGTATTTCTAAAATTTTAAACATGATAAATTAAAAATATATTATTTATTAAAAACTCAAAACTTTATACTATTTATTTTTATTCAAGTTCGTTTTCGCCTATTTCCTCTCCTAAAAAAAAAAGGGGGATGTTTCATTATTTTCTGGCTTCGCTAATTAGCGCATTCAGGGCTCGCCAAATAATATAACAGCAAATATACCACATCAGTATTGTTTAGCTTGTTCCTTTTAACCTTGAATCTATCAAGAAGAAAGCCTGAAATATTCCTCTCGCCATTCGTCTTCTTTTTCCCCACCCAAAAAGGAAGGGGGATAGACATACAATTGTAACAATTAAAATACCATAAACCATTACATTCCTTGACGAAATGAAACTAAACGTACATTTGAATCGAAATTTTTGGATTTGAATCATGAATTAATCGAATACACGTTGAGGAGAAAGAAAAATGAACTCAATACAAACTTTTAGAAAGTGAATTTGCATTCCAATTTGAGTTGAATTAAAAATTTTGGATACATATAGTTATCAAAACACATTCTAATTGAAACAAACAAGCATTGCTCAATTCAGGAAACTCTATATTTTGCCTATAAGAAACATTGAATAAGTTTGCATCCAAGCAATCGGTATCCTATTGAATCATAGAAGCCGTAGATCGCATCGCCTACTTGCCTAAAGCACAAACAGAATCTCTAATCATTCATTCTACCAAGTTTTTGACAGCACTTCAAAGCGATTTCAGGGAAGTTTCTGGTTGACATGGACGAAAATGGCTAAAAAACGGAAATATTACACACTACATGGTATTCTTATAGGAAGAAGGTATAACAGTATATCAGAAGTAATAAAATATTCAAATGGCATGAAAATACTCAGCAGCAAGAGTTGAAAAACTCAACATACAGAATTTTGTTTCTCCACCTAGTCCCGAGATTCAAAATGAAAATAGATTACCAACTCTAAAACATAATATCACAAAATCTGTCCTTAATTTTAATAGTAATTTGAAGGATCAAAAACATTTTGTAAGAGGAAGCTTAAGATCTTGGCTTCTCCTTTTTCTCTTTAAAGAGGGCCAAGAGAGACACCCCAGAAACCTTCACCACCTTGAATCTAACTCCAGGAATATCACCAACAGCATGCCCTTTACGACCAAATCCTGCGATCAAAACCTCGTCCTGCACGTGGACTTAAAAACTAAATTATTGCTGCCAAAGAACAATCAAAATATTAACCGATACTAGAAAGAGAAATCTTGAACATCACTTTTCTTGCCCCCCTAAATACTCACATTCTCTTCAATGTAGTTCAAGCAACCATCATTCGGTACAAAGGCAGCGATCTTCTTCCCATTCTTAATCAGCTGAACACGAGCACACTTCCTAATGGCAGAGTTTGGCTGCTTAGCTTCAATACCACTGTTTGGAAAACCAACCAAAGACTTGTTAACCTATGTTTTAAAATATTACAAGAAAATAGATGGTCAAATATACCGAAGAAAAGGCATCCATTGATGACCTACATTTTTTCAAGAACAATCCCTTTTGCATGGGAAGATCCGGCAAAGGGCTTCTTCCACTCATTGCCAAGATGCGACTTCTTGTATGACTTGTCAGCCCACCTTTGCCTTCTCCGGTGGGACTTGAGCTTGCGCCCAGCTCCCATTCCACGTGTCTTTCTGATAAACAAAAAAGTAGATACTAGGTTGAATTGCAAAACTCATTCGAACTAAAAATGAACTAGTGCCAACCAAAATATAC
This sequence comes from Antiaris toxicaria, assembly GCA_035233585.1. NCBI lineage: Eukaryota > Viridiplantae > Streptophyta > Magnoliopsida > Rosales > Moraceae > Antiaris > Antiaris toxicaria. The sequence goes on along the minus strand of CP141153.1, from coordinate 8,919,099 downwards.
AACCATACACATACACAAACTTGCCAATTCCATCATAAGAATATCCGAGTGTGATGTAAAAATGACCTAATTAGAAATTCTATTTGCATAATGACTTAAAAAATCAAATTTAGCAAAATAACCTTGGCGTGCCAAGAATTTATGCCTCAAAAAAATGTCATTTGTTCACTTTTTAAGGTTGCCATTCTAGTAAATTCTTCAGAAAATTACGTGGGGCGGGGTGGGCGCGCCGATTTTGAAGACCAAAACCAACTTTTTTGTTACCTTTTTTCCATCTCACTAACACTTTTTACCATTTATATATCTAAAATTCTACAGTAAATTCTAAAAAGTCCATAATTTTACGTATATAAGTCCAAATAAGATAATTTTTTTAAAATTGTATAGCATTTTGAGAGGAATAAATAATATCCATATTAATAATTTGTTTCTAAATAAATTTATAAGATTTTACATTTTTTCATTCTAAATAATTTTTTTCCCTAAAGACATTTTCCAAAGCTTACTTTTTTCCAACCAAAAAAAAAAATTTTCTCCAAAACTCCCCAATCGGACCTCACGTGTCCATCCCTAAGGCAGTTCCATTACAAAACAAAATAGAAGCATGCCATTTACCGTGCATCATATTAACAATCCAAACGATCCTATAATATTCCATAACTTTAAAATCACAAGAAAAATTGAAATGTCCATCGGCAAAAATAACACCATTTAAGGAAGATTTGCCAGCAACCAAGCACTTATCTTCAAATGATACTACACAGTTAACGCTAATTAAAATGCATATTTGATCCTTATTAAAATCACAGTCCACTATTTACGCTGAGCTTCTTGGAGTTTAAATGTCAAATTATGATACCTAAAACTTTGATATATTTTTTTCCCCAGAAATTTTCCTCCAAGAACTCGTTTCCACGGGAAATTAACAATGATCGAAATTTTGTTTTTTTAATCTGAATGATAACTTACCCCATGATTGCAGAACTGAAGGAGACGGACTTCGACTGCAACAGAGAGAGTCCCGAGCCGCTTCAACAAGGAGAACCTGCGAGAGAAAAACCCTAACAGATTTCTACTTTCAGATTTAAATATGTTTTCTCTAAAATAAAAACAAAAATAAAGCTGGCTTTGAGCTGAAATTCAGATATAAAATGGGCCACTGACTTGGCCCAATGACGTTCGGCCCAAACTGATTTATTACCCGGAGTAAGTAAAGATTTTAAAATATTAAAAAAAAGTAGCAATAAATAATAAATTTTATTATATAAATAATTTATTTAGGGGCGTTTGGTAAACGCATTGCATTTTGATTGTATTTGAATGAAATTTGTTTTTTGAATGTTGTATTTGGTTGAAAAGTATTTGTTTTGTATTTGAATGAAATTTGTGTTTGGATAAAAAGTATTTTAGAATTAAAAGTTGATGTGATTAGTAAAAGTAGAGATAAATAGTAGAATTGAAAAGTTGATGTGATTTTTTTAAAAATATTTTAAATAGAAATTGTTTTCGTAGCACTATTGCAAAATTTGTGTTTGGTGTAAAATTGTATTGTATTTGAGTAAAATTAAAATTGAATATTTTCTCCAAATGCCCCCTTATGCCTTATAAATTTATTATTTACCTCAATAAATTTTCTATTTATCTAATATATTTTTACTCTTAAAAAATAAATAAGTTTTTATTTATTAAATAAATTTGTTATTTATTTTCAAATAATTTAAAATATTGCCATTTAATTCAATTATTTTCAAAAAAAAATAATGTTTTATACAATTTACCGGCAAGCATAATCTTATAGATTCATATTGGAATATAGAAAAAATTTGGAAGTTATTACATATAACAAAAAATTATCTCATTATTTATTAAAAAGATTATGTTATTATAATAACTACATTTTAATTTTTTAGCATAAAATATCAACATCAATGCGATAGTTGCTATGCAATTAAAGTGTATTAAACATTATATAGTGTAATTTCTTTTTTTTTTTAAGTAAAAGTTAAAATGTAAATGTTGGTTGCCTTTTAGCTAGTAAAATGTTAGTTGTCTTAATATTTTCTTCATGCATAAATAGATATGAAAACAAGAAAAAAAAAATGGAACTATAATGAAAATTATAATTGAAGGAGACTTTTAGGGTAAGTTTTTTTATTTTATTGAGGGGATAAGTGTTAGAACTTTCATAGATTATGCAAATCAAGCCCTAATTTTGCATAAACCTAATACCTAAGATCTTGAATAAGATAATTTTCATAATTTAAGAATTATGAGAGAACATACCTTGATTCATAATGATTTTCTTCAAGAAAAACTGATCAAATATGAGAAAATTTCTCAGAAACTAGGTGTTGATAATTTTATACACGCAAGTGCACGTATCGCACAAGTAGTAAAGATGTGAGTAAGTATCGTTCCCACGGAGACTAAATTACCCTCAATTGCTAATTACCAATCTAATTTATCCTAATTCTATCCAAACAAACAAAAGACGATTTTTCAATATTTGACTAAAAATATGAATGAAAATAACAACAAATTTAATTAAAGCAGAATTGAAATTTAACTGAATTAATATGGAAGAACTATTAAAGATTGAATAACCTAGATTTGTGATTTCCCACTAACAATCCCTTTAGATGCAAATCCCTTCTTTTTCCTAATTAATTTTCCTAAATGATTATCAATCAAGAACACGCATGTCTTTACAGCCTCTGTCGATGGTCACGCAAAAATACCTCTTTTACCCAACCCACTATATGTCTATGTGAATTGAATTCAAGAAATTCATTAAGATCAAGTTCTCATATGATTGCACATGAACATAGGTATATGTCTATCCTATAATCACATATGCCATTCTATCTATGGTATGAACACAAATAACTCTGTCGATATTATAAGCATTCCTATATCATTCTCAAAGATGGCCAATCTAAGAAAAAGCATTAAACACAAGATAGAATGAATAATCATGAATAGGCATTAATAAAGAATAAAGAAATTTAACATCTAAAATTCATGTTAGGGTTCCATCCCAAACCTAGGAAAAGAAAATTTAGTTCATCCTAACAAACTAAAAATAATCATGACTGATCTAAACATAATCAAAGAAGAAGAAAGAGGAAAATTGGATTTTAGAATCCGAATTCTGTTGCCAGGAGCCGTCTTCTTCTTCACACCTTGTTCTCTCTCCCTCTAGGTTTTGAGCCGTCCAAAAGAATGAATAAATTTGCTCTATAATGTCCTATTTATAGCCTTGAGTGATTTGAAGTCGAATGAACCGATTTTTTCCGTTTTGGGCTTTCAAAATTTGATTCCACCGACTCGCAGCGTCAGGCGCTGTCTTATGAGCGCCAGGCGCTCGACACTATTTTGACGAAGCGCCAGGCGCTTCCTGATGAGCGCCGGGGCGCTGAGCTCTCGGCTCTTCTCCGTATTTTGTGAGTTGTATGAGCGCCTGGCACTGGCTTTCAAGTGCCTGGCGCTTGTGCTGCTTAATGTTATATGAGTCTTTTTTTTTTTTTCGATTTTCAATTCCAACCACGTCCGATTGCTTCTTTTCTTCTTTTTCACCATTTAGTAGCCATTTTAGCATCATGATTCACCATTACCTATAAAAATAACAAAACACAAAATACACGAAAACACATATCAAACCAACAAAACACCCTGAAAACTAACAAATATTAAGCTTAACCGGCATCTAATAAGTGAGTATAAAACTCATTTATCACTAGGTTTTTCTCTCTGAACCTCCTTTTTTTTTTTACAGACAGTTTTTTATGGAGAAACTGTCGATGTGTTTTTTTGGGGTAAAGAGAGGATCAATTTCTAATTGAGGCATTTATTCACACGTTCCATCAGAATGTACAGTTATTAGAAAATATCTCTTTTATTGACCAATAAGAATAAAGCGCATCATAATTATTAAATCATAATTATCTTTTAATTAAATAAAATATAATAATAATAAATTAATAATAATAAGTCACGTGGGTTATAATATAAATCCAACATTCTCCCACTTGGCCTATGTGGCGTAAATTAACTTTAAGATTTAATAATAAAACATAATACGTAAAGTATAAGCTAAATCCTTTCTTAAATTGATCAAATCATAAATCATCATTAAGCAAAAACCAATAAGGATCACAGCGGTTGTATGTCATTAATTCGACATAGTTCCTTCCATGTATCACAATATTAGTTTTATACTTAACATGACCTGTAATAAGAGATAACCATAATGGTCCAATGATAATGTCTTTGTCAAAGACAAATCCTGTTAATATTTACATAATTCATTCATGTATATATACAATAGCATAAGAAAACAGGATGCATTAATATATCTGAAACAGTATTTAAAAGAGCTCAGAGAGTCAAATATATAAAGAGCATAAAACTTAAACATAATATCAATAATAGTTTTCAGTGATGCCCATTCTTTCGACATGTTCATTGAATGTCTTTGGCGACAACCCTTTAGTTAACGGATCTGTAATCATAAGATTGGTGCTGATGTGCTCGATTGCCACTCTTTGTTTCTGAACTTCTTCTTTAACGGCAAAGTATTTTAATTTCATGTGTTTAGCACCCTTTGAATACTTGTCGTTTTTAGAAAAGAAGACTGCTGCGGTATTATCACAATAAATTTTCAGCAGTTTGGCAATGTTGTCAACAATTCCAAGTTCTGAAATAAAGTTCCGCAACCATATTCCATAAATAGTGGCCTCAAAGCATGCCACAAACTCAACTTTCATAGTAGATGCAGCAATGACAGACTATTTCATGCTTTTCCATGAAATAGCTCCTCCAGCCAAAAGAAACAAATAGCCAAATGTGGATTTTTTTGTATCCAAACATCCAGCATAATTTGAATCTGAACATCCTATCACCTCAAGATGATCGAATCTCCTGTAAGTGAGCATATGATCTTTTGTTCCTTACAAGTATCTCAACACTTTCTTTGCAGCTTTCCAATGATCTAATCCTGGATTACTTTGATATCTACCCAGCATTCCAACAACAAAACTAATGTCCAGTCTAGTACAAGTTTGAGCATACATCAAACTACCAACGATAGATGCATAAGGAATTCGTTCTATTTCATTACGTTCCAATTCATTCTTTGGGCATTACTTAAGGCTGAATTTATCTCCTTTTTGAATTAAAACGACACTTACAGAGCACTTTTTCATCTTAAATCTTTCTAGAACTTTATTAATATATTTTTTTTGAGACAATCCTAATAATACTTGTGATCTGTCACGGAATATTTCAATCCCAATCACATAAGATGCCTCACCCATATCCTTCATTTCAAAGTTCTTGGAAAGAAATTGGTTAGTTTCATGTAATAAGCCAAGTTCATTAGTTGCAAGCAAAATGTCATCAACATATAGAATCAAAACAATAAACTTGCTCCCATTGAACTTCAGATATATGCATCGATCAACAATATTTTCTTTAAATCGAAAAGAAGTAATGGTATCATTAAACTTGAGATACCATTGTCGGGAAGCTTGTTTAAATCCATATATTGACTTCTTGAGTTTACACACCATGTTTTCCTTTTCTTCAACCACTTCGGTTGATTCATGTAGACATCTTCATCTAAATTCTCATTCAAAAAGGCAGTTTTCACATCCATTTGATGCAACTCTAAATCATAATGAGCTACTAGTACTATGATAACTCTGAATGAGTCCTTTTTAGAAACAGGAGAAAATGTCTCTTTGTAGTCAACGCCATCTTTCTGAGTGAAACCTTTGGCAACAAGTCTAACCTTGTGTCGTTCGATATTGCCATTAGAGTCGCGCTTGGTCTTAAAAACCCACTTACACCCAACTCTTTTACAACCTTCAGGCAACTCAACAAAGTCCCAGACTTCATTGTGATCCATTGATTTCAACTCTTGTTTCATAGCGTCTAACCACTTAACAAAATTATTATTTTCCATGGCTTGTGAAAATGACATTGGATCTTCATCGATTCTCAAGTCAAATTCTAGCTCTTGCAGATAAACTACATAATCATTAGAGATAACAGGTCTTCTCTGCCTTTCAGACCTTCTTAATGCTACTTCTTGTGGTTCATCTACTATAGGTTCATCGACAATAGTTTCATTATGGGGTGTTTCATCATTCATTGGTTGTTCCTGTAAGTTGTCAAAATGTTCAACAATTGTAAGAATAACAACCTGAGTAAAAGTTTTAGGTAGAGAAACCTCTCCCTTACTTCTCGAATTTCCACATTACGTGGTTCTACACTCCCACTAATTTCACCATTTTCAATGAACCTTGCATTTCTAGTTTCAACTATTCTCGTATTATAGTTAGGACAATAGAATCTATACCCTTTGGATTTTTCAGGATAACCAATGAAGAAACTACTGGTTGTTTTTGAATCCAGTTTCTTCTCATGTGGAGTATAAATCTTTACTTCTGTCGGGCAACCCCAAACATGCAAGTGCCTTAAACTGGGTTTTCTTCTTGTTTACAGTTCAAAAGGAGTTTTTGGAACTACCTTACTAGGAACCCTGTTTAATAGATACATAGCAGTTTTCAAAGCATACATCCACAATGATAAGGGTAAAGAAGAGTAACTTAATATACTCCTAATCATATCCATTAAAGTACGATTACGCCTTTCTGCAACACCATTCTGTTCTGGTGTACCTGGCATTGTGTATTGAGTAATAATGTCATGTTTTTCAAGGAATTTAGCAAATGGACCTAGACATTGTCCAATTTCATCATACCTTCCATACTATTCATCACCTCTATTCAGATCTGACAATTTTCATCTTTTTATCTAATTGTCTTTCAACCTCAATAATAAGCACTTCTAAAGCATTTACTAATTGAGATTTTTCATGCCACAAATAGATATATCTATAACATGAAAAATCATCAATAAAGATAATGAAATACATTTCTCCACCAAATGATGAAACATCAAACAGTCCACATATGTCGGTATGTATAAGTTCAAGAAGCTACGTGCTTCTTGTGGCCTTTTTCTTAATTGTGTGCTTTGTGTATTTTTCCTTGATACAATCAACACAAATACCAAGATCGATAAAATCCAAATTTGGAAGGATATCATTCTTTATCAATCTTTGTATTCTATCCTTAGATATGTGACCCAAACGCTTATGCCACAAGTAAGCTGAACTTTCATCTACTAAATCATGTTTTGTTCCAACATTATGATGCAAGGTCATCAGAGTCTCAGCAAAAAAATTATCAAGCTTTAATTTGTATAAACCATCACAAAGAACACCAGAACCAATAAAATGATTATGCTTAAATAAACTGAAACATCCATTTCCAAACTTAAAAGAATATCCAGCTGTGTCAAGTCTTGATAAAGAAACTAAATTTCTAGAAATAGAAAGAGCATAAAGAGTTTGAAAAAGATCTAAATGATGTCCAGTGTCTAAAATCAAACGATACATTCCGATGGCTTCAACTAGAGCTTTGACTCGATTTCCCATGAAAACAAACTTTTCATTTGGCTTTATGGTTTGGATCATAAGGAATCCCTGCATCGTATTTGAAACATGAGTAGCACAACCAGAATCAATCCACTAGGTATTATAAGGAACTTATGCCAAATTTGATTCGAAACATACAAAAGTACTAGGCATACCTTTCTTTTTGAACCAAGCCTTACGTTTCTGGCAATCTTTCTGATAGTGTCCACGTTTGTGATAGAAATGACATCTATCATCCTTTTGTCCCTTCTTTTGGATTTTGACAGATGACACATTAGTCTTTAGGCGTCCTTTATTGCCCTTTCTATTTTTCTTTTCTGGTTTCTTTTTGGCTTCAGGTTGACCCATGAGGTTAATTAAGTGAATTCCTTGTTTCTTAAGCCTTGCTTCCTCTTGAATAAGCATACTCTGCAATTCTGTCACATTCCATTTATCCTTTATAGTGTTATAGTTTATTTGGAATGGACCATACTCAGGAGGCAAGGAGTTTATGATAAACTGCACAAGGAAACTTTCACTCACTTTCATTTCTCATGGAATTTAATCTTGCTGCAGTATTCGTCATTTCAGTGATATGCTCATGCATGGTATGAGAACCATTAAACTTAACGGTGGTTAACAAACCCATTAATGTCCCAGCAAGTGACTTATCAGCAAACTCAGACTGAGACAAATCTTCCACAGATTTCATGAATTCCTTAGCATTATCAGTTTTAGGAATTGTTGGGTCAATGATGTCTGCTACAGTCATTCGCATGAACATTAAGTTAAGTCTGTTCGATCTTTCCGAAGCCTTATGAAAAGATTTTTGTTCAATGCTGCTAGTAGAAGTAAGAGCAGCAGGCTTATCAGTAAGCAGTGCCAAATCAAGATCCAGAACACCTAAGTGAAACTGAACTTGTTCATTCCATTCAGAAAAATTAAGCCCATTGAACTTCGTAATAGACGAAGCTTTCGAATGAAGAGCAACAGAAGTAGATGTTGCAAAATACACATAGAATGGTCATACATTAATGCTTTGAGTCATAAATACTAACACATAATGTAAATTAACATTCATACAATTACTTAAATGTGTATTAAGTTCTCCTTTGGGTGATACTACAATACACAATAATAAAACATAATTGATACTCAATTCAAATTTCACATAATTGACAATTATATACACTCCAATCAAATATGCTTGCAATCTTTGGATATACTAAACATATCTAACCAAGTATATTAATTAACCACGATCATGTTTATGATTATAAAATTAACAAATCAACCTTTGGGTGATCTTTTAAATACTTTATAATCATTGAACTTCAAATTACCTATAATAAAAATTATATAATTTCATCATGTCATCTCATTAATAGCATCACATACTCATAAGTAATTGAATACTATTTAACTTGACATATATTAAAACTTTCTAATTCGACCACTTTGGTGACTAACAAATTACGCATAATATAGATATCAAATTAAATAATAGTGACAATAAGTACTTCAATTGAATAAAATAGATAGAAGAAAATCACCATAATATATATAAAATTTCATACAATAATAGACCCAAACTTAATGATCCTTTTTCTTGAATATGTATATATATATAATTTTCTCAACACATTAATCATTAATTTTGTTCAAAAGGAATCACATTCAAACGTCATACTTATATGCCCAACAACATCAAGATCATGCTTTATTATATATAATTATATATATATATTACGTCAAATATAACTCGATATACTCAAAAACTTAAATGTGCAATGGAACAAACATAATAGCAATGAATAATATTATCTACATACATAAATATATATAAGCATTCACAGACACAATAATACACATAAATATATATATATAAGACAAACTTCATGGATCACATAAATCCTTTATATGATCATGCCAGCATACACGTTGCAAACAGCATTCATGAATCAACTTTTATTATATACAAATATATATATAATTCCATCCAAAAGAATTGTAAAAGAAACAATTCAATCAAAACATACATAAAGTTCAAATATATTGAATATATAATCAATTGTAATTATATATACATACACATACTTCGGTTGTCGTCGTGAGTCAAAACTTATCATCTTGATTCATACTCATACAGAGATATCAAAAATAATTAAAGAAATATTGACCAAATCATTCACATGCTAACAATTAAAAAAAAAACAGCCGTCCATTATTGAATTGGTCAACAACAAGAAATCAAAAGCCCGGTTAATTAAGTCCATCACATAACCATAAAAATCGAAAAGGTATATATATATAAATCAATTTAAAACAAACAGCATGCAGCGGAAGAAATTTGTAAAGGAAAGAACTCTTAATCTATAATCAATTATGTGAGGGAAAAAATAGTCTTTAATGGAAAATCACAAGTTCTTCACCTAGGGTTCTGATACCACATGTTAGAACTTTCATAGATTATGCAAATCAAGCCCTAATTTTGCATCATTTATGAAAGTTCTAACATGTGGTATCAGAGTCCTAGGTGAAGAACTTGTGATTTTCCATTAAAGAAAAATTAAGCCCATTGAACTTCGTAATAGACGAAGCTTGCGAATGAAGAGCAACAGAAGTAGATGCTGTAAAATACAAATGCTTTGAGTCATAAATACTAACACATAATACAGATTAATAATAAGATCTAATAGTTATTACCTAATCTAACTGTGGATTCACATGTTTTTGATCACATTAAATTAAAACCTAAATAATCTAATTATTAAAAAAAAAAAATTGAGGTCACCATCTTTACCTTCCTCACCGACAGCCAACTTTACCGACCACCCCACTATCATCGACCATTCATAACTTTATAAAATGGAGTTATTTTACCACTTTTTTATACATAAAAATTAGTTTATTCTTGAAATTTTTTTTTTGATTTATTTTGTTTTATTTATTTTAATTTATATTTTTATAAATTTCATAAAAGTTTTATCTAATTTTGCTTTATTTTATCTTATCTTTTTCTTTTAGTAATGGTATATTAAATACAATTATAATTAAAAAAATTTAATTAGTTTACCTATAGCATTTTGTTTTGGAAATATATAATTTTAACACTTTGTTTTTTTACAGTATTAAATTGAGATGAAAAATTTATGTCTTAGAAGTGAGTCTCGTCAAATGTTAATATTCATGTCAAGAAACTATGAGTTTTACTGATTTTATTTGATCATCTCATTGATACGAGCATTTTAAAATAAAAATTACTCCAATTGAAGAGATTTGATGGGGAGTGAGAGTTAAAATATAAAAATAAAGCTTCCTATGAGGTTAAAAAAAATTATTCTCTTTTGTTTGGTGTTATTTTAGTATCAATAAAAAAAAAGGAGTTTCTACCAACGTAAATATCAAGTATCATATATATGGATTGTTCATTAATAAATGTAATTATAGAAATGTAAAGTTTGTATATAACTTGAGAAAAAATATGTCAAGTAAAATTGGTAATTGGCCATTAACAAAAATGAACGCAAATCAAATCCGATTAATTACGTTGAAACCATAATTCTCTTGCGACCGCTGACGGCCCCAAACCCACCTCCGTTGCACCTCTGATGAAACCCCAAACCTACCTCCCTTTGCGACCTTTGATGAACCCCCAAAACCCAATTCCCCATCGAAACCTCCCTTCGTTGTGAGCTGTCATGCCCCTTTGTTACTAGCCATCGAGCCCCAATCTTCCCAATGGCAATGGAATTTTTTTTTTCAATTTTTAACTTTTTAATTTATTTTTAAACATGTTATCTAGTGTAATAAATTACACTTTTTTTTTCATGCATCTTTTTAATCTAAACTATCCAAAAACGATATAACAACTGCAAACATTTTATCTGGGATAAAAAAACTTACCCTTTGCAGAATTCTCCAAATAGACAAGTTAATAAAAGATGCAAGTGACAAATGAAAACTACAATTAAAACATAATCAACCGCAAACATGAAAACAACACATTCAGGTAAACTACAAAATAACAAGATGACAAGAATGTTAAAAACCGGCCCCATTTTACAAACATGGAAAAAATAAATAAATGAATGAATAAAGGCAACAGAATATGAATACGACAATTAAGAAAAAACCGCAACTAATATAAAAAACGACAGAAAAACAACTCAACGACAAAAAAAAAAAAAAAAGGGGATTAAACGCTACAACAGTAAGGCAAGCGATCGACTGGAAACATTAATGGGAACAAACAGCACTGCAACAGTATTCAAAACAAAACGACAACAAGAGAGAAGCGACGAGAAAGCGAGAAAAATATTTGAGCACCGCAACAATAGAGGACTCGAAAATTTAACAACAGTACAAACAAAAAAACCACGTGAGAATATTAAACGAGGCAAGAAACAAAAAAATTCAAAAACGACGAGAAAAAAATGTGATTAGCGAGAACTATACAATTATACAAAAAAACATTGAAATGAAAACAACTGAAACAAGCAAAAACCCGGAAAAAAAAAAAGGAACGTAATAGGGAATCCACAACACAATCTGAAAACAACAGTAGAAAGAAGCAAGGGACGGCAGGCATGAAACCGAAAATTCATAAAACAAATCAAAGAAAAGTCAAAGAAAATGAAAAAAAACAAAAACAAAAACAAAAAGAATATGCACCACAAAAACGGATGCAACCGAAAAACTTGAAAATAAAACACAAAAACGAAGACACACTTGAAAATGCCATAGGAATTTGAAAACGACAATACATTTATTAACGAAAACAAAATGAGAAACGCAAAACGTATGGACAACAAAAGGGGAAAGGGACTTGTCTTTGAAAAATAAAAAGAAAAAAAAAACAATAAGGGAAAAGGGAAATTAAATACTATAAAGACAACACGTGCTTTATATTTTTAGAATTTCTGAACGTTTCGCTGTCGTTACCACATTTGAAGTCGAAGGATAAGTGGTTTAGGACAAGAAAGCGTAAAACGACAACAGAGGCCATTGGATCAGAGTCCAGTTTGAAACGACAAGAAAGCCTAAAACGACAATTCCGTAAAACGATAACAAAAGTTGAAGCGACAAAAACGTAAAACGTAAGAAGCCAGAGCGAAAACAGAAAGCCGAAAACGTAAGCCGAAAACAGATGCAGCGCGGACATTAAAACGTAAGAGGAATGCTACAAAAAGAAGAAACGGCAACGTAAGACCATACGACAAAAATTATTCACGTGAACAACAAAGGCGAGATAAATTAGAAAATGTGAAGATAGTTAGTAGGATAATAAGCATAGAAACGACAATGGAAAGCAAAAACGAGCATAAGATATGGAATGGACAAGAAACACAAAAACGACCATTTAACACAAACGACAAAAATAAAATACAATGAAAAAGCGACAACAAACCCAAAAAAAAGGAAAATGACAGATAATAGAAAGTTTAGAACTACGTATACAACGAGAGGATAGCGATGAACAACAGACGGGAAGTCGGGAACGTGAAAAAATTAGAGTAAAAAATGGCAAATTGGAATCATTAAAGATAATAAGATTTTAATTAGACAATAAAGTTTCAGAATGACAACTAAAAAAAAGCAAACGACAGCAAACTGGGAAACCATATGGATAGGGGAACTGCTATCTGACTTGAGCAACAGCACAACTGAAAAGAAAGAAAAGAAAAAGGGATGTATGTAGAGGGGGGAATGGTTAGCGTTTACTTTCTCAAGTAATAAATAAAGTAAGAAATACCTCAGAATTTATAACGAATTCATTTGTCAATGTTCATTCTATTCAATATTGATTCACAATAATATCTTTACCAATGAGAATAACAATGCACTATAAAACCCATTCATTGATGGGCGGTGGGGATCCACATTTACTTTCATTAACTCTTTCATGGTTGCTAGTACATTTATAGGCTTTTCTTCGGAAAACAATTCTTGTACTTCTTATTTTCAAGTGCCAACATTTTAATCGTTAGAATAACTTTTCAACACTTATTTGTGAGTGTATATGGTAAAACTTTTAAAACGTGAGTTATAAAATTGCTTTTAGTCGTATTACAGATTATACTATTGAATATTTAATATCATGGATCATGCTATTGAATATCTAATCCAATGATAAAAAAAACGATATTTAATAAAAGAAACAATTTCAACCATAAGTTTTGCCGTTTTCTTTTTACTAGGTAAACTAGATTCATTCTTTTCATAAAGATTATGAAGGCCTCGAATCTTTCGTGTGCAATTCCAAATGTGATAAGCCAAACTGTTCCCAAAACATGAATCATGACCAATGTAAAGAAAGCGCCCAATGAGCAATGTGCAAGGGAAGTTGATCAAGTAACATGAAATAATAGGTACGTACAGCTACAAAACTCAAAAAAAAAAAAAATAATAAAATAAAAACAAAAATAAAAAATAAAAACAAAAAAAAAAAGGGAAAGAAAGTTTTGCATTTTACAACATGCATCATAAGAACAAGACTATCGATACCGTGCATATAGTTGTCGCAATTACTACATATCGTCTATACTTGAAATGCAGTTCTGAATATGAATTCACTGTTACAGATATTGTGTTCAAAATGTGAAAGGAAGGATCGTAGTCTCAGTAGATGGCACGAACTTTTTACTCCACACAATATCTTCGGCTCTATAAATCTGGCAGAAGAAAAAGAATAAACTACTAAAGATGTAGTTGCAGGGTAAACATAGAAGATAATTCAAATTTCAAATGTTAAAGTTAACACTACCTTTACCAACAATATGCGAGCGAGTTCTATTTCTGTGGCTTCTTCCAAAGCACCCCAATCTTCTTTAGCATATTCCCATTTTTCTTCTTGAGTAAATCATCATCCATGTCATCGGAGTAAAGCGAGCTAAGTTTCCCAGCTACAGGGCTGTAATTGCTGTCCAATGAACCAGTTCTCTCCATGAATTTCCCGTTATTCCCTGCGGAAAGCATGGATGCGGCTGCCTCTGCTGCCTTTCTCCACTGGTCAGATTGTACCTTCAGCCTTCTTAATTCTGCCTCCATTTCTGCGTTTGCTACTTGTGCTGCCTCCAGCTGCTCAGACACCCTTGCTGCTCTCTTGTGGCTCCGGTCTGTCTCTTCCATTGCAACTCCAAGCTTCACCAGAGCCTCTCTCTCCGCTGACCTTGCTGCCTCCACTTCTGCAATCATCTCATCACCTCCTTTACTCCTGTCCGTATGACTCTTGTTCATCTCCAATTTCAGCATTTCATTCTCTTCTGCTATGCTTTGCAATTCTGTCTCCTTATCCATTAAGTTTGCCTTCAAATCCGCGACACGTTCCTTCAAGTTCTTCAATTCCCTCTCCAGTTCAAACTCTCTCTGACCAGACATGTTTTTTTCCAGCTTCAAATTCAAACCCTCATTCTCTTCAGTAATACCTTGCAGTTCAGTTTCCTTATCCATCAGATTGGCCTTCAACTCTTCAATGTAAGCTTTAGCTTTCTGCTGTTCTGCCACCAGCTCAGCCTCTCTTAAACTTGATTCAGATTTTATCTGCTCCACCAATTCATCAGCACTTCTTATCTGCACTGTGCTCCTAACATGTTCTTCATGGTATCTGGCCTCAGCTGCTTCAAGAGCGGATCTTAATCGTCCTATCTCGGACTTCAAGTAACTAAGCTCTTCCTCTTCACAATTTTCTTGCTGTCCAAATCCCTGCACAAGGTCATTATCGCCCATAGGCTTCACAGAAAGGTCGCTGCTTCCATTAGTGTGGCTAGCTTGAAGCTTGGTTACAAGTCCTTCTAGAAAGGTTATGCGTGCCCTTGACTGATCCAACTCCGAAGCAATGGAGTTGTAGGATTCCATGGCTTTCAGTCCATCTAACCTAAGCGATTCCACCGTCATTTTTGCCGTTTCCAGCTGGAGCAGAGTTTCGCTAACCAGCTCTTGGGCTTGAGCTTCAGACTCTTTACAATCCTTTAACTGGCTTTTCATGTTCTCCAAAAGAGAAAGAGTTTCAGCTAAATTTCCTTTCAAGCTCTGCAGTTCTTCATTGGCTGATTCTGTGTACTTTGTTTGTTCAGCCTCAGACGCAGCTACCATCTCAAGCTGAACCTTGAGCCACTGAATCTCATTAGTGGCAGATGCCAAGGCAGTTGAGTCAATAGCATGCTGCTTCCTTACTGCCTCAAGCTCGGACTGCCAGGCTTGATCCCGTTCTTGTGAGATCTTTTGGAGCTCAGTAAGATGAGATTCCTCAGAAGTAGATAGCTCCCGGAGCTGCTGCTGAGACTCTTCAAGCTTTGAAGACAAGGCCAAAAGTTGCTTCTTGGAATCCTCAGAATCTAGCTGAGCCTGTTTCTTCCCTGATTCAGAAGAACGCAGTTGGTCTCTTGCTTGCTTTAAGTCCTCCTGAAGCTGAGAAATCTGAGATTCTAATTCTGATATTCTATTTGGACGCTTCTTCTGCAAGAACAGAAACAATTAAATCAGATATTCTGTTATCCAGGAAGACAGACATTTATACTTCCAAATTCTACATCTAAATATGATCAAAACTTCAGCAATGCACATTTTGAAAATGAAGACACATGGCTTTGCTGTAGAGATGAGATCAGAAATGTCACGATTTTGAGAAATCGAAAAGATTTTCACCTAAAACCAATATAAAAATGTTTTGTAATAGTGTTCAACGATTGCATAGGCCACAAACAAGAAGAAAACCCCATAAAAGTTTACCTTCCAAGTCGTAGTTCTTTTAACTTTTCGAAATGAAGTACTATAGAAATAATGTAACAGGGAAAACCAATTTTTCAAAAAAAAAAAAATAATAACATACGTATCTAGAGCAATTTCCAAATACATGTAACACACAACGTCTTGACATCTCGGACGACAAACCATCACCAAACAAATACTTTCCGGGGAGATGCAGTAATCAATGCATAGTAAAAGGAAGCAAGGTCAATCCAACTATTTTACATACCTCAGGCACAGGGCTTCTAGGTGATCTGCGTTCATTTACTTTGGGGCTTCTTTCTTTTGGAATTCTGTTGGTAGCTTGACTAGAGGAAGATGCAGAATCAATCTCCAAAGCAGTCGGCTTGAGTTGGCGTGCAGCTCGAGGTGAGATCCTCTGAGGCACTTCAGAGGTGCCACTCCTGGCATAAAGAGCAGGAAAAATGACATCAGGCCCACACATAATAAATAACAACCACAAATCTTCTTAGACTTGGAAAAAGAAAACCCATCAAGTAATGAGCTTAGAAGTTTATATCATAATCTTACTAAAGCAGATATGTTTAACACTATTAAACTAATAGCCCCCCAAATCAATAAATGAACTTAAAGGCTAGAAATTTCAAAAGATTTCTTCAAGTTACTGGAAGATATAAATCATGCATCCAGATTTGAGATTTCAGTTGTTAAGAACTAAAGAGCATTTACTTTTCCTTCAAGATACTTCTTAAACTGTATAATAAAAAGAAGATCCAATTATGGTCTAAGGCATTTTTGCAATTTGATGAAATTATTTATCACGCTTCTGACTCGGTTGGTGTTCTGGCTTGGACCAGTTGCGTGGCTATAAAATTTCGAATTAACAAGTTTCGTTCTGTATCTCCAGTTGGTGATGCTCCATATAAATGCTCATTCAAATGAAGCCAAAAACGAAAATAATTGCAAATTAAGGAACGCATATATATATTTTTTTAATTATTTTTTTGCTGGTAAGCTTTTTTGAAAGAGCAGAAAATGCTTTCTAAAGACTAATAATTGATATACTTTACTTCTTCTTTCCTTCCATAATTCAAAAATAGCTAATTATGAGCCATGAGTTTGGTACTGATAACTGTACTATTCCTTACACATGGCATAACATGAAAATAACCTAAAACCAAACTAACAATTAATAAACCATCACTTTAACACGGCAAGAAAAATACTAAAATGCTTACCTCCAAAACAGGAACAAAAAAAAAAACCACTATACAGCCTATATTTTGAAGGAATTAATCTCTTCTGTAAGATCCTATAGCAACATGAGCTGATCCTGCAGACTATAAAAGCACACCCACGAGAGGCGTATAGTCTGAAAGAAGGAAATGACAAACTACAGGATCTTTCTTTTAATTTCAATGCTCTTTTACGACAAAAAAAAAAAAAAAAAAAACAAATGTTAACATCACTTACCACAAAAAGCAGGCCCTGAATATTAGCTTGAAAGAGAAAGTGGAACGATTTCATTGGCAAGAGAAGTACACATCACATGGATATATTGACGTTCCAGATAATGAAAGACAAAGCCAATAGTCCAAAAACCAATTTAAAGATTTATTCAAAAATGATATTGAAAAGTCATATAGCCTGTAGAAATCACACATGGACCCAAACCCAACGTACTTCTTCTGTGTACCACAGTTATAACTATAAGATGTATAAACAAAGGTGGAGAACACACACACACACACACACACATGTTATAATCCCATTTTGATAGTCGTAACTGAAGATCATCTTAAGAGGAGAAAAGTTACCTTGCTTTTGGGGTCTGCATAATTTGAACAAGAATCAAGTAAAACTTGGGGTAAATTTAAACTTCACTCAAAAACTCTCCCCGAGCCTGACCCACAAGTCCTGAAAACAGTAAGAAAAATCACAAGCTGAGGACATGGGGGGATCCAATGTGAATAGGATGTGGAGCAATAAATGGTTTTCATGGAGGACATGTGCCCCCATTATCATGTCACATAGGAGAAGCCACAAATAAAGGCAAAAGATAAATATATCAACGTAAAAGGATTCATTTGATTGAACACAAAAACGAAAGAATAAAACACTCGGAAAAAAAAAAAAGGCCATTCAATGCTTTAGCTACCAAAATCCTGATAACTTACACAGCGCTCAAGGTCAATACCCACTCACCATAAATGCAAAATCACCTAATGGACCTACAACTACAGACAAAGGCAGTGTTAAATTCCACAAATGCCCTTTTCTCCAAAAGATTAAACAGGATTGGTCAAGTTCCTGAACTAGGTGATTAGCGTGAATGAAGGGGAAAAATGTTTCCTCCTCCAGTCTTGCCGTGAAAGAGGGAAAACTACCACTTATTTTATAGGAGTGGTTTGAAATATTGAGCAACCAAAAAATATATTTTTATCTATAATAAAAATAATTTACAAAAAAACACTTCTGAACAGCTCGAGAAACTGTTTGCTTGTGCCTTCATGAGGCCATAAAGCACATTAAAAGAAAGAAAAAAGAAAAAGAATATCAGTGTGGTTTTTGTGGGAAAATTTTCCCTCTAAACAAACAGATATAGATCTACAGCATAGAGGGCAATATTAATAATTAATAATAGTAACAAAACCGTCAAATCTGCAGCAAAAGAAGAGAATGCAGTTGGGAAAAAGGCGAAGAAAGTGAACTTTTTTTTTTTTTTTTCAAAAGGAGAAATGATGGAACAACCAAACATGAAATGATAAACCTTTTTGAGATTCTATTTCGCTTTTAGAAAAAGCCTGTGACTGTGAGAGACAAAACAAAAAAAAAAAGCCTGAAATCTTTCAAGCTCTCTTAGAACGAAGACAAAGCAACATTTGTCTAAATAAGCACTAATTAAACTTCCCACTTTTTAACTTTGTTCCATAATATACAAACACACTTCACACGAAAAAAGGAGTTCAAAAGAAACATCTTACGTTGGCAACTGAAAAGAGCAAGAAAACGAAAGGACGAGTTAATGAAAAAAAAAAAAACTAGAAAATGCAATCTCCCGTGTTTGGCAGCCAAGAAAAAACCAGGTAAAAAAAAAAATGCAAAGCAGAAGAAGAAGAAGAAACCGGCGAGATACAAACGCGCCATTGCTGTAAACTCCTTACCTTCCCCATATTTTCTCGGCAGCCAAACAGAAACGAAAACGGAAAGGGGTGTTACTTACCGGAAGTGCAGTGTAGAAGCGAAAGGGAGGGATCTGGGGAGAAGATTTTGAGCTAAGAAGCAGACATGGAGGGGGGCCTGATAGCTGCAGTTTGTTGGTGTTGTTGTCGTTGGTGTTTCTTCACAGCACAGTTCCCAAGAAATGTGGGCAGCGTAGTGTGTGTTTGGTTTGTGTGGGAATGCAAAGTGAGATGAGTGGAAGGAGAGAATCAGAGAAGAGATGAGAAGGAGACGAAGGCAGACAACAGAGTACTGATTTGTCGTTTGTCAAGTGAAGTGGAATTTACTCAGCCCCATTGAAATCGGGTTTTACGTCCGAATTTATTTATATATCTTACGTTATCCGTTTTGCTCTTTTTTCCCCTTTCCTTTCAATTTTCGATACTATTCGTCAACTTTACCGGCTTCTTTTATTTGTTTATTATTTTTTGAAAAATTAATATTTTTTTAAAGCACTAACAACTACAACTACAGCCAGGGATGAAAAAAAAAAAAAAAACTCTAGTGATCACATTATTGAATTTAATTGATTTTATATAACACTTTCAAAAACTCCCTCAACTTACCTCACATTCATTCCAATTTTTTTTTTTAATAATGTGCATCCCTAAATATTACTTAGGTTATTTAAATATATAATATAGACATAACTTTTATGATATTTTTAATTCAGTATTTTTATATCTTTTTATATTCATAATTTATATTTATTTTATATAAAATTATTAATAAAGTTATATTAGAATTTTTTTTATAAAAAAATGTGTTAGAATTTATTTTAAAAAATATATTATGATTTCCTTTTTTTTTTCTCTTAAAATTTTTATTTGTAATTAAATTTTTAGAATTATTTATATTTATATTTAATGAAATGCACAATACACCAAATGGATACAACCCAACTGAACCGTAATTAAAGAGGTTGGTTTTTTATATTAAATTAATTAAATAAATAAAAATAATTTTCAACTTAATTAATCCATTCGTTGTTTGTCCCTAATAACGAAAACAATGTTAGAGTTTTCGATGCTCTTCCATCTTATACCTCTGACAATTAAGAGAATAAAAAACTTTTTGTCAAAAAAATTAAAGGTTCTTTTGAGTTGTTATAATATTTTTTTTTCTTAATTTTTATTATTTCAATCTTCTTATTATTTTAAATAAAAGTTTGAATTCTTTCCATGTACAAACTCTAATTCAGGACTCATATAGGGGTGGATTAATGGGTTGCTTTAGCTCTTTTTGTTTTAATTTCTTTTTTCCCAACTTTTATGTTTTATTATATTATTTCAGCCGTCTCCAACATTTAAATAAGGATTACAGATATCTCCCATGTAAATCCTTAATTCCCGACGAGGAAAAAGACATGTGTTTGAAAGTAAAAAAAATTCAATTACAAACCACATAATAAATCTAATTAAAGGAAAATAACATTCAAGCAATAATAATAATAATAATAAAGAATATAACATTTTGTCATAAATTTAAGATATTCTTTTTCTTTTATTTGAATAGGAAATGGAAAGAAAAGAAGTTAGAAAATGGATTTTGAATAGGAAAAAAGAGAAAATTGTGAGAATAGTCCTTTAAGAATATGTGTTTAAAATTTTTGTCTCATGACTTATATTTTTATCTTAAAATCACAATTTATTTGATATTATAAAAAGGTAAATATCCAAAGTATAAGGCAATACTTCATAGATGTATTTTTTTTGAAACATTTCTAAAAAACCTCCTCAGAAAAATTTTGAATGTTTGACAGGAATGAAATCAAACGATTTATGAAGGAAGGAAATTATAAATATACAAGGCTCATTATTTCTTTAATGAAAATTTACATCAAATAGGTCATTTTTAAAAATGTTTAAAATAAATAATACATTAAAAAAATATATGAGATAAATAGTATATTTATGGTAAATTATTTATTTATGAAAATTTTTTGATATAATATTATCATAAATGTACTTCATAAATAAATTATTTTATCATTATATAAGTCTAATTAATAGAATGTAACATTTTATTATAAATTTAAGAGTTTCTTTTTCTTAATAGGATAATCTAACTCTATGTTGATTTGAATAGAAAAAGGAAAGAAAAGAGGATAGAAAAGGGGTTTGGACAAGAAAAACGAGGAAACTATAAGAATAGTCCCTATAGTGTATGTATTTAGGATTTTTGTCTCATAATTTAAATTTTGTTTTTGAAACCACTTTTTTATTTGATATTATAAGAAAATAATAATCTGAAATATGAGGTAATATTTTAAAAATGTGCTATTTTTGAGGACATCCAAGAAAACCCTAAGAAAAATCCTGGATGTTTAATAGAAAGGAAATCAAATAATTTACGAAGGTTAATGCTTTCTATTTTTCAATGAGAAACTACATCAAATAGGTTATTTTAAAAAATTTTAAAATAAATATTGTCTTTAGAAAAAATGTTTGAGGTAAAAGCATATTTATGGTAAATTGTTTATTCAAGAATTTTTTTTAAGGTGATTTTATCGTAAACATACTTTTTAAATAAATTATTTATCATAATTGTATTTTTTTTAATTTAAAGATGGAAGTATTCAAATTCCACACGTTTTAGTGTAGTCAAATATGAGTTATCACTGTAATATATTTACAACCGCTTGTAATTATGATATTTACCACAAACATTTTATTTAAAATAACATCTTTGAGATAATTTTTGTCATGAATAATACGTGATAAATATATTATTTATCATATATATATTATTCACCATGGCCCCTATATCTTTCTGTCATTTATTTTAATTACTAGATTTTTTTTAACCAATTTTTCTACTTCTCTTTTTTTGAATTCTTATAACTTTAAAAAGAAAAGTGTAAAAAAATATTTTACAAAACACATATCCTGAATTATCATTTTGACTCTAATCAAACTCATCTTCTTATTTTGTATGAAAAATAAAATCATGTAAAGAAACAAAATAGACTAAACGACGTTGTTGTTGTTGTCATTGTCGTGTTCTCTTTTTTTTTTTTTTACTTCTTCTTCTTTTGTCATCGTCTGTCAAACAATATAAAATAGTAGCCCTATACTTTCTTTTTATTTCCTCCACGTTAATATTTAATTCTCCTTTTGCTCCCTTACTACACTTGTCAAAAGTTGTCTCTGTTTTTCTCGTTTTTCCCCGCATTCCTCTTTTATAGTCATTTGCTAGTTTTCTTGCCGTTTTCTAGCTTTGTCGTCGCTTCTCTATTCATTGTAATTAGTCATTATGTTGTCGTTTTCCATTTTCTTTTCTTTTTCTTTTTGCTAAATGTTTTCCATTTCCCTTTCTTATCCATTCATGCATTGATCTTATATTGTTGTGCTGTGTTTTATCTACCTCTTTCACTCTCATTTGCAAGGCTGTTTTACTGCCATGTCCTTTCCCATTTTTTATGTCGTATGAATTATGATCGCTGCTTTCTAGTTTATAGTTTTCCATACGACTGCCTCTTCCCTTTGTTATTGTCTTTTTTTTATTTTTTTATTTTTGAGTTTTCGTGCTTTACAGTTATATAGTTGTTCTATAGTTTGCCGTCCTTGTATACAACACCCTATTCCAGTTTCCCAATTTCTCGTCGTTTATCAACTATATTGTTTAGTTTCTTTTTAGGTGTCGTTTTTCGAATTAATAGTGTCGTCTCGTTATGTTTCATCTCATTTGCTTTTGTTTTAGAAGTAATCAATGAGTTTTTTTTAATTAATCCTAATTTTATATATTCTATATGCTCTTGCAACAGACCCAAAGATTTGCTAAATTACATATACTGCTCAACAGAGGAGCTCGGATGCTCTGCAATATCTCGAACATGACCTGTTACTTTCATCTCCTGTATTCATGGCCTTGGATGCCCTTTAGAATTTATCCATTTTATTTTTGCTAGAATAATTTACACTTGTCTTTTCTACGCCAAGAATACTTTTCAAAATTCTTACCTTGAAAATTGGAAGGATAAGTTTTAAGGAGATCTTTAATTTTTTACTGTTGTTTAGTTTCACCTCAACAGGCCATCGACGTTAAGAATAAATATAAGTCACGAACGTTAAGTGGATAATAATAATAATTTTCCTCATAATAATAATAATAATAATAAGTGACGAACAATTTTTTGTTTTCTTATCGCCTTCAAATGTTATTGACCTTTTAAAACTTATAATTTTTTTCGTTTTATATTCTCATTTTAGAGGATTTGCTGCCGCCTACCTCTATAATATATATTCAAATATCTGTATTATATTTTTCATGTCACTCGCCTTTAGTTTGTGTCTGGTCATTGGCGTTGTCGTTTCAGAACTCGATTGTCATTTTATAGTTTGTTGTCGTTTCTATATATTATTGTTGCCTTTCAGTTTTCCTGTCGTCGGCCTTTGTATTTTAGGCCATTTTTACCTTGCCTTCCGTTTTCTTCTGTCGGTCTATTGTCGTTTGTTATTAAATTTAGCTCTTGCTTTATTTGTTGCGAAGCTCCAGTCCTTATTCACTTTTCTTTATTATTGATCTTTTCGTGTTTTATTAGAGTTTTTTCCTACGGCGCCCCCCACCAACAAACACGCCCCCCCACACCACACACCCACCCCCCACGCCACACCACCCACCCCCCACGCCACACCACCCCCCCTCCCGGGGCATTGCTTTTCTTGGTTTTTGTCGTTTTAACTCAGGCTTCCTAGCAAATGACAATGCAAATTCCATGTGTAATTTCCGCTTATATTGATACTTCTTAAACAAAAATAGAAATCCCTTTTATTTTTATTTTTATTTTTTAACATTTGTAACTTGCAAAACCACATTCTTTGTACAGTATACTTTCTTTAGTGCCCTTGATAGATGCTTTTAACGGATTTGTCTTTGGTTTGTGGTTGGGCTTGGTTTTTTTTGACACATTTTCTTGGTCTTTTTAATGGAGTATTGTGCAAGTGGGTGGGCTAGAGAGATGTAAGAAAGCTCATAGGCTAGAGTTTGCAATTTGATTCACGCTGAAGACCAGTTCAAATGCACATATATTATATTATAAAGAATAACTCAAATTTTAAAATATATATTTTTCTTGTATAAATTTTGATTTGAGTGATTTTAAAAAAAATATATACACAATAACAAGTTCTTCAAAACAAGATCAATTATGTATATATCTTGAATAGTGATATTTGGTAGGTCTCATAACTAACTATAGAATTTTATATCATATTTCCGCCTAAAATGACAGAAATGTACAAGATTGAATGTTTTACAAAATAAATCACACTAATTAATATATACTACTAATGTATATTTTTAATATTGTTAACTTATGGCTCGTTTGGTGAACGCATTGCATTTGCATTGCATTTGAATGCAATGCATTGAATGCAATTTGTATTTGGAGGAAAAGCATTAGCATTACATTTGAATGCAATGTGTGTTTGGAGGAAAAGTATTTGAATTGTATTTTAATAATAAATATGTGATGTGATGGATAAAAGTAGAAAGAAAAAAATGAGGGAGAGAGAATATATGATGTAATTAATAAAAATAATAGAAAAAGTGAAATAATAAATAGTGATTGTGTTGGATTTAAAATGTGATGTGATTGGTATTTGAATGAAATGTTTTTGTATTTGGGGGAAAATTACATTGCATTTAAATGCAATGCTAAAAAAAAGCTTATCCCAAACGTGGGCTTAGTTCAATTTTTCTTTCTTTCTTTTTTCCAACTTATGTCATGTAGTGATGAAGAACAAAAAAAGAGCAAAACAAATGTTATAAAAGATAGTAATAAAATTTTTAATATAAAAAAATATAAATATATATTTATATAAAAAAAAAAGTTTTCTACTTTTTATATGATATAGCAATATTTCCCATAATAGTGCACGGGTTTTTAGCTCGTTATTTTATAGGAAGCACAAGACCATATCGCATGATGTTAAATGTTCCAATACTAGCGAGCTGATCACAAATGACCATTTACTATAAGATTGCATGCCAAGACTCGTGATTTATCTGGCGGGTCGGAATAAGTTTCCGACACCATAAGACAATGTTAAGAGATAATAATAGCTCTCTCGAGTAACACCTACGTGGAACAGAAGTTGAAACATTTTTATGCATAATTATAATAATTAGTTAATTTTAATATAATATTTTTTAGTGATATTTATCATTTGCACCAATAATTTTAAATAATCTATGTTACAAGATGCTAAATAAAAAGTTATATATAAATCAATTAAGGTTCACAAAATATAAAATAGATTGTTACAATTATAGCTTGTATCTAACTGCGGGACATGAGAGCTTACATATATATATATATGTTGTTTTACTCTTTGACATCTAATATTCACATTATTTATAATGCAGGGTAGGCTCCCCAAATTCCGGCTAAATCGTGTAACTTTTGGCCTTTTGCCATTAGGAAATTTATGTTTCTGTATTCGAAAGCCTCACCAAGAAGGTAAAACCCAAAAGTTGGTTCCAAGAAGGAGTAGAATGGTGATGAAACTTTAAGAATCAGCACATTATTGGTCTTGCAGGATTTCCGAGACCATATTTTCATTCCATGTTTCTACGGGAGAGAAAAAAGAGAGAGGGAGAGAGACGTAAAATTTCCAATTATTGAGGACGTTTGAAGTACTCTTTCCAAGTCAAAAAGTTGAATGAAATCAAGAGCAAACTGGATAATGCTAAGTAAAAAAGCCAGTGAAAGCTAGCCATCACACAACTCTAGAATATTCTTCACTACGTATGCAATGTTTACGTGACTTTTTCGCCAAGGTGTTTTGTTATATATATATGTCCATATGCGTATGGTTAAGAAGTTGAGAGGTGGGCCATTGCAACCCAAAAAATAATAAGATATGCTCCTTTGCCTCTTTTCCCAGAAGGTTTACATAAAGCATTATTGGAATTTCCTGCAACGTTATCCATATGGTCGACGGACTTTACCATCACCGTCTAGGGAGAAAGTGAGCGGGATAAAGGAAACAAAAACTAATCACGAACATTTTTTCAATGGAACTTTTGTCTGCAAACATCTTTTTCACCGCCCTTTTCTTTTTATAAAAATAACAATCAATGTACTTTTTTTTTTTGGTACAAAGAAAATAGCATGTACTTGTCATTTTACTTAATTTAAAAATATAGTTCACATAAAAATTTTCATTATATTATAAGCCATACAAACTAGAAAAACTTATGAAAAATACTAAGGTTTTGTTTAGTAAACGTACTATGTTTATATTATATTTAAATGTAATACATTAAATGTAATTTATATTTAAAGAAAAAATATTTGTACTGCACTTGAATATAACATATGTTTGGATAAAAAGTATTTAAATTGTATTTAAAGTATTTAAATTTTATTTAAAGTATTTAAATTGTATTTAAATTATGAATATGTGATGTGATGGGTAAAAGGAGAGATAACAAAATATGAGAGAAAGAGAGTATGTAATGTGATTAATAAAAATAAATAAATAGTGATTGTATTGGATTTAAAATGTGATATGATTGGTATTTGAATATAATACTTTTGTGTTTGAATAAAATTACATACAAATACAATATTGAAAACAAACGGAGACTAAAGACATTAGTGATATTTCACATTATATCTTAATAAAGAGTAAGTTTGATAACATCTCATACGAGATCAATATATACAGACACACACATGATTCTTGCACAGCTTATTAATTATATTGGTAAACAAAGGATAACCCTCCAACCAACATATTCTAGTTTTCGAACCGTCGACAAAGGTACATGTTAGAATATTCACTTAGAAAGAAAAATTGCTTTGATTAATAAAGTTTGACAGCGAGTTGGTAAGAAGTGAGATGAGTAAAGTAAGATACGCTTTTTAACTGATGGGATCATAATTCATTCAGGAAAAGTGTTGCATGATGCTTTTTAATTAGTATTGTTAATCGTGACGATGATCTTCAAGTTCAAAATCTTTTAATTAACGAAACAAAATCATTAAAAAAATATATGGTTTTAATTTGTTGATAATTAAATATCAATCTCATAAGCGAAACAAATCTAGCTGGTTTTGATTATTTTCCCAAACACAATATCGTGAAAATGAAGATCCATTATTAAAAGCGGTTTGAACAATCGTATGTGAAATGATCGCCCATATATATCAATTTGTATAGACAAAACATGGCCAAAACTTGCATATACGCCTAGACACACACATGAGTGGAATTTGTTATTGCATGATCCGACAATTACAACTATAATATCGTCACGAATCAAACAAGTATTAAAATGATTAAAAAAAATATCGTTTCAATAAATATATATAGTATTATTAAGTATTTAAATTAGTTAATTCTAATTTTATTTGAGTGACTAAAAAATATATTATAAGTGAAAAATTAAATAAATAGAATAAAATTACAAAAAATAAATAAATACAAATTGATAACACACATTTATATATACAAATATTATGAATTATGATTTCACCGTAATTAATCAGATTTAATTTTATTTAAGTATGTTATTATGATTTTGTATTCATATTTATTGATGATCAACTATCCTTTTTCACTTTATGTACTTTTTCTCAAGTTATACATAAATTTTATATTTTTATAATTAAATTTATATAAAAGATTAGTAAATTAAAATTCATGATAAACAATACCGTATATATGAACAATACTGCATCTATAAATAGTGCTATATATATAAACAGTACCATACATTTGGAAAATAAAAATACAAATTTGAATTCAATTATAAAAAATGTTCGTTGAAAAATCTGTGATAATTGATAATATAATCATACAAAAACAAATAGATATATATTTATTCTATCTCAAATTTTATGGTATTTAATCTTGAGTCACGTCACAAAATTCTGCTCTCGATTATATTTTGTTCCTTAAATCATTCAAAAGTTGGTTATAAATTTAAAAGCATTAAGTTTAAGAATAAATAAGTTAACAAATGTGATAATTATAATAACATGCTTAATTTAATTAAATCATCATAATCAGGTTACGTCATAGTTCTCAATAAAAATTTATTTAATTCATAAAAAAATAAAATAATATAACAAAATAAATTAAATATAATGATAAAATAAGAGAAAAGAATCTAAAATGGTAACTGATATTTGTGTTAGCAGAACCTCTAAATACTCCTCTTTTTACTGATATTTAAATAAAACTAAAAAAAAAAATTTATAATTTTTTAGCTTCATTAAAAGCTTTATTTTTTACAATATATCTCACTCTCACCCTCACGATCTGATCTTTCTTCTCATATCTCATCTTAGATCGGATCTCATATCTTGGATCTGCTATCTCAT
Source organism: Antiaris toxicaria (assembly GCA_035233585.1). Taxonomy (NCBI): domain Eukaryota; kingdom Viridiplantae; phylum Streptophyta; class Magnoliopsida; order Rosales; family Moraceae; genus Antiaris; species Antiaris toxicaria. The sequence continues at coordinate 8,890,348 of CP141153.1, read as the reverse complement.
GTCTTTATCTACATATCGTTTTGTAGGCTAAATTTCTGCACTATTCCACTAACCCCAATATGAAAATAGGAGAAAAGTTCGGCTAGTATAATAATCCATAGTGAAAACGCAGAGAAAAGTTTGGTCGCTACAGTAATCTACAGTGCAAAACGTGTGGAAAAGTCAACTTACTACATTAGCCACAGTAACCATGGTGAAAAAGTCAGTTTGCTACAATAGTTACAGTGTCAGTTGCACAATTTTCGAAATTGTTACAGTAAGCTACAGGCCACATGTCTTGTCATTATTAGACCAAAAAAAGTGAGCTCATGTTGTCTTAACTGAACTGTCTCTTTGTTGATCTAATCTTAAATTTATCATAACTTCTTCATATGAATTCTGATTGGAGTGATTCTTATTTTAAAATACTCGTATTGACAAAAAAGAAATCAAACAAAATTAGTCAAGCTTATAATTTTCTGATATAAATAATGACGTCCGATGAAATTTACTTTCAATATATAAAATTTTCACCTCAATTTAACACTACAGAAAAATAAAGTACTAAATTAGATCAACTTTTAGAAAGTCAAGTCAAACAATCTATATAAAGGAGAGATAAAAGACTAAGAATACTTTTTTTCAAGGGGGAAGGCTAAAATCATTTCCAATGTTTTTATATATATCAATGCTATATTTGTTATAAAATAATATGAAAATAATATTATTTTACTCTATACTCTATAATATTATACTATTTCTAATATTTATCTCTACTTTTAGTTATTATTTTGGTACTTTAAAAGTTATAAAAATGAAATTTTATGATATGTTTGGATAAAATATTACATTTGAATATAATGTATTTTACATAATACGTTTAGATAAAAAATATTTGTATTTTATTCAAAAGCAATGTATACTTTAATAAAAAATATTTGAATTATATTTTGTGATTGAGTATGCGATATGAATGATAAACGTAAATAAAAAAAGGAAGAGAGAAAGAGAATATGTGATATGATTAATAAAAGTAATAGAAAAAATAGAATGATAAATAGTAATTATATTAAATTTAAATTATAATTTAATTTACATTTGAATGTAATATTTTTACATTTGGATGAAAATTACATTGCATTTTCTCACTGGTGACTTCTTACCAGCAACTTCTCCCGCTGGCGAGTTGCAAAACTGGCCCTCCTTCAAGATCCATTGGCGGCCGCACAACCAACGAATGAAGAATCGAAGACGTCAATCATGTTATTTGAACGATGGCCACCAACGTCGAGGAAGACAATGAAAAGTCAATCTGGAAGCTTCTGGAACCGGTCTTGAAAGAACAACTGGTGAATCTCCTCCACGAAGCAGCGGAGAAGCACCACAACGTTACAAAGCAGATCCAGAAGATCGTCGACAAGGACTCGGCCCACCACAAGATCTTTGTCCATGATGTTGGACCGCAAGCAAGATTCCCCTCACTTTCAACTGGCGAAACTCCCTAAATTCATACCCAAAAACCATGAAAAAGAAGGAAAAATAAAAACTTAGAAATGAAATAGAACCTAGAATCATTTTCTTTGACTTTGGAACATTTAGGAACTGAGACAACTCTAGTAAAGCCCCTGCCCATCTCGTTAAGTTCTGCATTCATACACCTTATTTGGATCTCACCACTTTCCCTAAATTTCTCTTTCTCTCTTTTAAATTTCTCTCATTTTTGATTCGAATTCTTGTCTTCTTCTTCGATCTCACTTGCCTAGATTTAGGTATTATAATTTTTGTCCCTTTTTTTTTCACCGATGCTCTGTTTTTATTTTTCATGGCATTCGTACGCGTGATTAGATAATGTTATCATCAATAAGAATTAAAAGTATTACAATTTTCGAATTCTGATTCGAATTCTTGTCTTCTTCTTCGATCTCACTTGCCTAAATTTAGTTATTACAATTTTCATCCCTTTTTTATTTTTCCACCGATGCTCTGTTTTTATTTTTCATGGCATTCGCACGCTTGATTAGATAATGTTACCGTCAATAAGAATTAAAAGTAAAAATTGACATTATTTATATATTATGATAAATTTACTATAAAATTTAACTTATAATAAAGTTGACATTAAAGATAATATTGCATTAGAGAATTTTTTTATCTAAATGTTAAAATTTATCATTAACATATTGATTTAACATTATAATAAAGATATTCTAAGAAGACTTTTAAATTGTGCAAAAACTTTTTGAAAAGCTTAGAGCAAGAAAATTAATGCTTAGGGGGCGTTTGGTAAATGCATTACGTTTTAATTGCGTTTAAATACAATTCTTTTTTGAGTGTTGTATTTGGTTGAAAAGTATTTTTTTTGTATTTAAATAAAATGTGTATTTAGATAAAAAGTATTTTAGAGCTGAAAAGTTGATGTGATTGGTAAAAGTAGAGATAAATAGTTAGGATTGAAAAGTTGATGTGATTGTTTTAAAAAACTTTTGAAGAGTAATTGTTTTCGTAACACTGTTGAAAATTATTGTATTTAAATATAAAACTTTACGTATGGTGTAAAATTGATTTTTATAACGTCAAAATTTATTTGCTAAACGTGTTCTTAGAGTTCAAACCACGTAACTATTGAGCACCCAAGTTTTAGGGAGACCAAAAAAGAAAAAAAAAAAAAAAAAAGAAAGAAAAATGGAATATTCTCCTGCCTTGACAATTATAACTTTCTAATAATTTTTTATAAAATTTTTGATAAAACTATAATATTATTTAATAACTATTAATGTAAAAGAAAAATATAATCAAAAAACGTTATACTATAAAAAGTTATAAATCCGGTAGCCAGACAAGAGGGCGTACCGAAGAAATAATATCCAACTAACTATTAATGTGGATAAAACATTCATAATTTGTTCTCATGCTTAGGATCACATGCGCATAGCCAATAGAAAGCCATCGGATTCGAAGACAAATTCATAACCAACATAGGATTTTACAATAAGAAATTTGTCACGAAGTTTCGCAACAGACACAAATATTTAATTTGCATTTAATCTGATAAGATAGAGCAGATTGACTGAAAATTAGGACTTATAGTCTAGATAAAACAAAGTTTTATCAAAATAACACCGACCAGTGACCACTTTGTTGGTAATTTCTTTTGCGTATTCCACGTTACTTCGAAAAAGTGAACAAGGACCCGCCACCAAGGTGCAGATTCCAGACGGTTTGTTTTATTTGGTGTGTGCATATATATACATACACGACATGAAGTAAGCTTTGCATAAATGCATTAATTATTTGCTTGGAAACCTAGTTAGCTTAAATATTAGCCTGATCCTTTAATAAGGTTTTTTTTTTTTTTGATTCACTAAGTTAATGAAAAATGTGATTTTAGATAAGAAAAGGTTGATGTCTAAGTCTTAAATCCGATATCTAATAGTATCTAATAATATAAATTTCAGTTATTATAAGTGTGAACTTCAATTAGTAGTAATAATGTGAATCTACACAAAAGAAAATGTAATTAATATAAATATGAATACCCTTATTTTTATATTTTTTTTCTATATGAATTCATATGTTTCATAATTAAAGTTCACATCGTTTGGTACCGGTAGAGATTGGATTTAAGACCTATTATATATATATATATATACATATATGTCATAGGATGATAGAGAAAACATTGAACTTCATCAGATATGCCGCCATACGTATCTCGTGTTGGGAACTTGGGGACCCATATGTGTCATAATTATTCTGCATATTATATGTTTTAATATTATTGCTTAAACGTCAATTTTCTGCTTGGTTCTATGACCAATATTACGAGTATTATAGAGAGAGAGAGAGAGCTGGGAAGTACTGTTTTATTGATAATATATTTTTGTTTTCATGAATTCTAACGTTAAATACATGAAATTCATATAAGGAGAGTTAAGAATTGTATAGAAAAATGCTTAATTTGTAGTCCCAATCCTATTTAATATGTAATTATTTTAAATTGACATGAATTTAAGCTCCAGATTTTTAGAAATAATAATTAAGAAAAAGAAGTGTCCTAGTTTATTAAAAATTGAAGATAAATAAAGGTGTTTAATTGAATGTGATCCTAGATTGAAAGGGAATTAACCTAAATTTTTTATTTGCAAATATTACACAAATTGTTCAATGTAGAGCCATGTGCTAAATGAACTAGTTAAAGTAATGATTAATCCCGTCAAGGTTAGCTCAGTTGATGAGAAGGAGGGAAGGGATTTAGGTAGAAATTTTCAAATACAAAACTCTAGTTAAGTGAGAGAAATTAACAAAAGAAAAAAAACGTAGAGAATGATTTTTATATATGGAAGGATAAAACCTTAAAAGTAAACCAAGATTATAAGATAAAGAAATCGTGATATTGTTTATATTTATAACTTATTCTAAAGGCTTACGAATTGATGAGTTATGCAAGTACTGCAAGAAAATAAATATTTCAGACTCATCAAAGTTCGGTGATTGGCTTCGTGGACTAATTTGCTTGTTTGTAGGAAAAGAAACGAATTTGCTTGCCCCTTTGAAGTCAAACATACTTCCTCGTGAAGTAACAAGTATGAGTAGCTTAGCAACTTCTTGTTCATATTTTAAGCCAACAAGGGAGAAAAAAATGTTCCTTTTTTTACGTAAAATTATCAATAATATAACTATCTATTGCCTAAAAAACTATATATGTGCATAACTATCTAGCCTTAGCGGTAACAATGTTTCAAAATTTAAATCATGTAAGTTATAGGTCTAATATTTTATTTCTTCCGCTGATAAATGACAAGCAGATGACAACGTTCTTTTTAGCAATAAAATCGATTATATTTTCTATCATTGGTTTTATTTTGTATACGATGTGTACTTTCGAGGAACGTGACAAAGCCAAACGGCGCAATATAAGAAAAAGAAAATATCTTAGCATTAAAGTTTAATTTAGTCATTTACAAAAAAAGAGGAGAAAAAAGTATGTACAGTTTCTCCATGAATTCCGGACTCACATGGACACATACTTGATATAGATCATAAAATATACAGATTAGTCGATTGCTTTGTTTAATAAGTTCTTGATCTGAAATAAGTACAATAATTTCAAAAACAAAAAAATAATAATAATAAGAGGAGAGGAAGGAAAAAAAAAATACATAAAAGATATACTATTTGCCTATTTAAATTTTCTTGTCAACTGTGAATTGTTCTCCTATTTCCTAAACTTATCATGCTTAGATTATCACATAAGTTTTTCTATAGATGACTTATTAATAGCTCAAGAAAACAATTATTTAAAGAATTAGGAAATAATAGGAATATAATTTATGGGTCCCGTTAAGCTAGATAATATTAGGAGAATAATAAATAACTTAATACATACATTAAATCAAATAATTAGAGAAAACAATTTCAATAGTTAAATTGATTTTAACGCAGTAGACTTAATTAAAGCTCAATAATACTTACATGAACTAGTCAAAGACTTAAGTTGATCAATATGTTTACTTGAGTATACGTTCTATATAACAATTAGCAAGCAAAATTTGAGGGGGTGAGCATGTGGTAAAACCCCTTTTATACTCTATTGGGAGGGTTTTATCTAAGATCATTCAAATTTAATTAATTGAATAAGATATTAAGGATATACAATAAATAAAGTAAAAATTAATTGATTAGTTTATAAAATAAACTCTACTTATAGAGTTTTCAAAGGAGATCTTACCACCACTTTAATTCAAAAATAAGAATAAGAATGCATAAATTCATATATTACCTTAAAAAAAAAAAAGCACCTTTGCATATTTTAATGTTGTCCCATAAATTAATTAAAAAAAATATTTACCAAAAAAAAAAAAAAGTTGTCCCATGGACCCCATCCTTACTCGACAAACTTAAACCCGAGGGAGCTGAGCTTGCCGTTTAAACTATAATCTTTAGTAATTTTTGGAAATATATATAAATCACATAATTAAGTGCATAACTACACATCAAGGTCCGGCCAAACTGACACATGTCCGATATAGAAAACGAGTTCCCTTCATTTATTTTTATTTTTATTTATTTTTTTAGAGTAAGCCATTAATAAAAATCTCTGCCAATAAAGCCCCATCTCCTTCCATTATAACAACACCTGCATCTCTCTGGCTACCACCAACCAAAGCCCAGAACTCCAGTCTCCGTTATACATCTCACTTTAAGCAACAAAAAACAAAGTAAAAAATTAAAAAAAAATTTTAAAGATGAGAGCAAGCAACCACCTGATAGGATTGGTGAACTTCTTCACGTTCCTGCTGTCGATCCCGATCCTGGCGGGGGGGATATGGCTAAGCAGCCGGGCCAACAGCACGGACTGCCTCAAGTTCCTGCAGTGGCCGATCATCGTGATCGGCGCCGCCATCATGGTGGTGTCGCTGGCGGGCTTCGCCGGCGCCTGCTACCGCAACACCTTCCTCATGTGGCTCTACCAGTTCGTCATGTTCTTTATAGTCGCTGCTCTCATCGGGTTCATCATCTTCGCCTACGCCGTCACCGACAAGGGCTCGGGCCGGCCCGTCATGAACCGGGCCTACCAGGAGTACTACCTGCAGGACTACTCGGGTTGGCTGGAGGAGCGCGTGGCGGATCAGAGCTACTGGAGCAAGATCATTACCTGCATAAGGGACTCCAAGGTCTGTGCCAAGATGGGGAGGAGTGTTAATGGTGTCCCTGAGACTGCTGATATGTTCTACAACAGAAGGCTCACTCCCATCGAGGTATGTATGTTCAAGTTTTTCTTGATTTATCACTATTGGTTGATTGATTTTTCATTTTTATTTTTATTTTTATTTTTTGAGTTTGAAAAGTTTCAGCTAAAAAGTTCAACTTTTTCATGGATTAAATTAAAAAATATATATATATATTTTGTAAGTAACTACTCAGTACTGGCTATAAGTTTGAGAAATTTGACCTAATTAAAACTTAAAAAAAAAAAACCTTTTTTTTTTTGAATGAGTTAAAGAGACTATGGTTTTTCCTTTTCATATTTCTTTTCGTTGATTACAAAGTTACAAAAAAAGGTGAAGCAATTATTTGGTTTCCTTTATTCGTTAAGTACTTCCCTTTTTCTTTAGGTTTAGATTTGTGAATTCAACTTATTTGTAAGATTAACATGTCGGAAGGAGTTCAGGATTTGAAGTTCATATTCAAAATCTGAGAGGGTTTTTTTTTTTTTAAATAAATTAATAAAATAGATTTGTATGATGCGATTACCAAAATGGGAAAAAAAAAAAAAAGTCTCAACTTAACTAGTTGATACATTTATAGCTGAAATTATAAGTTTTGATACTATATATTTTTTGAGGGGAGTTTGAATAAATTTATTAAAAAATAAATAAAAGAAGAAGAAGAAGAAGAAGAAGAAGTGGAAGTAGATCTAGATTATGCATGTGGGGCGGTATATGAAGACGCGCCATTTACGCAGAAGATTACTCTCCAGTATGCTCTTGCTTACGCCTTGATATTCCTCTTGTGCATACTCTTTAAACTATTTTTATTAAATTTTTAGTTGAGGATGTTTTCGCCACAATCCAAAAAAAAAGTTGACTAAAAATTAGGAAAATGATTTTATTAAATTGATAAACCTTAAAGATTTGTGTACCAATAAGCGCAATAAAAGTTTTTGGAGATTGATGCAAATTGCAGCCCTGGACCGCACCACCATTTGGGCGGGGAGGCAATAGTCGAGAAAAGAGCCAAACCCAATAATTATTATGTCTCAACTAATCTCAACTAAGACGGTCGAAGGATTTGTTTGTGTTTTCAAACTTGATAATTACAAACAAGAAAAATCATTGTTTACAAATTACAATAAGAAAAATGGAAACGAGAAAACGATGTCGTTTTATCTCGGAGTAACAGGTGGTAGTTTTGCTTACTTCACAGTAACCCCCCAAGTTTGATAGCCCTTTTTGCTACTCTCCATTTGCTTTTGATCATTGTGGGTTTTCCTTTTAGGTGGAATATCCTTTTCTTTGTTTTGTCTGGTAAGCTTTGATATTTCTGTGTGGCGATAAGCATACAAATACAGTGTTGCAATGATATTATAATGGGCAACTCACCACAGGTAGACACATGTGCATATGCTTGATTATCATGTTCCACACTTATTTTAAATGCCATTTCTTAAGCTGATTTTTTTTTTCCCATTATTAATTTCTGCCCATTACATCGACCATCACTATGAGAAGGTGAGAAGTTGGACCTTTCGGTACATTTGAAAAGACCCCTCATTATCTAATTGCTATTAATAATCTAAGGGTACGTTTCGATTAGTTTGGATGCAGGTTCGTTTTTTAAAATGAAAAATTTTTAAATATGAAAAATAAAAAATTATTTAGAATTTTTTATAAAAGCGAAAAATTGTTTGGATATATGAAAACTTTTTGTTTTTAAAGAGTTTTTTTTTTATTTTTCAAAAATAAAAAATTTTAGATGTTCAGATACGAAAATTGAGTGAGGTTCATTTTTTTTGAAATAAAAAATTTTTTGTTTTTCAAATTTGGAGGTGTCAAACAATCGGAGGGTAAATATAATTTTTTTTTTGGGACAAATATATATATTAATTTAGCCAAAGGAAAAACTCTATATATTACTATCTAAAAAACATGATGAAAAGAAATACTAGTCTTTTTCACCATATGAACATTTAGGATAGTGGGTATGATCTGACCAATATATCTCATCAAAATAAAAACTATATTGAACTTGATAAAATATGTGCAAAATAGACAAGTTAAAAATAAAGCCTTGACTGTGAGATATTTTTTCATATCTTACTTTAGAATTCTTATTCATCGACGTGTCAAACAAAGGTTAACGTGAGCTGAAGATGATTATATATAACTCGTGGATTATTCAATAAGTAATAGGTGCTTTGGTCAATAATATAGGCAGAACAAGTAAGGAGTTAGGCAAATTTTCTTGGCAAAAAAAGAAAAGTAAGGAGTTAAGGAATTATTTATTTTGGGCTTTTGACACGTCTTTTGGGTGCACAAGGTGCGAAGGTGTGTGTTTAATCATTCGTTGCCCTTTTTTGCTTTATAGCTTTTTGCTGTTTTTATTTCCATTAGACTGCTCAACTGTGCTAGTTATGTGCAAAACCATGGCTTGCCCATCCTTTCCCTCTGAATGACCAGACAACATTTATATCAAATACATGAACACGGTGGGGAACTGCCTATGAAAATATCAATGAATAGGACACTCACAAGCAGTTTCTAGCTAAATAATGGAAGGGGGCCAGTGACTTTAAAAAAGAGATATATATTTAAAAAAAAAAAAGGCTTTTGAATTCACGGAATAAAAAAAGAAGGAAACTCTTAAAATGTTACTACAGTATGGATGGATGACCCACTTTTTGCTTGATTTCTACGTGCTCAATGACTAAAACAACTTTGGTTTTTGTTTTTTTAATTCATTTTTGCAGTCTGGTTGCTGCAAACCACCTACGGAGTGTGGCTACGTTTACGTGAATGAGACAACTTGGTTACCGGGAGGGGGATTAGCGGGCACCAATCTTGACTGCACAAAATGGAGTAATGATCAAGAGCAACTCTGCTATAACTGTGACTCTTGCAAAGCTGGTGTTCTTGCCAGCCTCAAGAAGAGCTGGAGGAAGGTCTCCGTGATCAACATTGTGGTGCTCATAATCGTGGTAATCTTTTACGTCATTGGCTGCGCGGCATTCAGGAACAATCGGCGGATTGACAATGACGAAGCCTATGGGGAAGCTCGGATGACAAAGGCACAACCTACTAGGATTCACATTTAACCAGGCTCAAAAGGGAAGGAACTGATTGATATGTTGTAAACTGTTTGTCTAAAATGTAGTATGAGGTTTTGGCAATTTACTTATAGGGCTGGTTTCTAGTAATGGTCATGTGAAATGAATTTGGAATTCTTAATTTGTGGTAGTTTGTTTTCTTTTTTCGCATTGTAATGCTTATTTGTATCAAAACAACAGGGGAACCAGAACTGAGTTTCAATTTTTCTTTGTATATTTATGTAAATTACATAAGCAAACTTCAAACAAGTAGAACATTATTATTTCATTTCACTTGAGACAGAATGAGTAAAAAGTAGAGGAGTAAATAACTCTTACTTGGTTCTAAGGCTTAGATTGTGAGTTGGTGTTGTCGTGTATCGAGCTGCCTCTCTCCTTGAGAGAGTTTTTTAACCCCATGACCATCCTCAGCTCTCTGTAGAATTACTATTTTCAATCTCAACAACATTATGATCATCGGCGTCTTTGTGAGAGCCATCTTGAGATTGTGTACTCCCAACACCGTGCTCATCCAAACAAGGAGGGCCAACACCATGACCGTTCTTAGTGATCTCAAGCGCCAACAAAGTCTTCACAGGCCCACTGCAAAGCCTAGCAGTGCAATGAACATCAGACCACCCCTTCAATCTTTCATTCCCATTTGCATCACCATCTCCTCCTGACGAAACAAGCACGGCGAACTCTGAGTGGACCAGAGCCGGGTGATGCCGGTACGCGGCGAAGTCGACGCCGTATCGAACACCCGACATCACGACCCGATTCTTAGCTCGGAGTTGAGAATAGGCCTTGTAGAAGTCCGGAAAATTTGGTTTTTCGGATTTTATGTACTGCCACAGCTGCTGATCGGTCATCAAGGACTAGTCGTTGTCGAGTATGTTGAGACATATGAGGGAGTGGGAGAGGTGAAAGGCCTCTTCCATGCCCGGTTGAAACCATTGCTTGTCCATCTCGGACGTGGTGATGGGCACGCCGAAACAGGCGCGGTTGAGGAGATCGGCTTGTTGTGGCTCCGCAACGAGGAGTGCGGCGGACCCAGAAAGGAGTGCTTGAGTATTTGTTTATTTATATACACCGATTGGAGCTGAAACACTGTTTTCAATATCGGATCGGCGAGGGCTTTGGCTGCTGAGCACTTTGCCTTTCCATCTGGCCCCCATTGATTCTAGTAAAACTGTAAAACGGTTTGAATAGTTCAGATCACCGTGGGATGTTCGGAAATTTGCTGGGTCGTATTCAAATCGGTGAAAAACAAAATCCAGAGGACTTGAACAAAATGGAAGAAATACTTGATCTCAACGCTCTCTCGTATTACACACTCAATCCAAAAATCAGAATATTAAAACAGGGAGGGTGGGGAAGATCGGCGGCGCGGGGATTGGGGGTTTGTTTATTTATACACACCGCTTAAAAATTTTTGTTGTCGTTTAATTTTATACACGACATGTCGTTTTATTTTTGTCGTGGAAACGATATATGAGTGAGGCCTTAGAGGAGCGAAAGAGAATATGTCGTTTCTCAGCAGGAGTTTGCTGTAGTTTATTAACGACACAATATACAATAACAAATTATTTGTCAAGACTGTTACTAATTATTTGTCGACTGGCACAACATACGTCTTGAAATTTGTTTGCCCCAAAACAAAGACAATAAAACAGATTGTAACGTGATCTGCATAAAAACTATAATTCGGAGCAAAAATAAGTTTTTTTTCTTTTTTACCTTTTCTATTACTTGGTTTATTAAATTAAACAAGCGACTGAGAAAGTTTGAAAATCTACTCATTTATTATTTATTCAATCTTACTCGATCAATCAATCAATCGAAATCAACCGAAATATTCACGTGTTTCGACCTATTTTATCTTGTTAAATTGAAAAGGGTTAAGCTAAAAGCACTTAATTTAGTCGTTTAATTTCTTGTTAAAAAGTTTGCCAACTCTTTTCCTCCTCAACAAGAACATATCCACGCGGGAGAAATAAGACCGACAGAATTCGTAGCATCGATCGGAATTTGGTGATGATATTCTGATGAGATAAAGTTTGTGAAATTTTCTATATTGACAATATGACTATGAACTGAACAGAATAATGAATAATGAATGTCAAACTCCCGATATCACCAAAATAAATGAATTAGAAGCTGCTAAAACTCTTTAAAAAATTTGTTATCAGAAGCTCGTATGTGTAAGCCTGCAGTCCAATCCTGGTGTAACCTTTCTGCCCCGGGTTCTGGTGTGATTTTTGGCTATATAATATAGATATATCTCCTAACTTTCAAGTCATATTCTGTCTTCAAAGTCTTCAACGTTTGTCAACGAAGATGGCTTGCGAAGTTTCTGATTTTGCAGAACAGAATAAGAATGCCAATCAGTAAAATTTGACATGTTTACATTAAAATCGAAGTCAAGCAGCCACAATTAGCGATAATAACAGATTTTCAAAAGTCCGATATGTCTAGCATGAACATGAAAGGCTCAAAGGCACACTAACAAATACTTTATTTTAAAGGCATTCAATATCATAACGAAACTAGCTTGTTTAGATTCTATCAAAAGGTGTACTCGCATATAGAGTCTAGGAGTTGAGAGTTTTCTAACCTCATTTAACAAGGAATCGCTTTCTTGTTCAAGTTCACGTATCTGTTGCATCGTCATCCCATACCATTCGTCAATCCAGGAAAAACAATTCCTGTGACTCTCTAGGAAAAGCGCTCTTTCGCCCTGGAACAGGTATAAACCAGCAAACTTTTGATTCCTACTTCCAATAGAGGGGAAAATAATCTTTCCATCAATAGGATGGGATATACTTAGTTGTTCACTGTTTCATCTCATACTTCTTTTATATCTTAAATTTCAAAATTGACGCACTCAATAACTTAGGATTTTATCAAACAGAATTCAAACTCTTGCATTTTCTTCACAACAGTTGCGTATAAATATTGTTAAAGATTAAAGACTTACTGCTAGCAGAACTTGCTCAAGTCGATAACCAAAGCCCCAGTATGGGGCATCTATTGTGACCAGTTTGTATGCAGTCATAGCTGGATCACATGTATTCTGGAAGAAACAGATAGAGGCGTTAGAAAATAATGAAACAAGTTTTGCCTGAGGAGGCAAGACGAAAAATGATACAGTGCACCTTAAGTACACTGCATATATCTAGTCTATGTTCTATTTTTGTTCAAGGTGTTTTCCCCTTCTCATTGAAAAAGCATATAGAGAATTTCAAATTCTGATACAAAACCTAAGAAATCAAATTTTACAAAGATTAAAGAAAACGAGAATATGACATGTTACATATAACAAGATAATTTGAAGAATGCTAGTCCATTAACTCATAGGCGTATAAGGAATATTCAAACCTGCCATCCCTCTGAAAGTGGACCACGGCCAGTTCTCACTGACTTAAAATTTGATAGATCTGCACCGCCACTTCCAACCATGTAACTCCAGTAATCTGTTGATAAGGATGCTATATCAACAAATTCGACTTGCCTGGCTGCTAGTTGTTCTTTGCTTAGTCCATGAACCTAATGTGACGGGTCCGAAATTAATATGTGGCAATGGAGCCAGAAAGAAACATACAATGGACTAGTTTTAAGCATCAAATCCTCTAATCCACGGAATATGCTTATTAACAGGAGCAAACTTACGTTTTCTGATTGGCCGTTGTCAGCTTTATGAATGGTTTCAATAGTCAGCCGAAACTTGTTAAAGTATGGACACTGTACAGATGAAAACTGAATGAGTATTTATGTACACTACTGATTTTTTTTTTTAATGATAAATTATGTACACTACTGTTGTAATCTAAAAAATTTTCCTAGACCGTACATAGAAGTGAAAACTAGAGCTTGAGAAAAATTGTCACCTGGATTACTGGATGTGTTGCGGCCGTTGTGGATAGAAACAAAAAATTGTGTTAAAATGCAGCTCCAAAACCACTGGAGAAAAAAAAAAAAAAAAAAAAAAAGAAAAATGTCACAAAGGAATGACATAATGAGGAGATTGGCAACCTGTTTTGCATCTCGGGTATGCATTCCAGGCTTCTTCTTGCATGAAAAGAGCATCAGCTGGTGCAAAAGTAGTAAGCCAAGTGGGAACTTTGCTGTAAAGAAAGGAGGAGTGCCAAACATTAGACTGAAACCTCAATATTTAAACTCTCTCAAATCATCATGAAAATAATGTTAAAATAGGAACAAAAACAACAATAGACCACCAAATAGTCAGCATTAACTTTGTTCTATTCCCTTGTATTTTCCAAGAAAGAGGGTCGCAATGTTTCACGTTTCAATCAACCACAATCATTCTTTTTGTAACAATATATGACTCCTACTTTTTAAACAAAAACGAAAACATTCACAGATTTCAAACCTGAGGAAAAATCTCTTCCCTCTGACTAGCTGAGCTAGACCCAGCAAGTTAGCCACAATTAAATCATGTTATGATGTCTAATGCAATTGAATTACCTTTGTAAATGATATACTTTAGAAGTATATTGACCCTTCCCAAATACATCATCTTCAAAGGACCTATTCTCCAAAACTTCGACTCCTTCTCTATCGGTTGTGCTCTGTTGCTGCATCTTCGTGACCATGTACATCTGGGCTATTTGAAACTGCATTTTGAATATGCTGTTAGAATTATTGGATAATTCTGTTATCCATTGTAGTCAAAGCGTTTTCTAACGCATAAATGTATAATTTGTTCGCTTAGTTTACCTCTTCTAGCGACATAGGCATGGAAATCCGACTTCAAGAAGCCGCCGTTAAAGTTAAGGAAAACTCCAGATATATGAAAGCAGAGTTGTGCAACTAAGACCAACTGATGCATACAAATAGACTAAAACGAGCTTTTCTTTATAGTTCCACAATACAATAGACCATAAGTTGAGTGATATGCAAGTATTAGAGTCTCCTAACTGGATTGCTAAAGAACTAAAATAAAATGTGAAATTTCAAATATAAAATATAAAGATTACCCAAAAACAACAACAGAAGACTTTGGGAAAAGATTTGAAGTAAATTTCATTGGTTTTGCAAGAAACATAAATCTCTCTTATCATTTGGATCCTCAATTTTTTCATTTCTGAAACCCAGAAAATACCTGGATGCTCAGAGACTCGTTAGAAAACTACGAAACTTAGATTGATGCGAAATTAAACCCCATCATACGGATAAGCCAAAAATACGACGTAAATTGCTGGTTTGCATCGTGAAGAACATGTAAAACCAAATTCCAGAATACAATCCAAAACAAACATACAATGAACACGCATAAATCAAAATCTAATCTTTCATACGTCTCCACGTCAAATTCTCTTAAAAAACCAAACAAAAAGCACCCAAAACATTAACTTTTCTTAAAATAAAATATAAAAATAAAAAATAAAAAACTTACCAAAAGTCAGATGAGATAAACAATACAAATAAAGGATACAATTCCTTAATTTGAACCATATTTTCTCCGCTTCTTCAAACTCCGCAGAATATATTCAATGCTTAGCTCTCAGCGAGCGATTCGGAACAGATAAAAAGTAAACCGGAGAGGGAAAGATATGTACTTTGTTTGTATAATATATTTTACATATGAATTGGCGAAAAAGGAAGGAAGAAACAGCTCAAAAAACAGAGGAAGGCGAAGGAATCAAAACGCGCGGGTTGTGGTGCGCTTCGCTGGGGATTCGCGATGTCCAACGATGATGATGATGAAATGCACGACGCTTCGCACCGCTCGTTTTTGGCGTTTCGGAGTCTGACTCCGTTGTCTCCCACGGAGAGATGTAAGGAGGGCGGCCTTGGTCCGTGCCTTTTTCACGCCACCAACGTTACCGTTTCGCGTTGATTTCTTTGACTTTTCTAGGATCCGCGAGGACTTTGACTGTTTGATACGGCGTCGTTTTTTAGGAAGGGGAGTGTGAAGCGTCCGTGCTTTTTCTGTGGTGGGCGTTAGTTTACGAAATGTATTTAAAATAAATTGACATTGTATTATTAAGGCCACGCATGGCTCATCAAATATTTTGTTTTCAAGACTTTTTTATCATAACTTTTTTTTTATTATTTATATTTTAAAAATATTATAATAAATTTAAAATTTTAAAATCATATAATTTTATATATATATAAATTCAAATTAGATAATTTTTTTTAATTATATAAAATTTTAAGAAAAATAAAATAAGATTTATAATAATAATTTTATTCTGAATAAATTTTTAAGATTTTAAATTTTTTAACGAAAAATTTTTTTTTTCTAAATATATTTTCTAAAACTTTTTTTTAACAAAAAAAAAATCTCTAAAACTTAATACAAACGAACTCTAAAATTAACTATTATTTAATTCTAACTTTATTAATTTTTTTTTAAAAAATTAAACTCAAAATTTTAGATAAGAACTTATAAACCAATCATACTCTTGATAATTTTGAGGCCACGTCAACATAACAAGATATCAATCAATCCAACACGCCATCTTTGGATTTTTTTTTTCTTCTTAGATATAGGACTGGTTTACAAGTAATCATGGTCATTCCAATACTTGGTTCATTCTTCTTTCTTAGGGAAATCCTTTTGTGTTATAATAAATATTGACATAAGTCTCGTACCCAAGAATTATAAAAATAGTTTTATATCTGATATTGGAGGATTACAACTATAGGATACGGGACAACAAATATACTAAGAATAGTTTTATATTTAGTATCTGATAATTATAACTGTCAGATATATAATCCTTATATAATTTTATTTTATTTTATTTTTTGGTTATAAGTGTAACACAATATTATTTGAAAATGTTAATATGAAAAATATATATCAAAAAAGATATACTAATACTAACTATGTTCATATTATATGCAGTTAGGCTTATTTACAAATGTCATTTTACAGACATGAAATGTTATATATAATTTCATAGTTGGAATTTAAAAGTTATTTTTCACAATTTTTGTTATAATTTTTCATTATCAGTATTAACTAATTGAATGAGTGAAAACTTTTATATAGACTTTGCCCCTTCTGTTTCTTTCGATGGAGTCACTGTATAATAGAAGACTTTACCCCTTCTGTTTCTTTCAATGCTAACAAGTGACCACTTATTAGGACTAGTTTCGCATAATTGTGTTACAAAAAAATTTTTGTTATAATTATATTATGAGTTTAAAGTTATTGTGTCTATAAACGGATAGATGTTTGGTAAATTTTTCTTCAAAATTACTATGAACACTAGAAGCACAATTTAAGTGTTTGGTAAACTACATATAATATTATTGTGTAGATGTATAATAACATAAAATTGACTATTACTAAAATAATATTTTCTAAAAATGATTTTTTATCATTTTTTCTTTCAAATATTTACTATCATCTTTGAGTACATATAAAATTACAGTAATAAAAGTTTCTCTAAATAAAATAAAATATAAAATAATTTTTAATTTGAAATTATTTTTAAGAGAAAAAGAATTTATAAATTTTATACAATAGTAAAATATACTTTTATTATTTGTTATTGAGATAAATAAAATGTGTAGATTGAAATTATTATTTATTATTAAAGATATTTTAATAAATTTATATAATGACAACAGAAGTTGCTATGTAAAAGTAATTCTTGACCCGTTCTTTAAATTTTATTGTGCTGTAATAATTTTTAGAGTTTACTAGACAAAATTAGGATTTATTAAATACTCCTAACTTACTATAAATTCTTTAATAATCTAAAAATACTCCAAAAGCAAATTTTAAACGGCCTTAGTTAACTTAAGAACTACTTAAAATAACAAATTATAACTCACTTCCCTTGCTCCTTTTGTTTTCTTATACCTTTTTTCCCCTTTGCAAATCAAACTAGAAGATTACATATCACTTAATTCCACCAAAATTGAACTTCATGTTTCATGTCCATTTTGTCCTATTACAATTTTTTTCTTGTCAAAATATGTTTTTTTTATATATTTTATTACGTAAATGTCTATATAATATCTACAGTATTTGATTTGTTCTTATATCAAAATTTACATTATTTCTCTTCCATTCAGCTACTATTTTCGTTTTTGTTTTTATTTACTATAATGATGAATTTTACTAAAGTTGTTTGTATCAATTTATTGCATGTTTGATACAATTGTATACATGATTAGTATAATTTTATTGTCTTTATTATAATGATTATATATACACAATCGTTATAATAATCCTCACTATTTACTTTTAACATATTTATTCTAATTGTTTATATATATAATCTAATTGTTTATATAATAATTATGACAATTTTAATGTCTTTTTATAATCATCGTGTTTACTTTTTAAATAATTATCATAATTTTAATAATTCTATTATAATTATTGTATTTACTTTATATTAATAGCCAATTAATTATTATAATAGCTGTTTTTTGCATACTATATACTTTATATATGTCATGATCCTTTTTTTCTTTATTATAAATCAAGTAATTAAACGGTCATCCATTTTTCTTTTTAATAAATTAAGTAAAATTGTCTTTTTTTTTTCTTCTTTTATGAAGGACTTGCTTAATATATTTTCAAGAATTATTTCTTTTCATTTTAACAATTATTTATCTATTTATTTTCAATTTGTTACGAGAGGGTAATACAGTCTTTATTAGTACTAATTTGGACATTCATATAAATAAAAGAAAAAATGAATATTTTTTAAATCATAATTTCTAATGTAAACAATCCTGTGAATAACCCTTTTTTTTTTTTTTTTAAGAAAAGAAAAGAAAAGAAAACTGAGATGGGCTGATCCTATAACACAAAGGCCCCACTCACCGAACTCCCCAGCCAAGCCCATTAGCACTAATGGGCCTAGCCCGTACCTCACAAGAACCGTTCGAAAAAAGGTTGTGAAAAACCCTAATAATGTTACATGTCTTATGGAACTACACGGCCACCCCTGTCCTAGTTTTGTTCATCACTAACAACATCAACAACAACAACAATAAACAACCAACAAAATCTCTGAGTGTTAAAAAAGCCTGACTACCCTTTGCCACCTTTCGTCTTCCTCAGCTCAGTACTTCCTCTCTCTGAAACTCAAAGTTTCTAGCTTTGGCTCTGTGCTTCTTCCATTTCGGACTGTAACCGACCGAACTCGTTTGCAGACGAGAGAGACAGAGAGAG
Source organism: Antiaris toxicaria (assembly GCA_035233585.1). Taxonomy (NCBI): domain Eukaryota; kingdom Viridiplantae; phylum Streptophyta; class Magnoliopsida; order Rosales; family Moraceae; genus Antiaris; species Antiaris toxicaria. The sequence continues at coordinate 8,871,392 of CP141153.1, read as the reverse complement.
GGCAAACAGGAAGATGAGCCATTGCATGAATCGCTGCGACTACCTGTCATCGAGCTCCGTTTTCTTCTCCTCCAAGCTCCACTCGTCGAAATCCAACACCTTTCGCTTGCTCTTCGGCTCCAACAAGCTCGGCGCCAGGAAGGCTTACGCGGCTCCTCTGAAGCTCCGGCCATGGCCGTCTCAATTCGCCCGATTGAACAACCCGAGCTTCCGAGTCAACTCGGTCCGCTGCGAGAAAGGACTCTCCAACGACTCCGCGCCAAGGAGTACGCCGCCCAAGGTAGGCAAGAGGACGGACTTGAAGAAGATCATGATTCTCGGCGCCGGGCCGATTGTGATCGGCCAGGCCTGCGAGTTCGATTACTCCGGAACTCAGGCCTGTAAGGCTCTTAAGGAGGAAGGGTACGAGGTCGTTTTGATCAACTCGAACCCGGCGACGATCATGACCGACCCGGACTTGGCCGACCGGACATACATTACGCCGATGACGCCAGAGCTGGTCGAGCAAGTGCTCGAGAAGGAGCGCCCCAACGCTCTCTTGCCGACAATGGGAGGCCAGACGGCGCTGAACCTCGCGGTGGCGTTGGCCGAGAACGGCGCGCTGAAGAAATATGGCATCGAATTGATCGGAGCAAAGCTTGATGCGATTAAGAAAGCGGAAGATAGGGATTTGTTCAAGCAGGCGATGAAGAACATCGGGATAAAGACGCCGCCGTCGGGAATCGGAACCACGCTCGATGAATGCATCAAAATCGCGAGCGATATTGGAGAGTTTCCTCTGATTATCAGGCCTGCGTTCACTTTGGGCGGGACCGGAGGTGGAATTGCTTACAATAGGGAGGAGTTCGAGTCCATTTGCAAGGCGGGGCTCGCGGCGAGCTTGACGTCGCAGGTGTTGGTGGAGAAGTCACTGTTGGGGTGGAAGGAGTACGAGCTTGAGGTTATGAGGGATTTGGCTGACAATGTGGTGATTATATGTTCGATTGAGAATATCGATCCGATGGGAGTTCACACAGGGGATTCGATCACTGTTGCTCCGGCGCAGACTTTGACGGATAAGGAGTATCAGAGGCTGAGGGACTACTCTGTGGCCATAATAAGAGAAATTGGGGTTGAATGTGGTGGTTCTAATGTGCAGTTTGCAGTGAACCCGAACGACGGCGAGGTGATGGTGATCGAGATGAACCCGAGGGTGTCGCGGTCGTCGGCTTTGGCATCGAAAGCTACTGGTTTTCCCATAGCAAAGATGGCTGCCAAGTTATCGGTGGGATATTCGTTGGACCAGATTCCCAATGACATTACCAAGAAGACGCCTGCTAGTTTCGAGCCTTCCATAGATTATGTCGTGACAAAGGCAAGTAACAACCTTAATTTTATTTATTTATTTTTTGTTTTCATTGTATTTTTATCATTGCCATTCGATACATTATTCATCAGCTACGGAATACTTTGGTTGCTTTGCATGTGTCTTGAAAGTTTCAGTAGAGTTTATTCATGGTATCTCCATCGATGATAAATAGGAAGAAAGGGGGAAAATATAATATATATATATGCATGTTTATCTTAGGGGCCGTTTGGTAAACACGTTACGTTTTAATTATATTTGAATATAATTCTTTTTTGAGTGTTGTATTTGGTTGAAAAACATTTGTTTTGTATTTGAATAAAATATGTGTTTGAATGAAAAATATTTTAGAGTTGAAAAGTTGATGTGATTAGTAAAAGTAGAGATAAATAGTTAGGGTTGAAAAGTTGGCGTGATTGTTTTAAAAATTTTTGAAGAGTAATTATTTTCGTAACATTGTTGAAAATGATTGTATTTGAATGTAAAACTTTGCATTTGGTTTAAAATTGGTTTTCGTAACGCTAAAATTTGTTTACCAAACCTTCTCTAAGGTTAGGTTGCTCTTCTCTAGAGGCACTGATGTATTGAATAAGAACAGTAATTAGCTTCTAACTGTTTTCTATTGTTTTTGTGCTGCAGTTGCCTTTTTAGAATTTAAATGTAGCATTAAGTAATTACAAAGCTCCATTTTTTCCTAGGTAAAGAAGACTTTTGTGCATCTTCAGATTAATTCGCTAATAGACAGTGCCTCATAGTTCTAACGTTAAAATCAGAAGGTATATGAGCGGGGAGATCGAGCTGGAGTAGGTGTTTGGTTCGTGTCGTGCAATTAAATAGGGCTCTGATATAGGTTCCGTGATACTTTCAAGGACAACGATTTTCTGTTGTTAAGTTCCCCTCTTTCATATTTGTTTATTTATTTTGGTTGGAGCTAAGTCCTTAGGTATCAAATAATTTCAATCTTGAGATTGGGCTGCCATGATTATTGATTTTAGACATCACCGTCCTCTTAAGTTTTGGTATAATGCAACTATTAGCTACTAGATTTTCTGAAAAACTTTACTTAGTAATACATTTTCATCAATCAATAAATTTCCAAATTTGTTCTTACCATTTTATTTGCTTCATATTTTTGTTTGTTTATGTTAGAATGGTAACCTCCTATAACGTAATCTTTTGGGGTGAATTGCTTAACTGGCAGTTTACTTATTTTCACACATGTTGATTGTGCAGATCCCTCGCTTTGCATTTGAAAAATTCCCTGGTTCACAGCCACTACTGACGACGCAGATGAAATCTGTTGGTGAGGCAATGGCAATTGGTCGTACATTCCAAGAATCCTTTCAGAAGGCAGTACGATCTTTGGAATGTGGCTACTCTGGATGGGGTTGTGCAAAGGTTAAGGAACTTGACTGGGACTTGGACCAGTTGAAGTATAGCTTACGAGTCCCTAATCCAGAGCGCATCCATACCATTTATGCCGCCATGAAGAAGGGGATGAAGGTTGATGACATTCATGAACTGAGTTACATTGACAAATGGTTCCTTGTGCAACTCAAGGAGCTAGTAGATGTTGAACAGTTCCTTCTGGCTCGGAACTTGTCTGATCTGACAAAGGATGACTTCTTTGAAGTGAAGAGAAGAGGTTTCAGTGATAAACAGATAGCTTTTGCCACTAAATCATCTGAGAAAGAGGTTCGGTTGAAGAGAATATCTTTAGGTGTTACTCCATCATACAAGCGTGTAGATACCTGTGCCGCTGAGTTTGAGGCCAATACCCCTTACATGTATTCTTCGTATGATTTTGAGTGTGAATCAGCTCCCACCAAAAGTAAGAAGGTTTTGATATTAGGTGGAGGGCCAAATCGTATTGGCCAGGGGATTGAATTTGACTACTGCTGTTGCCACACGTCCTTTGCCCTTCAGGTTTGTGCTCTTCATTTTTTATTTTTTATTTTTTATTTTTTATTTTTTCGACATATGGTTAGACACTTGTAATCTGTGGCGTCATATCTTTTATGTTTTATGGTTGACTTCAGTTATATCTTACCTGTTACTCCCTTTCTTCTTTTCAGAAAGCAGGATATGAGACAATCATGATGAATTCAAATCCTGAAACAGTATCCACAGATTATGACACAAGTGATCGTCTATATTTTGAACCTCTGACGGTTGAAGACGTGGTGAACATTATTGATTTGGAACGTCCTGATGGCATTATAGTGCAGTTTGGAGGTCAGACACCCTTGAAGCTTGCTCTTCCCATCCAACACTACTTAGATGACCAAAAGCTTGATTGTGCCAGTGGGAATGGGACCGTTTGCATTTGGGGTACCACACCAGATTCCATAGATGCAGCAGAGGACAGGGAAAGGTTTAATGCAATCCTAAAGGAGTTAAACATTGAACAGCCAAAAGGAGGAATTGCCAAGAGTGAACCTGATGCTCTTGCCATTGCCAAGGATATTGGATACCCAGTTGTTGTCCGACCTTCCTATGTATTGGGTGGCCGGGCAATGGAGATTGTATATAGTGATGACAAACTTGTGACATACCTTGAAAATGCCGTGGAGGTGGACCCAGAACGTCCGGTTCTTATTGACAAATATTTATCTGATGCCATTGAGATCGATGTTGATTCACTTGCTGACTCTTGGGGTAATGTTGTGATTGGGGGGATTATGGAGCACATTGAGCAGGCTGGGGTCCATTCTGGTGACTCTGCTTGCTCAATTCCAACAAAAACCATCCCATCTTCTGGTTTGGAGACAATTAGGTCTTGGACTACAAAACTGGCCAAAAGACTAAATGTATGCGGTCTCATGAACTGCCAGTATGCAATTACAGCGTCTGGAGATGTCTTCTTACTCGAGGCGAACCCTCGAGCTTCCCGTACAGTCCCATTTGTGTCCAAGGCAATTGGGCATCCCTTGGCCAAATATGCTTCCCTTGTCATGTCTGGAAAGTCTCTTTATGACCTAGGTTTCATGAAAGAGGTGATCCCTGCTCATGTGTCAGTGAAGGAAGCGGTACTTCCATTCGAGAAGTTTCAAGGTTGTGACGTGTTGCTAGGGCCTGAGATGCGTAGCACTGGTGAGGTGATGGGGATTGATTTTGAGTTTCCCATTGCATTTGCCAAGGCTCAAATTGCAGCCGGACAGAAGCCACCACTTTCAGGCACTGTGTTCTTGAGCTTAAATGACTTGACCAAACCTCATCTTGAAAAGATAGCAAAGGCTTTCAGAGGACTTGGATTTAGGATTGTTTCTACTTCCGGAACTGCTCATGTTCTTGAATTGGCTGGAATCCCAGTGGAGCGAGTGCTGAAGTTGCACGAGGGGCGGCCACATGCTGGTGACATGGTATCTAATGGGCAAATTCAGTTGATGGTTATCACAAGCTCAGGGGACGCACTTGATCAGATTGATGGACGGCAGCTGAGGAGGATGGCCCTTGCTTACAAGGTTCCTGTAATAACGACGGTTGCTGGAGCTTTAGCAACTGCAGAGGCAATAAAGAGTTTGAAGTCCAGCGCTATTAAGATGATTGCACTTCAGGACTTCTTCAACGATGAGTCGAAAACAGAGAGTACAAAGAACTTCACCACTGTACAGCGTGCAACTAGTGCCTAGTGAGTGATAAATGCATCAATATATTGAATAGACAATTCAGCTATTTATCTTAAATTGGTTAGTGTGGATCTTTTAGCGACTGATTATGAGTTCATGTCTATATATTTCCTGCTAATCTGTCAAATTGTTGCTCTTGTTGTGATTGACCATTTTCTGTATAATCACTTTGAGTGAAGTTGTTCAAGGTGATGAACACGCGGACTGATCTATAAATTGTGTCCGCGGACAGGGAGTGATCTACATTTTTGCTAGGGGAGTTTGTCCTTAAATTTTTGCTAGAGGAGATTGTTTCTACATTCGCCTTCTATGGAAAGTTCATTTCCACTTTTTTTCCTATTTGACCATGACCCAGAAATGGCTCCCTAGGATATTTGATTGAACGGTTCAGATTGAATAGACCTTGTCGTAGAAAAGGTTTGAATTCCCCTCCAATTATCTCAGCAGCTTTACTAACAAAAATAAAAAATAAAAAAAATATAGTGGGATGTATATTGGAATCCCAATTATCTTTTCTAAGACTCTAAGTATTTATTCGATTGACATATTTATTTTTAAAAAATAAAAATTTTTCACATTTAAAAAATAGGTTTATTTAAATTTTCATACTTGAATATCAAAAAAATTCATACTTTTAGACATCAAAATAAGAGTTTTTTTTTAGCAGTTAAAAGTTTTTTTACCTATTCGATTAACTTCAAATTGAAAATTTTTTTATTTCAAGGGTGAAAATTTTCTATTTTAAAATAAATAGGTACCCATGGAAGCTAAGAAAAGACCATCACTACCGTTATTTTATGGATGGAGGTCAGTCAAGCCAAACCTACCTCAGCTAAAATTACCAGGACTTACTGGAGACCTAGAATGATTTTAACCATCTGTGTCAAATTGCTAAATTGTTTGGAATATTCTGTTGAATGGCTGCTGGTAATGCGAATGTAGACATAAACTAATATTATCAAAAGGTGCCTTGTTGGCCTTCTGCACAGGAATTCTAAATTAATTCCACTGTTTTTGAAAGTATATAGTGTGTTCTTTGGGTTTTCCGCAGTCAAATTTGTTTTCGCTGAATGAAGATTTTTCCGTTTACATGCATGAATCGTTCACTATGTGACAGACTTGGTCTTCATGTCTTAACCAATTAAGCAGAAGATTACTCAGCACTCAATTTTCGTAATCGTTCAAAATACATTGTCATCAGCTACCCACCTATTCTTTTTAACATTTATTGTTTAAGTTATGGAGTCTAATTATTGCTTAATATAGAGATAACCTGAGTATTAACCTTTGGGATGTTACATTTGTGAATTCGGTTGTTCTTGTTTTATTTAGTTTTTGTTGTTTAATATAGAAGTTGGAGAAAGACAAGCACACAGGTTAAACTTTGGGGATTTAACATTCGTGAATTCAATTGTTCTTGTCATTTTATATATATACACACACATACACACAGGTTTATTTAAGATTTAATCTAGGGAGTTAGAGAATGACACAAAGGGCATCTGAAAATATCATAAAATGAATTAAAAGTGGACATAGTTAAATATTATAAATCTTACATGTTCTTGTTTATTTTTCTTTGCTCTCGGTAATAAAAAGAACTATGCGTCTATCTCTTACCAAATATTGTAGTTTCCAGTAAAATTATGCCTTTTTTTTTTCTCTTAAAAAAAAAACAAAATGCATGTTAAGCCGTGAATAGTTCTTAGACTTAGCAATTAGGAAAATATGTGCTTCCGCAGCCATCAGCCTGTGTGACAAAACATTCCTAGGATCACACTTTGCACATGTCTTTGATTTTAGTGGCAAGAGTTGGTCGCTGAGGCTTCTGTTTCCCAAAACCATATTAGGGAAATGGTCTCCAATTTTCAACCGTATAACCATGTTCTTTTCTTTTGCTATATATGCATTTTCTTGAGCAGGAAAATGACCCTTCACGCAAGTGGGCTCAATCTTCCACTGAAGTTCTCAAATTAACTATATCCGCAATTTTGGAGAGCTTAAAGTCATTGAAAAGTGGAAAGAGGGCAAGAATTTTTGGGATCATCCAGATCAGATCACTCTTAGCGGTCTGAGTGGGAGGCTGGTTGTAGCATAGACCTTTAGGAAGCTTGAAATACCGTGTGGGCCTTCTCTTAACACAAAACGGTGCTATGGGGAATTTTCAAATAGAATCATCCAAAGTTCAAAACCGAAGCTCTCTAGAACAAAATTGACGACTTGGCAGCAATTTTAGGAACATGTCATATGAAATTTTTTCCACAGATTTCAGTTCAGAATCCACTAAACAAATGGTCAGCTGTTCTTCCACTGGTGTGTTTATTTCAAAACTGTCAGATTCAGTGCACATTTATGTGGTGTACAACTTTGGTTTGCCTCGTTATTAATCGATCGATGCAAAGGATTTGAAAATTCCAGTCAAAGTCTAGGAAGATTGGTCATGGTCTTTGTTACAACACTTGGCACAAGTACAGTCCCAACATTTATGTTTTGGATATGAAGTTCTTGGGTTTTCTGAAGACCGTTCTTGCTGAATTTGCATTTATTAAGTGTGCAAAGGTTTAATGAATGCCATCTTGAACGTGTTGGAAGAAAAAGACCTTCAAAAACTTGGCTGTGTGACTAATTCATGACTACTTCTAAGTACCAGTGCCGTATAATATTGGTGCACTTAGAAAAAAGTTTTGCCACCAAATGACCATTCAAACTGATTATGACGTTTTTAGATGTTAACCATATGTAAATATATATATATATAAATATTATTCTCACCGAGTCAAGTGGAGCTGGCAATTTTTTTTTCTTTTTAATTGTATGTATTTGAGAATTAAATGATATATTTATAGTCATAATCTTTTTCTTATTCTTCTTCCTTTTTTTCCCCAGTTTCAATGATGGGAAATGAGGTGGGTTTCTAGTATGATTGAAGAAGCAAAGTAAAAGAACCCGGTTTGAGTTTACACTACTCTGCTAGTACCAATATGAACTCAGCTTTAAACAAAAAGGGTACTTTCTGAAAGTGAAGAAGAAGAAGAAGAAGATTAGGAAAAGCAAATAATTAGCCGTATGTTCTCCTTTTGTTAAGGTCCACACGCAAAAGACTCTTTGTTTGGAGATGATTTTTTGTGTGGTGGAGATGGATAATACTAGAAAAGAAACACAGAATGAGGCACAAGTCCAACTGCTTCCACCGCAAAGTCGCAGCACAGTTTTTTTAAAATTTTCTATTCAGTGGAAAACTTGTGTCACTTTTTAAGTTCAAAAACATAATTTAAATAAGATAAATAAATGGAAATGGATGCCAACTTTATGAAGAATGAATGTAGATTTTAGATTGATAAGATTGTTTATTTGTATATAATTTATATTTTATAATGTGCGACTCGGAATATTGGGCTGCAAATCGTCAATGGTAGCTTTGGACTTGAAAAAAAAAAATTTTTTTTGAGCAAAGTTTTCTTACTAGCGCACAACGAGCTGACCAGCTCTCCACCAACTTTGTCCCCCCCACCCTAAATAATTTTTCTAAAAATATAAAATAAGTGTAGAGTTAAGTATAATGTACGTGTATATATATATATATATTTATATTATGCGAGTATAGAGAAATAAGTGAAAAAATTGGGGGTCATTCTCAATAGATAGGTAGCTCATTAAGGGGTAGTTAGCGAAGAAAAAAGCTAGTGGTGTCTCAAAGGAGGCAGCAGGGGCTCAATTCTCAATCCCCTCACCAACATTTGAACTCTTTTTAACTAATTTTGCTCAAACCAAGCCACACATGGCATGTTCGTAAAGGCTACAAAAATGATTAGTTTCAAGAGTGGACCACTTGGAGTTGAGAATTTGGTGGTTAACTTGGTTTTTTTCCCCCCACGTTCTATCAGAATTCAGAATTTATACATATATATATATATTTATCTATTTTCACTAAATCTGTTGTTCCAAATTTTTAGGCTCTTCCCTTTGTAGGGCCCGAATAGAAGAGGTTAAAAGCAAAAGACCAAATAAAATTTGTAAGTTTTTTTTTTTTTTTAAGTCATGCCTTTTCTTGGATTCTAATTCATTCAAGGTATCTTTAACATAAACAAGTCATAATGATTTTGTGAAGTTTTTTGCTCTAATTGTATACCTGCTACGTGGTAATTTTGTTAGAGGATCTCCATGGAATGCAAAACCACTTGCGAAAGCAAAATTTTGACATTTGAAATTAAAAAAAAAAAAAAAGAAAAACCTCTTTAATAAAGTGATATTTTTATGATAAATTTGATAAATACTAGTGCTAACAAATAAAATTTGTCAACTCCTCGAACCCTTATCACGTAGCACTTAGATCTCTTTTCTCACGTGAATTAAAGTAAATAAAAACAGTAAAGTGATGAACATAGATGTTTATAGTTTATCTTAATATAAGTTACATCCTCTTTGTGGTTTTGAAGATTTTCACTATTAGCAAGAAAGAGTACAAGAGCTCTCTCAGAGAGAAATTGCCTTAAGCCCTCTGTTGGGACTATTTTACATTATTTAACCCCCTTCTCTGCTTGGAGCGGTTATCAAGTTTTTACCCAAAACTACCCCTTCCAAATCGTGACTCTTGTTCATGGCGTGGGTCTCATTCTTCGACTTCCAACAGCTTGTTGACAGTTTTCCCCATATTTCCATGGTGTAGTGGAGTCGTGGGCACCTTCCAAGGCTTTGATGATCCCAACGTAAAGCATTTGGATGCCCATTCTATAACATAGATCTTTAAGTATAATTTATAAGCATGCGGCAAAGGATCCAAATGATTTCTCAAAGTCAAACGATTCCTTCCCATTGTTTGAAGTTAGCTGTCCGCCTTAGTCTACATTTAACTCCTCGCGGTAGAGGATAATTACACTTCTCATAATAAAGAATTCCCGTTTTTCTACCGTGTTGCAACAACTAGTTTAATAGTAAATTTGTCACTAAGAATGGAAATATTAGATTTAATATATGACTAATATTAGTTAGTTTATTAGATTTTGATATAAATATAAAACAGTAATGTGCTATGATGATCATTCTTATCTAAACCTCGTGGAAATATATTGGAGTTGCTAGAAGTCTTTTCCATTTTTTTTGTCCGTTTTAGTTGAAAACTGAAGTAGAAGATGAGTCCAAGAAAATTGGGGTGGTGGAGGAAGATGAGAGAGGCCCATTTTTTCTCCAACTCAGAGGCAAAACAACATAAAAGTTAGGCGATTAGAAAGGAATTTTCGGTGGTAGATGAAAACTTTCCTTGAGATCATTATTTAATTATTTTGGGATAGAGGCGATTGTCTCAGAGGAAGCCAAGTTAGAACGAAACTAGCGTCCTTTATTATTATTATTATTTTTAATTTTTACGAATGATGAAAATCTTAATGTCTGCTTGGGAAGTGGGAACTCAAGCTGAATGTGAAAAGGTTAGGATAGCAGAACAAGAGACAGGGTATTAATGGTGATATTTGCCTAAAAAAAGTTTTCTATCTTCTTTCTTTCTGTTTTATATTGGCAATATTTCACACCAAATCTCTTCTCTTCACTTTTAATTAGTTTTTGCTCTCACCATTGACTAAACGCATGCCAATTTAGACAAATCTAATAATCCATATTCTCAATAAAAAATCTCGTTACCATTACCCTGATCAACTATATCAAAAATATATTATAATAATAGTAATAATAATAATAAACGAGAAAGTGATTTAGAGACAATATTTTTATGTTCAGAATATAGTCCTAAGTAACTATGAGAATCATCTAGTAAAGTATAAGAGCACTGTTTCAAGTTGGCAATTTTTTACATGTTTTATTATTTTAATGTAATTTGCTCGTGTTCAAAACACATATTATTAATAAAAATATCTTATTGTAGAAAGTTCTAATAATTAAAATAAACTAAGGGACGAAGAAATTTTGTGTACATTATTTTGTCCGCATAATCCAAAAAAGAAAAGTAAAATCACAAACCTAACGGAATTGAAGATGGAAAAAAAAGGGCGACGAGACAAAGCAGCAGCCACGTGCCACGTGCCACGTAAAAACCTTCTTTTTTTTTTTTCACATAATATAATTTTCAAAGTCGTTGTATTTTTTTTTTTTTTTTTGCCAGTAGAATCATTTTCAAAGTTTCTTACATCATGTCGACGTTCGCCGCTTATCAAAGGCAATTGATCGGCCTATTTATAGCTTCCTTTGTGTTCACAAACAAACCCCACAAGCACCAATCTCTTCTCTCTCTCTCTTACACATTTTATTTTCGCACTCCATATTCATAATATATCTAGGATCTGACTTCAAAAATAATCAAGAGATATGGAGTGTAGTACTGAGACCAACACCACTACGACCACTTCATCAACCATGGTCGGTTCTCAGTCTCCTAATTCTTCCTCTTCATCTCCTCCTCAGACTCCTCCTCCGAATCCGCCTGTCGTGATTAGCCCTTGCGCCGCTTGTAAGATCCTGCGGCGGAGGTGCGCCGATAAATGTGTCTTGGCGCCGTACTTTCCTCCCACCGAGCCGGCCAAGTTCACCATTGCTCATCGAGTCTTTGGAGCCAGTAATATCATCAAGTTCTTGCAGGTATAAATATATCTTATGTTTTATGTCTGTCATATTACAGTATGTGATTAAATTTTCTATATCATTAGTGTGATAGACATTTTCTCTGACGTTGAGCCACACCATGATGTTAAGCATTATTGTCTAGACATATCTTAACATACCTGAATCCAGTATCATGTGTTATGAGAGACAATTAGTATGGAATGAACTTCTTACAAACCCTAAATACATTGACCAAAAAAAAAAATATCAGTAGTACTGTGAATTGATTTGAAAGAATCCTGTTTTTGTTAGTGGGTACATGTGGAGACAACACTATATGTATGGCTTTACATTGACTTCGTATACAGGTGGGGCTCTTGACAAATATATATTTATATATACATATAAAGAATTTATTAGACAAGCGCAAGTGACCTTGATTTTAGGTTACTTGTTAATTCTTTTGATAATTTCCTTTTGACCTGCTGATATAGCATTGGTCCTAATTGTATGTAGTTATTTATCAAATATCATATTCGTGCCAAAAATGGGGTTTTCAGGGGAAAAAAAAAACATTTTTCATTGGCCCTCTGGTGCCGTGGGTCTTTAGGGTACGGCAACAATATGGAAACAATATGCATATATACACATATATAACACATGGATGGCCTACCTAAGATTCTCAACTTTTGATCTGCCGTTTTCCTTTCTCTTGAAGCATCCATATTTGAAAAGTAAACGACCTAACAACGGACTGTTCACATACAAGATTAATGCCTACTTTTAATAACCCTATATATATATATATTTTTTAATAATACTATTCATTACGACTAATTTAAGAAATGTGTATGTTGTGTAATTATAGGAACTCCCAGAGTCTCAAAGGGCAGACGCGGTTAGTAGCATGGTGTACGAAGCAAGTGCAAGAATTAGAGACCCTGTTTATGGGTGCGCGGGGGCGATTTGCCAGCTCCAGAAGCAAGTTAACGAGCTTCAAGCGCAATTAGCCAAAACACAAGCCGAGCTTGTCAACATGCAGAGCCAGCAAGCCAACCTGGTGGCCCTCATTTGCATGGAAATGGCACAATCCCAACAAGGAATATCATATCATGATAATTCTCCTCCTCATCATCAACATCAACAAACACTTGATGGATTCAATAATACCACGTCTACTCCTCTCATGATCATCGGCAACCAAAACAATAATAGCCTGAGTTTTCTTGAAGATAACAACTCAGCCTCATTGTGGGAACCTCTCTGGACATAATCATGATCATGATCATCAAGATTCAAGTGTTTAGTTATAATCATATATATATATAGCATATATAATCTTAAAGAAAAGAGAATGTTCCAATGAAATTCTCCTAAGGAGAAGTTGATGGACATGGGATATTTAGTAATAAATTATCTTTAGTACTACCTAATTAGTAGGAGTTGGGTCTAATTTATCAAGGGAGGGAAAAAAGATGATGTGTAAGCTTACCCATCTATTTACTTTGTTAAATATAGGCAAAATAGATGGGTGTTTTTCCCTCCATCTCCAATATATGTAATTTTTCCAATTTCAGCACTATTGCAGATAGAGAATATATATTTTGACGAGTTTGAAGTAATTAAATCAAAGCCAATTATTATTTATATTCTGATTATGGAATCCTAAACCAACTTTTTGGTTACCAACTATAATTACTTTAAACATATTGATATCCACCGCAATGAATTCCTTGTCAAATTACCAGCTTTTGACCCATGATCTCTAATTGCTCTTTTTTTTTTTTTTTTTTTGGGGTCATAAACATTTTTTCTCTATAATATCGTCCTTAATTAGGCCACAATTTTTTCTTTTGCAACTTTATCACACAAACAAGCTCCATAGAAACAGAATATATATATATCTATATATCTATATATAGAGTGATCAGAACACTTCTTTTTGTTTGTTTTTTTCTTTTGAAAAAAAGCAAAAAACTGGTCATCATTTAACATGAATTGTTTATGGAAAAAGAAATAGTCTCGAATATTCTTATTCTTTTGCCAGTTCCACTACGTGTTTTTATGGCTAATTATTTAATACTACACTTGTTATTTATACAAACAAGCTAGATTTTTTTTATTTATATTTTTGCTATAAAAACAAGCTAGATATATCTTAGATATTTTATTTTGATGTGCGCATGTGTGTATTAGATGTGTGCGTGTAGACTGGTAATTAAATGTCAATATTGTCACATGCATGTGTCAAAGAACCAATGCCAACTTACAGGAATCGCAATTTCCCGTCGTGGAAGTTAATTATTTTCAAGATTTGATTGAAAATGAAATCTGATTTGATGAGATCGGGCGGCAACATATCTCTGACTCTGTTAGAAGCATACGTATCTGTAAGTCACTAGGCTGGGCTGTTCGGTATAATGAAAATTATACATATGTACTGTGTTTTTTCAACAAACATAACATGCATTATATTTATTTATTATAACAGTACTAATGAACTTAGGATGACACGTAATATGAAGCAATTTAATTTTCCTACACTATTCTTATAATAATAGTGTAAGGGTGTAATATCGAAAAATTTAGGGCCCGTTTGGGAGCTGTTTTCCAGACTAAAAAAATTTTTTTTTTTCAAAACTTCATCACTTTTCACTATTTATATTTCTAAAACGCTAAAGTAAACTCCAAATTTTAAAAATTCATAACTTTGTGTATACAAATCCAAATGAGATAATTTTTTTTAATTGTATAGATTTCGAAAGGAACGAAATAATATCCATATTGATATTTTTTTTCTAAAAAAATTTTTAAAATTTTTTATTTTTCACCTCAAACAGTTTTTTCTCCCAAACACATTTTCCAAAACAACTTTTTTCCAACTCAAAAATAATATCCCCAGCCTCCTCCCCCAAACTCCCCCTTAGTATTATTACTTTACATTTTCAATATTAGTTGTACATTGAGTCGGTATCATGTTATGCTTTTCATTTTAATATGTAATGTTAGAAAAATTGTTCTACCATAATCAAGACAAGTCCTATAATACAAAGATATAAAGCCCCCATCTATTTTGGACACTTTGTTTTTTGAAAAATGAAAAAAAAAATTTAATTTTTAAAAAGTATATCTTTTAAATTTCTGTGAATGAGCATAAATTTTTTTTCATTTTTAGACATTAAAAAAGACTTTTTTTCTAGAAAAATAAATTTTTTTTATCTATTTAAACATTTTTTCATTTTTAGGTTGAAAAAATTTTCTTTTTAGAAACGAACATTTTTTCATTTTTAAAAATAAACATCCTATCCAAGTACAAATGCACAGTTATTGGGTTTAATCTTATTGTAATTCTACATGATTTTCCCTTCAAAATTAAGGTATGTTATTCAAACCCTCCACCCCAATTTTTTTTATGTATTCATACTAAGAATGAGAATCTTATCATTTTTTTTAAAATATTGTTAACGTCTAAAATTCTATTAAACCAGCATATTTATAATTTCAGCTACTAGAAATTATTCTTCTTTGACTTCCATATTTGTGTTTTGTTTGCAAGCCCTTTTTTCCTGCTATTAGATAAGATAATTAATAAATAGTACTTAACGGGTTTGACTTGAATTTTTTTAGTTAATTAGAAGAAATAGACTGATGATTCGACTCTTTTATGTCTATTCTCTCTTACAGTGCAAACTAATAAAATTATATTTGCACTCCTCATTTAATTACCAGTGGTCAGTCTTCTCGACACAAATCTAATTACATAAATAACCTTATAATAGATAATACTGTTTTAGTTATTAAATCAATTTTTTAATTATATGATTTATATCTATAACCTGTTATGATTTATAAATTTTAAATGTGAATATCAACGTATCAAATCGTTAAAAAATAGTCCAACAATTAAAACAATAATGCTAATTAATAAAATAATAATGCAGTTTCTGTATTAAATTTTACTTTTTAACTTAGAAATTTTTAATACCTAATATAGTTTATCAATATTTGTGATCATGAATTCGTCTGACATAGGAAGAATCATCAATTTTTCCCCAATCCCACAAAGAAAACAGAGAGTATATTGCATCTCGATGAATTTACTAAAATCCCATTGATCGTCTTATTTTTACCCTTTTTTTTTTTTCGCAAATATGATTCCTTTTGTCATTGTAGAACTTGAAAAAAAAAAAAAAAACGCTTTTGATGTCTCTAGTGTGACAATTTAGCAAACACTACGCGCTTGTAATTGATTAGTTATTACTACATATGTCCTTGTCTTAGTGACAAAAGTTGTAATTTCTCTTTTCTTTTTTTTTTTTCCCCCCCTTCCCTTCGACAATAATCATGCAGAAGAATATTATAATTAAGCCAACGAATAAATTGGCCCCATTTATTTGTTTAATCAATCCTTTTTGCTTGTCAGTAACAAGATCGACATGTACACGTGCCAATTGATGTGTGGTCATCCATGGAGGATTTTTTTTGTATTTTTCCATCCGTGGAGTTTATTGCTAGCCACGATAACACGGGCATATATGTATATTTTTATGGATTTGTTACAATTTCACAACTGTTTTTATGAAATAAGATTACACATGTAAAAATAAAAGATATTTTCATAAAACAAAATTAAATAGATAATTAATATTAAATTATAAAAAAGATTATTATATCAAATAAATAAATAAAATAATTAAATTATTAAATGTAATGTGGAATTAATAAGACATAGAATAACGGATTTAACTTATTCTTAATAATATGTATCGAATACGTATACGTCATAAGTTAAATCATGTGAAGTCCACGTGCGTGAGTTGATCTTAAAGTACTCATGGACCAACCATGTATCATCACATGTCGGCAATCCACAGGTTCTCTCTCTCTCTCTCTCTCTCTCTCTCTCAGAGGAAAAACCAAATCTCAATGTCTCACCCAACATGCCATAATTTCTATGCTTTAACGGGAACATATGGTCTTATTTTGACCCCAAAAAACTGTACCTCTCAATAAAATATGATCGCATTAACTAAACCACCCCAATACTATATAAATATATTTAAGATCACTTCTTTATGTATATTTTTGTTTAATGTTTTCATTTGTTTTTGAAGGGTAATTTATACGTGGCTGAAATGAGTTTGGAAGTCAATGCTAATCATCACTTTTGTTTTTCATTTTTTTACTATATATGAACAAAATTCTTGTGTGTACTAGCTAGCGAGTCGTCATCATTTTAAGGTGGAAACCATGGACCCCAAAGGACAAGTGTAAAAGGAGATTGGAACCTTAAATGGGATGCAAATATTTATTAATTATTGACTAGTACCAGTTGATCAATATCATGATTTCATTTTGTAATACACGGTTTGTTATCAGTAGGGTCAATCACAGTACTACAGCAAGTACCATAGTTTATTTCAGTTTAAAAAAAAAGGGTGAAAATCCCATTTTTAGTCCCTGACCTATAAACCGAATCCCATTTCTATCAGTAATTTTTAGAACAAATTAAGTTTAAAATCAGTCACTCCATACATCTGATTGTTAAGTTATTTTGGATAAAAAAAAACACACATAAAATCTATGTGTGATTTAGTATGATTATATGTTAAGAAGGAATATGTGCATTTTCCCGTCAAGATTTCTTCAATTATATGGATTAAAGTACTAATTTAAGACAAATTGATAGATTAAAGAATCCTTATGGGATAATCAAAATGAAATCTGATTCATAATTGAAAATGAAAATAACTCACCAAAGAATTAAAAGCAGTGTTGCAAGGATCTAAGCAATTAATGGAAAGCACATGCCTACTATAACTAGGAATCCTCTTCTTTATATGTCATACATCATCTTGTATTAATTACTGGACTAAATGATATTTTTAAAAATTTGCTTAGTTGTAATATATATGAACATATATATATATATATACATAGACACCAATATGCTTTTGTGTTCACCAGTTCTTGGGGTATATAATTATTAATAAAAAATAGTTGTTATTATATTATATAGAACCTTTTAATTATGAAAAAAAACGTCATAGAATTGTTAAGGCAACAGTTTATAAGTTAAATAACTAGAACTGATCGAGCATGTTATTTGAAGCTAAACATGCCATAAAGAATGTGAATGTGATTACCCTATAGAGCCACCCATAAT
Source organism: Antiaris toxicaria (assembly GCA_035233585.1). Lineage (NCBI taxonomy): Eukaryota > Viridiplantae > Streptophyta > Magnoliopsida > Rosales > Moraceae > Antiaris > Antiaris toxicaria. The sequence goes on along the minus strand of CP141153.1, from coordinate 8,853,703 downwards.
CATATAATCATAGGTATATATATAGAGTCAAAAATTACGTGAGGAAAATAAGAACAAGACAAAGATAGAAGTAAGAAATTGAGTTTATTATTATTCAATCTGCCCATGAATGCATCACTTGCGTCCAAATGTATTAGACCTATCTTTAAAACAATGCTAAATTATTATATCAAGATAATTTTTGACATTTAGACTAAAACATACTTTTCAATGAAATTCTATCTTTTATGACAAAGTTTTCACAAGCTATAACCAATATCAAATTTAACATTTAATTTTTATTAATTATTGTTTTTTTTAATATAATCATAACAATATTTTAATTTTTAACTGTTTAAATACTAATAATTCATTTTTATAAGTGTCAAATCATGATAATAATAATCTTAAAAATTAAATATAGTATGAAAATGGTCTTAGAGGCCACACAACATTTTTTTAATTAGATCCTTTTTAGACTCTATCACAAAAAGTATATATTCATCCATATAATTTATTCTTTTTCATATAAAATATAGAATTACAAATATCCTATCCTCAAAATTAAAAAAATATGTACTTTTTTGCGACATCAGGATAACTAGCTAGGTCTCATAGGCAACCACCATTTGCTAAACTAAAAAAAGTCAAGATAGTACTGATATTAATATAACCAAAAAAAAAAATGAATTTAATTTGTGGGTCTCGTACCTTTAAACCTACTTGGTTAGTGGATGGTGAGTCTTTTCTCCAGCATAGTGTTCGCTAAATTACCGCTGCTATATATATCACATTTGCCTCAAAAATAATCACTAAAAATAAATAAATTCTTTTTAGTTACAATATTGGCTTTTTTAGTCACAAAAGTTTATGTGATTAAATGTCATTTTTAGTCACAAAATTATTTTTAATACACAATTAGTAACAAATTTTTGTTATGACTAAAATTTTTAGCCACAAGTTTTTTAATTATCGTATGATTAAAATTTTTTTTGTAATTAAAAATCTTATGATTAAAAATTTTAATCATAACAAAAATTTATAACTAATTACATATTTATCATAAAATTGTGACCTAAAATAATATTTATTAACGTAAACATGTTATGGCTAAAAATTTTGTTAAAAAATACTATGATTAAAAGGTTTTTTTTTTTTTCCCTGTGGTACAAGCAGTGTAAAATCTTCCAAAAAAGCATTGTGGTTAAATTTTTTTTTTTTTTCTGTAGTACATGCAATGCCCGGACGCTGCTCTTGCCGTACTCGTTTTTACTAAATACTACCGTTCCTAGTTCCTACCTGTTCTTTTACATAGCACGGCTCGGTACTTGCGGTAGTACCATTGGGCGATTCATGTGCAGCCTGTACACTAATAATATTATTATTTAGTATTTGAATTTGAGTTTAAAATTTGGATTGAAATTTCTTAATTTTTTATAATTTAGTAAAGAAATCAGTTAATTTTTCAAAAAAAAAAAAAAGAGTTGAGTTTTTTAGGATCCGTTTTTCAGCTCTCAAAAATCAATTTTTTTTTTCTAAAATTTCACCACTTTTTATTATTTATATATCTAAAATGTTACAGTAAACTCTAAATTTTAAAAATTTATAACTTTATGTATATAAGTCCAAATGAGATAATTTTTTTTAAATTGCATAGAATTTCGAAAAAAAAAGAAACAATATCCATATTGATATTTTTTTTTAAATTTTTTAAATTTTTTGTTTTTTCACTTCAAACAGTTTTCCTTCCAAACATATTTTTCAAAATAACTTTTTTCCAATCTAAAAATAATGTCTTCAACCTCCTCTTCCAAACTCCCCCTTAAATTGAAATTGATAAACCAAACATATCACAAGTACATTGCTATCAAATGATAATTACTAAGTACACATGCCTGTGTATACATACACATATATAACTAGTAAACTCTGCTTTCTAGATGATCCATCCTTTTTCTTTTCTTCTTTCCTTGAGAGGATCTCATTGGCTAAAAAATTTCACATATAGACTATAGAAGCCAACAAATTATCAGTCCACAAGCACGAGTTTCTAAGGAGCAGCTAGCATGATATACATATTTCCTTAAATTGTAATAATTATATTTATCACATCCTACCGGTCTTAAATTAATAAAAGTAATGCACATTTTAATTATTTAATGAAATATTGATTTATTAATGTGTGCTTACACTCGCATGCATAAACGAGCCCTTAAGGCCTTATACGGCCGATATACAATAGCAGAATAGCTTGCCATCATTATTATGCCAAAGAAAAATTTATTTATGTTCTGCAGAAAAATATATAAATATATAAAATATAAACTGATCTCTAGTAATATGAACTCTTAGACCATAAGAAAGAAAGTGCACGTCGTAACAAATTAGCCATCTTTTGTAGTAGTTAATGGAATATTTTTGATGTGTTTCGAATATTTGTTTCTATGGTGCATGGCGCAATCACGTGCACGTCAACATACATATTTATATATAAATATTTATTTATTTATATGTATAAATATCAAAAGCATATAAAGATATATAGTGGGTGTCGAAATCAGTCATAAATACATGCACAAAAAATATGAATATACGCGTAAATCTGTCTGCGTATACATTATGCATTCATATTGATATTTAATGATAAATTTGCTGCAGTAGAAACATTATTAGTTAATAATAATTTTAAGTCAAGATATTATGAATCTTTAATACTGTGGTTGGTTAGATCAATCTATATCGTTGCCATTAGTGGTATTAGGTTTGAGCATAACTTAAGAGGTTACAACCTAACCAAACTTAATGAAAAAAGTGTTAGGATAGGACTAGAGAGGTAGGAGAGAGCCATGTTTGAAATATAACAAACAATAAACAATATTATAAAAATATGAACAAGACAACTAAAAAGGCAATACATTTTTTTTTCTTACACAAATTAAAGGGTAGCTAGAGAGACAAGACAAACTTCAAAAGACCGAACGAGTTTAGTAGCCAGTCTTATCCATGTTTGAAAAAAATTATAAAAAAGAAAAAATTGTAACCTAAAAAAACTGCTACATAAGAGAATATGTAATGGGAATACAAAGAAGTTGTTTTTGAATTAATATTACGAATGAATGTGGAGACTCCACTTTTTTTTTTTTTCTTTTTCACAATGACAGAGACCACACTAGAAGCCTTTGTTCTTTTTTATTTTCTATGTATAGTGAATGTAAGTTCCCAACTTTTTTATTTTAACTTTTTCATGGATATTTATTCTCCTTTTTTGCAAAGTGGAATATTTTTTTTTTTAGCTTTTTCTAACAGGGTTGGTGATAAAAAGTAGAGTTGCCACTATCATAAAATTAGGCTGCCACAACTAATATTTATAAGATTTTATACCGGACGACTCATTAGTAGGGATCACTTGGCCGCGCCTTTCTACACTAAAACAAATTAAGTGCTCTTTAGACTATTTTCAGAGACAAGAAATTCATAGAAATTTCTCATGGAAATTAATAGTTAAGGGGTAGGTTTGGAGTTACTGTAAGGCATGTAATAAGCAAATTTAATCTTTTCAAATTTAAGTGGCTATATGCTTTATTAAAAAGAAAAAAGAAAAACTGTGTAAAGAAACAAGAAAAATGTATCAACAGAATCACATTAAAGGTGACAAATAGCATCATGCCACGTTGTATTAATTAAACAAACCACGATGAAACTACTATTTATATCATGCATAGAAAATTAAGGTAAGGCCAATCCATTAATGTAGATTCATTTCATTGAATATCTTACTCTAATACATGATAAAATGATTGTTTTTATCCTTTGGTTCATTTGTTTGTATGGTGCACATGCGAATCATAATCATTGTATATGTTCTTGTTACCGAGTCATTACTAATAAAAACAAAAGATAGATGCATATTTATTGAAAAAACCTCGATCTTTATTGATATGTATATTTGAGAGAAAATTTAAACCTCTCAAGACATCAAAATATCATGATTAATCATCCCCACTCTTTTCGTACAGAGATTGTTAATTAGCTACAAACAAGGATCATTATCCGGCCACAAAAGTATATTAGGTTGTACTATAAAGATAATAACTAAAACTAGGGGTAAATATCCTATGACTTGTACAACTAACCATTGACTATTTTAAAGAAAATATGGAACTAACATTGTCTCATGTTCTACAGGCCCAGTCGCATTGGTATTTTTAAACTTTATTTAGTTGAATACAATTCCCCTTTAAAAAATAAACACATTCAGCATGCATCTAAATCGAAGTCTACGACGATTAATATTATCAATACGGACCCGACGATACCTTTTTCACTTGACAACTTCACTCGACTATCAATATTGCATACTTTGACGACTTTACCAATATATTTTAATCCAACTTATAAGTGATTTTTTCAATGACTCCAACAGGAAGGATATTAAGATTTGATATTATTATCAAATATTTATTAAAATTATCTTTTATGATTCATTTCAGTTTTTAGATTGATTAATTGATTGAAATAGGATTGTATATTCATAGATTTGATTATTAATTAGATTCTTAATCTTTTAAATATTATTTTCCTCATTTTTCTTATATAATTAATTTCTTAAAAATAAATTGGTCTACGTACTTATAAATTGTGTCTTTTATTGAAATGAATAATAAGAAGAGAAAATATCGCGTTATCTTTTATTTTATTAAATGGTATCAGAGCAAAGTTCAAAAAGACCTTTACATCTCTGCCTGCAAACGTCTAAACTAGATGAGCCAGAACAAAGCCTTCGATTGCACCAAGCCCTCACTGCTGCCTCTAACTCACGGATGCAAAACAATGCACATGAACTCAAGACACTCGATCAGTCACCTATGTTGGATTTTAATTTAGCATGTGTTGTTGAGTTTTAATCTAAAGTATGGGCAATATGTATATAATCGTATATTAAATGCTATCATATTAAGGTTGAGGCCAATTTAAGTAATCAAATAAGGTTTAAGTAATTTGAACCTTTAATGCATTTAATTAAAGTATGTGGTTTTCTGTGTAGAGACCAATCCATTATTTCTAATTTTATGATGGGCCAAAATAGAAATAATGAAAGTTAACAAACAGTTAACTTCTAAATATGGTTATGGTCCCCAAATCATACGTATATTTTCATTCACTCTGACATCCCATCATCAGAGAGAATTGAGAGACTCCCAAAGAGAAACTCAAGAAACAACGTAAAGATTTGGAAGACTAACCGTAGGATCTTGATTTGTTTCTATTAAGAGTGATTCAGGTACGCTTCCGGATTTAGTATTTGATTCTTAATGATACAACATAAATGATCCTAGGGATTTGGTGACGGTTCTCACCATTCAAGGCAGTTTTTATAATTGATATCAGAGCAATTCATGTTAAATCATTAGGAATTGAAAATTTATTCAGTTTAGGGTTGTTAAAACATATTTAAGGAAGAATTTTAGTATTAAAATTCACATATTAGGTTATGAGATGCAGATTTTTAATTCTAAAATTCAAATCTAGAATTTTCGTATGGATTTGTACGGAACAGTTACGGCCATGGTATGGCTTGTATGGACTGTACGTTTTATGGTATGATCATACAGAACCATATGATCGGGGTTATCCGATCGTACAAAATGTATAGGTTGACATACAGACTGTACGGTCGACTGTGTCTATCGTACGGATTGTACATTCGTGCGTGGTCATACGGATTATAAGGTCGTCAGTCGATCGTCGTATGGACTGTGATTATCGACGATGTACGGATCATACGAAAAGGGTGTTCGGTGTGTACGGATTGTATGCTCTGGCGGTACGATCATACAGACTGTATAGATGCGATTGTATGGAATTGTATTGGGGGAGAGGGGATGAGGGGATTGACACGACTGTATGGATTGTACAGATGTGACTATATGGGGATGTACAGACGCGTTTGTACATAAATTATACGATTGTACGAGGATTGTATGGACTGTACTAATTGAACTAAAAAAAGGCAATGCTGTAATTATGTATTTTTGGGTAATCAAGTTGCAATTTGATTTCAAATATTGGTAAATTTGTCTCTTTTGAGATATATAATGTTTGAAAATAAGATTAATTGAAGTAAGATATCGCCAAAATGACCTCTCTTATAGAGGTTAACTTCACTTAGAACATTAACAAGTTTTTTGTGTATATGTAATTCATGCGTATATTGGTCAACCCAAAGAAAGGTCAATACTTGGCCAAATTTCCTATACAATTGTAATAATAAGCATGTGACGATTATTTAGTGTACATGTAAGTAGTAAATCGTCCCAAAGGAAGGTTTGTTGCTTGATTATTACACCTTATGGTCAATGCTTGATTACTACACCAAGAGCACCACTTACAAGTTAATATTTTTATCCAAAAACTAAATATTAATGTTGTACTCGGTATCTTGTGATGGGCACTACCTTTATTTGAAATTATTATTTGCATACTTTAGTACTTATGTAAGTCTGTTTGCTTTGATTGTATTGTTCTCTATTCAGAATCTGCTTCTGCTGCTAATATCACTGCTAGCTTCAACTCCATTCCTATGTTAAATGGCACCAACTTTAAGGCATGGTAAGTGAGTGTCTTGATCATTCTCGGAGTCATGGATCTGGACTTTGCATTAAAGGTTACTAAACCTACTAATCTCACTGATAAGAGTACCTCAGATGAAAAGAGGGAGATGGAAAAGTGGAAAAAATCCAATCGCATAAGTCTTATAGTTATTAAGCGTGCCATTCTGGAAGCTTTTAAGGCCACTATGTCTGATAAGGTGAACACAACTAAGGCTTTCCTTGAGGACCTTGAGAAGAGGTTTACTAAGAATGAAAAGGCTAAAACTAGTATAATTTTAGTAAAGTTCATCTTTATGAGGTACAAAGGTAATGAAAATATAAGGGAATACATTATATTTTGTCTGAAGACATTATATTAAGGTAATACATTATAAGGGAATACATTATATTAAGGTAATGAAAATTGAAAGCACTTAAGTTGGTTTTGTCTGAAGACTTATTAGTGCATTTGATTCTGATATCCCTTCCAACATAATTCAGTCAGTTCAAGGTGAGCTATAATTGTCAAAAAGACTCATGATCCCTTAATAAGCTCATCTCACATTGTGTTCAGGAAGAAGAGAGATTAAAGCAAGAAAAGACAGAGAGTGCTCACGTAATAACCACCCCAAAGGGCAAGAAAAAAAAATAAGAAAAGAAAGAAGAATAAGGAAGCTGCAGATACGGCATCACAGAAGAAACAACACAAGGAACCAACTAAGGATGGTTATTTCTTCTATGGAGCTGTAGGTCATAAGAAGAAGCAGTGTACCAATTATCACACATGACATGCTAAGAAAGATATGCTTTTTAATTTTGTTTGTTCTGAGGTTAATTTAACTTTGGTACCTAGACACACATGGTGAATAGATTCTAGTGCAACAACTCATATCAATGTGTCTATGTAGGGTTGCCTGAGTTGGCAAAAGCTTAATAATGATGAAAGATACATCTATATTGGCGACGGCAATTTGGGAGAGGTTGAAGCGATTGGAACCTTTATATTATTGTTAAGAACTAGTTTCTATTTGGATTTGATTGAGACTTTCATTGTATCGTCTTTTCAATGGAATTTGATTTTCATTTAAGCATTAGACAAGTTTGGTTATAGTTGTTCATTTAGAAATAGAAAATTTAGTCTTTTTCAAAATTCAAATGATTGGTTCCGATTCTTTATCAGGTTATGATAATCTATATTTGCTTGATACGATTGTTATATTTAATGAATCCTTACATGTTAATACAATAGGTATAAAGCGTAAATTAACCAACGAGAATTTAGCTTTATTGTGGCATAAGAGATTAGGTCATATCTCCAAAAAGAGAATTGAGAGACTTGTGTCTGATGATATTCTCGATCCCCTTGATTTTTCAGATTTGATGTATGTATTTATTGTATTAAGGGGAAACAAACAAATGTCAGGAGATTTAGTGCCAACAGGAAATTAGACGTCTTAGAACTAATACACACAGATATTTATGGGCCATTCCCTATGGCTTCTTTGAATGGTCAACAATATTTCATAACGTTTATAGATGATATTTCGCGACATGGCTACTTTTGTCTCATTTATGAGAAATCGCAGTCACTGGATGTGTTTAAAAGCTATAAGACTAAAGTTGAGAACTAATTCAGTAAAAGAATTAAAAGTGTTAGATCTGACTGTGGTGGTAAGTATTATGATAGATATGACGAATCAGATGAACAATGTCCAGGACCATTTACGAAATCCCTAGAGGAATGCGTTATTGTCCCATAGTACACCATGCCTGGTTCTCCTACCATGAATAGTGTTGTTGAAAGATGAAACAGAGCGCTTAAGGATATGGTGAGGAGTATGATTAGTCATTCTACCTGACTTGAATCACTCTAGGGAGAGGCATTAAAAACCGTAGTGTATATACTCTATAAAATTCTGACTAAGGTGACTGAAAAGACCCCTTATGAGTTTTGGACAGGCAAGAAATCTAGTTTGAAGCATTTACACATTTGGAGATGTCTAGCTGAGGTAAGCCTTTATAGGCCAAATGAAAAGAAATTGGACTCAAGGACTATCAGTTGCTGTTTCATTGGCTACTTTGAAAGGTCCAGGGGTTACAAATTTTCTGATCCCAAAACTAAGTCTATTTTTGAGATGGGTAATGTCTGGTTCTTTGAGAATGTTAAGTCTGCACGGGGAGAAAGAGTAAGGGACTTTGTCTTTGAAGAAGAATATGTAGATATTCCTCTAATTGCTATTGATAATGATTAAGAACAGCCTTATATACCTGACATTGTTCAAGAAATAACTCCGGATCAAGACAATGTCATTGAACCTCCCGTTCAAGTTCAAGAAATTATTCCAGAAGAACAAACTTTACAAACTCAAGAACCAATACCATTAAAAAGATCCACTAGAGAAAGGAGAAGTACAATTTCGGATGATTACATTGTGTTTATCCAAGAACATGATGTTGACATTGGAATGATGGAAGATGATCTAATCAACTTCTGTCAAGCTATGGAAAGTTCTAACTCTCAAAAGTGGATTGATGCCATAAATGAAGAGATCAAGTCTATAAAGGACAATGACGTATAAGATCTTGTATTGCTTAAAAGTGTGAAACCCATTAGTTATAAATGGATATTTAAGACCAAGAGGGATTCGAAAGGCAATGTAAAAAGGTACAAAGCACGTTTTATTGCTAAGGGCTTTACATAGAAAGAAGGTATCAATTATAAAGAGACTTTATCTCTGGTTTCATCGAAAGACTCTTTCAGAACTATAATGGCTTTAGTGGCACATTTTGATCTTGAGTTACATCAGATGGATGTGAAGATTGCGTTTCTCAATGGCAACATTAAAGAGACAATTTATATGATACAACTAGAAAACTTTATGTCGGGTGATGCAAAGTCAATGGTTTGTAAATTAAAGAAATCCATCTATAGGCTTAAGCAAGCATCTCTCAATGGTATTACAAATTTCACCAAGTCATTGTCTCATTCGGTTTTGAGATGAATATGGTGGATGATTGTATATACCATAAGTTTAGTGGGAATAAGTACATTTTTTTGGTTTTATATGTCGATGATATATTGCTTGGCACCAATGATATAGGCATGTTGCATGAAACCAAGAGATTTCTAACAAAGAATTTTGAAATGAAAGATCCTGGTGATGCCTCTTTTGTATTAGGGATCCAGATACATCGGGATCGCTCTTGGGGTATTCTTGGATTGTCATAAAAGGGCTATATCGATAAAGTTCTTAAGAGATTTGGCATGCATAATTGCAAACCATGTAACACCCCTGTGACTAAGGAAAAAAAGTTTAGTTTAAGTTAATGCCCCAAGAATGGCTTTAAGATTAAGGAAATACAGAAGATTCCTTATGCTTCGGCTATAGGGAGTTTGATGTATGCTCAGGTATGTACATGTCTGGATATTGCATACATTATTGGGATGCTAGGGAGATATTTAAGTAACCCATGAATAGATCATTGGAAAGCAGCCAAACGGGTCATGCAGTATTTACAGAGAACAAAAGATTACATGTTTACATATAAGAAACTAGATCGGTTTGAGATCATAGGTTATTCTGATTCTGATTTTGCTGGATGCCAAGATAGTTGGAGATCCACGTCAAGCTATATCTATTTGCTTACTGGAGGAGCTATTTCCTGGAGGAATGCTAAGGAGACACTTATAGCTTCCTCTACCATGGTAGTAGAGTTTATAGCATGTTATGAGGCATTCAACAATAAAATATGGTTGCGTAATTTTATCACTGGGCTGTGCATTGTGGATTTTATAGAAAGACTACTCAAGTTATTTTCTAACAATAAGTCTGCAGTCCTATATTCCAACAACAATAAGAGCTCGACGAAATCAAATTTTATAGGTAGCGTTTGGTATTATTTTTGAAATCTGTTATGTTTTCAAATTCCCTGAATTTGAGATCGTTTTGAAAACAATTCTGAAAACATTTCTGAAATTGTGTTTGGTTTTATTTTTTGAGTGTATGTTTCGAGAAACAAAAAAGTGAAACTGTGTTTGGTTATATTTTTGAAAACCAGTCATTTTATAAGTATTCTATAAAAACATATTTATGTTTGATTTAAAAATATATATATATTATGAATACCAAAAATTAAAAATTAATAAAAATTTTTAATTGAAAAATGAATTAAAAATTAATAATCATAATATTTAAGTAATTACTATATCAATTAAATTTTAATTAACCATAATAATTAAATCAGAAAAATGGGAGAAATGGAAAAAATGAAATCAGAGAAAACGACTTTTAGTCGTTTTCAATTTTACGTTGGGAGCAAAGGAGATTTTGGATTCGGTATTGAAATCTGTTTTCAAAAACAATACAAATCAAACACAATTTCACACCGATTTTAAAATCGATTTCCTAGGGAATCGTGAAATCTGTTTTGGAAACAAAACCAAACACGCACATAGACATCAAGTTCTTAGTTGTGAAAGAAAGAGTTCAGAGTGGACAGGTGTTTATAAAGCACATTGATACAAACTCTATGATTGCAGATCCACTCACTAAAGGATTTGTGGCGACCCCCCACGTACGTTACCATACCAACCAGTCGAGCTCTGACGCCGACCGCGATGGCTGGTAACCTCGTGGGTCGTCATCCTCTTACTTAACTTAACTTTCCATTCTTAACGTTCTCATCTTATAGCGGAAGCAATTTCTATAGCAAAATTTTTTTTTTTTTGAACTTACATACTATACCTATCTTTATCATACTCTTATAACACATATTTCATAACTTTCTTTCTTTCTTTCATCTTCCTTTTTGAACGCTCAGCGAAAGACTCATGGTAGTACCATACCCTCGCCCAGTCTCTTGGCACGTGCAGATCCGTCCGTTGTCCATCATATTACTTTAAATAAACACGTTGCTTACCTGTAACATATAAACAACTAATGAGCTAGATGCTCAGTAAGTTCAAACATACATTCATTAACTTATAAATACTAGTAATATATATTATTACTAGAATATGTGACATCACGTATATACACATCATATACATCATTTATACATATCCTCAAAACATAACATAAAATGTGAGCTTCTCCATGCTCATTTATCTCTTCGTTCATCGTTCTTATCATTCTATCGATCATCTCTTATTATTCTAATCTAATCTCTTCATTTCTTTGCTTTTCCATTTCTATCATTTCTTAACTTTCTGTTCTAAACCTTTATAACTTTTCTATCGCTTCATCATCATCTCTTAACATTTCATATCTTAAAAGCTAGTAACATACACACTAGCATAACATCACGTGAAAACGTGTCATTACATACATATAACATCAAACACATCACATCACATATATAATTCTATCATGTTCTTTTAACTTCGTTTTATTATTTTTCATTGATTTCATTGTGTTGTTCTTTCATATCGTTCGTTTCTTTTCTTTTCTTTTCGTATCATTTTTTTTTCTTTTCTTTCCACTCTCTTTTTCCTTGTTTTTTTTTTCTCACGCACTCTCTTTTCTTTTCTTTTCACGCTCTTTTCTTTTCTTTTCTTTTCACGCACTCTCTTTTCTTTTCTTTTCTTTTCACGCTCTTTTCCTTTCTTTTCTTTTCTTCTCTTTTCCTTTCTTTTCTTTTCTTCTCTTTTCTTTTCACTCTTCTTTCGTTTGTTTTCTTTCCACTTTCCTTTGGTTGGGCCCGTTGTTGGACGCACCTAGTTGCGCGCGGACAGTGGGAGGAGGGGGAGCGACCCAACAACCTACCTCACAGTCACATAAAAACCGCACCTTCGGGGTAGCACCACATCTACGCGGAGGATATAGACCGGAAGTCTCGACCTTGTAGGGAGACCGGTACACCAACAACTTAAGTTTTCAGTCTTATTATCTTATAAGCTTTTATTTTTCTTATATTGATTTTTCGTTGTATATCTTTTTCATAACATTCATCATCTTTCATTTCTCATTTTTCATAAAACATTTCATGAAACATTTATTCTTTCGTTGTTTTTCCTTTCTTAATTCTTATGTATTATCACATCACATCACATCATATCACATCACATCATAACAAATAAAAACATGTTTTGTTACGTGTAGACAATTATTCTCTGTTCATCTTATCATTTGCATCCTCCTATTTACCGTATCTTATCATCATCCTTCTATTGATCATAGCCTATCGTTCTATTCAATCAATCACATCTTATCGTTACGTTCTAATCCTTTCATCATACATTTTATCATAACCTATCATTGTTTTTCTTTCTTGTCTAACTCTTTACTTTCATATCATTTTTCATAAAACATTCATCATACCTTTTATCATAACCTATCATTGTTTTTCTTTCTTGTCTAACTCTTTGCTTTCATATCATTTTTCATAAAACATCTATCCTTTCGTCCTCATAAAATATCCCTTTCTTAATTCTTTTCATCACCGATCATCATTGCTCTATCAATCATAACTTAATTTCCATAAAACTTTTCATAAATACCTATTCTTTCCTTTCATATCTCATCTCTTTCTTATGCATTCTATCATAACATTCTTGTTCTTACTTTTTCCATTCTTCTATCTCTCTTACTCTCATCTTTATTCTCATAAAACTTTTATAATACCTTTCTTTTGTAATTCAATATATACATATATATATATTTTTATAAATTATTTATTAAAACATATCTTTTAACGTCATCATATCATTGCTATAGCATTTACTATAGCATCATCATAAATCACATCATGACATTTACATATAAATCATATAAATACTATAAGCTTGTTCATAATTGCAGACGAGTAAATGTCTGAACTTACTCATAGCGTGCTTATCCTCTTCTTGGGATCCATCGACGTCCTTTGTCGCGTCTGGATTGGGTTCCTACAGACAAACTTTGTCCGTTAATCACATTTTCATTTATAACCTTTATTTTATTAAAAAGCTTAATTCTGATCTTATAATCCTTAATTATAGCCTTAGGACGGCTTTTTAAACCTTAATGGTCATTTTCGAATTTTTCCCCAACTTTTTGAAAATTTACGATTTTACCCCTAGCTTTTGACAAAATTACAATTTTACCCTTGACGTGATTTTTCATAACTTAAACCTCAATTTTGGCTTTTACAAACTTCATTCACCTATTCCGGGGTCATTGGGGTTCTTTTCTCATAATTTGAGAATCTTTGGGCAAAATGACCATTTTGCCCCTAATGGGTTGTTTAACCATAACATTTTCATTTTCGTGCTTAGGCTGGATTTTCTAAACCCAAAATCAATTAATTAACTTTCTAAATCTTATCGGACCTTTTCCGGATCAATTATTATCATTTTACCAATTTTCACATTCCCGGCCCTCGGGAAGTACTATTTCGAACATAAAAATCGGTTTCATGTTTTTCTTGCGTTATAGGGTTTCGAAGGGTCGGTTTACTAATCGTACCTTACCCATTCCTTTTTCCTTGCCCTAATTCCTCGAGGGGGCTCGGGTTCCCTTCCCGATCATATTTTTACCCCTCGTTTCCCATATTACCCCTGGTGCCATTTTTAGAAATTTCGGCAGAGTTTCCCCTTAATTTTTAAGGTTCCAGCGTTTAGGAAACGCCTGAAAACTATCTATCCTAATCTAATTCTATCACGTACTATACCAGAGGCCTAGATTTTACGTAAAACTCATACTGTTTACGTAAAATCGTTACATTATCACATATTTTTCTTTTTCTCCATTACAGCCATTTTCTTCTTTTTACATACATTCTTTTCCATATTTTTCATACCAAAAATTATAAAATCATATAACAGCCCCAAACAATTAAATTACGGAACGTAACGGGGTCAGAATTTATACCGAATTGCAGTCCGGTCTCGACGGCATAAACCCTAATTCCTCGTTCTTCATGTTTGAGGTCCCGTCTTGCAAATCCGACTCCGCGGATGTGTCCGGAACGTCGAAAATAGGCCAACGGGCCAAACTCCCATTTTCGGTCAACGGTCGCCGTTGACCGGCGTTGACCGGCCGTTGACCGGCGGCGACGGCGGCGACGGTGGCAAGTGGGTAGTCCATCTTGAAGATCTCGACGAGAGGAGTCCATTGGTAGCCTCAATTTCACATTTGGAGGCCCCAATCACCGGAAAATGCCCTCGAAAGTCACGGCCACGGCGGCGACGGTGGAGCTCCGCCGTGCCGGACTTTTTCCCTGAAATTGATTGAGGGCTTTTGCTCCCCTCTTCACGGCGACCATTTCTGCACCGGTGGTGTAGCTCAACATCGTCGGAAACGGTGGTTTCGACGGCGACTCCACGGCGGCGACGTCGCGACTTCGGGCGGCGCGATTCCGCCTGTGTTGAGGCGATCCACCACTTGGGTTTTGTAGTACTCTTCACCACGAACATTTTGGGACCGGTTTCGTGGCAAATGGTGGCCGGACGGCGGAGAAATCTCGCCGGGAAGATTTCGGCTCCGGCGACCTTCAGGCGGCGCGTGCGGCTTGCTCCGGCGGCTGCTCCGTCGCGTCGACCCACCATCGGACTCAGCTCGGCGAGAGCTTTCCGATGACACCGGCGGTGTCGAAAACGGACACCGTTTCCGATGGTCGGTTATTGTACGCATTCGGCTAGAGAGAGAAAGAGAAGGGATGAGAGAGAGTACACATGGGCAAATGAGGAAATTCCACTTTTTCCCTCTCTTTATATACTTTTTCGCCCAAAATTTCAATATGGGCTATCCTGATTAATTTGGGCGTCCTGAATCCAAATATATCAGTTTTATTTTCATCTGAGGTCATTTCGACCAATTTCTGATACTGTGAATTTTCGATCAAAAATTACCTTTGTGCTCAATTATCAAATTTGAGCGTGCTGATAGGCTATCCTTACTAATTTGGGTGCGCTGAACCCAAATTTATCAGTTTTATATCAAGATAATATCATCTTGACCTACTTCCTGATACTGTGAGTGGCACACACGTGCACACACATAATATCACTATTACTCATTTTTCATCCTTTAACATTGTTAGAACATTTTATTTTAGTTCTAAACAATATTAAATCACTTAATTTCACATTTTAATGCTTAAATTCATTGTGTATTTATTTTCCGAAAAATGTGAATTTTCCCGGTTGTTACAGGATTACTACTTAAGGTCTTTCATGAGCACATCGCTTATATGGGTGTTATATCTTTTGAGGATATCTGGTTTTAGTGAGAGTTTGTGTCTTTACTTGCTTTTAACATAGATGCTTATTATGGTTATTTCAATTACGGTTTGTGTATATTTCAGTTATTTTCAGTAATAAAGTATTCAGCTTATATTCACATCTGAACTCACTTGAAATGATCTCACTAAGGTTTAAAGTTGGACCAGTTCGAAATAGGCATACTGAGATCACATTGCATGTAATTTCCATGCTACACACCCATGCTTGATCCATGTCGTTCAGTTATATCAATATAAATGACCATTGATGGGTTTAGTTAGATTGGATGTAATGAAGGCTGCTTTGATCTTATATTGGTATGATTGATGGACCGGATTGTTTGAACATGTATTCAGTAATGATAGCAAAATTCTGAATACTTATAAGGTTATTTAGGTGTTGTTTGGCACTTATTTTGTGTTTTAATTTTACTCAAATACAATATAATTTTATACCAAACACAAATTTTACAACAGTGTTAGGAAAATAATTACTATTCAAAATATTTTTAAAACAATCACATCAACTTTTCAACTCTACTATTTATCTCTATTTTTACTAATCACATCAACTTTTCAACTCTAAAATACTTTTCATCCAAACACATATTTCATTCAAATACAAAACAAATACTTTTTAACCAAATACAACATTCAAAAAACAAATTTCATTCAAATACAATCAAAATGCAATGCGTTTACCAAACACCCCCTTAATATACAATTATAAGGTGACACATATAGTCCAAGTGGGAGATTGTTAGATTTTAATTTAGCATATATTGTTGAGTTTTAATCCAACGTATGGGCAATATGTATATAATCGTATATTAAATGCTATTATATTAAGGTTGAAGCTAATTTAAATGATTAAATAAGGTTTAAGTAATTTAGACCTTTAATGCATTTAATTAAAGTATGGAGTTTTATGTGTAAAAATCAATTCGTTATTTCTAATTTTATGATAGGCCAAAATAGAAATAATAGAAGTTAACAAACAGTTAACTTATAAATATGGTTATGGTCCCCAAATCATACATATGTTTTTATTTACTCTGACATCCCATCATCACAGAGAATTGAGGGACTCCCAAAGAGAAACTCAAGAAACAACGTAAAGATTTGGAAGACTAACCGCCGGATCTTGATTTATTTCCATTATGGGTGATTTAGGTACGCTTCTGCATTTAATATTTATTTCTTAATAATGCAACATAAATGATCCTAAGGATTTGATGACGGTTCTTACCATTCAAGGCGATTTCTACAACCTAGGCTTGTATTTGATTTCTTCTCCTTAATACAAGGTTGTTCATGATGAAATATTAATTTGTATACTCCTTTTCAAAATAAAAAACGCTGAAAAAGATTTGTAAAAAAAAAATAAAGAAGAAAAAAAATGAGAAACTGGAAAAAAAAAATAATATCAAAAAAATTGAAATAAAAAAGAAAAAAAATTCATAGTTTTTGTTTTGTTTTTTAGTGTTAGAAAAAAAATTGAATTTCAAAAAAGAATTTTTTTTGGTCCCTTGATCTTTGATCTCTTGATCCCTTTTTGATCCTTTGTTTATCCCATAATCCTTTTGATACATTAATCTCATGATCTTTTTGATTTCGATCTTTTAATCTTGGATCCTTGATATCATTGATCCTTTTTTTTTATCACTTTGAAACTTGATCCTATTGATTGATCTTATTGAAACTTCTTAAAAGGATTTTTTTTTTTTACAATCAATCAATTTAAAAATTGAAATGAACCATAAAAGATAAAATCAATAATCTCAAATCTCAACACTCACTCTCAAGTTGATTCTTGCCGACTTGTTACAAATTCTTTAAGAACAACTCTAAAGATTTCACGTGCCTGACTCAAGTTCACAAGAGCTTCATAGTATATCAATTTTCAGAAGCTTCACATGCAAGACTCAATTCCTCACGAGCCTCAAAGCACTAACTTCAATTTTAAAACGACTAGTTTTACTCGTGTGCTTCAACGTTACACTTCATGGATTCAATGGGATCAAAGAGGTTTCGAGATTTCAAGATTCTTAATTTGTGGATGAAACTACGTTAATCTTATGTCTTCTTCTGTCTTCTAACTTATTTATTTATTTATTTATTTATATTTTTCAAGAAAAATGACAAGAAATAGGATTTGAAGATTCTCGTGTCCATCTCTAATACCAAATGGTTATAAATGATCGGCATTCACTCGAGCGAACCTTGATCTCCATTGATAGGTGCATTAACATAAACCTCTTTAAGACATCAACACGTCATAAATAATCATTCACACTCATTTCATATTTCATTAAATAGAGAGTTTATAATCTAAAATCATCCACGTTCCTTTCATATTCATTAAATAGAGAGTTTGTAACATAAAAATAAAGGAACATTATCTCGTAGAAGCATAATGTATTGTACAAAGAATAATGTCTAAAATCTAGAGAAAAATATCACATGACTTTTACAACTAATTAACTATTGACTATTTCAAACTTTCAAATAAATAAATTTAGAGAACAAATTTAATTTATTTGAAAATGAAATGTCAAATCATAACAACTGCAATAAAATTTCCAATTTACATATATATATATATATATATAGAGCATAATGGTTGAAGACATAGACTAGTAGTAATTTCATATTTATTAATTTCCTATAAAATGCAAAATTAGAATCTTTCCATCTCAACTTTAAAAAAATAGCTATCTATATATACAACTTTCTCAGTTGGGATGCGTTTAATGATGGGGAATTAAAAAAGAATTAGAGAACCATACCTCAATCTACGTGTTAGTCTTCGTTTATTTGCATGATTTTTATATATACACAAATATATATTCTAAAATTAATTATTTCACCAATTTATTACTAGAGTCTGTCAAATTTAAAATGATTAAGTGGTTAAATCATGTATTACAACGCGTTTTGGAATGAGCAGATATTTTTATCATTGGAATATTGGAATGGTTAAGAGCTTGAATCTAACTTATATAGTAATTATAAACGTCAATATCAAATATAATCTTCTGCAAATACTGGCATTTGAAACTAAAGTTTCGAAGTTAGTTAGCAATGATTTCTTGAAGAAATTACACAAGGCAGATTTCTCAAAAAGAAGGCCTAACTTGATATTATATATGCTATATTTTAAGTCAATTGCATCCGTCAATTCAAATATTTTTTAAATTTCCCCGATGCAGGAAAGGACTAATGAATGAATAACAATATATATAATGCTCCGCGGAGTTAATTGCCCATTACCGACCGCTACTTGTCGCATACAAATTCTCACTAACCTTTTTGGCTGCTTTCTCTTTCGATCAAACACACATCATATAATAATACATTATATATAGATCATTTCTCTAATTAACATAGAGTCAACTATCGCCAGTGTTGCCAAACTGCATACAAGCATTTTTTTTTTTAACTTTTTTTTAATTTCCTTAAGCAGTTTAATGTAAACACACTTAAGAAAACTAACTCTCACTTTGAGAATATATATATTCACAGCATATGAATATACACTCATATATATATATATAGGTGTGCGTGTGTAAATGTTTACCAACCTTCATAAATGTACCAGTAGCAAGAGTGCTAAAAAATTTTTAAGGGACAAAAAAATTTATTAAATAAGAGCATTAGTTATAAATTTTAATTATTAATTGAGATATAAGAATAATTTTTCTCATATGTTATAGTACCATTGATTTAAACAAAAAATGAATCATTACGTGAATTCATATTTCAAAAGTTATGTACGGATGCATGTCTTGTTCAATTATATGTAATTATTGAAAAATCGAGAATATATTAATAAGCCAAATTATCTTATGAATTTTCAAGTCATTGACGTACAATCCCCCATCTAAGTATGTACACATTGAACTTTTTCTAGACGAGATTATGGAAAAGCACTCGCCATATTTACTGTCCTAAATACACACACACACACAAATATATATAGTAACTTCGTAATCTTAAGTTATATGATACTAGTCAGGTAGGTATATTTCATGTGTATGTTTGTAGACCTTTTAGTCAAATACATTGAAAATACCCACCCGGTAGAAAGATAACAAAATCACGATTATCATTCATCACAAACATCATTTTCAGTTGCAAAGAAAACTTAGTAGAGGTAGTTTTGGACAGAACTGTTATAGATCGATATCAGCGAGATTCTACCCAATACAAAATCTTGTACATGAATATATGTATATGGCCCCAAAATGACACAATCAAATCAATGCGCAACACACATTTGGACGATTTATTTTCTGCTCACCACATTAGAAATTGAGATCTCTCCATGTGGAAAACACTATTACCTTTTGACTATTCTTTTTTTTTTTTTTTCATTGAATTGAGATGAAATAATTGTACTATATTATTTATAATAGTTTATAATAGAGTAAAATAATGAAATTATCATCAAATAATTATTCACGACCATGCTTTTACTCATTCTTAAGACATTTTAATTTTCTTTAAATTTGCTAGTTTCTAGTTTGATAGTTTCCTTTTCTTCTGGACCATGTCGCTGAGAAGAATAATTTTAGTAAACATCAAATAATTTATAGTTTACCCTTAATTGATAATTAAAGACCCTTTAATTGAATTCTTCATAGTATTGATAACTATATATATATTTAACGGGAAAATTCATTAAACTTAATAAATAAATACAAAAACATCAAACATGACAAATGAATCCGTATTATATAAGAAAAAACCATTCAA
This sequence comes from Antiaris toxicaria, assembly GCA_035233585.1. NCBI lineage: Eukaryota > Viridiplantae > Streptophyta > Magnoliopsida > Rosales > Moraceae > Antiaris > Antiaris toxicaria. Next base: position 8,833,175 of record CP141153.1, on the reverse strand, counting down.
TAAGAGTCAATTCTTTAGTAAGGCTTAAGATACTAAAACAAAAAGAAGTATGCTTGAGCCCAATAACGAGTACATACGTCAGCACATGAAATCAAGCATATATAAGATTATTTTTGATAAAATCACGACAATAGATAGAATTTTGCCGATTAATTAAGAGCCAAAACTCAATAGTACTAGGACCATTACTAGCTCTACATAGATACAAAAACATCAAACTTAATAAATAGGTACAAAAACATCAAACATGACAAATGAATCCGTATTATATATGAAAAAACCATTCAATAAGAGTCAATTCTTTAGTAAGGCTTATGATACTTAAACGAAAAGAAGTATGCTTGAGCCCAATAACGAGTACATACCTCAGCACATGAAATCAAGCACATGTAAGGTTATTTTTGATAAAATCACGACAATAGATAGAATTTTGCTGATTAATTAAGAGCCAAGGCTCAATAATACTAGGACCATTACTAGCTCTACATAGAAGCATATCAAGCGGGACCAAAATATTGTCAAGACTCATATCTGGCGGACAAACATCTAGTGTAAAAAGTAGAGAAACCACCATAGTTATTAGAAATAACAAACAAAATATAATACTCAGATAAAAGATGACGAAAACATCGTCATTATTACATACAAACCTAAACAAGACAAAACAAAAAAAAATCAATTACACAAAAAGATTTCTTGTTGATAAAATGATTCACATCTTTTAGAGAAAACTAGGTTGGCAAAGTAGGGTCGCTGTAAGATCTCCTTAACACGTGAAGATTACGCACTACCGCCAACTATCTCGTTAATTATGCCTTGCTCCTTCCACAATGCCTATCCTTTTCCCATAAGTTTGTCTCTGCCAATATCCTCACTATATAGACCCAACCTCTATCCCTAGGGATGAGAAACTAGACACAAACCAAAAATAATAACTGGAGTCCAGTTTCAAGATAAGAAAACAATTTAGAAACTCTAGTTCTCGACATTAGAGAGAGAAAGAAACGAAAGAGAGAGAGAGACTTTTATTCCCATAATATTGGCAATTTGATATATACCAAATTGGCCAATGGGAAATTTCTAAGTGAATTAGCTAAACTAATTAAGAAAATAAGCACGTGCTTGATATCTTTGTTAGGTAATGGAAGTTAGAAAACTAAAACTAGCGGACAAGTACCAAGCAACTGAATTGTCATCCCTTGGACTTTTTACAAGAATAGTATTGGGAGCTTTTTTCAACTTTGAAGTCTGTCGTCTTCTTTTGTGCAGATAGTGTATGGAGGGTAAACTACCTATGAGACATTAACTTATAGTGTCCAATTAAAAGAAAGAAAAAAAAAGGTGGGGGCGAGATATTCTTCTAGTTGCACAAAATTAAGAATGATATGGATCAATTTTGCCCACGTCTTTAAATGTTAAGGCCTCATCATCATCACCATCATCATCATCATCATCATCATCATCATTATCATCATCACTTTAAAAACTTTCACTTGTTTCTTAAAAAAAAAAAAAAAAACTCACTTATTCCTTTGAATTTGGAGTTATTCTCATTTAGTCTATCTTACTAGTATCCTCATTAGAAACTAATAAAAAAATATGAAAATTAATCTCATTTAACCACTTTTGTTAAAAGTTTTATTAAAAATATATGTAAATAATACCACACGACCATACTTAACCTTTTTTTTTTTAAGTTTGCATTTTTAACAACAATTCTAACATAAAGGATTAAGTGGTACTAATTCAAAATTCAAGAGATGAATAGGAGTTTTAAAATTTAGAAGGCATAACGAGAGTAATCAAAAAATTGAGAGGCCACAAATGATCACGATAATCCTTTAGACTAGGAATTAGGATCCTATGAAATAGTAATTTAAACAGATTATTTTTTAAAAAATTCAATTTAAATAGTTTTATATGTTTGAATTAGAAAATAGGAAAATCATAGTCTTATTTTTGAAGAATATTATTAAACACACTAACTCCAATATCAAATTTTTAACATCAATTTGCATACCAAATAAGTGTATTGTTATATATACATATAAGTATTTAAAAATTATTAAAATAATTAAAATTAAAAGTTACATCAGTCAATACAAATAATGTAACAACTCACCATCATATATATTAGTATCAAAATTTGGGACTAAAATCAATGTTTTAGCATTTTTTTTTTCTCAAATACAGTGTCTTTTCAATATTCTTGGGATTTATAGTTGACCTATTCGTCTCCTTTTATCTTTTTTTATTGTGGCCTGTTTGTCTAAAAATATAATAATAATAATAATTTCTCTCTCTCTCTCTCTCTCTCTCGCTTCTTTTCAAATGTTTCTTTAAATCCTATTAAAGCCACAAGTAAAATTAATGAATGGTAATTTGAAGTATTAAAGGGCATCATTATCGCTATTTAATTTGTTTCTTGACATATAAATTAAGTATGATTTCTATTATGTTTTTAATAATTAATAGAAAGAGCAAGGCTGCTAAAGTTTATCAGGACAGTTGACGTTTAGGCACATAATATTAAGAGAAATTGTAGAAAAAAGCATGTTTACGAAAATAAATAGTAAGATTTTAAAATATTTTAAATAAATAAAATTTTTCCTAAGTAAATAATAGATTTACAAGAATTAATTACCAAATAATGTTATTTTCTTCTTTTTCATCAAGTATTTTTAACCAGTGTCAATTATCTCGATCACATATTGGGTTGTGCTTCACTTTTGCGCTTCAATTGGGCTAAAAACTGTTGGTTTCTTGCTTGATGGGCTCTCTGTGAAAGGAGTAGAACGAGTCTACAGTAAGATCTCATCAAAAGTAAATAAATAAATGGTGGATGCTAATTTCTCCGTTTTTCAATTTTTGTTGTCGTTTGAAGATACACAGTCGTTTGAATATTTTGCCTTCGTCTCCGTTTCTTCTTGTTGTTTTACGCTTTTATCGCGGTTTTTCACATTTTGTTGTAAGGTTTTGTGAATTCAAATTATGTGTCCTTTTATTCGTTTCTCCATTATATTCTTGGATAATATCATGATTCGTCAATAAAAATATATATTTAATTATAATATAATATCACATCTATATAAAAATTAAGTTAATTATATATATTTCATAAAGAGGATAGAAATAAAGGAGACTAAGTCTATTTTTTATCATTTAAAATGACATCTTTAGGACTTTAACCATTAAAGCTCTTTTATATTTGTTGCATTAATTGTCGTTTTCATGTTTGGTGTCATTTTAATGTTTTCTTGTCACTTTTTTTTTTTTCAATTGATGGTAAATCAAGGGGGCGTTTGTTTTTGTTTTCAAGAATGATTTTTTATTTTCAAAAACACAAAAAATGAAAACGGTTCCAAAATAGCGTTTGTTTATTTAACGTTTTCAAAACCATTTTGAAAACAGCGTTTTCAACTATATTGTTTTTTTTAGTTTTTTAAAAATGAAAAAAAGTTATTTTCACTTTTTGTTTTCATTTTCTCCCTTCGTCTCCCCTCTCTGCTTGACAATCATGCCCTACTGTGGCATCTATCTTCATCAAAGAGTGATGACTATGAACTGGCTATAATGGCGATGGCTCCCTTGCAACAACGACTACCGACTCACGATGATGACCATCAATTTGTGATCTAAATCTTGCTGTTACCTCTACCTAGAGGTCAAACCACCAATGTTTTCTACCCCTACCCCTCATTGTAAAACCCACCATCGATGGGTTTTTTTTTTTAATTATGACTAACAATTTATTTTTTGTTATTTTTTTAAATTAAAAATAAAAATATTTTTATGAAATACTTACTTATAAAATTAGTTTTCAAAAAATATAACCAAACAAAATTTTATTTTTATATTTCTCAAAATATGCATTCAGAAAACATAATTAAATACAATTTTCAAAACATTCTCATTTTTAATTTTTTTGAAAACAGAAAACATTTCAAAAATAATTCCAAATGTTATCTAAAAACCTTTCTCGGTTAGGTTTGTCACTTCCTTTAAAATAAAATAAAATTTAAAAAAAACGCTTATTTGTCGCTTAAGTATTTTGTCATCGACTGCTTATTGCTGGTGGTTTTATCTCTATTTTCTAGTTTTATTGTCATCTGCCTTTTTTATTGTTGATTTGCTGTTCTTTTCCTTGTCGCTTTGTTCACTTATTGTAGTTTTTCAAATTCATCTTTTTTAAGTTTTATATTTATTTTTAGGTTTTCTATTTCGCTTTTATTTTTCTGCTGAAATTTTTATTTGGGAACTAAAAAAAAAAACACTATAAAATCATACTTAGATTGATTTTTATCACAAATGAAAAAATTCTTGGAAAAAAAATATCATCAATAAATATTTCATTTGCTAATAAAAATATTCATTTATTATTCTATTAATAAGTTTTATATTTACCAAATATAAATATTTTATTTATTAAATATAAATATTTCATTTATCATTTTGTATGATTTTGGTATACGAAATATTTCCCATTAATTTTAGCTATTTCTTGCTCTTCCCTCTCTCTCTCTCCCTTCCTTATTCTCTTTCTTCCTCACCGGTAAGTGAGCAGAGCTTCAACTACATTAGCGTTGATGCCAGAGCAACCACGATAGCTCACGATGCGATGTTGATCACCAGATCTCATCTGCACAGGGCATAATCGGAGGTCAGACAAAGACGAGGTGCGATAACAATTAGGGTGTGAAACTCTGGCATCTGTAGTGGCATGAGGACGGAATGGGCTTACAGAGAACAGAGCTCATGAAAGAGATTAGAGTTGATCGTTGGAGGGAAAAGAAAGATTCAGAGGACTGCAACCTCACCTCATTGGAAGCTTCTCCACCGATAGATCTCCTCATGACTGTCCCATGGTCGATCTCTAGCGTCCACCGCCTCGCCTCATCGGCATCCTCACCATCGGAGTGGGGCACAAGAGAGAGCGAAAGAGAGGGGAAGAGAAAGAAAGAGAGAAAAAAATAATAAAAAATTTTCATTTACCAAATGTTAATAAATTTTGGTATTTTTTTGTAAAAATTTTTAAATTGTGACAAAAATTAATCTATATTTATAAATTATATCATATAGCCTAATTAATCTTTATTATTATTATTATTAGTAGTAGTAGTAGTAGATAGTGTAACATTGTTGTTTACTATAGTGCCACAACATTGTTGTCACCTTTTTACTTAATGGCATCCATTTCCAATGGTGGTGAGCACCTAAATAACACAAAGATTATTACACTAGCAGTGATTAAGCCACACTAGGCTCAGTGGGGGGAACAGCACTTCGCTAGTTCAATGGGCTTTTTTGTTTTTCTACCCCAATCACGTTAATTTTTTTTAATTAAGAACCTAATTTGCCTTTAAATTTTAAAATTACAAAATTTGCTAAGATTTTCCTTAAAAAATTCAATTATATCTTAAGATTTGATTTATCCCAAATAAAAAAAAGATAAATACACTACTATTTAAATTTGTATTTTAGGTTTTTTAAAGTTGGTTATTTAAATTATCAATTTTAAATAAGAAGAAAGAAGAATGTAAAGTCAAACTATTTTTTTGTTTAAAATTTGGTTTAGTTCACACACCCCTAAAAAAAATCTAGCTCCGCTGTTGTACACTAGCATGATATAAAAATTTGATACTATACCAATATAAAATAAATCACACACTAATTAAAATAAAGTTTGTGTTATATTACTAAGAAGTATGGAATTTATGTCAGATTAATTAATAAATGAAAAAATATGGCTATTTAGGTAATTTTCTCTCTCCCACTCTCCAAAAAGGGTGACAATTAGATTTATGGCAGAGCAACATGGTTAAAAATCCACAAGGCGAAGGCAGTTGGTCAACTCGATTTTATTATAAATAGATTTGGATGAAAAGAAAAGGAGTTGATATGATTAATAAATGAGTCATATTTAGATTAATCTGTCTAGATTTACCTAAATTAACATGATCAATTATACATGTCATTTATAACATAATTAAATGTGACATAATATCAAAGTTTATATGATTAAGTTAACAGAGTTAATATGAATTTTAAGATTTCAAACTAAAACTTTGCTTTATTTTCCTTAAAAAAAGATAAATTGATTAATAAACATGTCATAGTTATCTTAAATCTTAATTAATAGATCGCAATTGTGTCAATTATTTGTTCAATTAGTAATCTAAACAAGTTATACGAGTTAAAATAATTAATAAATGCATTGTGTTCAGGTTGATATTTTATTTCCCCCTTTTATTTGCTGATGTTGTTACTATTATGTTTTTTTTTTTGAAATATGTTACTATTATTCTTGGATAGAGGACTATTGTAGTAAATTTAGCTCTTGTTTGGTGTTAGGGTTTTGACTAAAAAAATTAAGTTTGGATCGTGGTTTAAGTTGGGTTGTATATTTGATATGCATTTGAACTGCAAGAGCTATAAAGTATTAAAATTTAAAATGTATTTGAAAAAAAAAATCGATAGGAATATTACTTCGTTTGTCTTGAAATTCCATGTAATTAAAAAAAATATCATTTTGATTTATATATTTAAAATTATAGATTTTTATAATTTGAGTTTTTAAATTTATAATTTTAATTGTTGAATAATGAAACTTATTGATTTTTTTTTTAAAAGAGGAAAAGTAAATTATGATTCTTGGTTTGAACTTTTCACTAAATAAGAGCTTATTGTGTATTTTAGATAAGTACTCTGCTGCAGACTATTCTTTTTTCTTGGTGTCGTTTGCATGTAAACATAACAGAAGAAGGAAAAATCCACATTTTAATTATGGGCCTCAGAGTGGGCGTGTAGTCTACGGCCCCAGTTGTTACTTGAATTCGACTCACTCAAACAACACAAACGGAAGCCCTAATCTGTGTCCCTCTTTTTTGTTTTGTTTTGTTATCGGTTGAGGTTTTTTTTTTTTTAATGGGATTTTAGACCTAATTTGTTTCTACTTATATCTGTGATCATCTTATACTGTCGTTTTCAAGTTTCTTCATTGCCCAGTTGTTATATTTAGCCTCCGTGAAATTTTTATTTTGAAATTGGTTTATCATTGAGAACCAATTATATTTTTTTTTTGACTTTCAAAAAAAAAGGGGTAAAAGCTGAGATAAAAATTTTGAGTTGAAAAGTAAACACCAAATAAAATTTTAGTTGTTGTTTTTTAAAACTTGTATATTTATTCCATCATTGTCGTTTGGAGTTTCTTCACTTGCAGTTTTTCAGTTTGTTGTCGTTTCATGTTGTATTCCCGTTTTCACACTTATTGGTCGCATTTTGCACCAATCATTCTGTGTTTATTTTGCAGTTCTGTTTTCATTTACATTTTTTACTCAGTTTGTCTTAAAAACTGTCGATTTATTGTCTGTCATTAATTGATTCAATTCCCTCTTTTATTATGGTTCTCATTCTCAAATTCTTCTCTTTATTAGCATCGGTGTTTATTTTATTATTATTATTTTTTAAGGAATTGTCCTTCACCCTTCCTCAATTAATTATTTAATTTTTTTAATGAGTCATCTACTTTTGTTGTTGTCATGTTCTATCTTTTTGTCATTTCATTTTTCGATGTCGTTTGTCTTTTACTGTCGTTTGCCTCTTGTATTGTTTTTTCTTTCAAAAGGTTCACATATAAAGCCTTTCCCTTTATAAGTTGCCTTTCCCTTTATAAGTTGCCTTTCTTTTTGTTTTCCATTTTGTGGTTGATTTCCAATTTTGTTGTCGTTTTCTCGCCTTGTGATATTCTCATTTCCAGTTTGTCGTTTGCGTTGTTGTCTCCAAGTTGCCGGGCCGTGCTTCATCGTTTTGTCGTCTTCGTGTTTGTTGAGGCTTTAGCCTTCCTTGTTGTCATTTTTAAATTCATGTCGTTTTCTCTCTCTTGTTTTTGTTTCTTTGTCGTTTTCTTGTTCTTATCTGATGCGGTCTGCATTCGTGTTTTAAAGCTGTCACTTGGGTCTGCCGTTCCAAGTATTTTTATATCATTATATATTTTTTGTTTTTTTGATCTATTTCATTGTTGTTTTGTTGTCCTTCAAACTACACTGACTCTTGCCGTTTTTATCCGAGGATGGTTTATTAATTATGAATTTAATTCTAAAAGAGGAAAATAAGTATAGTTTAAATTTCTGTGTTTATTTTCGTATTTAAAAATTAAAATGACGTATGCCCTATCTAGTATTTATGAATGAGGAATTATGTTTTTTTTTTTAAGGGGAATTTATTTTCCACCTCTTCTATACAGAATTAAAATTTTATCTTAAAAATAAACTTCCACCAAATGCATCCTTTTTTAACTTGATTATTTACTTTAGATAAGAGTACTTTTGTAACTACACATTTTATTATATTTTACTAATTCCTCTTATGCTTTAGGAAAGTAAACAATAGAATATGAATTTAATTTCGCTGTATTGCTTTAATGTAATTTTGAAATATAGTCCTGTAAAAATTTATTTATTTTTTTCTTGAAACTTATTTTCTATTTTTTAATTTATAATTAGGAAACGTGCCCTCACGGTAAACTACCCATTTAAGCCAGAATGAATTAAAAACCAGTTTTAAAAAATAATAAAAATAAATAATAAGTTTTTGAAGTATTCCTAATAAATAACAAATTTACCATGTAAATAATTTATTTATATTAGATTTACTTGAAAAATAATATATTTACATATTAAATAAATAATTTGTTTACATGTTTATTAAATAAATAATTTATTTACGTTTAATAAATAAATTATTTATATAATAAAATTTTTATTTAGTTAATAAATCTATTATTTACTACAAATCTTTTAGTAAAATTTTTATTTAGTTAATAAATCTATTATTTACTATAAATATTTAAACAATTTACTATTTATTTTAATTATTTTATGAAAACAACTATTTATTATAATTCTCCTAACATGAATATTCAGATTAGAACGTTCCATGATGGGTAGATTCAAAATTAGAGAGCATCGTTCTTATTTAGAAATTATCATTGTTGATTGTTCTATTAGTTATCTCTCTCTTGAAAAAAAAGAAAAGAAAAGAAAAGAAAACACACTTTAGAGCATGTATTTTGTAATTAAAAAATAAAAATTATGAATGAGATTGATCATACAATTTCCTTCATGTGTTATCAGACAGCACATAAATTTATAATAGAATATTAATTGCAATTACAAAGGTAAATTATTAATTTTCATTTAAACGTCACTCAGGATGGGACTTATGAATCAATCCCAAGTATTACACATTTGGACTCTTATTATGAGCAATTCCTTTTAATTACATAGGCACATCCAATGAATAAACTCATGTACTCTTTCAAAACCCTAAACATTATAGACTGCTTTTCGAGTTTAAGTGCGTACGTTCCGCGTGACATGTTCAATAAGTATGAAGATTTTTCTCTTGCTACCCCAAAATTATGGACATATTCTAATACTGCCTCTCAATTTTTTTAAAAATCACATTATTTCATTATTTGAATAAGTTTTATAGGTCGTTTGTTTCTAACATTGCATCCTTACAATAAACTAATCACTAAATCCAGAACCTATAATGAGTTTAAACGTTTCACATAACCTTAGTAATCTACTTGATTTGCCTTTCACACACCTTCTTAGCTTACACAGAACTTATAACCCTTGGGATTACTCTCAGATCGTATGAAAACTCAATTCATTATAGTTTCTTTCATCAGGATTCAAGCTATAATAGTAATATTCTAGTAGTGGAGACTCAGGGAGAGTTTAGGGGGGAGTGTTGGAGATGTTATTTTTGGGTTGGAAAAAAGTTGTTTTTGAGAATGTGTTTGGGAGAAAAAACTGTTTGAGGTGAAAAAATAAAAAATTTTAAAAATTTTTTTAAAAAAAAAAAATCAATATGGATATTGTTTCGTTTCTCTCGAAATTCTATGCAGTTTAAAAAATGTTTATCTCATTTGGCCTTGTATACAAAAAGTTATGAATTTTTAAAGTTTGGAGTTTACTGTAGCGTTTTAGAAATATAAATAATGAAAAATAAGAAAGTTTTGGAAAAAAGTGAAAATTTGGGGACTGTCCAAACGAGCCCTCATATTTCTGGTTATTATAAATACTAATCTTAACCCCTGTAAAAGGCGTTTTGAAACACATGATCTTTTGAAAATGAAGGCTTTTATTTAGGTCGAATTTTCTTCCGAAAACTCTTCTACAAACTATAAGCAAGGGTCTTAGTATTTATAAACCCCCCTTGGACTATCAGCACACTATCAACACACTTTAGTTACAATAACTATGATTACACAAAGCACACTCTGGTTACATAAAGTAAACTCTAGTTACTTTTTACAATGCATTATTGAGGAGAACCAGATAATTGCTTTAATCCTTTCCGATGCATTCGTGGTCTTGGTCAAGATTAACTATCTCCCACTCCATTGTAAGTGTATCCATGAAATCACATGGGTCCTGAAAGTCTTGAAAGTTGTGATTTTCAATCATGGGTGAGGAATCCTTATCTTCAGTGGGTCCTTGAGTGCAGTTCTTTTCTATGGTGCTGGACATGTCATTTTTGTTTTGGCACGTTGGGTGGTCGGGTGTGGAATCTCAAGAAGCTTTTCCTGTAGGGATGCTTTTGAGAAAATGTGTCGGCAGGTCAAAGTACAGTTGGAAGAAATCCAAGGCTTCTTGGATAGCTTAGCAGTAATCTGATGGGAAGCGTTCCCATGGAGTGTCATTTTTTGGTTTGGGTCGCAGCAATTTTGGTATTATCTTGTTTCTGCAAAATAGCTGCTTTTGAATTTCTCGGTATTCTACACCATCTCTCTTTATTGGGAGCCTACTGAAGGAATAAATTTCCACCATGGGGTTGCATAATACTATATTCTTTTGACGATCATATCAGGCATTTAATGATATCAACAGGATAGTATAGCACTCATGGGGCATGATGATATTTTTTGTAGTAGGGTAGACGAACGCTTCTGTTTTTATGGTACGAATCTTTTCCCATTCATGTGTCAACAATTCATCCCATTGGACCAAACTATCTTTGAACCATAAGAGCATATCTATTAGTGTCTGGTAGGCTGGTTTAAAGTCTTCTCTATTGAGGAATGATCGGTTGGTACTCCTTAACTCTAGGGTTTAGACTTCAATGGCAATGGTGAAGACACTGGCAAGAAACTAGATAATGTGGATGAATTGGATAGGTAAGACGAATTGTTTAGTTCTGACAGGGAAGATATTGGAAGGAATAGGTTGGATGAAAACCTAAATCTTTTAAATATTTTTCTCTTGTGTGTTTGATCAGTTGACTTGCTGATGAAGTGCTTTCTATATGGCCTTTTGGTGTGGGTCTTGAGACTTAAAGATTTTTATGGCGTCCTTGGGTAGGTGCACATAAATTAATCTTTAGTTTGGACCAAAGGTGATGAGGAAGAAGCCATGTATACTGAGGGAATTTGGAAATGGGTTGTGATGACAGGAATGGTAGGAACTTGGGCAGTATTTATAGAAGGCAGATCCTTTCTAGACAAGTAATCGAGGATGATATTATCTTTGTCTTTGATATGTTTAATTTCAAAAGAATATTGATCAAACCAGATGATTAGTATAATCAACTAAGGATTCTTTGTTTTTACCAGTTTTGAACTAAGCAAACCTTTCACTGCCATGCAATCAGTTTCCACAATAAAGTGGTGTCCGATCAGATGGAACTCGAACTTTGAGATTCCCATCTTTATGGCTATCGGCTCCTTTAAAGTAGAGTGGTAGTGTTGTTGTCCAATCAGTAGCTATCACTTGCGTCTGTTTGAAGAACATTGTTTCCCATGTGGGGAATCTTTAAAGGAGGTAAATATTGCATGATCTTCTTTATCTTTGCCACATATTATGTTTGTGCTTTTGACCAAGGTGGAGCATCTTTTTGGAACATCTTGGTGAATGGTTCCATCAGGATAGAGACCTTTGGGACAAAGTCTCTGAGATAATTTACTATACCCAAAAAATGTTAAACCTGGACTTTGGAAAAGTTTTCTATGGGAAATTTGAGTAGCTCCTATGCAATATTAGGCTGAGCTTGGTACTGTCTTTGTGTGATCCTCATTTCCAAAGATTCGATTTCAGATTGGCTAATTAGCATCTTCTTTTCAGAAAGCATAATTCCATAGTTCTCCTTTATTTCAACAAACTGGGCTAGGAGGAGTTGATGGGCTTAAACATTTTGGGAGAACAATAGGATGTCATCTATATAGATGAAGGCTTAGCTGAGGAGTGGCCCATATATTTTTGTCATGGCCTACTGCAACAGTGATGGGGCTGTTTTTAATCTAAAGGATAAAACAGTCCATTGAAAATACTGGTTTGGTATGCGAAAGGCTGTTTTTTCTCTTTCAGCTGGGTCTATACCTAATTGCCAAAATCCCGTTTTAAGATCAAATTTTGAAAATATTTAGGCTTCAGCAAGATTAGCAAATAGGGTAGATTTGTTGGGTGATGGAAACTTGATATCTGTAAGAAATTGGTTTAAAGGTTTGTAATTGATAACAAGTCTCTATTTACCTTTTAATTGCTCGGACCTTTTATTGACATAAAAGGCATGGCAAGCCCAACTTGAGATGGTTGGTTCGATCAATCCTTGTTGTATGAGTTCCTGGTACTCCATTTTCACCATTTGTTGATGCTCTGGGTTGATGTCTAGGTAACTGGCCTTTGTGGGATTAACATCTTCATTAAGCTTAAAGGGAAGCTTAATAAAGAACTCTTCATTTTTCTAGAGAGGATGATTGCACTTCTGAAGAAATTCAGCATGAGTATTGGCACAAGAGTTATTGATTATCCTGCGCTTAAGTTCCATGAAAAGATGTTGAACAGCTTGGAAACAATTGGGAAGTAACTCCCAAGGAGTAAAATATTGCTTGTACCTCAATCCTGCTGGAAGTATCCTAAGTCCTTTGCTCTTCTGGTAGATATCAAATCCAATAATTAAATATTTTCTAGGGAGATTCGTTCCAATGACTTTATGAACAATCGAGCATCTTGGGAAGAATTTAAGCTTGATTGGCTTACTAATAAGGTTTGTGTAGAAGACTTCTCCATTAGCAGCATGAAAATACGGCTTCTCCTTCTTCCAAAATTCTTCAGGAAGAATCTTTGGATTCATCTAGAGTAAGAAGTTCCAGTATCAAAGAAAGCTATGACTAGAATTGGCTTCAAATATTTAAAGGGCAGGATTGTTATCTTCATAGTTGGTTGGACCAGCTTTATAAAAGGTGACTGAGTTTGATAATTCTCCATCATTAAGCATTGTTCAATAGCACAGAGAGTTTCTGGGCTAATATCATCATCTGTAGAGAATACTAATTCTAGATCATGATCCATAAGATCAATTCTAGTAGTCTTCTCTATGTGCAAGATTAGCCTTATTGATTTTCATCTTGGGCAGGTTTTTGCAAAATGACCACACTTTCTACAAATAAAGCATATGTCTTTCTTCTTGAAAGTGGTCTTTTGTCGGAGGAACTTTAAGGGTCCTCTTGTTGATTTTCTTAAGAGTCTGAAAGTCTTGAACCTCTGTTGTCCTTTCTTGTCCATCTCCTTAAGTACTCTGGGCAATTGCAACGAGAATCTTCGTCTTTGCATTTTATCGTCAAGTGCTTATTACCACAGACTTTAGAGAGCCTTTTTGCTTGTTTCATGTACTCTTGTAGAAATTTATTTTGGGAGCACATTTTATCCAAAGCCTTCAGAACTTACTGGAATAGTTCTCCAATTGTTACTGTCTTCAAGTCTTTTGAGGCTATTGCTAAGAGTCTGGTTGTTTCTTTACCTAGGGGTTCTGGTATGGAGGACAGATAAGCTTCCTTCAGGTTAGGATCATTCATTCCACTAATTTGGTAGAATTTTTGTGACACTCTCTTGTAGTGTTTGTCCAGGTCTCATCTGTTCATTGAGCAACATTTCAGCTTGAAAAATTCTAAGCGCATTCTGTCAATGAGTTGAGTATCCTGGCCATAAAATTTGACATAAATTTGTTGCAGGGCTACTTCAGCTGATTCTATCTGGAGAAATTAGAGCTGTCTATATTCTGCTAAACTAATCCACTAGTCTTGGAGAATAACTGTTAATCTAGAAGCAAAACTAAGAAGTACACTTCTTGTGTTGGCTCTGGGCTTTTGTGATTCTAGCAAGATCCAAGTTTTAAATTCTTAGAATCTCTCTTTCCATCAAGTAGGAGGCAAATCATCTATGGAGAATACCAAAAACTTGGTTTTGTCTCCATTCTTTTGTAGCCGATCACTGTCTCCAGAATCTCTTCATCTTCATCCAGGGGCTCTTTAATTATTGGTGTTGATGAACTTAGTTGTACCATTATCTGTTGGAAGGATTCGTCTATATCAGATAATCTAGACAGGTTATCCAATTCTGTTGGTACTCCCTTTTCATCGTGTGATCTCTCAGATTCTGAGCTCCACGTTCCATTTGTACTTTGTTTTTTTTCTGAGTTCTTAGAAGAATCTTGTACCTCCAAAGTGGTTGGCCATCATTTGAGGTGGTGGAACGAACTGTTCTGGCTCTTAAATCTTTAGAGCTTGCTGATATGTTTTCTTGGAATCAGCAGGAACCTAATAATCTTGTATCATCTATTTTCCTTTTTCCTTCTTCTTTTTCTCCTTCCTTTTTTTTTTCTTTGTCCAAATTCAAATATAATACAATTTTCACTTAAATACAAAAGTAGTGCATTCAAATGTCAATCAAATCACATTTTAAATCCAATATAATCACTATTTATTATTTTATTTTTTTCTATTATTTTTATTAATCACATCACATACTCTCTTTTTCTCTCTTTTATTTCTCTTTGTTTTTATCAATTACATTACATATTCATTATTTAAATATAATTCAAATATTTTTCATTCAAATACATATTTCATTCAAATGCAATGCAATTACTTTTTCTCCAAATACAAATTACATTCGATACATTGCATTCAAATATAATACAAATGTAATGCATTCAAACGCATATTTCATTCAAATGCAAATTGCATTCAATGCATTTAACAAACATAAATTTATTTAACTTTTTTTTTCTATCTCCGTTAGATTTATATTAAATAACAAATAGTATTTAAATAATTCCAATGAGAAATTTTAGGACCCTTTTGGGGACTGTTTTCCAGCCCCCAAAAATCAAATTTTTTCTAAAACTTCACTACTTTTCACTATTTATATCTCTAAAACGCTACAATAAACTCTAAACTTTAAAACTTCATAACTTTATGTATACAAGTCCAAATGAGATAATTTTTTTAAAATTATATAGAATTTCGAGAGGAACAAAACAATATCCATATTGATATTTTTTTCTAAAAAAATTTTTAAAATTTTTTATTTTTTCACCTCAAACAGTTTTTTCTCCTAAACACATTTTTCAAAGCAATTTTTTCCAACTCAAAAATAATGTCTTCAGCGCCTCTCCTAAACTCCCCCTTAAGGTTTTATCTCTTTGCAATGGAAGAATTTCAACACCCGTAAAGTCTGATATGAAGCTATAGAATGTGTCAACCTATGAAGTGAATCTTTCATTATTTATTTATTTATCTATCTATCTAAAATGAGAGTTTATCCTCTGCTAAATCATTATTTATTATATGAATAGTATTTATACGTAGTCTATTAATTTTTGTCCATTTTGTCTATTTATAATGAAAACTCTAATAAAATGGATTAAATGACTTAAAAACTTTTAGTAGCAGTGGAGTAGAAATTTTAAAAAATCTAGATGCAAAAAAAGAAAAGATGTCCAAAGTTAAGGAGGTACGAATGTGAATTACCCTTTTAAATGTAAAAAAAAAAAAGGTATTTAACATTAGTGTCTTTCCAACATACTAGCTTTTAATAACTTTTTTTTTTATTTTAATTTTCACATTTCTCCACTAAAGTTATTAAATTGTTGCAATATATCTATTTTTATTATTTTTATATTAAATTAAAATTTTGAAACTGAAAGATTTATGTTAAGATTTATACTAAATTTGAAAATTTTTAGTCAAAAATGAGATTTTCTATATAGGCATGAGTCTTAGATGGGGTTTTGCATAAAATTTAATGAAAAATTAATTCATAAGGATGCATTGTAAGAATTTAATTTAATAAGAGAAAAAATTTATCAAAATCAAGATGTAGCGCGTAAGTTACTAAGGAGGCGTTTGGTAAATACATTACATTTTGATTGTATTTGAATAAAATTTATTTTTTGAATGTTGTATTTGATTGAAAAGTATTTGTTTTGTATTTGAACGAAATGTGTGTTTGGATGAAAAGTATTTTAGAGTTGAAAAGTTGATGTGATTGGTAAAAATAAAAATAAATAATGGAGTTAAAAAGTTGATATGATTATTTTAAAAATATTTTAAATAGTAATTATTTTCGTAATACTGTTATAAAATTTATGTTTGATATAAAATTATATTATATTTGAGTAAAATTAAAATGTAATTTTTTTATTAAGGATATTTAAAAAGATGGTAAATCTAGGAGGCATATGAGCTAAATGACCTTAAAAAAAAAAAAAAATCCCTATTTTGAAAAACAGAAGTGTCCACCAACCAAATCTTTCCCAGCAATTCCAAAACACCAATCATAAGAATCGTTGCACGTTTGAAATTACACTTCACTACTCTTTTCTCTGCTGTAATGGCCACCAACAGCGCCAAAAACCCAATCCCAAACAACAACAACGACAACGACGACGTAGAAGACTTTCGCACCCTAGTCTCCGAGCAGCGCCGCGAGCTCATGGCGGCCGAGACCTTCGAGTCCGACCTCGACCTCGCCTTCCGCCTCCAACTCCAAGAAGCCCTCGCCGCCTCCCTCGCCCTCCAACCTCACTCCTCCTCCGCCGCCGCCACCGCCACCGCCATCGACGTCCAACCTTCCTCCTCCTCCTCCTCCTCCTCCTCCTCCTCCTCCTCCGCCTTCGCTGCCGCCCCTCAAAATTCTCGCCGAAACGACGACGCTCCGCGCTTCGCGTTCGCCCAGTCGGAGGAGCTGTCGCGGCTGGAGCAGGAGCTGAGGGACCGGGTGCAGAGCGCGATCGCGATGCGGCGGGAGAGGGAGGATCTCGACCGGCGGATTCACGACCAGAGGGTCGCCCGCGAGATTCTCAGGATTCCAGACGACGACTGGCGCAATTGGAGCGAGAATTTCGCGAAGCCGTTTGGCGAGGGGTCGTCCAAGGGCGGCGCGATTGTGAGGTTTGACGATGACGGCAGCGACGATGAGGATTGCGTGTTCGGGCTCTACTTCAAGGGCTTGGTGAGCGAGGAAATCGTTGGGGGAAACAAGACTCTGCTGGCCGGAATCGGCATCGCGATATGCGATCCCCGGGATAATCTGATATTCGAGGTGAGGAAACCGCTGTTGGGGAACGGGCTGAACAAAACCGCTACGGAAGCTAAGGCCCTGATCGAAGGGCTCAATGCGGCTCTTGCTCTGGATTTGAAGCGGATCACTTTGTACTGCGATAACTATCCCTTTTTTCAATTCGTAAGTATTTTTTCATATGAAAATCTGATAATTTCTTTTCAATTCTGACTTTGATTCCCATACCAAATTGTTTGTCGGATTTCGGGATTTGTGAAGTAGAAAGATGTATTGTGTCATAGGTTTCATTGGAACAGAGAATGTGTGAAAGTGTTTGATTTAGGTTGATGTCGAATGTAATTAGGTTGGTGACACTGGTTTGGGCATTTGTAGATTTCTGGGAGATGGCATGCTAAGCAGCACAAGATTGCGGTGCTTGTCAATCAGGCGAAGAGCCTTAAAAACAACTTTCGATATTGTAATACTAGGCTTTTGCCGCGGAATGAGATCAAGTTTGCATTTAGACTTGCAAGAGATGCGATACAGTCTCAGATCGATAGGACTGAGGAATCTAGCCGTCGCAAGAATCTGGAAGAGACTTGCGTGATTTGTTTGGAAGATAATGATGTCAGTCAGATACTTGTGGTCAATGATTGCCTGCACAGATTCTGCTTTTCGTGTATGAAACAACATGTGGAGACGAAGTTGCGGGAGGCACTGGTGCCTAAATGCCCTCACCATGGCTGTAAATCGGAGCTTGATGTTGACAGCTGCAAGAAGTTCTTGACGCCTAAATTTATAGATATTCTGATCCAGCGCAAAAAGGAAGCTATTACTCCTGTTACGGAAAGAGTATATTGTCCTAATCCAAGGTGTTCCGTTTTAATGTCGAAAACGGAAGTTTTAGAGTATTCAAAAAGGGAAGGCATTGATGTTGACGGGTTAGGAGCTAGGCGATGTTTGAAATGCAATGACATCTTCTGCATCAATTGCAAGGTCCCTTGGCATCGTAACATGACTTGCTCTCATTACAAAAGGCTGAATCCTAATCCACCCGCGGAGGATGCAAAGCTTAAGCTTCTTGCATCAAGGAATCTGTGGCGCCAGTGTATAAAATGCAACCTTATGATTGAGCTTGCCGAAGGCTGCTACCATATGACTTGCAGGTACCATATTCTTCTTACTTCCCAGTCAACCAGTTTTCTTAAATTTTTTTTTGGCTTGTTATGTTTGACTTTATATAATTGCATGATATCCTCATCATGAGTTTTGGGTCTTGTTTCGCATATGGGTTAGGATTGAAAAGTTTAAAATTTCGTTCAAACTAGAATCGTGAATTTAAATGGGTGTACGAGGGAGATGATTGTGTTTCCAAAAGCTCCTTTTTCTTAATTAGTGTCTCTTAACCATCTTTTTTGTCGAGTGACAGATGTGGGTACGAGTTTTGTTACAAATGTGGAGCTCCATGGAAAGACAAGAAAGCTACTTGTTCGTGTCCCCTTTGGGATGAAAATCATATTTGGCGTGATCGGAACATAGACTCGGACGAAGAGGAAGAAGAAGAAGAAGAAGACGACTTCTATGACTCTGATTTAGATTTTTATTAGTTTCCATGAGTGATTCAGATTATTACTGCACAGGAAACGGCTCGTGTAATTTATTCCCATTACTCATGTTTTCTCGTATCATCTTCTTTGTGACTAGTTGATAATGAGTAATAATATATTACATGTATCAGAGTATTAAAAAAATGCTGGGTAAATATTTAAATAGTTTGACAACCGATTGTCTAGGTTTTACATCTTAAAAAAAACCTAAGCCTCACGTCCCAAGAGTTTTATGTATGGAGTAGTTATACATTGTTAGCTTGTCTCTAGATTTTTACGTATATAAATGTCTGGCTTTGCTTAGATGGAAAACAATAAACTAAGGCAAAGGACATGCAAAAAGAGCAACGAGAGAGAACAAAAAATGTTGGCCTAAGCAGGTTCGAGAAAAACGATATAACTTGCTCTCGAGGTGAGTTGACTGCCTTGTCCGCGGCCGTCGAAGACGTTACCGGAAACTTGCGTCTACTCTTTTATATAATTTTATTGGAATGTTGATTTTTAATTAGGAAAATTAATAATATATTTTCTATATTAAAATCATCCTTCAATTGGCCGAAAATCTTTAACATAACCGAAAAATAGAAAACCTATACCTTATTTTGTAAAACCTAACCCTAGATCTACCTGTTGGCATCACCGTTATACTAATTACCACTGAAGAAGAGATGACACAATCGGAAAAGATGATTGCACCATTGCCAGACCTCGTGACTAACATTGCTTAGAGATGTTGATGAACTTGTGTTAAGATCGCAATGAAATCACAGGGATTGCGAAATCATACAGTGACAATGATCTACTCAAGATGAAGACTGGATTTACAAATCTTGGGATTAATGATTGACAATATTTATTTAATTATTTCTTGAAATGTTGGTTTTTAATTTGGTGTATTAATAATTTATCATCAATTTTAAAGTAATCAATTGGTTGAAAATCTTAAAATTCCTAAAAATAAGTAAACATGCACCTTAATTCTATAAAACATAAACCTAGATCTACATGTTGCCATCATCGTTAAACTAATTGCCACCGAAGAAGAAATGTCACTGCCGGAGAAGACGACTGCACCACTGCCAGACCTGGCAACAGACATTGCTTGGAGATTTTGATGAACATTACATAAAGATTGCGATGTAATAAGAAGCGTCGCAAAATCATATCACCAAGGTTATCTACTCGGGACGATAATCTCTCTGACTAGGGAT
This sequence comes from Antiaris toxicaria, assembly GCA_035233585.1. Classification (NCBI taxonomy): domain Eukaryota; kingdom Viridiplantae; phylum Streptophyta; class Magnoliopsida; order Rosales; family Moraceae; genus Antiaris; species Antiaris toxicaria. The sequence continues at coordinate 8,813,012 of CP141153.1, read as the reverse complement.
TTGCATGATGCTCCTTTGTTGTTGCCGCAGTCGTGAGGTTGAGAAGACTTTCTAATAAGCAGGATCATTGTTGGGAGCGGAATGAGAGATAAAAAAGAGAAGGAGAGAAATGTCTTGGTTCTAATGTTTTCTTTCGAAATTAGAAAGCCATTTTATCTTATTAAATTTATATCTAAGTGAGCCAAATGGATTATCCAAAAACTTTATTTTAATATTAACAAACATAAATTTAAATGTCACCAAAATGAAATTGTCTAAATTGACACAAATAGTTCTCCCAGACAATAGATATTTTGCTCATTCTATTGGTTTTTTTTTTTTTTTAGCCGAAAATTTCCCACACAAGGTTTTTTTTTTTAATTATTTATTTCTTTATTTATTCTCAAATCTTCCCATACAAGGGCTTTGTTTACTTTTTTTTTAAAAAGAAATTATGGTAAATTGCAATTTTTAAAAAATAATTGAAGCAATAATAGGTTTTTAAATATGGAAAAATGGGTGATATAACATATTTAGCTATGATATTTTAAAATAAAATTAATATAACCAAATAGTATAGTTTAAATTAATTACACATTAAAATACTAAATTTACCATCATTCTTTTCTCTTTCTTCCCTCTCTTGCTACCATTTGTCTCTTTCTCTCTTCTCATGCCGCCGCCATTTTAGAATGCCAGAGAGGAAGACAAAGTCCTTGATAGGCATGTCCTGCACATTTCGAACTAGATATCGTCAGAAATGTAACGCCCAGCCCTAACTTGATCTGGCATGTGAATTTTCAAAAAAACTCGATCCTATTCATGACTTCTTTCACCAGTTTTATTCAAATCATCCTTGATCTCATTGGAATCCTCACCGACCACTCTGATATCATGCCATTCAACCTTTTCTCTCCCTCACCAGAAAAGTTGTCACCATTATTAGAGAACTTGGCAAACCAGAGATCGCATGAAATATTATGACAAAATATCGCAACCTCAATAAATAATGCCCAAAGAATTGACAAGGTCGTCGTCCTTTCGGCCATGACTTTTTCTCCACCTTGGATCATCGTTAGTCACAGGTAGGAACATCGTGAACGTTGAAAATTGTGACGTCAAAAAACGCTAAGAAAATCGATGGAAACATGGGTATTTCCTATATTTTCTATTACTTTCTAAACTATGAAAAATTAGGAAATATTGGATTTCCATGGAATATCTGAAGGAAATGCTAGATTTCAATGGAAATATGACTATTTCTTATATTTCCTTTCACAGCATTAAGGAACAACGGCGTGTGAATGAGTTTGTTGTCATAATTGTTGGAAATTAACAGATCTTAGAATCACAGGGGAACAATAAAAAATACCAACAAATAACCACAAGTAATAATGCAACAGAACCCAAAAATGCAAAGAACAGAGCTTGATGGCCTTCGCTTTGCCTTCGTGACTTCAGAGGATGACTGCATGGTTTTAATCAAGATTGTCAGAGCTAGATAACCACTTTCTCCAATTTTTGTGGCTTAACTTCAACCAGATCTAGCCTTTACATGTGTAGAGCATCGAATTCAGGTAGTCATCATGGTGATTTTGTCGAGTTCGAACCTCGAAAGAGGGATAAAGGTCAGTCGCAGTGATTTCATCATTATCAGGCATGACCTTCATCATGTTAGGAATGCCCTAAGCGGAAAAGATATTTTTGTGCATTTTATTTAATTTTGAACTAATTAATAATATATTAGATGTTATTCATTATATTGTTATATGCTCTCATCCTATTTACATATTAAAGTAAATGTAAGCAAATAAGCTCATTGACTACTTATTGTTAAACTATTAGAATGTTACATATAATGGCCTTTTGTATGCATGAAGATAACGTTCTAAAGTAAGTAGTCTAAATTTATAGTCTGTAGTTTACAGGGTTAGAGTAAGTATTTAACTTATTTGAGGACTATTATATTGTCTAAAACAAATTAGGGAGACGGTTTGTCTTCACTATTTAGAGCATTTGACTCCCAAATGAAGATATAAATATATTACTTGGTGGTGACATATTAGACTGGGATTAAAATGTAAATTAATCTATGTAGTCTGCTTGAGTGTATTAATTCACTTATTATGCAATAACCTTAATCCTAAACAAGTGAACGACTTCATGTGTATGATTTGTATGCTTTGATATTCTAAAGGCTAAAGCGTTCTCGAAGTGGTAAGCTTATAGACCGGTTTGTTAGGTATATGACTTGTATACGATAAAGGGTTTGCTTATAGATGTGAAATTATAGTTTTAATAAAGAGTAAATGTTATCTTATTAATGGTATTATACTAGATGTGAAAATGGATAAGATCTTAGGAAAGCAAATGCAAATGATTTCTTATGCATATATGGTGAATAAAAATTTCTTAATTAGGTATATAATGGATCTTTAAGATAGTGTGATCAAAAGATTGAACGGACTTTGATCTTAAGTTGATCATGAATATCAAATGAGGGTGTTGTATATATGAATAGGTCATTAGATGATGACTATTCACTAGTTTGCATAATTTGGTATATAATTGGGAATGCAGTTTTAGGTTTATAGTTGCATGACTCTGAAACTAATAATTGTGTAATGTGTTTATTCGGTATAGAATAATAGTTATATAGATTATTGAAGCCCACTTTATATATGTCTAATCGATCTCTTTACTAGCTCCGCATAATTACTTAACGGATGGTAATTAATTGTGGTATTCTTTATGACTTGTATTCTTGTACTTGGTGAAGGAAAAAAAAATCCAGGTCACCAATACATGGTATAGGGGTTTTTTTCTAATGCTAGGGTAAAATGGTAATTTTGTCTTATTTAATTGAAGGGATAAATATTTAATTTGTATAATTTTTTTTCGAAGATAAGATTTGAAGTTTAAATTAATTTTATTTGTTTTTTAAAAGATAAATATGAGATTGATTTAAATTTTGAATATCTTATTTACATAAATATTTTGAATTAAAAAATTATCCTATTTGAATTTGAATTGAACAAAATCTTATCCTTAATACACACAAGGTTGGCCTTTTTTTGATATGGATTTGAAAGACAATATTTTCTCTTAATTTGATTTTGTTTTGAATGATTATTACATCATTGTTTAATTCAAATAAAGTTATCATGATTGTATTTTGAATTTAAGTTGGAGTTATAGAACATTATAAGTACAGACAAAATCATAAGATTTATAATGTTTGAAATTTGAATCAAATTTTGAATTCCCTAAACTTATGGGGCAAACTTTTTAAAGAAATTTTAGAGAGAAAATTCAACCACATGTGATAGGAGGAGAGAGAAAGATCTTTATAGGAGTCTTGTTGAAATTCTGAAAGTCAACTAGTGCACTCTCTATAAATAGGATCCTTGAGATTCCTTTTTTTTTTTTACCACAGATTTTTAGGTGAACGAATTTATTATTATACCTTTCACTCATAACAATAAATTCTTAGAGATTTTGAAAGTCATAATAAATTCTAAAATTCTGAAAGTCAACTAGTGCACTCTCTATAAATAGGATCTTTGAGATTCCTTTTTTTTTTACCACAGATTTTCAGATGAACAAATTTATTATTATACCTCTCACTCACAATAATAAATTCTTAGACATTTGAGTGGTTAGAAGGAAACAAACTGCATAGAATACTGATCAAGAAACCGAATGTCTATACACTCTACCATTTGAGAATTAAAGAATTATAAAAAAGGTTAGTTGATTGAAGCCTTTTTGGTCACATCCTCCAGTGTTTCTCGTGTTTTCCTATATAGGTATAAAGATTATTGTATAATTTATTGTATCTGACAACACGAGTTACTACAATCTTTAAAAATTTTATAAAATTCCCTTGCGTATATTTTCAATTTTTCCTACACGTCATTGATGCAGAAAGGATGAAGCTTCGCCAAGCTGCTCACAACCATTCGTGGCTCTCCTCATTAGAAGAAGGAGAAAAAGAGAAGATGAGAAGAAAGAGAAAGAGAGAGAAAGAGGCAGAAAGTAGATCTTCGCAATTCTTTAATGGCCAAGAAAAATGACGATTGTGAAATTCAGAAAAATGGCTGGGAAAAACTTGCGAGCAAGAGATCGAGAGAAAAAGGGGAGAAAGAAAGCGAGAAGAGAGGGAGATAATAGGGGGAGAGAGATTTGATGAAGCATAGAATAAAAATAGAAAACAATTAATTTATTTTCACAACAAAAAAAATACTATAATTTACCATCAATGTACAAATATATCATAATTTTCATACTATTTATAGAATATGCTAAGTGGGTGTGATTTTCCTTAGAATATTTATAATAAAACAAATTCATTAGATAAATAAAAATTTTATTATATAAATAATATATATTTTAAAATATAAATAAATTATTTATTTAATTAAAACGCAAATAAATTATTTATTTTATACATAAAAATGTCATTTAAATGATAAATATTATGTAAATATATTATGTATTATAAATATTGTTATTTATTTTAATTATTTTATAAAAATAGCTATTTAATTATTGGCTTATTATAAGTTTTTTTTTTTTGGTTAAAAATATTTATTTAAATAAGTTTCCACACAAGTTTGTATCAACACCATTCCCGAAAAAGCCACTCTTCCGTTCGGATATTATTTTAGAGACTTTTTTTTTAGATTAAAAAAAAATTGTTTTAACAAAAATATTTAGTAAAAAAAACTATTTAAAATAAAAAAATATAAAATTTTAAAAATTTTTTTAGAAAAAAATACCAATATAGATATTATTTTATTTTTATTAAAATTTTATATAATTTAAAAAATACTTCTTATTTAAATTTATATTTTTAAAGTTATGAATTTTTAAAATTTAAAATTTATTATAATAATTTAAAAATATAAATAGTAAAAAATTACGATGAAGTGGAAAAAAAAAAAAGGTTTTGCAGTCTCTTTTTTTTTTTTTTTTTTTACCCCCACAAACACACCCTCAATTACGATTCTCTGGCTAACATCTTTGACACTCACTCACTCACTCACGGTCCTTTTCGCAAAACATTCCTTCGAAATTCAAATTAAATAAACAAATAAATAAAAATAAAATCCAAAGAAAAAAAAAAATCCACACAAGCGTGTTGGTGAGCAGATGATCTCCTGCCCATACTCGGAGAGCAACGCAGAGAACTCATGGCCGACGAAACCCTAGACTCCGACCTTGGCATCGACTTCCAATTCCAAATGCAGGAAGCCATCGCCTCCTCCCTCGCCCTCCGCCCCTCGGCAGAGGATCGCGACGGCGTCGGCCCGTCCACGCGCTACAACGACGACGATTCGGGCCTCGCCAAGACGCTGCTGCTGCGAGACATAAATTCGCGGACTGCGAACGACGTCTTCAACCTCCAACCGGAATACTGGATCGAGCACGGCAACGGGCGGTGGCACGAGGAGAAGCCGAATGTGACGCGGGATTTGGTGGATCAATCGGAGGTTTTCAGATTGTATTTCAAAGGGTTGGTCAGCGAGGAGAGAGTTCGGGAGTCGAACGTGGTGGTGGCGGGAGCTGGGGTTGCGATTTACGATTCCAAGGACAAATTGGTATTCCTGTCGAGAAAGAATCTGGAGGCTTTTCACGGCGGTGAGGTGATCAGCGGCGAAGCTGCGGAGCTTCAGGCTCTTGTTGAAGGCCTTAATCAAGCTTTCTCCTCTGGCTTCAGCAAGATCACCTTTTTCTGCGACGACGATTCGATTTTCGACTACGTTAGTATTTTCTGAACCTCAATATTTTTGCTTGATTGTTTTGCTGATGGGTTTTTTTTTTTATTTTTTTTATTTTGATTATTGTTTGGAGTAATTTGTTTTTGAATATTGAATAGCGTAGCAGGGTAGTTCTTGCCTTATTGGCAATTTGGGTGGGATAAAGAAAATTTTTGCTTAACCACATATTGGGCGTAAGACGACATCGTTGAATGTATATTGACAGGCATGAAAGCGATAAGAAGTACATAATCCTAAGCCTAAGGTTGTTTGGTCATAGGTTCAATTTGGGAGTTGAATGAATTGCTAAGTATGAGTTTCAATCTTTGGAATGGTGGTAATTTGATTTGGAGATTAAAATCTGAGGCCAACTATTTGTATTTGATGAACAGCCATTGGTGGAAGTGTAGTTCTTTGATTTAACTTTATCACACTTTGCCTCTCCTACTGGACCACCAAAGTCGGAACCAAACAAGTTAAGATGTTGGAATCATTCATATCAAAAAAAAAAAAAAAAAAGCGTGGATTTGATTCGTCATTATTAAAGTCATGTCCTTGTGTTGTTGTTAGGTGTGTTGAATGCCATTTATATATCTCCTTAAGTTATTGTCTTTATATATAAAGAGGTTCTTGCGTTGATACAGGTTACCCACAGATTGCCACCAAAAAATTGCAAAGTTGCGGAGTTGGTCAATCAAGTGCGTCATCTTCGGACGAAGTTTAACTATTGCGGCCCTTCCCTTGTAGCCCATGACGACTTTAAGTTTGCGTTCAAATGTGCACAAGAAGCTATAGTTTCTCAGTTAACTTGGTCGGAAGAAGCTGGAAAGGGAAAGAGTTTGAAAGAAACTTGCATGATTTGTTGTGATGATATAGATGTTACTCAGATGTTTTCGATTGACGGCTGTCTGCACAGATATTGCTTTTCTTGCATAAAATGTCATGTTGAAACGAGGCTGTATGGTGGGCAAATTGCAAGGTGCCCTCATGATCGCTGTAACTCTGAATTGGCCATTGATAGTTGTGCAAAATTTTTACCGCCTAACTTAGTGGAGTTAATGAGCCAGGTCATAAAAGAATCTGCTATTCCTGCTACGCAGAAAGTTTACTGCCCATATCCCAAATGCTCTGCCTTGATGTCAAAAGATGAGGTTTCGGAGAATACCAAGGCAGCCTCGTTTAAGGATGCGGAACAATCTGGCGCTAGGAAATGCATGAAATGTCAAAAGTTCTTCTGTATCAATTGCAAAGTCCCCTTTCACTGCACTATGACCTGCGATGATTATAGGAGACAAAATCCCCATGGTGGGGAAGATGAACAAATGTTGAAGTCTCTTGCGACAGAGAAACTATGGCGTCAATGTGCAAACTGCAACAATATGATTGAACTTTTGGAAGGCTGCAACCACATCACTTGCAGGTCCTTTATTATCTTCCTTTGAGTATTTTCTATGTTTATTACGCCTAGACTTTCTATAATGTAGATTCTAGCTCCAAAATTGTCCTTGCACATTGTTTTCATCAGTGATATGAACTTTTAGTTCGTTATCTAGGTGGGAAAGAAAGTGACAACATATCAAGTTACATAAAATATGCAAGACGCGTGTAGGCAGTCTCATTATCGCTTTCTTTGTGCAGATGTAAATACGAATTTTGCTATGTCTGTGGAGCTGAATGGAAGAATAAGATGCCATCTTGTGCCTGTCCAATCCGGGATGAACGTAACATCATATGGGCTGAACAGCAACAAATACTACAACGTCTACCTCCACTACAACCACAACTAGAACCGGGACTTGTGCAACAACTTCAGCGGCAACAGCAGCTACAACAACGACTACGATTGCAAGCACAACTACTATTACAACAGCAACTGTTGCGACAACAGCCACAACAACGGCAGCAGCAACAACGACAACATCAAATGGTACAACAACGACAGTGGCAGCAGCAACAACAGCAACGGCAACAACTAGAGCTATATCTGGAACAACCACAACCGCAACATCAACATGGTGATCAGAATTCAGAACCAATGAATTAAAAGAAAGACCTATCTGTTCATATCTCATGTTCTCTCTCTCTTTTTTCCCCCTTCATTTTTGTCTAGTCTTTAATTATTCACTCTGATTGGTATGAACGTATATTTATCACGTATACATCCAGCGTACTTTGTTTCCGGCAAAACTAGAACAAAAAAACACGAAACTTTTACAGTTATTTCTCTGGTTACTATTATTCGTTTTAAGGTATTGTCGTTGTCGTTTGAATCTATGATCTATCTAGTCCTTTCAAATTTTGCTTCCTATGTCTTTTTTGCCGTTTTTAATGATTGTCGCTTAAGTACTGTTATCGTTGTTTTACCGTACTGTCATTTTTAAGTCAATGTTATTTGTAGGTGATATATAATCTTTGCAAAGCCTGTGTGTTTATTTGAGGAGTTACCGTCGTTTGTAAATGATACTCTTGACGCTCGAGAGCTTCGTTGTTCTTTTAAGGATGTTGCTGTGTTGGAAGTTTTGTCGTATTTAGTATGTGTCGTCTTTAAAACTTCGAAGTTGGGATGCTAGCTATAGAGATCACCACCAATTTTTCACACTTTTTTTAAAAATAAATATAGCATTAGCATGGATAAATCCATGAAAGATTATCATTTCTCTCACATTGTCTGTTATATAATTCAAACAATAATCTCTCCAATTAAGAAGATATTAAAATTGAAATGCTTAAAATGATTTAGTATCATTCGCCCAATCTCTTCTTTTTTTCTCTTTTATCAAACAATGATAAATATCAAAATCGATTCATCAATTCCTTAAACCCTCTCATTCCTTCTTTTTTCTCTCCTACCAAACGCCCTTTTAAAGCTTTTTATGTCTTAACGGTTGCTCTTGAAGGTACTGCGTTTGTGTGACTATAGTTGTCGTTTTTTGAATATCTTGGCGTTTTCTTTTTCTTTTTCTTTTTTTCTTTTTTTGCTAGTTTATTATTAGAGCACATCACCATATGGACTATGAACACAGAAAAAGTGACAAGCAAAAAATGAACACACATAAAGTAACGTAGCAGTTCAAAGAGTCTCATGTTGATGTGAACCACTTGATCTAAATCTCACCTTTGACAAATAGTCCTGTGGAGGCCGAAGCCTTCCAGTAAGGTCCCCAAATTTTTTTAGTAGAGTACCCTATCAGTAGGACGTTTCTTCATAGATAAAAATAAAATTGTATCAAACAGCTATAAAAAAAAAAATGTATCAAATTTGATCTGGAGGTTAAAAATATGCGTCCTAACAGGTTTAGTTCTCCCAAACAGAATGTTCAGTTACAACTTCAATCGTATTTCTTATCAAAAAAGTTTCAGCGTTAATCAGCCCAACTAAAAATGTGAAGATAGATAACAACTCTGATCGGGTTTGATCAACTATTAACATTTGGTCTTTTCATTAAAAAAAAAAAAAAAAAGGAGAGAGAGGTGAAATTACGGTAATATATTTGTGGAATTGAAATGTAACTAATTTTTGAAGAAGTTTAGTAATAACATAATTACGTACATAATTATTATAATGATTTCTAAGTTTTTGTCATATCATGACGGTTTCGAGGTTAAGTATTATGAGCGACACGAACTTTAATTTTAATTTTTTAAATATTATTTACATGTTGAATGTTTATTAATAGATGTAATTTTTAATTATCAATAAAAGAATGATAAATCATATTTCATATAGATTAGTATTATAAAATTGAGATTAGAGTTGATATCCAAAGTATTTTTCTTTAAGGTTTTGTTTGGATTACCTGTTGTGTTAGAATGTTCATTCAATTTGAATACTTGCAGTCAAATTTAAAATTTGCATTGTGTATTGAAATAAAATATGTGTTTGAACAATTTTTAACAAAAGGTAATATTTAAATAGTGTAAAAGTAGAAAAATAAATATAGCAAGATTTCAAAACAATTGAAAATTTTTATATTTGAGTTGAATCATTTTGATATAGTAAAACATTCAAATGCTTATGTTGAAATTATTATAATTAAAAAAAATATTAGAATACAAACATTACACTTTTATCAAACACTAAATCGAAATACATTATCCAAATAAATGCTTAGGAGATGTTTGGGAAAAACATTTCATTTTAATTTTACTCAAATATAATATAATTTTACATCAAACACAAATTTTACAACAGTGCTAAGAAAACAATTATTATTCAAAATATTTTTAAAACAATCACATCAACTTTTCAACTTTACTATTTATCTCTACTTTTACCAATCACATCAACTTTTCAACTCTAAAATACTTTTCATCCAAACACACATTTCATTCAAATACAAAACAAATACTTTTCAACCAAATACAATATTTAAAAAACAAATTTCATTCAAATACAATCAAAATACAATGCGTTTACTAAACGCCCCCTTAATTTATTATGGGAGCACCTTTTTACCTTTTTTTTACGAGAATACTGTGTCGTATGAACCATTAATATCAACTTTACTATTTAAATAGGAATCATATAAAGTGGGGTTTTTTTTTTGGTAGGGTATCATATTAGTAGGACATAATTTCTTATTTTTATCAGGTTTTATTAAATAATTATGTTCTATTTAATCTGCTATTATTATGCTATGATCTTACATTTAAGAGTTGTATCTAATTATGTTCTATTTAATCTAGAGGTCAAAATATGTGCCCTACCGGGTTACATTCTTCCCCAATATCTTTAATTATATCAATGATCAAAAAAGTTTCAACTTTAATCAGTCCAAGTAAAAACGTCAAAGATAGATCTTAAAAGACAAAAAAAAAAAAAAAAAAAAAAAAAAAGGCAAAGATAGATAACAAGAACTCTGATCAGTTTGATCAACTACTGACATATTCGGGGAAAAAACACAGAGAAACTACACTACATGGCATATTTAATAATGTCGAATTAAAATATAGCAAAATTATTAAAATTTTTTTAACAATAACATAATTATAGTTACTATGATGACTTTACAGTTTTATGTTAAATGAAATAATTGTTAGGTTTTTATTTTTGGAAAATATTCTAAATTCTTTGTTATTTTTCAATTCTATGAACTAAATTTTTTAAAGGTAAAATTTTGTGCAAAACTAACTAATATATATATATGTTTATCCATTAGGGTCACTTTTATTTTACTTGTTGAAATTTTAAAACTTTTGTTTTACTCATTAAATTTTGTTGATGGATAGTCAAGATTCCATAAATCTCAGTCAAGATTCCATAAATCTCAGTCATGATGATACAGTCATATTTATCAATTAAGATATAGGCATTTAAGAATCTAAAAATAGGATTTTTATATATTTGAATTTCAAATAATCAATCAAGATTATTTGATATTTATAACAGAATCTGTAATATTGAAGATCATCTTTACATTCAAGTTAAAATATTAAATATTTATATTTTAATATTAAATAAAAATTATCTATCAAAAGCCTACAAATACATAAAAATAGGTATTTGGAAACAAAAAAAAAAAAAAAAACTCACAATTTGATAGATTACATCACTTATAATTTTAAAAATATAGTGGAATCCCAAACAACAAAGAAAGAACGTAATCTTCTCATTCATAGCGAATCTCTATAAATTTCTATATTTTTTATTTCTTATATTTTATTTTTATAGTATTTTATATTATCTTGCATTCATAATACTTTTAGAAGATTCCTATTACTACAGGATTTGTTAGGTTAGTTTCATCTGTCAATAAATTTTGAACTTATTTTCATTTTATCCTTTCCATCTTAAAATCAAATAGAAACCAACGAAAAAGCCCACATGTTTACACTTAATTGAATTTTTTAAATATGTTTTTAACTAAAATTCTTATAGAAAGAGTAAAATGAGGTTAAATTTAAAATCTAAAAAATAAATGAGAAATTTTAAAGTTTATAGAACGAAATAAGACCGACCATAGAATTCAAGAACATATATAAATAAGTGTGAAATAAATAAATAATATTTTTTTAAAAATAATTTACGTAAATGATAGATATTTTAAATATTTATAATAAATAATAAATTTATTTACGTTAAATATATTGGATAAATTATATAAATATTAAAGGAATGATTTGTTTATATTTTATTAAATAAATAAATTTATTTATATCTTATATATATATTTTATTTATGCGATAAATTATTTATCATAAATATTTTAAAAACTTTTATTATTTACTTTAATTATTTTTTTAAGCTTGGGATTTTTTTTACGAGGGAGTTGGACCATGTAGTGGGTCCATGGGCTTGCTTCCATCACAAGTTTGCTAGACAACATCCCCACCGCTTTCTTGAATTTGTAGAATACTTTTCCCTTCCGATTATCCAGCGTTGATCACCCAAACGCTGACACTCCCTCACTCCACACACACTCCACACTCTGCTAATCCCACGTTCTCTCTCTAGACTCTAGGGCACAAGAAACCTAGAAAGAGAAAGCAAAATAACACATCCATGGCTACGAATGCGGAAGATGATGATCTCCACACCATACTCGCCGAGCAACAAAGAGAAATCATGGCCGCCAAAGCCCTAGACTCCGACCTCGACTTCGCCTTCCAAATCCAAATGCAGGAAGCTGTCGCCGCCTCCCTCGCCCTCCGCCCCTCATGCTCGCCTTCGGAGGAGTGCAGCGGCGTTGTCCCGGTTCCGGCCACGGCCGAAAACGACGACGTTCTGGGCCTCGCCGAGGCTTTGCTGCTGAGAGACATGGAGAGCTACATGCAGGAGTACCAGGACCGGAAACACTCTGAGGCCGAGATGAAGAAGGCAAGGGAGGATCTCGATCGTCGGATCCACGATCAGCGGCTTGCGAACGACATCCTCAACCTTTCCGAGGATTACTGGAGCATGTACGGCGACTGGTACGAGAAGCCTTACGATCCGTCCGCCCCATCGTCGTCGTCGTCGTCGTCTTCTTCGACGAGTGTTTCCGTGGAGTCCGAGGCTTTGAGGTTGTATTTCAAGGGTTTGATGAGCGAGGAGAGGGTTAGGGACTCGAATATGGTGGTGGCCGGCGCTGGGATCGCCATTTGTGATCCGAAGGACAACCTGCTTTTCCGCTCTAGGAAGAATCTGGAGGCTTTTGATGGCTGTGAGATCATTACTGGTGAAGCTGCGGAGCTTGAGGCTCTTGTTGAAGGCCTTAATAAAGCTCTCACCTTTGGTTTCAACAAGATCGCCTTTTTCTGTGACGACAACACCATTTTCCACTACGTTAGTCCTTTCTCAAACCTCCAACTTTTAGTAGCTGGTTTTGTTTGGAAGTTTCTTCTTTTGTTGTCATTGTAGTTGTGGAGAACTTTGCTTTTGTATTTGGTTACAGTGTTGCATTGGTTATAATGGGTAACGGGGTGGTTATTGGAGATCGGATTAAGAAAAATTTTGCTCTAACTACTTATTGGGTTTAAAAGATAATGTAGGATGTTCGAAAGGAAAATCTTGAAATGGAATAGAAGAGTACAAACACGAGCGAATTTAGAATTCAATTTTCGAGATTACCACAAAAATCCTGAAATGGACAATAAGAGTACGAAGACGGGCGAATTCAGAATCGAATCTTGGAGATTTCCACGAATAGTTCTGGAGTTGTTAGCTCATGATATGGTTTTTGAATTTAATGAATTGCTAAACAGGAAGTTTTGGATTTTGGTAAAATGTTTTGCAAACTAAATGAGAGGACAGCTGTTCGTGTTTGGTCGGTAAGTCATTACATTTTGGACTTTTCTTAGTGGAAGCATAATTATTTGAAGTCGTTTTGTCAGTCTCTCTCCAATACCGGCCCCGCCCATTTGGAAGTTTTCTATTGTAGCTAATTGTAGGAAATGAAAATGTTTAGGACCAATCAATTTTAGATAAAAGAGAAGTCTGTTACGGATGCCTTTGTGGGAAAGACTTACCAAAGAAGGGCTCGTGTGGAAGGCTGAGATAATCCTTCCTATTTTTTAACATTTAGTTATATCTTTCCTATTTTCAGCATTTAGTTATTTCCTTTTTTATTTGTTGCATTGTTTCCTGATTTCTAATAGTATTGTTTCCTGATTTCTAATAGGTGTAATTTTACTGCCTATAAAAAGGCTATGATGAATAAAGATTGATTAAACTTGGTTTGATAATTTTCTTCTCTTCTTGAGAGCGAGAGAGAGAGAGTGGCAGAACCTGCAGGGGGCGGGTTCTGTGAGGGAAACACCATAGGTAAAGGCAAGGAACGTCAAGGGAAGGGTGAGAGAGAGACTTTCACTGCATCTAGACCCGTGACTAGGTCCTTATCTAGGGTACATAACAATTTGGTATCAGAGCCAGCCGTCATGGGAGATGCGGAGAGTCTTCAAGCAAGGCTGGAGGCCTTCATGGAGGCGATGACCCTGCGGCAGCAGGCGCTTGAGACGCAAATTGGAGAAATCGCGACCCAAGTGAAGGAGGTCAGTCACGAGACTCGAAGGAGAGATTCTTCACGGGAATATTTGCAGAACAAGGGGGCGGAGCAGTCGCGTGCTGGGGGGTCGCGACATTGGCAGAGCGGCGGCGGTGGTTTTCAGGCGGGGTCGGAAGATATGGCGGAGGGGACGAATCGGGGATTCTTGGTTCCACGGTACTCAAAATTGGAGTTTCCATCCTATGATGGCAGAGAAGACCCGTTGGTGTGGCTACGTCGATGTGAGCAGTTTTTCCTTAGCCAACGCACCCCAACGGAGGATAGGGTGGGGTTGGCTGCATTTCATCTGACGGGGGAAGCCCAGCTTTGGTACTATCAGATCGAACAAGAGGATCCCGATATTAATTGGGAAGGATTCAAGTTCCAGTGCAACATTCGTTTTGGACCACCTTTGAGTAACAACCCGCTAGGGGAGTTAAGCAACCTAAAACAACGAGGTTCTGTGGAGGAATACCAACGGCAATTCCAGTCCCTTTTGGCAAGCACCACTGACTTGAAACCGAACCAGCAAGTGAGCTTGTTTACTGCGGGATTGGTTGAGAGTCTTCGCATCGAGGTGGAGCTTCATCAACCCGGAAATCTGGGCATTGCCATGAACTTAGCCCGGGCGTTTGAACGGAAGCAATTGTGCCTGGGTGCGAGCCGGCCGACGGGGGGTTGGACAAACCCCAGAACGAGCACCCGTCCAGTTGTGACGCCATCTTCTTCAAATGGAAAGGGCAGTAATGGCATCACACGACCCACACCGACAACCACCAATGGACTGGGTGAAAACACTACTCCCTTTTTCAAGCGGCTAACGAGAGCGGAGATTGCTGAATGTCGAGCAAAGGGATTATGCTTCAATTGTGATGATCCGTATACAACAGGGCATCGATGCAAGCGGTTGTTTTGGATAGAGGTACCGGATGAGGAGAGCGATTTCGAGGACGAGGTCGAGGAAAACCCGGAAATATCTCTACGTGCCATTAGTGGACTCCGAAGTTCCCGGACCATGCAATTGCAAGCAAAAATTGCAGATTGTCCAGTTTGGGTGTTGATTGATTCAGGGAGCACGCACAACTTTATAAGGAGTGGGACGATTCCGAGGTTGGGAATCTCGGTACAGGAAAGACCGGGCCTGCGCGTCGCTGTAGCCAACGGTGAGAAGGTGTCGAGCGGGGGAATCTGCCGAGGAGTAGCCTTTCAGGTTGGAGCTGACTCGTTTATTACGGATTTTTACTCCATTCCCCTAGACGGGTTTGATGTGGTACTCGGCATCAAATGGTTGAGCACCCTGAGTCCCATATTATGGGATTTCGCCTCCCTGACTATGAGCTTCAACGTGGAGGGTAAACCAATCACGTGGAAGGGACAATTCCTGGCTCCGACCCTAAGGATTGCAACTTTAACTGGGCCCCCGCCCTCGGAAGGGAACATTGACAGTTTATTGGACGAATTTCCGGACTTATTTGAAACACCAACAGGTCTACCTCCCGCGCGTGAGTGTGACCACCGTATCCAACTTGAACCAGGATCAGGTCCCGTGGTGGTGCGGCCTTACAGGTACCCGCACTTCCAAAAAGACGAAATAGAGAGACAATGTGCAGCAATGTTGCAACAAGGAGTGATTCGCCCAAGCCGGTCACCATTTTCCTCACCAGTACTCTTGGTAAAGAAGGCCGACGGGTCCTGACGCTTCTGTGTTGATTACCGCGAGCTCAATAGCCGCACAATCAAGGACAAGTTTCCGATTCCGGTGGTGGACGAACTTCTCGACGAACTTCACGGTGCCAAATTTTTTACCAAGCTTGACCTTACTTCAGGTTATCATCAAATCCGAATGGACCCATGCGACATAGAGAAAACTGCTTTCCGGACTCACCACGGCCACTTTGAATTTCTGGTCATGCCCTTTGGGCTCTCCAACGCCCCTTCCACTTTTCAGAGCCTCATGAATGAAGTTTTTCGCGATCACTTGCGTCGGTTCGTGTTGGTTTTCTTTGACGACATATTGATATACAGCCAGACCTGGGCCGAACACTTGCACCACATTCGAGTAGTTTTTGAGCTCCTTCGGCTTCATCGACTCTTCCTCAAAAAGTCTAAGTGCTCTTTTGGCAGCGATCGGGTGGCTTATTTAGGGCATATTATTCATGGGTCTGGTGTAGAGGTTGACAAAAGCAAGATTCAGTCAGTGATTGATTGGCCAGCACCACAATCCACCAAGGCTTTGCGAGGATTTCTGGGATTGGCAGGTTACTACAGAAAGTTTATTAAAGATTTTGGACAAATCGCGGCACCTCTGACGAGTCTCTTGAAGAAGAATAGCTTTCATTGGGATGAACACGCAGAATTCGCTTTCCTGTCCCTTAAACAGGCGCTCTCCAAGTCACCAGTCCTTTGTTTACCGGACTTCACATCAAAGTTTGTGGTGGAATGTGATGCTTCGGGAAGCGGCATAGGGGCGGTACTACAACAGCACGGACACCCAGTGGCATTCTTCAGTCGCAAGCTCGCTGATCATTATCATAAGTTGGCCGCCTATGAGCGTGAGTTGATCGGACTTGCAAAGGCCGTTACACACTGGAGACCATATTTGTGGGGCCGACAATTCGTGATCAAAACAGACCACTTCAGTCTGAAATACCTCCTCGAGCAACGCTTAACTACCTCTCCACAACAACACTGGGTTAGTAAACTCCTCGGGTTTGATTTTCGAGTGGACTACCGGGCAGGCTCCCTTAATCGTGCAGCGGACGCCTTATCTCGTCGAGATGAAGAATCTGGCCAACTGTTTGCGGTGTCCTATGCACGCTCACTTCTGCTAGATGACTTGCGTCAAGAAATCCAAACCGATGAGGCCTTGCGACAACTTCGAGATCGCATCTTAAAGGGGGAGGAAGGGCCGGATTGGGGAGTCAAGGACGACTTAATCCTCTATCGTGGCCGAGCTTATTTAGCCCCATCTTCCCCAATCATCCCTGTCATTTTTACAGGGTTCCATGACGTGTCCCACGAGGGTATTCAGAAAACCTTAGAACGGATCCGTCGGGATTTTTACTGGAAGGGTATGAAGGCAACCATTCATGAATTAGTCCAAGGCTGCCTTGTGTGTCAAAGGAACAAATGGGAAACACTGCATCCTGCGGGTCTTCTTCAGCCTCTTCCGGTTCCTACTCAAATTTGGGCCGATATCTCCATGGATTTCGTCGAGGCGCTACCAAAGGTTTTGGGCAAATCGGTTTTGCTGGTGGTAGTAGATCGGTTATCAAAATACGCTCACTTCATTCCTCTCGGGCACCCCTATTCCGCAATCACGGTGGCACATGCATTTTTCACTGAGGTATTCCGCCTACATGGACTTCCTGAGTCCATTGTTTCAGATCGAGATAAGGTCTTCCAAAGCCTCTTTTGGAAGGAATTGTTTCGACTATCAGGGTCCAAGTTATCCTTCTCCTCGGCCTACCACCCTCAATCGGACGGTCAGACGGAGGTGGTGAACCGTACAATCGAGATGTATTTGCGCTGCTTGACTGGGGATCGACCCCGTAAGTGGCTTGAATGGCTTCCTTGGGCGGAGTATTGTTACAATACTTCCTTTCACACATCGCTCAAGACTACTCCATTCCGGCTGGTCTATGGAAGAGACCCACCTCGTTTACTGGACTACACAGCGGGGTCTACAAGGGTGGAGGCAGTGGATAGGGCCTTGCTTGATCGTTCTGAGTTCCTTCGTACAGCCCGAGCCCATTTGGCTCACGCACAAAGCCGCATGAAGAATACATATGATACGGATCACCGCGATGTGGAGTTTGAGGTGGGGGATTTAGTTTGGCTGAAACTTCACCCATATCGCCAATTATCTGTTGCTCGCCGGAATGTTACTAAATTGTCCCCGAAATTTTACGGGCCCTTCAAGATTCTGTCCAAAATTGGATCGGTGGCCTACAAGTTGGATTTGCCAACAGGGAGTCGGATTCATAATGTGTTCCATGTGTCGCTGCTCAAGGCTCTTAAGGGCCCTCCTCCAGAAACGATTACTGAGTTACCTCCAATTCATGAGGGGCGTGTTCTACCAGTACCACACTCCATCTTGCGTGCGCGTATCAACCGAGGCCGTTGGGAGCTCTTAGTTCGTTGGTCCGATAGCTCGGAAGACAGCGCTACTTGGGAGGATCTCCATACCCTAAAGGACGCTTATCCCGACTTTGAGCTTGAGGACAAGCTCAATTTTGAGGAGGGGAGTAATGTTACGGATGCCTTTGTGGGAAAGACTTACCAAAGAAGGGCTCGTGTGGAAGGCTGAGATAATCCTTCCTATTTTTTAGCATTTAGTTATATCTTTCCTATTTTCAGCATTTAGTTATTTCCTTTTTTATTTGTTGCATTGTTTCCTGATTTCTAAGAGTATTGTTTCCTGATTTCTAATAGGTGTAATTTTGCTGCCTATAAAAAGGCTATGATGAATAAAGATTGATTAAGCTTGGTTTGATAATTTTCTTCTCTTCTTGAGAGCGAGAGAGAGAGAGTGACGGAACCTGCAGGGGGCGGGTTCTGTGAGGGAAACACCATAGGTAAAGGCAAGGAACGTCAAGGGAAGGGTGAGAGAGAGACTTTCACTGCATCTAGACCCGTGACTAGGTCCTTATCTAGGGTACATAACAAAGTCACCCTTTACTTTCACGCAAAAAACAAGTTTTATGGTATTAGTTCTTTATTATTATAGTCAAGTCCTTTGTCGTTGTCAATTGTGTTGAATGTCCTTGGTATATCTCATCAATTCTGGTCCTTTTGTATGAAGAGGTGGTTGTCTTGATACAGGTTACCAACAGATTGCCCCCTAGAAATGGAAAAATTGAAGCGTTGGTCAATCAAGTTACTCTTCTTCAAAGGAAGTTTACCAATTGTAGCCCTTCACTGGTGGCCCGTGATAACATCAAGTTTGCGTTCAAATCTGCACGAGAAGCTATTGTTTCTCAGATTACATGGTCAGAAGAAGCTGGAAAGGGCAAGAGTTTGAAAGAGACTTGCATAATTTGTTTTGAAGACACAGATGTTGGTCAGATGTTTTCCATTGATGGTTGTCTGCACCGATACTGCTTTTCTTGCATGAAACAACATGTTGAAGCGAAGTTGCATAACGGACAGATTGCAAAGTGCCCGCACGAGGGTTGTAACTCTGAGGTGGCCATTGATAGTTGTGCAATATTTTTGCCTCCTAACCTGGTGGATATTATGGGCCAACGCATAAAAGAATCTACTATTCCTGTTACGCAGAAAGTTTACTGCCCAGATCCCAACTGCTCTGCGTTAATGTCAAAAAATGAGCTATTGGAGTATACCAAGGCCTCATATGTTGGTGCTGAACAATCTGGTGCGAGGAAATGCATGAAATGTCGAAAATTCTTCTGTATCAATTGCAAAGTCCCCTGGCACTACTCCATGACCTGCAATGATTACAGGAGAGTTAATCCCCATAGCCATGGAGATGAACAAATGCTGAAGTCTCTTGCAAAAAAGAAACTGTGGCGTCAATGTGCAAAGTGCAACCACATGGTTGAGCTTTTGGAAGGCTGCTACCACATCACTTGCAGGTGCTTCATTTTCCTTTTCCTTTGATCTTGATGTTGCCATCTTTTTTGGTTGTCATTATGGGTTTCTTTATGCAGATGTAAATATGAGTTTTGCTATACCTGTGGAGCTGAATGGAAGAACAAGAAGGCAACCTGTTACTGTCCAATCTGGGATGAACGTAACATCATACGTGATAATCAGCGACCACGACGACAACTGCAACCACCAGTGCATCAGCAACCACACTGACGGTGATCAGAACCAAAGAGCTGAAGAGAATAGCCTGTCCGTGCATATCTGATGTTCTTTTCACCCCTTTTGGTAAGATTTTAATTTTTCTCCCTCATAGGATGGTGGTATGAACGTGTGTTTTGTAAGATAGTTTTAAGAAAGATTTCTTCTAGATGGTAGGTTGTGACTTCTTGGTTATTTTATGAGATGTTAATCTGCTAAGTTTGGTTTATATTATTTGTACAGATTCACTCGTCGTTTATTTAGTTAATTGTATAAATCTTAAATATTTTTTTTTTTTCAGGACGAAACGGGGGAAAAATAAAACACAAGAATTTTAACTTGTCTATAAGATATTTTACCATCAAGGTTTTTTTCCTAGGAGTGATATATTTTTCATATTGAAAAGTAAAACTTATTTATCCCATTTGTAAATAAAAGAATTGATAATATATTTGATAGCTTGGTTGCATGGGTGACAAACACTGAGCGGTCATTTTCAGACTAGTGAATAATATACTACTGAATTTTCATCATGGAGCTCGAAAATGTCTTTCATGTGGATTATACAAATTATTCGTCCTTTCATATGCATGCTATTGTAGAAGATAATTAGAGGACTTGTTTTTACCATCTGAATTTTATCCTTGTAACTTTATTTCGGATCTAGAAGCTAATGCGATCATCTAGAAGTGATGTTTTTTCTAAAGCTGTCCACGTTTTGTAAATTATTTTTTGTTTTTGTAAGAAGTAAGAACAAGAACAAGAATAACATATTTTTCATTTTTTTTTCATTTAATAAACTAAAAAAATAAATTGATATAGCAAAGTCTTTTATTAAGAATGTCTGAATTAAGACATCATCAAGGTCTGATCTAACTTATATGTCCCCTTATTTATCTTCCTTCTTATGCCCTTAATAATACTATAGTACATCAAAAAATATATATTATATTATATTATAATATCACATCAATTAGAAAATCAAATTAGTTATACATGTATCATAATATTAGTTGAGAGACAATAAGGAGACATAAATAAAGAAACATATAATCTAAATTCGTTAAGATTAGAGAAAGCTTCATAATGTTCTTGTTTAGCTCAACAAAGGTATTTTGGGGGGTTTTTTTTTTTAAGTAAAATTTCAGTCAATTAAAAAGTATTATAGTCATCAAAATAATGCGAATGGCCCTGTGATAAACAATATAAAACACTTGATGAAAACCAATTCTATCAGTAAATTCTGATGAAGTACATGAAAATTGATATAAGATGAGACTTAATATTAGGAAAATTCATTGACATATCAATTTGAGTATGCATAAGGCTCTTTTTGAAATTACTACAATTGATGAAAGTTTTCAATACATTAAGAGCATGTAACATGTAGTTTTAAGGTAATCAACATATCTGTATAGACTCATAGCTAATAGAACTTTTAACTCGTCAAGACTTATTTCTGACAGACTAAAAACAAACTCAAATGGTGAGAAAACCTCCTTCATTATTGCAAAGAATATATTGAAACTACGTGTTAGAAAAATCGATGCCTTTTTTAGACTAAAACATAAACACCTGAGGTCTTAAGTACAACCACCGTAAGTCTTTAATGAAAATATAGCTGATAAAATGACTATTAAAGTAGGAAGAATGCTTTAGGAGACAAATGACAAAGTCGACGAAATGTCTTCAAATGGTAGAATGTGAAAAACACACACCACCACCATCAACGTCTAGAGTCGACTCCACCACCTCCACAAAAAAGCCTATCATTATGTGAAACAAAACCACGGGAAAAAACAACTACTAGACAAGAAATGTATCAAAAAAGGCCTTCAATCTATTTGAATTCCGTCTTCTAAATAAAATCAAATCCACCCAAATGAAGCCACGTTACCAAACACAATTACTGCCGTTAAAAAGACCATATCGATAGAAGCATTGTAATTAATTTTCAAGATCAAAAGTCTAACGATATGTTTGGAGGCAGTTTCAGAACTTCAACCGACTCACTTTCTTTCTTTTCTATCTTTTGTCCCCTTGCTAGGGCCGGTTGCCTTATTTTTGAGTGATAACAAGAATCTTGATAATAATTTAATGGTTTAAAACACTTGCGATCAAGAGATTTTTTTTTTTTTTTTTCACATCCTATTGCATATATATATATATGTTTATTTAAAAAAAATGAAGAAGACTCTATAATACTTCTCCTTTCGTGGGTCGTAGATCCAATTTCAGCCATAAAAAAAAAAAAAAATGAAGTTGTCGAAAATTTTTCAACTTTTAACCGACAATCACTTAACGAGCGAGATTTGGGTTGTACATATATTTTTTACTTTAAGTTTGTCAGGATCAATTACTAAGATAGAAACGTGTTACTGTTTGAGTCTCCCTTAATTTTTGAGTTGTATGATTTGAATAATTATATTGTGCCTGCATTATAAATCAATAATATATAATATTTATAGATTAAGCTGTTGAAAAATTAACCTTACACTTACAATACTACCTATTGAAGTTCAAAAAAATAGTAATATCTATTGCTAAAATAAACATCCAATTTCTATAATAATTTTTTTCTAATATTTTAATGTATATTGTAAACCGGGATTCATATCATTGTTGTCCTTTTGAACTTGTCCTTTTTGACAAATTACTTTTTAAATTTTTGATTTTAACAAGTTATTCCTTAAATTTTCTAAATTATTGAAATATATCTCACTTTGTTAACTTGTTAAAATTGGGAATTAAATATAAATTATTTATTTATTTATTTTGTAGAAAGTAGTGTCGGCTTGGGTTTGCTTTTTGGGCTCTTGTTGTTATGTTCGCATGTGGCTCAAATAAGTTAAAAGATACTTCAGTTGATACAATGCCCAAAAAAGTGATGAATTATTGCATAATATGAGAGTTGGACATTTGCTCGGTTGCATTCTTCCAAACTGTGGTTGTGATTGGACAGCTTAGAATCGTAGAGACAACACCATACTCTTTGTGGTGTATAATTTTTTTAGGATATTGTGCTGAATTTTGGGGATCTTCTTAAGGCTTCTTTTTCATTTTTTCCTTTTTTTTTTTTTGTCTGTTTGTTTTGACAAATAATCAATATTTTCCCCTTTGTTGGTCTCCTTTCTCACTCTTGCTTGATTGGTAAGGTAATTTATGATTTTAGTTGTGCAATGTCATGAGAGGTGATCTCTCTTTCTTTTGTTTTACTACTTGTGATTTTTTTTTTCCCCTGCTCAACAGTTTCACTAAGGGTGTTGTTGAGGTTATTTATGATCTTGGTTTTGGTTGTTTTATTCGTAAACTCGAAATTCTTTAGTCTCACCAACATTGAACTACCCAACTCTATAGTAATAACTCAAATAGTATTTGAAAGAATGGTATTACCAGATTTTAAAACCCAACACATTCGTATCTCTGCCTCCTTCCCACCCCTTACATATAAGAAACAGTTTTGCCTTTATAAAAGAAAGGAAGTCAAATCAAAACAATTAATGGGATACGCGTGGAAGCATGGATATGGAGTGGATTATTAATTCCATAGTAGTCTAATATGGCCCAGAGCTACAACAACATAAAAAGGAGCCAATTAGTTGCTTCCTTAAGGTTCAATATGTGCAATTAATGACCCAAAAAAATAGTTATAAAATTATGCATGAACAATGCTGGCAGAGATTCCTTCTTACGTAACCTTCTTATCCAGGGAAGCAATCACCAATAATGGTGATTGATGGTACGACAATGGTGAATGTATTTTTAAAATTTTCTCCAATCTCAATATATAAGTGTTAAACGAAATTTTTACATCTCCTGAGTTTCTCTTTAAAAATCTCTCCATTCTCTTTGATAATGGAATGTTAAAATGAATAAAGTATATATCTAATTTGGAGACATAACCGTGTATATATAAGTTAACTGTTTATTAATTGTTTATTATTTCTATTTTAATTTATCCTAAAATTAAAAATAAAAAATTAATTTTTATACGTAAGTTTTTATAATTTAATTAAATACATAAAAAACTTAAATTTCTTAAATCTTATTTGATCACTGCTCAATCTTAATATGATAACTTTTAATATACAGTTATATATATTACCCATACTTTGAATTAAAACTTAACAGCATATGTTAAATTAAAATATAACATAAATAACTATATTTTGAACCTAATTAAAAAATAAATCAGATATTATTTTTATTTCACTTGTGATTCTATTTAAATTTCTGAATAAAAAGATAAGTAGAGACAAAAAGACACTATAATCATCTTTTTAATTATCAAACAAAACCTTCTTATTCAGCAAACCTACTGCATTCAATTTCAGCCAGCAATATTTAACCATTTGACATCAATTCTATCACAACTTTATAATTAAATATACACTCCTTTATATTGGCTTTCTCCGTCCTACTTGTACCAATTTGAGGGGGGGGTGGGGGTGGGGATCCATGCTGTAGTTGGGTCAGCCATTAGAAGATTTCTGACAAGCATGTCTGTTTTTCTTCTTTTGCCTCAAACGATAGAACTGTCTGCAAATACGCAAAGCTGCAAAATACGCAAAGCTGTACTGTGACTTCTTATGCACGAAGATGGCACTCGACAGGCTGCAACTATATGAATTTCTGTAGTGAGGTGTCAAGAGCAGGTTTTTGATAAAGCGTAAAAATAGTTTGCCAAAATCGAACGACGTGGTCTGGTTTATTATTTTCAATTAAGTGGCTTCCATGTAATATGGGGTTATTTTAATGTCAAAGAGGTGATCATAATATTGTTAATTATAACATATTTTTTTTTGGGTGTCGGCGTTATTATTTGGTAATCTTTCGTTATCAGTGACGTGTGTAGTGTGTTTTAAATTTGACTTCATCTATAACGTTGGTCGTTTTTTATGACAAATTGCGTCCCCTAAAAGACACCTCAATGGAATTTACATTTTTTATTTAAAATTTTCTATTTCAAATTATATTCAACTACTTATATCATATCAGCTCATAGAAAATAGATTAAAAAAAATATATAGTTTTTTTTATAAAATAATATGATATAAGTGATTAGACATGATTTAAAACGGAAAATTTTATACAAAACGTGTATGATTTATAAAACTTAAATTAATTCAAAGCTTCTCTCTCTCTCCAACTTTTGAAGGGCCTTTTTTTATTTTTTATTTCCCTGCTA
Organism: Antiaris toxicaria; assembly: GCA_035233585.1. Lineage (NCBI taxonomy): Eukaryota > Viridiplantae > Streptophyta > Magnoliopsida > Rosales > Moraceae > Antiaris > Antiaris toxicaria. Next base: position 8,787,810 of record CP141153.1, on the reverse strand, counting down.
AGCAATTTGAAGAGTCATTTCCCCCCTCTATCATTACTGTATCTGGTTATTGATTTTTTTTTTTTGAAATAACGGATCCAATTGTTTTTAGTTTAAAAAAAAAGGCGATTATCAAGATACCTAGTACTAGTTTTAAAGACTTTTAAGCGTTTGAAGAAAAAAAAAAAGGGATAAATTACATATTCGGCAAATGTCAAAAATTGTTTGGAAATTTACAGGAAATAAGTAATTATTAGGAAAGAAGAGCATGTTTAGGGGATTATTTTTGGTATTTTTTTCACCTCACCGTCAGTTTATATTATTTATAACTCTAAAACATTAAAATAAATTTTAAATTTTAAAATTTTATAACTTTACGTGTATAAGTCTAAATAAGATAATTTCGAGATAAACGAAACAATATTTATGTTAGTAATTTTTTTTTGGATAAATTTTTAAAATTTTATATTTTTGTATTTTAAACTTTTTTTTTTCCAAATATATTTTCTGAAACTACTTTTTCTTAATCTAAAAAAAAAATCTCTAAAATTCCTCCCAAACGAACTCCAAGGAAAACCAAAAGCATGATAAAAGTGTGTGTGTATATATATATATATCTGCTGTTAAACAAAAGCACATTTGCTATAGTAATTTATGTAATACAAGCAAAACAGAGAGAACAAACGGCAACAAATCGATTTATTTATTTTTTAAAATAAACACAGCAGGGTATATTTATTCCAGAAAGAGAAGACCTTAACTTTCAAAAAAAAAAAAAATGAGGAAGACCTTACTAATATGATTTTTTTCCCTAAAAAAATATTAATTTTATTTAACATTATTCATAAAAACTAATATTATAGATACGATCTGATTTATGAAATTAAAATTTGTTGTTTTCGATATCCTGTCTTATTGATTATATCAATCCATCTAATTTAAGAATTTAATTACGTAAAAAAATTAAAATTTTAAAATTTTAAAATAAGTTAATAAGATATTAAAATATTATTGAGAAGGTAATCATGCAGCTACAATAAGATATCTGATTTATCATTTTATAAATTTAAAATGATGCAAAACTTTTCAAATAACAAATTAAGCCCTCGTTTGAGGGTAAGGATTTGACATTTTTAAAATCAATCTTTTTCTAATACTCTATTATTTTTTATTATTTATATTTTTAAAATATTATAATAAACTTCAAATTTTAAAAATCCATAACTTTATGTATACAAATTCAAATAATATGATTTTTTTAAATTACATAGAATTTTAAGGAGAACAAAATAATATTTATATTAATATTTTTTTCTTACAAAAAATTTAAAATATTATATATATATTTTTTACTGTAAACAGTTTTTTTTTTTTCAACAACCTTTTTTTCAACAAAAGAAAAAAAAAAATCCCAAACCTCACCCAAACTCCCTTAAGTAATTCTAAATTTTAACGAAACCGCAAGGTGGAAAACTCTGGAAGTCGTGATTCCTCCGCCTTTCATCACTAACCGTCACTCTTCTTCTCAGGAGGACACGTGGGACGATCTTGACCGTCGAAACCTGCAAATTTCAACGGTAAAATTTCGTCACGCCCATCATACCCCGGTCAAATCACCACCTCGTGTCGCATTTCACATGCCCTCACTCCTCCGCTGAAGCTCACACCATCGAGCCCCCAACTTAAAAAAAAAAAGAAAAAAAAAGTCAAAATAAAAGAACGTAGGGGAGTTTTCAAATATTTTTTGGTCTAATTTTGCTGACTCAATTCCCTAATTTTAATGTGACAAATCAATTGCCAGAAAAACAAATTTCTTACAGAATCTGAAGATTTTTACCAAAGTAATTTGAAATTCGCATTTTTTTAAGGCAGCACCACATTCTTTTAGAGACGACTAAAGCCTAAAAGACACACACAAAAAATCAAAACTAATACTGTCTCATAGATAGCAAATTGTTTCACCATATGTATCTCTATCAACTTTTTAGAGGTATTGACAAACATTTAAAAAATAAAAAATAAATGTAACGCTGAACTTAGGATGTAACATTGATAGTTTTTTTTTTTTTTTTCCTAATTTGGATATAGAGGAATTCGAACTATATATCTTATAATTAAGTCAAATATATAATTATCATTAAATTATATTAGTAACTAAGATAATAATACTTAACATATTAGATAATTAAGTATTACGATGTGAAAAAATACTTTATTGATTTTTAAATTGTAAGATATGTATTATAAATTATTGATTTTACATATTTTTAAATTATAAATGGCTTCGGTTTGGTTTGATAGAAGCATATAGAATTGGTGAAAACATTCAAATAGAAACAATTAGAATAAAAACATTTGGATTGTCCTTTGAATAGATGTCTGGATGTTAATATTTAAAAAATAATATTTGGATGGAAATATTTAGATTTATGTTTGGATAATTAGTAATGAATTTGAATTGTTAGAGTTAAAAAATATAAAAACTTGAAATGTGTTCTAAAAAGAAAAATAAATATATATTTTGTTTCGTTCGTTACAAAATTTCATGTAATTTTAAAAAAAATTACCCTATTTAGATTTATTTATATAAAATTATAAACTATTGAAGTTTAATTTACAAAATTATAATAATAATTATGAGAAATAAAATTAAGTTTAACTTTTCAAAAAAACAAAAAATTGAAAATTAGATCTTTTACGAAGAGTATTTCAAATGGGAAATACAAAAATATATATATATAAATTGATTATATATATGGAATAGCTATCCAATTACTAAGGTAACTGAAATAAACATAGGCTAAAACTAGATTTAACATGCAAGATATGATTTAAACTATTTTTAAATTGTATGATAACTAGATGTGCCCCAGAAATTACCGTGCAAATAAGTTGATTTTTTTTTTCCTAGAAACCATGCAATTAAGTTGAATGAAATTACCATTTCAAAAAAAAAAAATTACCATGGTAATTGCTGGAGTTAGATTGGGAGTAACAAAAAGTGAAATTGCACGGCTCTTTATACTCGAGAAAATTCATGAATTAATTAACTAAGAGGGCCATCGAAGCCATGGAAGGACAGGAACGGTTAGAGAGAGGCGTTTTCCCAAATCCCAACGCCCTCGTTCCCCTCCAAAAAAAGGGCCAAATTCCGTAAGTCCAAACATCCAACGAAAACGGCATCCTCTCTCTCTCTCTCTCTCTCTCTCACACCCACCTTTCCTTGTCAACCTTTATCGACACTTCTTATTCCCCCATTTTCCCTCTTTTCTTTTCTCCTCCGCCTTTACCCCTCACCTCACCAACCAACCAAACAAAAAAGTCTCTTTTCAGAATTTCCTCACTCACATGCTCTCACATTTCCTCCACCTTTCCTAACCAGAAAAACCCAAACGACACCCTTTTTTTTTTTTTTTTATGTCGGAGTACTCCGATTCCGAGCCCGACGCCGGTGCCGTGCCTCCGAAGCCATGGACCACCGCCGATGAAAAGGACGATCGCTCGCGAGCCTCTGGGGCTCGTCGTGACGGCGTCGTTTCTAACGAGGCCAATGCTGCTGGATCCGAGACCCTGAAGGACCACGCGAGGGAGTTTCTAATGGCGGTCGCCGAGATGAGCGTGGAGTTCGGCAAAGCCTGCAGGGACATTGTGAAGCAGAGCTTGACGAACCGGGACTCGTTCCTGGTCAGGAAGTGCGGGAAGGACTCGTATGTCAGGAGGAGGATCGGAGGGCCCTGCGAGAAGGTGTGTCGGAAATTGAGGTTCGTCAATGACTACTTGCCGGAGGATAAGGATCCAGTCCACTCTTGGTCCGTGATTCTGTTAGTCGCTTTTCTCGCTTTTGCAGGTGCGTCAAATCTTGTTTGGTTGCTCGAAAATGTGGTTTCAGCTTCAGACTTGGTGGTTAGTAGTAGGTAGCGGAGCTCGCGGACAGGGTATCGGAGGGAGAGTGTGAGTGTGTGTCAGAGAGAGTCAAGGATCTTAAGTTTGAGGAAACAGAAGTAGCTTTTTGTCAGTGGATTTTCCTTTTTCTCGTTTCCTATGCTTTCTCTGGTATCAAACAATATTTGGAATTTCTGAATTTTTTGCTTATGTGGAATTTCTGGATTTTTGTATTTACTGGAGGATCTTATTGACAATTATCGACTAGCTCGTGGATTTAATGTCCTTATTATACATTTCTTATGAATCTCTTTCCCAGTTTAGTACGGAAAGAAACAGGAAAAGAAAACCCCAACAAAAAAAAATTCCAAAAACCAAAAATAATGAATTTGAGTTGATTTAAGTTTCTTATTATCTTGGGACTGCTGAAACTGTCACGGGCTTACGCAAGAAAGGTTAAGAAGGAATAATTAGCTGAAGTCCACTAATTAGCGCTCCAAAACCCCAAATCGTTTCCTTGTATCAGCAGTTCTGATTTCTGAATTTGCAATGCTATTCTTCAACTATGTTGGCTTGTTGCCATTTGTAATACATCATTATGTGTAGTTTTCACCTTTCTTTTTTTTTTTTTTTTGATAATTCAGAATAGTAGTATATTGTAATTATTCATTTACCACTTTTGATTCTCTCTAAGATTGCACATTTGACATCTTACCGAATTGGCAAACAATTCTGCAGTTTTGAGTCTTACAATGGAACATTCTTCTACCGTGGCGGTTCCAACCCCCGAGATCAAGAAAATGTACATACGTCCTCCTAGTGCTAATCGAACAATGCTTCTTGACGGTAGATACATAGCATACAAGGAGCAGGGAGTTTCCACTGACAGAGCCAGATTTTCGGTGATTGCTCCTCATGCCTTTCTTTCCTCACGGCTTTCAGGTTTTATAATTTGATCGACGATTGTTCAAAAGTTTACATTCATCTAGTCCTACTATTCTTTAATTATTATTGTTTACTTATTTTGGGTATAATTAATTTTGTTTAATTAGGATTACCGGGGCTTAAGACGTCCCTGCTAGAAGAATTTGGTGTTCGCTTGTTGACGTATGATCTTCCTGGCTTTGGAGAGAGTGATCCTCATCCTGAAAGAAGCCTTGAATCCTCAGCAATGGACATGTCACTCTTTGCAGATGCTGTTGGAGTGAATGGCAAGTTCTGGGTTATGGGATACTCAAGCGGAAGCATGCATGCTTGGGCAGCACTGCGATACATTCCTGATCGACTTGCCGGTATCGATCTCTACTCTATGTGCAGTACCCTTTTAAGCCTCATTTTCAAGCATAACCGCAATAGGTCAGCTTAGCAGCAGTACGGTTTTCTTCTCATCAAATTGGAATTTGAAAAGATTTTGGACGGTTGGTTTCTACCGTGTCATAACAGAAGGATTAACCATTGATGAGCCACATAAACACTGACCTCTAAGCTCTGACTTGCAGGTGCTGCGATGTTTGCTCCAATGGTTAATCCATATGATCCAATCATGTCCAGGGAAGAGAGACGTAGGACCTGGAAAAAGTGGTCCCGGAGAAAGAAATTTATGTTCTTTTTAGCTCGGAGGTTTCCTCGGTTTCTTGCTTATTTCTATCGTCGGAGCTTCTTATCTGGGAAACATGATCAGATTGACAAGTGGCTGTCCTTGTCTCTGGGAAAAAGGGTGAGGCATTAAAGATAAATAGAAGCTGTGTTTCGCATTGATTATGATTCAAAACTTGGCTGCTTCACTTATATTGTTTTTACTTTTGGACTATATACATGAAACCTGATTTCTAAAAAACTGTATGAATCCAGCTGAACATTTTTGTGACCTTGTCCAGGATAGAGCTCTAATAGAGGACCCAATCCATGAAGAATTTTGGCAAAGGGATGTGGAAGAATCAATCAGGCAGGGAAATGTAAATCCCTTCGTTGAGGAAGCTATAATGCAGGTGTCAAATTGGGGTTTCAGTCTTGCGGAACTTAAATTGCACAAGAAACAGAGAGGAAAAGGCGTGCTCAATTGGCTTAAGTCAATGTTAAGTGAATCTCAGGAGGAGTATATAGGCTTTCTAGGTCCAATACACATATGGCAGGTTAGATTAATCTGCGTTACTTTTTTCATTCCGAATATTAATTTTACTTTCTGTTCCTATTCAGTTACCAAAGACTTAGGTGATATGCTATTCTAATACTATACCAAAGGCAAAAAGGCTTGTGTCCGATAGAATAGACAACTAAAAATTTGGAAAAGCAATTTTTCCCGCGTTGCTCTTCCTCATGATCATGTGAATTTTTTTAACGCAAATCATGATTATGGGAAGTTTATTACTAAGATAAAGATGCTTGCTTGCTAATAGCTTGTAGAATCAAAATTATTTGACTACTTAATGTGTAGCCTAAACACAAAATATATCCCCAGGCAGACAATATCCTCGGTCAAATTATATTTAGAGCTTAGTAGCAATTTCAGTTTGTCTACCGATAAAACGAAGTTATAATGTTTTCTTCTCTCTTCCAATTCTCATCAGGGGATGGATGATAGAGTCGTTCCACCATCAATGACCGACTTTGTGCACCGGATTATGCCAGGAGCTGCTGTACATAAACTCCCATACGAGGGGCATTTTACCTACGTCTACTTTTGTGATGAATGCCATAGACAGATTTTCACAACACTTTTTGGAACCCCACAAGGCCCTTTGAACAACATAGTTGAAGAAATAAATCAAAGTCCTCCGGAAGGTGATCCTGTACAGATGGATGAGACAACACCTGGCGACTCTGCCACTGGCTTAGTTGAGATATGATTTTTTGCTCTAGTTACACGAGTAAGGTGCGGTGTAAATACCATAGCTAGTTCATCTTCTCATTGAGCAGTAAAAGAGTAAAAGAAAAAGTGAATACGTGATGTTAATTCTTTTGTTTTCAGCTCTTCGGCTGCTATAGAAGTAGGGTTATGATTTTAGAATTAGTCATATGGAGGAATTGGCAATAACAAATATTATACCACAAAAGTCAAGTTGGTTGGATTTTCAATTTTTGTCTAAATTGAGAGTTTTCACATCCTTTTCGATTTGGGTGCTTCCTCTTTTACATTTTTGTGAGCCTATTTTCCCTGATGGGCCATTGCTGATAGACTACTGTACTTGAGAAACAAGGGGAATTTTTATTTAACCTAAAAAATATTCATGGATAAAAACTTTATGCGATACATTATGATTATATTATAAATCGATGAGACAATTTTCTTTCAAACTTTTTGTTGTTTTCATCGGACAAAAAAAAAGGAACATGCCAGCAATGGCCAAGTTGAGCCACATGATGTAGAGAATCGCGTGATTTATCAATACAATATAAAACCGTAACCAAGCTAAACTTAAAAAAAAAAAATTATAATAAATAAAATAAGACGACGATTAGCGAAAAGACGAACTGAAGGAGTGGCGAATAGCCGATGACGGTGCCGGAGACGGAGACGGAGACGAAGACGGAGAAAACCTGAGTGGCCTGCTTTAAAGCGGTTGTAGGTTTGAATTTTCTTTCTTGGGAAACTTCCGGAGGAATGGGATGGAAACAACGGTTTGGTTTGAATATTGATTACTACTTATTTGGTGCCTTCTGGCTTTCCTTTTATAAGCTTCTGCTTGATTATTTTTCCTCATTTCTGCTTCCAGTTGCTCCAATTCATAAAAATATACTTTTATATTTAATTGTATTTATTGTATTATTATTTAGTAATTTATATGATTTTTGTGTATCTTAACTTTTATACAGATCCTATCCGTAACGTTATTTATTGTACGTAGATGCATGTACATTCATGTCAAACCTTTATAATCTCTTCTTTATTTTTACTTTCTTATTTAATTTTCAATTATTCATTAGAGAAATAGAAAACAGAGCATACCATATTTTTTTTGTTTAAAATTTTATGTCTTAAACTATGTTTAACTACTTATATAATACCACCTTATAAGATAAAAAATAAATAAAAAAATAAATATAATTTTTTTATGAGATAACATGATATAATATAAGAGGTTAGATATAATTTGAGACATGAAATTTTAGATATAGAACATTGGTTCAAACAAAGCAAGCAGAAGAAAAAACTGATCGTTTAATATTTAATTTCTCGTTAAAAAGAATATCCGTATTTTCGTCGACGACATTTCACGCTTTTGTTAATCAGGTTCGCTTCGATTCTCTATTATATTATTGTTCTTTTTTTTTTTTTTTGACAGCCAAACACATTTTAGGAAAGAAAAACAACCATATACATTTGCTGATCAGTTATTTAAGTAGGACCCCTAAATGCAATGAACTATAGCCCGAAAGAGAAATCCATGTTGCATAAATTTTTATGCTCCCAACTTTTAGGGAGTTGGGTGGTTTTGTATACCAAACCAACTTTTTTTTTTTTTTAATTCATCGATACTTTTTATTATTTATATTTTTAAAATTATATAATAAACTTCAAATTTTAAAAGTCTATAATTTTATGTATACAAATATAAAGAGATGATTTTTTTTAAATTATTTAAAATTTTGAGAAGAACGAAATAAAATCCATATTAATAATTTTTTTAAATAAATTTTTAAAATTTTATATACTTTAAACTTTTTTTCTGTAAATATATTTTCTAAAACTTACTTTTTTTCTAATAAAATAAAATATCTCCAAAACTCTTCCCAAACGGGTCTTTAATTTGGATAATTTTACCCACATTGTCAACAAGCAAGTCTATCATTTGTGTCTTATTCGTTGCGACTATTCTATTTCTTTTTATAGTGGGATCCATTGGGTCGCGAGAGTCAGATTAGGTTTTTTTTTTTTAGCATGCGTTTGGGGGTTATTTTATCATGATCTTTGCTACATTGTGCATTTGGGACCATCTTTATTTTAACTTAAACCAAACTTTTTTTTATTATTTCAGTATAATTTCTAATATAAATTTAAATTAAAATCAAACTAAACTTTTAAATTAAACTAAAGTACTGAATGCCTAATTTTAGCTTAGATTCATCTTGATTTAAGTTAAACTTAAATTAAAATGAAGTACTAAACAGACGCTTAATCTAACAAACTTTTGCTAAGAACCTAGAAATCCCAACAACTATTTTATATCAACTTATATAGTTATAGTAAGTTGCCATCTTGATCAAATAGTAAATTATAACATTTAATGAATATTAGAAGAATAATCAACTCTAATTAATATCATATAAGTTGGTATAAAAGTTCAATCGAATATCTACCATTACTCTGTGGTTGAATTGCACATCACTACTTGTCAACAATTTGTAACAATCATGTAGTTTCAAAAAATAGTTGGAAGGTGGTTAACAATAATTTCACACTTGATCATAACATACGGTGAATTATTTAAATCCTCACCCTTAAATTAAAAAAAAAAGTCATAGATATAATTTAACGATAATTTCACAAATGATCGCATCAAAAATTTTAAAAAAATTAATACATAACAAAAATAATAAAAAAAAATCTTATGTAATGTATTTTTCAATATCTTATTGTAGAAATCTCCTCGTACAAAAACCCTAGCCTTGTTAGTTTTTTTTTCTCTCTCTCTCTTTTTTCCTCTCCGGATTCTTATTTTGCATTGGGGTAATGTATGTGACACCAATTCCCGCCGTTAGGAGGGAACGTGGGATGCGGCACAAGCCACAAAGTGAGCTTCAAAAATCAAAACCCGCCGTGTGCTTCACTTTGTCCGAAAACTCGCTCTCATTTTCATCCTATTTTTCGACCAGATAAATAAAATGTTGTAAAATATATATATTATGAGTGTGGTCAAAGGGGCCTACACGACCAATCGAATTTCGGCGTTTGCAGAGAGTCCTCGTCTCTCTCTCTCTCTCTCTCTCTCTCTCTCTCACTCTCTCACTCTCACTCTCCGTTTTTGCTCTTCTTCTTTCTCTATCAGTTCTTAGGCTCAGTAGCTTTCTCTTCCTTGGTTCTTCTCCTTCCTACGTAACCATTTCTCTCTCTTCCTCTCTCTCTCTCTCTCTCTCTCTCGTCAATCATTTTGTCTTGCTGATTATTATTTTGATTCATTCCTCGCTTTTTTTGCTTTCGTTTCGGTTTTGGATAAATTCATTGTTGTCGCTAGTTTCTGCTAAACTACCGCATTAACGTTTCTGTATATGTGTGTGTGTGTGTGTGTGAGAGAGTGTGTTTTCGGGGCTGAAGAATAGTTGCAGATGAATAAAGTTTTTAATATACTTTACAACTGCGAGTTTTAACCAGTCGATATTATCGGTTTAATTCAATTAGCGATTTTAGAATGCTAGTTGCATGTTGTGATTATATCCTTCATATTTTCGTAAATTTGGTTTTGTCTTACTAGCAAACATAGTTTCTTACGCAGCAAGATATCTAGCTATTGTCTTTTATACATGTAATTGACAATTATTTCTGTTTGCTTGTGCTTTTCCTTGTCGTAAAAACAACATACGTGACTTTTTACATTTTTTTTTTTTTGGGGTATGATTCCTCCTTGTTATTGATGAGAACATCCGGTTGAACTGGAACATCTAGTCCATGGAGGTTAAGTACTACGAAGAAGATTTAAGGTTGATTTTATTGTATTCGTTGCCTCTATTATATATGACTTTCAAATATACAATTTTGTATTGTCGTGGTAGGATCTGAAACTTAGGCAAAGGGTCTTGTTGTTGGAGGGAGAACGTAGGAGAGAAATTATAGAGGTGACATAAGAGGCAAGTTGAAATCCAATAATAGAGGTAATATTTACAGGTGCTGTAAGAATAAGGGGCACATCAAATCTGAATGCTATAAGTTGTAGAAGAAGAATAACAGAGCTGCTGGTAATCAAAAAGGAAAACAACCAAAAAATTCTATTGAACCCGGTATTAAAGAAGATAACCTCAGTTACAGAGAACTCTTAGTTGTTTCTGGTAGAGACTCTAAACTTTGCTAGAATTAAATTCTTGACTTAGGATGCACATTTGATATGTGTTCTAATCAGAACTCGTTTTCAACATATGAAGCAGTGTCTAAAGGTGTTATATTGATGGGTAATAATGCATCTTGTAAGGTAGCTGGTATTGGAATAGTCATAATTAAAATGTTTGATGGAGTTGTCAGAACACTTGGTGATATGAGACATGTCCCAGATCTTAAGAGGAATATTATTTCTTTGAGTTCTCCTGATTCAAAAAGGTACAAGTACATTGGTGAAAGTGGAGCTCTGAAGGTTAGTAAATGTGCTCCTATTGTGATGAAAAGGCAAAAAAGATCTGCCAATTTACATGTTCTGTAGGATTCTACAGTTATAGGTGATGCAGCTATTACTACACCTTCCTTGTCCGATGGTGATATTACTAGACTTTGGTATATGTGCCTTAGGCATATGAGTGAGAATGAAATGGCTGAACTGAGCAGAAAAGGACTTCTTGACGGATTAAGTATTAGAAAATTGAAGTTCTACAAGCACTGCTTTTTTGGGCAAGCAGAAGAGAATTAGATTCACAAAAGGCATACACAATGCAAAGAGAATACTTGATTTTGTATATTCTAATCTTTAGGGACCATTAGGGTGCCTTTTGAGGTGCTAGTTATATGCTGACCATCGTTGATGATTTTTCTAGAAAAGTTTGGGCATTCTTCTTGAAACAAAAACATGATGTGTTAGCTAGATTCAAGGAGTAGAAGGTTATAATAGAAAAATAGATAAGAAAGCAAATAAAACACCTCCGCACTAATAATGGCTTGGACTTTTGTTTTAATGTGTTTAATGCTTTATGCAAGGTTGAAGGAATCATGAGACATCACACAGTTAGTCATACTTTATAGTAAAATAGTGTAGCAAAGCGGTTGAATAAGACTTTGATGGAGAAAGTTTGTTGTATACTCTCTAATGCTAGCTTACCCAAGTCTTTTTGGGCCAAAGCTGTTGTTTTAGCTTATTTTCTTGTTAATCACTTTTCCTTAACTACCATTGACAAAAAGACTCTATAAGAGGTATTGTCTGATACTCCTATTAATTATTTTGATTTGAAGATAATTGGATATCCTATCTATGCTCATGTTGATAATGGAAAACTATGGAAAACTGTAACATATATCTATAAAATGTGTGTTTCTTGACCATAAGCTAGGTGTTAAGGGATATAAGTTATGGTGTTTAGAAACTAAGAAAGTTATAGTTAATAGTAATGTTATTTTTGATGAAACTGCTATGCTTCATTACTTACCTTCTAGAGACACTTGTGATAAGACTTAGCGGAAATCAAGCACATAAGTGGAACTTAAGATTTACCCAGGGTTTGTACAAAAGTCTACATCTCAGTCTAGTTTAAAGATGTAAGGTGGTGCTACTTTCGCACCGCCACAGGCACCACCAGAGTATTATATAATTAAAAATAAGACTATGAGGGATGTTAGAGCTCCTCAGAAATTTAGTGAGACTGACTTGATTGCTTATGCACTAAATGTGGCTGAAGGTATTGATTCCAGTGAAGAACCTTCTAATTACTCAAAGGCAGTTAGTTGTGACAATTTTGGTAGATGGATGATTGTAATGCAGAAGGAAATAGAATCCCTTAATAAGAATAGCACATGGGACTTCGTGAGATTTCCTAATGGTTAGAAAGTTGTTTGCTGCAAATGAGTGTTCAAAAAAAGGAAGAAATACCAAGAGTTGAAGGAGCTAGGTGTAAGGCAAGACTAGTTGCAAAAGGCTATAGTCAGGTTCTAGGTGTAGACTTCATAGATGTGTTTTCGCCAATTGTAAAGCATAGTTCAATTTGAGTTTTTCTTGGTATTGTGGCCATGCACAATTTTGCATTTGAGCAGTTGGATGTGAAAATAACATTCTTACATGGAGAGCTTGAAGAGGACATCTACGTACAATAGCCAAAGGGTTTTATAGTCTTAAGAAGGAAGGACTATGTTTGCTTACTAAAAAAAGTCCCTTTATGGCCTAAAACAGTCACCTAGGCAATAAAATAAGAGGTTTGACTATTTATGACCACTCATGATTTCAAAAAAAGCAGTTATGGTGGTTGTATATACTTTAAAAAAAGTGATGATAGGTAGTTTATTTATCTATCTACTATTATATGTTAATAATATATTAATAGCAGTTAATGACAAGGGAAAGATAAGAAAGGTCAAAGCCTAGCTGAGTATAGAGTTTCAGATGAAAGACTTGGGAGCCACAAAGAAGATACTTGGGATGGAGGTTCTGAAAAATAGAAAAGCATGTAAATTATACCTAAATTAGAAAAGGTATATTGAGAAAGTACTTTACAGGTATAATATGTAGAATGTCAAACCTATTAGTAATCCATTAGTAGCTTCTTTTAGATTTTTAGCTGTTTTATCTCCACAATCAGATGATAAGGTTGATTATATGTCACAAGTTCTATATTCTAGTGTAATAGGATCTCCCACATATGCTATCATTTTTTTCACATTTAAATTTATTACATGCAATCATTGTAATCAGCAGATACATGGCAAATCCTAATAAAGAACATTAGAAAGTAGTTTAGTGAATTTTTAGATACTTGCGAGACACTGCTGATGTTTGTTTGCACTTTAGGAGAATTAGAGATGGAGTCATTAGATATGTCGATTCTGATTTTGTTAGAGACGTTGATAAAAAAAGATTACTCATGAGGTACGTTTTTACCATTAATGGATGTGCTATCAGTTGGAAAGCTACTTTACAGACTACAGTCGCGTTGTCCACTACTGAGGCTAAGTATATGGCTATTACAAAGGTTGTAAGGAAGCTATTTGGTTGAAGGGACTGTTTGATAAGCTCAGTGAAGACTTATAGATTACCATAGTTTTTTGTGACAATCAGAATGCTATTTTTCTTACAAAGGATCAGATTTTTCAGTAGAGGACAGAGCACATTAATGTGCGATATCATTTTGTGCGAGCATTGCTTAGACTTGGTTGGTATTTGTTGTTGAGATTAGCCCTTAAGGGCTTTTGTGAAAGAGATGGAGAGTCTTTTGTTAAAGATTGGTATTCGTTGTTCGTTCCATGCATTGGATTCACGTCAAGGTAGAGCTTGTTAAAGTGTGCGACTTGAATTATGTTTTAAATTAGCTCAAAAAGCTTGCAATGCGACTTAATATGAGGATTTTTTGAGGCTCTGTGGTAGTAGTAGAGGAATTAGGCCGATAAGGTTTTGTATTATATATTTGATTTAATTTAGGGTTTCGATTTTTTTATGTTTTTGTGCGACACACGTTATTTTCATCTCTTATACCTATTTTTGAATTAGTAAATTTCTTTCCTCTACCTGTGGTTTTTTCCCGTCTAAGGTTTTTAATGTGAATCTATTTGTTCTTATTTTTTCATTTTCATTGCCAATTCTCTCGCATAATCTCGTAACATATTATTTAGTTAGATAGCCTGCTTTTCTTTGATTTTCTTCCCATGATTTTCTTGGATTACCAATTGTTTTGTTGTGCAATAATTCGATATAATTGCTTTACGAAGTGGTTTTGCTTGGTGGATCTATTGGCAATGATGCAGGTTTCACTTAAACACTCCGGGTCTCTTTTTATGTATGCTGGTAATAAGGGTAGAGCATATGCGAAAAACAGCTTCCGCAATATGTATGCTTTTAACATCAATCTTTTGCTTTTGTCTCTGTTGTCCTTTATCTCAAACCTTAAAATGCAAAGCTTTGCATGTTCATTTTTGTTTGAAGGAACATATTTTGCACTTGTTTTATGATAAGAGATGGAGCTTCTATCAAAAGAAGGGAGGTGCAAAAATGGGAAATTCTCTAAAGATAGACCAGAAATTCTAAAATGAAAAACTATTATTACAATTGAATGTATCTGATAATGGAGCATATTTTGGAATGATATATGGCATAATTGGCATTGAATTATCGAGATAAATTTTTGTAGAGATGGCATGGTGATCGATGCTGTTATAGTTCAAGTTTGTTTGTGTCTTTATTGGTTTGAATAATATATATTTTGCTTGGCATCATGTTTCTCTTGCAGATACACTGCTGTGGGTGTATTTGTTCTCGGACAGACATTTCAAGAGGCATGGGGAGCTGAAGCAGCTAAGAAACAAGCAGAGTTTAATGAATTTCTTGAGCTATATTTAGAAACTTGAACCTTTGAGACCCTGGATCATTCAATAAATTGCCTGAAGATCAAAGTGCTTCTTAAGCCTTTGCACTGCAAATTTACCAATTTTATATTTATCCTGGACCCTTGTTCAAATGGCATTCCTTCCGATCATTTGAAAGTCTTGAGATGCTCAATAATAAAATTTAATGTGTCATGTTTTGCATCCCCAACTGAATAATTCCTGAACAAGGGTCGGGATGTCACTTTTCTAGTTGACTAAATGTGTAGACATTTTATATTGATGTACCATGGTTTTTGTGTTCGTAATCACCATGATCACAATGTAGCACTTTAATTTTTTTGTTTTATGTTTTAATTCATCTGATGTTAAAATATCGGTTTCTCTTTCGGAGTAACCATGTATGCATATCAATGGAAGTGGTCACTGCTGTTCTAGGAGATCAAGGACAATGCCCTCGGGAAGATTATGGTACTGTCCTCTTTTCCATAAGAAAAAAGTTGTGATAGTTATTCTATACTATGTTCAACAAAGATGCGTTGCGAAAGTAAAGCTATGAATTATTATGCAAAAGAATTCAAGTAAAGTTACAGCTATATTTTGGGAAGATAAATATCTTATTGTTTGTTGGTTGCATTTCTATGCATATATATATATATCTGATCATAGGTCAGCTTCCTTCGAAACAGCATGTTCTAGCTTTTTTTTTTTTTAAATATTTTAAAGTTCAGTACTGTTTGACAAGTTTTCCTTTGAGACAAATTAATTATTGATTAATTTGAATGCCTTTAATCCCATATTGTATATCTTAGATGATAATAATGCCTTGGGAAAGTTTAGCCTCCATCAAATTGCTGCAATTTTCTACTCTCCTTTTTTTTTTTTTTTAATGTATTTATTCTTTTGTGGAGAAGCATGTTGAATCTTATAGCTGGAAGTGTGCACGAATCTTTGTTTCACGTTGATTTGCGACATTCTTTATTACGACCAACAACATTTGAATTGTTTTTTGGGGCAGGGGTAGTGACTGCTTTGACAGAATTGAACAATGGGAAGCCGAAGTTTTACTCGACTCCTGATATAATTGCTTTTAGTAGAAAATGGCGTCCGCCAACAAATCACGTCTGGTTGTTCTCTACAGGGTAATTGCAGGATCTCCATTAGCTATCAAAGTTTATAGGGTTAACCTAAAATACAATAGGTCATTGTCTTCTGATTTTCTTTCCCTTTTTCAACTTAAGGGAGTTGGTCGAATCAATTTTTAAGGCGTATGATGACTTGTGCGAAGAAGGAACTGCAACACCTGTGTGCAAGGCTCTTAAAGAAGTTGCAGATATATCTGTAGCTGGTAAAGTTTTCACTTTCTTTAATTGTTAACGGTTGGTCCCATACACTGTTTACCTTCTACTTCATAGACTTCTAACGTCCTTCTGTATGTTATTTTGCTGTCTTCTACTAG
The DNA here is from genome assembly GCA_035233585.1 of Antiaris toxicaria. Taxonomy (NCBI): domain Eukaryota; kingdom Viridiplantae; phylum Streptophyta; class Magnoliopsida; order Rosales; family Moraceae; genus Antiaris; species Antiaris toxicaria. The sequence continues at coordinate 8,771,332 of CP141153.1, read as the reverse complement.
GCACTCCTAAAACGCCTTTACTGGTTTGGCCGTAAATTTTTGCAGGACTAGCAACTGAAGCTTATGTTAATCTGCAGGTTCAAAAGATCACATCAAGGTGCAGGGAGAAATATTAGAGGGTCTTGTGGTCGTATTGTAAATCACGAGAGCTCGAAACATCTAGAAAAAGTTTTGAAAGATTTTCCTCTTCCGCCAGTTCGAGGAGGTATACTTGTTCACCTTCTCATGTTTTTACATTATCTTCTGATTGGCTGCACCAATCTCGAAATCTCTAATTGTGTGTAGTCTGCATAAATGAACTTCATTTCTTCGTTCTTCAGTCCATGAGCTTTGAATAGTTATAATATGTTTTAAATTTCTCGCCAACTTATTAATTATTTGGTATTCTAATCAAGTCCACAAAGATGCATTTCAGTATAGGTTATGCAAGGCTAGTTTGCTTGCACCTTCACAAGTAGGCATGAGGCGACTTCTCGCCCCAGTCCACATACATATTCTTGCAAGCACCCTAGTGAATAATTTCATAGTTTGATCAAGTCAACGAAGAGACATTTTAGCATACATCATAAGAGTTTAGCATGCTTCTTTGCACCTCCTCTTGTTGACGTGATGTGACCCCCCACCTCGGTTGTGCTTGTAAAATTTCTAATAATCTAAAGTTATGCCTAATGCTTGCTTATTTTTGGTAAGCCTTGACTTGGGACCAAGCCTCAGGAATACACCATTTTGAAGGGTTTCGGAGAATGTTGAGACTCAATTATTATTGTGATGATTTGAGTAGTTCTTCATCTGTTTCTGTTTCATTTTGCGTATACTGCCCTTAGTGTTGTAAATATCGATATTAGATTTGCTATGCTTTGGCTGGATTTCCTTATCTTAATTTTTTTCCCCAGTTGTGGTTGCTTCCATATATCTGTCTGAGTATCTTGCAAATTAATGTGCAAGTCATTTACAGTTTATTATTTGCTTTCTTTGTTTCGAAGTTACGAGCTTCTTTGTTCAATTACTCAAGTGCTCTTCGCCTTTGATTTGTGCATTTTGATCTTATAATGGTGATATATGTTTCGCTTGAACTAGGAAATGATCCGTTTGATGACAGAAAAAGGTCTCCCGGTTGCCTTTAAATGCTACCCTATCTTCCGCAAAGCTGACCCTGTCTAAAGTGATAACCTTTTCTACAAGATGTTTATTCATGTCCGAAAGGACTCCACATTTAAACGGTACCAGAAAGAGACGAGGAATTTGAAATTATGCTATCCTTCAGACTTTAAAGTTTTTTCCCTTCAACAAAAGACTCGGTTTAAATTGTTTATTCCCAGCATTCAATATGCACGTTCGAAGTATTCCTATGTAAAGTTTGGGCTCCTTTCAGGCACAAAATAGAAGCGTGGCCCTTGTATCAAGGTGAGGATTACTATTATGTATTTAACGGTCTTTAGTCTTCATGTAACTCATTAGCTAATCATTCTGAAATTTTTCCCTGGGGAAACGTGTTGCTTGGGTTCTTGTTAAAAGATGGTTAGTTTAAAAAGAATTAGGGACAAATGTTGCTCTATATGAGAGATACCAAGCAAATATAATGCGTCTTTTGTACCTTGTGCATGAGTCTTTGAGCCCCTTTGACAAAAGGGTTTAAATCCATAATTCAAAAATTTTTTTAATTCAGTACTTTCTCTGATTTGAATTTTCTGTTAAAATCAATATAGCAAACTTCACATTAGTTATCAACTGATGCATGCATATATGCAGGGAGCATACAAAAGTCCTTTTGTAAAAAAAAAAAAAAAAGGAAAAAACCCATTTACTGTGATGATATGTCGATTGCATTAACTTTTTTTTTTTTTTTTGGGCGGAGGGAATTGCATTGCTAATGCCTTTCTCTCTCTCTTTTTTTTTTTTTTATTTACAAGGTTTAATCATTGATATCAACTTATTCAAGGCAGATAAGGAGAAAGATAATGAACTTGCAAAAAGCAGCGCCAGTGGTGCAGAAAATGGTAGCAGTGCTGCATCAGGAAAAGACGGATTAGCTGATGAGGAGGCAAAGTTAATGATAAAACTGAAATTTCTTAAGTACAAGGTAAATGCCAATGTGAACATTCACGAAACAGTGAAAAATCTCTTTTCAGTTATAGATTATGGTTAAATTGAACGATCATAATATCTCTGCTATGAAGTAAACATATCAGCTGAATTTTGAAGACACATCGCACCCTATTTTGTGTAAGGTAGTCTGTTTACATGCTTGTACTTGGCAACATGTTTTATTTTACTTAATTTATTTTTTCCTCTGTGGACCTATAGTTCTTTGTTTACTTGTATTTTTTCCACTTTTGGAATCCTTACTGTGGCGACCCCCCACGTACGTTACCATACCAACCAGTCGAGTTCTGACGCCGACTGCGATGGCTGACAACCTCGTGGGTCGTCATCCTCTTACTTAACTTACTTAACTTTCCATTCTTAACGTTCTCATTTAAAGCGGAAGCAATTTCTATGGCAAATTTTTTTTTTTTTTACTTACATATTATACCTATCTCTATCATACTCTTATAACACATATTTCATAACTTTCTTTCTTTCATCTTCCTTTTTGAACGCTCAGCGAAAGACTCATGGTAGTACCATACCCTCGCCCAGTCCCTTGGCACGTGCAGATCCGTCCGTTGTCCATCATATTACTTTAAATAAACACGTTGCTTATCTGTAACATATAAACAACTAATGAGCTAGATGCTCAGTAAGTTCAAATATACATTCATTAACTTATAAATACTAGTAATATATATCATTACTAGAATATATGTCATCACGTATATACACATCATATACATCATTTATACATACCCTCAAAACATAACATAAAATGTGAGCTTCTTCATGCTCATTTATCTCTTCGCTAATCATTCCCATCATTCTATTGATAATCTCTTATCATTCTAATCCAATCTCTTCATTTCTTTACTTTTCATTCCTATCATTTCTTAACTTTCTGTTCTAAACCTCTATAACTTTTCTATCGCTTTATCATCATCTCTTAACATTTCATATCTTAAAAACTAGTAACATACACACTAGCATAACATCACGTAAAAACGTGTCATTCACATCACATCACATATATAATTCTATTATGTTTCATATCGTTTGTTTCTTTTTATATTGATCTTTACTTTTCTTTTCTTTTCGTATCATTTCTTTTCTTTTCTTTTCTCTCTGCTTTCCTTTCTTTTCTTTTCACGCTCTTTTCTTTTCTTTTCTTTTCTTATCTTTCACTGTTGGGCCCCGCCGTTGAACGTACCTAGTGCGCGCTGACAGTGGGAGGAGGGGGAGCTACCCACCAACCTACCTCACAGTCACATAAAACCTCACCTGCCGGGGTTGGTCCATCCTATAATCTACCACACTTCGGGGTAGCACCACATCTGCGCGGAGGATATAGACCAGATGTCTCAACCATATAGGGAGACCGGTACGCCAACATTAACTTTTCAGTTTTATTATCTTGCATTCTTTTAGCTTTTCTTATATTGATTTTTCGTTGTACGTCTTTTTCATGACATTCATCGTCTTTCATTTCTCATTTTTCATAAAACATTTCATGGAACATTTGTTCTTTCGTTGTTTTTCTTTTCTTAATTCTTTACTTTACTCGTGTGAATTATGTTAATCACACCTTAACATATATAGCACATATTACTTATATAACATCACATCACATCATAACAAACAAAAGTATGTTTAATTATGAGCAGACAATTTTTTTTTCTCTTCTCTATTTATCATTTGCATCATTTTTCTATTGTATCTTATCATCATATTTCTATCAATC